>OU830609.1:4831125-7246688 GCA_917563865.1 Phyllotreta cruciferae | reverse complement strand
TAAACGCGCCGTTGTTTATTTTCCTGTTTAATGTATCTCACGATTTCGAATGTATAAACGGATAATAATTGTTAAGTTTACTAAACCGGAATTAAAAGTATGATGAAGCAAGCGATTTTGTATGTAATTGGAGCTTGCCCGTCGAAATGCGTAACAACTTTTGCAAAGACTCTAAATAAATCATTATTTATGCTACAATTTAAGCATTAGAATACCCATTAGGTATACAAGGTGGCATAGTTTGGAAAAGCTCAATATATCTGTTACTGTAGATAATATCAAGAGAACTTGTACTTACATATTTTTATGCTGCATATTTTAAAATTGGTCAAATTATACAGAGTGTTTGCCTTAGTAGACCAAACTTATACTTTTTTAAATAGAACACTCTGTTTTTTATTTAACAATTGAATTTCGCTCTTCTTCAGCTTTCCAAAAATATAATATTGTGTAAAGTTATACTGAGTGATCCAAAAGTTGTGACCACTTTTCCATAAAAATCGTACTCTGTAGAAACTAAATGGATTGAATTGAAAATAAAAAATAGCTTTCACAACATTGCAAATATCATGAAAATATACAAAATGAATATTTTTCGTTTTTAATAGGATATTTCAATTTCATAAAAAGCTGAATTTAAGGCAAAGGAAGTTACCTAATTAATACCTAATACAAAAAATAATTTGACTGCTATAAATTCGGCCATTACGGCTACTTATGGCCGTTAAATACAGGGTCGCCCCGTGTAAAAGGAGTGCGGTAAATTGCGATAAAAATCATCAGAACAAGATCCAATTAGACGTTCCTCCGCCGAGGTATCAACAGCTCTCGTGGGGTGGTCCGCAATTAGTTATGGGGCGCCGCTCGAACGATAGCGGTCGCCTTTGATTCGTCTAATGACACTTTATCGGGACATCCGGTATATAGAACGCGCGATATTAGAACTGCAATCCGACCCCGCAATTACCGAGTGGGTATTATTTTTTTTGGACCTTTTGTCTTCGCCACCGTGAGAAATTCGCAGCTTTTTTTTGGATTTTAAACTGATTGTGTTTTAATAATCTCGGGATATTACGAAAGCTTTTTGATTTCCTGTATGTGTTTTATTTGCTCTAGTAAAATGTAGCTACTCTATTTAATTGATTTCTAGGTGTAGAATTGAATTTCCTTTTATGAATAACAAATGTAGAAATTGAATAAGTTTTTTTAATAAAATATTCATAGAACTTCCACTATGCCACACTACAGGTTGTAAATTTGTACACCACTGTAGGTACTAGCATGATTAATTGGTTTATCCGAATAAGGCAGTCAGCAGATGATCAGTGGCTATTTTGAGTAGATATACCATTGTGGTATGATTGATAAATAATGATTGATTGTTGTATTTGTTAATTCCACAACATTTGACAGCTGAAAAATCGCCGCAATAAGCGGATTACAAGGAGTCCGGCCGGTAATGACTTTTTCGTTAATAAGTAATTATATTAAACTATCGTAAACGGGGCTGGTTGGTGTCGATGAACCAAATGAGCCAACGTCTCTTCGAGAGCGGTGTACCACCCAGAAGAATCCGGGGGCATTTTTATCGGCAACTCTCTTTTATTCGTTGCCCAGTGATGTCTATTTAACGGCCGATGAATTGGCATTGAGTAAATTGTTAATTATGTAAGTACCCACAGGTACTAATTAGTTTCAATATGTATGGGAAAATCGTAATAAAATGCTATTAGTCGCTCTGATATCGTTAAATAATTCTTTACTTATCTTAATAACTTGCTCTAATTATTATAGTATCTGTATTAAGAGGTATATTAATAACTAGTAATTTTGGTATCCCAGCAATTTTTTTGGTCAATTTGTAATTTATATAACAGATTTTACTCCAAATCTGGTTATAAGGGAGGGAACCACTTTATTAGGTGGCTGTTTGAATCTGATTTTTCATAATTTTTTTTTGGGTGGGAAGAATTAATTGGAATGGAGAAGACCACGACTTTTTTTTTTATTTTTTTTTCAAAACCTAGAAGGTTCTAAGAAGGTGCGTAATGAAATTTTTATTTTTTTCTGTGGCAAAATAAGGCCGCAATTAATTTTTAAAGTTTGAAAAACGTCACACAATCGTCATACACTCTGCTCCAATCAAAGCGAGAGTTGCAAAGAGAAGTCACATTTAGCAAGTTTGCCACGTTTCCTATTACTCTTCTTTAGTCCTGCAAAATGTGCGTTTTTTGTATATTTATTGCAATAAACATTTTCTGATTTATCCATTTCTTCCATTACCTAATGGATAATTCGATATATTAATATAGAAATAACATCTTCATCTGTATAAATTGTAACCGATTTTCGTGTTAAAAACACAAATAATGGTCCTGAAAAATTTATTTGGCAACATTCTTGTCAACTTCAATATTATCAGTAAAGTGTTTTGTGCCGAACTGCAATTCGTGTAATTTGTTTTGTGCATTTTTCAGAAAAATCTGACAAATGACAGTTTGATTTTTGTTCGTTTGTGTATTCTTTGTTACTGCGTTCGAAAATTCATACTATTTACTATACAACAAGACGTGAGTGGTTCATGATTGGTTGATAAGGTATGAGTCAAAACCCGAAATTTTTAAATTTCGAAGGGCTATATCTTTTTAATTATAACACATTTTGAGCAACTGAAAACGGTTTTGAGCTCTAATAAATCATTTCTAATCGTATGATCTTTTGCCGAAATCCACATATCTCACATCGTGGTCTTCTCCATTCAATCAATTTTTGACATTATTTTATCTATATTTCAACCAATAATTTTGAATTTTTTTTAATAATTCCAGCCAAAAATGACAAAGTTACGTTAATTGTTTTGACCAATTTGTAATTTAAATAACAGATTTTACTCCAAATCTGGTTATAAGGGAGGGAACCACTTTATTAGGTGGCTGTTTGAATCTGATTTTTCATAATTTTTTTTTGGGTGGGAAGAATTAATTGGAATGGAGAAGACCACGACTTTTTTTTTATTTTTTTTTCAAAACCTAGAAGGTTCTAAGAAGGTGCGTAATGAAATTTTTATTTTTTTCTGTGGCAAAATAAGGCCGCAATTAATTTTTAAAGTTTGAAAAACGTCACACAATCGTCATACACTCTGCTCCAATCAAAGCGAGAGTTGCAAAGAGAAGTCACATTTAGCAAGTTTGCCACGTTTCCTATTACTCTTCTTTAGTCCTGCAAAATGTGCGTTTTTTGTATATTTATTGCAATAAACATTTTCTGATTTATCCATTTCTTCCATTACCTAATGGATAATTCGATATATTAATATAGAAATAACATCTTCATCTGTATAAATTGTAACCGATTTTCGTGTTAAAAACACAAATAATGGTCCTGAAAAATTTATTTGGCAACATTCTTGTCAACTTCAATATTATCAGTAAAGTGTTTTGTGCCGAACTGCAATTCGTGTAATTTGTTTTGTGCATTTTTCAGAAAAATCTGACAAATGACAGTTTGATTTTTGTTCGTTTGTGTATTCTTTGTTACTGCGTTCGAAAATTCATATACTATTTACTATACAACAAGACGTGAGTGGTTCATGATTGGTTGATAAGGTATGAGTCAAAACCCGAAATTTTTAAATTTCGAAGGGCTATATCTTTTTAATTATAACACAATTTTGAGCAACTTAAAACGGTTTTGAGCTCTAATAAATCATTTCTAATCGTATCTTTTGCCGAAATTCGCATATCTCACATCGTGGTCTTCTCCATTCAATCAATTTTTGACATCATTTTATCTATATTTCAAACAATAATTTTGAATTTTTTTTAATAATTCCAGCCAAAAATGACAAAGTTACGTTAATTGTTTTGACCAATTTGTAATTTAAATAACAGCTTAATAAAATATGATCAGTACAGTACCCAACTATTTTTTTCCACTTTCATAAGACTTTTTGATACAAATTCGTTTTGGTATATGCTCCATTTTATATATAAACTCCAGGCTAATTAGTCGAGTTTCCTTATAATTACATATTATATTGTACTGACAAACGGGCTAATTTATTTCACGGCGTTTTATGAAACTAACCCTGCCGCATGGAAGATTATTTTTTAAAAGCCTCTGAATATATTAGCATAATTTCTGTGACTGGCTACATAAATGCGGCGCCGATGTACTAATATTTCACATTTTTATTATCTCACATCTTATTTTATATACGAAAAGCGCCATAAACTGAATGAAGCTTTATTGTTAATGGGGCTCTTTGAATCGCGGCAATTATTTGTTATGAATCTGTAGATTGGATCGATTTTTTATACCCATATGTTTTGATATCATTGTAAATTGATAAAAATTTAGTTACAAATTCTCATCTCTTACTTCTTGATAGAACTACTATGCAGATGCACCTACCTATAAGTACACACATAAAAATTATATGGAGTCAAAAGTAGTTGATAGAAATTTATTTACACCTGTGCATCTTCATTCGAATGTAATTATCCGCCCCCGGGAGAATCATCTGATAGTACCGCAACGAGTGTGACCGTAAGCGGTCGATCTTATCACAGATAAACAGCACGAAAAAGGCTCGTTTGGGCCCTGCTGCTGCCCGCTCGGCGATCACTACCGTGCGGCCCGACGCCTTGGAAACCCAAACGACATATCGCCCGACATTTATTATCGTTAATACGCATTCAGACGGTGCTTCAATCAAAACGGGCCCGCGCCATTGTCGGCCCAATTCTAATACATCTTCAGCTATGAATTATCCATTGTCGACAATGATAAATGCTTTGTTAATTTCGGTATGAAAAAAATTTATGGCGTTTGCATATTTTTTTTTAATTGGAATAATTTGCGGGTATGGAATTGCGGGAATGAAGCGGCAATTATAGCATAACTTTGTTAGTTAAATTTCCTTTAACCGTGAAAGCATTTTCCCCTATTAAAAACCGATTTTTTTTATTTGTTTGCCTAGACCTTACGTTCGCATGACTGAACATCATAAAGAGCGTTTAATGAATAAAAATCCGATCTGTAACTAGATACTAAATTCAATTTCTGCCTAATGTTCCTACCAATTTCCCTGCATTATACACATATCATTACCTCTCTTTTTCCACCGAATATATCGGATTAGTTTTATTTGTTAACGCTAATACGTACGTAATATAATTTCATTTCTAACAATAGAAATGGACTATTTTAATATCCGAAATTACATTAGATTATTTCGTAAGTTGCCGGTCAACTCTATACGCTAAATTATTACTAACAGTGGCGGAGGATTAGGGTTAATTTTTTCTCGAATTCGATTATAATAAACGGCGAGCGGGTAAAATTAATGAGCGTGGTGCGAGAAGTCGTTTCCGCATGAAGAGCATTGAAACAAAAGCTCCTGGATTATTTTAGTAGTTCGAGTCTAAAGCAAATAATCGGCGGTTTGGGCACCGAGGTGGCATCGCTCACAAAAACTCTTGTTGATTGTATCGTTTAAAATCGTAATGAAGTAAGACGTTCTCTTCCAAACCGTATTAAATTATTCTAAACCTAACCATTGGCGCAACTGGAAGTATCTTTAAAAGTCTTTGGAAAGTTGTTATAGGATGCTAAAAAAAGCTTTTCATCTCCAAAAATATGGAATTTATAGAAATATTCGAAGAGACAAAATCAGTATAAATGAACTGATAAATCTAGTTTCAATTCAAGAATGGAGAAGACCACGACTTTTTTTTTTAATTTTTTTTTCAAAACCGTGTGTTCTAAGAAAGCGCGTAATGAAATTTTTATTTTTTTTCTGTGGCCAAATAAGGCCGCAATTAATTTTTAACGTTTGAAAAACGTCACACGATCGTCATACACTCTGCTCCAATCAAAACGAGAGTTTCAAAGAGAAGTCACATTTAGCAAGTTTGCCACGTTTTCTATTACTCTTCTTTAGTCCGCAAAATATGCGTTTTTTGTATATTTATTGCAATAAACATTTTCTGATTTATCCATTTCTTCCATTACCTAATGGATAATTCGATATTTTAATATTGAAATAACATCTTCATCTGTATAAATTGTAACCGATTTTCGTGTTAAAAACACAAATAATGGTCCTGAAAAATTTATTTGGCAACATTCTTGTCAATTTCAATACTATCAGTAAAGTGTTTTGTGCCGATCTGCAATTCGTGTAATTTGTTTTGTGCATTTTTCAGAAAAATCTGACAAATGACAGTTTGATTTTTGTTCGTTTGTGTATTCTTTGTTACTGCGTTCGAAAATTCATACTATTTACTATGCAACAAGACGTGAGTGGTTTATGATTGGTTGATAAGGTATGAGTCAAAACCCGAAATTTTTAAATTTCAAAGGGCTATATCTTTTTAATTATAACACATTTTGAACAACTGAAAACGGTTTTGAGCTCTAATAAATCATTTCTAATCGTATGATCTTTTGCCGAAATCCGCGTATCTCACATCGTGGTCTTCTCCATTAGATGAATAGCAAGGGCGGATCAATTAGGGCTTTTGAGAGGGTTGAGAATATGAGAGGAATCGAATTCCAGTCATCAAACAGGAATATTCTGTACAAATTTTCACGAAAAAAGGCTAAGCCATTCAGGCCCAATATCAAAAAAATCTCTTCGTTATAACTTTAGCAACTGAAAAAGTGGGTGATGATAATTATTCCTTGAAAATTCCTCTATCAAAATGCCGTGATGTGATTTTTATGTAAAATGACCAGAACAAAAGTTATAACGAAACAAAGAAAATTTGTCTCCAAAGTTGTATCTATTTTCGTTAATAACTTGTTTATTTTCAATTCTACGACCAAAACTTACATAACTAAAGTTGTAGAGGATTCAATTTGCAACAAAAAGTGTCTGTACAAATTCTCAGTACGACATGTAATTTGGCCTATATAACATAAAAACCATCCCCATTTCACCCCAAAAAAAAAACATCCTTGGACAAAAGCATCGTATGCACTAGCCCAAAAAAATATAACATTTCAACAGACTATATACTATAGTTATATAGGATATAAAACCCATATTTTCATAATATATTTTTTTGTGAAATTTAATATCGAATGGACATTTAAAAAGGATGTGGTTACCGATCATAGCCTTAAACAATGGAACGATTATTTTGCTAAATAGTGATGTAGCTGAATCGTCGGTTTTTCATCTCGCGCGTATTGGTTTTGGAAATGCACTCAATTTACTTTTTTATTGTTCGACAACGGTTAATGTTCCGTCTTCTTGTTCAACGGCGCGCCGAATTAAATAGATTTCTTGCTCTACGAGGCGGATGTTAATGGCACGTACGATAGGCTTCGTTTCACATTTTATCAACAGATTTATGTCGAAATTAGTCATGGATTGCGGGATGACTGAACATGCAAATGGGCACTATTAATAATACATTTATTTGACAAAATGTTGTAGGTATAAATCTCCTTATATACCTACTTAATTAACCTCGTATATAACATGATGTAACCAAAAATTGATTAACATTATTATTGCTTATTACCCACCTAAATATCTAAACTACTATATTATTAATAAATGTGAATGTAAAGTTAATAGCTTATTTATAAACCATTAATTACTAATCTTTTTGTATACGCATAAGCATTTTCCGTTTCACAAAAGAACCCGTACAGATTAATTCGTCCGATACTGGTTGAAGGCTCTCTTTGAACAACCATAATTACTTTCTAAAACAGTTTAAATTTAATTTCACGGATAATAAGATTGGAAAATGAATAACCTATCAGTTTATTATCGTCGGTAAACAGCCCGGCGATGGTGAATAGGAAACGGAATGAACGGTAGCCGGTTGGTCGTGGCGCTGGATGGCCCGCTGACAGAGTCCTCTTCTTCGAGCCTTTTCCTTCTCGGTTTTTCGGCGCCCGCTGACGTTTCGAATTGCCCGAGATTGAAATGCTTTATTATTTCGGAGCGGGCGCCACGCAAACAATGGAAACTCCATTCTCGTCGGTGACTGCGATGATCGAATGTTGGCTCGTTTCGACGTGTCTACCGTGAAATTGTGTTATTATTTTGTTTTAATCCGTAAACGACGATTCATTTCCACTAATGATGTTTTCTGTTTCGCCGTGGTGGATGGTACATCAATGGAATTGTCAACACGTTCATTGTGTAATTTTAATTTACAGGGTGTTGTTTTAGAGATGATATCACAGGATCTGTGTAAATTTCAATGCAATATGGTCTATGCGGTGGCAACAAAGACAACTTCTATAGTCTCATATATGAAGGAAAAAGAAAGGGTGCTGATATATTATGATGGGATTAAACAATGGAGAAGACCACGACTTTTTTTTATTCTTTTTTCAAAACCGTGTGTTCTACTAAGGCGCGTAATGAAATTTTTATTTTTTTCTGTGGCCAAATAAGGCCGCAATTAATTTTTAAAGTTTGAAAAACGTCACACAATCGTCATACACTCTGCTCCAATCAAAGCGAAAGTTTCAAAGAGAAGTCACATTTAGCAAGTTTGCCACGTTTCCTATTACTCTTCTTTACTCCGCACAATGTGCGTTTTTTGTATATTTATTGCAATAAACATTTTCTGATTTATCCATTTCTTCCATTACCTAATGGATAATTTGATATATTAATATAGAAATAACATCTTCATCTGTATAAATTGTAACCGATTTTCGTGTTAAAAACACAAATAATGGTCCTGAAAAATTTATTTGGCAACATTCTTGTCAAATTCAATATTATCAGTAAAGTGTTTTGTGCCGAACTGCAATTCGTGTAATTTGTTTTGTGCATTTTTCAGAAAAATCTGACAAATGACAGTTTGATTTTTGTTCGTTTGTGTATTCTTTGTTACTGCGTTCGAAAATTCATACTATTTACTATACAACAAGACGTGAGTGGTTTATGATTGGTTGATAAGGTATGAGTCAAAACCAGAAATTTTTAAATTTCAAAGGGCTATAACTTTTTAATTATAACACATTTTGAGCAACTGAAAACGGTTTTGAGCTCTACTAAATCATTTCTAATCGCATCTTTAACCGAAATCCGCGTATCTCACATCGTGATGGTCTTCTCCATTATCTCGCTCTAACAACTGTTATTTTGATAATAATCTTTGTTCAATTCATTGATAAAAAATCAATTTAAAACATCATTCAATCCACAATGGGTAAATTAATACGTTATACGGTCATAGTAAATATAATCTGTTATAGTTAAATTGTATGCTAACAAAACATTAGGTATGGAAATTACTTTAGACTGTGTTCACACACAAATTCATCGTGTTACGCAATTTTTTTTTAATTTTCAATAGACACATCTTTCCATTTTGTATAAAGTATTATGTAATTATGAGAATAATAAAGATTCTATTAGGTAGGTACTTAAGCGCTTGATGGACGTTTCAAAAAGTATTTAAAGATTTCGCAATGAGCTGAGCTACATCTTTCAGATTAAGATGTATTTATTGGTGCAATTTCCTATCCCCACAACTCGCTAAAATTATTGCTCCCCTTCATAACAATAATCACCTTTCCGGACGTTATCCATTGCATTCCGCGAGATTTAATGTCTTCGTCCATTCGACATCTTTACTTATTCCTTCGATACGACTGTCGCTATGCCATAAAACTCCCGGCGAATCCACTAAAACTCCAATCAAGTGCGGCAGCTGCCCTCCGCTAAACCGTAAACATTCGGCTCGATAATTTACCAGCAATTAGTCTCTGTTTACAAATAATTAGCTACCATGATAGCCTTCAATAATCAGCAGTTTCCATTATTTTAATCCGGGCGAGAGGCGCCGCCTCCGCGGCCCCATTGGCCCCGACCAGCAGGTGAGTCATGCCCATGGGTGCCGATTGGATGGGGCCCGGCGGAGCTGCGAGCCCGGAGCCGTGAGCGAAAGAGACAGACCAGTCGACTGGAGGTTGCGAGTTGGGACGTTCGTTTGGTTTTGTAGCGGCGTTTGTTGGTTGTTATTTATAACATTTTTTTTTTGTTTGCTGTTGGTTTTGTTTTATCCAGTTACGGCCCTGGGTGAGTTATGGTTTTTTTTTCTATACCTTTTGGTTAGTGGTTGATGATTTGTTGGGGATGGAGTGGGTATATTAGGTGAGAAATGTGTTGTTTTTGTAGAAGAATCCTGTTACCAATATTAGGGAGTTTTAATTTAAATTGGGAAGTGTGTTTAGGAATTATTTAATGTCCAATAATGTTAGTTTAGCAAAGTAAAGTTATGTTTGGTCAAAGTTACCTTTAAATAGGTTCAATTTTTTTTTCAGAAGCTTTAAAAGCTCAATTTTTGGGTTTGATGCTTAATACAATTTTATCAATTATTGGCTATTTTTAAGAAATAACAGGAACCTCTGGATTTTAATTAATTTGATGCAATTAACAGTAGATAATAAAAATTTGAAAGGGTTAAAGAATACTTCACAATATTTTCAAAATTAAAATATATCTACTGTTTGTTTTAGTAATTTAATAAGTCATGCACAATTTGCAAATATTTTGTACATTTTTATCTCTATAAAAGATAAACAATGTAGGTTTGTTAGCAGGAAACAAGTTTTCAATGGACATATTTTTAGATAACAATTTAATTATCTCAAATGCACCAAGTATTTATTTGTCAAATAAATATAAGGAAATTTAGATACTTTCCCTAAATCATTACTTAAACCCCTAAAGCAAATTAACATGCAAAAGTACATAAATAAAAAATAATAGATATGTAGGTATCATTTTTTCTCTTATGGCAAAAATACTCGTTAAATAAATAAACTCAGTTTATTCAGTAAATAAATCTATTATTATATTATAGTCCATTCATAAATGAGGCGGAGTAACAAATCAATCAAAAGACACAGAAGCTATCTGCCTAAATAATGTTCTCGAATATTTTAATATTATGTATTATACTTTCATTGTTCACCCTGTATTGGTTTTGCAAAGATCACAACGGCGGATTACTCCGCCTCATTTATGAATAGACTATAACTATATTAACCAAAAAGCATACTTGCCAAATTTCAATTATTTCCACCAAAGTGGCGTTTTTCCATATAGTATATTTTAGACATTTAGAGTAGGTATATTATAAATTGTGGTAGGTTTTGTTTGGATTTAAAAAAAATGGATGTAAAGTACGTGGTCGATAGCGAGAAATAAAACGTAAAAGGTTTTCGAAACGTTCCTCGAATCGTCCGATAACCGAATACCTGAGGACAAAAGATCGGGGGCATTTTTTAAAAAATCCATCTGGCGATTGTTGATTGTTGGACACTAAAAGTTAAAAGCGATCCAGACGGCCGTGTCGCGCTGCTATATTGTCGATTCGAGTTTGTTTGATATGCGTGCACTTACGCTATCTTAGTTGGCCCTGACTAATGGAGTCTTTATCGGCCGGAGTCTGCCTCGGCTTGACTCCCTGATATGCGAGCTCTCTTCGTCTTTCTTGTTAACACGCGTTTTGTCTTGTAATTCTTTAATTACGCCGATTCTACAAGTCGTAGTTTTCGCTAAAATTGCGCTCGAAATTAACTCGGTAATTATCGACGCAAGTTTTTTTCGTTCTCGGTACGCGGATAATAATCGGAACGGTGAAGATCAAATAAAAATACTTCTGTTCGACATTAAACTGATTAAAGGCCCATAAAGTTTTTGTCGCTTTTTTGGACAAGCGCGCAGAGTTCGACCCGGCCAAATAAACTAATTGTCGAATGCCGGAGTAAATAAAGATACAAAGAGCGGCGGCGGTTTTTTGTTCACCGCATGCCGTTCGTGCTTCCCGGTTTCTTCTTCTTGCGTTCTTCCGCTATACATATCTCGCATCCGTAGCGGCGACGTGCGTATTGTTAAGGGGGGAAACCGCTTTAGAACATTCAAAGAATCCGATTTTTATTGCATAAATCCTTAGCTTGATTATTCAAGAATATGCTGTCCAAATTTCAAAGCGAAATTCGCATTGGTTTAGATTTTATGAGCTTAGAACTGAGAGTTAGATGAAAATCGGAATGACTAGCCTCCTAAGCTTGGTTTCCCTTTTAATGAGTGGAAGTAATCGACGTTCCCTCGTATATTCACACTTTTACTAACATTGTTTTAATAATAAAATCATAGTGCAGGTAATTAAAATAATGTACTAACTAGGTATAATAATAATAAATATTATCTATTAACGAAAGTAATGGATATTTAAGTTTATATCCTAAAACGCCCAATAGATTTATGGGTTAGGTACTAGGATATAATAAAATGGATTCGAAAGAAAATTAAGTTTTAATGAAACTTTGCAGTTTCATGATTGCCGGCCTTCACGCAACAATAAATATTTTATTATCTCTAATTGGTTCTAAAAAACACAGAAATTAATTAATTTAATTAATGAAAACTTCCGTGATTCGTTATTTATTTTATTAATTGTTCGAATGCATTTATTTGCGTAACAACAAGAAATTCAGTACATGTCGCAATTAACTCCTATTATATATTTTAATTAAATTTTTATGTTTTAATCGATAATGGCCTTTCGTTATTCCGTAATTAATCAAAGAACGGCACGCAAACGGTACGAGAAAAAACGAGCGCCGGTGCAGGCTTATCGAATTTTACCATTTGAAAAATTGATTAAACCGCACCGAGAACCTATCGCATGGCCCCGGTAACACCAACGAACTCCTCTAGCGCCCCGAGCGCAAATTTATCTTCAATAACAAGTTGTTAATGTGTAAGGCTTGTTCCAGTCATTCCGATTAATTACCGGCCCGGATACCCGTCACCCCTCGTACATTCACATACACACACCGCGTATCTTCGATTCGAACAGGCCACGACTTAATATGACCGCTCACTCGACAAATTAAGTACTCTCCGGCTGATAACGCCTTTTTTTCCAACCTCAAAGTACCTACTTAACAGATATTTTCGCTCGGTAATTAGAGCATCACGACTCATTTTACCTCTACTAAAAATCTCTGTATATACTAAATATGGTACTCACCAGTACTACCTATACCATACATTAATACTGATGTTTTTACATATCAATTCTACTATCTTTGATTAATCTTCAAAGATAGTTTCTTCTACAGGCAAGTTGTGGATGAATATAGGGGCATTAAAATAGTTACTGTAGTGTTAACTTTGGCCTTTAACATTTTGGAAAACCAGTCAATTTTGCAATGAAAGCAGAGCCAAAGCTTTGGATGGCCGAAGGGCTCTGTGTGTACAGTCCATTCTACTGACTTCCCGTTCGCATTATTACGTCAAATTAATTTAAGGCGCGCATTAGAGATGCAAATTAACCGTACGAGTCGATTCGAAACAAGTGGGACGAAGGGCCCAGTGCGCCGTAGAGAGACTTCTAACTAATGTAACGTTAAGTTTTTTTTTTTTTTTTTTTTTTTTTTTTTTTTTTTTTTTTTTTTTTTTTTTTTTTTTTTTTTTTTTTTTTTTTTTTTTGAAACGGGAGAGGTTTTAGACTATGCTGAATCGAATGCCGTTGTCCGTTTGTCTCTATCTATAACCGTTTAGCCGCTGAAACTCGCGACAGACGGACGGACGACAAAGCCAGATCATAAGACTTCGTTTTCGAAAAATTCGAAGAATTTTCCGTTGTTAGAAGTCTAAAACTGGATGAACACGTCAGCGATTAGCAGTGGAAGTAATTGCCAGTGCGAGCATGCAAATCGCCTAAGTGTTTTATATGCATAATAATATGATGTTTGGGTAGGTAATTTATTGCGGTGTGTGGAGTTTGGGTGCTCTATTTTATTTCTAAAATCATTAGCTAGTAGTTCTGATGGGATTTTAAACAGTTCGAAACCACTTTAGGAGGCTGTTAACTATGCTTTTGGGTGAGAAGAATTAATGGAGAAGACCACGATGTGAGATATGTGGATTTCGGCAAAAGATACGATTAGAAATGATTTATTAGAGCTCAAAACCGTTTTCAGTTGCTCAAAATATGTTATAATTAAAAAGATATAGCCCTTTGAAATTTAAAAATTTCGGGTTTTGACTCATACCTTGTCAACCAATCATAAGCCACTCACGTCTTGTTGTATAGTAAATAGTATGAATTTTCGAACGCAGTAACAAAGAATACACAAACGAACAAAAATCAAACTGTCATTTGACAGATTTTTCTGAAAATTGCACAAAACAAATTACACGAATTGCAGATCGGCACAAAACACTTTACTGATAATATTGAAGTTGACAAGAATGTTGCCAAATAAATTTTTCAGGACCATTATTTGTGTTTTTAACACGAAAATCGAATTATCCATTAGGTAATGGAAGAAATGGATAAATCAGAAAATGTTAATTGCAATAAATATACAAAAAACGCACATTTTGCAGGAGTAAAGAAGAGTAATAGGAAACGTGGCAAACTTGCTAAATGTGACTTCTTTTTGCAACTCTCGCTTTGATTGGAGCAGAGTGTATGACGATTGTGTGACGTTTTTCAAACTTTAAAAATTAATTGCGGCCTTATTTGGCCACAGAAAAAAATAAAAATTTCATTACGCGCCTTCTCAAACAAACTATTAAATTTTTTCATAGTCCTTTCGAGATAAATTCGTTTGAAAAATAAATATGTCAGTTCTATCCTCATAAAATCTAAACCAATGCGAATTTCGCTTCAAAATTTCGACAGCATATTCTTGAATAATTAAGCTAACGATTTATGCTATAAAAAATCGTATTTTTTGAACCCTCCTAACGATATTAATAAAAAAAAGTGAACGCGAAAACTTCAATTTTAAGAACTTTTCGTATAGGTACTAACTGGTATAGGTTGTACTTATATCGTGGCAGCTCAACGACCTCATTCGCTTTAACGACGACGACGTTCTCCGCGTCCCGAAAGAGGAATGTGACGTGTGCGAATCATTTCATCAACGTAGCCTTATGGTTTATTTTATGTTTTAATTAAATTGAAAAAGATAATAGACGTATGCGCATTTCCGAGGAATTCCGCTTTTTGCTCGGCTCGAATACAAGGAATGAAATTGTCATTTTCATTCCGCAAATCGCGCTCCGTACTCGGCGTTTTTGCACTCTCCACGTTCATGCTCCACTTCGACGGAAAGCGGAAAGTCCACTAGGTACAGGGGCGTACCCGCTGCTTTTTATACCTACCAATTCCAACATAAATTGCAATACAACAAGCTTTAAACACTGCAAAAATTTCCCATTAAAAAATAATATTTTCTTACTTGTATTGTCGGTATATTTTAGCATCAATTATGCTAATTAAATATTAATACTTTAATTCATTAATTAAATAAATAAACCAAGCATTTTCCTAACAACCGATTCGAAAAACCCGCACGTGAAGGATAAACAAATTAGCCTACATTTATACCCGCTTAATTGAAAATTATATAATTCATAATTAATAATTAATCACAATTAAAATCTATTTATTTCGAGCAGTCGCAGAAAAATAACGAGTCGTAAAATTAATTTTTTCCCGGCGAAAAAAAAAAACAACAAAAAGTAATTTTCGCTAATTGCGCGGTGTCTAATTAAAAGTAAATAATGTCAATTACACTTCAAAAGAAATGCAATTAAGGCAATTTGTTTGTGATCGACCAATTAAGAATTCGATTAATTGGCGATTGCTTATTAATTAGACGAATAAAAAGTTCAAAGTATGTACTTAAAAAAAATTAAATTTAACCGTTGTTGCAAGGCGATGTAATAAATTTAATACAATTTATCTAAGTTCCGAAGGTAAATTAGAAAATTGAATATAATAATTCCGCGCTTTCTGAATTAAACAGGCCCGTTTAATAAGATTTACATGTAAATTGATTCAATTACAATTATTTAAATTTTTACTACGCCTCCAGGCGATTGTTTTGTATTTATTTGCATTATTATGATTAGTGTTCAACAGAAATTATTATCCTCCACGATTTTATTGGCTGAATTACTTAATCTTACCATATAAGCAAGATATTTTATATAATAAATATTAAATATCATAAAAAATCATTTTATAGGCAGATCTTCGATACGTCTTGATAGGAATGTTTATAGATGATTATGCAACTTGAGATTTTTTTATTAATTTTACAGCTCGCCTTAAGTAAATTGGCTATCTTTGATTTCTAATCCGTTTGAAATGGAGGAAAACTGAATTTCTCCACTTCCCAAGGATTATTTTGTGGTAAATATGCGCGCAGATGATGATGAATTAACTATAATCTATCAACAAGTCAAACTAGACGATCAAAACAAGCTTATAACGGTATCCAATAATTGCTTTTTTGATGTAAATCTCTTTCTAACGCGATTAGTGTCCACAAGACTATAATTACCTTAATGTATTATGGACACTAATAATAGTAGATGGGATTGGTTAAAATGATACTGCCGATTTTAATAGGATATTTTTAGCTATTTATTACTTAATATATCTACTACTGTAAACTATCTATCAAAAGTGGCAACCAACCATAATAAATATAGCTTCAAAAAGAGTCAAATATGACGACATTAGTGACGTGCTTCTAACTTTGTTTTGTATAAACTATATGTTGAAATGGGAGAGTATATACAGTGTGGTGATAAAGTAAGGAACAAAATTCATAATTGCCTTATTTACTGTTTTCAAGCAAAACGCTCGGACAAGTCGATTTTAATATTTAATTAGCTACCGTATGGCATAAAATTTTTACTTATGACGTCATATATTTTTGCACAATGACGTCATCATTGGTTTTTTTAAATGACAACCCTAATTTTTTTTGCTGTTTTTAATAGATGGTCCCATTACTTAAATGATGGTATAAAAAAATTGGTACTTCAAATAACATTTTTTTTGAAAAAATGACAACTTACCGATACAAATCAAAATTTAACTTTAATGAAAGAAAATCTTACAATCATATCTGGTCAATGCCAAATGGTTAAAGAAGAGTAATTTGAACACTGGCGCTAAATTTTGTTCGTTTTTGGGGCGTTTAGGATTTTCTTTCATTAATGTTAAATTTTGATTTGTTTCGTTGTTTGAGTTGTCATTTTTTCAAAAAAATTGTTATTTAAAGTACCAATTTTTTTACACCATCATTTAAGTAATGGGACCATCTATTAAAAACAACAAAAAAAAATTAGGGTTGTCATTTAAAAATACCAATGATGACGTCATTGTGCAAAAATATATGACGTCATAAGTAAAAATTTTATGCCATACGGTAGCTAATTAAATATTAAAATCGACCTGTCCGAGCGTTTTGCTTGAAAACAGTAAATAATGCAATTATGAATTTTGTTCCTTACTTTATCACCACACTGTATAGATACACTTGATAAATTATATGTGTGGATTAAAAAATTGTGAGCATTATGAAGTCGGTTATAGTTATACTTGCGCGTTTACCTACATTCGAGTAATCGTCAATTACTTAGGGCGGAAGTTCGAATTTCCGACCTGCCCTACTCACAACGACTTCCGGCCTTTCGATTTATCAAGCAACGTATCGTATTGCACTGCGCCTAATTAATGTACCCTTATCGATTTAGTCGGGTAATTGCCGCCGACAAATATCAACTACATTTTTTATCTTGCATCAGGTGTAGACCTTTTGCTCTTCTTTTTCGCGGAGCCTCTCGTACAAGGTGGTAGTATTATGGAAATAAATAAGCTCGTGACGAAGTTTTCTATTCAAATTCGCTGTAATAGCATAACTTATCGGTATATGCATAAATTACAATATTTCACAGAAAAAAATTAGTAATCCCAACAAGTGGTTATGTTGTATACTTTTTAAATAAGGTTATCAATGCGTCATTAAGTGTTCGTTAACCGTAACGCAGATAAATGTAATTATATTAATTAGAGACTGTAAGTTAATGCCTGCCCGCATTAAAATTGACACCGCGCATAACGTATGAAAATTGTTGTTTTCATTTCTAACGGATTCCAGCATTGTGTGATTAATTCAGTTTTGACGCCCCCAGGGGTACGAATACAAGTCCACCGGCATCCGGTGGTGAATTCCAATTCAAATCTGTCAGGAAGTTTAAATTTCACCTCACATTATTCAACAATAGGACAAATGTCGCTCGTTTCCACTTAGATAATTGACGAGTATATCGGACCGAGTCCCGGCGAGTTAATCGCATTTCGAAAATTCATAATTGCGCAATTACGCGAGCGGCTCGGCGCGCTTCTCGGAACGCGCTTTTTAATAAACTTTCATAAAATTCCCGGAATATTGTTTGAAAAGGTTAGCGCAAGGAGGCAGAGAAGCGGGCTTGTCTGACACCTGCCTCTCGCTAGCACGCATCCACTCGTAAAACCGATCAGAAAGCCTGTTCCCCTTACACATTTTTCCATAAAAATAGACCTAAAAGTTTTAGTAAACTTGATGGGACCTTTGGGGTTTCGATTGGTACCTAGAGCCCTTTGAAGATGGTGTCTTATGATGAAAATACCTAACCCTTCATACCTAACCCTTCCCCCACCCAAATAAGACGCTTATGGATATTTTACAAAGACCATTTCTAATGTAAAAAACTGATGTTATTCAATATTTATTAATTGTATCCAGTGTAAAGTTCAAAACTGATGATGTAGTGGTGATATTCGAGAAATATTGAGTCTAAGAAACATCTTCAAAGTGCTCTAGGTCCCAAATGAGACCTCCAAAGACGCAAGTTTATTAGAACTGTTCGGTCAATTTTTACATATACTACCTACTCTAGGAATAACACATATTCATTAACACGCAATATTCACGGTGTTATTTAACAACATGCTAATACTTAAGGGGGTGATTCTTGGACCCATTTTAAGAAAAAAACTTCATACAAACATATGTCCTAAACTTCTTAACTTTTGAGATACGGGGTATTAAAGTTTTAAGAAAAAAAACAATTTTTTACTGTCATTTTCATACCACTTTCGGCGGACATTTCCAACACCTGATTTAAATTATTTCTTTATTTTACTTTAATTTCATAATTTCAACGTTTAAAAGTTATCCGCTTAAATAAATTATTGTTCAGAGTTAGATAAATCGTTTTTGGTCGTCATTCGTCCAGGGAGATGCAAATGAATGAATTTAATTTTTTTTAGCGAAACGGTGAGTTGTATGAAAAAAAGTCAAGAAATCGAATTTGTTCTAAATTGAACGAGAATTCGAAAAATAATTTTGATTTTAAGAGATAGCAGTGGCGTATCACTTTTTTATTCAAAAATATCTAGTCTGAGTCCAGTAGGGACGCCACTGTTAGAAATAAAAAAAAGATTTTTGGGTCAAAAAATGCTCTTTAATGCATAAACGCCGTACACCAAATTTCATAAAAATATTTAAAGTGGTATGAAAATGACAGTAATAAATTGTTTTTTTTCTTAAAACTTTAATACCCCGTATCTCAAAAGTTAAGAAGTTTAGGACATAGGTTTATATGAAGTTTTTTCTTAAAATGGGTCCAAGAATCACCCCCTTAAGTATTAGCATGTTATTAAATAAAACCCTGTATAAACAATTTACTCGATATAGTTAGAAATTAATTTACCTATTCCGGTAATAATGTTAATAATATTAAAATACAAACTACCCACAGAAAGGTAAGAAAATTATTAGTGTTCAACAACTGTCTATAATCATATTCACTACTAATTATGATAATGAACCGACTCATTGTATACCATCAGAAAGAATACACCAGTTTAATTAAAAAGATTAAAATCAGTTTCAATTGAGGAAAAAAAATAACAAACACAAATGTAATTCTTTCAAAATAATTAAAAGTTAATTTCACGGTCGAAAACCCGCCGTGACAACTGAAGACTAAATATACGCCTGTACGTACAATTAAATCATTAACTAAATGTGAATTTTCATGGTGTCTTGGACAAACAGAAACGTCGGCCCTAATTTGCCTAATTCCCCATTGTCTCATTGACATTCCGGATTATCGGCCTAAAAATACTAATGGATCCACTTTTTACAACCGTCAAATTTTTAGCGCTAAATCTTTTTTTCCACGCCGATATATTTCCTCATTTCTCTCCGGATTACCTGCGTGGGCTCCTCTCAAGGCCGCCACTAATGCACAAAACAAAACGAAAAGAAATTGCAAATGCTCCACGAAGGTCGACTAATACAGGCATTGTCTCTTCCAGAATCGGCTTCCATCGAAAGCAACCCTGACATAATGGGAGTGTCCGAGGAGATCACCCCCAACGCGGGGGTCGAACCGCGGCCCCCCGGGCCCGAGCAAAGCGACGGCAGCGACCCGGAGCCCGACGAATTCGCCCCCAAGAGGAAGCAAAGACGGTACCGCACCACCTTCACCAGTTACCAGCTGGAAGAGCTAGAGAAGGCCTTCTCGCGCACCCACTACCCCGACGTCTTCACCAGGTGAGCCCAGCATATTTTCCTCCACTTCGCCTTATTTTTACAACGTTGCCAAATCGTGCGGTGTTGGTCGATTGGTCCACACGGTCATTTTTGTCAGCGGGGTTCCATAATCCTACAGGTCGATTGGTCCCCAGTTTCAAAATTTAATGGGCTAATTGGTCCCCGCGGTCAAAATATAATCCGATTAGATAAGATTTTACATTGCATGAATAACTATCATTTGGCTAACATCTTCTGGTGTACTTACATAGCTGAGAGAATTTGGACAAAATGCAGCTTTTAGTGTTAAAAAATATTTAATATCTAAGCATTAGTAATTTAAAATATATACAATTGGTACAATATATATTAAAAGAAACATTATGTACAAAAAAAGAATTATTTTAGTTTCAATATACGAATGGATTTCAAAAAATAGTTGGTAATATATGGGAAACTTTATTATTAATTTTACGAAATAGTTATTCTTGACAAAAAGTTCTGCATGATCTAAAATCCAAGATGCAACCATCAAAAATCAAATTTTATCAATCTTATACGTAGGTATGTCATAAAATGTGAATTTTGCTCAAGAGTAAAGTACCTTCATATTTTACAATATCGAAATTTGTTATTATGAAAAGTACACCTAATTTTCTAGAAGTATACTGGAAGGGATGGAATTTTCCCTATATTGAAATAGAAATAAAAGACAGAAGTCAAAAAATTTCCCCTAATCATAAAATCCTCATTAAATTGTACTACGAAATGAAAATACATAATCGAAATTTGCCAGAGAATTTTGAAATTGTAAATATTCCCATCGGTCCTTCCTAGAAACCCTTAATCCGGTATTGGGGACCAATTGACTGATAGCTTTCGAGTTGAAAAAGGATTATATTTAGGTAAATTTGACCGCGGGGACCAATTGAACTCCACCCAAATCGTGCTATTACCCGCACCAATTCTGCTACTATCAGCAATATAGTTAACGACTCGATTGTATACCTGTGATTAGAATAAAAGCGCCAGCAAACCCGGACGTAACACTCACGTCCGAAGAATTCCGTCTAATAGCCGGAGTAGCGTTAGAAATTCCCCAAACCACACGCACCAGAAAAAAAAGGAATCCTCTTATCTCGGACACGAAAATGTGGATACCGTGTCTCGGGTACCGCAACTCCAGATAAAGCCGATAAAGCGATTCTAGCCGGCAACGACACGCATTCCGAGATGTCTGCAATTTGTACCGTCGGCGCTGATGACACTGTTAAGGGCCTCCCTATTGGGCAATTAGGGCCACCGCGCCGGGGAGATCTAGATAGGGCGAGACACTCGTTTCGTTCGGCTACCGGCCGGGCTATTTTTGATGCCCATTGAGACATGAAACGGGTATTAATTTGGTGGGCTAATTATGAAGAGGATATTTATTACGTGGCTGGAGAGATGCGCCACTGAAACGCGTGAAATCCTGAAAGCCGGCGCTTTTTCCCTCGGTGATGCTGGTTTCTGAAAAGACATTAAGACCTGAAAGTGACCAGCATCACGAAGGTAAGAATTTCAATTCGAACCCATCAATTACGAGGAATGAATTATTCATTTTTAATGATATATCTTTGAGGTAATTGACGACTGACACATTATTTTGAAGGAGAAACAAGTTAACTAGGTATATCCTCTCTAAATGATAGTAATATCATCGCATAAAATGTATATGTAACATTTTAAAGTTACTGCAGCTTCTGTTTAATTATCGCTGCTATTCGTGCAATTTCCAGAGGCGTAGCGAATTTAATCATTACTTTTGTCCTATATGCAGCTTATTTAACCCCTAATAAATAAATTCTTAACGTATGTATTTTTTTTTTAGGGAGGAATTAGCTATGAAAATCGGACTTACTGAAGCTAGAATACAGGTAAATACAATTTACTCATTCTATCTAAATTAATACAAAGTTGATGAAGGACGGTATATTGCACATAATATCAAACTAAAATTGAATGGAATCGCTTCGAACAAAATTCAATTTACTTTAACCTTGTCGCATGTCGAGCTCGCTCCTATACGCTACAGCGATACCTGCCAACTTTTTCTCGATCTAACTACAAAAATCCATTAATTATTTTGTTTATATCTCGATTATGTACTGTTATTTAATTAAATATGAGTAATCAAATTAACTTGAAACCGCATTTTATGGGTTTCCAGCCTTAACACGCACACAGTTCTCAATTATTGCAAATTAACCGATGCTGCAACTCCGCATTAATTGATCGGTAATTACTGGTTGGTTGTAAACTTAGGCATTTGATAAATCTACGTTGTATATTACAGGAAACGTTCGCTGATTTTTTTTTCTTTATTTTATCCTGCATCAGTCGAGAATATTACGAAGGTTCGTATATAACGGGGAAAAAATTATACAGGGTGTTTATTAATGGAGAAGACCACGATGTGAGATACGCGGATTTCGGCAAAAGATACGATTAGAAATGATTTATTAGAGCTCAAAACCGTTTTCAGTTGCTCAAAATGTGTTATAATTCAAAAGATATAGCCCTTCGAAATTTAAAAATTTCGGGTTTTGACTCATACCTTATCAGCCAATCATAAACCACTCACGTCTTGTTGTATAAGTAAATAGTATGAATTTTCGAACGCAGTAACAAATAATAATATAATAAACAAACGAACAAAAATCAAACTGTCATTTGTCAGATTTTTCTGAAAATTGCACAAAACAAATTACACGAATTGCAGTTCGGCATAAAACACTTTACTGATAATATTGACGTTGACAAGGATGTTGCCAAATAAATTTTTCAGGGCCATTATTTGTGTTTTTAACACGAAAATCGGTTACAATTTATACAGATGAAGATGTTATTTTTATATTAATATATCGAATTATCCATTAGGTAATGGAAGAAATGGATAAATCAGAAAATGTTTATTGTAATAAATATACAAAAAACGCACATTTTGCGGACTAAAGAAGAGTAATAGGAAACGTGGCAAACTTGATGAGTGTGACTTCTCTTTGCAACTCTCGCTTTGATTGGAGCAGAGTGTATGACGATTGTGTGACGTTTTTCAAACTTTAAAAATTAATTGCGGCCTTATTTGGCCACAGAAAAATATAAAAATTTCATTACGCGCCTTCTTAGAACATACAGTTTTGAAATAAAAATTAAAAAAAAAAGTCGTGGTCTTCTCCATTGAGTAAAAACTAAGAGATTTAAAGACATAAATTGGTAGGTAGTATTAACTTTTCTTCTTAAAATCACCCAAGGATTCACAGCCTTAAGGCATACTAAATTAATAAACACCCTGTATAGATGTAACTAAAATTAATACATATTACGGATCGTTAATATTAATATAGGATTCTTCATGGCCGTGAAAAGGCAACCGAAAAATTAACCGGCGTGAAATTGGTGAACAATTTCGAGTTTTCGAGAATTAGAGATACGCCGTCCGACTAGCCTCGTAATTCGTATTATAAACAAATTATGAAAGAACACAATTGCGTACCTAAATAAGCGGGTAATTGATATCCATTTATTTTTCCGTTTGGACCACAATTACGGGTCATTATGTACAGACGGAGGAGTTTCGCTCGCAACTTCTCCTTTTCAGTAACGTGAATTCGTATTTTTTACCTCACTTGGCTGCTTTTTTTATTCGCTCGAGTATAATTTCCTTCGCTCCTGGCGTAATTTCATAACATTACTTTTTTTGGTAACAAACCACTAGCGATAGCAACGCGAAAATCGAGAAAAGATTTCCCTAAATTCTCCAATAACAACATTGCTCATCCCTATCGAACGAAATTTATTATTTTATTGACGATGATGAAAGGGCGGCTCGAATTATGGGGGTGGCGATGATTGTTATCGAGTCTCGCGGTTAGAAAATAAAATTCTATTTCCTCCAAATCGATACGGCTCTAAACAATAAAAAAACATAAAGAAGATTAAGACCGCTGTGGCGCAGCCGAGATAAAAACTAATAACCGGCCAGACACCTGTTTTGTGATGAAAATGACACGGCGCGAAAGGAAGACACTCATTTCAGGTAAAAAGTTTTTTTTTCGGACACCGAGTAGCAGAGTCACGGACTTGTGCCATTAGGCTTAATTAAATAAATTATATGTCTCCGTTTCGAAGGAATTGCGGTTTCGATGATGGAGAAGCTAGTTTTCAGATACGGAAGAAGAAATCGCCAAACCGCACGATCGCACGAACATTTCACAACGTCATTACAAAATCAACATGCAGTGATTTCACGATTGATCGCTCTATCGTAGAAAACTCCGCGGGTGCCGAATCCGGCGAGCGGGCGGGCCATTCCCCATGAGATTCTCTTTTTATTTAATCGAAGATTACCGAATTTTATCGGTATTGCGAGCATTAGAAGGAAAAAAAACGACCTTCAACAGGAGCAACCATGTCGCGGTCTTGAACTTTATTTTATTCAATTAACTCGATATTATTCTCACGCGAATTACAGCAAGTTAATTCGATGAAAGGAGATAATGAAAAAAACCAGAAACATTGTCGATATGCCGTAATTGGTATTCGTCATGGTTTTTGTTGGTTAAATAGATGAAATAGTTTTGTAATATCATCCATTTCCACCAGGAAAAATCTTAATTTCCTGAATTAACGATTAGTAATTTTTGTGGTATTTGTTTAACTCGTATACAGGGTGTTCTAGAACCATTTTTAAACTGTTTAAGGCCATTGGAAACAGTTCAGGATGATCTTGGAACAATTTAGAACAGTTCCAGTGCAAATTAGAACTGTCCAGAATCATCTAGAACTGTTCCAGTGCAAATTAGAACTGTCCAGAATCATCTAGAACTGGTTCAGTGCAAATTAGGACTGTCCAGAGTCATCTAGAACAGTTCCAGTGCAAATTAGAACTGTCCAGAATCATCTAGAACAGTTCCAGTGCAAATTAGAACTGTCCAGAATCATCTAGAACTGTTCCTGTGCAAATTCGGACTGTCCAGAGTCATCTATTAGTCCAGAACCATTTTTAAACTGATTCAGACCATTTGAAACAGCTCAGGATGATCTTAGTACAAATTAGAACTGTCCAGAATCATCTAGAACTGGTCCAGTGAAAATTAGGACTGTCCAGAGTCATCTATTAGTCTAATAGAACCATTTTTAAACTGATTCAGACCATTTGAAACAGCTCAGGATGATCTTAGTACAATTTAGAACTGGTCCAGTGCAAATTAGAACTGTCCAGAATCATCTAGAACTGTTCCAGTGCAAATTCGGACTGTCCAGAGCCATCTATTAGTCTAGAACCATTTTTAAACTGATTCAGACCATTTGAAACAACTCAGGATGATCTTAGTACAATTTAGAACTGGTCCAGTGCAAATTAGGACTGTCCAGAATGATCTTGGACCATTTTTTTCTTAAAACTTTTACGCCCTGTATCTCAAAAATTTAGATGTATAGGACACAGATTCATAAGAAGTTTTTTCCTTAAAATGGCCCCAAGAATCACCCCCAAAAATATTAGCATGCCATTAAGAAACGCCCTGTATATATCATAGCAACGTTGATTCATCTTTAGCGTAATTACAAATGAGCAGTTTAATTATTCACAACTTTAATACGGTATTTAATCAGCTACCGCATCGGGTATATCTGGCCGGGTATCCGCCTCTCTATCAATTTTTTTAATCGCGCCGATCCAATCGATCCAACTACTGGTTAAATTTCACCGTAATGATCCGCACAATTGCGGCCCGGATTAAATAACATTGTCCTTATTTAATTACTTATTAAGGCCGCCGGTACGAAAAAAAGCAAGTCGAAACCGCGCCGGAGAATATGCCTGAATCACGGTCTAAATGAGATGATGTTCGTTTGATGGAGGAGCAGCCAATCAGGGCAGGGGGTGCTCATTCCGATGCGTATTTAGATAGCTATCGATAAAATCGCGGCGTATCGTTGACTGAATTCGATTAAGATGAGTTATATAGTTTAAAAGAAATGCGCCCAGTCATGCTTCTCCCGGTGTTCACCGGTAGTGTAATTACTTTTTTTCAATAGTTTATTCATAACTAGACTCGTTTCATTGTCTTTTGCTTATAGTGCAGTTTGTTGCGGTCGCTCCCCAATGCAATTTTGCATACAATTTGGATTGTAATAGAATTCGAATTTTTATGGAAAATTGAGACATCGTCACAGCGAAAAAAACGTAAAAAATTACGTAACTTAACGGATAACGAAAATCAAGCGGACCTTGACAAGGTGTAGTTGTTTCCTAAATAAAGAATAATAATTAAAATTAGATTTGGTGACACTCGTTTCGTAGGAGACCCATCCACCGGAACGTTTATCTTAATCGCTTTAACCAAGACAAGGCCAAGTTTATTTAAAATGCATTAGGAGTTTTAATCAATTTTTCGTTGTGTTGGTATCGCGGTTTTTCGGAATGGAAGCTTCCCTAATGCGTGTCGTTCTAAATTAAAGAACATTTCGTACAAAAAAAACCGATGAATTAAATTCGACACGAAAACTGCTTATATACAGGGTGGGTCGCGAAATTATTACACTTATAAACGTGAAGTATCGAAACGGGTGTGGTGCTATAATAATGTCTATAAACAACCTTCTCGGAGTCGCCTCCGAACCCGCCGGACGGCACTAGCAGGGTATAATTTAATAATAAATAATAACACGTTGGAAGGCCCGCATAAACACTTTAGTGTGTTCACCTGGACTATCTAATAATTCGCTTCCTTCTCATGCCTAATGAGAAACAATCGCCAATTAATTGGAAGTCGCCGCACCATGCAAATTTTTCAAATATCGTACATAGTTTATGGGAAATATTATGGCTTGTGACCGTCGAACGGAATATATTATTGGAAATATGCGCGCTTAAAAATTATTCGTTTTAACTATAAAAAATTTAAATGTGCACTCGTATACTTAAGTAACGTATGTTATGGTTTAGGAATTAATACTGCATGCAGTGTAGGCAAAACAATCATAATAATTAGTATACAGGGTGTCTCACCACGAGTTAAAACTATCTGGTATAGGTATTGGATACATCCCCTACCATTTGATCATTTGATCACCCTGTATACATTTTATATCACGCCATTAGATAGTTAGGTACTTGAAAAGTTCGGATAGGAACATGTAAGGCCATTTTCTTGATTTTCAAATGTTTGGCTTTCAGAGCCACCTAAATTCAAAATTTTGTGATTTTTGAGTAGCTGTATAGCTTTAATTATAAGACCAAGATATCAAGTGTGACCCCTTTTTGTAATCAGCTCATCGTAATCAGTAGAATCTAAAAATGCAAAAATAAATTCGAACGCTCGGCTTATTGAGCTTATCAAATTATATTAAAACCGGGCAATTAGTTTCCAAAATAAACCGGTAGTTTTAACCCGTCGTGAGGAGACACCCTGTATATGTATGTACTCATTGTTCAGGACAACCTTATGTTTGAGCATTTTCAAATTAATCTGGAGTTCATACGATCCACTTTGAGGTAAATTCATAATAGGTAAACGTCATGATGATTGATTTATTATTTGCATCTCCAACTCGCGCCGTCCCGTGATGAAAAAATCCGCCCGTAATCATCTGAAGACGATATCATTAAAGCAGGTAGTGATGTGGGCGCTTTTTTTCCAATTTACCATCTCCATCGGTTCTATAAACGAAGAATACAGCCGTGAAATCTAGGCAATGGCTCGAAAATAAGCTGTTCCTTACCTCATTACGGTTTCATTTGTTGCATTTGATGCGCCGACTGTTGCGAATAATGCACGCTTCATCGGTGGATTATCGACACGTATTCAATGGAAGTTAATTCGGTTAGGGAAACTATCATTCGCGTATAATGGATGGAAATTTGATAAATTTCCAATTATATACCTGTATATATGAGGAGAAAGAAATTGAGCTAGCTAGTTAACAAATTAGGTAGGTATTTATTGGCAATTTTTGTTAATTAATAGTTTATTTATTAACAGTTTGGTTTATTGGCATCGGGCCCATTGGATCTTTTTTTTCAATTTTGCGCATTTTATTAGCGACCCGATAATGCATAAATCGCAACCGAAGGCCATAAAAAGGAAAATTTTATGGCATTTACACTCCTCGTATTAATGACTTTGTATTTTAATTGGCGATATTTGCAATATATATTCCTTTTTTCGAAAATAAATACGTTTATCTCGTCGTAAAATTAAGTGGCATGTAATTAACGATGGCCCGCCATAGATAGGGCATTCTTTTTGTCGAATTGCGCACAAGCGTAACCAGAAATTAATCGCCACATCCTTCGCCAGGATTAAGGTTATCGAACTTCCTTCGTTAATTTGTCCGTAGGTATAGTAATTTTCGTTGCGATTACGCCGCTCCGTATACACAAGTGTTTGCTACTTTAAACGGTGCATAAAATTGGCTGGGACAAAGATTAATGGTGGAAACGATACGTTCAGATATATTGCTTTCTTATTTCGCTAAATTATTAGTATGTATGTGAGCTCAGCTGGAAGTTAATTTAAGCAGAATCTTTAAAATGTAGCGCACGTAGGAACCTTGAGTCGACAATGTTCATTCATTAGAACTAACAGACTGATAATTGTCGAGTTATAACTTATAACCAACGTTTTTATTTTCGACTAATTTTTTCGGTAACGCCTATGATGTGTGGTCTAAATTCGATGTACAAATCGAACGAAAATGCGACTGCCTTTCCCGTCCTTGCCAAGGAATATAAGTCCTTAATTATCGCGATTATTTTCTCTTAATTAAAACGGCAATAAAAACCGGCCGGCGTTTATGCGTTTCTCGGAAAAGCGTCTTCTCGCAATTGAATGAAAAATATCTTTATCAAGTGGACTCGGCGTGCCTCTGCCCTATTTGGTAGAAATTAAAATTAATATCCGCCGCAATCATTCGACTAATGCCTGTAATGGATTTCCCGCGGATTTTGCGGGAATTTGCCCTCCACAAATACTCTCTAACAGTACATATCGCCTAGAAACAAAGCTTGGTTAATGGAAAAAATTAATACTATTCATTAGCGAATTAACTTAATTGCGATTCCGCATTAAACAATTCAAATTCGCCATAAAAAATCCAGCTAATTAATACATTGTACATTGATACGATTGTACGGTTAAAAACATTGTATATGCAATATTTATGAGCCTGCGAGTTTATCATAATTACGCAACGAGTTTTAACAGCTGTAATTCATTGGATTGTCAATTTAAATTAGTTCTTTTATTAGAAAGCCGTAATTATTGTGTATGCGCGTAAAATTGATTTCTCGCCGCTAATCGAACTGCATATGCATCGACGTTAATTCGATTCAATTACGCTACGATTGTTTTTTAAGCGAGCGATTTATTTTTCGCGAGAGAGCATTTATTAAACGCCATTAGATAGATCGTTCGCCTACAACGTTAATAGCTTAATAGGACTTAAGATCGGTTATTAGAAACTCGCTTAATCGCTCTAATCCGCTGGATTCAGATAGGTTTGTCTCGTTCGAGAACGCTCATTGAATTTATAAATTATAAACCCGAGATTTTTACTAACATAATCGATTCAAGTTTCTTAAGTACCCAGAGAAGGTGATTTTTTTGAATACTTGCCAACGTCGCCAGAGATTGATTTTGTAGGTACCTAATTGAGTGAATGATGTTAAAAGGAGGGAAATCACATTTTTTAATTGGATAAATCGTTAGCTTGATTATTCAAGAATACACTGTGGAAATTTCAAAGATTTGTTTAGATTTTATGAGCATAGAACTGAGTGCATTTTTTTCATTTTTGAGTGCAGTTTAACTCAAAAATTAATCTACTGATAATTATGAAAATTGATAGGACGATTATTTATGAAATTACGAAATATATGAACCAACTTGTTAGATGATATTATGATTTTAAGGGTATTTTTCTTTGCATAATTAGAGGAAAAAAAAATCGTGAAAATCGAAGTAAATTGTTCCAACGCCCGCAAAATTTTGAATTTTTCATTATTTTCACCTGCATTGAGGTTCATATTCTTAGAAAATTAGTTATTTTTGTGAAATTGATTTCAAATGAAAATCTAAATGTCTACACTGCACTCAATTTGGAGAACTATTTACAACCTTCAACAAACATCACAGCGTAACTTTGTTATTTTTGGTTGAAATTATTCAAAAAAATTCACATAAATAGTTTGAAATATAAATAAAATGATGCCAAAATTTGATTGAATACCAATTCATTCTTCCCACACAAAAAAATCTTGAAAAATCAGGCCACAAACAGCCTCCTAATGTGGCTGCCCCCCTTAAATATCCGGTAAAAAGATTTTTTTTGACAACTTGGCAACATCGCTAGAGATTAATTTTGTACCCAATAGAGTCAATGATGTTATAAGAGAGCCTCAATTGACCCTATTGACTCCAAGAGTCGATTGTTTGTGCATTATGTACAGAAATTAATTTTTTAAGTGCACCACGATTTTTGGCGATAGAGTGGCGATTAATCAACCCGGAGTCCGGCGTTATTGAAACGGCCGACACTTAATTAAATTAGAAAATCCCGACGGGTCGCTCGGAAATTCGGCCACAAAGGGGGCCGCGTAAATTTGAAACAATATGTTAGTTTGTAAGTTAATAGGCTCTCCGGGGCCCGATCAGCGTGTCTCCATTCAACTAATTTCGGGCCCGGCGGGGGGCTTTTCGTTAGAACCGCCTCTGTTGTTACAACGTGAGGTCGGGCTGGTCGCACATTCGTCATGTTTACACTGAGTCGAGAACGTTTAGAGAGGGAATGAATCCTAAAAAGGTCTAATTAGGTCTGTCAGGGCGATCATTAGTCTTGTTTTTTTCCCGTAGATTGAAGGTTTTAATGGGTTTTTGCTCGAGCGTTGCTCAAATTTTATTTCTCTTTTTTTTTATAATTAAACTTTGCGATAATCGTAAATCATCCGATTTCGAATAAAATTCTGTATCGAGCTCGCGAGGCGAACGAGACCTTGAGTATACGCCGCTATATTTATACAAAATGTGCTGTAATTGAAATGTTTCTAAAAGGAAAATTAAGTACCTACACTCATTTACGTAATATTAAATCAATTTATTATTCACAATAAATTATTTATCTAATTAAAGTAATTAAATGCAACAAGTTAATTTCTGCTTACATACCTAATTAATTGAACTAACTGGTCTTTAAAGCGGACGCAATATACACAGTAGCACAATTTTTTTCACTTAATTGTTAGAAAATAATGAAATTTTCTCGATTTATTGCAGGTGTGGTTCCAAAACCGGCGAGCGAAATGGCGAAAGCAGGAAAAAGTGGGCCCCACGGGCCACCCCTACAACCACTACTTGAACCCCAGCGCCCCAGGGCCAGCCCCGCCAGTTGTAGCCCCCTCTTTACCGACGCCCTTCAACCTCTCCTTCGGCCTGCGCAAGCCCTTCGACTCCCTAACCTTCCGCTACCCGCCGCACGTGCTGCCCGGCTACCTGCCCTCGCCCGCCTCCTACCACCGCGGCGGGCCGCCGCTGCTGCCGCCCTCCGTGGGGCTCTACCCGTCGGCCAGCTCCTTCCAGACGCTGCTGGCCAACATCTCGGCGGCGCAGCGGCCCAAGCAGGAGTTCACGGCGTCGCCGCCGCTGAGCCCGGGGTCCTCCGGGTCGGCGGTGACGCCGCCGGAGGTGGACCGGAGGAGCTCCAGCATCGCCTCGCTGCGGCTGAAGGCCCGCGAGCACGAGCTGAGGCTGGAGATGCTGCGGCAGAACGGGGATTTGATCAGTTGAATGCTGGCTGATGAGTGCTATTTGGTGGTTTCTTGTTGGAGAGCTAGAAGAAGTGTCGAGTGGTTCTGTGGCGAATGTGATTAATGTAGCTCGAGTGGAAATTATACAGGGTGTGCGAAAAATATACGGTGATATTTTAGAGGGTGATTTCTTGTTAAAAAGTAGGAAAAAAAGTGGGTAAACATGGGTCCGGAGTGGCAGAGTTTTCATCATGATACAGGATGTTACATTAAACAAAAAATTTATTCGTATATTAAACAATATTTGGGTACTTGATTCTGTTGAAATTTGGGATTGGAAAAGTTGCTAAAACATTCTTTTCTGGAAATTTTTTTGATTATTTGTTTTCCAAGGCACTAAAGATTTTTTAGCAAAAATTTGATAAACCAATTTTGTCCACAGTCTCTTAATAATTAGAATCTATTTAGGACTAAATTATATAGCCTCTTAATACAACAAATAACATTGCCAAATTTCAACAGAATCAAGTATTTACTTGATATTATATTAAAACATATCATGTTTTAATATATTTGTATTTTAATTTAATTGAACATCCTGCATCTTGAAAACTCTGCATTTCCGGACACATAGAAACTTTTTCATATTTTTTAACAAAGAATCTCCTTCTGAAATATCTTCGTCTATTTTTCGAACCCCCTGTAATTCATCTGTAATAGACTGTAATAGCGTACTATTGTTGTGTACTTGTATATAAGTTTTTGCGAAAATTGGTTTTATTTATAAGTAGATTTTTTATTCTCAAATCAGTATAGCGCAATGGCAATAATGACAGTAATTTTAATGAAACGAATCCGTCCGAAATGTGAGTTTTATTATTTAAATATTGCGAATAAATATTTTGTAAAAATAATCGATTTTTATTTCACCCAATCCCCTTACGTTTGATATTTTTTTTTTCTAATTCGACCCATGAAATATTAGCGAAATCTTTCCACGGCAATTAACTTAATGATACCTTACGCAAATTGTTACTTCGTTTTAATAGACTAATTAGCGAACAACAAACATAAAATTAAATAAAAAAAAAATACGCTTATATATTTATATTCAGATATAATTGCATTATAATCAGCATATTATAGACCTACCAATCTAATTAAGAAGCAAACCACATTGTATAGGTATGTGATTACGCGCACGAATCCCAAAAAAAATCCAATTAACCTCTTGTATAGGTACACACACGCATTAAATCAGGAACATTGCGATAAAACGATATTTTAATCCCAATTTAATATTAAATTATGATACACCCATAATTACTAATATGATTACCGGGTGGTCTAACTCACTAACTAACAATTTTTTTTTAATAATTAATTACTGAAATAGGCATAAATTTCGGAATAATCCCGTATAGGTAATCTCGAAATCGACAACACCCCGTATAAATTACAAGCTCGTATTTTTCGACAACCATGATCCTGGGTAGGTAGGTACTGATTTAATGCGAGTACCCGTCTCTTTTGTAGGCGGTGCTGCTTCCTTGAAATAATGTTCCCAATTAATATGCTGTTATCAAATGAAAATCAGCTTCGGTCATGTAACGAACTGAGCACCACGGCTATAATTACAACCGTTTATGCTTTTAATTATTCTTATCTCGTATAAATATAATAACACGGTGGTAATAGGAAAATTTTATATACGACGAAATATAACGCCTATACGAAAATTCTTAATTAAAATTTATTTACATTGATGATTTAGCGGGGAAGTGGGTATAAGTCTTCAATAACTAGCTGCAAATTTTTTATAAAAGCGATCCGAATAAATAAAGAATTCATCTTTTTAACACTTAATTTAGAAAAAGCCTAAGCATGTGATTTGCTTATAAAAAAATAATTATAGTGGGTAATTAATGATACAAAAATTAGCAAATCTGAATAAACAATTAGTGAGATCTACAACAACAGACAAATTTTAATTACGGCTATTAATTAACCTGACAATTAGCGATCCGGCTCCAACAACGAGCCATTTACATTTAATTAAAAATAGTTAATATCCGTATATTAGAGCCGATAATGTAATTATGTAATTTCCAAATCACCTTCCTATTGCCTTGAGTCGAGCCAACTCAATTAATCATAGAAGAAGCGAAACGAATCCGTTAAAAAATATTACAAAAAATAATAATAATAAGAATGTAAGGACCCAACCAATATACGTACGGGCCGGACTGGTCTTCTCCAGCCAGCCTTTTTTATACACCTGCCCAAAGGCGCACCACCCAATTTTCCAAGGGGTGAAAATATAAAAGATTTTCCTGCAAGTGAAATAACTACTCCAGATAATAATAAAACATACCTTGTACATAGCTATAATTCAGTTATAAAGATTTAACTGAATGAAAAATTTACTTTTCTCCCTACTTTTATTATTTTTAAATGCAACAGTCACATCTGGTTCGTTACGGGTTAACTTATCATTCCAAAAATCCGACCTTTTTTTCTCCCTTTCGTTATTATCGCATAATTTATGTGACCTTTTTCCCTGCCTTTCGATACGACCCGGCACCTGCTAACTAGCCCTGGATGTATTCTTCATTATTTATTAAATTACAAAAATCCATCAGAGGCCGCCTTGATTGCTTCGTGATTAATATGGACCGCGGGCTCCTTCTGATGAGCTCGGGTTTTAAACGGACGTTAATTTTAATAATTTTAATTAGATAATTGCTCAAAGGCGAGCCCGGGTCAGCCCGGATTTATTTCGTGGGTACACACGGACTTTTGTATGGAAGTTTAAAATGTAGGGAATTTGTTGAACTACTAAAGGTGATTGAAATAAATGAAATAATAGTGAAGAAGTAAGTTATTTTTTACATATAGTTTGTGCGAAAGAATGTTAGATGCACGTCACTACAAATTTACTACGTCACAAATAGACAGTGATCTGGACAAACTATATATTGATTAATTTGTTCAGTAATAGTTTCTTATTGTAATTTACATATTAAAATTGGAAGGAATAAATCAGAGTGTAACAAATGCGATAAAATTTCGAAAAAAAAATAATTTAATAGAAACCGACTGAAAAGGAATCCATCACACTAGCCAGAGCTAATACACTTGCTATATCTAGTAATGAATAGGAATTAATAAAAAAACACCAGACATCATTTTTCAGTATTTATAATCATTGCTGTGGGTATTTCAATTAGTAAGGAACCCGGCTATTAATTCTAGTCGAAAATCTCCTCCGAATCTAATCCCATAACTCATCTGTCAAGGCACAATTAATAACAGATAAAAAACGGGCGGTCAATTTAGAAAGTAATTAACCTTTTAAAAAGGCGCGCAATCACGATCGCGCCGCAGAGGAATCAAACCCTCATATAGTACATATAGTTTGTGCAAAACAAAGTTATAAGCACGTCACTAATGTCGTCATATTTGTCCAACTTTTTAAAATAAACGCATGAAACATTTAAGAAAAATATATATCTATTAGAAAAATTCAACGTTTGTGTATAAAATAATTACATTTTTCTTATAGTAGGTTGGTATGCACTGACTGTCAAGTTGCACAGTTGCCGTTGTCAACCGATCAGTATTGTAAACTTTAAAAAAGTTCGGCAACACTGTCTATTTGTGACGTATGGTGACGCGCGTGTAACTTTGTTTTGCACAAGCTATACGTATAAATGCGTATACATCACGGCTTAATTGGGTTAAAGATGTAAATGATCGCCTTCGAAAATTACACGGTGGCCGAAATTGCGGCCCGCTCGGGAATACATCAAAACTGACGCCTGGAATTACAAAGACGAAATGAAATTATGGAAATTAGAACGCGGCCGGCGAGAAACGCTTATCGGATTATAACTATTAAGAGGGGTGTAATTTGCGAGTTTCGCCAGTCGAATCGGAAACAGAAATCTATATAGAGCGATATTTACGAGTTTATCGGCGCAAAAAATAAATCGCGTGCGTGTTCGATCCGATCGAAATTCGAAAGGGACAAGTATGGAAAGTGCCCATTTCAACGCAATGGGCGCAACAAAGATAACTTCAATTAGTCTCATATGAAGGAAAAAGAAAGAGTGATAATTGTGGTATTGCAACTTTCTCACTCTAACAACTGTCATATTAATTATCTTTCTTTTTTCAACTGATAGAAGTGATCATATTGCTCACTTTACCGGTTCCTTATTGGATTATTTTCTTTCTATCATATAGCTTTTTATGGTAGGCGGTTCCTCAAAAATTTTTAATTACCATTAAAGCCACCTTAATTGATATCTATTAATAATTTATGTTAACTAGACGGGCCGAGGCTGTTCCCAAACGAAAAAGAAAACCATCAAATTAAACTCCATTAATACTCCTCCCATGACAGATTTTATGTCTTAAAAATAAATTTGATTTAAATACCCACATAATTGAGTTTCGCTATTGAAATTTAATAACTATACACAATCTGTATAACTCTTCTGCTCTATTCTACTCTCTTCTACCCTCTTCTGTTCCCTCTTCAACCCTCTTGAACTCCCTTTTATATACCCTCTTGAATCCTCTTGAATTCTCTTCTACTACTCTTCTACTCTTTTGTATTCCCTTCTTCTCTGTTCTATAACTATCTTTTATTTTCTTCTAATACTATCTTCAATTCTATTCTCTTCAATTCGACTCTCTATTCCTCTCTTAAAGTCTCTTCTACTCTCATGAAGCCTTCCCTATACTCTCTTGAACTCTTTTCTAATCTCTTAAACTCTCTTTTACTCTCTTGAACTTTCACCTACTCTATTCTATATACCTTCATGAATTCTCTTCTGCTCTCTTCAACTCTTCTCTACTAGCTTCTACCCTCTTGAATCCTCTTCTATTCTACTCTCTATTGCTCTCTTCTTTTCTCGTCTACTTTCTTCAATTTTATTCTCTTCAATTCGACTCTCTATTCCTCTCTTCTAGTCTCTTCTCTCTTCTACTTTCTTTTTCAACACTCTTTTATACTCTATTAAATTCTCTTTTATTCTCTTGAACTTTCTTCTATACCATCATAAATTCTCTTCTGCTCTCTTCAACTCTTCTCTACTATCTTCTGCCCTCTGGAATCCTCTTCAATTCTACTCTCTATTACTCTATTCTTCTCTTTTCTACTCTCTCATGTTATTCTGACTGCTATACTCATATCATTGCTGCATGTAATCATTGTCTATAAAATACACTAATATCAATCAGTGTAGATAAGTATTTCTGAAAACCAAGCGGTTACCTACAACATTCTTGATCGTCCCATTACAGCATCACTTGTCCCGATGATTTTATCATTACAGCATTCCCGATCACGTTATTACACGTACTGTTCGCCCGGTCGACGCGTTTCGTTATTTATTTCCTGGCCTATAATTATTTAAGCTTAAAACATCAATGTAATGAAGAGTTGCCCAGTATTTTCCTATACACGGCTAATAATCTAATTACAATCTGGGCATCGCAAAGTGGTGGGTTTCGTAATCAAAATCTCGACGGTAGCTCAATAAAACCATAACTTTAAATTACTGGCAGCGCTTTGCTAGGCATCGAGCGGACAATGCGCTCCGTCTCGTTCTGTCGCTCGATAAGAACGGAGATAAAAGTCGGACGATGACGAAGAGGAAAAAATGGAAAACGCTATTTCAGCAGGGTAGGACTGGGAGGGACGCAGTGACAGTTTGATTATAGGGTAGCCCGATGGTTTTACCTTGAACGTGACATTAGACGAGCGTTTAATTAAAATTTTTGTTCGAAACCCCGCACGAGAGGTACACGCTATTTTACATGAATATATTCTACATATATTATTAATTATTTTATACATCTCTTTTAGAATTAATTAGCTCGAACGGGGAGGCTCAAACGAACGCTCCTAATAACAAGTCTGTTATGATAATGAGCCGGCTCGCGACCCCGTCCCAAGCTCATTCAATAAATATTATATACCACTTTCAGTCTGTTTACAAATTTGTTTTAATGCGCATTGTAAACCTAATGATATAACTGAATTTATGGGCCGCTGTCCGCCGGAGAGATATACGGTATGGTTTATTAGAAACCGGCGCCAGGAATAAATGTCTCGGGGAAAGGTATCACGAATTTCGGGCTTCACCCGAACCCCAGTTAATTAAGTTTGAGATTTTAATATTTAATTAGCATAACAATTGTACAGGGTGTTATTTAATAACATGCTAATACTTAAGGGGGGGGGGTGATTCTTGGACCCATTTTAAGAAAAAACTTCATATAAACCTATGTCCTAAACTTCTTAACTTTTGAGATACGGGGTATTAAAGTTTTAAGAAAAAAAAAACAATTTTTTACTGTCATTTTCATACTACTTTCGGCGGACATTTCCAACACCTGATTTAAATTATTTCTTTATTTTACTTTAATTTCATAATTTCAACGTTTAAAAGTTATCCGCTTAAATAAATTATTGTTCAGAGTTAGATAAATCGTTTTTGGTCGTCATTCGTCCAGGTCCAGGGAGATGCAAATGAATGAATTTAATTTTTTTTTTAGCGAAACGGTGAGTTGTACGAAAAAAAGTCAAGAAATCGAATTTGTTCTAAATTGAACGAGAATTCGAAAAATAATTTTGATTTTAAGAGATAGCAGTGGCGTATCACTTTTTTGTTCAAAAATATCTAGTCTGAGTCCAGTAGGGACGCCACTGTTAGAAATAAAAAAAAGATTTTTGGGTCAAAAAATGCTCTTTAATGCATAAACGCCGTACACCAAATTTCATTAAAATATTTAAAGTGGTATGAAAATGACAGTAAAAAATTGTTTTTTTTTCTTAAAACTTTAATACCCCGTATCTCAAAAGTTAAGAAGTTTAGGACATAGGTTTATATGAAGTTTTTTTCTTAAAATGGGTCCAAGAATCACCCTCTTAGCATGTTATTAAATAAAACCCTGTATATTGGTCTATGCAAAACTAAGTTAGATGCACGTCACTAACGTCATAGTATTTGACAAGCATTGTGCCCAACTTTTTGTAGATGTCACAGGCATGTGACGTAGTAAATTTTTGGTGACTTTGTTTTGCACAAGCTATATTTGTTTATCGAAGGAATTTAGCGCAAGAACGTGGTAGATGCCGGTTCGCATGAAATTTAGCTTAACTTAATTTGAAAGCCGTCGCTTCAAGTTAGAATTGCTCCGGGTGATCCGGAATGCGCGCGTCCGCGAAAAATCACTTAACTCCGGTTACATCTGCGCGTCGGTTTGTTGTTGTGATTGGCACATCCAATTAACGTTAAAGCGAAGGGGTTAAAGCGTTCGCGGGACCCTCAGCGGTGCTTGTAACCGAGCAAATTGAATGCGTATATAGAGTGTGTTAGAGGTGGATGTGAGCCCGAGATGTTGGTTAATTAATAAGCAAATAGAGTGGAATAGGTATCGGCGTTTAATGAAGTCTTTGGTATCGGTGGATTTGCTGAAACAAAGGCGAAAATCCATAAATCACGTTGCGCCAGGCCGGTATAAATCAAACGTGTTGGCGGTTTGTTTACCCTTCTAGACACGTTTATTGGCCGTACATGAATTATGGCACGTCTGGCCAGAACTTTGTTATATTTTTATTGCAACAAAGTCTTCAACTAGCCGGTATTCCCTTCATTAATGCCCCACGATCGAACGTTATATTTATGCCGAGCATAAATTACACGCATTTAATTAAAATTGTTAATCAACTTCGAATTTCGCTACGCAAACAGATACTTATAGTTTATGCAAAACAAAGTTAGGTGTACGTCACTATATTTGACAAGTATTGCGGCCAACTTAGTTATCAGTAATGGAGAAGACCACGATGTGAGATATGCGGATTTCGACAAAAGATACGATTAGAAATGATTTTTTAGAGCTCAAAACCGTTTTCAGTTGCTCAAAATGTGTTATAATTAAAAAGTTATAGTCCTTTGAAATTTAAAAAATTCGGGTTTTGACTCATACCTTATCAACCAATCATAAACCACTCACGTCTTGTTGTATAAGTAAATAGTATGAATATTCGAACGCAGTAACAAAGAATAGACAAACGAACAAAAATCAAACTGTCATTTGTCAGATTTTTCTGAAAAATGCACAAAACAAATTACACGAATTGCAGTTAGACACAAAACACTTTACTGATAATATTGAAGTTGACAAGAATGTTGCCAAATAAATTTTTCAGGACCATTATTTGTGTTTTTAACACGAAAATCGGTTACAATTTATACAGATGAAGATGTTATTTCTATATTAATATATCGAATTATTCATTAGGTAATGGAAGAAATGGATAAATCAGAAAATGTTTATTGCAATAAATATACAAAAAACGCACATTTTGCGGAGTAAAGAAGAGTAATAGGAAACTTGGCAAACTTGCTAAATGTGACTTCTCTTTGCTACTCTCGCTTTGATTGGAGCAGAGTGTATGACGATTGTGTGACGTTTTTCAAACTTTAAAAATTAATTGCGGCCTTATTTGGCCACAGAAAAAAATAAAAATTTCATTACGCGCCTTCTTGGAACACACGGTTTTGAAAAAAATAAATAAAAAAAAAAGTCGTTGTCTTCTCCTTTTAACAGAAAAAAATCGAGCTTGAGATTATTTTATTTGCACGAAACGGGAATATTAATACAATATCACATATCGAGGGATTTTATTGAAAACGATTTGATTGTTCTGTAGGTGTAAAACACGTAGAGAGCAAGACGCCCGCTGTTTATACTGCGGCCGGGCAACGGGAATCGCCTGGCCGATCACGCTGGGCCCTCGTATCACTATAAACGTCGAAAACTTCTCCGCTGTAATGCATCGACCGAATAAAAATTTAAATAATGGAATAACACGCGTTAATGTTCGCTGTTTACCCGGTACAACTCCTGGTTAAGAATGTTAATCGAACTCATATGCATGGTTAGAGGATAATATAGTTAACGTTTTCGAATGTATATGTTTGTGCAAAACAAAGTTAGATCTAAGTCACCATAAATTTACGTCTTACGTCACAAATATACTATGTTGCCAAACTTCTATAAAGTCTACACAATCTAGGAATAAAGGCCACTCAAAAACACAAAATTTTGAATTTAGGTGGCTCTGAAAATCGAGAAAATTATCCTATCTTAACTTTTCAAGTACTATCTAATGGTTTTTATCAAATTTTGAAATTTTTGGTCACTCTATATCTACATTTCATATCTAGTCATTGGATAGAACTTGAAAAATTTAGGATAGGAAACATGTAAGCCCATTTTCTTGATTTTCAACTGTTTGGCTTTCACAGCCACCTAAATCCCAATTTTGTTGAATTTTGAGTAGCTGTGTAGCTTTAATTTTTAGACCAAGATATCAAGTAATGACTCCTTTTTGTAATCAGCTCATCGAAAAAATCTAAAAATGTAAAAATATATAGGGTGTTTCATTGAAAATAAGGAAATGCTATGATTGAAAAAATATTTTTGAGAAATCAACCTTATTGACTAATATGAGCATACCAAATTTTGATACACCATGCAAACGTGATACACCCTGTATGATACTTGTTATAAACGTACAGAGAGAGCCAAATAAAAGTGAGATTTGTTAGGATTTGTTTGGTGCAAGTAATTTGCATTTTAATTGTGTGTATATATAAATCGATTGGCAGGTAAATTGTCCGTAAAGCAAGTTCATATTACATGTACCGTGTGCAAATTTTTTGCACCGGGATTATTGAGAGGACGCAAAAAGTGTATAATTTGATAGTAGCGTATACACTCCGGCTCGTTTTTACCCGTTTTTAACACTTAAGCCGCCATTAAAAATTTAAAAGCGAACATTGGCTAATAAACAAAAATTGGCCCGTCTCAGTAATTTGCTAATGCTAATATTCATTATACAGGTTGTCTGCTATTATTACGCCATTATCTGGCATTCGCCTTTTCGCCGGTTTCCTCGGCTAAACGGGGCTGCTTTTTTACTCGAAACATTTATTCAGTAAATAATTGAAACCAAATTTATTTCACCTAAATCTGGTGTTATAAAAAAGTCTTGTTATATACACACACACAAATGTCTCTATAACACGAACATTTCAACCGAAAATAGTGACATTAAATTTCAATAAACTTCCTCATCTACAATCGTTTAAAAGATAATAGATATAACTCCGGAAAATATGTCACAAATCTAGGAAATTGTAGGCGACAAGTGAGGAGTATACTCCGGAATAAAGGAGATAATTTTCCGAGCCGTGCAAACGCACAATAAACAATCGAATCTAGGCGCAATATCTGTCAAATGGGGCCACATTTTATCCGAATAAAAGCACAAACGAAAATTAAATTCCCAATGCGACGCAGCGTGCGGTCGGGCCTTTGTTTTCGACCCGCGACTATTGTATCTACAACGCACGATAAATTTGATTTTTATGCCTCTATAAAAATTTTTAAATGTTTACGGGCTTATAGAACACGTAGGTAAACGAAAACTATAAAAGTAATTTGTGCCAGACCATATGCTTTAGTCCTATTAAGCGCTATACAGGATGAGGATGTAAAGGACATATTGTCTTATGGCACGACATCGTTTAGCTAAGTTTATTATATTTTATAATAACGATAATTGCTCTTAATTACACTCAAATGAATAAAAAAGAGATAAATAATAGTGGTTAATTAGATGGACTAAGTAGTAGATAATTTTTGAATCGAATATAATGATAGCAAGAAAGCTTCATCTTCATTTCTCTCCTATTATCTTCACCAGTACAACAAATGAAAGAGATTTAAATGATATCCTATAAGCCCATAGGTATTTGTTACACATCACTTTACAATCTACACTCTTACATTCTTAAACAAGAGAGCTAATTTTCTTCACCAAACCAAATCGTTTCGCATTAACCAGAATTAATCTAACAATTTTTACATCTCGTGATGCATTAAACCTCTTTCATATATTTTCAAAAAATCCAACCATCCGGTCCTGTTAACCGCTGATGGTAAAAGCATTAGTCCAAATGGAACTTATTAACTATAACCTATCATCGATGAAAATAATTAATACGGCACGGTAGCCCATCGAGAGCGCAGGCACACTGTACACAGGCACTGGGAAGTCACCGTAATATACCGGGGAATTGTTTTTCCTCGGCTCAATCAAGGCGCGCCACGCCCATTGATGTAACAACATTAATTAAACTCTTAAATAGGCGACTGTCTATTAAAATACCGAGGCATGATGGTCGATACCTTATCTAGGCGAGCGGTGACTTTTTTGTTTCCGTTCGATTATAACTGGTAGCTGATCGAAAAAGTGGACATCATCAGGGTGTTAAAGAAGCATCAATAATTCAGGTGTAAAAAGGTAGGCCAGCGCGTTCGCCCGATTTAACATGTATTGAGATTTTGAGTGAGGGTTGCTGTTCTAACGTCTCATCGGTATCTTTGCGGGTCTCACTGCTTACGGGTATGCGAGTTGCAACAATGATATTTCGTCGAATTATAGCCGAGAGAGAGGCTGTCGATGGAGACCGGAGGCCGCTGAAGAGGCATTTTCGAAATAACTCGCTTTAATGACCGTCATGAAGCGCGGTAAAAAACACACAAATAGACGTTTAATTTTAATAAAAATAATTTACCATAACTTTACAAGATAAAATATTTACAGTCCTATCGAATTAGCATAATTTATTTAATTGGTTCATTAAATTTTTCCATGAATTTTATGCTGAAGATGTAATTAATGCTTTTTTTCTCGATCGTGCACAAGGCGTATACCTACTTATAAGATTATTCAATATTAAATGAAATTTTTCCACATATATACATTATGTTATGCATGAATTAAAAAATGTATAGGCGATAAGAGACATTGAAGGTATAATCAATTGAACAAAAAAAACTCTTATCTAGATTACAATGCGAGATAAACGAAAAATAAAACGAAAAACTAGTGCACCTGATAAATAATTAACTTCGATGGTTATCGGTGTGAAGACTAGTCATAAATTCCGAAACGAGCTTTATAAGTACTTTAAATCCATTACCGTTTTCCATTATGGTCGTAAAATTATTTTTTTCATTAACGATTTTCCTCGAAGTGGCGAATTCGGTTCTTTTCTGAGAATGTTCTTATTCGTAAATTATCTTCGAAGCAAAGCTTCTGTAAACTCTAATTACTTATGCCAGCCAAGAACTCGCGGTTTAGTAAACCGAATGTCGCACTCTTCCATCATAGGCGTACCCTTGCATTTTATTTATTAATAAAATCTTCAACATCAATTTTCCATGAAGCGTCTCAATAACTTTATTATTTATGTCTTTTTTTTAAATGTCTGTGTTTTTTCTTAAAGGTGTATGTGAAAAGGTATATGAGAAATCCTTTAGATTTTCCCTCTGGCTGTGGCGAAGGCACTTCCATGGCTCACACAACGCTTAATTGGATTTGGCAGGGCCTAATTTCGCATAATAGCGTATCATTTTATGCCATTTTATAGATTAAACGATTACACGCATGTGTGAAACTTAATTTAGAATAATGAGAATGAGTTGTTGCCATCGTATGTTTTTCTCGGAATAATCGCAGTAATAATAATTAGTCGAGACACTCTTTTGTAATGACGCCCCGTATATGGCAGGGGTATTAGAAGCGCGTTTTTAACAATACAAATAGCGAGTTTTTCTCGAAGGATGTATACGTGGTAGTTAAAAAATTCCCATGAAACGCGAGAGTGTGGTCTCCTGTTTTGAGAAAAACTAATACTTAATTAATACCTTATTTTTCTCATAAGTGCGTATAGGTAGAGTATTTTAGTTTACCTCCCTGTTTAATGTTCAATAGCACACCTAAATTTTTACCTTATACACATGTATACCAACGCAAACATAATGAACTTAATCTTGCAATTAGAGCCCATTAAACATGAGATAGGGGCCCCATAAATTAGGGCTACGTTACGCCGTCTTTTTATAATTTTGGCAGACTATCTGACGTCCATATTAAAAAATATCCATCAAGTAATTACTGTAAATAATGGGCTGTCCATAAACAAGGCGACATCAGCGATTCAATTTCGGTAATAGAATTTAAAATTGTTTTATGGAGAAGTTCAATTTAACCGGCCAATTATATCAATTTATGGCGGAATTAATAACGGTCGAGACATCTTTATTACATTTTTGTAGCGCAACGTTAAAAGGCAAGTGTGATTTCGGTAACACCGGGTTTTTTGATTGGATGTAATATTCATTCGCGCGAATATTCATTATTTTGCAAATAAAATTAAAAACTATCACAACGAAATTGACGATTTAAAATGTTGATGCATCTACTATTAAAAAAATTGATGAAGAGTACAAAGTTTAGTGTATTAAAATATTCATTATAACCTAAACGGCCTTCTAATGATACCAGTAACAAAAAAATACTAAACTAAAATAAAAAGGTCGTACTCCTCACCATTGTTAACTAGAACGAATTTTACAAAAGTATAGTAATACATACTGGATTAACGAGTTCTTTTATTTATTTCACCTTCGCTATTCTTGCATCTAATATGGTCTCACGTTTACAATAAATACAAAAATACCTGCCGTATCATCCTCGTGCAATTAGCAGGTATCAAATGAAGACATCAACGACCTAAACCCAGAAAAACGCACAATGTGTAAGGTTGAGCGGGTTTCCTGCTCTATATGGAGATGAGATAAATAGATATTAACCACGATGCAAAGCGAAAAATAAAAGTTTTTCGCTCGCTGATCATATTAAATGTATATCCTATTTCTAGTTAATATCGCTACTCAAAAATTGAAATTGAAATATAAAAAATTCTTGTATAGGGATGTAGGGGATGGATCTGTAGGATCTAGATAGGATCTAGATATTATAAAACAAGTGGGACGAACGGCCCAGTGCGCCGTAGAGAGACTTCTAACTAATGTAACGTTAAGTTTTTTTTTTTTTTTTTTTTTTTTTTTTTTTTTTTTTTTTTTTTTTTTTTTGTTTTTTTTTTTTTTTTTTTTTTTTTTTTTTGAAACGGGAGAGGTTTGAGACTATGCTGAATCGAATGCCGTTGTCCGTTTGTCTCCATCTATAACCGTTTAGCCGCTGAAACTCGCGACAGACGGACGGACGACAAAGCCAGATCATAAGACTTCGTTTTCGAAAAATTCGAAGAATTTTCCGTTGTTAGAAGTCTAAAACTGTGAAAAACCCAACTAGCAGAGACATCTATTGAAATGCGCAAGAGTTAAATCTTTCAGGCCAGAATTTTCAGGTTCTAGTTCGTGAAACACAGAAGACTGTAAATTATATGCCTTTTAAATGTTTGAGAATTATTATTTTACACATTTTGCTTCAAAAAGAGGACACATAGAGGTTTCTAAAGGAAATTTAGATAGTTTTTTCATCATCATCATGTCATATATTGCTATCATCACATAACATTACCTATAAGTAGTTGTATAAGGATTTTTGTCTAACTTTTAGAAAACTGCTATATCTTCATTGATTCACCCTGTATAGCTTCACTCTACACTTTAAAGTCCTCCCCTAAGCCTCAAAGTTTCTCGATGACTTTAATCAGCAAAAAAATAGACTGACAGTGACTGTTTACAAATGAAAAATTCAACAGCGAAAATTTTCGCAGCGGCCAGTAGATAAGGAAAACAGCCCCGCATTAGCTCAGCCAGATCGTCGGTAAATTTCAGTGATGATGAAAGTGGAGCACTATTATCCCACCAACAGCCGGCTGTTGACCGAGCCGAAATTCGGGAGGGCCAAGCGCATCAAAATTTGGATAAACGGCGAGCTGGATTGCGCGGAGTTCATCATAAATCCGAAGAACTTCAGGAGCTGGATATCGATCCTGAACCACCTCACGGTGACGCTGCAGCCCAGTTTCGGGGCCATCAGGAAATTGATAGCTTTGAGCAATTTGGACGCGGTGGATTGCTTCGAGGATTTGGATCCTTGCGACAGATATGTAGCCTTAGGCGCCAGTTGCCGGTTAAAACTACCCCCTGGAGGGTAACTTGTTCCTTTAACAACCCCCCTAATTGCCTCAACAATATTTTCTACTTTTAGTTATAAAGAGAAGTTAACTTTACATCTACCGAAGTCGAGCAAGAAGTTCTACGAAGGAGAGTTCAATTATAGGAAATCTAGGTTTCTAACTGAATCGGAGAAGAAAAAATTAATGTTAATTTACATTACTGTTAATGGAAGAACCAACCAGGTGCCTCAGAAAGCTGTTTTTAAAGACACAGAGCTGAGAAATTGGGATGTTGTTCACATGTATCTGGCTAAAATACTTCATATACCTGAAGGTGTTGAAAGGTAGGAAATCTTCAATACACCAAACAACACAAATAATAATTTTTTATCAGTGTTTGCACTATATTTGGTGATGTTTTGGAGAAACCTAGACAATTACAGCACGGTTACGTGTATGTAGCAATACCATTCAAGGAGTGCTTCGTTTGCTTGGATTATTTGAGCTTGTTCCAAAATGAGACAAATTTCAGAAAGCACTACACTTTAGCAATTCGACCTGGTAACGATTGCTTGAGCAACAAAGGTGACCTATCACAGCCATTCCAATTACTTAATTTATTGCAAATTTGTTCTAGGTAGCCCTAGATTAAAAAAATCCACACTATCAACATATCGCTTAGAAAAAAGTAAGTACATACATAATTTGACCATTATAATTTTAGTAAAAATAATTTATTCCAGATAAAGCTCAGCATGATGAAGCAGAAGCTACAAATGCATATACAAAACTGCAAACTGGCAATAACCAGTACAGGGTTCGCAGTGTGGAGGCTTACAACAAGCATTTGCAGCGTTGCTCGATAGTTAGAAATAAAGCCATGAAGGAGAAAATGAGAAGGGACGTGGCAACATCGATAAAAGCTTTTGGTAAGCGAGCTTTACTTAGTTATTTAATTTAATTGATGAATTTTTTGTAGAGCAACGAATGGAAGAAATCGAGAAGGAAAAATTGCGAAGGAGCAAGACTTGCTCGGAAATTTGTAAGTAAATAATTAGAATTTTGAACAGTTTATAATGAATATGTTGCAGTAAATTGTGGGAGGCAATTCAATCAAGCGCGATGTCAAACCGAGTTCGAATTCAAACCGAGCATTTGTAGGCAACATTTTCAATTTTCATTTTTAAAGCCCTAATTAAAGATTATTTTTAGCAAACAAAACGAGGGATAGCGGTTGTGGCGAGACAATTGGTGAGATATTAAATAATAATTCATATATTTATGTAGATAATATCGACTGATTGAACAATTTTTATTTAGATTCTAGATATTCAACTGTTGAAAAAAAGTCGCTTCAAATGCAAACAGATTTCTCAGATATTTTGAAAGGAAATGGAGATACTGCGGATAAAGGATCAGCCACAATGGCTACTAAACAAAGTATAAATAATTTCCTATAATTTCGTAAAATTATTATATAAAATTTGATTTTTAGTTGAAACAATTCAAACAAATAATCCTGAAAAAGGCACCAGTTGCAATAGTGTATCTGAAACATCTGGATCTACAATTACTATAGAATTAGGTGAGAAAACTTTTATTCTTAATTATTAAAAAATCCTATTGAACCCATTTACAGCAAAAGAAGTTATCAACAACGATAAAGGCACAGCAGCTTCAAAACCTAGTAAGTGCATAATTTTTAATAATATTTATCAAACTGATACCGATAAATTTTTAGGTAAGAGTAGTGTTAGTTCAACAGATTCCTCGCAGGTTCAAAAAAACCATAACTGTAATGGTAAAAACCTTCTCAGATACTCTTGTATAAAAAATCTTTATTTGTTAAATATTATTGCAGAATTTTCAAACGAATACACGAGAAACGATAAATGCGCAATGTTTGTAATCCAGGAAGTCACCGAAGGACCCACAACTTCAGGTATAACAAAAACAATAAATATTGATTATACATTGAGATAAAGATTATAAAAAATCAAGTCTGAATAAATTCATTTTGTTTAGAAAGTGATACCAAAGAACTTCTTTCCCCTGATGGTAGAAAAATGTACAGTACATCTTCAGGTCAAATAATTTGGGTTATTATACAATTTGTATAACTAATATTTAGGTAATTACAGATGTTTCCAGTGAAGGAAAAAGCACCGTTCATTCTTCACAAAGAAATTGTTGTATAGGTACAATATTCGTTTACACAAATTACTTTTCATTTAATTTCGTCATATTTAGTTGATAGATTGCAAGCACTGTTTGAAAAATCTGCACAAATTGATGTCCCCCTTATTGGTAAGCGAATATAAATAATTTCAATGATCTAAAAAAAACTCTATTTACAAAAATTACATACCCCGCAGTGTTGCCACATGTAATTTTTTAGATACTTTTTGCTACATATCCGAATTCTGTTAAATATGAATTTATTTTGTAGAAGAAGAAAAAATATGCCTGGAATGCAAATCTTCTTACTGCGATTCGTTGTTGGAAGGTGCCGAATACGAGTGTCAAGAATTAGGTAAATTAAATCTACTCCAGTGTAGGTTATCATCAACAAACTGTTTTAGATTTTGTAGAAAACATGCCGGTTAATTTCAATAATATCAAGCCCAAAACCTCCGGTAAGATTTCATTTACACAAAAATAGAAGCTGTTAATAAATTCCTAATTTCAGATAACGTAAAGGAATTCGAAAGAAACCGAAATCAAACAACCTTCGGGAAAATAGCAAGTAAATTTCGTTTGCAAGTCAATATTAATTTCAAGTACAATTACATCTCATATAAACAGGTAGCACCGGAAAACAATTAGTAAACTTCAACTACACCAAACCCCAAGAAAATCGCGTCACATCCTGCCCCACCATAATGTTCCCAATGAGGGAAACTTCATCATCACAAACATCAGATCACGCGTTTCGAGCCCAGTCGCACGTCACTCATCAGAGCAGCTCTAAAACTTCTTCACTGGACGTCCACTCCGGCTCGGACATGTCCTTTAAATCCAACTGCACGTTGAAATCTGGCAAGAAAAGCGGGAAGATCGACTCGATCCTGGATATGGAAAAATCCACGGCATCCTTCAGCGTTGAGAAATACATTGTACAGAGCGAGGATGTGACGACGTGCGAAATTAGCAGTAAGTTTTTTGAAATGAGTGATAAGTTGGTAAAAATAGGGTTTGTAGCGAAGAATGCTCGACCGACTGTTATAGTGGTGAAGGAGTTCGAAAGGGCTGAATTTTCGAAGATGGTTTCCACTGCGAAAATCGTGGAAATTACGGACTCTTTGGAAAAAATGCCTAAAAGCTTAACTATTGAAGAAATTTAAAATGGAACAATAGTAGGTGTTGTGGTGGTTTTATATAGTTATTACAGCTTCTCATTGCAGATGAAAATTGTGTACCTATAATAAAGTCAGCGAGGATCTGAAGTAAGTTAAATCACCCACAAAGATTGGCAAGAATTTCAAATTAGTAATTTAAAGGTTACCAATCTATTCAGAAATAGAGCAGTAAATTATAATAAATAACTTTTGTTACCCTAAAATTAAGCTGTAAATTGATAAAATTTAATGTAATTATCGAAAAAATAAATCTCGATGTAAAAATCGTTTAAAATATAATCAATTGAGTCGAATACAAAAGTAAGTACAATTAACTTTTAATATGCAAGATAAAAACGAAGTTCTTCACTTATTTCGGACAGCAAACCCCAGCAAATCTACAACAAATCATAATCAATAACTCATCTTTCATCTTCACAACGCATCTTACCCTTGTAAATCACAGAAATACTTTTCATAAACCTGCAGATCAGTCAACTGGGCTAAAACTTGCTGGCATTTATTAATTAAAGTGCACGTTCCGGGTGCATCATTAACGGACTTGGGGCAATCCGGTTGAGCAGAAATCGTCTCGTTCAGTCCCAATTTGAATTTACCTAAAACCCACAACAACAAAACTTTGCAAAAACTTAACATCACTAAATATACCTGATTTTAAATTGATGCTCTCGTCCTCGCCCAACGCGGCTGCCAGCCAGGGAAGCTTCTCTTTGAGCCCCTCCAACGCAGACTTAACCACCTGAGGTTCTGGAGTTGACTCAGGAGTTACAGTAGTTGATGGAGCAGGGGTAGGGGAGCGCGGAGTTGATAATGGAACTCCATTGTATATCCTGTCGTTGTAGTCATATGTATCCTCTTCAGCTTCGTAGGAAGGTCCAGAAGATCCTCCAGCCCCGCTTAATAATTGGGTTTGGAAAGCAACGGGCCTGGCATAGTAGCCGCTAGCTGGAATGTAAATATACAATTATTGCCCAAAGCAATGGCTGCGCTTTCCATGCAGTTAAATGAGGAGTACATAAAATTATGGTTATCATGGTTAATAGCAAAACGTCTACAAATTGGTAAAATCTGGTAGAGGATGAGTTTGTATTGAGCAAATCCTGAACACTTTTGAAGGGATAAAAAATCCCGTGTTCGTGGAGGACTTAGAAGAAGTTCCGAACATGTTCCTAACACATCCGATTTGTAGCGGGATATCAGAAGGGATGTTTTATTTGGAATAAATTCTAATCTAAAAATGATGGGGATGACCAACAGGGAGATGAAAATAATGAAGCCGCTGTGTATAGGGATGTATTAAAAACTTAACTAAAACACTTTGGCAACAATGCCCTCGACAAATACTTGATTTGATAAACACATTCCAAGACAAAATCACACAAGATAACTTTATCATTCTTCGTTTTTTTCTGTAAATTTGTCCTAAAATTCTGAACGTATCCTGAATTTTATTGAGAACACGTGAAGTTCAGAATTATACTCAGTGTATACTCGAGATGTGTTCAGGACGTGATCAGAATTTGTTCAAGATTTGCTCCACGAAAACAGCTATTAACACACCTGATGCAGACATGAGGTACGGTTTTCCCGACTTGATTGAGGCCACTATAAAAAACGGGTTTAAATTGAAGAAAATTGGTTTAAATTTGTAGAAATATCGAGTTAATCGACTCACCTGATAGCGGCATTCCATGAGCAATTATCGGGTATCCTAAAAAGTTACAACCATTAATTATTTAGTAGGAATTTATATAAATTAAGCACTACTTTTGTCGTTTTGGGAACCATCTTCCGTGTCCACGGCATCAGTTTGATTGGGCTTGACCACCACCAAGGAAGTAACATCGCTGACAAACGAATACTTCATGGCTATCTTCAAAGCCTCCTGGGTGAGCCCAGTTTTGTTGTCGGCCGCATCCCGCTTTTCCAGTATCTGCTTCAGCGTCAGGTACGCCCAAAGTCTCTCCAAATTACCCACAGACTTCTGTACAACCGGCGTGGTCTTCACCGTGCCATTTACTCCCCAACCTTCAGCCACAGGAGGCACGAACGCAGCATCTAGAACGCGAGGAAATTACAAAAGTTTTAGGGATTTAGCCACTCTTACCATCCAATTTTCCTGCTACAACCAGCTCTGACCCGTGGAACAATATGGGGAACTCGGTCCTGGTGACTTCCTTCACGTGGGAGATGTATTTGAACGTAACATTGGAGAGCAGAGGAGACGAAATTTGCTTGTAGAATTCCTGCAACTGCAGCGAGGCGTCGGCAGCTTCGTAAATGTGCCTGGCGAATCCCAGGTTCTTCAAGGAGACCTTCTGCAGGAAGTCCCTGTCGGCGCCGTCGCCGAAAGACAGCGAGAAAATGGGAGTCTTTCCGGTGTTCAACTCGGTTACGGTTTTCATGATTTTATCGTTGTTGGTCTCCCCTACGGTGGCCTCGCCGTCTGTAAGGAATATTATAATGGGCTGGTGCTTGGTGTCTTCGAGGTTCTTTTGGACGATCTGCAGGCCGGTTTTAAGGGCCGAATCGATGTCGGTGCCGCCGAATGCTTTCAGTTTGTCCACCACTTTATCGGCTTTGTTCAAATTTTCTTCGGTGGCAGGGAAGGGCGCTGGTAGCGGTTGTTGCTAGAAGACATTCGCAATAAATTTAAGCGCGCAGTTAACTTAATAAATAGCTTACTGTAAGGTTTTTAGATGCTTCCTCTTCGCCGGGGTAGCCCCAGTTGTCTATAGCAGATTGGTATTGTACAGCTAAGTTTTGGATATTCCATACTTTAACCACTGAGCCGAATTCGACCAAGCTGAAGATATCTTCGGGTTTTAATTGAGGCAGGATGCTCTTCATGGCTTCTTTTAGTTGGGATATCCTGATGCCCTCCATACTGCCGCTGGTGTCCAAAATGAAGACGACTTGTTTGGGTAGAGCTGGAAGGTCGCTTGGGGAGAAGAAATGCACGAAATAGTCACCATCAACTAAAACCTGTAAATAAAATTAGTGAATTGGTAGTTATTTAATATGATATTCGTTACCTCTCCGTTACGAGGGTCTCTTTCAACGTCGTATTCCACAACGAATTGTCCAGCCAGTCCATTGTCCTCTTCAGTTCCCAGCCCAGCGGCGAATTGTTTCTGCTGCTCGATGTCCGGGTTAAACTTAACAACAGCGGAGGTTTTGTTGGTTTTAGCGATATCTGCGTTCGGATTTAGTTTATCGTCGTTTTTGTTAATTTCGTTACCGGATCTCAAGGCGGGGGCTCTGACGAATTTCAACGGGCTGGACTCGTCAATGTTCACTTGCACCTCCAATTGCTTTACAGGCTGTCCTGGGTGAATGTTGATTACTAATTCGTATTTCTCGTTGTGTCGCTCCAGGAGTTCTTCGTATTTCAGGTAGAAGATGGCTTTCTTCTGGGGCTCCACGTTCACTGATACTGTGAATCTGTTGGAATCCCTCGCGCTGACCGCCACGTGTGCCGCCGCTTGTCCGCTTTGTACAGCCTGGAAATTATCAGTTTAATTTTTGTGGGTTTTTTATAAGGAGTTTGGTACGTTTTTGTAGGTTTCTTTGGCTTGTTCTTTCTCCTGTACGTAAGCTTCGTACTGCTTCCCGTCGATTTCCATGATGAATCCAGATATGTAGGCTTTTTCTGGAATGATGACGGAGAAGGTGGCTTCGTGGGGAGTTTTGTCCAGGTTCTTCACTTTGCTGGTAAGTTGGCATCTGGCGAAACGGTTCGACACGTTGGCGTCCACTCGCAATTCGTATATTTTTGGAATAACCGGAGCATCTTGCTGGAAAAATTAATAAAAACGTAGTAAGAACATATTATTTTATGTTAATGACAAATGTAACTGCTCGTTGAATGCATAAACAATTCAATTATATAACAAACATTTATTTATTTAACGTTATTGAATTTGTAATAAGATTTATTGTGCGTAAACAATTGGGTAAAACCAGCGTCGTTGGAGTAACACGAGGATTCCCTTTGCACTCTCGTTGTACAAAAAAACAATAAGAAGGATTAAACTGTTGTTTGTGCGCTATTATCCCTACCTCTTTGGGGTCCTCATTGGCGTCTGGTGATGGTGCAGGACTGGTCGGAACCGACGTTACCAAACTGCTGGTGTCGCTCACTTGGGGGAACGAATTCGCCACGGCGATGAGCAAGAATCCGCTCAATATAACGCCGTTTAAATTCATCGCAGCGGCTGAAATAGATATAAAATGTATCTAGTAAATACTGTAGATGTTATTATTTTCGGTGACCTTAGGAGCGTAAACAAAATTCCCAATCTGCGCGCTAATGAGCAGAAATTCATTTGAATATAATGTAATCGTTATTCTATTAATCTTCTCGCGTTACAGGTGTCTCGTTCACTTTGTTCGGTAAACAAATTATGATAATTAATTATCGTATCGATTTCTGTGAAGTTAAATTTGCTAATTAAATATTGGGTCTTAGGAGAGAAATGTTTGTAAATGTCCTCTTGATTGCTGTTATTATTCCGATAATTTCGGACATAGATATTATGTGATGATGACATATGAATTATTATTAAGATATAACGGTACCAATTTCGACATTCTCAAAAATAGATATAGAATAAATTATATGTCTAATAACTTATACGTAATAATCGCCGGAATTTCCAATATATCGTCAATAAATTTCTTACAGTTATTCATTATAATAATGATAAACAATAAAAATAAATTATAAATTCATCTCTTTTACCATAATATTCATCTCAATTTTAACATAACATAAGAACATACTAAATATTTATTTCAAAATACACCCCAAATTGAACCAACAATAACAATACGAATAAAAACAAGCCAGTATTAAAAATATGAACCATTTTAATCATGAGCTATAATCAATTTAGCTGCAATGAATCTAAATTAAAGCAAAAGTGTCTACAATAGAAAAATATACTAAAAACTCACCAATTTGAATGGGTTTCTTCTGTTGAAAACCGGTACCCAAACAGCACTTCAATCTCTCTTCTCGATGTCTTTCTTCTCTTCAATCACGCAGAATATCCTCTCTCTGTATAATACCATCGCTTAAGCCGGGTCTCCCCCACTTGGAAATGAATAAATCAAGATGACCCTGGGTTATCCCGATATACAAGCATTCAAAACGCTTTAATGCCGGTAGATTAGAATAACGTGTATATACCGGTTTGGTCGGAAATAATTAATAGTAAGCTTGAATTTAAGCTGAAAATTGCTATTCCATGGAAAATACATTACTCGAGAAAAACTTGTTGTTTGCTAGCATTGTTGATTTTTCTTGACAAACAAGTTTGATTCATGTTTTTCTGAAAAAAATGAAGTTGGCAAATGCGAAAGTTTATTTTTCGTCTCGTTTATTTCGAGAGATCAAAATATTTAAGATATTCCAAAAAATAATAATAAAGTCGTTGCATTTAAGGAGAAAGAAAAGAGTTTAATTTTTGCTTAATTAATTGTTAAATTTGGTGAATCCTTTGAAAATCCTGTGTATTTTATATACGCATCAATAGATGTCGCTGTGGGCGCAATTTGAGTTTGTGTAAAAAGTGTTGCCTATGCATAAGATATTTTTTGGTACATTTGTAATGTGTGCCAGTAAATAAATCCAATAAATTTAATTTCACGCTTCCATTGTTCGTTTATTATCATCCCATTATAGGTGTTTTGAATTTACCGATCAGAGTACATTGGAACTACGGGGGGTATTTTCGAAAAAATCGCGTGACTGTCATATGTCACGTGCTATATGGAGTTGTCAAATTTGTGTATACAGCGTGTACCATCTAAAACTATACTTTTTAGGTAGGGAGTGGCTTTATTGCTGTATAAAGTAAACGAATGAAATGGGAAATCGGATCTGTATGAAACGCTGAAGCTGCACAGCTGAATCCAAACCGTTAAAAATCAAAAACCCGACCGCACGCGAGAGATTCAAGTGAACTTTCCGGTAAACAGTCGGAGCTATTTTTATTGCTTACATTTAATTGACTTGCGGTTTATATTTATTGTGTTAACCCGTACTACTAGTCGCCCGTTTTGCATGAAGTTTGCGAGAACAGTTGTCGAAATAACAACCTGGCGAGTGCGTGAGCTTTCGGCCCGAAAAATCGAAAAGGGCGTTCAACCGCGGCCTCCTCTGCAGATCGATTCGCTGGTGGAGCTTTCGAAAACTTCGATGTTCGCGAGCAAAGTGCCCCTTTTAGGTTACGATTCATAAGTTATTCGAAAGCTGTAAGTATTGACAGAAAAACTCTGCGAATTTTAATTGTAAGCTAGTCGATTTAAATGGCAATATTTCATTTACCAGCAGTAGTTTAATTTATTAACGAAATTGTTGTTTTAAGGTTAGATAATTTGGGGTATTTTTAATTGAAATTCGCCTTGAAAGTATCACACTATTGATGTTTTACTTACCTGTAACTATGTTAATTCCTATAATAGTGTACATACATAATTTAATTATAGTGTTTCGTGTATAAATTAGAATTCTCATAAATAATTTATTTTATTATTACAAACTAGAAGTTGACTCTATTTCATTATAATAGAACAAAACAATACTATTCGTAATTCGTACTTAGTATCAAAAAATATTTTATCAGTGAAATGGAGGTGTCATATCTAACAAAGATAAGATTTCGTCATGGTACAACAACAAGAGCACATCCAGCTCGATTATCTTATTAAAATCAATTCTGACATTTCGTAGCGTTATTAAACTGTTTAGTAGAGGTCAGATTTATATTGCATGAGTGTGGCATGACATCGGTACCGGGCTATATAATACACCGAGTGAATCAAGTCTTCCGTTCCAGGTACAAAAAAAATGCTGCAGGATCTGACATAGAGGGCTGGTCTCCGCGCGGGAGGCCCGCTGGAATGCTAATCATGCCTTCGGTGCTCGAAGAGGTGGAGGACACTTCCACGTTCACGGCCCTGGTGGACTCCAGCGGCATCACCGTAGTCCCGCCGAGTCCTTCTTCGAAGCCCCTGAAGAGTATTAGCGACGTAAGGGCGCTGCTGCAGCAAGGTAGGAAGCAGGAGGTGAAGCAGCTGCTGCGGAGCAACTCCTGGCCGGTGAACAGCCCCATACGGAGGGATTTGTGGCAGCTGTTGTGCACTCAGCATCAAAATGACAAGTCGAATTTCATGGACGGGTTCTATTGGGAGATGGTCAATCAAGTATTCGGGACCACGGAATTGCCGGACAAATCAATCAGTCTACCTCCGTTCGTAGAGCCTTCTCATTGTCAATCGTACTACATGACCCATAAGGGTAGATGCATCACCGATCGTGTAGTGTCTGTGTTGGGATATGCTTGTCCCGATATTGTTTACAGCCCTATTATTTACCCCATTTGTGCGTTGCTTCTTCATTTTATGACTGGTAAGTTTTTTTCCGTTTATTTTTACCTATTTAAAAACAATTTTATCTCTTTATTGGCGCTTATTAAAGGTATTTTTAACTCCTATTTGTGGAATCCGTTAATCCATGGTTATACAAGGAGTAAAATAAAATTTTGTTATTACATATTCAGGTCGTCGTTTAAGTTTTATTTGTTTTAAAACGGTCTCCTATTTACAAATTATGCTTATTGAAAATGGATTTGTTTCATTTTTATGTACTTAACAAATACGATTTTTGAATGGAATATTTAATCAAATATTTAGTAATAAAAATAGTACCTACCTACCAAATTAAATTAAGTGTCAATTTAGGAACTTCTTATCTCTGCTAACTAATCTTTTAGGTAATTAATTTTTATTAAATAATTACTTATCATTAGGAAATTTATTTTAGAAATTTTATGTGCCTTATTGCTTAAATATTTTTAACTAATTATATTGATTTTATCAAATTTCTGATTAATTTTTCTAGAGAATAAATTTTTCGTAATACTCTGTATATAGTGAATTAAATATTTATTGGTTAATTTCTATTTCAACCGACCGTTCCAAAATTATTTAACATTATTTCTATCTAACTTGAATAATTTATGGTTTTTTGATGCGGCTACTATCGATATGGGTTCAAATGAAAATATAAAAATTATTCTAAAAATATAACGGAAAATTGGCGTGAATAATATTTTCAAGATGTAGAAGCGCTGTTGCTAATGTTATAATTATTTAAAAAATAGATTTTTATAACGTACGAGTGTATCCTTCAAAATGATTCGAAAAGTCGTTAATTAGGAAAATAAACTCACCTACACGTTATTGCACGAAACCTAGAAAGTGCGAATTAAAAAACCAGCCGGTTTTAAAATTAAAATATTATTTAATAAACAGTTTTTTTCGTACATGCAACGTCGGTATTTTAAGCAATTATGTAGCCGGTAAATCACAATTTTCTATTAATAAATAATTGAAAATTTTTCGTCCTAAATCTTTGAAATATCGTTTTTTGTGCATGTTTATTGTAATTAGATTTTAAAGCGCGGTAAATAAAATTAATGCCCGCGACATTAATTCCCCAAAACTAGTTTAAAACATTTCAGCATTTGGAACAAATCCAAAGGCAAAGTAATAAGTGCATTAATTTCTGTTTTGACCGCAACTCGAGTAAATTGCACCGTTTTATTCATTTAATTTAATGCAAATATTTATTATACACACATCTTAATCCTGCAATCACAAGCTTCCCTGTATAAATAAAAAAAAGTGTCGTTTCATTTTTCAATTTTGTTTTTTTATTATATTAATTTTCATACATCTGAAAGAACCTAATGAAAATATTTATACTTATTTGTTTTCGTTTATCATGTATTATTTACATATTGTCATATCAGTGTTTGAACCTAAAGACGAGTAGACAAATATTATTGATATCTATTTTATCACGTATTTTTTTCGTTGTACCAGTTACATTGTAACATGTCACATTGAAACAGAACAATGAAAGTTGATCGAAATGCTACTGCCTCAATTTCAATCCAATCTGTACCCGCCATAAAAAATTAGCGAATTAGTTGGCAAAAAATGATTGAGAATAAAGTTGTAACTTAGACAGATTATTTTTGATTTATTGATGGCGATTGCTGATTATCTCCGATTTGTCATTGATTGTTTGATTTTAAATTGTTCAATTCTTTTTCGGCACGTTTGTATAACTCAAGTTCTTTTTGGGCTTGTAATTATTTCGAATACGTCCCTGCGTTTTTAGCTGAAATTTTGCGAAAGGGAAAAATAAGTAGGAACAAGATCAAATAAGATTCTCAAATATGGCATTACCTATTTATTATTGAATTAAATTTTTATGACAAATACTCGGTATTTTATCATTGTAAGCACACGTTTCTTAGAAAAAAATAAAACGACAGATTCCTTGAAAAAAACCTGTAATATTCCAAATAAATTTCTTACATATATAACTAAATAAATTGATTGTATTCGTTGGGATTGATTATAGTAGATAATGAATAGTAACTTGAAGGATTATTTTATCAAATCAATATAGGCAATAGACTAGCAGACTAGAAGTTACTTATTATAAAGAGTGCTTTTTAAATACATCTAGATTCAGGCATAGATTAAAATCTTTTAAAAGGATTATTTTGTTTCTTGCAATTTTTGGATTACGATTTTTTAATAGATTTTAAATCGATACTATTATTAAGGTAATTGCGAAAAAATCGCATCGAAGCAATCAATCCTGTTATCTTCAAGCATCCATTGCAATTTCCTGCTGAAACTCTAACGGGCAACGCTTCGACGAGTAGAGTTTCTATAATGAAATTAAAAAAATTGACGATTAGATTAATTGTTCAAAAATAATACCTTGTCATCGATACTGATCTTTTTCCTAGGCACTTTCATAATTTTTAAATCGTTTAAACAGATTTATTGCATTATTAGATCTGATTTAATCTGATTGTAACCAGTATTATTGCATTAGTATTGCATTAATTAATCTACAGTAATTTAATGGCTAGTAAAATGCGATAATGCATTTTATTGGTTCTGTTAATATAAATATAACGAGTTTTTTCAAATATAATAAATATAAACTTTAGTACGTAATATATTAGATTGCACTTATGTACTTAAAATTTAATAAATCAATCTACTTACGCAGTACTGTAATTACAAAATTATTTTAAGATATCTAAGAAATCAAAACCCGGCGTATAATGACCCAAATATTAATAACAGTAATTTCTGGATGCCGATGATTGGGTTTTCCGCAAAAAACTTAAAATAAATTTGGCATTGAATCCGCTTTTTACATTTGTGTTGATCTTGATCATTCCCAATGTAAACCGTCTTAACGCAATCAATCATCATATCTTCGAATTACCACCTAAAATCCAATTTACATGCTCGCCCGTGCAGAACCCATGGAATAACTAACACGTTGACTGAAACATCCTAAACGAACGCAAATATTTAATTGTACCCACATACCTACTTAATGTTGAAAAAATAATCTACGGAGATTTGTTTGAATTAGAAAAATTGGATTAGGAATGAAATGCTATTTATCCTATTAAATTCATAGTAGATTAAACGCTTTTATTATGTGTATATTTGGGGGTGTATATATTTATTTTTCCCGTCTAATATTATTGACTTAGCAATCCGCCCCTGTTATTATTGGCCCAAATAGCTCGTTAACGTGATTGTTTTTCGCAAAGACCGTTCCGCTCGGGCCAGCCGAATGGCCACTTAAAAAATTAATGGTGCAAGTTAAACGTTAAACTGTAATGTTTTTTTGAATGGGCAATTACAGGGTTAATTTTTGGATAATTTTCAATGAAAATATGCGGGGAATTTCGCGGGATTTTTTATTTATTGTTCCGTGGAAATTGATTTTTCTGGATAAGCGATGTTTCCCGTTAGAAAAATGTCATCCGGTTTTCCAGTTAATTCGTGGGTAATGATTGGCCGCAATCCAAATACTTATCGGGCGATTTCATTTTCGTTTCGGGGGAATTGTTTGGTGTAAAGTAATTGTCAACTGTTTGGGTTTATTGGGTGGGAAATTTGCTATAGAATTTCGCCGAACGCGCTTTCGAATTCGCGATTTACGCGTTCCTATCGGAATCGGACCAAATATACCTTTGGTGCGTCAGAAATAGCCAGATATCTTGGCACAATTTTTGCTAAGCTGTGTTTACTCCGCGAAATTCGCACCTACTTCTAAAAAATCACATGATTTTGACACATTGTTTGAGTTACCAGATTTCTTTTGTATCTGCGGTTTGAATGTGAAAAAAAAAACGAACGGGGAATTTAATGCGTTAAATCAATTAGATGACGCGCTCGTTGGTAATTTTTTCGAGATTGCGAAATTCCGGAAAATATCAGCTTTTACCAAGAATTTTAATCATTCATAAAAACATCGAGATGTATTATTAGAAGCGGGACACACCCATGTGGTTCTATTAAAAACCACTTTCTTCGCAAGAAGGCTCGACTGGCTCTAGGTAGGAACGAAATGTTTGAATTCCTCCCAACAAAAACACCCGAACCTGCCAAAAATTCTCAAAAATATTGCAATTCTCGACGTATTTATAGAATTATCGGGATTAAAAAAGGTCAACATCGTACGACGAAATTCGTTAATTCGCTCTTAGGCCAAGTTCGGAATGCCCAGTAAAAAAACAGGTGGAGTTCAATTGGTCCCCGGGGTCAAATTTACCCAATTATAATCCTTTTTCGACTCGAAAGCTATCAGTCCATTGGTCCCCAATACCGTATTAAGGGTTTCTAGGAAGGACCGATGGGAATATTTATAATTTCAAAATTTTCTGGCAAATTTCGATTATGTATTTTCATTTCGTAGTACAATTTAATGAGGATTTTATGATTAGGGGAAATTTTTTGACTTCTGTCTTTTTTTTCTATTTCAATATAGGGAAAATCCCATCCCTTCCAGTATACTTCTAGAAAATTAGGTGTACTTTTCATAATAACAAATTTCGATATTGTAAAATATGAAAGTACTTTACTCTTGAGCAAAATTCACATTTTTTGACATACATCGTATAAGATTGATAAAATTTGATTTTTGATGGTTGCATATTGAATTTTAAATCATGCAGAACTTTTTTTGAAGAATATAACTATTTCGTAAAATTAATAATAAAGCTTCCCATATGTTGCCAACTATTTTCTGAAATCCATTCGTATATTAAAACTAAAATAATTCTTTTTTTGTACAGAATTTTTCTTTTAATATATATTGTACCAATTGTATATATTTTAAATTACTAATGCTTAGATATTAAATATTTTTTAACACTAAAAGCTGCATTTTGTCCAAATTCTCTCAGCTATGCAAGTACACCAGAAGATGTTAGCCAAATGATAGTTATTCATGCAATGTAAAATCTTATCTAATCGGATTAGGAATATTTTGACCGCGGGGACCAATTAGCCCATTAAATTTATAAAATGGGGACCAATCGACCTGTAGGATTATGGAACCCCGCTGACAAAAATGACCGTGGGGACCAATTGACCAACACCGCGTCAAAGTGCTCCAACAAACATCGCCCGAAAGAGTCAACACAACACGGGCGAATCTAGCACATCAACCTATCTTATCTCTTAATTAAATAACGAGCCTCTGATAAGGAGGCTTTTGTTCCAGTGTGCCGCAATTACGTGTTTTAAAATGCGTTTCGAGCCAAACGAAATTCTCTACCTATCGATTTTCCAGCGGGTTTACTTACCTCGTTTGATGTCGTGATTGCGATATAGCGAAAAAATCCTTACCTACGTCAAACGGAAGACGTGAATATTCATTTATTCCATTATGTATGCAGTCACGCGATAATTAATTAATCCCGCGGTGCGTCGTGTATCGGAAAATTTAAAAAAATGATAGAGATGAGACTTCCGATGTGGCGAAACGGGGCTTCATAAATTAAATGGTGGCTAATTAGATTAGGTAATTGGAAAAATGTAGGAAGAGGTTTCGATTTAATGAGTTTGAACAAACGAGCCGCCGTTGTCATAGGATATGTCACCACCTATCTTAATCACTCCAAACGAGTTTTAATTAAAATCGCTTTCGATTCATCTGTTAGTTACGTTTTATGGCATATTATCACGCCAATTATAATCGAGCTTTTTTTTACTACTATGATGTTACATTGCATAAAAACTTATTACTTATTTTGCGTTATAATTTCGATCGATAAAAAGATCGAGTCCTATACTGCTTAATTAATGGAGTAATCGATTACTTTTGTAAACATTACTTTATCTATTATTAGAGACTAGGTAGTTATACGCTACTTTGTCAATGTCATTAGTCATTGTGGTGTGTCAAATGTCATGTTTTTTTTAAGAAATTCATTGAAGAATTCGCGTTGGTTATTCGATGAATCGGAAAGAGTTGTCTTCGTTTTCGAAAAACAAAAATTTGTTGTGCAACATCTCTCGAGGCCGCTAATAATAAACGTTGTGTATTTTAGATGATTCGAAAGGCGGCACCGGCGAAATTTCGAAATACCACCGATTTTATTCATGTATTTCGTTGGCGTATTTATAGAAAAGACGGCGAGAAAAAACCGCTCATTTGAATTTTTTATTTTATTTTTCGCCCGAAAGTTCATGGACCGCCAAAAATTTTCCATAGCGCAAATATTCGTTGACGTGCGTATTTCGTCGCAAAATATTTTATTTACTTTTTTTTCGATCAAACAAGTTGAAAAATAGGATTAATGAACGTAAATTTTGTATACTGAATTTCTTTGATATAAAATTTTTGGGGCCGGCTTTGAATTTTATTTCCACCCAGAACGCGATTTCGTTGCGAAAGGAAACGCAAACAAACAAGCCACCTTCGCGCCGACATCAAAGTTCATTCATTGGTGGATTAATTTTATTAGCGCTTCCTGTAAACCATCTTAATTTCCATTAAAGCAATCGGAACACGTTTGGCAACCGGTCAATAAATCATTTCTCTAACGGCCCCTCTCGATCGCGAACCACCGCATTTATTTTCGTTGCCCGATCCCAATACGAAATTTATCCCGACCAACAAATAATAAAAATCCGTCCCGAAAGCTTCGACCTTGGCTTGCGTGCATTAATAATTTCGATATGTGCCGGGCATTAAAAATAAACGACGCGACCGCGCCCGGAATTCCAAAACTTCCACTTTCCGGGGTCCATCAATTACTTACTGTTCAATTACTGGCAATTAAACTCGCTCGTTTCTTTTGTTGCAGAAGAAGAAGCGTACCATTGCATGGCGAGTTTAGTGGCATCGAAAGAAAAGATATTCATAACGCAAACAAAACTTTTATACGAAGTAACCTGGAAGACTGTCATGCAGATTTGCAAGAAACATGTGGTGAGTATTTCACTAGGTTTCCTCGTTCTCTTAAATACCAATCCCACTAAGATATTCACCAGGATATTCGAAAAATCACCCTATAGAGTCACCCCCTAAAATATATCCGTCTATTTTTCGAACACCTTGTATACTTATACAGGGTGTTATTTAATAACATGCTAATACTTAAGGGGGTGATTCTTGGACCCATTTTAAGAAAAAAACTTCATGTAAACCTATGTCCTTAAACTTCTTAACTTTTGAGATACGGGGTATTAAAGTTTTAAGAAAAAAAACAATTTTTTACTGTCATTTTCATACCACTTTCGGCGGACATTTCCAACACCTGATTTAAATTATTTCTTTATTTTACTTTAATTTCATAATTTCAACGTTTAAAAAAGTTATCCGCTTAAATAAATTATTGTTCAGAGTTAGATAAATCGTTTTTGGTCGTCATTCGTCCAGGGAGATGCAAATGAATGAATTTAATTTTTTTTAGCGAAACGGTGAGTTGTACGAAAAAAAGTCAAGAAATCGAATTTGTTCTAAATTGAACGAGAATTCGAAAAATAATTTTGATTTTAAGAGATAGCAGTGGCGTATCACTTTTTTATTCAAAAATATCTAGTCTGAGTCCAGTAGGGACGCCACTGTTAGAAATTAAAAAAAAATTGGGTCAAAAAATGCTCTTTAATGCATAAACGCCGTACACCAAATTTCATAAAAATATTTAAAGTGGTATGAAAATGACAGTAAAAAATTGTTAACTTTAATACCCCGTATCTCAAAAGTTAAGAAGTTTAGGACATAGGTTTATATGAAGTTTTTTTCTTAAAATGGGTCCAAGAATCACCCCCTTAAGTATTAGCATGTTATTAAATAACACCCTGTAGAATAACTAATGCTTTGAGATGCATAAACACACAACAATGTATTCGCATGAATTTTTTACCCGTCTCAGCAAGGTAAATACAGCTATTAGCATTGAAAGATTCGCGTAATTCGCATCGATTGCGACACATCGCAATTCATTTAACGAGTCGCATCTAGCGAACCCCGCCGGATTATCGATTTATCCTCTTCAACATTTCGGCTAGACCTCCGTTTTGACGAAAATTAAGGCCCGCCGACTGGCGGCAACCTCGACCTAAAAATTCCCCAAAAACCGGATACCCACCACGTTATTTATAATTGCAACAACTCGCTGCAATTTTATAAGGTCGTGGTAGAAATTCTCTATACTACTTCCTTCAGAACAAAATGTGATTCCTTTTTATTATACTCGCTGTATAGAGCCGGTTTTGATACCGATTCTACATAGTACAAATTGAATGACAAACGACATCCTCTCTCCTTGTCGCTCCCACAACTTCCTCCTATCAAATTGAGATAATATCTCGTCTAAAATTAGACGGAACGTACGATGTTCGATGCCGGTTCGTTTCGACTGCGACAAATGGCGATGGTTTTCCGCGTTTGAGCCGATTTAGATTCGTTTATTTCGCCACATCCAGATGACAGCCGGCTTAACGAGACACTTAACCTTTACTGATTGATTTTTCAACTAGGACGAATACTTGTAAACGTTTGATATTAAAAAAAATGTAGCAAAATACAAAGTATGCAACCCACCTTGCAGCAAGTCGGTGCGGTGGTGAATTGGTATCTAAATCGATTTAACCTGCTAATTAAACCATCATTTATGTTAACATTAGAGTATCGATTATAGAAATCGGCTGCCGTTCACATCCAAAGGCACTGCTCGACGAATCGCTCGGAACGATTGTACATGGACTGGATCTGGTGGATATTCCAGGGGTTGCCGTTCCAGCACCTGGTGCGCGTTATGGACTGCTTCTTCCACGAAGGCGTTAAAGTACGTACTTGTAAACAATCGATTATGAATCGATTGCGAATCGATTGGGAATCGATTGCCTACCGAGGAACGTGTTGCAGGTATTATACAGGGCGGCGATGGCCGTGCTGGTGCTGTTCTACAAGTCCTCGTCGCCGTCGTCGTCCGAATGGCTGGCGGAGATCCAGAAGAACGGCGTCGACAGCGCCCTCACCAAGTTCTGCAAGGAGATGCCGGTGTCGCCGCAGAAGGTGCTGAAGGTGGCCTTCGGCATCCGGGGGCTGAGCTCCTCGTACATATCGAGGGTATTTTTGAAGACTGAAATGATTTTAAGGAGCAAGAACGTGATGAACGGCTCCAGGCAGTTGGTGCGGTCGAGGAGCAGCGAGAATTTGCCGAACAGCCAGAGCCAGAATAATATCCAGATGGTGTCGCATACGCTCACCATCAGAGAAGTAAGTTTGTTGTTGTTTAAATGAGTTTAAAACTTTTAAATTATATTGGATTGGTTGATTTCGATTCTGGTGAGAGGGTGGTAAAATTTGTGGTTATTGATAAATTTGCTAGCTAAAGATAAAGAAGATTCAAAAATTTAGTATTCAAAAATTGGTTAGCAATATTCTGGATCTATTTGATCATCGAGAATAGATATCGATTTAAGACAGAATTGAATTTGTCTAAATGAGTTGTTTTTGTTTTATTTCGAATTGCAAGGGCATCTGTTTGAGTTATATTTGAAAGTTGCGATTTTGATTACTCTTTTTTAACATCTTTAAATGTTCTTTTTAAGGATAAAAAGTATAGATATCAACTGAAGACAACTATTTGTGATTCATTACTTACTGTAAATAAGGTACAGAAAATTTCGTATTTTTCGTGTGATGCCATTTAACCCCGTTTTTTCAGTCTATAGTCTAGCTTTATTCTCCTTAACAATAATTAATATACAACTCATTTAAATGTTTTTTAAATGATTATATACAGGTATATACATTTACTATATATATTTTTACACAGGTTACCAGTTTCCTCGTGTTCCCTAAAATATTGCATTTTGATTTTTTTGAAATTTGTTTACTTAACAATTGCTTTTTGGTGAATGGTTCTATTGTACATATTTTGTATTTAACTATTCGTTAGATTTGAGTTTTTTGTACAGAATTTTGAAATTTTAACCAAATAACTACCCCATGTATAATTTACTACCCCAGTATTTAGATTAATTTAATTTTAGACGAACAACACTGTCAGTATATACATAATTAAATTTTATTTTATTATTTTCATAATTGTATCTCAGTTTTGTTCATCTATACCTCTATGATGTGCTGATATTTAACCATTTGACTAAAATCAATAATAAGAACAGAAAATTATTATTTGCCCGTTTAATTAACTTGAAAATATCCTTTCGACTGCGCCAACTAATAATAATAATTTTCGTATTCTTATTGTTTGTTCTATCGTCAAACGAATCTTGTACTGGTGTAGAGACATTCCTTTACATTTTCAGAAAATGTCCGAAGAGATGTACAATGACATGGTATTGTATCCGATTTTATCAATTGAGAATGTGACAATGTTTTTGTATTGTGTCAATATGGTCATTGCTATTTTTATCCCGCTTCGTATCGCTTGTGATCTTAGCTCTTTCGCTTATTTATCGCGTATTTATTTCGCAAAACCGATCGAACAAGAAAAATATATATCTCAAAAAAGCTTCGCGGTTTATGTAAACGAAAAATCTATAATTTTACGCCGATGCTTTTGCTAAGGATAACCAATCATCGGTTCGTAAAAAATAATCCGCGAGTTGTTGATAAACCGAAATGATTCGTATATACTAATCTATGAAAAATGCTCAAGTGTTCCGAGTTTATTTTCGTACGTTCTCCCAAAATAATTCGACAGATATCCGTCAATTGCACCGCATAAAATTTTTCGTTAATTCGCGCCCGGCTAATATCGACAGGCTTTCGATTAAAAAAAATGTATTATTAGACCCACCCAGTGACGTATAATCATTCCTTCATCATTACTACTTCTTTAAACCAACACGCGAAAGTCGCCCCAAAGAAGTAGCAATAACGGGATGATTGTTACTGGGATATTTCATTCTATTTTCCTCGAGAACAATTTTTGATGGCTCCTGTCGGGCGTTTCCCTCGCATTAAATCGCGAATTAAGGAATGCTAATTGATCGGGCTAAATTTAGCGCTCGGTTTTGTTTGGTTTTCGGCCGGCGTAATTCGCGAAATGAAATCGAAATCTACAAGACGCGTCGCATAAATCAATCGGGTTGTCGATTCGAGAGGAAAAAACGGAGCTAAGATCACCGTTACATAATTAATGTTCGACTAAATATCACGAGCACCGCTGTGAAACGTTTTAAATCCATTCATACTGAACTAACCGATCGAATTGGAGGCATTCATTTCCATACATTACGTATCATTGTCACCTCTGCAGCAGATACTACAAGAGTTTTGTTAAAAAAAAAATATAGTAAAAGAATTGTTCGATTGCTCGAGCTTCAATAAACCGACATTCTTTAATAATTAACATCTAATAGAAACTTATTATACATTCAGTATTCAACGATTTTATGAGCTCGAAAAAAGGATTTTATACTGTACGTTTTGTCACATTTGTGATGTTGTTCGTATTTATTTTTTTGGAGTTTTACATGTTACTGGATGTGTTCGTTTCGTTTCTTTTTTCTGCTGCTTAATAAAATAAGGGAGCCCATTCGCCAGGTCCCCGTACCCTATCCATGGGAGTATATCCCGTGCAGAACGTTAATTCGGTTATACTCGATCAACAGGATGTAAGTTTTAATTGATTCGTTGGAAAAATCACTCGTAGATTTATTTTGGCGTATATCACACCGGGCGATGTTTATGCGACGTTAATTTTGGGTTCGATTATCTTTTTTGTTCGAGTATTGTAAATGGGTGTAGATAAAAGTGAGTTTTATTTAAAATGAAAATGTAAATAATATAGTATACTTGTTGGTGTAATTTTTATACAAACAAGTTAATATCTGTCCTTACTTTGTGAGAATTGATACAAGGTTGCGATTTTGTTGGAAAATAGTGGAGAGAATTCGTTTATTTTATCAATTCCTGGTGTGATATATGCTGGTTAATTTGTAATGTTTTCGATGTTACACCACGACTTTTTATTTTATTTATGTTTTAATTTGTATTTTACACCTGTTGTATGTTGAATTTATTATTTATTTTCTGTCCGACCCAACCGAACGTAATTTAGTAAATAAAATACTTTATCTATTTTTTATTGCGCAATCGATTTTTTTGGTTGAATTTTTTATTAGGTCGTCGACCTTTAAACTTTCCCGAGTACCGGTTGCGTTTTGAATAAACAATGGTATTTACTAAATATGCTCCCTTTTACCCTTTTCCTCCATTTCCACAGGCACGTTTTCATTCGAGCACACGCAAGTTATTCATCTATTTATCAACACAAAGATCCCATTCCGCTTCTTCGTTCGCATTTTAACAACGGACTAATATTTTTTTTGTTCTGTTTTTCCGCATGTGTTTTATTGTGAGTTTTTTATTTTATTGGGAATGCACCGCATGCCGCCTACAAGGAGAATATTTCCCGTCCTTATTTCGAGTAGTTCATAAAGATAGGAAAACTCGTGGCACCGAAATAAATACAGTATCTGGCATTCGCGAGCGAGCAATAATCGCTCCAATACCAGCGAAAACATCTGTCTGTGAATATATTAAACGCGAAGTGCGCTAGATTCCAGATTCATTTCGCAGCGAATTGGGATTAATTAACCTGCACTGAATTGCACATCGTCATTTGCCGCGATGATCCTTCGCAATTACCAATTAACGTGGGACAATTTCGAGGAATTTCCCTCCTACAAGCCGGGCCCAGAGCTCGGTGTATTTACCGGAGGTGTTGGGAAAAAAATACGACCGGCTTCAGTAATTTAATCATCTTCAATTATGTAATTGAATTAACGGCCGAAAGTAGACGCAACTAATTTTGTTTTGTCGCCGTTAGAATCCTATTGAGTTTAATTTCACCAATTCGTAACTCTTCAAGTTATTTATCGGCGGTTTTCGGATTGGATTTATTCTCTTTTGAGGCGATTTTTTATGTTTATGATTTAGTTTTAAGACTGGATTTTTTCCTTTTTGTTTCTATAAATAAAGTTTGATTTTTTTAGGGCCCGTTTGTAGATGTCACAGGTGAACGTTAGTTCAACTAAACTTAGAGTGAACTTTGGAGTTAATTTTGGTTTTGTTGTACAGTGCAAGATCAGCATTTGGTTGAACTATCTACATTTGAGAGGTTCTTGATCATTAATATCTAATAGAAATCTACATTTAAATTCAATATCTGACCATATTTCAAAATGACTGGGTCTATTTCTGAAGGTTTGTGCTCTTCTAGGATGAAAAAACCATTCAAAATTTGTAAGAAATCTTCATCTTCATCTTCTATATCAAAAATTCAATCTCACTTTTTTGGGTTAACAACTCAACTGTTGAAATGTTAAAACCTTCTTGAACCGCCTTTGAACGCTCTTGAAGGACCGTTCACGTAAACTTCTCTCTGAACCACAGATCAATAGTGACTGACTTACAACACAAATTTGCAATTAAACTCGGTTCAACGCAGAACTACAGTTGAACTAATCATCTACAACCGGGCCAAATTGTAAGTTGTATTTGAGCAAAGAAAATGGAAAAATTCTCGTTGGATAACCGCTTTAGATTTTGTATTTTATCAATTTGAAACAGTACGATTTTGGACGGTAGCGCATGCGCATGAAGATATTCCAAATCCCATAGTTCTACCGTCGTTTGTATCGCATTAAACGCATCGAAACAATCGATTACTAAACAACAATTAAACATGTTGCTGTTTCAAATTGCTCAATATTCGAAGACCACCCCGACTAATCGACTTCTTTTCACCTTCCCTCGAACAGTTACTCACCCTCTGGTCCTGGCTACCGGTGAGAATAACGATGTACCAGCCGATCCTCCTCTACACCACCGAAGAGCACGGTTGTTCGTTGACTACTTTCTACGTCAGGGTGGAACAACACGAGCCCACATTGCTCATGATCAAGACGTGTAACAACGAGGTAACCAATTTCACATGCGAATATTAATGCTCCATATATTAATGGACAGTAATTTGATGGATTTGTTGTAGGTGTTCGGTGCGTACTGTTCGTCGCGATGGGGCGAGAGGAACATAAAAGACGACAGGGGCAATAGGCAGGCCTATTTCGGAACGGGGGAGACGTTCCTGTTTTCGCTGTACCCCGAACGCGCCAAGTACCCCTGGGTGGGTATGGAGGGTGATAAAGTCCAGCACGGCGCCGAGTTGTTTATGGCAGCCGATTCTAAGATGATTACCATCGGGGGAGGGTGAGTAGAAATTTGATTTTATAGAACGTGTTTATGGAATATACATGAGTGTTCCAGAATTTGGGGTGCATATGTTGGTGAGATCAAAATAAATCGATTGAGGCGAAATTAGCTGTATCACAAAGTGTTTTGTTTGCTTGTGAGGAAGTTTTAAAGTTGAAAGAATATTTTCAATGTGATCTCACCAACGTACAATGGCCCTTTTCAGCGCCCCATTTTAACGTTAAATGCATGTTTAGCGAACGACTTTAACGTAAACAATGTCCTTAGTTACTCCATAACAACAATGTAGAATTGTAAAGTTAAAGGCGCTCCGTAAACATGCCTACACGAAATTCTGGTACACCCTATAGATTTTTGCGTTAATTGAGAGGTGTTTTTTCAGCGAGGGGCAGGCGATTTGGATGGACGAGAACATCAGGTATGGCAAAACGGATAAATGCGCCACGTTCAACAACCCCCCGTTAGTGCCGGGCGGCGATTTCGAGATTAGAGTACTAGAAGTGTACGGTTTCGCCACGGATCAACTTAGCTAGACAACGATTTCCATCGAAGACATATAGATTACCGAGGATGGTAGAAAACAAAAAACGAAACCCTAGGTTTAATATAAATATGTTAGTTAATGTAATATTTGTATTGTTGAAAGCCTGTCTTCTAATTCGTAAACGTGTTAGGTGTTATGAAATGTATGTTGTGGCTTACATTTCCTGTATTTTCTTCTGTCGAAGAGAGGTGAACAATATTCATCGTCTGCATTCCACCAAATGCTTGAAAATGATGTTGCTTTTATTAACGTTGTTTGGGAGTTTGATGTGCCAATTGGAATTGTCGTATCCGCGATATTTGCGAGACGCGGCGGGGAATTTTGTAACTAATTTGTCTCGAAAATATAATTTGCTCGTTTCTGCAAATATCCGGATGGGAGGGATGTTAATTGGGAAATTCGAACTCCCGGAATTTTTGTTAGATAAGCGTTTGAACAAATGAAATCTGTAATAATCCGTGGATATTATCGCTGTACCGTTGCTCTTCAGTACACCGATTACAAGTACTACGTCTAGTCGTATTAGAACACATTTTTAGACTAAGTTTTTAAGATTGTCGTAACTCGTTTTTTTTTTCTTGTACATTTTAATTTAGGTACTCCGTGGTACTACAGACGTACGTTCGAAATAATGTGTTTTTTATGCAAAATTTAACTGGGCTATCGGGTTATTTTTAGAGAGAAATTTGATCTGTGTGTTTAAATGAAATCTTTCGTAAATTATTGTTTTACCTAAAAGCATTCCATATGTTTTTTATCTTGTTACGTTGTTATTTTTACGGAGCATTATTTACATTTTGTTTGTAGTACGACGGGTTGCCATTTTTTTGTAAATATAACCAATAATTATATATTTTGTTCGTAGATTCGCTAGAAATATTTTATTTTTTTGGAATTTTGAAAGATTTCGAGCATTTTTTTTATTATCGCTGCTAACTTTTAATGTATTATATGAGTATATATTGTGTATATTATCCTAGCCTTAGACACGTTGACTTTGGTTTTATTTTATTGGAATTTTTCAAAATTTCCACCATGTTATTATTTATGAAAGGTTTTACTTTTTTTATAACGTTGATGAAGAAAATTTATCCACTCTGACTGCACGCAGGACAAGTCAATTTTTATCGAAAAGATAATTGTGAAATTTCCAACAGTATTTCTACCAGTCCTGCGTGTAAGCAAAAATTGACATTTCGTGCCGAAAATTCTACAACTCATTTGCGGTATAGAAAGTATTTTTTTACAAATCTTCACGAAGATTTACAAAGTATTATGAGTATTTTTTGTTTGTTGTATTTTATCGACTGAGGAAATTTTATTGGATACAATGCGAAAATGAGTCTTATGGTGAATGTGTTCTACGAATTAGATTTCTCATAAAAATAGTTGAAGTAGGTAGATGAACGGGATTTCGACGGTTCTGTTCCTTCATTGAATTGGCCTGCTCTTTATTGTTCACCAGCCAGTTGTTGAATCGTTGAAATCCTGTTCTCTAGGATCGTAGACGAAAAATATTAACCTGGTTGCTCATTTTTTATCAAGGCATATCACATTATTTTTATTTTTGTAACATCACATTTTTCATTCATTTGAATTCTAGTCTTTTGCAACCGGTAATTTGTTCTATAAACTTTTGGGAAATATTCCCGAATGAAATTCTCGATCAAAAAGTGCAGTATCAAAACTCACGATAGTTCAAATAATACCAATTAAGAGTATTTATTTAACCGTCGTGTTTTTTGAATTACGAAAGTATTATCTTTGCAAATTGGTATATATTTAAGAAAATAAGATTGTTAAGTTTGTTGAAAAATTGGTTATTTTTAAAAGATGTTTGTTGATTGCGTTCGAGTATAGTGAGTATGAAGATTTTTATTCTATTTAAAACGCGCGTTATCTATAGAAAAAAATGTGAGTACAAAAAAATATACATATTTCAGGAAAGTATTGCGTGTTTAGAAACTAACGTTAGTGGAAAGGATTTGTAGCACTCATTTCGTATATATCACAAGCTTTAATGACGTACAAAAATTCGTACTTTAATGAACTCATTGAAAATGTATCCTGTTCTAATTTTAGTTCATATTAATTTATACACGAATTCTGTTACTAGAGAATCACCTTTTGTTATTTATTATTCTCCGTAACTTTATCGAATATACAAGGTGAGTGAGCAATTCTTCGACTTGTGCAATGAAATTGAGCAAGTTCCTTTTTGTTTTATTAAGCAGTGTTTAGAATGTGATCGTTGTAAAAGAGTTTATATTGAATAGATTAGAAAGCTGCAGGATTTTCGCTCAAGTATTACAGACCAGTGGAAAGTTATGAATATTGCATTTGTACTATTTTCCAATATTCATGAAACTCTTGAAAAGAGTATTAACTTTAATTTTGTAATAGTTTGTAATCGTTTCGATATAAACTCGATATATTAAATGTTGCAAAAAGAAATCGTTGTTAAGGAAATTATAAATTCTTTTTATATACATCAACGATGTTTCACGCCTAGCGTTGCTTGTAAATCGTTTCTCAAAGCTTATTATTGTACGTATTACTATATGTATAGCATTATCAGTTTTATAGTAAGAGTAGTTGTTATGAATGATATTTAATACGTTGACGGAGAACATATTGGGTAGGAAAATCGCACAAATCGCAAAATGTTCATTCACGACTTCGTTTAGTCATAATCGAAATGTAGAGTAGACTGTTTCACTGTACAAATTAATGTTATTTAATTGATTGAAAATGGACGTGTGTTCAACTTGCAATATGTTCTCTGCGCTAACCTCATTGATGTTTAAATTTCGATTTTTTTTCGTTGTCAAAGTTAATAAGCAATAACTCATGTGATATTTCGACCGAGATTGAGACGCCTCGGGTGGTCGGGAGGATTCCCCACGACCCGATTGTTTTTGATCTTGGACGAAAAGAGTTAAAAGAAAAAAGTGATTTTATTTAAAGTTCGATCATTCTGACTGTTTTACTTGTAGTTACCGGTCTTGTTCTTTGTACTGATGTATTTAATGTATTATTAGTATTCACGTTAGTCTTATCCAATCTCATAAATGTCTTGATATTAATTGATATCGTTTTATTTATCACCTTCCAAACGCACGAAGTCCTAGAGAACAGCTAAAACGTAATAAAGGATCGGAATAACTTGGATAACTTTTAATTTAAATATTTATATACAATAATATATTACAGTTTTTTATTGTTTATATACAGTCGTAATTTTAAAATCTTTTTTAGGAAGAACATGTTTATAATTTCATAATCTCTAGCATACTGATGTTTCTTCATAGATTTTTCACTAGTGTCTTACATTTGAGCTAAACTCTTTTAGCACCTACTGATAAATACATGCAATATTGGGGAAAATTGTAGAAAAATGCAACACTGCAATGAGTAAATTACTGAGCATCCGATTTTATTTTACAGAATGCATCCACACAAACGGGTATTTCTACTTCATTCTGAGCATTTAGTTTAAACAATTACTACAAGAAAGGTACTAATTAGTTCTAAAATATCGTAAAGTTTTAGTCACTTTATTGTAGTGAAACTTATATCAAGTGTATTAAGGCACTTATAAATAGATACAATTGAAAAAGGTAGATTCAGTAAGTATATTTGTGCACTGCAGTGTCAAATGTTGGGTAAAAACGAGTGCATAAACATGAAGGATTTACTCGAAAACAGCACAGAGAATAATAAAATTTGAGCATTTAGTCGAGACCTGGGGTGAGAGAACGAGACTAGCGGTTAGTCTCGCGCTGTCTCACGAGGACTAATCTCTCCGAAGTCCAGAGACTAGCCTGTGTAACCGGTGTCTTGAAGACGTGTTCTACGAAAGCCTTTATTATCATAAAAGTTCATGATTTACAGTGGATTTACTAGGGACAGTTCAAAAGTTGATCAATGCACAAATTTTTCTGTCCGGATCGAGGTCAGCAGACGTAGAACATGCCCCAGGACGTGATGTGAAAAGGGCACAAACTTGTTGGAAAAATGCAGGATTTCCCGTTCGAGAGTTTGTCAGATTAAAGAGAAAAGTTGCTAAATTGGCGATAGTAATACAGGGTGTTGGACATTAAAATCTACACCCTGCTGAAATGACTACTATTAACTCACTTTATTAAATTAGTATTTCAAAATAAATACTCACCCTCAAATGAACATAACTAAAAATTGTAAAATAATACGAGAATAAATATATCGATTAAAATAACAAAATAATACATCAGTAATTCGTCAAGAACGTTAAAACAGTACCACTTTGTGATATGATTAAATGATTATACCTCACCGAATCATACAATAAATTTTACCTTTAACAGAAAATTGCATCCCTGTAAGTTATTCTATTAATATAAGTAAGTAAATTAATAAATTATACTTTTTTTTGCTTTTTTATCATACAAACTAACGTTTTCATCCGATAGTTATTTTGACGTTCGCAATCTATTTTTCGATATGCACCACAAACAGCGATGACCATACAATCAATTCGTTCCCGGCAGACTTCGTGTCACTAACTAAAAATTCCAAATATTATTATTATGAATCACGTACCGATTACCCAGCAACAAAAAATACCAAAAAGTAATCCAAAGCAAAATAAAATTTTATCAATCGAGCAGAATCTCACCCGCAACGATCGCACAATCTGCGGCGCCTGCGATCCATCGTTAGTTCTTGTTTATTAAATTGTATAAAGCAAAAATTAAAATATACCAAAAAATATATAAATATAAATCAAAATACATTTACAGGCTCAATCGTCCCATTCGGAATCGCCGGAGTCCGACGCGCCGCCGTCGTCGTCCTCCTCCGAATGGATCACCTCGCTGCGCTTCGCCAGCGCCCTGGCCAGCGCGCTCGCCAGGTCGTCGCTCCTCGACGTCGGGGCGCCCGGCGTCGGCTTCAGCTCCCGCTCGTCCACCGGCCGCAGCTTGCACCCCTTCCTGATCTCGCTCAGCAGGTCCCCGCGCGGGTCCTCCTGCGCCGGAGCCACTATTCTTTCTTCCACGCGCTAAACAAACACAGACAATAATTTAGCAATCTCGGAGATTTTGTAAACTTTATGTAAGTTCGGCAACACTGTTTATTTGTGACGCACTAAATTTATGGTGACGTCATCCAATCACAGCCTTCCCGAATGCAATCCAACTTACTTTGAGAGTTGTACCGTTGCGAATGCTCTCCAGCAAAGCGGAGTTGCCTTCATTAATAGACGCTACAAAGGAGTCGAGGGGCGGCGGGGGCGGCGGCGCTCCGGGCTTTAATTCCTTCTCAGCTTCCTCGAAGACGGGCGGCGGCGGAGGCGGAGGGGGCGGCGTCGCGGCCGCCGATGGAGCTGTGGATTCCGAAACTGATCACGTTAGTGCTGGATTTCATTTCGTAAAGGTTTCTGGCTTACCGGCGTTGGGCATCGGGGCGGGTTTCCGGGGAGGCGGCACGTCCATGCGCGATTTCCGCGAGTTGTTGAAGCTGTTCTTGTTGGGTATCGGGGGCGGCGGGGCGTTGCGGAAGTGCGGCGGCCGTTGCACCAAAGGCGGCGCCCGGGGGGGCACGGCGGGGGGGCTGACGTGGTTGTCTACTTGTTCGTTGGATTGTTCGAGTAACTCGCGGCCCCCGTTGGCGTTGATGAATTCGTATATGTATTCGCGGGTCTTCTTGTCTTTTAGGTGACGTTCTGATACTCCAGCCTTCGATACAAAACATAATTAATTCCCATCTCATTAATAATAATAATTATAATTATACCCGAAGGTCTTAATTGTTGGCAGTGACATCATTGAGTCTAGCGAATCACAGTGCTCGATTGTTACTCAATCTGACCAATAAGAGTTCGCTTAGGATTGACGTCACTGCCAAGAATTACAGCCTTTAGGTATAGTACCTTTTTAAAGAAGGCTTTGAGTTGTTCATCTTCAGTACTAATATCGAAACCTGACGTGGAATTCCACCCTACGTGCGAAATGTGCTTAAAATCCCTAGGTATGCCGATGTCCTTCTTAGTAATCATCCCTTTTTTCCGCTTGTTGTGCTTAACGGAGGGATCGAGGGTTTTCTTGTAGTTGACATTTAAATGAGTAGTGGGCGAGGGTAGGGTTTGGCTTTGGCTAATTTGGCGACACCGTTTCTCCTCTCGCCTCTTCCGGGCCTGGATCTTCTGGTGTACGACTATCCGGAGGTCCCGGGCCTCCTCGATGTTGGCGAAATTGAACGCGACTAAGCAGTTCTCGCCCTCGAACATGTGGAAGAACGGAGTACCTTCGATGTACTCCATGTTGTTGTACATTTCGTGCTCCCATACCTTCATGTTCCTCTGGATGCAGAACAGGCGGAAGAAGAAGTTCTTCTTCGTGTTATCTTTCACGAAGCACAGGATCCCTGAAAGGAAAGTTATACAGCGAAAGTGAAATCTGAATGGTGAAATTGGCTCGTTTGCATACCTGTACTTTTCTTGAACCAGTGCGAGTGGTCCGGGGGCTTCGTTAAATATAACTGGACTACTGTTGTACATAGGGATTGGCATCGGTTTCCTAGCAATTTGAAGACTTGTAGGTTTTCTTCACTGGTTAAAATCCCACTATAATGATTCTCCAATACGGGTGCCATTTCCCTAGTCATCATAAAAAGTGAACATTTCGAAAAAGCATAAATATACTTAAAATAAATAATAAATTGTTGAACGACTTGTCATTATCTCTAAAAATGTAAAGAAGATAACCAAGATAACCTAGAATTAGTCACATACCAACCCTTTGCTTATGTGTGGTAAGACTGAGAAAGTAAACGTCAACATCAATAAGCCAGTAAGAGATGAGAAGTATAGTTGACGTCTCCGCTGTGTCATTTGTCAGATATGTCAAAATAACAACAAAAAACACAAAACACTAAAACAGATTAAGCGCGTTCGGAAATCAATTTTTAGGTATGTTCAGATATTATTTATCAAAAATAAATTGAAATTGGAATTTGTCATACGTACGTGAATATTTTGCATTTTTAATGGTTTACACATTTTTTTCCTATTACTTTGTACAATTTTTGCGACTTGTTATTACAGGAATAATAAAAACACCTATTTAAAATCCCTAAATTCCTATCCTAAATATTTATAAAAAAACTCATAAAAAGGGGACACCTAAAGAAAATAGTCGATACAAAATATTTAAAAAAATTAAAGCTTGCTATACAACTATTTATTTCATGCCAAATTATACTAACTTTTTAATGTAGCCGAAGTACATTTTGGTAAAATTAGCAACACATTCCTTGCTGTAATTGTACATACTGGCCCAAGGGGAACAAAACCGATTCACTTAGCCGCTAACAAAACAATTTGCCTACTCATTAACACATCAAACTAACTTCAGAATCGAAGAAACTTTCAATTAATTAGTAGGACATGCTGGAGCAAACCGATTTTGCTTAAGTTATTCTTAAACTAAGCCAATACCCCAAGAGTGTCATATATCAAAAATGTACGTACAAAATTGTAGAAATATTTATTCAACTGCATATTAATTACAGCTATCCGATAAATTCGCAGGAATGCTAAAATGAAATCATAATATATCCACTTCGAAAATAAAGGAGCCTCCATTAAATTAATATTCATTTGATCACGCACCTCACCTGCATATTATATAAAATGTTTCTGCTGTTGATGATTAAATGTAAAAGAAATTAGAGATAAGCGCATTTCTAGACGCATCCAAAATAAGATAATTACAATCAGCAATATCACAATTTTATTAACACAAAAATTCAACTTCCCTAAAAATTGTGCGGTGTCAGAAAATATGTCGATAAAACTTGCGCAATTATTGGATAAGCAATTAGTTCAAATTCGACTCACCTGTAAAGCAAAAGGGCAGTTTCGTGGATGTTTCCCTGAAATTTAGCGTACAAAAACCTGTACATTAGAACAACGTCTCGAATGGGCCACATCTTTAATTAAGTGAACAATAACGCAATGTTTTTACTTGAAAATTATTTTAAACATCATTTATAGATAAAATGCTGAAATTCTTTACTAATAATTCATTGTATGCATCAACAGCGTTCCAAACGTTTCAGTGATACTTGTTTTGTAACATGAAGCACGGTTTTTGTAAACAAATTTTTAGCTTAAATTTTGAATCCGGGAACAACAAGACGCGATTTTTTGCCACCGGATTCGAAGGAAATTTATTTGTTTTCCGCCATAAAAAAACTAGTTAAATAAGTTGAGAAAAATACGAAATAACTGCGCTGTTTTACGTGCCAATTCGATCAGATTTATAGACAAAAAGTCTTGCAAGAATTTATATGTAATTAACGTAATAATAAATGAATAAAAGTGATTCAAGTTCTTGGCAACTTTTACTATCATTGTGAGAGTCATCGTTTCTATAAAACGATTGGAAAAAACTGTAATTAACGGTATCGTAATAAAACATAAAAATAATGAAAAAGAAATTGATTAATTTGGTATAGTCTATTCATAAATGAGGCAGAGTAATTCGCCGTCCTGATCCTTGCAAAACCAATACAGGGTGAAATATAAAAGTAATATTAACATTTTGGAATTTGGCCAATTGATTAATGTATGAATCGTTTATGAATAGACTATAGTAAATTTTAATGTCAAAGTGATAGTTTATTTCCTGAATGAAATGTTTCAAATTCGAACAAAATGGTATAAAATTAAAAGCGAAGGTGAAACATGAAGACTGCAAATTGCGTTCAAAAATGTTCATAATTTTATTTTTGTTTCTTTATATGAATGAATGTTTACTATTTTTTGTTAGCATTTTTGTGGTAGCAGCCATTTTTGCTTATGTATTAAATTGCTGTGTTTATAATGTGTATATGGGTATTTTACTTACCGGTAATTACAGACGAATATCTTTAATTGAAGTTCTAATAACTGTAAAAAGCAATAATATTCAGGAGAATAAATTCTGTACGTAGTCAATAAGAAAAAACAGAACAATTAAAACATTTCATTTAAAATTTCACCCTTATTTCCAACAATATAGTAAATATAAGTCGCTTTTGTTTAAGTAAATAATTACAAAACATATTACACAACGAATAAAAATATTGCTATATTTTCTGCTTACGAGACCAAAACAATTTAATTGTTTAGAAAAGTACAAAACAAATCTTTAAAATTAACGTATTTTTCAGTTCTCTTTAAGTACGATCGTTTTCTACTAAGTTCACGCCTTATTTTGGTCTCATATTCTCAAGCAAACAATCTTCAAAGAAGAGTTTAAAAGAAAATAAAAACTTATTACATAATTATTACATTATTACTATTACCGTTTTCATAGAAAATGCAACCCCGACCGATATAAAAAATCATTATTTTCTACTTATTATTACAAAGCAACAGATCAGCAGCATTTCAGTTTTTACACAGTTATCATTCCTACAATCCTCCGATTGTAACAACACAACAACTATCTATAAAAACCGAAATTTATTTTTTTATTGCGATAAAAGCTTCCTACTTCAACATTTTCCTAATCATATACTGCAATATTCCGCCGTTCCTGTAGAACAACAAATCAACTTCCGTATCGAATCTCAACACAACTTCAAAGTTCACACCAGCATTGGTAGAAACTTTGATAGTTTGCCCCGGCTTGAGCTCAGATGGTAAGTGAATGTTGTAAGTTTCTTTACCAGTAAGCCCGAGAGATTCAGCACTCTGTCCTGGTAAAAATTGCAACGGGACAATACCCATACCGACGAGATTGGACCGATGGATGCGCTCAAACGATTGAGCTATCACCGCCTTGATGCCCTAAATTACATAATTAGTGTTAATTGCATTTAATTTTATTATTGGAAATGAATTCTTACTAGTAGAAACGGTCCTTTAGCAGCCCAATCTCTGCTCGAACCGGAACCGTAATCGCTTCCTGCTATGATTATGAGTGGTGTGCCGTTTTTGTTGTATCTTTCTGCTGCGTCGTAAATATCCATCTAAAACACAAGATAATGTTACTAACAACTTCTTATAAGTACCATTAATCTGTTACTTCTTCGTTGGTAGGCAAATAGATCGTTTTAGGTCCAGCTTTGCTCATGAATTTGTTCACCAATCTGATATTAGCGAAAGTACCTCTAGCCATTACATCGTCGTTGCCTCTTCTGGATCCGTACGAATTGAATTCTTTGGGCGTCAAACCGCGTTGTGCCAAGTACCTAAATTTCAAACATATTACTGCTGATACTAGAGTTAACATATTTCACTCTACCTTGCCGCAGGACTTGTCCTGCCGATTGAACCAGCCGGGCTGATGTGATCGGTGGTAACCGAATCTCCTAAATAGAGCAAAGCTCTAGCGTTCTCTATTAGAGTATTGCCGGGTAAATCTTTCGTCATGCTTTCGAAGAACGGCGGTCTTTTGATGTAGGTAGAAGCGCTTGACCATGGGTACAATTCGCTGCTGGGGGCCTCCAGTTGTTGCCAACTACTCGAACCTTGCAATACACCAAATTAAGACTGATAAATTAACTATAAAACATGCATTACCAGTTTGAATCCTCTTGTAGACTTCATCGAACATAGCTGGTATAACATACTTTTGTTCGACAGTTTGGATTTCTTTCCTAGTAGGCCAAATGTCCCTCAAGAACACCGGACTACCGTCTGGCTTGTGTCCCAAAGGTTCCGTTTTGAAATCGATATCCACTCTACCAGCTATAGCATAGGCAATTACCAGAAGGGGGCTACATAGATAATTCGCTCTAGTATTCGGGTGAATTCTCCCTTCGAAATTCCTGTTACCAGACAAAACTCCACAGCAAACCAGATCGTTTTCCTCTATAGCGTTGATGATGTTTTCATCTACACCACCGCTGTTCCCGATACACGTCATACAACCATAACCTAGTGCATCAAAATTTATAGTACAACTCGAATTTGAATTATATGCATCACAACATACCTACGATATTGAACCCAAGTTTCTCCAATGAAGGGATAACACCAGATTCCCGTAAATAGTAGGTGACGACTCCGGAGCCCGGGGACAAGCTGGTTTTGATGTAGGGAGCTACGGATAGCCCGGCTGCGAGGGCTTTTTTGGCCAACATTCCTGCTCCCAGCATGACGCTGGGGTTGCTGGTGTTTGTGCATGATGTTATGGCGGCTATTATGACGCTGCCGTGTCTCAAATTGTACTCAGTACCATCGAACATGAATTTTGCAGAGGTGTCCAATTTGGCCGGGGGGACGGCGAAACCTTTGAAACCAATCTGCAATAAAACATATTAAATAGAATCGAAGGAGTTGAGTCAAATGGTTCCTAAAATATTGCTCAAAAACTGGGATTTCTTGTCTAGAGAGCATAAATTTTCCCTTAGTATTGTAATAATTTTGTAGAAAGATTATTGTGCAAATTAAGCAAAGTAATTTGGAAAAAGTAAGCAAGGAATTTTGCATGATTACAAAGCGATTAGGATCGAAGACGAAAGTACGGCTTTTTAATGGTATTTTGAATACCTTTAATGACCTAATTGCCGATAAATCATTACCCAATTTCGGTGGAAGAAATATTGAATTTTATAAAAAACAAACAAGATGTTTACAAAATAACGAAGTAGGTAAGTAAGACAATGAAATAATAAACAATTCGCAATTGTGCTGCATTCATAATTTTTCTGCATCCAGTTTGCGATTTAAATCGAACGAATTGTGTCTATAATATTTATTAATGAGTGCAAATTAATCCTGCAATACAACATACCTACTAATTAGTTGGTGACATTTTTTTTATTTCAAATTACTGCGTTAAAAAATAGCAAGGTAAGTTATTATTTAGTTTAAATTGCGGTTTTTCACAGAAATAAATTAACAATAAATTGTTAATGCATACTTTGACTAGGCTACAAAAATAATTATAAAGCTTAATTGACTATACTATTAAATCTGGCCAAGTTTACAAACACGTTTTCATTTTTCGCAAAGACAAAAAAAAATTGATAATACCCAAAAGAGTAAAATTTTTGTACATTTTAAAGCAATATTCAGTGCAAAGTGTAAATCACATGTTATGTTAGAATTATGAAATTTTCATTTAATGTAATGAAAGATAACATTGTAAAAGTTTCTGTGCGTCTAAAACCATTCGGCAGGTAGCCGTGATACAAAACTATTAACCATTAACCATTATCTTATGATTAAGCAAGTGAAGAATTTACTAACGTGAATCAAAAAATTATTAAAAATTAATAACAAATCATTAGTCGCCAGGATGGCTTATCGGCAACCAATAATAAAACAATTAGTACAAATCGTCTGTCTGGTGGGACTTAAATACCATCGAACTGTCGTATATATTCAGTTTTCAAAGTCCTTCGTTCAGTCAGTGCCTTTCTATCGCTTCTGGTGTTCTTTGGTTATCTAGCTTTGATGGTGTTGTGGATTCATAAAGCTAGATATAACAAAGAAATTTTGGAGCGATAAATGCTTCACTGAGAGCACGCGTAAGGAATTCCTCAATTTCTTTGGGAATTAAGGAACTATTGGTGTGATGTGTTTGTTTCAATGTCATATCACAGCCATTAGTTACTTTACTCCAGCAAGAAATTCGACAACGATACGTGATTTTCAGTGAACGATTTCAGTGGTTTTTTGACAGGCAAACATCGCTCAGTTTGATGGTTGTTATTTACATCACTGGGTAGATGTTTTCCCATAAAAAAATCAACCGCCACCAATCAATTCAGTTTCTTGCGATTTTGGATAAACTTCGCTCAGTCTGATGCGACTTTTTTTACCATCACTGGGTTTAAGTTTATCCGAAAATGAAAGAATTTGCATCGAATCTCACGGGATTTTATATTTATAATCGAACAGAAATTCAATATTTGGTGGTTGTCGCCAGGTCGACGGTGTCTTTCTAAACATCACCGGGTGATAATCATCCAATGTTGGCTTTTTAAAATCATCGTGGAAAAACTCACAGTGGTAAATTTGAATTTATTTATAATTTTAAAATCATAATTAAATGACTTGTATCTATTGTTATTAATAAAATAAATTTTGAATCAAATAAACTGTGTCATTTCTGATAAAACTCTCCACATTTCTATTTCAGGAATTGTATTTTTGTGGTAAAATGCAAAAATTGTTAGTTTTGTAATAAACCATTTTTGAATCTCTTATTTTCTGAGCTGGTAAATTAATAAATTTGTTATTTAGTAAAATAATTAATATAAAAGAATCAATCAAAGTACAGGCAATCATAGAAAATCAACATTTGCTGTAAATATTTAGTTAAATAACTAAATTAGGTAATTAGTGGGTACACAAAATAATTATTCAAAACAAATTATTCAGCAAACATTAAAGGCTAATTCGTTCAAAACAAGGAAAACTTGAAACAATTTTACGAAAATTTGCTATTTGGATAAGACAATTTCAATATAAATAATTGTTATAAACACAAAAACATGTTATCACAAAAAGTCGTGAAATAATTGTCTGATATCTGAAAATATTTTCAATACAATAAAACAAGTAAATTTTGATTTCCAGAAAAAAACCGGAGCGAATTATTCATATGAAAATACTTTATAACAGATGCAACAAATTGTTATGCACAGTGAATCACGATAAAACCGATTAATCCCAATCTGAACCATAAAGACAACAGCTCAGAATCAAAAATTAATAACTCAGCATATAGAAGAGGAACAAGTAAAGTACTTACCTTATTCGTTAAACAGTTGAAGAAATCTTGCTTCATATCAGTCACAGAAACCCTATCATTTGGCCTCTTTGGTCCACTTATAGATGATACAACAGTGGATAAATCTAAACCAACGTTTATACTGTAAGCCGGCTCGCACTCTTCAGAAATATAGTTTCGTAGTTGCTTCGTAGCTTTCAGGTATGCTTCAACAATTCTGATATGCTTCTCACTTCGATCTAAACAATATTAAAGCGTATAAAATTAGCGAGTGTACTTAGAATATTATTGAAGAGAGCTCACCAGTTTGTTTTAAATATGCCAAAGAACCTTCATCTACCGGAAACATTCCTACGGTAGCTCCATACTCCGGACACATATTAGCAATCGTAGCCCTATCAGCCACAGACAATGCAGCCACTCCAGGCCCGTAGAACTCCACGAATTTCCCAACAACTCCCAGTTGACGTAAATGCTGCAACCATATACATACATTAATACAGCTGTCTTAAACTGGAGTTCACAAATTTACTTTTGTAATCGTAAGTACTACATCAGTTGATGTTACATATTCATCCAACTCGCCGTACAATTTGTAACCGACGACTTGAGGCAACAGCATGCTTATCGTTTGACCCAACATTACAGCTTCAGCTTCGATACCACCTACACCCCATCCTAAAACTCCCAAACCGTTGATCATGGTCGTGTGGGAATCAGTACCAACCTGGAATTATATAATAAAAATGGGTAGTATGATTGTTGTATTATCAGTAATAATATTTATTAACTTACCACAGTATCCGGGTACAAAATACCGTTGGTAAAAACTACTCGAGCTAAGTACTCCAAATTAACTTGGTGGACAATACCGCTTCCAGGAGGTACGATAAGCATGTTTTCGAAAGCTTTGGCTCCCCACTGCAACAACAAACAATTTTATATTTTTACAATTGTTACATTGGATTTCTATTTATCTAATTTACCTTCAAAAATCTGAATCTTTCTTTGTTGCGTTCGAATTCCAGGTCTTCGTTTTTCTTTAAGGCATCTTCGCTGGAATCGAATTTGGTTGCATTAGTTTTAATCGGTAACGATAAAAACGAACGGACGGATTGAATGCAATAAACGAAGGAATGGAATATGGAAGAGGAATGCGCAAAATGTATTTTATTGCCGATGAAATTGTGCTGTTAAATTTTATAGGTCGATTATAGGCAAGGCGAAATTTTTTAGCAAAAGAATTGATCATTAAAACTTACGATCGAGCAAAGTCGACTTGAATGGAGTGATCGATTACCAAATCGACCGGACAAATGGGGTTTATTTTGATCGGATCACCACCTAAACCTTTGACAGCGTCTCTCATAGCAGCGAAATCTACTACAGCCGGTACTCCAGTAAAATCCTGCAAGGAGTAAAAATTAAATATTTGCTCTATTTAATAAAATATTAACACCTACTTGCAATAGAACCCTGGCAGGTTTGTATGGTACTTCGACGCCTCCTTCGACAGCCTGATTTTCTTCCCAATTAAGGATGTTCTTGACATCATTTTCTTTGATGGAAAAGTTGTCGCAATTTCTTACAGCAGACTCCAAAAGTATTCTGATGCAGTATGGCAAACGATCTGAAAAATATGTTATATAATAAATTAATAATGGAAAATTGTAAATTCTGTGGACGAGGAAGAACTTACCGTAACCTGGATGAAGTGCTGTAATATCATAGTACTTGAATTCGGTGCCATCTACTGTAAGTGGTTTTAAATATTTGTTGAATGGGTTGTTACCTGAAACAAATATAAAATAACTGATAATGCTGTTGGTATTTTTTGCATATTTGAACAATAAAATTTAATTCAAAAATATTGACTTTCGTAAATATGGTAACGGTTGTAATCAAGAATTAAATATTTAACTTATTTTTGGGAATATTTTTGGAATTGTACGTTTATCAAATTGCAAAATTAATCTTGAATATACAGTATTTATAGCTATACAATAAACAAATATTACTTAACGATGATAACAATATAATTCATATTATGGACGTTTTATTATCAACTACATAATTGATATAAATGTGTAAAAGGTGGATTAAATTGTAATAGAAAGAAAAAAAAAATAAATTGTAGAATAAGTTCAATTGAATTACATGTTCACTAAAAATAACTTAGATATAGAATATTAGATGAATGGAAATATTTGAAAACCTGTTTGTAATTGCTTGTAATTTCTGTATTACTCTGTAATAGTTAATAATTTATTGTTTTTAATTACACAAGAAAAATTCATAGATGACTTGATTTATTTATATTGTGCTCCTAGGCATTAATGCCAATTAATATTCTAATAAATCAAGTATGAAATCTATACTATCAATAAAACATATTGGTCCTTTGCCAGTGACCTATTTGCACCATACTTTTAATTATGCGCGTTGTAGGTACACTGTATAGGCTTGCTCGGATAAGTCCATTGTTTTAAAAACAAAAACCTCTCATTGTTATTCTTAGTTACATTTATTTACATATCACTTACCGGCCATAACTTCTGAGGAACTTTGCACGTAATCAACAACAAAACGAAATTTTAACTTACACAACGACCTTTAACCTTTTTTATTGAAATTAATACCGTTGATTAGATATTCTTTACTCCGTCACAATTAAAACAAAACAAAATTAATACCTATTGGGTCATAAATAGGTATATTTAATTTATATCGAACGAAAGGTATAAATATTAAACTAATGAAACGTATCTGGTGCACTGTGTTGTTCCGAAGTTCCTCCGTTACTCAGGATGTTAACTATCACCGTGTGAAAGTAAATCAGGCTAATTATAAAGAAAAACTAAACACTTATTCAGATTAATGATAATAAATGTAGTGGAATGGAAATTAAAGTCCCCCTTTCGCTGTCACTGTCACTGTCACACCTGTCAAGAGTGTCAAACCACTGGTGGTTTCTTCTTTAATGTGGACTCTTACTATAATGTATATAAGTAATTTCTGTTTTCGAAAATGGGAAAATAAAAATAGAATGGAATGATTTGAAAGAGAATGAGGAAAAGAAGTGAATGAAGAGGTAAAATTTATGCTTAAACGAGCGATCAATCAAAACAAAGCGTAAAATTACGATTAAACCGTTTATTTCAAAGGGTAATATTAATTGAATAAACTTTTTAAATAATAGATAGATAATTGAGACAATTTATTATCTTCTAGTAAATTAAACCCGATTATTGTCATGTTTTTGCGACCGAAACGATCGTGATGCAATGCAAGCCCGTCTGCGATCTGCGAAACGAGCCCGAAAAGTGGTTTAATTTAACCTTGAGTAATTCAATGTGACTTTATAGAGTATGGAAAACGATAAACCGCGGATAAGGAGCGATAAATTACACTCAAAAATCAGTTAATAGCCGGTTGTCGAAATCGCCGCAACACCATCTCGTGAAACCCACCGCAATCCCCATTGAAATCACAATCAACAAGTTGGCGTTCGTCATGGCTGGGTAAGATTATTTTGTAGAATTAAAATCTACACTTTCATGCTTAGAGGAATTATCAGAATTTATTGTGTACTAGTTAACGTTAACATACGTGATTTGTGCTGAGGCTAGCATATTTTGCATAGTCATTCTACTATAATCATGATGAGAAGGTTCATTAATTGAATATGCAATCAAATGTAGAGCACAAGTTTACTATAATTTATACTTATGTAGATTATAAAGCATTTATAATTGCAGTATTTATCAGTACAAGATACACAGATAATGATTTTAAAATAGATAACTCAATACTTGCAGTTAAATCATAAAATATGCTAGCACTCGATCGAATACTTCGATGCCTGCAACTCATAAATATGCAACATCTCAAAATGTTACTCGAACTGACACTAGCCTACTTCAAACTGCAACTCATAAAATATAAAACAGCTTAAAATGTTACTCGAACTGACACTCGCCTACTTCGTACTGCAACTCATAAATATACAACAGCCAATGTTACTTGACTACTTCGTATGCTCTAATAAAAATCGAATTGCTCATCAACAGCAAAGGAGACATTGGATTAATCGGTCTGGCCGTCATGGGCCAAAACCTGATCCTCAACATGGCCGACCACGGTTTCACGGTGGTCGCTTTCAACCGGTCCATCGAAAAGGTGCACCACTTCCTCGCCAACGAGGCCAAGGGCAAGAGCATCGTGGGCGCCGAGTCCATCGCCGACCTGGCCTCCAAGCTCAAGCTGCCCCGGAGGGTCATGCTGCTCGTCAAAGCTGGTGATGCTGTCGATAACTTCATCGGCCAATTGGTGCCCCATCTACAAAAAGGCGACATCATCATAGACGGCGGCAACTCCGAGTACCAGGACAGCGAGAGGCGCTCCAAGGAATTGGCTGCCAAGGGTATTCGGTTCGTTGGATCTGGAGTTTCAGGTAAATATCACATTAGCTTTGCTGGAGTCTTCGATTAAATGTGTACGATGTTTTAGGTGGGGAAGAAGGCGCTCGATACGGTCCCAGTTTGATGCCCGGTGGAAATAAAGAAGCTTGGCCGTACATTAAAGACATTTTCCAAGGAATTGCTGCCAAAGCCGATGGCCAGCCGTGCTGCGATTGGGTGGGAAATGATGGAGCTGGCCATTTCGTAAAAATGGTGCACAACGGTATAGAGTACGGTGACATGCAGCTCATTGGTGAAGTTTACCATTTAATGACCGCCATCGGTATCAATCAAGAACAAATGGCGCAAACTTTCGATAGGTGGAACAAAGGGATATTGGACAGCTTCCTTATCGAGATCACTAGAGATATTTTGCAGTATAAAGACAAAGATGGTGAGTTAGCAAACTAGCTAAGATAACCAGCATTTACTTTATGATTATTATGTTTAGGTAAATATCTTCTTCCGAAAATTAGAGATACCGCTGGACAGAAAGGTACTGGAAAATGGACTGCGATATCTGCTCTAAACTACGGAGTACCAGTAACTCTAATAGGAGAAGCTGTGTTCAGTCGTTGCTTATCAGCTCTTAAAAGCGAAAGACAGCATGCTAGCACGAAACTTCAAGGACCTACAACCAAATTCACCGGTGACGTAGCAAAATTCCTAGATGACCTAGAGCAAGCTTTATATGCTGCAAAAATCGTATCTTACGCTCAGGTAATATTATCAAATTATTTCTTAAATTACAACTAAACTTTCGAAAACTTGTAGGGATTCATGTTGTTGAGAGAGGCCGCTAAGGTCCACAATTGGGACCTTGATTACGGCGCGATTGCTCTAATGTGGAGAGGAGGCTGCATCATCAGATCAGTATTCCTTGGGAAAATCAAGGAAGCATTCGATAAGGACACAAATTTGCAATCTTTGCTGTTAGATCCTTTCTTCTTGAATGCTATTACTAAAGCCCAAACTGGGTGGAGAAATGTTATTTCAACTGCTGTTAATCTAGGTAATAAAAGGACCTTTTTATTAATGATAAATGGTAATATATTTGTTGTATTTTAGGGATTCCCACACCAGCTTTGGGTACCGCTTTAGCCTTCTATGATGGATACAGAACGGAACGCCTTCCTGCAAATCTCCTACAAGCTCAGAGAGACTACTTCGGTGCTCATACATACGAGTTATTAGGCCAAGAAGGGAAATTTGTGCACACTAACTGGACGGGTCACGGTGGAAATGTATCTGCTTCAACATATGATGCATAAAAATTGGGAATGTTTTAAAGGTTGTTAAATGTTTGAAATATATATTTATATTTTTGTCTAATGCGAGATTGTTTTTGTATTTTTGAGGTACTTTCCCACCTTTTTTCCTACTTATTTTCAAAATCCTGAAAAATTGCTGAATAACTGTTCAGCGCAAGACCTATGATAAGGCCATGTTTTATTTCGATAATACTTGTTCTGTAGTTCCGTGTAAAAGAGCAACTGTCAAAAGTGTCAAACATAAATCAAAAAGTGGGGTTAATAAAGTTTGTGTTTATTTTGAAAAAGAAATAGTTATTTCAAAAAATAATGGAGAACATAATAGGTAAAGCAAACGACAGTATTTAAATACATAAAATGTTCAAAATCGCAAACTTTTACAACGCAATTATTGTCGTAGTAATTTCTAATATTTATTTCAGACTCAGAGCAGCACACTTATCTTATGCCCATCAAATTGATCAAGAATTTGGAGGACATGATCCAATGGGACAAGTCCGAGGCATACTTTGTAAGTTACTCGATTAGTTCTCTACGGGACATAAATTTCAATTGATCGTTCGCAGGAGATTTTGGGGTTCATATACACTTTAAACGATTCGATTAGAGGTAAAACAAACAGCGACGCCAGCCAGGGGGCTTCCCAAGAAATCGAATCCATTTGCGAACTTCTCGATATCTTAAACAGTTGGATAGATGAAATTCCGCCTATACAGCAACCGCAAAGATTCGGGAACCAAGCCTTTCGAGACTGGTACAACAGGCTAAAAGATGTGAGTAAAGTACAAAAGATTTGAATTAATTGAAATATGATTCATCTTATTTTAGCAAGCTATTTCATTACTGCACAATGTCGTTCCTAATCACTTGTTCAGAGCTGTACCGGAGATAACTGTGTACTTGGTCGAATCGTTCGGGAATTCAATAAGGATCGATTATGGCACTGGGCACGAATTGTCATTTATTATGTTTTTATGCTCGTTCTACAAAATAGGATTTTTGAAATTCTCTGATCAACCGGCCACTGTTGGCAAAGTATTTGTAAGGTTCGCTATAATTCTCATCGAAACTTTGCGATGTTCGCTAATCACAAACTCCTTGTTTTAGGTATCTGCAATTGTGTAGAAAGTTGCAAAAAACCTACAGGATGGAACCAGCAGGGAGTCACGGCGTGTGGAGTTTGGATGACTATCAGTTCATACCTTTTATATGGGGCAGCTCGCAGTTTATTGGTGAGGTTATTACCAAATTGCTCGATTTCTCGTTTTATACAATCTCTATTTTCAGGAAGCGATAAATTTGATACAGCTTGTTTTCTAAAGGACAACGTCGTCAGGGAATTCGCTTCGGAGTACATGTTTTTCAGTTGTATTCAATACATTAACGAAGTGAAAACAGGACCGTTTGCTGAACATTCGAATCAACTGTGGAGCATCAGCGGCGTATCAACTTGGTCTAAAATTAATTCTGGTTTAATAAAAATGTACAAAGCAGAAGTAAGTATCGATACTGGCTGTAGGTATTAATCTCGGTGTCTGTATTTTCGTTCAAAAAAACTTATTTGAGTGTAATAACCTGAAGAATATTAACGTGTTATTAAACAGTGTGAGTTAGTTGACTTTCTCAGGTAATTATTTATTAGTAATCTCAATGAGTTTTGGTTTTATTTCAGGTGTTATCCAAATACCCACTTGTTCAACACATCTACTTTGGGTCTATATTTACATTAAATCCTGCTGAACCGGGGGCAAGCGTAAGGAAGCCCAAAACAGTGGCATTATCTTCTGGGGTACCTTCTACAGAATTTAAGGAGCCCACAGTGAAAGTTTCGATGCCAGAGAAAGCTTCAGAAAAAGCTCCAGAAAAAGAAGAAGCTTTACATTCCCCATCAATGAACAACTAGAGTACTTGTGTTTATGTTTAAATTAAATTATTAATATGTAATATGGCTTGTAAATAATAATATTAATTAACTAATTTATGGTTCTTATTTATACTTGATGAAGGATATAGTGGGTTTTTTTGTACTTTTCCCACCAATTCGCTTTTATCATCGCAATATACAATTATGATTGTTTTTAATGGTTTTATTTTTCAGGTACTTGCCAAATATCCATTAGTTCAACATATTTATTTCGGTTCGATTTTCACGTTGAATCCGGCTCAAACCAGTTGCTGCTCAAATTGAAACCCCCCCAAACGTCGAAACATTGAAATCAATAAATTTCCATATCATTGTATAAATTTTGAAATTACTGTAGCATAATAAAATGTATTTAATTGTTTACTGTTGTATATTATTAACATAACGAGAATAACAACGCTCGAAAAGATAAAAGCGTCAAGGATGATCAAATTCTGTGGAATCATAAGCAGCTATTATTCAAACATTTCACCAGCATTTGAAATATTCAGTTTGCAAATAAAATCGTAATTTTTAAATAATTCGCATAACTAATCGTTACTGGGTTTTTTTTGAGTTTAGGTAAAAATTGTGGATTTGTGATTAAATTCAAAAGTAATATACGTATTAACTGAAATTTGCGTTGTGTAATATATTTATTTTAATCGTAATTAGCTGGTCTTTTATTTTTTATTTACAACTCTCATTTAGAGATTATTTCGTTTGATGTCCTCATATTTTTGTCGCATATTCAATAAGTTGTGAAATAAAACAAATATTAAGTGAAAATCGTATATTATAATAAATAAATAAATAAATACACTTAAATATTTGGTGGATTGAACACAGCTAGGGGAATTTCTAAATAAATAAGAGTATTTAATACTGATATGTTGATATTATTCATAGGTAATTTACTAAATTTAATTCGTTAACATGTTCATTTAACTTCGCAAGGTAAAAAAGCGTTCGATAAAAAATCTTTGTATCCCGAGGCTACATGAACTCTATTAGAATCATTTATCACAACATCACTCTTAAAGCGACCATTTCCAGCCTCACTCCCATCGAAAGTCTCCTTAACAATCGATATTCTTCCTTGGTTACCCACATATCGTACGTTATCAGAACACATCCCCGATCCCAACCGGATCCTTCCATTATTCCCAACGTACTTAATATCGCTGGTGCCCTTCGACACGACCAATTCGCAGTGATTGCCCACCATCTTCACCGTCCCCCTGTTCTCCACAACGCTCAATTTGCAGTTGTTGCCCACGATTATCAAGCCACTGCGATTGCTGTCGATGTTCACCGTGAGATTGTTCCCCACGAACCGCTGCCCCCTCGAACGGGGGGCCCTCGGGGCTTCCATCGGCACCACCATGCTGACTAATAGGCTCTATGGGCTGGCTCTAGAATGGAGATTTTATTCTCTTGCTGGATGCGACTTGCGGACTGAGCTTGGGTGGTTAGCGCGTCGCGGTTTTTACTTTTTCGAACTCGATTCGGTTATTTACCGTCCGGTAATCAGCGGGAACATTTCGCCGGGCGCTCGCATACGCCGAATCTCGAGCAATCACTGCCCAAGGCGATTAAACGGGGAATTACCATTCGCGGATAACGGTTTTGTCATCGTTATCGACGATCCGCTCGTTTCGGAATTGAATCTGTACTTCGGCACGTGTTGGGTGGATTTATTTATCTAAATTCGATGTGTGATTTATATAGTTATCTACCTATTCGTTTACTCGTTGATTTGGTGGGAATTACTATGATACGTTTTTTTGTGTTTTGATATTTTAATTTATGATAAAATTGCGGTGAAATACACGAAAAATTATTCCGTTAGAGGAAGAGTGTAATTTGTCGAGTTAATTACCTATACTTTATTAAAAATAAATAATTAGGTGTATTCTCAAGAAATGCAAAAAACATTTCATAGCACCTTTTAAGCATCTTCCCATTTACAGAATTTTTATACGCTTTTTTTTAATCATCCCCTATTTTAGGAACACCCTGTATATGCATAAATGTATCAAAATCGGTTAAAATAATTTTTTTCCAATATACAAATAATTTAAGCTCATCGCGATATAACTTATATACGAGTTTTGGTTAAAGTACTAGCGGGGCCCTCGTGGGCCAGAGGGGTTGTTCGTTGACTTGTATACTGGAGGTCCGGGTTCAAGACTCGGCTACCGCAGGATTTTTCAGGGGCTTTTTCTCGGTTAGGGGTGATGATGTTTGACGGAAATGGAATTTATTTTAAGGTCTTTGGAATTTGTTGGAGGGGTTTTTGGATTTGTTCTTCAAGGTTTCTTGGGTGTAATTAAATAATGAAATTTCTTCTGTGTTAATATTTCTAATTAATTAATGTAATAATAATAATTGCCTTTAATAAGTTGAACAAAAGTTAATAAAGGTAAACTAGAAAACAGAGAGAAGAGAGAAGAGAGAAGATGATTGAGGGAAGAAAAAAAAAATGTTTTTTTAATCTTTGAAAATTAAATGAAATTACTAATTTTATTTAGATTTTTTTTGGATGCTTTTTGCTAATTATATTAAAGTTGCCAATTACCTCCGAATTGCTTACGAATCTCGAACGATCTTAAACAAGTGGGACGAACGGCCCAGTGCGCCGTAGAGAGACTTCTAACTAATGTAACGTTAAGTTTTTTTTTTTTTTTTTTTTTTTGAAACGGGAGAGGTTTGAGACTATGCTGAATCGAATGCCGTTGTCCGTTTGTCTCTATCTATAACCGTTTAGCCGCTGAAACTCGCGACAGACGGACGGACGGACGGACGACAAAGCCAGATCATAAGACTTCGTTTTCGAAAAATTCGAAGAATTTTCCGTTGTTAGAAGTCTAAAATATTGAGAACTGTCCAAAATCTTTTAGAAGCTCGAGGAAGATTTGGAATGGTCCAAAACAAATTAAAACTATCCAAAATCATTTAGAATTGACTAGGAATATTTGAACTGTTCAGGACTCAGGATGATCTTAGAACCATTTAGAACTGTCCAAAAACCATTTAGAACCGATTCAGAACTATTACTAATTTTCACGAAAAAAAAGTTAAGCTATTCTGGCCCAGTATCAAAAAATCTCTTTTTTATTCTCAACTCTTGTAACTTCTTCACTATTCACTTTAGGATATATGTAAGTAAGTATAATATATTGAGTATTTCAGGATGAAACAAAACTGGTTCTAAAATCCTTCTATTTAGCAAAATTTATACATATATTACACCACTCCTATAAATAAACATATACGCAAGTATCTAGGTGCAATATTCACTTCTTCCTCATTAAACATTTCGCATTTATTAAAACGTTTAATTGCCAGAGAAAGTAAAACCTAGATACCGGATCATTACCTGAACAAAAAGACGTTATTTATAAGAACATAATTATGTGCAAAACCATAAAAAACGCCGGCATAGAAAATAGTCATATACGCGAAAAAATACTGATAACGCATTCTACTTATAGGACGTAGGTACCGACGCTAATTTACATGTTATCGTAAAGGGTACGATAAGGTATCGCACATCGTGTCATACGCGAAGCCCTCTTCGTCTGGCCGCCGTTTGAGGAAGAGAGCGGAAGGGAGACGGCGAATGTTTAAAAATGTTGAAAATAATTCTATATTTCTTGAAAAGGCTAACTACCTGTCGTACGTGTCATTTTACGTTTGACTTGCGTAAGTGCAATGATGAGGTGAGTTTACTTTTGGTCCTTTAAATGCACCACTTTTAGATACAAGTATCTCGAAATTGATACTAGATAATTATCTAAAACAGAAGCTCAATCTGTTCTGATCTGTTCAAATTTTTTGAGTAGAATTTTTGTTTTTTTATGGTAAAAAACATGTTAGCACTCGATTGATCCTAGCTAACTTGCTCCATGCGATTAAATTCGAAATTTTGAAATCAATTTGTTCGTGTGGCTCAAGTGAGAAAGATCAAATAGCGCATCATGGAGAATAAATAAAATCCACTAAATTGTATACAATGCTTTATTGATTACTGTACATATAGTCACGGGTTATAACATAAATAATTATACATTTAAAATGGCACATGATTTTATAAAAATACCATGGGAGCGTAGGAGAATGTACATACATGCTACAGAAATGGAATATCGAACGTAAGGAAGACAAAAGGTTCAAGTCAATTCAATAAGTTCAAATTAATTAAAGTGGTTACGTTACCAATACGTTTCGTAACCGATGAGTTGACTTTAACCTAAAATATTAAATGTACAGCGTTATCTATACCTATTAATTATTATTTTACATTTTTACATACTCATTAAAAATGGCGATAGAGACGGTCTAATCAGTTTTAATTGGTATAAAAACAACTATTGTTTGAAAAAATATGCGACACGAAAACGCAACTATTGAGGAAAAAACGTATAAAAAGGGAATAAAATATTCTGTTATTCATTTACATAGTATACTAATCTCTTTGCATAAATTTTAATTCCGATTTGATTTTTAGAAAAAATTTCGTTGATAAATTAAAAGCCGTATAAAGCGGTTTCTAGGCCTCGTTTTATATTCAATAAATTAGGGTGATTTTTACAGTCTTCCTGTAATATCAATATTTCTATTCAAAAAGTTCTTACTTCTATAAAAAAAACCTCAATAATATTCACCCTGTATATAAATAAAAAATGACTTTCATATTTGAAGACCTTTTATACATTAACTACTTAATATGTATTTTATACAATCACATTAATAACTGTCTTGATATGTTATTTGTACACCATATAGAAAACTATAAATTGATGGATTTGCGTTACATTTACGAAGAAAAATTGACGACTTTATTCTCGGACCATTTTTTAAATCATACCAAACTATCGTCAGCAATCGAGCTGGCTAGAAAGTAAAAAACAAACTAATAAATTACACGACAAATCATCTAGATTGTAACTTTAAATCGAGAATTTTGAGAATTTTTCGAAAAAATTACCTAGATTAGTTAATTGTCCAAAGTGAATTCCGGTCAATCTCAACTAAATTTTTCTTCACGATTTTGTAATCATTTTTAATAACAATTTCACTCAGAAAATCAAAAATGATTAAATCTCGTTAAATACATTTTTAGTTTAATATCTAGTCGTATCTACAAGATTATTTTTGCGCGAACGAAACCACCGAATTTTCGGATTATCCTAATAGAAATGCTTACGTTTAAGGTGCGTATGGACGAACAAGTTATTTATACAATATTCAATGTTTTCTTCAACAAGAACATGACTAGATGTTTAAAGAAAATCGCTACAATCGATCGAACCAACCGACTTTTAAAAGAAAATTTACATCGACTATTTCCTTCGGCCAATTCGATCGCTGGAGCAGGAATTTGTTTAATAATTCAGTCTTTATATAACACTTTCTTTCGAATGTATAACGAGCATTTCCCGCCACAACGTGAACGGTTCAAGATCAAAAATGCTTCTAAAACTATCAAATAAAAATTTTATCGATTATAATTCGTAATTAATCGAAAATTTAAACAATTTTCGTGAGGTATTAGGTGACACAGATTATTAAATCTACATCTGCATCAAGCCCGGAATAGTTCTCAATAACCACCAACCAAAAATCTTCACCACCAATAAGATTAGATATGATTACGCGAATATAGTACGAAAATATTTAGGTACAAAAAAACCAGGTTACGATTCCTCCATCGGGACAATAAAACTCAACTGCAAATCTCGAAACAATAATTACATATTCGCTGGCTCAGATCGACTTGAACCATGATGGTAAACTTGCTTGTGTGGAGTAAAACTGCTCATCGAAGGAGCATCGCTTCTCCAAGAGAGCCCTGGTGGCCCCACGCGAGCATAAACTGGCTGGCCTGAAAGATTAATCATCAATAAAGTACCATTGGAGATTGCATTCACAAATGCACCAGGTGAAGAATAATTACGTGGTGTATTTACCTGTGGAGCTGGAAGGTGAAACAATATCAGGAGGATTCGCTTGCAATTTTTTACCATTCCTGTTCCGTCTGAGAGTCTGCATAGGCGAGAAATACGAATCCGAGTAAACTTTCCTGTTGTAATAACCCCCGTTGGCCGATGGATAGGGACACTCATCATCAGCATCCGAATTGAAGTTATTCCATTGCTGCAAAACCAAAACATAACAACAACATTTTAACACCAGCAGTATCCAGCATTACCATTCGTTTTCCAGAAGCCACCAGCGTGGTGGTGGCGTAAGGCGCCGGGGAAATGGACCCGCAGTCTTTGTTATTAACCGGTAAATTCGCGTTAACCTCCGCGTAATCGGCTACTTTGGATTCCACGTTGGGGCTGGCGTATTCCTGCACTTGCATGTTCAGGAAATCATCGAACTTGCGCCCCGTAACCGGGTAGTATTTCTCAGAGCTGTACTGCAAGTTGTCCGGTCGAGAGAACTCAGAATGGTTCAATGGATTCGAACGAAGATTCACGCTACCATACGGGTTAATACTACCATATAAAATAAACATGTTATGTACAATGTATACAGGGTGGTCCAGTTTATAATGGCCTAACTTTAGGAAATGATGGATAACGTTAAAATAATGATAATTTCTCAATACTATTATAGCCGGGAAAGCTTTGTTTCCGAGATACAGGGTGTTGAAATTAAAAAAAAAAAATGTATTATTTTGAGTATTGCCAAAACGGCTGCTTGGAAAAAATTTAAATTTGGCACACAGGATAAGCTAAGGATCCTTCATGATTTAGGGAATATGGTGATAAATTACAAAAACCAGTGGCGGAGATATGGGTATGCCATTGCCCTTTTTTAAAAAAATCCTTTACGCCACTGACTTTTTTGCAAATAACAGTAATGCTATTCGATGCTCCATGCTTTTTAGAACAAAAAAGTGTTCTTGCGTTTTCTTGAACGACGCACCGTTTTGGAGATATTTGCAATTTTCCCCGGTTATGTAGGACTACTATCATCGCAAATATTCTGGAAGTAGGCTATGATTTATTTTCATGAAGGTTCCTTAGCTTATCCTGTGTGCCAAAAATAAAATTTTTCCAAGCAGCCGTTTTGGCCATCTCCAAAATAATACATATATATTTTTTAATTTCAACACCCTGTATCTCGAAAACAAAGCTTTCCCGGCTATATAAGTATTGAGAAATTATCATTATTTTAACGTTATCCATCATTTCCTAAAGTTATGCCATTATAAACTGGACCACCCTGTACAAAAATGTGATATTATTTACCCATTAGATACAGCTCCATTATAAACGAACTCCTTCCTCTTATGCGCTCCGGGTGTAAGTTTGGAATACTCCGGTAGGGTGCTGCTGGTATAATCCGGTAAATTATCTTTATCCAGCCAAAGAGGAGCTTCATGTTTAACATCCATAGGCGTCGTTAAAACACCTCCATTCGATCTACTAGGAGTCAGGCTTTTCTTCGACATCATCTGCCTTCTTCGCACGACTATCATACCACCAAAGAGCAGTATCATAACAGTAACCATGCTGATGAGGAGCACCATGAACCAAGTCTCGGTTATGAAGTCTCCAGATCGCATATCAGCACCAACGGGTCTGGAATTCACGCGATAAACAAACCTCTAAGTAACTTGCGATATCACAAACCTTTGGTAGTTGTTATCGGACAGCCTGGAGGCGGGCTCGAGCCTAAGAGTGGCTGGAGGATTGAACGGGCCCAGTCCGATTCTGGTGGAGGCGGCGACCCGTACGAAGTAGGAGATTCCTGGGGATAGGCTGCCCAGTAGGAGACTAGCGGATTTCTTGTTGACTGTTATCACTTTGGTTTGAGTTGTGCCGTTTGTTCTGACTTCTACTTTGTAGCCCTGCAGCTCGCCGTTCAAAGTGACCGGCGGAGGAGGTTTCCATTTTAAATAAACGGCGGTGGAGTTGAGCAGAAGGGCTTCCATGTGGGATGGAGCCTCCACAGGAACTAGAATTAGAAATTGTTGTAGTATCTAGCGAGTGTAAGTAGCGAGTTGATTTACCATCTTCAAGGGTTCGAATGGTTTTGGAATTCGACGGATGTCCTTCGACAGTCTTGAAAAAAGGCACCAGGAAAAATTCGTACTTGGCCCATTTCTCCAGATTATTCACCGTAAAGCTTGAGGTACCTCCAGTATGCAGCACAGTCAGCATACTGTACGTTTTAGGCCTCTCTTCGTTATCGTCTAAAGCTAGGTAATAAATGTACAAACCTTCCACGTACGTCGAATCGCTAATGTCCCAAACAATCTTTATAGAAGTCGAAGTTAACGGTATAACTTCCGTTAATTTAGCTATATTAGGCATAATTAAGTTAGCCCGAGCTTCGCTTAATTCAGTCACTTCTGGGTTTCCCCAGTTCTGCGCCGAGTCCGGCCCCACCACGATGGGCTCGCTCAATTGCGATGGAGGGCCCAAACCGTGGGCGTTCTCCGCTCTAATTAAAAATATGTAGGGAATACCAGCGGTGAGGAGGTGTTGTGTAAACGTGGGTCCCGTTACTCTGCGACCTACTATAGTCCAAATGGGGGTGACTCCTTCCTCTTTGCCGAAGAGCTCCACTTGGTAGCCCAGCAGGCTCGATGAGCCGATTTTGTTGTTTTGGCCCCAAGTGATCGTGACGCTTCCTGGAATTATATTAGAGGTGGAATTCGGGGTACCTAGTTAGCAGAATTGGGGTGCTTACCTTCAGATTGGTTGAGGGCGTGTGGTCTGCTAGGAGGACCTGGTAACATCACGATTTCGGGAGCTTTGAAGAAATTTATGTTAGGATTCTTGGGGTTTTCTACCAACAAATGCCCCGACCAAGAGGCCTTCCCGCTTCGAGAGGACGCCACGCAGGTGTAAGTACCAGAATCATCTTTCTGCAAATTGAGTATCTCCAGATGATTGGGATTCGACATGTTTATTCTATGAGAAGAAGAAACCGGTACGCCATCTTTATACCAAGATATCACCGGCTTGGGATCACCTTCAGCTTCGCAAGACATGTACGCCACTGAGTCTATTGGAAGCGTTTGGTTAACTGGACCACCCAGTATATAAGGAGGCGGTCTATCTTCTTTCGATGTAACAGTCAATCTAGTTCTGGACGAGACAGATCCAGCATCGTTTATAGCCGAGCAGATGATAACAGTACCGGAGTCCTGCACTTGGGCTTCCTTTAAAACCAACGTGGAGAACCCCTCGGTGGTGGTGAAGGCCTCGTAGTTGCCGAAGGTGCTGCCGGCGTACACCAGCGCCCTGTCGCCTTCGAACGTCCAGAACACGAAGGGCGGCGGGCTGCCCTTCACGTTGCAATGCAGGGTCACGTCCCGGCCCGCCTCCACGGCTTGCGACTGCGGCTTGGTGGTGAACGTGGGCGGCGCGTGGACGATCAGCAACGCGGAGGCGGTGATGGCGCCGGCGAAGTTGTCGGCGTCGCAGAAGTACCGGCCTTGATCCAGCAGTACCACTTGTTCCAGTTTTAGAGTGCGGTCTTCGAGTACTCGGACGCGGCCGAGAGGCATGGTGCCTCCTGGTGCTGTTCGTCGCCACAGGACGTCGGGGATGGGGTCGCCACCAGTGGCGCACGAGAACTCTACTGTGGATCCCACTACTGCTGTTACATCTTCTGGTGGTCGTATCATGAATGGTTTCACTGTAGAGAAAAAATTGTGTAGAGGGATTGGAATGGGGTAAATAAAATAGAATTTACCGTAAACTTTCAATATAGCAGCGGCTGATTCTCGTACTCCTGCTGTATTTTTCGCTACGCATTGGTACTTCCCATCATCCGAAGTTTTTGTATCTGTTATGGCTAGGTTGTAGCCATCAACAAGTTTTAATCTACCTTCTACAGCCAAAGTTTGGCCGTCTTTCTTCCAGAATACATGCGGTTCTGGAACGCCTTTGGGTGGTGAGCACTCCAAGACGATGTCTTCTCCAGCAGCTATCCTGGAACTTTGAGGCTCCAGGCGGAACTCGTCGCGCAGAACTGCAACAAAAAATCAGTAATGAGATTGTTATCGGGAATTTTTTGCTATACGGGTATAGTAAACTGGAATTTAGAGCTAGATCCCTTCTAATCCCCGGGAGGCTTAAAGCGATTTCAAGGACAGAAAATCAATTTGGCGGGCATCTCGTTCGAAAATTAATAGAACATCGCCGGGGCGAAGGCGCGCTAGATGTGTGCCGGAAATAAATTTGCAAGATAATGAAGAATAAAATTGTATTAAATTCCTCTCCGGTTAATTGATAATCGCGGCTCGTGTCCCGGCTACCGGTCGCGTAATTCGCTTTTCCTTATTAACCCGGCTGCCGGAATATTTTATAGAAATTCGATTTGCGTCCTCATTACGGCGAAGGCTTTAATTAACGTCTCTCTCCAGCGCTATATCCAGCTTCTCCTTATCGCCGCACGATCAACGGCAATCTATATGTAGGGAGAGCCATTATTCACATCATAATTATTTAATGGACCCAAAAGCGCAGCAGATGATCGCTATACAGGGCGAGTCAAGCTCAACAAGAATTTTGAAGAACTTGATTCGAAAATTTTGGTTGAAATTGAAGATTAATTAAAGCATATTCAACTTCATAAAACAGTGTTAACTAAAAATAAATCTGGACCAATTTGCTTCCGTCCCCTTGAGCGTGACTCACCCTGTATACTAGTATTATTAGATTCTATTATAAGTTACGCATTTCAGGAAGCACCTAGATGATGAAAAAAACAACCATTAACAACACCAGAACAAAAACATACGTCTGGCGAACAATACACTTCAATCAATAAACAATGTATAAGAAAAACAAAAAGATCTAATGAACCTCGTCTACTTCTTCCATCGTTAGTAGCACACGCATTATTGATTAAATCTCCTTTCGACGCGGGAAAACAAGAGGCCGGCAAAAAAGCGCTTTAATTCATCAATTACATCTTCAGAAAAATCATGCCGACTGTCAGCTGGCCCCGTGAAATTAATGGCTGTAGCCTAGATGATACTCTTCTAGTTTGGTCTGGGTCGCCCCCAAAAAAGCAGGATCGTACTCGCTCGATCAACAAAATCATCTTTAAGTGCATAGTATCTCCATAGTAATAAATAATGGAGAAGACCACGACTTTTTTTTTTATTTTTTTTTTCAAAACCGTGTGTTCTGAGAAGGCGCGTAATGAAATTTTTATTTTTTCTGTGGCTAAATAAGCCCGCAATTAATTTTTAAAGTTTGAAAAAAGTCACACAATCGTCATACACTCTGCTCCAATCAAAGCGAGAGTTTCAAAGAGAAGTCACATTTAGCAAGTTTGCCACGTTTCCTATTACTCTTCTTTACTCTTGCAAAATGTGCGTTTTTTGTATATTTATTGCAATAAACATTTTCTGATTTATCCATTTCTTCCATTACCTAATGGATAATTCGATATATTAATATAGAAATAACATCTTCATCTGTATAAATTGTAACTGATTTTCGTGTTAAAAACACAAATAATGGTCCTGGAAAATTTATTTGGCAACATTCTTGTCAACGTCAATATTATCAGTAAAGTGTTTTGTGCCGATCTGCAATTCGGGTAATTTGTTTTGTGCATTTTTCAAAAAAATCTGACAAATGACAGTTTGATTTTTGTTCGTTTGTGTATTCTTTGTTACTGCGTTCGAAAATTCATACTATTTACTATACAACAAGACGTGAGTGGTTTATGATTGGTCGATAAGGTATGAGTCAAAACCCGAAATTTTCAAATTTCAAAGGGCTATATCTTTTTAATTATAACACATATTGAGCAACTGAAAACGGTTTTGAGCTCAATTAAATCATTTCTAATCGTATCTTTTGCCGAAATCCGCGTATCTCACATCGTGGTCTTCTCCATTAAGATGTGAGAAGGTTGTTTTGAGGGTTCTACAAGGTTCTCTATGTATGCATGTAGTTGATTGAATTAGTTTCACAAAGGGAAACATCTCGCATTGTTCCGATGTGGCGAGTAAATAAAATTGGCCGAATTCCAGCAGACAGATGGGAGAAGATAAGGTGAATAAGACAGCCGATTGTCTGGATCCATTCCTGGGCGTAGCCGGAGAAATATTTTCGCGGCGGTAAGCGATGACGAGGTATTTAGAAACACCTGGGGGATACTCCATCAAGTGTTGGATTTCTCACAAGCCAAAAGTGTACGTGTTCGACGTTCGCGAGCTATTTAGGGAAAATTTCGTCCGGGGAAGCGGAAGGAAATCAACGATTAATGGACGCGCGAGGGAGCGTTTTCCACCTGTTAAATGCGCAAAAAAGTCGGTTCATTAATTACACTAAACACATAGAAAAATTGGAGTAGAGGGTTGCAGAAATAACAACAGTCTGGGTGAAGCATCGCGAATCGATGATGTCGTTACAAAAGTGGCTCGTTTGGGCAAAGGCACATCCCCGCCAGCCGAATCCATCAGTTTATCCAGTCTGGTTCCTCATTATTCCTCGGCCGCACGCTAATGGCGCCATTTATTCGATCCTCCGCGACCCCTTCCGTCCCGGCCGCGTCCCTTTTGATTTGTCCCCGCTTTTGAATTTATTATGTTTGCCTAAGCCGGGTAGGTCGAATCCGTTTTACGCAAAATTACAATATTTGCCCGAAAAATATCCGGCGATTGATGTTATTGCCCCGGACCCGCTCCGCTTTTAACGGCTTCCAGTTTTCCGGGGTCCTTGGGCGGGCTTTGCGGGAGTTTCATTAAGTCGATTAATACATCGTTGACCGACAATCGAATGTATTCGAGTCGGGATCAGGCCCGATTATAAGCCGTTTACATCACCGTATTATTTGTGGTGTACTATAGTCTATTCATAAATGAGGCCTATACAAAAGCTACACTGTATTGGTTTTGCAAGGATCAGACGGCGGATCACTACGCCTCATGAATAGACTATAACTGGGTAGATTAATGAGCAGAAAAATCAACTGGCGTTTTTCTTTCTATACACACTAGTCACGCAATGTTATTATTCATCCCTGTATAATAGGTAGTATTTTTTTCGAAATATAGTAAGGTGGAGCAGCCCTCTGTGTGGCTGAAACAAAACCCAACATATTTCATTTTGTTGTAATAATCGATAATACGGGAAGCACCTGGACTAAAGATTTGATCTTCGGTAAGACAACATATCATGTTGAAAGACATTTCGAAGGGATTCCGTGAGCCGTTGAATTCGAAATCGATTTCCTTTCTTAAATTTCTTTGTTTTCCCTCTGCATAACCCCACGAAATTAATGGCTGCTGAAAACATAAGCACGAGAAATGCCGTTTCTTTTTTTCCGGAAGGTGGATTCGGGAAAAATGGAGCTAGAAGAATTTCGCTAGCTGGGCAATATCAATCAAGCTCCATTTAAACTAGGCTAATTAAGACTGAAAACTGATTAAAAATTCGTTTATAAATTACAGCAAATGTACTTTTTTTTTTTCATTGCGACTGAAAAGTAATTCGTATTTGCTTTGAAGCTTGTTGACATTAGTGATAGGGAAAGTCCCTAACTAAGGTAGGGCGGATGGAAAGCAAGATGAAGATTATATACAAACAGTTGCGCTTTTCTCCTAAGGAGGATTTCACGTCTCGCTGAGCGCCATTTACAGCCGAATGTCTAATTCATAGACAATTAAACTAAACGCAATTATTAATCAAACTAATGCCGGTGTTTGAATAGGGACACTCTGTATATTTTTGACATTTTAAAAAGTCGGTTTATGTGTCGAGATTTACTACCTGCAACGTTTTTACTGCAGTTTTTACAACCCCCAAAGAAAGTTTGATATTTTGTGCAACAATATTTCCGACTAAATGTCGCAATTTTTACAGTTCTGTTTTTACAGCCAAAAATGCCGATTTTACTCCAACAACACTCGCTGCTACATACACTGAAATTATAAAATATATTCTACAATTACAATGTATCAAAGAGGTTGCTCGTAAATAATGAGTTTAAATTCTTTTCGGACGAAAAGTCAACGTAATCGAATTAGAAAATCGAAGGCGCGATAAATCAGGATACGTTCGCCAGACACCGGGACCTTAATCCCGGAAATAAAGGCCCCAATCAGCGTTTCTTCTCAATTTTTTAACCGAAAACTTTGTAGTGATAAATCTCGAAGAGCCAGCACGTGCATATTATCAGCCGTTCGTTTTTCGATTCGGCAATAATGAGGCGAAAGGGCGATAAATCAGGATGAGTCTAATGAAATAAACGGTAGGAAATAGAAATTTATGCCCGGCTATGAAAATGAAACTCCGATGATTTATCGTTATTCGTAAGAAGCCTCCAGTGTCTGGTACTCGTTAATAAAAATTCCTCTAAATTGGGTTAATCAGGCGAATTAATTTTTCGAATTTTTCGAATTTAATGGAGAAAAACACGACTTTTTTTTATTTTTTTTCAAAACCGTGTGTTCTAAGAAGGCGCGTAATGAAATTTTTATTTTTTTCTGTGCCCAAATAAGGCCGCAATTAATTTTTAAAGTTTGAAAAACGTCACACAATCGTCATACACTCTGCTCCAATCAAAGCGAGAGTCTCAAAGAGAAGTCACATTTAGCAAGTTTGCCACGTTTCCTATTACTCTTCTTTACTCCGCAAAATGTGCGTTTTTTTGTATATTTATTGCAATAAACATTTTCTGATTTATCCATTTCTTCCATTACCTAATGGATAATTCGATATATTAATATAAAAATAACATCTTCATCTGTATAAATTGTAACCGATTTTCTTGTTAAAAACACAAATAATGGTCCTGAAAAATTTATTTGGCAACATTCTTGTCAACGTCAATATTATCAGTAAAGTGTTTTGTGTCGAACTGCAATTCGTGTAATTTGTTTTGTGCAATTTTCAGAAAAATCTGACAAATGGCAGTTTGATTTTTGTTCGTTTGTGTATTCTTTGTTACTGCGTTCGAAAATTCATACTATTTACTATACAACAAGACGTGAGTGGTTTATGATTGGTTGATAAGGTATGAGTCAAAACCCGAAATTTTTAAATTTCAAAGGGCTATATCTTTTTAATTATAACACATTTTGAGCAACTGAAAACGGTTTTGAACTCTAATAAATCATTTCTAATCGTATCTTTTGCCGAAATCCGCATACCTCACATCGTGGTCTTCTCCATTGCACGAAATATCATCGACACGTCGCAATGAAACCTAATTAGGAACCGAAAGATCAAAAGCACCAGGTTTTATTTTAAAGCGGGTAAACATTTCGTTCCCCGGGGACAGGAAACAAAGCGGCGGGGCCTCCTGAATAAGCACGTCTCCCAAAGCGTCCCGGCGCTACTTCGGGCGACTCCGTACAACTCCTGACGTACTCCCCCGATTAGCATATTTAGCAGATATTGTTTTTGGCGTGGCGCTCCCCGTATTTTAATGGTAATGGCATACTGGAAAAACAATGTTTCGTTCATGGCGATTTTCCTCAATGTTTAGACAATATTTTCCGATTGTTTTGTTGTTGCAGCTTGCCGGAAAATATTGCAAATTGCAGTCGAATACACATCTTATTATTCCAAATGCATATAAAGGATAAATAGTAGAGTATTCGATCCAACCATTTTGTGGTACATATACTTTTCAAAGTAGCTAATTAGGATGTATTATTAAGGCATTGAAAATTGTACCAAAAAGTAGGTAAATAAAATCCATTTACAGAAAGCTCCTTTTCAACCTGCGTGCCCTTCTTAAGGACCATTGGAAGGCTCCCTCGGGAACGGGCCTTTTTCTAAATACGACCGCCGGCCAATATTCGATTTTCGCCGGGAATTCCGGGCTGTTTATGCCGAGCAAAAATGACTCTTTTCATCGCGAAAGACCGGGGAATAATTGGAGAAAAAAAAACTTTTAATTAATCCGAATGCTTTTCATCGAAACGAAGCGCCAGTGACAATATTCGAGCGGGGTCCATTGAAATTTCGAGCAGAAAAGATCTATTTAACGCGGCGGGGAATAATTACTGCAGCTTCCCCGATTTTCGAATTAAGTCGATTAAAAGAAATGATTTGCGAGTGAAGAAGAATACGCGAGATTTAATCACCTTGCGGGGTTAGGGGTCCAACGAACATCACAGCGTAAATTCGTTATTTTCGGCTGAAATCATTCAAAAAAATTCACAAAAATTGTTGAAAATATGCACAAAATGATGCCAAAATTTGATTGAAATCCAATTAATTCTTCCCACCCAAAAAAAATCCAGAAAAATCAGGCTCAAACAGCCTCCTATAATAAAAGTGGTTTCACCCCTTAACTCGCGCCGTACGTTCGCCGACAATTTTTGCGTAAGTTATTTACGTAAGTAATCATCCTTCTGATAAGCGTTCGATAACATCGGGATTGGCTCATTTATTTTTCCGGGCGCCGTGCTCGGCGCGTCGGCGGAAAATGAAAACTGGGGACACAATGCTTGCCATCCGGCTGGAGATAAACTGCAGGTAATTTCGCTCGCGAAAGCAGGAAAATAAGTATCGAGAGCCTCATTGTGCACGTTGTTGATGGTTTTCGCTAGAGCGGGGGAGTACCCGCGGCCGGGAGCCAAGATGGCGCGAGGCGCAGCCCATGAAATTGAGTGTTTTATATTCACTGCAAGTGTCACTCATAATAAACATTGATCCCCAGTGGCGCCTGCGAAGGAAGAAAAGCTCCGAGGAAAAAAGCGCTTTTATTAGAATTTTTATGGCGGACGCGAGAGGATTTTGCATATCCACTGAAAGCCTAAATATTATTTTTCTTGCAACATACAGGCGAATAAATACAGGATGTTTATGAATATGTGTTACAAACTCCTAAGGTAGGTAGTATACAGGGTGTTATCGCTGTGCAGGAGCGCATTCCTTAGAATTTTTTTTCACGTTTTTAATTAATTTATGATAAATATTTCTTTATATATAATGACCCGTTGTCACTTCATCATTAAAAATTGCACCCCGAGTTCGGAAACATCCTGTATACTACCTCCCCTAAGAGTTTGTAACACATATTAATGGAGAATACCACGATGTGAGATACGCGGATTTCGGCAAAAGATACGATTAGAAATGATTTATTAGAGCTCAAAACCGTTTTCAGTTGCTCAAAATGTGTTATAATTAAAAAGTTATAGCCCTTTGAAATTTAAAAATTTCGGATTTTGACTCATACCTTATCAACCAATCATAAACCACTCACGTCTTGTTGAATAAGTAAATAGTATGAATTTTCGAACGCAGTAACAAAGAATACGCACAAACGAACAAAAATCAAACTGTCATTTGTCAGATTTTTCTGAAAAATGCACAAAACAAGTTACACGAATTGCAGTTCGGCACAAAACACTTTACTGATAATATTGACGTTGACAAGAATGTTGCCAAATAAATTTTTCAGGACCATTATTTGTGTTTTTAACAAGAAAATAGGTTACAATTTATACAGATGAAGATGTTACTTCTATATTAATATATCGAATTATCCATTAGATAATGGAAGAAATGGATAAATCAGAAAATGTTTATTGCAATAAATATACAAAAAACGCACATTTTGCGGAGTAAAGAAGAGTAATAGGAAACGTGGCAAACTTGCTAAATGTGACTTCTCTTTGAAACTCTCGCTTTGATTGGAGCAGAGTGTATGACGATTGTGTGACGTTTTTCAAACTTCAAAAATTAATTGCGGCCTTATTTGGCCACAGAAAAAAATAAAAATTTCATTACGCGCCTTCTTAGAACACACAATTTTGAAAAAATAAAATAAAAAAAAAGTCGTGGTCTTCTCCATTAACACCCTGTATATCGGATAGTTTTTTAATGGTCGCTCCAACAAATTTTGATTGCTTTTTCACTTAAAACAACAACACTATGCGCCGCATAAAAGTATTATTTATTTCCACATAAAGCGGCGCGCGTGCATTAACAGGTTGGGATAAAATTCGCGATAAAATCTAGCAGCCACTTTAGGGGGTTCGTCCCCGCCCGGTTTTAAACGGCGACGCGTTTACATATAAAATTCAAATCCCCATTGACTTCTGGAAAATCACCGCCATTACCATTCTCGAGCAGTCGTCGCGGAAAAGCTGTACATTTGCCTAAGCGCTTCCCCGCCACGATTTCCTGTTATAAATCCGACTATGACTGCTACCTGGTAATGATACAGCCAACCGTAAAGCGTTGTTAACTTCACTCCAAAAAAGTTTTTTCTGCTCCACCATATCCCGAATCGAGCGACAAAAAATACATTTTATTTTACTAGGGCGTTAACGGTTAATTTATCATCGAGAAATTTGTTTAGAACACTGATTTATCGCCGCGTAAAAGTTGATGAGCAAATTGAAAACGAATTAACGGTCCGTTAATGGCCGATAAATTTTTTATGGCGGCGTTCTTTCACGCGTATCGAATTTTTATGGGATCAATTCGGCTTTCCATACGTGTCTTGGAGATATTTAGAGCGCGCCGGGGCGCAACAATAACTCAACAAGGAAATTAAGAATCCCAGAGCCCTAATGAAATGGCCGCGGCTCGATTACATATTCCCTCTAAAAATACAAAAGTATTTGAATAAGCGCAAAGATAGCGCGCCGCCATTACGGCAGCATGCCGCCGGTTGCATATAAAGTGCAACTTTGAATACTTGCGAGTGTATTCGAGCTTTTTGACCTCCACTCTTACGTGCCTCCGTCGGGGCGAAAACAATGATGTACTCGCGCACGTTTCCGCCAGCTTTAATGGGCCCTTCACGTTTCCACTTTCTCCATTTTCCACGGAAAAATCAGGACTCCGTCGTTAAGGATAACAAACTTCTCCCAGTTGCATTTGAACTCTCTAAACCCTGGCTATTTTATGGATTATCTCTAAAGCTCCTTGTACACGCCATTTATCCTAATAATATAATTAATTAATAACAACCGAACACATCAATGGTGAATTCACGGCGCCAAGTCCAATTACAGCGTTACCAACCGCCAAGGATTCCACGGATTCCTCTCGACTAAGGTGCAAACCCAAAGGGCTTTCCCTCCTAACCCATTATCATCCTTTAGTCAAATTTGAATGAGCGATTTCCAAACATCCACCGCGCGAGGGGCGGCCGGGGGGCTGTTTGTTTGCGCGCAGCCCCGAGCGCGGCACTCAATAACGAAGATTAAAGCTGAATAAAGTCAACAGAGGAGCGGAGCGGCAAAGTGTGTTCGGGGATTCCGAAATAAAATAATAAGGGAATCGAATGAGGCGGTCCGTGCGCAAATATATTTATGAAAATAAACCGACAATCAATTAAACTCGACACGGCAACGATTCCGGGAGGTAAATACGCGTATAAACGAGGGAGAATTCCAGTTCAATACACCCATAGCTTAGCAGAAAAAGGAGAAATTTATGAAGATAATACCAACCTGCTACAGTAAGGGTGGCGTTCCTGCTGCGCACTTTCCCCAACATATTCCCCGCTTCGCACCAGTACGTCCCGGCGTCGGATTCCTTCCGTCCTTGCGCCACCCGCAGGAAGAACAAGCTGCCGGCCGGCAGCAGGACCCTGTGGGACCGGGCGTCCTGCGGCGCCGTCCGCAGCACCTGCCCGTCCTTGTACCAGGTGATGGTGGGCTCCGGGTCCCCTTGGGCGTTGCAGTTCAGCGTGGCCGGCTCGTGGCGCGCCACCGTCGTGTCCACCGGGTGCTCGGTGATCCTGGGCAGCTGGTGGGAGGCGTGGTGGTAGCCTGGAAATTAATCGACGGAAAATGTTTAGTTTATTAGCCGCAAAAGCGATACGTCCGCAATAGACGTCGCAAACAATCCCGGAAATGAAACATATTATAATCTAATTTGAGCATCTAGTGCGCTGCGGGCGCCGCCGTCGCGATGCGAGCGACGGCGGACGATTTATCAGATGGCATCTCGGCGTCGGGACGCCCTTCGGCGTCCGATCGAATCGCACGTCGGAATGAGGCGCCCTTAATTTTTTTATAGAAATCCAAGGGTGATGAAATTAACAGGTTGTGTCGTATAGATGTGTCGCCATTGACAACAAATTTAGAGGTTATATAACCTCTCGAACCTTGGAAGTGCAAATTTGTATGCAATAATCATTCTTTTTCTTTTATATGACACTAATGGAAGTTGTCTTTGTTGCACCTCATTGTTGCGTACAAATTTGCACTTGCCTGTATATGTAGTAATGTCATATAAATCCGATGGAGAAGACCACGATGTGAGATAGGCGGATTTCGGCAAAAGATACGATTAGAAATGATTTATTAGAGCTCAAAACCGTTTTCAGTTGCTCAAAATGTGTTATAATTAAAAAGTTATAGCCCTTTGAAATTTGAAAATTTCGGGTTTTGACTCGTACCTTATCAACCAATCATAAACCACTCACGTCTTGTTGTATAGTAAATAGTATGAATTTTCGAACGCAGTAACAAAGAATAGACAAACGAACAAAATTCAAACTGTCATTTGTCAGATTTTTCACACTTTCACACTTTAATGATAATATTGACGTTGACAAGAATGTTGCCAAATAAATTTTTCAGGACCATTATTTGTGTTTTTAACACGAAAATCGGTTACAACTTATACAGATGAAGATGTTATTTCTTTATTAATATATCGAATTATCCATTAGGTAATGGAAGAAATGGATAAATCAGAAAATGTTTATTGCAATAAATATACAAAAAACGCACATTTTGCGGAGTAAAGAAGAGTAATAGGAAACGTGGCAAACTTGCTAAATGTGACTTCTTTTTGCAACTCTAGCTTTGATTGGAGCAGAGTGTATGACGATTGTGTGACGTTTTTCAAACTTTAAAAATTAATTGCGGCCTTATTTGGCCACAGAAAAAAATAAAAATTTCATTACGCGCCATGTTAGAAACACACGGTTTTGAAAAAAAAAATTAAAAGAAAAGTCGTGGTCTTCTCCATTACTAATTGGTGGAAAATTTTATCAATATTGCTGGGAAACCTTTCAAAATCCTGCAATATATCCGATAAAATAGTTATATGGCTGCTGACGTAGCGCAAAGAGATGGACGAATAGTTCGTTTGATTTATCAGCGTAGGTTGAAGTTCAAACGAAATTCGACCCCTAGTAGATTCGAAGTTGCAGTGACAACCGGGTCCGGACCGAAATTGCTGATAAAATAGCCCGTACTCGCCCTATTTAGGCTCATTCCGGGCCGGCCTTATTGAATATCTCTCGCAGTCCCGTATTTTCCGCTCCCCGTTTAACAAGATTCCAAAATACGGCCTATTATTTGTTTTATTAACTTCGTTAACAACCTCATATCGTACACGCCGGCTCGCCGGGAATACAAATGGATAATTATAACACTGTATATAATGCAGCGAGGTATTCGGTTAATCTATTCGTTTTGTTCATGAAATGCAATACTACAAATACATTCAAACGTAGCCGCATTGTTAATTCAAAAATTTACTCGAATCAATGCTACTTCTGCCTTGTTAATCGGCGATAAACTATGCCCGGTTGAAGATGTAACGTTCAACTCACTTTGAACCGAGTTCAAATGTTCTCAGCTCAATAGTGATGTACTTACAATACAAATTAGCAATTGAACTCGGTTCAACGCAGAACCACAGTTGAGCTATGCATCTACAATTAACCGGGCTCTATTATACTCGCTGTTAATCGTTAATCGCTTGGAATTTTTCTTGCAAACAAATAGCCCTTTTCCTGAAAGGGTGAGCTCTACATACCGCCGGCACGAGCGTATAAATAACCGCTGGAAGTGGAAACAACCGCGATTAGTATCTTTATTCCCTGCATTTTGAGAATCGCGATCGCAAGATAGGTTAGTTAAGGGGCGGCCGGATTAAGCCTGAGCCCTTCATAACGACGCAAAGCCCGACTAAGATCGACTAACTAATCGACTGGCGGACCCAATATAGACGTGCATACAGGGACGTTTTCACCCTCCGTTTCACGGGATCCATAATTCCGGATAATCAGGATTAACTGCGTTTGCTTTCTTCCCGGGTAAGATGGATGGCGTCCCGGCCGCGCGGAATCAATAAAAATTGGCGCGGTCGAAGAGGATCTCCCTATGTAGTTTACTGAACGTGGCGAAAGTGTAATTTAAGCCGCCGGGATAAGGGAAAGAAGCTTAATAAATTACCTAAATTATATCTACCTACACTCCGCCATATTCTATTCAAAAGTTATACTATAGTCGATTAAAGTAGGTATATACCCTGCGAGGTTTTATGGCGCTATTCCAGCGGAATTTACTACAAGTAGTAAGACGGTACGTACAATTTTTATTAAAACGTTTATCCTAAAAACTGACGGTCAGGTGGGCGTTGAACGGCGATCGAGCATTCCTATCGTTTTTCATTTGTGTTATTCAACCGGCGTAGCCCCGAATAACTTCATCGGATAGTTTTACGCCGCGTGTAGTACGAGGAGGTCGGTAATTTATCGATCGGAATCATTCCCAGAACGTTCTTCCACTCTCCGTGAATACGATTAAACCAGGTGGTGTTAAAACTGAAGACGAGCGCCGTAAATATGCCGGGGAGGAAGCGCGTTTATGTCTCTAATAATGTTTTATTTAACGTTTAGTTTGTGTTCCTGGACGCTATAAAAATGTAGAAACTGTGGGAATGTTTATTGTGTGAATAAAATTTTAAATGTACAAAAAAATCAATTTGGTAGAGGTTGGGTTGAATTCGCCCCGGTACAGAACAAACTTTCGTTGTAAAGAAAACCGAACGACAATCAAGCCGGGGGTTTTTCTTGAGTAATTTCCAGATCGCAGCGCCCGGGCGGCATATGCGGGCAAAAAAGGGACAGAAAGGGCTCGGAAAAACGGCCTGTTTTGCATTCATGTTGTATAAGGGCACTAACGCACAAACTTTCCCCCTTTTATCTGTATTGGTTTCCCCAGATATCATCTTAATATGCTATATTTTTCATGTGCGCTGCGTCTTTTCGTTTTTATGTTTCGCTAAGGTGCCGCAACTTACCCCGGGATTTTGCATTATTTAGGCATACCAAAACAGGATCGGACCACCCAATGTCTCACATTTATCACAAATTACTTAATTAAGCTACAAACTTAATGCAAATCCGGAACAAAATACCAGGTGGAAGAAAACTTCAACCCTGTATTTATTAGTCAAAAATAACCCATAGACATAATATCGGCAAACGCCACCTGAGGGAGCTGCACCCCTTTAACGACAGTTGAAGACGGTTTGATAGAAATTTCAAGTTTCCTCCACTAATGGAGAAGATCACGATGTGAGATATGCGGATTTCAACGAAAGATACGATTATAAATGATTTTTTAGAGCTCAAAACCGTTTTCAGTTGCTCAAAATGTGTTATAATTAAAAAGTTATAGCCCTTTGAAATTTAAAAATTTCGGGTTTTGACTCATACCTTATCAACCAATCATAAACCACTCACGTCTTGTTGTATAAGTAAATAGTATGAATTTTCGAACGCAGTAACAAAGAATACACAAACGAACAAAAATCAAACTGTCATTTGTCAGATTTTTCTGAAAAATGCACAAAACAAATTACACGAATTGCAGTTCGGCACAAAACACTTTACTGATAATATTGACGTTGACAAGAATGTTGCCAAATAAATTTTTCAGGGCCATTATTTGTGTTTTTAACTCGAAAATCGGTTACAATTTATACAAATGAAGATGTTATTTCTATATTAATATATCGAATTATCCATTAGGTAATGGAAGAAATGGATAAATCAGAAAATGTTTATTGCAATAAATATACAAAAAACGCACATTTTGCGGAGTAAAGAAGAGTAATAGGAAACGTGTCAAACTTGCTAAATGTGACTTCTCTTTGAAACTCTCGCTTTGATTGGAGCAGAGTGTATGACGATTGTGTGACGTTTATCAAACTTTAAAAATTAATTGCGGCCTTATTTGGCCACAGAAAAAAATAAAAATTTCATTACGCGCCTTCTTAGAACACGCACGGTTTTGAAAAAAAAATTTAAAAAAAGTCGTGGTCTTCTCCATTGGGACATCCTGTATAGTGTGTTCTACGTTTTTTCGTTTTTTTTTTTGGGACACACGCAACCACAGAAGAAACGTGCTTCAAATTCGTACGCAAAGGGGAAATGGCGGACCGTGGAAAAATCCTTTTTGCTCTTTATCCACTTTAAAATGGTGTCTGAGTCGCTCGTTGAATGCTGAACGAGCGCGTACGTTCGCGTGTGTACACACCGAGCCCGTTAAGAAGTTGAAGGGCTTTCGCCTCATAAAGAATTCATCGGCGGCTTCCACTTTTCCGACTGGAGATGATATCGCGTTACGGTATTGTTAAGACTGACGACGCGTTATTCCGTTATTTATGGAAATCACGTTCGTTTTTTATTAACACCGGCCCCCCATTCGCGCCCCGGTTCATCCAGGGGCCGTTAGACGACTGTTAAGTCTTCCAAATAAATAACCTGCCATATCGCACATCGCGGAGCAGGCGACACATGTGTTCCTACACCTATATCTCGTCCGTTTCGTGCCATTTAACCCTGCAGGAGTGATAAACACTAGCCATTCCGGCCCTTCCGCTCTTTCGCCCTTTTCCCGGCGTCTCCTCGGGCGCCCAACTGACGACCTTCAATAAAACAACAAGTACAACGTGTAGGGCGGCGGCCATTCGAGCGTGGCAAGTGTCCAGTGTCCAGTATTTTAGCCGATAACAACCCCTGCAGAACAGGAATCTGTCCCGAATTTAATTTACACCCAGAAAAATACATATACCCTTGGAACCTCATCTCCTGGTAATGATTACGCTAATTTGACATACGTCAAACGTCATTATTGTCAATATAGCGCAAACTCATATGTCATAATAGCGTGCATTTAACGTAATGAAAGCGTATATGACAAATTAGTTATATGAAGATAATAATATCAAAATCGGGGTTTTTCGCGGAATTTCTCGTTGCGGATTCACCGGGGCGCACGTGGGCAGGGCATTTGTCATTGTGTCTTTGTTACGTGCGGGACACAGGACGCGGCAATTAAGGGTTGATTAGGGATAAATTAATGTTAGTTGTTTTGAATGTTTCATCGCGGAATGAGATAAAAGGGGCCCGCTTTAAACGCTTTATGAAGTTATAAATGAAGCCGGGAGAATAACCCTTTTTTCGGGGGTGGTTGGACATGTTCGGGTGAAACGCTGATTGATGTATTAATGCAACTTGAAGGTTGTTTAGTTGCTATTTTGGAATGTTAAATATTTATTTCAATTTCGTGCAGGGTGCATTAGGGTTGAATGGAAACATCCCTTTGGTGCATCCAAACAACGTATATAAAGAATGATTTAGGGGAGCCAGTGCAACGTTATTAAAACACCAGGCATTATTATTGGCCAGATATGGGCCCCATTCTTATTTCATGTCTGAAGTATTAGCGCTGATGAAAAACCCGCTGGACCAGAAGAATTGTTATTGTTATGTACGAGCATTCCTGTCCTGCTCTTTTTGTATTATCGGAGATGAATAAAATCTATTCACATCGCCAGTCGGAATTTTTCAACCGTAATATTCTTCTTTTTGTGGGGATACTTTATTATTGTTATCCAGGCTATTCCAGCGATGTTTTTTAGGTACACAGCAAGTCCACTAATTTTGGGACACCCAGTATATTTCCAGAATAAAAATTTCGCGTGCCTATAAATTTGTTTATAAACAAGTTCATCTGTAATAAATTTTTCCATCTTAATTTCACTCTGCACTTTCTTTGTGCGCTCACGTTCTCCTTAAAATAAATTGCTCAGGTACATTTAAGGAGAACATTTTCAGCGAAAAATCCAGACAAGAAAGCCGCCATAAATTTCCCGAGTTGTCGGGCAAAACGAGAAACGGAGGAAATCTGGAAAGCCCGCATAGTTTCCCGGAAAAACTTTTCATATAAACAGATCGTGGATTTATCAGTGCGAGTGGGTTGCTTCCTCGAAAAAGAAAGTAATTTAAAAGAATACAGATAAAATAAATGAAAACGGTTTAATGGGAACTTTCGCCCGGCTCTCGGCTCATCTAAATTTGATTAACGTTCGATTTGGAGGAACCGGAGCTCGTCGGTTTTTACTCGGTTCGCCGGGAAATGAGGAAATCTCGTTATAATCGCGGCTTGATATCAATCGCTTTCCACAATTTAGCGTTCCCTGCTTCGGAATTACGTTCGTTAAACGGCTGAATTATTTTTTAGATTTATTAACTTCTCCAGCACAACATGGATGAATCACAATGGAGAAGACCACGACTTTTTTTTTAATTTTTTTTTCAAAACCGTGTGTTCTAAGAAGGCGCGTAATGAAATTTTTATTTTTTTCTGTGGCCAACTAAGGCCGCAATTAATTTTTAAAGTTTGAAAAACGTCACACAATCGTCATACGCTCTGCTCCAATCAAAGCGAGAGTTGCAAAGAGAGGTCACAATTAGCAAGTTTGCCACGTTTCCTATTACTCTTCTTTACTCCGCAAAATGTGCGTTTTTTGTATATTTATTGCAATAAACATTTTCTGATTTATCCATTTCTTCCATTACCTAATGGATAATTCGATATATTAATATAGAAATAACATCTTCATCTGTATAAATTGTAACCGATTTTCGTGTTAAAAACACAAATAATGGTCCTGAAAAATTTATTTGGCAACATTCTTGTCAACTTCAATATTATCAGTAAAGTGTTTTGTGCCGATCTGCAATTCGTGTAATTTGTTTTGTGCATTTTTCAGAAAAATCTGACAAATGACAGTTTGATTTTTGTTCGTTTGTGTATTCTTTGTTACTGCGTTCGAAAATTCATTCTATTTACTATACGACAAGACGTGAGTGGTTTATGATTGGTTGAAAAGGTATGAGTCAAAATCCAAAATTTTTGAATTTTAAAGGGATATAACTTTTTAATTATAACACATTTTGAGCAACTGAAAACGGTTTTGAGTTCTAATAAATCATTTCTAATCGTATCTTTTGCCGAAATCCGCGTATCTCACATCGTGGTCTTCTCCATTCGTTGGATTCCAAATTATTCCTACACCATAGTTCACCTGCTATTTTAATTACGCTTAGGCGCAATAAATCACAATTAGCCGCAATAAACCGTCGATCGGTAGGTAATAAACCGTATAGAGTGGAAACAAATAATAAACTTCAATCAGATACTGGAAAACATTCATTAACACTACGTGTTATTTGCGGTTTCCGCTGTAGCGCAACGCCGTTCAAGCGGACGTAAATCAGGCTGATAAAGTGGCCATATCAGCGCTATATTTATCTCACTTTAAGCTAAAATTGTAAGACACGGATGCTATAGTAATACCGGGGGGGATTAACATTATTATCGCCTGCGTTGTCCTGCTCGACTGACCCTCCGGATTAGATATAGGGGATACGTTTGCCTCGCTTTTCCGTTTATTTTAATGCCTTTTTTCCCGAGAAATGGAGAAATTCGAGGGTTAATGAATGGGATGTTCGCGCAAATTTGTTTTCGCGAAGGATAAATTTAGGTGCCCAATTTGGAGCTTCGTTTGCTTTTTTGCAGGTTGTTTAAGTAACGACTTATATGTGTGATATATCTAATTCGCAGGGTAAATAAAGACGGCCCCTTTTTTTCGTAAATGCGGCAAAAACGCCGCTGATTCATCGAATCGGGAAGATTTAATTTATAGGCATGCAATGGAGCGTTAGAGATCGCAATCGGCGCGGGTAAAGAACCCTGAAATCGGGGAATCCCCGAAAAAGGGTTGCGAGACGCTGGAATTCCGCTTCATCCCTTCGCTTTTATTACGATTTAAAAATAAACAATCCCGTATATTTCCGCTCGAAGCGCGCTACGGCGATGCGAATTGTTTTCTCCCAGTTTTCTCTTTAAATTGGATTTTGACCGCGGCACGTGAATCGATCAGAACACACCCCGAAATAATTCCTTTTATTCAAAGCCAGCTCTAATGCACCTAATTTGATTCCGGGAACTCCGAGCCACACAAAGAAGAACTAAAGTCAATTTTTTTAATAAAAAAACAGTATACAGGGGGTGGCCTAGAAGTTTAACAGATATTCGACCGTTTCCAAAATTTAATATCACCCTGTATAGAATGGAGAAGACCACGACTTTTTTTTTATTTTTTTTTTAACCGTGTGTTCTATGAAGGCGCGTAATGAAATTTTTATTTTTTTCTGTGGCCAAATAAGGCCGCAATTAATTTTTAAAGTTTGAAAAACGTCACACAATCGTCATACACTCTGCTCCAATCAAAGCGAGAGTTTCAAAGAAAAGTCACATTTAGCAAGTTTGCCACGTTTCCTATTACTCTTCTTTAGTCCGCAAAATGTGCGTTTTTTGTATATTTATTGCAATAAACATTTTCTGATTTATCCATTTCTTCCATTACCTAATGGATAATTCGATATATTAATATAGAAATAACATCTTCATCTGTATAAATTGTAACCGATTTTCGTGTTAAAAACACAAATAATGGTCCTGAAAAATTTATTTGGCAACATTCTTGTCAACTTCAATATTATCAGTAAAGTGTTTTGTGCCGAACTGCAATTCGTGTAATTTGTTTTGTGCATTTTTCAGAAAAATCTGACAAATGACAGTTTGATTTTTGTTCGTTTGTCTATTCTTTTTTACTGCGTTCGAAAATTCATACTATTTACTATACAACAAGACGTGAGTGGCTTATGATTGGTTGATAAGGTATGAGTCAAAACCCGAAATTTTTAAATTTCAAAGGGCTATAACTTTTTAATTATAACAAATTTTGAGCAACTGAAAACGGTTTTGAGCTCTAATAAATCATTTCTAATCGTATCTTTTGCCGAAATCCGCCTATCTCACATCGTGGTCTTCTCCATTATAAAACTAATATGAATCTCACCTAGCAAACTTTTTACCAATTAGTCGATCCAGTAACCATATTTTCGGCCCCGCGTCGCCGACAACATTGTTTCCCTTTATTTAAACAGACCTTACTCATCCGAGACCCCGCGTAATTGTCCCGAAACCGCATAAACTCCCGGAATGTACGTACGCCACTCGTAAAATAAGACTGTCGTGAGCTGCGAAAATCCGGGCATAAAGTCGCCGAGCGACCGGGGGGCCGTAAAGAATTAAAATTAGACGCGTGATTTGTAACTGGCAACTTCCATTGGGGACTCAAATACATACAAAGAGTCGATGTTGTCGTTGGAGTAGGATGAGTTAATTTTCCGGTGGAGATTTTATCAGGATAAATACAACCTTGTCCGGTTGTAAAAAAGCGGGATGGTGTATAGAGGAAAACTGTTTTATAAGTAGCGAGTTGGTTGAAGGGGGAGAACAGTCCTTTCGGGGGGGCGAAAAATCTGGAAATCAGGACGTCGCGCCGCGTTAATGGGTTTAATATGGATCGCGAACTGATCCTGGACATTAGAACAAAGCCGGGTGCGGGGAATTTTTCGAGGTGAGCCCGGAGTTTCGGGAGTTAGAGCGCCCCTTCGAGGAGCGTGAGGTGAATCCCTTTTAGGGTTCGAAACGACGGCAGATTTCGGGTATCGATCACGGAAATATCGCCTTCTATCATTCGGGATTACCATTTGAGGTATATCGTCAAATTTGCATGCCTGTGGGGATTTGCTTTGCAATTTATTTTGCAGCCCTTAATAAGTTAATGAACTGTTGCCGGGAAAATACAGGACAGTTGTATAGGTGAGGAATTCGATATCTATTCATTTTAACGTGGATTCCGACGGTACGTTTTCCCGAAAATTCGCTCCGATACGGCATGAAAAAAACCCCCGGCTCGGGGCATCAGCTTAATTAAAAAACGCTAGGTGTATACGCGATGCGAACATCTCGCTATCCGGGGAAGCTTATTAATTAAAAATATGAAATACCTGTCCCGATTTTACCTACTCTCTAATAAAACGAATAATACACCCCTTTTACAGCTTATTAAATCTCGAGCTTTATGAATTTCCGCGGAAATATTTCGCCCTCGAACAAAGGCGGAAACGTATACCCGATTAGAAATTCTGTTTTAGTTTATTCGCTGAATAGAACAAGGCATTACGGGCTTTTCATTAGCGAACTTACTCGATTCGAGTGCAATTGTTAGGGAAAACAAATTCTCGGCTAAATCGAGCAAATGAACCATTTCTAAACGTCTCAAAACAATAAACAATATTATTTATTTTCTTCGCATAATTTTCCACATACAGGGTGTTCGAAACATAGACTAGAATAGGAGATATTTTAGAGGGTGATTCCTTGTTAAAAAATATGAAAAAAAGTTTCTATAAACATAGGTCTGGAAATGCAGAGTTTTCAAGATACAAGATGTTACATTAAAAAAATTATTAATAGGTATTTTACATTTACTTCTTTCTGTTGAAATTTGGTATTGGAAAAGTTGCAAAAACAATCTTTTCTAGAAATTTTTTTGATAATTTGTTTTCTCAGGCACTCCCAGGATTTTTTTGAGCAAAAATTTGATAAACCAATTTTTTCCAGTCACATGCAATAAGACAGTTTTTATTTTTTTCTTCAAAAACGAAGTCAAAAACGAAAAAAATACAAGAGGTAAAGAAGTTGTATTTTTAGATGCTTAATACAACAAAAATATTAAAATTGCAAAAAAGGCAGTGGCGTACTTTTTTTCCCAATAATAATCGCTTAGGTGCCTCCGGGACGCCAATGGACTCAATGAATTTGATCTATTTAGGGCTTAATTAGCCTCTTAATACAACAAATAACATTACCAAATTTCAACCGAATCAACCGTCTACTTTTCGAACACCCTGTATAACTTTCAGTAATAGAACAGTCCATACATTATTTATTTTGCAATAAAATTATTGTGTGTAGATACAATTTTTTTACTGCACTAAAATCTGGAATTATTAGAAACTGCACAGTTGGGTTAATTTTCTCCCCATTTCCCTCCCGTATCGTCGACGAAAACACAACTAAGTCGCGTAATCCCCCCGTTCTCATTGTTATAAATTCTTTGATCGGCCTAAACGCTTATTTATAAGCAGGGCCCAAACAAAAGGGTGTCTCTCTCTGTATTATCATTAGGGTAGTCATTGTCAGAAGAGGAACATCTGGGGACAAGTGCCACCCCCGACGTTCGACGGCTCTCTTTCTGGCTCTAGCTTGGCATTCTCGCAATCGAATCAATTATTAATGCGATTTGCCGAAATCATTGCCCGAAGCGCTAATCTTCTATATTTCCTTTTATTTTGAATTATGAATGGGCACTTTAGATTGCAGGGAAAGTACAGTGGCGGCTCGTCAACGCAATACAATTTCTTAACGAGCTTTTTTACCACACAAAATTTTGCATGTTTGGAAATTTTAGAGTAGTTTAAGAAGGGTAAATGGGTGGAGTTCAATTGGTCAAATTTACCCAAATATAATCCTTTTTCGACTCGAAAGCTATCAGTCAATTGGTCCCCAATACCGGATTAAGGGTTTCTTGGAAAGGACCGATGGGAATATTTATAATTTTAAAATTCTCTGGCAAATTTCGATTATGTATTTTCATTTCGTAGTACAATTTAATGAGGATTTTATGATTAGGGGAAATTTTTTGACTTCTGTCTTTTTTTCTATTTCAATTTAGGGAAAATCCCATCCCTTCCAGTATACATCTAGAAAATTAGGTGTACTTTTCATAATAACAAATTTCGATATTGTAAAATATGAAGGTACTTTACTCTTGAGCAAAATTCACATTTTTCACATACCTCATATAAGATTGATAAAATTTGATTTTTGATGGTTGCATCTTGAATCTTTAAATCATGCAGAACTTTTTGTGAAGAATAACTATTTCGTAAAATTAATAATAAAGTTTCCCATGTTGCCAACTATTTTTTGAAATCCGTTCGTATATTAAAACTAAAATAATTCTTTTTTTGTACAGAATTTTTCTTTTAATATATATTGTACCAATTGTATATATGTTAAACTACTAATGCTTAGATATTATATATTTTTTAACACTAAAAGCTGCATTTTGTCCAAATTCTCTCAGCTATGTAAGTACACCAGAAGATGTTAACCAAATGATAGTTATTTTTGCAATGTAAAATCTTATCTAATCGGATTAGGAATATTTTGACCGCGGGGACCAATTAGCCCATTAAATTTTGAAACTGGGGACCAATCGACCTGTAGGATTATGGAACCCCGCTGACAAAAATGACCGTTGGGACCAATTGACCAACACCGGGGTAAATTTGCATTAAAAAAGTAGAATTTTTTTATTGAAAAAAAATGTTTAAGGAGGCGCTAATGTCGACATGTCGTGTGTATCTAGATTTTCTCTATTTAGAATTATAAAGGGATGTAATTCGGCTTAAGGAACGATTCGCTGATTCACACTACATTAGCTACGGGTAGACGTCTGAAGGGGTTCCAGTCAGTTACTTTCAATGTCGGAATTAGTTCTATGGAATTGGTCATTTAATTTCGCAGTAATAGATTTAATGCGGCCTCCAGAGGGTGATAGAACTCAAAGGGGATATGACGGAATGGGCTGAATATTAGATTTAAGAACAGTTGGCGGGACAATGAGAGATGAAAAAAACGCATTATGTGGACATCGGGTTATTGATATTTCCTTTGTGCTCGCCCGAGGGAGGATATTTACTTAATTTATCTGTTATCTCTCCAAATTTACACCGCAGGATGGCACGCACTATTGCAATAACCGGAGCGATGGAGCGGAAAGAAGAAGATAATTTTTTGCACCAGAAACAGTAATATTTTTTGCACTTTCTCTAAGCGATACAGCGATTTAGATATAGAGACAAGTCCCCTTCAGACATCATATTTCACGTTTTTTCTCGACCAATGTATGTATGTATACAGCGTGACCGCCGCCGTTTAAACAGCATTCAGTCTCCAACGACGAATGTGGAGCAATTTGCATATTTTTGTCATTTTTTATACGCCGAGATGTAACTGTATAGGTACGAACATTCGCGTATCGCGCATGAAAAATGGATGTTTCGGCCCTTTGGGTAAACACGTTGATATTGTGACATCCAACCTCCCGCAGTGACGGAGAAGGGTTTTTAAATATGTAGCTGCAGAACATTATAGTAGACGTCCGAATGTCAATTTTCCCTACAACTTGCATTCGAGTAAAGTTTGTAGTATAAATTGTTGGATATTTTCTCTTTAGAAGTAGACTAAAATTCATAAAAATGCATCTAAATTTTATTGCATTGCAGCAGATATTAATACTTGAAAAGATAAAACATTCTAAATTCAAAATTTTGTGATTTTTGAGTGGCTGTATAGCCTTTATTACGAGACCAAGATACCAAGAATGACCCATTTTTGTAATCAGTTCATCGAGTAGAATCTAAGTATGCAAAAATATACAGGATGTCCCATTTAAAATAACGAAATAATGGCCAACTTCAGTTCTATAAACTACCTGTATAAGGGTGTAAAATTTAGTTAAATCGGCTTGAATTTATATTTTTATTGATTTTTTTTGCTGGATTAATTTTGTTGAAACGCCACTGGTGGTTGGAGATGCGTCCAGGGAATCAAGCAGGTTTTCTTGTTCAGTTCAATCCAATGTAGAAGGGTCGAAAAATTCGACAAAAAATAAACTACGTGTCATAACTTTTTACACGTGAAAATATGAATTTTTCGCAATACATTTGTCTTTCCGGACGTAAAATACGCCGGGCGAATTGGGCCGGCGAAAATTAATGCAACCCTTACGATTTCGCTGATGCAACGGGGAGAATCCGCCGATTTCTCGAGCAAATTGAAGAGGATTTTCGTGCGATGAAATTCCGGAGGAAAATTCCCGTCGCGTGTTCCGGGCACGTATTCGATGGCTTCGGCGCAAAAAATATTTACCAACTGTCGCCCGGATCGGGAAGCAATAACACAAAAAAAAACTTTCAGTTTCTTACTTTAGTTGAGATGGTCGATTTATCGCCGGCAATCTAGATTTTGATTTAACAGAGCAATTTCGGAGGGTTATGTCATAAGTTTTTAGAGGGGCGTCGAGTGATTGCTGGTGTTTTTCTTTAATAAAATTGCGACTGGTGTCGATGACTGAAATACGATCATCGTGTCAGGAAAAGATGGCTCCAAATTATTACAGATCTACTCCTAGGGAAACTTATTGATAAATTTATTATCATAATTACTACAGCGAATCGAATGATGGAATGTAGTAGACCGGTTTTATTATTATTTTCGAACGATGTCATAATACTTTAGTGGTCGTATAAAATTAATTTCTTCGCAGTACGAAATTTATTTCACGGGCACTATAAAAACCCCAATTTCAATTCTTCTATATCTTTTTCCGATTTTCACTTCAACATATTGCGTGCACTCAATATTCTTGATGGATCTCTTATGTTTTATTCAAAAATCTCTACAAAAGGTCCTCCTATCCTACAATCTACATGGAAATTCATTACACAAACAGCCCAGGATGTTTTTTCACATCCACCCCCGTTCACAAATCGACAATTCAAGCTTCCTACACGGTGAAACTATTTTGAAAACTACAAAATACCTTAAAAAAATCGCTTTATTTATACAGGATTTAAGGAGTAATTATTAAAAAAATCACGAATTTATTTAAATAGATCAATTTAATAGTTATGCAGAAATATATGCAAAAAAATTGCTAATATATGCGCATATATATGAAACGATTTATTTAAAAATACGCAGAGATTTTCAAAAAATTTCAAAAATATGCAGTAATTTTCAAAAAAATATCAAAATTAGTTCTGAATAGTTTTAATTCACTCTGAAAAGTTTAAAATTGTTCAGAATCATTTCTAATTCGTTCTAAAAGTGTCCTGAATAGTTCTAATTCATTCTGGACTGTTCTACATTGTTCTGGACAGTTTTAATTCACTCTGAAACGTTCGAAATTGTTCAGAATCATTTCTAATTCGTTCTAAAAGTGCCCTGAACAGTTCTAATTCATTCTGGACTGTTCTACATTGTTCTGGACAGTTTTAATTCACTCTGAAACGTTCGAAATTGTTCAGAATCATTTCTAATTCGTTCTAAAAGTGTCCTGAATAGATCTAATTCATTCTGGACTGTTCTACATTGTTCTGGACAGTTTTAATTCACTCTGAAACGTTCAAAATTGTTCAGAATTATTTCTAATTCCTTCTGAAGATTTCTAAAAGTGTTCTGAACAGTTCTAATTCTTTCAAAAGCTTTTTAAATTGTTCTGAACATAACATAATTCATTCTAAAGCATTTTGTGAATTGTTTTGAACAATCTTAATTGACTCTATTAGGGCGTTTTAAATGTTCTGGACAGTTTTTATTCGATCTGGATCATTATAAATTACTCAGAAATTTTCTAAATTGATTCAGATTATACATATTATAAATAAAAGTAAATGCAATAATTTTCAAAAAATGTCAAAAATATGCAATGTATGTAAAATGATCAAATGCAAGCGTTGCATCGAGTCCTTTGAAAACACCATCTTCAAAGGGCCCCAGGTCCCAAACGAAACCTCCAAGTATTACCAACCCCTGAAGTTTGTAACACTTACTCTTTAACACCCCGTATATTATCTGTTTAATCCACAGGAAACGTTCCCCATCGACCTGGCGCGTTCCTTGCGCAAAAAGCACCACCTACCCGTGGCACCATCAGCGAGTGTGCGGGAAACTATCGAGCCTAAGATATAATCTCGCAGCACAGCTGCGACCGCGCCACGTGGAAAGGCGACTTTTTATTAGTTCCGAAGTAGCGACACTAATGCTCCCCCGGTAGTTTCGAAGGAGATTTATAGCCGCTTGCCACTTTCGCTAAACGCTCCTGTCCCGCCCGGAATTTTGAGCCGCACGTACCGGAGTAAACACGGACTTTCCGTGCCCGCAAGTCGAAGTTTTCGCCCCGAAACGCCGCGATTTGAATGAAACATTAGCGCTCGGAAGTTGTCGCTTCCTCGAGCAAAAAACCTACGGCTCTTATGGTAGGTGTTAGAAACTTGTAGGATCATCTACTGGTGGACTACAGAGGGAGGAATTAACTCTAATCTCAGTTGATGCGGGTTTTATTAAGTTTGTTCTACAACTTCATCAATTTATTTTACTACCTACGTGTGTATTTTTCGAGGGGATTCCGAAAAGCGAAAATCTCTTTTTCATTCGTCATTCATCATTGTACGTTTTTGGGTAATAATCGAAAACGTATCGCCTCCATATTGAAATGAAAGGCTATAAAGTATCAAAGAAGCATTTAGATGATTCACGGCCGGTCCGCCGGGGGTAAATCCTTTTCTAAAGTGTAAAGTGAAATATGTCCGGGACAGATTTGATGTATCGATAACTTACAGCTCTCCTGTTATTGCATTCCTCGAAAACTTTGGCGCTCTATATGAAAATTCCCTAAGTTATTGCCGTTGAATAGCATTCGGCTTATAAGTTTCCCGAAATTGTAATACACACCGCGTTTCCAGCGTCCACCCTTTTGCAAATTCCCAGTTGTGACTTGCACAAAAAAAAAACTACTTCATCGAAGCCTTTTTAATTCGCAAAGCCGACTTGGGTATTGATTTTCGCGGAAAGGGGGACCGAGAAAAAACGAGGAAACGGGAGTTTGTTCATTGTTATAATCCGAACGTACGCAGAACACACCATTTCGCAGTTCTTTTCTACACAATACTTTGCGTCTTGAACTCGATCCAATAAAGAAATTTCTTGGGGAGCAACAACTCCGGCGAGTTATAGTGCGGGGAAAATTCCAATAAATTGCAACTTATTTAATTCATCTAGTGCATAATATTTTTATAAAGTACACATATAGTTAGATAAAATTTTATGTTCTATATTAACTTTGCAAAAAAGTTACCTGTGTGAACTTAGCACCCCCACCATCAATAAAATTAAAAATTCATATATCAAAATTTAGTGCTTTTTTAGTGCTAATTTAGTGCCCAATTACTAATTTTAGTGCTCAACTGGTTAAGCAGAAAATTGCGATTGAAAGTGGCGGTGCTAAGTTTATAAAAAGCTAGCACCTCCAAATTTGAATATTTGAACAAAATTAAAAAACATTACACCGGAATTTAGTGCTTTTTTAGTGCTTTCGAATGCACTAACCAGATTTTAATTGAAGGTATTTTTCTTAAAGGTATTTGATAAAAACGTATTAGAGATATTAGAAAAACTGAAGAATATAGAAAAAATACATTAAAACATAGAGAGAATGAAATGATTTTGGACTCTAATTTTAGTGCTTCTAAAATATCCTATGTCTGATTTTAGTGCTCAATCATTAGCCCCAAAAAATACGTTTTTTCAATTTTATACCTATAGTCCAATCAGTAAAGTGTCATTAAAAATGATGATAGAGAAATGAGTTTAGTCTCTAATTTTACATTGATTTCAGTGATTCTAAGAGCTTATTTTAAAGACTAAAGTCTTATCTTTATCTTCTTTTTTAACGACACTTTACTCTTGAGGGTGGGACTATATAAAATTGAAAAAACGTATTTTTTGGGGCTAATGATCAATAATTTGGAGCTAATGATGAGCAATAAAATCAGACATAGGATATTTTGGAAGCACTAAAATCATTGTAAAATTAAAATTCAAAATCATTTTATTCTCTCTATGTTTTAATGTATTTTTTTCTATATTCTTCAGTTTTTCTAATATCTCTAATACGTTTTTATCAAACACCTATAAGAAAAATACCTTAAATTAAAATCTGGTTAGTGCATTCGAAAGCACTAAAAAAGCACTAAATTCCGGTGTAATGTTTTTTAATTTTGTTCAAATATATTTAAATGTGGGGGTGCTAGCTTTTTATAAACTTAGCACCGCCACTTTCAATCGCAATTTTCTGCTTAACCAGTTGAGCACTAAAATTAGTAATTGGGTACTAAATTAGCACTAAAAAAGCACTAAATTTTGATATATGAATTTTTAATTTTATTGATGGTGGGGGTGCTAAGTTCACACATGTAAAAAAGTTTGTGCTAATTTGACTGTGCTATAAGATTAATTTTGGAGATCCTCTTGGTCCTGATGAAAAACGCTATTTGTTATTTTAATTCCCCGAAAATGAACAACGTAATCAAATGTTAGGGAACGATATGCTCGCCCATAAGCTGGCATTGTTGTTTTTCCTGGCGAGCATTCCTCTCATACCACTTTTGTTTCGTGTATTCGGGCCCAGCTGTCGGATTATAAGGAGTATCGAATTTCAAATGTATCGCGCCGGTTTTTGATATTTAATATTCGAAACGGAAAAGTTCGCTTTCATCTCGCGGAAAAATCGGCGTTATTAAAATTTATTACCTCGGTATTAATTACTTAGGTATGCGTCGAATAAGAGCGAAAAGTTTCGGTATGCAAAGCGCCAGGATGTTGCAAAGAAAAGCCAATTTTCGGTAACGTATAGATCGATTTCCTGCAAGATTTATAGCGAGTACGTTATGCTCGATTCGCCATCAAGAATAAATGAACGCCGACTGACAGTTGACCGATTCTTATTTCGTTAAAATCGTATAAATATAATATAAATCACGAACGAAACTCCAGGAAATGAATATTGGAAAAGTTTTCCAAACCCCTATTAAACATTCATCGAAAAACTTCGCAAATACCACTCCTCCCATCAGATCCTACTATTTAGCATAATTATTTATTACCAAACACCCTGTATATATAACACCTAATTTCTCCTCCTATTCAATTCACCCCGTCTTTGGCCCCTTTTCTCAACAAACAACAAATTGAGTTGTCCAATTAACAACTCAAGTAAACGACCTATCCCATCGCCGGGGAGTGTATAATCGCCGACCGGCTCGTCAGCGGCGCGAGTCTGGCAATTCGTCGGCATTTTCCAAAGACTATCGCCAACACAGGCGTAAAATCCAATTACCCCCGAATTAACATCGTAGTCGGCTTCCTCCTTTAATGAATTTATACTCATTCGCCGGGCTGGCTCTGGCTCGCGTTTCGCGCCGGCACGGCCCATTCTCTTCCCGGTTTCCGGGCTTATGTCCCGCTAAATGACGATTTCGTGCATTATTTAGGCCAGTTTTGTATGGAAATTAGATGCAATTGTAATCAGTTCAATCCCATGAAATTGGAACACTAGCTCCTGTTTCGGTTGAAAATTTTTACCCATGTTGTAGTGGGTACTTTATAGAGATCACATACATGCCCGATTTCACCAACCAGTTCTTAAAGTTAGGTAATACTTAAGCCGGATTTGGGAAGTCCTAACTACAGTTTGCGTTTCACCATGCTCTATGTAATACTTGAAGGTGATAGGAAGTACCTAAAGTTAGGGCATTGTTAACCATAACTTTTCATCTTTAGCAGGATTTAGATGAAAATCTCATTTGAGATTAGTAGATTTTATAGTATTTATTGATAGTTTTAAGAATTTTTGTTGTTAAATAAAAAATATGGAAGCTGCATCAGATGAAGTTGAAAATATAGATAATTTAATTGAAGATGGTCAAATTGATATTATTCATATTAAAATAATGGCAGACATTTTTCAGGTCGAGAATTAATGGAGAAGACCACGATGTGAGATATGCGGATTTGGGCAAAAGATACAATTAGAAATGATTTATTAGAGCTCAAAACCGTTTTCAGTTGCTCAAAATGTGTTATAATTAAAAAGTTATAGCCCTTTGGAATTTAAAAATTTCGGGTTTTGACTCATACCTTATCAACCAATCATAAACCACTCACGTCTTGTTGTATAGTAAATAGTATGAATTTTCGAACGCAGTAACAAAGAATACACAAACGAACAAAAATCAAACTGTCATTTGTCAGATTTTTCTTAAAAATGCACAAAACAAATTACACGAATTGCAGTTCGGCACAAAACACTTTATTGATAATATTGACGTTGACAAGAATGTTGCCAAATAAATATTTCTGGGCCATTATTTGTGTTATTAACACGAAAATCGGTTACAATTCATACAGATGAAGATGTTATTTCTATATTAATATATCGAATTATCCATTAGGTAATGGAAGAAATGGATAAATCAGAAAATGTTTATTGCAATAAATATACAAAAAACGCACATTTTGCAGGAGTAAAGAAGAGTAATAGGAAACGTGGCAAACATGCTAAATGTGACTTCTCTTTGCAACTCTCGCTTTGATTGGAGCAGAGTGTATGACGATTGTGTGACGTTTTTCAAACTTTCAAAATTAATTCCGGCCTTATTTGGCCACAGAAAAAAATAAAAATTTCATTACGCGCCTTCTTAGAACACAGTTTTGAAAAAAAATGTTTAAAAAAAGTCGTGGTCTTCTCCATTGTAAATATTTTTTCAATATTTCAAATTTCAATATAGTGGAAGTTGATAAAATTATTTTATTTTATGTAGGTTATATACTGGGTGTTCCGTTATGAGAGGTAACTTGTTACATTTCTATATCAGTGAAAGTAACAAGTTAAAAAAGATGGCAAAAGTTAAAATTTTGAAGTATTTATTAAATACTCTTCTTTTCTCTCTACTTATTTCTGTAATATTTCAAATTTTTATCTAGGTATTTCTTAGTACAGGATATTTCTTATGTAGGTGAAATTCGCTATACTTTAAGAATTACTTTAGGTAGGAAATACCTAAAGACAAGTTGGTGAAATCGTGCAACAATGTTTTAAAATAGTTTCTAAATACGACAAAATCTAGCAATTTAGCAGGAATATTCCAGCTTCGCAGCGGGTCATAATTCAATTAAACCAATTCGCGTTTTAGTTTGTCTTGTTGTGTTGGCTGCGAGCCGAAGAGATCGCGACCTGGGGACCCATTCGGTTTACAGTGCACATGCGATCTTGGCGCCCTTCGAGTCGTGGAAATTGCGCCCGGCTCGGCGCGACATAATTAAGTTAGAGCGTTTACGACTCTCGGAGAGGCCCTTTCGGGGATTTACGCGAGAATTCGAGATACTAGATATTTCTTTCGATTCGTTAATAACGCGAAAAAACGCGCCCCGAATTAGCACAAACCGGCCCGTTGGAAATTAATTTCATAAACATAATTCCCGCCGGCGGGAAACATAACTTAAGCGAACTTCCGCCCGAGTGAGTAGTAACAGTTGATAACTTCATAACTTCGGCCGTAAAAGGTTATGAGGTATTTCACGGCAATTCCGAGTACATTTGACGAGGATGTAGGACGATTTTCTCGTCCATTTTATGTCTCTCTCGCGTCTGGTGTCTTCAAACTTCCAGCGAAAGTAATTAGACGCAATTGTACGTTTCGGCTGGAGCGCTTCCCAAATTGAAAACTCCCGAGTTGGCAAGATGTTTCGCGTTAACTAGCGGAATATTTACGACTGAATCGCACCAAATTTTTAACAACTCGGGTAAACGCGGCTCCGGCATCCACGCGTTTTTATAAATAGTCGCTGCTCTTAAAAAACATCGTACGGCTGAGTTATGTGGAATCATTAAGGTATTAATGATTCCCATTGTTAGAGCCGGCATTCTTTTCCCGGTCTATTTTCGTCTTAACGCCCGTTGACGGATCACCTGTTTTCCTGCGATCACCGCGCAAATGGAGCGTTCAATAATTTGTCAGAGTTGGCAAGAGCGCGGCAGGACGTCGTTAGGGATTTTTTGAATACTTTTAATTCTCGCTAATTCTTCTCGAAATTGTTCAGAAGCGTCTTTAACATTAACCACACGCGGTTGTAAAAAGCTTCTTTGGCACCCTCGAAAAACAAACCGTTTACCTAGAATTTAAACGTGTTATCCGGCTCATATTTTAAACGAATCGACACTGCCTGTGGCGCTTTCGAAATCCCACAATACCCGAATCTTTCACCAACACCAACGACAGTGTTAATTATTTTATTATTCCCTCGTATCTTTCCTTCCTAGCCAGCCACTTTAAATTGTCAACACTATATTAAACCTGGAAGTGTAACGAATAGCCCGGAGAACGTCAACAAATTATGTAAGAGTATAGAAAGTGGAGCAATAATTTAAGAAAAAATTATTAAGGGTGCAGTTTTATTGACTCACACTGTATAAGACACGTTTTAGAATGGAGAAGACCACGACTTTTTTTTAATTTTTTTTTCAAAACTGTGAGTTCTAAGAAGGCGCGTAATGAAATTTATATTTTTTTCTGTGGCCAAATAAGGCCGCAATTAATTTTTAAAGTTTGAAAAACGTCACACAATCGTCATACACTCTGCTCCAATCAAAGCGAGAGTTTCAAAGAGAAGTCACATTTAGCAAGTTTGCCACGTTTCCTATTACTCTTCTTTAGTCCGCAAAATGTGCGTTTTTTGTATATTTATTGCAATAAACATTTTCTGATTTATCCATTTCTTCCATTACCTAATGGATAATTCGATATATTAATATAGAAATAACATCTTCATATGTATAAATTGTAACTGATTTTTGTGTTAAAAACACAAATAATGGTCCTGAAAAATTTATTTGGCAACATTCTAGTCAACGTCAATATTATCAGTAAAGTGTTTTGTGCCGAACTGCAATTCGTGTAATTTGTTTTGTGCAATTTTCAGAAAAATCTGACAAATGACAGTTTGATTTTTGTTCGTTTGTGTATTCTTTGTTACTGCGTTCGAAAATTCATACTATTTACTATACAACAAGACGTGAGTGGTTTATGATTGGTTGATAAGGTATGAGTCAAAACCCGAAATTTTTAAATTTCAAAGGGCTATATCTTTTTAATTATAACACATTTTGAGCAACTGAAAACGGTTTTGAGCTCTAATAAATCATTTCTAATCGTATCTTTTGCCGAAATCCGCGTATCTCACATCGTGGTCTTCTCCATTGGGCAGTTTTTTCTTACAAAACTATAAATATACAGGTTAGTGCAAATTTGTGCATACAATAGGTGCATACATAGGTGCAACAAAGACAACTTCCATTTAGTCTCATATAAAGGAAAAAGAAAGAGTGATAATGTAGGATTGCAACTTTCCCACTCTAACCCACTGTTATTTTAATACAATCTTTGTTCAACTCATACAATTGGCCACACTGCAAAAATTTGCATTTGCCTGTGTATCTTGAGATTTGAGCTGCATTGACTGGTCTATAAGAATATAAATCCGAATAAAACTCAACGTGACAAGTAAGAGCGCCTATTCCAGAGCCTCTGTTATCGATCTTTTTTATCTTTCCTACTAAATTAAACGATGATAACGATTTATGTATGTTTGTGTTCGCCGTCGACACGTTTTTTAAAGTTTTTCTTAACGTTTCCACGAAGGGGGTGCGAAAAATATATTACGTATTACAGACGATTATGGACGAGCGCACATGTGGGAGGTGTTGTTATATTTATAAAGAAAAGAAAAGTGTTGAGTAGTACTACTACTTAAATTATTAATTACTTACATGAAGAGAGGAAATACAAAAAATAATGTTTGTGTATATACAGCGTACACAGAGCGCAGCTTCTCTAAGCTCTTCATTAATTAATAAAAGCTCTCTGCTGGAAATTAATCAACCTTTAACTCTTCAGCATACGTCATTTCTAATCTATTACAGCTTAATATAGTACCTATTTCTATGCGAATCGATATACATATCTGCATATAATACGAGCCCTTCAAACGAGCAGACGTTCGGTATATATTGTATAGTGTTTGCGCCTACTCCAACTCAAACTATTCATAATAGAGCAAGTACAAGAGACGCCAATTACTTTCCGACTAATTTTCCATATAACACATATATTATTGATCTTATTAGCGGTTTAAGCCGTCGCTTAATTGGGGGAATTAATTCAACCAACAGACATGTACACATACAGAGCGTATCATTCAATAAATCGGGTTAATGAGGAGCGTTTCGTTTAAATTATAACAAAAAAAGGGTATAAATTATTCAGTGATTTTTTCGAGATAAATGCCGCGAATTCCGGTCACGGTTTGATTCATCAACTTAACGGGGAGTACGTGGATTTTTCCGGGTAACTGTGGGGTTGGGACTCAACCGAAATTCAAATGAAACCCGGAGTAATGGCGTTAGCTCGAATATGTGTATCCGCCGTAATTTTGTATTCGGCGAACATTTATGAAACTACTGAAATTTAGTAACTAGTTTACTTACAATTAGCGAACAAATATATGAGAAAGTGTGTTGTTTAATTAGATTTGTTTTCGAACTGTACATGCATACCTAAATATACAGAGAGGTTGACTGTCGCGAAATTTTTCAAAGTTATTCCGGGTATTTTGGATACAATTCGTCGAGGGAGCGATGAAAAGTTGAATGTTTTCCAATATATACCGAAGTTTACTAGATTTATACAATCAGTTATTGTTACGAGATAATAAAATTTATATTGAGTTGGAAAACTTCGTCAATATTGGCCTTAGTTTAATAAGGAAAATCATTAAAAGTTCGGGAGAGATTTTAGGGATTTCGACTACCGATTGAATCCACTCGTTGTCTTTATTACATCGAAACTCCGGTTAACTCTCAAATATTGTTAAAATTGTTGCATCGGCCAAACTTTCCCGCAAACCTGTTTAATAAAATTAAAACAAATAAGGCGTTTTCCCCCGATCGATTTTCATTTTCCGAATCCACCTCGACACTGACAGATATCTTTCTTTCGCCGGGGATAACTAATCAAATCCAGCTTGTCGTTAATGACTTAACCCGCCTATCGGTTATTCCTGCGGCGAGAAGCGGAAATAAAAATAATATTTCAATTTCTCGCAGGATTACGGGCCAATGACAAATGTCTGGGAGATATTGGCTCGCCGGTGATTGAGAAATAAACGCTCGCCGAGACGTCGATATGAAAAAAACAACAACCCGGCATTTTATTTCGCATTTCCTCGCCCGGTCCTCCGAGGATAAGAACATATGCCGATGATAAATAAGGGGATATCGGTAATTGCAATTTCGGAAGATGATGATTATTGAATGAGCGTGATTATTACCTGGTTTCCATTTTATTGTTCGTTTGCGCGAATATTGTGTGTGATCCACATTTAAATGCTAAGTTAAATATTTATTGAACTGGATTTATTTGGCAATTGATTATAGAGATTAACTAATATCAATAGGAATTGTTATCGTTCTATTTTAATTTCATTAAATTTAATTTAATTCTGTTTATGATGGCTTATTTTGGAAGCTTTCCGTTTCGAAATTAACATAGAAACATCATTAACGCCATTATTGTAGCGAATTAATATAAATTTTCGACAGGAAAATGAAAAATTAAACACTACTTATTTTCTCCCTAGTTTCATAATACAGTGTGTCCACTTAAGTTCGCACCACATGGGAAACTTTTTTATTGTTAATATTACAAAAAAAAGTTATTCTTCATAGAAAGTTCTGCATGCTCTAAAAACTAAAAGGCAACCATGAGATATTCAAATTTTTGAGTTGTATACGAGGTTTGTCAAAAAATGTGATTTTTGCTGAAGAGTAAAGTACCTTTATTTTTGACAATATCGAAAATTATTATAAAGAAAAAATGTCAAGAATTAAAAATTACTTTCATATATTCAATTTGTTTATTTATAAAAATATTTTTTTCGACATTTTTTCTTGAAAGAATTTCGTGAAAATGTTGAAAATTTAAGTTTACACTTTTTTGCATAACTAATTTAGGATGCACCGGCATTTTTAAAAGTAGTACCGGATTTCACATTTCACTTTCCAAAGTTTTCACAGGGAAAATGTAAAAAAAATATTTTTATAAATAAACAATATTGAATATTTGAAAGTTATTTTTACTTCTAAACATTTTTTCTTTACAATAATTTTTGATATTTTCAAAAATAAAGGTACTTTAATCTTGGACAAAAATCACAATTTTTGACAAACCTCGTACACGACTGAAAATTTTTAATATCTGATGATTGCATTTTAGGTTTTGGACAATGCAGAACTATTTATGAAGAATAACTTTTTTTCGTAATATTAACAATAAAAAAGTTTCCCATATGATGCGAACTTAAGTGGACACACTGTATATTTCATTCTATATAGTTGATATTTGTCCATCAATATCAACCGATAAATATTTACAATGGCCATATCGAAATTATTGCCGAGGTAATTATTGAAATCAAAGCGCAGGTTCGTCAATAATTACTATTACATATCGTATTTAATTGCTAATCAAAAATCGACTCAAATAGAAATTAATTTTACTTCTTGTTGGGTACTTTACACCGGGTATTAGCTTTCACGAACCTAACAAACATTATAGGCAAACAATTCCAAGCGGTAGTGTTTGTATATTCAAATTAAAATTTCGCTGAAAACCTTTCACTTTATGCACTTTATGTGTTTGCGCTTAAATACAATTTCACATAAATCACTATTTTAGTAATTTTATGTTATCTCCCGGCGGAAATCGATGGCGATTTTATTTAAATACAATATTTTATTAGCCCGATCTTATTGTAGGTGGTGCTTTATCGCTCGGTTGGAATTTGACCATAAAACCAAATTTATACATCGGGAAATTTTATTACATAGTCTTCGATTAAATGCAACATCGAGTGGTTGGTAAACGACATCTAAATGCACATACACAACAGTGGAAATGCGCTGCATCGATCGCACTTCTGCCGTCTTTAATTACTTTATCAACTAACCCCTCGGAGTTAAAGAGGAAGCTGCGAAGTTCAACCTTTGCAATATACATATTCGAAACGTCGTCCCATCTATCTCGAACCATTCACAATGTACCCTCTCTATACTCACTTTCGCGTCAGTTGTTTTCGTTCCGATTACGTTCGAATTAAGCTAATCACGACATTTATAATCAATTCGCGGCGCGCATTAATTCAGCCCCAAATGCCCGGTTGATGTCTATAAGATTACCTCGCTCTGTAAAGCACTTGTACTACTAGTCCAGTCATTATATACATTTGGAAAAGAAAATGAACCGAGGAAGCTAAATTTTGAATATGTTGTGGGGAGTGCTTAGAAAAGCTTAACTTTAAGTTTTCGACCGGAAATTCCTTGTGCATTTTTCGCCATCTTGAAAAAAAGGGGTTTAATCCCATTTTTTGACGATAACTCGGCTGTGCGTCGTCATACGAGAATTATTGTAATATACTTTTTTCTTGTTTTTTTTACGCTCTACAATTTAGGTCTTATACATTTTTAACCTATCGTTGATGGTTGTTAAGATATCGAGCGCGAAAGTTTAAAATAAATTCTTCGCAACGGTTGTTTGCTTTTTTCTCCTTTTTCGTGATATATATCGAAAAATTGTCTATTACAAAACTTGTAGAGCATGCTAATATCTACAAAATTGTTCCCAGGGGTTTTTTTGTTTGACAAAAATTACCACTGTTGGAGCGCCGTAAAGTTGGTAAGACCGTGGAAAGTTTTGATTTCATAGCCCGCGCAGTTGTGTATATATGTTGGAATGGATTTGCGGTTGTAGAGGAAATGATTTAAGTACAATAGAAATAAATAAAACAGCAAAATTATGAATAATACGTTATAAATTTATTATGTAATTCCATTTCAATCGGTCCAAACAATCGGCTGCGAAGAATTTATTTTTAACTTTCGCGCTCGATATCTTAACAACCATCAACGATAGGTTAAAAATGTATAAGACCTAAATTGTAGAGCGTAAAAAAAAACAAGAAAAAAGTATATTACAATAATTCTCGTATGACGACGCACAGCCGAGTTATCGTCAAAAAATGGAATTAAACCCCTTTTTTTCAAGATGGCGGAAAATGCACAAGGAATTGCCGGTTGAAAACTTAAAGTTAAGCTTTTCTAAGCACTCCCCACAACATATCCAAAATTTAGCTTCCTCGGTTCATTTTCTTTTCTTCCCCGTTATTTCGTATATAATGACTGGAGTATACGCTAAAGAGCTTTATTATTAGCGCATATTTCTTTTTATATGGTCGAAGAAAAAGTAACTATAAACTAGCTAATTCGCTGGGATGTGCTCGTCTTCCGGGTTCTGACGAAAGCTGCCATTAGAACGAAAAACAGTCCACGAAAAAAGCTCCCATTTTCTCGATTGTTACATTAAAACAATTGCCATTATTTCCAGCTTCCATTAACCGCTCAGTTAATTAAGACACAGTAGGCTGCGGAATGGCGTCGGCGTCGCCGTAACGCGATATACAGGCGGCGTTGCCAAACCGTCGCCGGCTAATTACCCTCCACTTGTTTGTTATTAATCACATGGCGGTAATAATAATCCCCGAGGAAGCGCTGAAACGGAGACGGGGTGTTGCTGCTCGTCATTCCGCCTCTGCAATTGCATATAAATGGAAATAATCCACCTCGCTAGGTACATTTGTAGAGCGAATTTCGTTATTTTTATTCGATCCGCAAAGCGCCGGTTAATAATTAAAATTTCGCCGGGGCTAAGAGCTCCCGACAGATGGCGTCAGGCGATGGCTTAATGCATCTATTAAAACTTTGCGGCTAATGTTTACTCTTATTAATTTCTGCGAAAGCGACGGGTCGACCGTCTTTTGGGCCTTAATCGAGCGCAGCGCCCGCGGGGGATTCCCCATCTCGTCCGGAAATGTCAGGAACTCGAAAGGGAATTTTATAAACGGACATGTTTAATTGCTGCTAACCGATAAAGCGTTCGAAATATTTCGTCGTATTCAGTTTATTTCAACAGATTTGACAACTAAGCTTTTATAATTCATTCGCAAATATCGTAGAGTTCATTATTTTCATTAGCAGCAATTATGAGACGGTCAAAGAAATTTCAGAAGTTTTATGCAGTTTTAATAAGTTGTATATAGTTTGTGCAAAACAAAGTTAGATGCACGTCACTATAATGTCGTCATATTTGACAAGCATTGTGCCCAACCTTTAAAAATATACACATAAAGTAGATTAAATTTAATACCTACAGAATTTAGGATGGAACAAGGGATGGTAGAAAATGTTAAAAAGTAGAATTAAATCATATACCTATAAAAATTCAACGTTTTTATACAGTGTGTCCACTTAAGTTCGCACCATATGGGAAACTTTTTTATTGTTAATATTACGAAAAAAAGTTATTCTTCATAAAAAGTTCTGCATTGTGTACAAACTAAAATACAACCATCAGATATTAAAAATTTTCAGTCGTATACGAGGTTTGTCAAAAAATGTGATTTTTGCTCAAGAGTAAAGTACCTTTATTTTTGACAATATCGAAAATTATTATAAAGAAAAAATGTTTAGAATTAAAAATAACTTTCAAATATTCAATATTGTTTATTTATAAAAATATTTTTTTCGACATTTTTTCTAGAAAAAATTTCGTGAAAATGTTGAAAATTTAAGTTTGCACTTTTTTGCATAATTAATTTAGGATGCACCGGCATTTTTTAAAAGTAGTACCGGATTTCACATTTCATTTTCCAAAGTTTTCACAGAGAAAATGTAAAAAAAAATATTTTTATGAATAAACAATATTGAATATTTGAAAGTTATTTTTACTTCTAAACATTTTTTCTTTATAATAATTTTTGATATTTTCAAAAATAAAGGTACTTTAATCTTGGACAAAAATCACAATTTTTGACAAACCTCGTACACGACTGAAAATTTTTAATATCTGATGATTGCATTTTAGGTTTTGGACAATGCAGAACTATTTTTGAAGAATAACTTTTTTTCGTAATATTAACAATAAAAAAGTTTCCCAAATATGGTGCGAACTTAAGTGGACACACTGTATATGTAAAATAATTAATTTCTTCTTATAGTAAGTTGGAAGGCACTGACTGTCAAGTCTCATAGTTGCCGTTTTCATCTTGATCTTGATAATTTCCAATGTGTTTGCCATTTTATACCATTGGGATAATTTTAGAAAATTCCTAAATCTTGGAAAATTTTTAAATCTTGTGAACTTTCTAAAAATTCGCAACACTGTCTATTTGTCACGTAGTAAATTTACGGTGACGTGCATCTAACTTTATTTTGCACAAACCATACCTATTGATTTTATGAAACAACAGCAATTAGCAATTTTTGAATCTTATAAAGGATTTATAGCTAATTGCGATCCCGCTCAGAAACAACAGCTGGCTTTGATGGGGTTCTCATTCAAACTCTTTAAATTAATTACACCATAAATCGCCACCATTACGCGGAAATCAGAAAGCAATACCCCCCGAAAACGCAACCACTTTGTTACCCAAAGACAGCTGAGAATCTCGTAACAGTCGGCCCATCATGTTCTTTTTACAACATTAAAACACTTAAGTAACGCTTCTACGCGGGAATTCTTGGCACCGGCACGGCTTAGATGAACTTTTACCATCGCCAAATATCCCGTTTCAATCGCGTTCAATTTATCTGAACACACGCCTAATTTTATTTAGAGATATAACCGCGCTTCAGCAATCGCTCCACTTCTTCTTTAATTACTGTCCTCCGCCGGCGGGGGTTGTTTAAACGTCTAGACCCGAGCGGCGGCGGGGCGCGAGATGAAGATAAATCAATCGTAGACAATTCTAGCGGCAAATAAGAAGAAATCTGAAGAGGCCCAGCCGGGGGCGGTACATATGTTTTCTAAAACGCCGCCGACGCTTCAACTACACTTTCTCGCTCGTTGCCTTAACCCCTCGAACATCGCACAGCCGCCGATAACCAATTCAATTATCTCTTTCGTTTCGGTTCGGCGTATACAGGGCGTCTCGAATCTCAGGTGCAACTTGCAAAGAATTTAAATTCGATCACTGTGGTTATGTTTATTTTTATTGCTGGTGGAGTTCACCCTGTAGGGTGCACCGGGCAGATAACCAATTCAATTATCTCTTTCATTTGAATTAAAGAGGCTATAACCGATTGATTTCCCGAAATCGAATCGGTTCGACGTTTCGCGCTTTTTACAGACGGCCCCCCTCCGGATCGATGGGGATTGGGAAGGGGCCGTAAATTTCCCTTTTACTACGCAATAATGTAGATAATTTTTTAATGAATACGCCGCCGCGTCGCGGATCAGATGCTAGAAATCTTTATTAATGCGCCGGGGATTCCGTCCGAAATTGGAAATTATGCCGAGGAAATGATAAGATGTTGTGATACAATTATTTTAATTAATTCAGCGAGAAATGTGTTGTTAAATTCTCGATTATAAGAGCGTGTGAGGGCGTCTTGGGCGCACAAAAGAGCCATCAACAACAGTTAGAAACTTAAATTTTTAATTTGGGTACAAGAGGGACTCTCCTTTCGAGGCTCGTAAATGTTTTATTCGCTTTATCGGAACACTATGATACCGCTAAGAAACGAATAAATATTTCAATGGCTTTTTCATTATGGCTCGCCCCATCTCGGCGAACGACGGGAATAAAATTTTCGAACTGAGTAATTTTATTTCCACCGCGAAACAATGAGCAATTTTTCGCGCCATTCGGAGTAAAAATGATCTCGATATGAGTTTTTTTATAAACACTTTTGCGGGTTTTACGGGGTAATGAAAATTTTGTAATCTATTTTCGAAATTCGAAGCGTTTATTTGCGCAACAAAACCGCGAATTAATGTTTCCTATTTGTCCGTATTTTTCATTATGCAAATTGTAAAAAGCCTTCAATATTGACGATCGAATCGAAAATTAAGCAAAATCAGCCCGTATAAAGACCCTACTATTTAAACTAGCTAGGCAGTAGCTTAATTCAAATAAATGGCGTATTTACACAGGACCGAATATTAAATGAAAGCTTTAAAATCGAAATTTCTATTCCCATTGGACCGATACTCGACTGCCAATTAGCCACGAAATCGTAGCTATTCGTTCTGTTTAATTTTATCGGATGATATTGCAAAAAAGTCGTTTAATCCCGATTTTGGTTTAATTGGAAATGTTTTTTGTCGATGGAGTCGTTAACTAATGGATAATGAGTCATAAAGAAAACGCACGATAATTGAGCGCTCAATTAAATCTGCCTAATATTGAAACATCCTGCAACTTTCTTTTTTTAGAGCAAATATCAGCTCAAAAGCGCCCCAATAAATTAATAAAGTACACGCCTATTAACGCACAAATAAAGTTATGGGAGCATTTAAAATTGCGAATGCATTACTGCATAGCTTTAACACTATTTTATCCGTATAGTGATTTATTCATATTCATATTCATAAAGATAATAAAATTTAAATTTTTACATCTACAATATTTTTTGTGAGCATAAAGCAAATTATATTAGCGATGTCAATGCGGTATTTTTTAAATCCTGTTAATCCTTTTCGTTTGATCGATAGTGAATTGTGCAATGTTATAATGGATCATTTTTTGTGGATCTTCAAATCCCACGATGTTGTAATAACATTCGTATATAATCGGATAAAGGAGAAAATAGAGTTAAAAAAAATAGAAGCGAAATAAGCTCATTAATTTCTACCGGAGAAGCTTTTATGTACTTATCGATATCGGATTGTTATCAGTAAAGTTGACCAATAAATTGGAATACTCCGGGCGGAAGGTACATAATGCCCTTTGCAGGGGATTTGGAAATTTCCGCCACAGTAGGTGCCCCTGGAATGAGCCTGGAAATGTCTGGCAGAAAGCAGCCGAAGCCAAGGACGTCGTTTTTATTGTGAAAATTGCTCATCCCGGCCGTACTCCGCGGAGCTGCAATCATTTCTTATGGCCCATTAAATTTATTGGTTTCGATAACTCTCTACATAAATAGTCCGCGCCTGACACTGCACAACTTCGACAACGATTTTCGTCTAGTTGGACCGAAAAAACGGCGCGGCGCTTTTAATGGGAAAAGTTCCCCGCTGGAGATGGAAGAGCAAATAAATGGGATCGGATCCGGCGGACTTAAAGAGTTGAAAGGAAATTATCTCGAATCGAACAACATACATCACGATTTTCCACAGAAATAGAAAAACACCCCATGTAAAAATAATAATAAACGACTCGCTGGGAAAGCCATTATCCCCAGGAATCGTTCCCTCTTATCGCACCTACTCCTGCAGTCACGTGCGCTCTTCGCTTATGTACGTGTTAAACTGTTAAAAAATCGAGCTTTTCCTTCCGAACGGCCGGAGAAGGAGAGAAAAGTGCTCCATCCACGACATGACAGCGCGAAAATTAGCGGGAATTTACTGTATGTTTACCAGGACATCCACATGGGTCTTGAGTGGCGCAGTCGAGCGGATCCCACCCGGTGGAAAAATTATAATATCCAGAATATGAAAGCAGCCACATAATGTAGCAGCTGAGCAAATATTGTCGCTGAAATATCCCTGAAATATTTGAATTTTTAATCCATTTTTTACCGCCGGAGGGCGGACGTGTCTTCAAGATGCTATTGTTGCTCTCTTTATGCGCTCTGACAGCGGGTCGGGGAGCCCCAGAATTGTGGTGAAATTCGCGTAAAATTGGGGACGCGAGTTGTAATAACGAAAATTAAAAGGGAGTGTCTCTTGTGTTCATATACAGGGTGTATTTAAATTACGCCGAAAAAAATTAGGGGTGGTTTTGTGATGAAAATTAAGGTGGGTATTTGGTATACAATTTTTTGAAAAACCCTTCCCAGAAATTTTGCACCCCTTCGAAGATTGATTGTCGAGGAAACTACTCATTTTGAGTTTTTTTCAACCCTGAAGTAAGCTTAGAAGGGGTTGAAATAGCCAAGTTTAATCTCTTTAGCTTATTAAATTGAAGCTTTAATGGAGAAGACCACGATGTGAGATAGGCGAAATGATTTATTAGAGCTCAAAACCGTTTTCAGTTGCTCAAAATGTGTTATAATTAAAAAGTTATAGCACTTCGAAATTTAAAAATTTCGGGTTTTGACTCATACCTTATCAACCAATCATAAACCACTCACGTCTTGTTGTATAGTAAATAGTATGAATTTTCGAACGCAGTAACAAAGAATACACAAACGAACAAAAATCAAACTGTCATTTGTCAGATTTTTCTGAAAAATGCACAAAACAAATTACACGAATTGCAGTTCGGCACAAAACACTTTACTGATAATATTGACGTTGACAAGAATGTTGCCAAATAAATTTTTCAGGACCATTATTTGTGTTTTTAACACGAAAATCTGTTACAATTTATACAGATGAAGATGTTATTTTTATATTAATATATCGAATTATCCATTAGGTAATGGAAGAAATGGATAAATCAGAAAATGTTTATTGCAATAAATATACAAAAAACGCACATTTTGCGGAGTAAAGAAGAGTAATAGGAAACGTGGCAAACTTGCTAAATGTGACTTCTCTTTGCAACTCTCGCTTTGATTGGAGCAGAGTGTATGACGATTGTGTGACGTTTTTCAAATTTTAAAAATTAATTGTGGCCTTATTTGGCCACAGAAAAAAATAAAAATTTCATTACGCGCCTTCTTAGAACACGGTTTTGAAAATAAAATTTAAAAAAAAGTCGTGGTCTTCTCCATTATGCTGAGTACCCACGTTAATTTTAATCACAGAATCACCCTTTAATTTGTTTCTGTTAGATATACCTACACCCTATATAAAAATATCGATCAGTATATACTAAATTCTTCATTTTACAATAAAATAATCGGTTTATAAATTCGAGGATTAGTTAAGTAAATATTATTTTGTCCTCGCGGGTGGAAAAAAAATTGCAGTGCGAGATGGATTAACTTCGCCCTCTTTAACTTTAACTTCGGTTTTTTAGCGTTCATTGCTCGAGGGCCGTGTTTTCGCCGGTTTGTTTGCGTTCTGCCAGATGGCTTTGATGTTTTTCGCGAAGTGATTTCGGTTAATGCACCAGCGCTATCAACAATAGGAATTTTTTTATACAACGAAAAAAATCGGTCGAAACGTTGCAATTTCGATCACAATGAATAATTTTCATTTAAACGCACACCCAATTAAACATCAACGAACTTTACAAACGGCGACATCGAATTACACGGAACGAAATTAATAATAAAATAATATTTTCAGTGTTCGCTAAAAATGAATTCCGGGTGGAAAAATCGCGCGATGTCATGCGTTTTCCGGGCAAAAAATTAATACAAATTTCGTTCGCGCACCGAAAAAAAAACTAATCAAATTTAATACGTTCAGAGCGCTACATAAAACTCGACTAATCAGCAAGAGCCATGAGCAATGGGCCCGCTAAATTCCGGCCAAAACGGCTCACTCCGCACGACAACCTAGACTCGATCGAGGAAGAACCGCAAATGAAAAAAAAATCATGGTCGCAGCGGAAGAGGGAAATTCGAGAGAAATTCAATCTCCCTTTATAATTCTATAAAGAATTAACGCCGCTTCGATGAAGCGCTTAATCGGCGAAAACCTTACGCCAGCCTCAACCTAGACAAAAGCTCATTATGTTGATAAAAATCGAGGTCTCGGCGTGAATAATTTAGATTGATTTAAATTCGAAATTAAACGCGGACGTGAGCGAAATATTATTATTATTAAACATCTAATTCGGGTTTCTCCCGAAGCAAGCCAATGATGAAAATAAATACTAGGTACATCTTTTTAATCCGGCGGGATGTGTCCCAATTCTGGCCGCGCGATTTATGGAACGTAAAACGATGAAAATGAACGAAAAAACGCGAAATAAAAGGCGAATACGCGAGAACGGGCTTTAGTCTCGTTATTAAACAATGCGAATTTTTAAATTAGTTTCATTGGACGACGTAAAATGTTATTTATTGCTAAAATATTAATGGGTCAAATGACTTACCAAGCCGCAGTGTAAAAAAATTGCAATTAGGAGTGTTTACTGTACCTGAAACAAAAAAATAAATTCAGTATTTCAATATGCGATTTCCAGTAAAAAGAAAAAATGTTTTGAATTAAAAATAACTTTCAAATATTCAATATTGTTTATTTATAAAAATATATTTTTCGACATTTTTTCTTGAAAAAATTTCGTGAAAATGTTGAAAATTTAAGTTTGCACTTTTTTGCATAATTAATTTAGGATGCACCGGCATTTTTTAAAAGTAGTACCGGATTTCACATTTCATTTTCCATTTTCCAAGTTTTCACAGAGAAAATGTAAAAAAAATATTTTTATAAATAAACAATATTGAATATTTGAAAGTTATTTTTAATTCTAAACATTTTTTCTTTATAATAATTTTTGATATTTTCAAAAATAAAGGTACTTTACTCTTGGGCAAAAATCACATTTTTTGACAAACCTCGTATACGATGAAAATTTTTAATATCTGATGGTTGTATTTTAGTTTTTACACAATACAGAACTTTTTATGAAGAATAACTTTTTTTCGTAATATTAACAATAAAAAAGTTTCCCATATATGGTGCGCACTTAAGTGGACACACTGTATGAAATACATCAACTATTTCCACCGATTAGTTGACTATCTTCAGTAGAATTTAATCCAGTCTGGAGTAATTTTTTACTCGTCCAAATTTCCTTTTCCTCTAATTGCGCCCTCCCGCCGCTCGGCAGGCGCATTTATAAATTAAAAGGGAAGACACATCGATCTTTCACCTCCGCTGATCCCATTCCTGTCGATAAATTCACCCCCCGGCCTGCCTGCAGCCGGTCCCCGTACTTACGCCGGTGCGTGTATCGGCATTTTCAGCCCCTTCGAGCACCGAAACTTGTGCGTTAGCATCCCTTTCATTTATTATTTACTCCCCCGTCGAACCCTGCAAAGATTTCTGCCTGGCTCGCAGGAATAGTCCGGGGGTACTCCTCAAACTTTTCCTTACCTGCTTCATGAGCTGAAGTAGCATGACCAATTATTTACTTATCCATGCAAAAAATGTGCCTGTTTGTTTCTCTAGAAATAGTGTTATAAAATAGTGTATAAAAATGTAGTAGTGAAAAAAATTGGTGTATTTTTTGTAGTCAAATTTTGGGGTGAACTTCCCGGATTAAAACCTTGGTGTGCACTTAAAAGGAAGACCATTTTTCATGGTCACGGCGGCATGGCACCGTTGCGTTACAAATTGCATCGTAAACATCGATTGACTGTCGGTAAACACACCGAGCTTGCCTTCTTCCTGGAGGTGCGGCGAAATTTTCTTTATTCGGGGGCTGGGGCGGCCCCCCGGCCCCCCTTTGCGGTGTGGCGGATGACTCTGGGGAATGCACGTCAGATTGCTTCGAGTTCGATGTTTGCCGCTCTATCGGGAAGTGTCAATTTGTCTCCGTTTAGAAGATCCCGAATTTTCCGTATTAGTAATTGGTGGAAAAATCCCAGCGAGCTGGCGTTATCTAAAATGCGGCTCGTAGCGAATAATGTTGCTCAAAAAAACTGTCAATGTGTGACAGACAGACGGGGCTACCCTTTGCTTAAATCTGGGGGTAAAGGCGGCTCCATTAGGACCCTTTACCCTTACCTGCTGCGGCGGGGTGTATGACAGGTGATGGACATAATCATTTCGAATATTTCCAATGCGTGGGCCAGCAGGAGATGCGGTGTATCGAGTATTGATTTCGCTTTTTTGTGCAGGAAATCCGGCCGGTTCGGTCTTGCAAGAGCGATGCTTTGGCGAAATAATTCTTCATTATTTTGGCGCATCGCGCTGTAACAGGTAATTACGGAGAGCCGGGAAAATAATTCGGGCTGATTGGTTAGGGAAATTGAAAATTTATATTATCGGACCTTTTTTCCTGCACGGTGTCCAACCTAGGGCCGGCTGATTGAAATCCTAACGAGGTTACGGGGAGAATTGGGGTGACATATTGTCAGTGTCTTCCATATGGCCCTTCTTATCTAATTTGTTCCGGTCAACGCCTTCAGTTTTATCGCCAATCATCCCTCGCCTGTGTTTCGCTGGCGCATTTTTCGGCGCCAGAAAAATTACCCTTCCTCGCCCGGCAGGTACTGGAAAAGCCCCAACAAAGGACGAGATGAAATAAAGTTATCGCAAATCGGGGGAAAATCATCCCAGACGTGAAATCTCCCCGTCTTCCCGTGCAAAAAAATTAAATTAATTACTCGGTAAAAGTGTTATCTTGTAAGATGATTCTGAATAATTAAGGATGGAAATTACGGTGCGGTCGCGGCCGGAGAAAATCTGCTCTCGGAGAAAAAGAAGAAATTGCGGTGAAATAATCCGGTCGAATTAAGTCGAAAATAAATTCTGCACACTCCAATTTACACACAATATTTCCTCTATTATTTTATCAACTACAAAATATACTTAAAAACAACCACCCCAAGTAACTCTTATTTAAATAATTCGAACGGGGATGGTCCGATTTTCCAGCGCAAAAATCGACCGGGTTAACGGACACCTCCTTAAGTGGAAAGGCCTCGGAAAATTCCGAAATGAGTTATGACTTTCGGGAAAGTGTAATTTTTAAATTGGATCCTAAATTATACCGAGAGTGACATTGTGAATTTATGAGGCAATAATGCCTCGTTTTTTCCGGCCGTTCCGTTTTTTCCCGATATCATCGGCCCTATCTCATCAGTCTTCGGGCGCATTTATTCCTGACGAAGAAACCGGAGCAACAGGACGATAAGGATGTCAAGGAACGTCGAAAAAAATTAATAAATAAAGGGTTGATGCGATAGGGGTTTGCGTAAGGCCGATAAGCGATCTGGTGCGGCGAAATTAATGGCTGGCTGTTGTGTATAAGTTGAATAAAAATCGGATTAAATTATTCGATTTGAGTCATTATTTTTGGTTCAGTTGAAACGAATAAAAACGTGTGGGATATTTCGTTGCTCCTAAAAATGATTAATGGAGACATCTGTATGTAAAACCCCCATACATATTGATTCCGTTTTAATGGCAAAAGGAACTGTTTTAAATTCATTGGAATTCAGTTTGGATTTTAACTGATTGATTTCGAATTATGGATAAAAGTGCTACAACGGATGTATTTCAATAAAGCTAAATTAAATAAAAAAAAGCTCCACTGTAATATTACTTGCGCAAACATATATTGCAAATTGGATCGATTTGATTAAAAGTGTTTGTTTGTGCTACGGGATTTGCAATTTTTAATGTACTTATTTTAATGGCGAATTGTGTAGTTCAACAGATTTTAATAATCCTTCTTAAAAATTCCCCATTGTTAACCCATTTCACGAAAGCGCGATCGATTTTCCAGGTTTTTGTTCCAAAACTCCTCAGTTTATGCGATCCGGCTTTCAGATAATCTTTCTGGGTCGTCGTTACACAGTCGATCATAATTCATTTTCGTTCTGGTTCCCCTCCTATTCGAAACCCATTCTGACCCACCACAGTTTCGTTCTCTAATTATTCCGAATCGTCTTACACTTTTAAGAAGTAATTAATTAAATCCTCCAGACTCGAGGGACGCCTGCTTTAATTCTCCTTATAAGAACATACAGGGTGATATTAGAATATTTTTCTTAGTGTATAATCCACCTTAAAGTAATTCTTTTGTGTACGGTTTCAATTAAAAGTTGGGCGATAAATTCGGAAGCGGATGTTTATGTTTTTTTGCTGATAAAAACTTTCTCCTCGATTATCTATTTAAAATTCTATCGGAGAAAGTTTCTGTTCCCCCATAGAGAGGAAAAGCGAATTTCACACCCCTTCCGAACGCGCAGATTGATTCGGGAATTCGCGAGAAATAACTCCCAGAAGTTCTTAGATGGCAGATAAATAAATTAAGCTGGTCCGAAGGGTGAAACTGAGATTTCTTCAAAGGAAAGGTCGCAAAAGTGTTAATTTTTCTAATCACGCCCTTCCGGGTTTACTCGGCGCAATCGATACATTTTTTAGCAGCGAAAATATCGAGTAAACTGTACCTAAAACTCGGAACAGTTATTTTTTTTTATTTCCTTCTCGAGCGATAAAACGGGGAAGGAAGGATAGGATCAGAAGGGCGGAATTCACGGTAAATCACCTGATGAATATCTTTCCGAAAAGCACGTCTAAAAAAAGACGGCCGTAAGATTTTTAGAGAGGTGCAAAGTGAAAAAAAAGGCAGCGCAACGGGAACGAAATTCCCCCGATCTCGATCGAGATAGCGAAAAAATGGCGACCGGAAGAAACGGGAATATAACCAGCTTTAAAGTGCATCAAGATAGCTCTTTAGCTTTTCCCCCAGCTCGAGCAGGTACGTCGAATTGTTTATTAATAGCGATTAATTTTTCCGAGACGTAAACAGTTAACTTCTGTAATTCTAATTACGATTTTCCGCTGAATTCCACATCCGCTGGATCGCATGCACGTACATTTCATATTCCATTTCGCGTAGCTACGAGGTTTTTTTTGCTTTTCCGCGGAAGCTGTTTACCTTAAATATACAAAATCAACAAACGTATCCCGGCAATACTGGATATCAAAGATCTTTACATTAAAAGCGCAGAGGCGAGTGGAAAACAAACCGACTACTCCTCGAAAAACATACACATTAAAATAATTTCGTTTGCGTCGCGACCAAAAAAAACCTCCTGCAGGAGATCTATGTAATATAAAAGAGCCTTATTACAAAAACGTAGAGTAGTCAATAAAATTATTTTAATGGTGTAGGTATAGGAAATTAGTAACTATGAGATGCAAATTCGAGTAAGCAGATATGCATCTAGATTTTTTACAGAGTGCATTTTGACAGTGCATTTGACAGATGCAAGTTTCAATACTGCTTGAAAAAAAATTGATGAAGTGATCTATAAGGTGACGAAAGAATGGAGAAGACCACGACTTTTTTTTAATTTTTTTTTCAAAACCGTGTGTTCTAAGAAGGCGCTTAATGAAATTTTTATTTTTTTCTGTGGCCAAATAAGGCCGCAATTAATTTTTAAAGTTTGAAAAACGTCACACAATCGTCATACACTCTGCTCCAATCAAAGCGAGAGTTGCAAAGAGAAGCCACATTTAGCAAGTTTGCCACGTTTCCTATTACTCTTCTTTACTCCGCAAAATGTGCGTTTTTTGTATATTTATTGCAATAAACATTTTCTGATTTATCCATTTCTTCCATTACCTAATGGATAATTCGATATCTTAATATAGAAATAACATCTTCATCTGTATTAATTGTAACGGATTTTCCTGTTAAAAACATAAATAATAGTCCTGAAAAATGTATTTGGCAACATTCTTGTCAAATTCAATATTATCATTAAAGTGTTTTGTGCCGAACTGCAATTCGTGTAATTTGTTTTGTGCATTTTTCAGAAAAAATCTGACAAATGACAGTTTGATTTTTGTTCGTTTGTGTATTCTTTGTTACTGCGTTCGAAAATTCATACTATTAACTATACAACAAGACGTGAGTGGTTTATGATTGGTTGATAAGGTATGAGTCAAAACCCGTAATTTTTAAATTTCAAAGGGCTATATCTTTTTAATTATACATTTTGAGCAACTGAAAACAGTATTGAGCTCTAATAAATCATTTCTAATCGTATCTTTTGCCGAAATCCGCATATCTCACATCGTGGTCTTCTCCATTATACCGATATCTGCATCAATAGTTTCGATTTTATTAACCTTATTAAACTAAGTTTCTCTGCCGCCCCTTATAATTGTAAAAATGCTACATGATTATTGTGATTTTATACATCAAATGCTTTGGTCACAGTTTTTCCAGTAAATTCATTGTGAATAATTTTTCAGTGCGCGTATGAGAAAAGAACAGTAATAATCTGAAAACTAATTACCATTGGAGGTAATTTAAAATAATCATCCCGCTTGCTATCCGAAGCAAATATTAGTAAAACCGGTAACTAGACTATTTTTGGAAAGTTTCTCTCTGCAAAAGTTGGTCTGAAGCGCGGGGGATTATGCAGAAAGTTGTCTGTTAACGAGCAAAGTAGCAAGAAAAGTGACGTCAGACCGTCGGAGGTAAAAACGTTAACGGGCGCACACGGGGGATTGGGAAGTTTGGCAGTTTCGCTTTACACGAGCACAAGAGCTTTTCGACATGTCGACGCTTGTACACGGATTTAATTCCAATAAAAGGAAAAAGGCAGGATATTGAAATGGGCGAACTGGATTACTTATTGCTGTTTCGCCGCTTGATTCAGTATTTCGAACACGAATCCGGTCTTTTGCACGATTCTGATTTATTTCCGAAGGCGCACAATGAAGACAAACTTTAGAAATGGTTAAAAAGAACCCCAACGAAAATCGAACTTTTCCCTTGCAAGTTTATTTATTTACCGCGGTTGTCCTGAATATTTTACACATAACTTTATTATTCGCACTTCACGTTTCACTCATTTCTTATACTGCAATTGATAACAAACAACACCTCTCTTTACTATTCCATCTACAATCTTCTTCCAATTCCTTTTATACCTACATTATTAACAAATTGATAAACACTTCCAACAATTCCCTAGAACTCAAGTAGCCTCTCCATTCGAGGAACGAAAGGTAAATCAGAACTTTCTCATTATACCGGAGTCACTTGACATAATTCCTCGCAGGATTTCCAGAATTTTCAGAAACATCAATGGTCATTATAAAGTTGACGAGCACCGGGTTTCCAGAGGGAATTTTAAAAAGTTGGAAACCTGGCTCGCCGCCCGGCCCGAACAAACCAGAACCGACCTTTCCCCTAATAAATCAGATTTTTCTTTCCAGGGAACTCTATATGAGTTTAAGAAAATAAATATCCAAGGTAAAACCTGTTGGGAAATTCTGAAACCTCTTATAAGTTGATTATCGTGAAAGTTATATGGGGAAATATCACGCATGATAAAAGAGGAAAAGCACTTGAAGTTTCATTTCCTGGATAATTGTTCTAATGTAGAGAAACAATTCGAATTACAGCACCAAACCAGACGCATTAAATTAAAATTCCTCTGTAGCCAAAGCGCGATGGAGTTGTGGTAGTGAAATCGAAGTATAAACAGTTAAAACGAGGATAATTCGGGAATGGCGGATAATTTTTGAGGCCGATGCTGCTCGTTTCCACTGGCTGCTCGGTTCACTAATTATTCAGTTAGTGGAGTGGAAGCGCAGAAAACTTTAATACATTGTATATTTTCCAGCAGTTGGTGGAAATTCGAAAACAATGGGCCTACGTTTTTCAGGAAACAATTAGTGGAGGTCGCGAATTTTCGCTGGAAAGATAACATTTCGCTGGAAAGGGGACTATTTTTGCGCCTAGTTGAAACAAAACTAGGCCATTAGAGTTTATTTACTTTTTACCATCGGCTGCTGCAAGGGAATTAATTATTGGATAATGGAGATAATGGGAGGATACTTAATTATAGCTTCTTGAATACTACGCTATATTTTTTTCACAAAAATTCGTTTTTGTACTAATGTAGTAGGAATTGCGAGTTGTTTTTCCAAAAGAATGGACGTTATTGCGACGTAAAATTTATCGCCTACGATGGAAATGCCTCTGGCGCGTCTCCAACGCTGCTAAAATTTAATCGAATTATAATTTTTCGACTTTTCAATGTCTCCTCTTGGAGATTCGCGTTCCCCGCTTGCCAACTTTCCGAAGTGTTATCTTTTAATCGGCGTTCGTTGCCCGGGGTTTAATGTCCACGGATTTGGATAAATCAAACAATGTTACAAAATTAAAAAGAGTGTTTCTATCTTATCGCTTCTCCATAAATTATGCATGAATAAAAACCCATTTGAATACCAAAACATACTTCGGCTAGAATTGATTGCGAATGTTCGATTCGAATCGTTTGTTGTAGCTGCACTTTTATTAATTTTGTTCGCAATAAAATGCATCTATTGTAAGATACTCATATACATAATGCTGGTGTTGTTGATGTGTAGCCATTACACGATTTCGATATTAACATCAAATAGCGTTCGGTATAGACGAGAATTCTATAGGCCTGACAAGGCCCATTCATGGAAATTTTGGCTCACGTATGCAGCTGAAGTCGATCGAGCAACAATTCGAAAAATGATTACCGGTAAATTGACCCATTTTCCCTCGGCCGGGCGTTCGGAAATTGTGAATTTCCAGCCCGAGCGTCTAGCAGAAATCGCGAAAAAATGGAAATTCTACCATCGGCTATTAATTGACAATTTGCCAGCCCGATTAGCTTTCCTAAAGTTTGCGCGAGTTTTTAAAATTTGCATTTCCAGAAATTTTATTGCCAGCATCTGTTAGTGCATCCACATATTGATTAATAATGAGTAATCTTCCAGTATATTTTCATGTTGTGTATAACATTACACCTTCTGGTACTTACTAATCCTGCAGTGCGTGTATACAGGGTGTCACATAATGATGTAGAAGTTAACTAAACTAAAGTTGTTGGTGTGAAAATTTGTAATTAATTGGATCAATTCGAATGTTGTTTCACAGTGTAAGTGGTGTTTAATAAACGCGTCGAACGTATTTTCCGGGTAATGGGACTTTCTAATCGGAGGCGTTAACACGTTGGAGCGTTTTAAAATTTTTCCCATTAATTTGTCAGCGTGACGAATGTGGAAATTTATGCGCTAATTTATAATAACGCGCACGGCGGGGATTACGATGTGTTTACAGATGTTCTGGTATAGTTTTACGATCATTTACGAGATTCTGTTGCGTTGTTTCACAATAAACGAATTTCCGGAAGTTTCCGTTGGGTTTCCAGCGTGAAAGAAAACTCGTAAATTTAACTTGAATAACCGAAATTGAGCATTAAAATACCTCTAATCAAAAAATAAATCTTAGAAAAACATTGACATAACAGAGATAAAAATCTTCAAATAATTCTTCATAAATGGAGAAGACCACGACTTTTTTTTTCAAAACCGTGTGTTCTAAGAATGCGCGTAATGAAATTTGTATTTTTTTCTGTGGCCAAATAAGGCCGCAATTAATTTTTAAAGTTTGAAAAACGTCACACAATCGTCATACACTCTGCTCCAATCAAAGCGAGAGTTTCAAAGAGAAGTCACATTTAGCAAGTTTGACACGTTTCCTATTACTCTTCTTTACTCCGCAAAATGTGCGTTTTTTGTATATTTATTACAATAAACATTTTCTGATTTATCCATTTCTTCCATTACCTAATGGATAATTCGATATATTAATATAGAAATAACATCTTTATCTGTATAAATTGTAACCGATTTTCGTGTTAAAAACACAAATAATGGTCCTGAAAATTTTATTTGGCAACATTCTTGTCAACTTCAATATTATCAGTAAAGTGTTTTGTGCCGAACTGCAATTCGTGTAATTTGTTTTGTGCATTTTTCAGAAAAATCTGACAAATGACAGTTTGATTTTTGTTCGTTTGTCTATTCTTTGTTACTGCGTTCGAAAATTCATACTATTTACTATACAACAAAACGTGAGTGGTTTATGATTGGTTAAGGTATGAGTCAAAACCCGAAATTTTTAAATTTCGAAGGGCTATAACTTTTTAATTATAACACATTTTGAGCAACTGAAAACGGTTTTGAGCTCTAATAAATCATTTCTAATCGTATCTTTTACCGAAATCCGCGTATCTCACATCGTGGTCTTCTCCATTGCCAAGACATCCTCACAAATCATGATTGAAGCATCAAATAAACCAGCAAAAATCCCCCAAATCCCCAAAATAACGACCCGTTTTGTAACAATTGTCCCATCATAAATAATCCAGTTTTCCACCTCACCGCAACTTCTCAACTTTGTTGCTCAACCAACGCAATTCCCGGCTCATTCGCTAGTATTTAGCATCGTTTTAAATCACGTATCTCCCGTTTTTGTCGCCCGAAAGAGCAACTTGCGTGGACGCTGTCGCCTATTCGGAGATGTCAGACCCTCATCGGGCGCCATCAGTAGCAGTTGCTTTTGAATAATAGTGCACATTTGTCGACACTGTTAAATTATTCCGATAGCAGCGACTGATAAACGACGCCGGGCGCAAATGAAATGGATGGACTTCCTTCGCCGCGCTTCGGTCTGTCTCTCGAATGGCTCAATTAGCGTTTTGGGAAACAAGGCAATTCCTAGATGCTTGATTTATTGTTCGCTGGCGTATTGGAGTATGGATTGTTCGCTGTTTTTGATTAATATTCGGGCACAGAAGACGGGATTTATCTGATGGTTCAACGTGGCAAAAACTGCTAATATTTATACATTATCTCTGAAATCCGGCATTTTTCAGCGTCAGATATTAACAGCGGGTAATGGAGTTTTTATGTCGGCGTTAAAGCGATTACATATGGCGCTTCTTTGAAGATTATTAATACTCACGGCCGCCGCACGTTAAAAAACTATCGTAAATTCGAATCCATCGAATGGGTTTCGGGGTTCCCGTATCGCATTGTTTCGTTCACACACGGACCGGCGCCGTCCACATGGCGAGCACATGATTAACAAATTAACCATTAAATGAATCCCGGTTTTTGTGTGAATATTTCATAGAAAAACCTCCTGTAAATTCTACGTATTATAAATACATTTTTTAAGTCGCAGACTAATAATTAAAAACGCCCCGCTTTTAGTGTCCCTTCTATACAATCCAGATCTTTGTGAGTACTTAAAAAACATAATAAGCAACAATGCGTGGCGTTAGAATGGCTCTTTACTCGACCCTTCGCACAAAAAAGCGTATACAAAAGGTTACTAATCTGATGTATTACATTATTTTACATAATTATATACTTTACCTGGTGGATAAAGTCAGGGAGGGCTCCGAATTCGATACATTTCCTACAAAAAGGGCACGTGTCCATCTGTCTCTTTTTCCGCCGCTATATTTTATCATAATTTAGTACATGGGCTTAACATATCTAAATTTAGTACATCAAATATCACATTTTTACTAATAATTTTCATACACCTTTTACAACTTCAATTTCGATAACCCAAAGAATTTATTATTTGTAAGCTAATTATATAAACTTTTTAGTAATTAATTGAATACACAACCACAAGCCTATTGACTATATTTTTAGGAAGTATATTATCATTTTTCAAAGGTTTTTAAGTCTATATTTTGCGCCCTTTGGGTCCGTACCATCTTTTGTTGCATTCGATGTAATCTATTCAAATTTTAATTGAGATTATCAAAGAAAGCAGCGTTATTTTTTGAAAGGTTTCACTGCGGGTGGTTATTTTCATTGAATAAGAACTTAATAATGCACTGTAAAAGAGTAGTATTCATTTTAACAATGGGGCGACTATTAAGATAAAATCGATAAAAATATAGATACTTTGTTGAAAATCAAAGGAGACATTTTTTACTTAAAAGTAGCATCTAAAAGCTTAATGGCAACATCAATAATTCAAATGCAAATAAGTAAATATAAAAAGAATATATTAAGGAAAGAAGAATTCTTAATAGATCCATTTTATACTAAAAACATATTTCTGGGTTAAAAACTTCCCCGTTTTCGTATACGAAATACATAAACACGAAACTGTAATAAAATTGAAAACTTCAATAGCGATATATCTTTCATCCCTCATAACGAACAAACGCAACTCAAAATTTATGTTTCTAATTCCAAGCGAAACTTTCTTATATCCCGAAAGGAAATCTTGTGCAGCGTCCATTAGCGAAATAGGTATTCTAATTCTGCTCGAATTCCTGATACACGCCAGCGAATGAATATATCCCAGATACTGGAAGTTGAGTACCAACTTTGTGGATATTGTGCACAATGAAATTGGCTCTTTATTAAAAGCAATTAGGAGGAGTACACAGGCATAAGCAGAAGGTTAAACATGGCTGGACACGAATAGAATGTTATGCGGAGGAAAATGTGCTCACAAATGCAGTTTTCTTGGTTAAAAAAATGAGATACTCTGTAAGGTAAACTTAAAATTCGCTGCGTGAAAGGAAAATTTAATTTTGTTTTATAAAATTGCAGCAGGAAGTAGTACATAGATAATATAAAAATGAAATTTTAGGGGTCCTGTATATAGACTTAGATAATTCCACAATCTGCGATAACCAAGTAGTATATAATTAACTGGACGTTTGTCTGGTTAATTGATTGATTAGCTTATCGCGTTCAATGAGATCAATGGGACAAAGACCCAGTTAATAAACATCTCGATTTGCTTGTTGGCTGTAATTATAACAACACATAAGTAATAAGAAAAAACATTAAATTACTTCTTAGTATACGATCCGATCGGCGTCGTTTCATCTCGATAATTAACAATTAAATTGTAGACATCAGAAAATTACATATTTAATATTAACGCTACACTATGTAGATACATTTTATCGATTCAGTTTTCTTTTTTAATTCGCAAAAACGGGCCTCGCCGTATTCCTCGCATTTCCTTTGCCGTCGAACTTACATCCGAAAACTTGAAACGCCGGCGGAAGGAAACTTTGAACTTTCCTGCTTTCCATAAGTGGCTATATATTTGATCGCCAATTTCCATGATGAAAAGCGTATCTCGCCAAACAAAACTGCCATTATTTGCATGTGTATACCTAACTACGGTACGAGAATACCCCGACAGACAACTTACTTATAATAGCATTGTTGAATTATGTGCAGGGGTGGAGTACGCTCGATTTTTATAGATTTAACGCGGTATTTATGAGATGTAGATACGTAAATTTTGTAGTGGGCATAAAATGTAAATTCGACTGCAATTTAGCGCCCTAAAAACATTTAATTAAACAGGATTCCAAGATTGCACATAAATTTCCCAATACTGTACAGATATTACTATGCAGGATCCGCGGGAGTCACAACATCCTGACCCTAACAGATTGTCCTTTGGAAGCAATTTCATGGGAATTTCCGACGATCCCCGAAACCCTCATTGTCTTAAGTCGAGCACCATAACGCAGAAGTTCTCCGCCCACCCGAACGTCGCTCGGCTAAGTGTGAAAGCTTTTAACTTCGATAACTCCGGTCCCTTTTGCCCCGAATACGGCGCGCAAGAATAGTAAATTTTTATTTTTAATGTGCCGCCGTTTCCCACCTACCCGTGAAAGTAAGAGTATAAAACACGGAGACCCTTGTAAAAGGGACGCTGAAAGGACCGGACCAGCTGCTCCGATACAAAGAGTTGCCAAGTATTCCTCGGCACATATTCGTGGAAAAAGGTAATTGTGAGCTAGCCGACCAAGAAATCAAGTCGCAACCTTTTTTATGCTCGCTGAGGATGGATATTACCTAAGTCTTTTGTCGAGTGAAGTAAACGCATAATAGGATTTGTTTCGCTCGAGAAATCCCTGAAAATCTAGTTTATGATCTAATTTCCAACGTATGAAGTGCCTCGAACGCTCCTAATTAATTGTTTAATTATTATTAAAATGCTCGGATGCTAGTGGGAAAATCAAACTTTACGACAAACGCCCCTACAGCGACTCCGCTATATTGCCAGCTTTTTGTTCTGGAATGCGCGTTCTTATCCAATAACGTCAGCATTTAGTATCAGCGGGCGATCCAGACATTTTCCAGAACCGAATCCGCCGTGAATCTTAATTAATTTCCACCCAGAAACTTTATACACCGTCAATTGGATGATCTTTTTTTAGAATTAGTGGAACAATTTCCAGAAATTTATGTAAAAATTTATCTTCAATAATTGTTTTATAACACACTTTTAGGAACTAGCAGAAATATTTGTCCTGCAGGTAAGTACACCGGAGATAGAGCGTTATAAAAATTCCTGAATTAACTAATGGAGAAGACCACGACTTTTTTTTTCATTTTTTTTTTCAAAACCGTGTGTTCTAAGAAGGCGCGTATTGAAATTTTTATTTTTTTCTGTGGCCAAATAAGGCCGCAATTAATTTTTAATGTTTGAAAAACGTCACACAATCGTCATACACTCTGCTCCAATTAAAGCGAGAGTTGCAAAGAGAAGTCACATTTAGCAAGTTTGCCACGTTTCCTATTACTCTTCTTTATTCCGCAAAATGTGCGTTTTTTGTATATTTATTGCAATAAACATTTTCTGATTTATCCATTTCTTCCATTACCTAATGGATAATTCGATATATTAATATAGAAATAACATCTTCATCTGTATAAATTGTAACCGATTTTCGTGTTAAAAACACAAATAATGGTCCTGAAAAATTTATTTGGCAACATTCTTGTCAACTTCAATATTATTAGTAAAGTGTTTTGTGCCGAACTGCAATTCGTGTAATTTGTTTTGTGCATTTTTCAGAAAAATCTGACAAATGACAGTTTGATTTTTGTTCGTTTGTGTATTCTTTGTTACTGCGTTCGAAAATTCATACTATTTACTATACAACAAGACGTGAGTGGTTTATGATTGGTTGATAAGGTATAAGTCAAAACCCGAAATTTTTAAATTTCAAAGGGCTATATCTTTTTAATTATAACACATTTTGAGCAACTGAAAACAGTTTTGAGCTCTAATAAATCATTTCTAATCGTATCTTTTGCCGAAATCCGCCTATCTCACATCGTGGTCTTCTCCATTAAAGTTTGTATATGGCCTCATCAACTGGATACACCCCTGTAAAAGTGGATGCGAAGAAAAGGGACGCCCGGCTTCTTTGTTTTACTGTTTGCTCAAGATTTATTGCATATAAGGGAATTGTCTTTGGGACACATCTCTCGGATATCTGCGATTCTTAAGTGGGCATTCTTCTTGCAATTGATACGTTGTAGGACTGCGAATTGCTAATGCAGCTATGACTTACCGTAAGTCCGGGAGGAATATTGGACGAATAAATCCGGTTTCCTATTTTTGGGGGATCGCTTTTATTGCCCCTGCTAACATGCATTTTTAAACGGATTTCAACGATATATTGCATTGCGAAATAGCTGGAATAATTTTAACATCGTTTTAACTATCTGTACAATGTAAATTAGGTTACAGTTGATGACCAACGACCAGAAATTATACACGGGAACTCGCCCCTGCGCCTGTATTGATACCCAAAAGCGTTTATTTAACTAAAAACAATGTGTATCCGGGAATAATGGTCGTATAATTAAAGCCAAACAAGGTTGGTAAATCCTTGAAAAGTAATAGGTAGACTATTAACCCAACTGTGCCTAAACCCGAGACCAAATTAATTATTCCCTTTATTTAAGGGAAAGTGGAATTATCTTCATGCCTTACTTATACATATTCAGGTTATTTGTAATACCTGTGCGAAATTATCCTCCCGAGTGGGGAGTTTAGACGTCGCTTTACCCAAATATTGTTTTTAGATTTATGGACCGATTTTACGGATTTATTTACTTGTTTTGTTAAGATTTCCCTAAAGATTTATACAGGGTAGCCAAATTAACCCATACATTTCACATCCCGCTAGTTTTATTATTGTTACCATTGCGTTGGAATGTTTGATTAGGGGTCAAAATTGATTTCGCGGTGACTGATGTGGAAAAATAAACAAACAGCCGGACAGGAGAGCATATACACCCACACAACGTCAACATCAAATCCTGGCTGAATTAGTAAAAAGATCGGGATCGGCGGGAAAGAGAAAAAGGGGAGAGAATCGGAAGCTGCAGAAACGGGAATCCCATAAATCTTTAATTCGAATTAAATATGCATGTCCGAAATCCGAGTTTAAGGTTCATCTGAGTTTAGGACTCGGCTAGCGTTTACTCAATCTTTCACCTTTATGAAGACAAAGGAGCCGTTGATTAAATTTTCCACGGACTGAACCGGATAAACGCCAGTTTAAGGGTAATATAACGCGTGTTACTGTTTCGTTTAGGCAAACGTGCGGTCGGATTTTGAATTAAAACGCTCGCAAAAAAACTACTGCTAGATTTTGTTAGAGTTGCGCCGTTATTCAATTGTGGAAGTTTCTTTGCTTCTACTGGGTAAATTTTTATTTCTGTTTAGCTCGCAAATAATCCAAATCTCCGGGAAACCTCTTTTCAGCTCGAGCGTTCTCGTAAAATGGGAAAGGTTTTCTTTAAACAGGAATCTTTTTCGCCAAATCGGTAAAAAATAAACTCCACAATAAAACCAGAAGTACACGGACTGAAAGGAAACTATTTATATGACTTCTCCACACTGATAAAAGTGATTTTTGTAGTAATAAATAATAAATTGTTTAGTACCTGTATATGACAAGAAAAGATTCCCACGAAAATAAATTAATAATCATTGGAAATTTTTAAGAAATGGCCAGGAACTCATTAAAATAAAATTCGAATAAAAACGCATCGAATATTAATTATTTCCAGTGTAACATCCCAGATACTGGCGAAGATATCTTGACAGCTAAATCTAACGGCGTTTCCTGAGTTGAAATGCTTACCGATGTGAACTGCCATTCCCGTTGTTTTTTTACTTATTTCAACGTCGCTCGTCCGCTTTTTTGCTTATTTGGTTAATTACGTTAGATAGGAAGTATGATAAAACGTATTTCTGAAGTTGTTTTCGCGATTTTCTAAGAACGCAGTTTTCTTGTTCGTTTCGAGCTTAATTCGAGTCGCGGGAGTTCAACTGTAATTGAACTACACTCGATTACCGCGAGTCCTAAGTAGCTAAAAAGCTGAACTAAAAATCAAATGCTCCCCCAACAAGCGGATTTTTTAATAACAAAAAAGGCGCAAACAACGCAAACGCTCGAAATGAATAATTACCCCCATTAATATCACTTGTACGCACTAATGAACATTAACCGGCCGATCATTTGTATTTGTCCATGGCTTTATATAATAAGATAACCGGCCTCCCAAAATGGATAAATTATCTTAAATCATTTTTTACCCTCGTCCCGGCTCCGAAAAAATCTTCTTTCAACCGCAAAACCATCCCGGCCAGATAACATCGCCTCTTGATAAATGATGGCCAGTCGTGAAAAATATTCATTAACGCCCGATCGCCGGCTATTAACACAATCTTTAGCTAATTTTATTCGTGCAGGTGAAACTTACAGCCCTGTAAAATGGAGAAGACCACGATGTGAGATACGCGGATTTCGGCATAAGATACGATTAGAAATGATTTATTAGAGCTCAAAACCGTTTTCAGTTGTTCAAAATGTGTTATAATTAAAAAGTTATAGCACTTCGAATTTTAAAAATTTCGGGTTTTGACTCATACCTTATCAACCAATCATAAACCACTCACGTCTTGTTGTATAGTAAATAGTATGAATTTTCGAACGCAGTAACAAAGAATACACAAACGAACAAAAATCAAACTGTCATTTGTCAGATTTTTTCTGAAAAATGCACAAAACAAATTACACGAATTGCAGTTCGGCACAAAACACTTTACTGATAATATTGACGTTGACAAGAATGTTGCCAAATACATTTTTCAGGACCATTATTTGTGTTTTTAACACGAAAATCGGTTACAATTTATACAGATGAAGATGTTATTTCTATATTAATATATCGATTTATCCATTAGGTAATGGAAGAAATGGATAAATCAGAAAATGTTTATTGCAATAAATATACAAAAAACGCACATTTGGCAGGAGTAATGAAGAGTAATAGGAAACGTGGCAAACTTGCTAAATGTGACTTCTCTTTGCAACTCTCGCTTTGATTGGAGCAGAGTGTATGACGATTGTGTGACGTTTTTCAAACTTTAAAAATTAATTGCGGCCTTATTTGGAAACAGAAAAAAATAAAAATTTCATTACGCGCCTTCTTAGAACACACGGTTTTGAAAAAAAAATTAAAAAAAAGTCGTGGTCTTCTCCATTGCGCAGATAAAGCAGGAATGAAATGATAGAGCGGCGTTCCGCCGTTAAACGGGTGTAACTGCAGCGGTTATACAGCCAGGAATTAATGATCGCCATTGTTCGCCGAGGGTGGGTAGAACGTCTTCTTCTAAAGATAGTCAAGACCGATACAAATCGCCCAGACGCAACGTAGAGGCGTCGAACGTTCGCTTGCGGTCTACTGATTTGTCTTTCCGAGTTACATACGCCTTTAATTAGCCATTCATTCGATTTTTCTCGCAATCACCACCATCTATCACCATTAACTTACACGTACAAGGGTAGTATAAACAAGAATTTCTAGCTCTATAACACGGCGCTGGTTTGTATTTTAAACACGTGCATTATATCTACGAAAACATTGTTGTGTGTAGAGAATATATGCGCTTACATATAGTTTACAGTTAGAGCCTCTCGTAAATTAAACGCGAAATCCTATCGCCTGTGTCAAATCAGAACGGCCATAACAATTTAATTTTAATATACGAAGGTGACTTATCTGCGGGATTAATCTTGTACACATTTAATTTGTTTGTCGCAGATAGAGGTCGCTGTACGGACACGTACAACACTAATTAGTCGATTAAAACTTTAGTACAACTTTCGTACAACTCCGGAACTCCGGTCAGTCATTTGTTATTTATCAAGATAAGGTTTCTAATGGCGCGGAGCGTATTTCCAGAGGTGAAAGCGATTTTTTGTCATTAGTAAATGGCTGGGAGTCGGGATCTGCGGGGAATTCCCCGCTGTTGTTGTTGAAAAATCCGTCGAATAGATTGGAGTTTATATAGATGTGTAAACGGTAAACAAACGAATTTGTGGCAGGTATTTATACAAACGCCTCACGGAACAAGCGCAAATAAACAAGCAATTCAATGACATCTTCATCTGCATCTATTGGTAGCCAACGTGTTTATTCGAACGCCCATGAGAAACCGATACTTTTGAATATTTACGCAGCAGCTCTCAATTTGCTTTCAACGTCAATAGAAACTTTACAATTCCTTTGATTAATGTGGCTCTTCTTCGCCATAATTAAAAATTCAATTTACAGAACAAACACAGATGGAGCCGATCGAGAGACGGTCGCCTTCAAATATTTGTGCAAGCATTAAAGGCGATGTTGTCCTCGATTTGCGGTCGCCAAAGGACCAGCCAGTGACTTGGGAAGTTGCACCGAATTTATCGGATTTTATTGCGTTTGGAAACTGATTATTTGGCAACGACCACAACACGCTGTTATTCTCTTTGCGGTGCAATAATTTTCATCGGGCGCGACTTCGCGAGTCCCTCCGGTATCCAATCCGCAAAGGACAAATCATATTTATGGGCAATACGTGAATTAAATTGTCCGATCGAAAACCGACGGATAAATCTCGCTCGAATTATAATCGAAATTGATGGATCAATTTAACGCGCTGATCATCAGCGCGATTTCGATTTCGAAATGAAATTTCCAACGACTTACCTTCAGCTGAGCGCAGGCAAGCGCAGACCGCCAGTTGTAGAAGAATCGAAGACCAATCCATCGCGAAATTTGCCTCTTGGAAATTTCTATTCGGAGTCTCCGGCGCACTTTTTACATTTCATTAAACTGTCTATTGCCCACTGGTGCACTCCAATCATAATAGTCATTAGGTGAAAATCGATAACAGGTGCATTTTTATCTATTAGCGTTGCGTTAATAATTCATCGCGTTGGGCCTGCGTTTGATTTCATAGTCTTTGTTCCATGCGGTGATTGCCTGGAAAATAAAAAATAATATAAGAGTATTGGAATGGCATCGTTTGACAGCGGTATGTAAACATATTTCTCGCATGATTACTATTCATTTTAGTGAATCGAAAATCGTGGATACATTGAAGTTGATAGAGCAGAAAAAGAGAATTAATCCGTCATTACTGCTGACAGAGTAATTAGAAAACAATCATGCACAACATATTACCAAAGTTCAATTAATTCATTCGATTTATTTGATCGATCATTTATCTAATAAAGTTTGTGTTTAACGTGCATTGTTATAACAAAGTTTCTTTACGAAAAAATCGTACATTGATTTGATTTTATCGGCTACATGTAGGAAAATAGAGCACCTCTCGGCAACAGAGAGTAATTTTTATTAATTTCTTTATCGATCGAGCTGGTTCGTTTCTAATATTTTAGTTAATTAATTTTCCCCTCGGAAAAGCTTTATAAAAATCATCGGCTCCGCCGCAAAGCCAAAGAAGCCTTTGAAATCCACTAACACAAAAGATTACTGGAACATAAAATGAAGAAAGACTAAAAACAAAAATTAAGCCTTGCAGAAACTACCTTTTAAAATATAGCTTTAGGTACACTCATAAGCACTAATAAAAATATTATAGGATATTTAAATAGCTGAATTTGTGGAGTTCAAAGCACTTTCTAGTTGATTTTGCTAAATGATATTTTTTTCACAACGTTTCCATTTATTTTGGTATCATCCTGTTTATTTTAAATTGCGTCTAGGCGTTCCATAACGCCTTTTTGGACGTGTAAACGTCGAGAAAACGTGAAAGAAACCAGTTTTTTAAACGCAATTCATAACGCCATAATTCCAGAAGCGACGAAAGATTGAAATAAAACCGTTCACGTGATTTACGACCCATATTTTTACATATTTATCAATATTTATTTAATGCCGGTCATTAAAAAAGTTTTAGGTCGAAAGTAAGCAGTGCGTATTACCTACTTTATGGGAAAAATCGGAAATTTACATATAAATTGATACGTTCAAGTGCGTATGTAGCCGGAATTTAAAATTAAATTGATACCTTTATTACAGAAATTACATAGTAGTAAATATTTCTGTATGTCCAATTTATAGTTCACAATTTACATATTATTAATTACAAGTTTTTCGAGACGCTTTTTTTATTGGATACGAAACTTTAATAAATCTCCGGAGAATGCTGTTAATTAATTTAACCTGAAAGTGGAAAATATCCAAGAAACTTTACTGAAAAAAATATCTACCAACTTTTATTAAATTGTTTTTGATCCATAATTCTGTATGCAAATAAGTTCAATTTTATTGACGCCTTCATTTTTCTAGTAATTCTATCTCGCGAGCAATTATATTTAATCAAAACATCTGTTTTTTCATGTAACACATTGTTATACAAGTTGTATCAGAAGCGCTTCTTTAAATTCCAAATAAAAAATTAACAAGAACCGTTGTTGAAAGGGGGTGATATAGCCCTCGGGGGGCGCAAACTTCAGCATAAATCCAGGTATTTTTTTCCAACAAAACGCCATCCCAGACATACATCGAAGCATTATTATCCACGTGGACGTCCGACCGGTCATATTTCTGGTTTTGCGGTAATCGAAGCATTATCAGGATTTACGATCTGCCCCTATTTCGTATTTCGTATTCGCATTACCACCCCTTGCGAATACCACGCTAAACAATCGCAATCGGGGTGGATCCAGCGCAGGACTGTAGAAAAAAAAAGGTTATTTTTGAATAAAAAACCACCCTTATCGTCACCCCGGCAGGCCCAGCATTCCGCGGGCGAAATTAAATAACTTGAGAACTGGCCTTTACAGATAATTTTTATTGAATTAAATAAGCCAATTAGAGGGTGGATTAAATTCCAATAAAATTGGCGCAAAAATAATGTAGGAGTACCTTATGAAATTGCGCTGATACGGCTCTGTCTTTTGTACAAAAGTACGCTATGATTCCCTGGGACAACATTGTATCGAAAATGCTCGATCTATCGATGGGGGCCAATATTTTCGTCTATTGTTATCTATTTTAGTCATATGTTGGATAGAAATGATAGAAATTGATTTCTTTTCCCCAGAGTCACAGTTATTTCAATATCTATTGTCAGACAAATCAGAAATTGTAATTTTAGTGTGACGAAAAAATTAACGTATAATACAGAAAAGGCGATAAACTGTGAGAATATAGACTGAATATTTTCTATTTTTTGTTTGCGCTCAACCCGGAGTAACAGTAGCTTGGCTGCATAACAAATAAACGTAGGACATGCTCCTATTCTTCTTGGTTGTTTCTACCAGCGAGCATTCCTGATATTCCTAATATATCATTTCTAACAATGCACTGGTGTATGTGCCGTACTTAAATTAGAAGTCTATAAATTTCATTCGGTGCAACGATGGTTTATATGATTTAATTATTTGCTCCTAGCAAATATAACGGTATTGAATTAACTGGGTACACTTGTGTAGGCAGTTTCGACCAATTAAGAAATTTTTAATTTATATTTCAAGAGGAAAAGAAAATATCTACGTGTGTAATTTCGAAGAATGTGCGATAAGATTTTTCGTTTTTAATAAAATATTTACTAATCTTGCACAACTACCTTGTTAAATAGATAACTTAATTGTGTTTGGATAAGAAAACTAGCTGTATCAAACGGATAAGGCAAGTTTCTCGTAATAAAATTATCTCTAATTATCGCCAATTATCGAGGATAATTTCTCCTAAAACAGAAAAACTAGCTGCATTTCCTCACACGAAAGGCCGATAAGATAAGGAAACACTTGAGGTGGAAATTTATTTTTAAAAAGCAATAAAACCCACGATTTATTTTAACAACCACCGCCGTTACCGAGGCTAGTCTGGCCGATAAACCCCACGTATAAACCGAATGAATTGTTATTTATACTTTTCCTTTTACTTCTTTTGTAAGAAGCGCCGCAATCATTAAATGGTCAATAATTTAGAAAAAAACCCGAGCTTAAATATTCGATCAGAGGTTTATGTCGCCGATAACAGATTGATGAAAATGTAATCACTTATATTTCCCTTTAAAAATTCTTGTTGATGTTTGTGCATTTTTGGAACGCCATTTAGATAGCTTAGACATTAATATTTATTCAATAGTTTCCCCGATTTCTGGCACGTATGGAGCGTTTCTTAACGAATTTATTAGCTAAATAACGAATGGTGGAATCTTCGGAAATGAAGAATCGTAATGAGTGCACTGCACAATGGTCGAAAACCATCTAAATTTAGAAAACCGACAGCCAATTAACTGCAGTTGTTATTGTTAGAATCGGAAACGCCCTTATAGATCTGGAGGAGATAATAGATCGAAGCATTTCTTGGCTTCCGAACAAATATAGTCCAAGGCCTCGCTAACGAATTTCCTACCACTAAGTGGTCGAACTGGAAAATTTTGTTCAGAAGTCTAATTACGGGTCGGGGATTACCAGACAAACAAGCAAAGGCTGTTTTGAGCTCGATGTGGCCAGCAAAGTTATTCGTTAAGGGGATGGAAATTTTAATATTTAAAAATAACGAACTGACCATTAAAAATTGGACGGTTTTAGATACAGGGTCTTCCAATGAAAATTCCAGTTGAAATTCTAAAATTAGGGGAATGAACAAAAAATTGACGGGAATTTTGAATAAATTTTCAATTCTCTAGTTACAGGAGGGATTAAATTTTCGTTGAAAGACTCTTTATATTTTTCGTTTGAATTATGCTTTTTATTATGCAGATGCACATACAAATAATTTTTATTGGTCCGAGTAGTAAATTTCTTACCATCTTACCCAATAAAATCATGCCCATATGGGATACTTTGTGCATGTAACGAATTAATAAGAGTAGGTGTAGGTGGTGGTATATTATTGTGATTTATTGGTATAATTGATTTCGTTGAAACACGCATTAAAAATTGAGCAGTAAAAACTCCCACTAATGAAATATATTCAGATAATAAATTCAGATAATTAATTTAAACAATCTACAGGTAAAAAATACAGATTTCAGTACATGCAAGTTTGAGTGGTAGAAAATCATGCATTTATTTTACAAAAAATTAAAAAAAAAATATCCAACAGAAAAAATCCAAGCGGTCTTTAACCCCAGCTCCCATCAAAATTCAGTAATTCACTCAATCAACCCTCAAAATCTCCGGGTCAAACCCTTTCTAGCATGCTCGCCGGCCACTAATCATCGAATCTCATCACTCGCATGCATCCACCCAAAAAAAAAATCACCTCGCTCCCGACACTCACCTATACTCTCTCCAGCGGTGCTCCAGCCCCAAAATCGCCTCGGCACTTCTCTCAAAAAAACCCAACTCAAAAACAGCCTCGTGGATGCGAGCACGACGCCGACCGCATGCGGCACTCTCCGGACTACGCGAGACACTGAAACCGAAAACGGAATCGAATCGCCGACTAGTCACAGCATAGCACCCTCTGCCGTCCGTGAATGATCCTTTTCCCCTCCCTCGACGTTCCGGACGGGGATGAGACCGTGCTTGGGACTCCGCGCTGGAACTACTATCCCCAAAACGCGTAGTGGAGGCGGTAGTTTTTGCCCGTTTCGTCTCTTTCAACAATCGTTTTACCTATATCGGGATCGTTATCCTTATCGGTATCCAATTTTTTACCCTTTTGCTTCGGCTGGACTTTTCGTCCTTCGATTCTAATCAATGGTTTATAATCCAAGGCAATCCTTTTATAAGGGTGGTTAGCTCTTGGGGTCTCCTAGTGCTTGCTTATCCTCCAACTTATCAATTTATTCCATCTCCTGGTGAAAGCCCTGATGCATTTTTTGCACTAGGTTCCAATAGACTTCCTTTGGTCAATATTCCTTACCATAGGATTCAATTTATTCCATCTCCTGGTGAAATTCCTAATGCATCTGAGACACAATTTGTTGCACCATGGCAAGTTGAAATAGACTTCCTTTGGTCTGCATTCCTTGCCAACATCTTATAATCCACCTCCTGGTGAAATTTCTAATGCATTTGAGACACCGTTTTTGCACCAAGTTCCAATAAACTTCCTTTAGTCGATATTCCTTACCAAAATCTTCAATAGGATTCAATTTATTTCACCTTCTGGTGAAATTACTAACAATAAGACATCTTAAACACAATTTGTTGCACCAAGACTTCCTTTGGTTTACATTTCTTACCAACATCTTAACCCACTTCCTGGTGATATTTCTAATGCATTTGAGACACAATTTTTGCACCAAGTTCCAATAAACTTCCTTTGATCAATATTCCTTACCAATATCTTCCACAGGATTCAATTTATTCCACCTCCTGGTGAAATTACTAAGGCATCTTAAACACAATTTGTTGCACCAAGACTTCCTTTGGCCTACACTCCTTAGCAACATCTTAACCCACCTCCTGGTGAAATTCCTAATGCATTTGAGACACCATTTTTACACCAAGTTCCAATAAACTTCCTTTAGTCGATATTCCTTACCAAAATCTTCAATAGGATTCAATTTATTTCACCTTCTGGTGAAATTACTAACAATAAGACATCTTAAACACAATTTGTTGCACCAAGACTTCCTTTGGTTTACATTTCTTACCAACATCTTAACCCACTTCCTGGTGATATTTCTAATGCATTTGAGACACAATTTTTGCACCAAGTTCCAATAAACTTCCTTTGATCAATATTCCTTACCAATATCTTCCACAGGATTCAATTTATTCCACCTCCTGATGAAATTACTAAGGCATCTTAAACACAATTTGTTGCACCAAGACTTCATTTGCGGTTTACATTCCTTATCAACATCTTAACCCACTTCCTGGTGATATTTCTAATGCATTTGAGACACCATTTTTGCACCAAGTTCCAACAAACTTCCTTTTGTCAATATTCGTTACCAATATCTTCTATAGGATTCAATTTATTCCACCTCCTGGTGAAATTACTAAGGCATCTTAAACACAATTTGTTGCAACAAGACTTCCTTTGGTCTACATTCCTTACCAACATCTTAACCCACTTCCTGGTGATATTTCTAATGCATTTGAGACACAATTTTTGCACCAAGTTCTAATAAACTTCCTTTGATCAATATTCCTTACCAATATCTTCCACAGGATTCAATTTATTCCACCTCCTGGTGAAATTACTAAGGCATCTTAAACACAATTTGTTGCACCAATACTTCCTTTGGTCTACACTCCTTAGCAACATCTTAACCCACCTCCCGGTGAAATTCCTAATGCATTTGAGACACAATTTTTGCACCAAGTTCCAATAAACTTCCTTTTGTCAATATTCGTTACCAATATCTTCTATAGGATTCAATTTATTCCACCTCCTGGTGAATTTACTAAGGCATCTTATACACAATTTGTTTCACCAAGACTTTCTTTGGTCTACACTCCTTACCAACATCTTAACCCACTTCCTGGTGATATTTCTAATGCATTTGAGACACAATTTTTGCACCAAGTTCTAATAAACTTCCTTTGATCAATATTCCTTACCAATATCTTCCACAGGATTCAATTTATTCCACCTCCTGGTGAAATTACTAAGGCATCTTAAACACAATTTGTTGCACCAATACTTCCTTTGGTCTACACTCCTTAGCAACATCTTAACCCACCTCCCGGTGAAATTCCTAATGCATTTGAGACACAATTTTTGCACCAAGTTCCAATAAACTTCCTTTTGTCAATATTCGTTACCAATATCTTCAATAGGATTCAATTTATTTCACCTTCTGGTGAAATTACTAACAATAAGACATCTTAAACACAATTTGTTGCACCAAGACTTCCTTTGGTTTACATTTCTTACCAACATCTTAACCCACTTCCTGGTGATATTTCTAATGCATTTGAGACACAATTTTTGCACCAAGTTCCAATAAACTTCCTTTGATCAATATTCCTTACCAATATCTTCCACAGGATTCAATTTATTCCACCTCCTGATGAAATTACTAAGGCATCTTAAACACAATTTGTTGCACCAAGACTTCATTTGCGGTTTACATTCCTTATCAACATCTTAACCCACTTCCTGGTGATATTTCTAATGCATTTGAGACACCATTTTTGCACCAAGTTCCAACAAACTTCCTTTTGTCAATATTCGTTACCAATATCTTCTATAGGATTCAATTTATTCCACCTCCTGGTGAAATTACTAAGGCATCTTAAACACAATTTGTTGCAACAAGACTTCCTTTGGTCTACATTCCTTACCAACATCTTAACCCACTTCCTGGTGATATTTCTAATGCATTTGAGACACAATTTTTGCACCAAGTTCTAATAAACTTCCTTTGATCAATATTCCTTACCAATATCTTCCACAGGATTCAATTTATTCCACCTCCTGGTGAAATTACTAAGGCATCTTAAACACAATTTGTTGCACCAATACTTCCTTTGGTCTATACTCCTTAGCAACATCTTAACCCACCTCCCGGTGAAATTCCTAATGCATTTGAGACACAATTTTTGCACCAAGTTCCAATAAACTTCCTTTTGTCAATATTCGTTACCAATATCTTCTATAGGATTCAATTTATTCCACCTCCTGGTGAATTTACTAAGGCATCTTATACACAATTTGTTTCACCAAGACTTTCTTTGGTCTACACTCCTTACCAACATCTTAACCCACTTCCTGGTGATATTTCTAATGCATTTGAGACACAATTTTTGCACCAAGTTCTAATAAACTTCCTTTGATCAATATTCCTTACCAATATCTTCCACAGGATTCAATTTATTCCACCTCCTGGTGAAATTACTAAGGCATCTTAAACACAATTTGTTGCACCAATACTTCCTTTGGTCTACACTCCTTAGCAACATCTTAACCCACCTCCCGGTGAAATTCCTAATGCATTTGAGACACAATTTTTGCACCAAGTTCCAATAAACTTCCTTTTGTCAATATTCGTTACCAATATCTTCTATAGGATTCAATTTATTCCACCTCCTGGTGAATTTACTAAGGCATCTTATACACAATTTGTTTCACCAAGACTTTCTTTGGTCTACACTCCTTACCAACATCTTAACCCACTTCCTGGTGATATTTCTAATGCATTTGAGACACAATTTTTGCACCAAGTTCCAATAGACTTCGTTTGGTCAATAATCCTAACCAATAGGATAAAATTTATTCCAGCTCCTGGCGAAATTTATTTACAATAATACCCCACCTTACGGTGACGCGGTTGACTTATATAACGTTAAGCGCTTTATATGCAGAGCAGGAGAACTCCGATTAGGGAGATTTAAGCTCCTGCGATGCTAATGCAAAGTAGTTCATAGCTCATTGCTCCGCCGATAGTTAGTTCAATGGCGAACGGTTAAATGAGTCTTGTTTTGTTGTTTATAAATTGTACTCGACGCGCCTCAGGAGCTGAAGAGGCGGCGGCTCCCCCTGGTTGCGGCCCGTTTCCATGCCAGACACGTTCCTGCTTACGGACCGTTGCGGACCGTAAGAAAAGCAACCTTATTAGAAACGGCGGTGGAAAATTGCACCCCCCGATTCGGTTTTAAGTGCTTTTGTGTGTTTGGTGTTTTTTGGCAATTCCAGCGGGAATGTTGGTACAATTGCTTGCTGAATTTTCCGGTTTATTTTAATGCAAAAACATGCTATAATATGCTAACGAAGGTAGTAATATTTTTGCATAAAAATAAACTCCACTACCCAGGTAGATAAGTGTATATATTTGAGTATTTAATCCGGTGTATAAGAGGTAGTATTCTATTTTCCGGTAAGAGGGAAATTCGGATTAGACGGGAAGCGATCGTGCAATTGCGATTTATCGCGAACACATCGGGTTTTCCGCGTTTTCCTCTCACTTTCTCTGTCAGCGCGCCCGAAGGAAAGATTCCAGCTGCCAGACGTGGATTTTTCCTGCGTTTGAAATCTTTAATTTTGCTCTCTTATCGTCAGCGGAATTGCAAAGCGCGGCGCTCCTCCTGCTCTCGTCTTATTGTTGCTGGTCGGGCTGCCACTCCGCTTTATTGAAACAATCTGCATGTCGGCTGCGGGAGCATATCTGTTTGATTCCGGGCCCCGGAATATTTCGGAGATTACCGGGAGGAATTCTTCAAACTTTTATTTTGTTTCCACTGCCTTCTTTTACTGCTTTTAATAGAATTAATGGGCTACTCTAAACGATAGACCGTAATTAAATGCGTTTTTTTGAAGGGCTAGTTTTTATGTATATAAAAGGCCCCGAGAACCGGTCCTGCGAGGCGGTGTCGGCGGTTAATATAATTCATTAACAGGGTTGTTGCCGCCGCCGGCGGGCATAAGTGGTTATGACTTCAACATTTTGTTAGTTACATTTGTGTGGATGACGTACATTTGTCAGGATATTTACACGTCCCCTTCACATGAAATTTTCATTAATGGCGACTTCTGCTCGCCGCGAAAACAACGGCATGAAAACTGAAAACTCCAACGAGTGTGGGGGCGAATTTTAATGGCATTTCGATAATTCCCATACGAATTAGTGCGTTTTGTAAATATAAATTTACGATTCGCGTCAACTTTTCCAATCTCGTCGGAGCCCGCGGGTTTCCAAGGCAACGGAACTTAACTATTAACCTGAACCGATACCAAAAATCGAATTGCATTCTCATTAGGTTGTAATCACTGGCGGGGCGCCGAGTTTCATTACAGGGGGGAAATGGCGCCATAAATCTAGTCCTGTTCCCTCTGCTCTCGCCCTTGTCCTTGTTTCCTTATCCTCGTCCGAACTTTTCCTGCAGGTACGGCCTGCGAGCAATCGAGTTAAACACGGCAAATACAATTTGAAGCTGATACAGGGTGATCTAAATACATGCTAAGCAGATATTTTTGTATTAAAATTGAGTGAATTAAGTAGATTGTTTTGGATAGAAAAATATTTTTTTCCAAAGGTTTTTCCTAAAGCCGGCTCATCGCGAAACTTTTATGTATAATAAAGGCAACACTTTCAAATTGAGGTGCGTTTGTAGCTGTTATATCAAAGCAAAGTTTCCTTATCGGCCTTTTTAGAATAAAGTTTAGGGAAATTTGGTCTCGCCGGTTCTCCCACGGGGAAGTTTATCGTATTATACAATATCACATAAAAGGCCTATAGGTAACCAATTTTTGATTTAGGAATCCTGTTCCCACCAGCCGAATCAATAACTATAACTTTATACTATAAATTTGATTCAATATTTAGATATTTAGATAAGTAAAGAGGAAATTGCGAGGTTAATTACTTGGGTACACACGTACATGAAAATTTGAAAGTTTCCAAATCAGTTTGCGAATCTGAAAGAAAGTTCCTTCTTCCGTTGAATAAACAAGAGGGAGTCGATAGCCGAAGTTTCCAAAGGGAAAGTTATGGAAACGTCCCTAGCGCCGGGGCGGGGGGCGGCGCGGGGCGGGCTCAACCTCGGCAAACTATCCGAAACTGGCCTGCAAATTGCCGGTAACTGTTTTGGCCAACAATCCGGACTGGACGAGCCTTGCAATTCTGATTAGAAACGAAGAATCATGAATTTTCCCGGCGCGGCCATACACTATCAACTGAAAAATTGTTCCTACAGACTACAGGGTGTTATTTAATAACATGCTAATACTTAAGGGGATGATTCTTGGACCCATTTTTAGAAAAAAACTTTATATAAACCTATGTCCTAAACTTCTTAACTTTTGAGATACGGGGTATTACAGTTTTAAGAAAAAAAACAATTTTTTACTGTCATTTTCATACCACTTTCGGCGGACATTTCCAACACCTGATTTAAATTATTTCTTTATTTTACTTTAATTTCATAATTTCAACGTTTAAAAGTTATCCGCTTAAATAAATTATTGTTCAAAGTTAGATAAATCGTTTTTGGTCGTCATTCGTCCAGGTCCAGGAAGATGCAAATGAATGAATTTAATTTTTTTTAGCGAAACGGTGAGTTGTACGAAAAAAAGTCAAGAAATCGAATTTGTTCTAAATTGAACGAGAATTCGAAAAATAATTTTGATTTTAAGAGATGGCAGTGGCGTATCACTTTTTTATTCAAAAATATCTAGTCTGAGTCCAGTAGGGACGCCACTGTTAGAAATAAAAAAAAAGATTTTTGGGTCAAAAAATGCTCTTTAATGCATAAACGCCGTACACCAAATTTCATAAAAATATTTAAAAAGGTATGAAAATAACAGTAAAAAATTGTTTTTTTTCTTAAAACTTTAATACCCCGTATCTCAAAAGTTAAGAAGTTTAGGACATAGGTTTATATGAAGTTTTTTTCTTAAAATAGGTCCAAGAATCACCCCCTTAAGTATTATCATGTTATTAAATAACACCCTGTATAGCTGCTTTAAAATTTTATTATGAGTTAGTTAGATATGTATCTAATATTTAAGAAATATATGCATGTGTTTCAATGTCCTAAGACTCCTGTAAATTGTCATTAGCAACACAGAAGTTGTAAGTCAAAATTTGCTCTATTAGTGCAAAAAAAAATCGACGTGTATGGACGCTCAATTCCAAAACTAACTTTCCAGCTAGCTTTTGGTGTTGGCGTTTACTTTCTCGAGAAACCGAAAGAGCTGATGGGCATGTTTCGTTTGCCTATTTTTTTATTTTTCTTGCGATGAACCACAGTTAATGAAACCAGTAAGAAAAACATTTAATTACGAACCAGAAGACGCGTATACACACGAAATAATTTTCGCCTTCGATATTAAGTGATTAAAAAACAGTTTAAATTACAGCTAATTGCATGGATTTCCGGCGGCACTCCTAGCGGAATTGAATAGCACCTATCAAATGTCAAGGGAAAGGGGATCCCCCGAATGGCGACAAAAGCACCAGGCCGAAGAACGAGGAGCGAGAGCGCGTTCGGTAATCCAAAGGCGGCCTATCGAAGGCTCTTCAGTCAAAAGGGCCGAAAGGGTTAAGTCCGGGATCGTAATTAGTAAATGAGCTGCGACTTTCGCAGACGTTGCCGCACCGTCGCCGGATTGAAAATCTCCGGAGTTAGTACAATGGCGAGATTTATGGGTCTGTCTGCGCTTGATAACGCTCGTACAATGTACTTTCCCTTTCGGATTTTACTGGATTCGGTTTTCCTTTTCGGCTGAACTACTGGCACTTTCATGGAAATCGAGACGGCGGCCATTGTTTGCTCTCATTTCAATGCTTACTTACATTTCGGGAGTTATTCTTCCCGAGTGGATTAGGATATTGTTCCGCTAAATCGTACGCTTTTCGACTTTTATTCCCTAATAATCGAGTATATATTCACTGAAATAATATCTACACCAGCGACTGATACATCAACGATTTGCATAACAATTAACACCAACATCGACGACACTATAATGCTCGTATGTCTGAACGCATTGCATAAAACAAACGTAATTAGTAGCAACTGCATAATACCCAGCCCGGAGGGGTTTTGGGTTTTAAGTGTCGCGCTCTCCTCATCTCGCACCTCGAATTTCAAATGGGAATCGCTATTGAAGTCGACAAACGAACACAAACTGATACGGTCGGATTGTAAAAGGAGCCACCTGACACTGGCGAGAGGGCTGGTTTTTGGAATAACACCCCGAAGGCGTGCAGCAAGAATCGCTCGGGGATTTCGGCGGACCCCCGCCGGCTACGGGAAACGTTTGAAACGCGATATAGGGGGTACTGGTGGGTTCTCGAATAGAGGTAATAATGGAGGAAGATTATGGGAAATGTGTATTTTTTTTCTGATATTAAGTATATATAGAAGGGAGGTGAAGTATACAGGCAAGTGTAAATTTGTGTACGCAATATGGTCTATGGGTGCAACAAGGACAGCTTCCATTAGTCTCATGTGGAGGAAAAAGAAAGACTCCTACTTAACAAGTTTCCCTTTAAATCTCGGAAATTAGGGAGTTTTTCGAAATTTTTTATTCTTCAAAACTTGTAGGCAATTGTTTTTTTAACCAAAAGGTGAAAAATTTATTTTTTATCTCATTCGGTTTTCGAGATAATTCAGGTTTTTTGAAGAATTGCACTAAAAATTTGTCCTTTTATAGTCATTATAGCGAAAAACTTAAAATATCTCTGAAATTCGTGGTTTTTTCTAAATTTTTTATTCTTCAAAACTTGCAGGCAATTATTTTTTTAACCAAAACGTGAAAAATTCAATTTTTTATCTCATTCGTTTTTCGAGATAATTCAGGTTTTTTGAAGAATTGCACTAGAAATTTGTGTCCTTTTATATTCATTATGGCAAAAAACTTAAAATATCTCTGAAATTCGTGGTTTTTTCTAAATTTTTTATTCTTCAAAACTTGTAGGCAATTGTTTTTTTAACCAAAAGGTGAAAAATTCAATTTTTTATCTCATTCGGTTTTCGAGATAATTCAGGTTTTTTGAAGAATTGCACTAGAAATTTGTGTCCTTTTATATTCATTATGGCAAAAAACTTAAAATATCTCTGAAATTCGTGGTTTTTTCTAAATTTTTTATTCTTCAAAACTTGTAGGCAATTGTTTTTTTAACCAAAAGGTGAAAAATTCAATTTTTTATCTCATTCGGTTTTCGAGATAATTCAGGTTTTTTAAGAATTGCACTAGAAATTTGTGTCCTTTTATAATCATTATGGCAAAAAACTTAAAATATCTCTGAAATTCGTGGTTTTTTCTAAATTTTTTATTCTTCATAACTTGTAAAGAATGTTTTATTCAATAAAATGGTGGATTTTTAGTTTTTCTATCTCAATTAGTTTTCAAGATAATTGATGTTTTTTGTACAATAGTGGCATTACAATTTTACTCTAACCATTGTTATTTCAATAATCCTTCTTTATTCCTCTCATTATAGCAAACAAATTTGCACTTTTCTGCATAAAGATTTAAAAATTGCAGCTAAAACAACCATTTGCGCAATTTTAATCCAGCGCTAACCTAAATAAAAATTAATCGGAAACATCATTAATTTTTTTTCAGTAGGTATGAAAGCTTCATACGATTTTTTGCGCTTACGCAATTAATTACTGCATAAAACAGAGATGTGCATTCGTCCTTTTTTCTGTATTAGTGCACCGGCGAGCGCTTCAACAAAACAACAGTGTTCCCTAAAAAAATTTACATTCGTGTAGATTTATCGCGCGTCCGGGTTCGGTTACAAGTCGCTCCCTTGCCGAATGTCGCCGTGTTTGTTTTCAATTTAAACAAAAAAAATACTCCGTCTAAACAATATTTGAGTTCATTCCGCTGTAGCGAACATCAAAAGAACCACTGGCAATCCGGACGAAAACGCATCTGCTATTTTTACGTGGAATTTGGCAACAATACCGCCTAAATTGCGGGAGAATAATCGCTTTTATTCAATGGAAACAATTTCCTAGATTAATGTTTAACACCTATTAATAAGCGAGTTCCTTCAGGATGGTTCCCAAATGCAATATGCATTCGAAGAGCTGATATAGGGTTTAATAATGCAACATTTTATTTCGAAATGTAGCCCACATTTCCTATGGTAATTCGACTTTTATGACGGCCTAATGGGAAATTAATTAACATGATAGAGTTTCAATCCTTTGTCAACAAAACAAAAACAGAGTGTCTCTCTGATTGACAATGGTCCAAAAGTCGGGTACACCACGACAAAAAATCAAGCATGCACAAGCTAAAATTTGCTTAATATAAACAAAATTATTTACAAAACAATTAAGAAGTATCCTTTATAATTTGAGATAATTATTTTATATCTAAAATGCTTTTAATTTAGATATTTTAAGGGTATTAGGTACACTAATCATCTATTATGTACAATTAAATTTACCCATCATCTCTTTCATGCAATTTTCATCAATATGTCTGCGTTATTTTGCAGTTTTGCCAGTCTATATTCCGAACACGATCCAATGGATAACAGACAGGGCTATAATGGCTCGTCCGGCCGTATTTGCAAAATTAATAACAAAATATAATTAGTAAAATAGAATCAATTAATGGCATTATTATTTGAAAGCGCACTGGATTTTCATCACAACATTTCAATATAGACATTAAATCCTCTTCTACTTTGCCATTCCAAACGGGCTCGTTACATTTTAGTGCATTACCAGCAGACGGGTTTTATAACATTTTTCCATAATTTTCCCGGAAAATGTGTACGTAGTAAAATTCAAATCGTTGGTTGGCATATTTTTAAAGCAACTGCTGGAGATTATTAAGTGAGCCGGTTGATGGCTATCTATTCAAAACAATAGTAAATATATATTTACAAGGAAATAATTCATGCAACTATGCATGAAATATCGTTGCATTTCCCAATTAAAACCTCCCGTGCATCCGAACGAATTCCCCGGCGAAAAGCATAAATCCCGCAACCAAATGAATCCATTATCGCCGCAACCCATCGCCATCAACTTTAGTAAAACAACCCAACTTAGAATTGTATAAGCGTTTAATGAAGAACATAAACGTAAATCAAGCCATCCCCGCGCAAAACACCAGATTGCCGTGCTTTTTTTGTCCAGAAACAATCGGCGTGTGTCCAGTGCGTGGCCGGCCCGGGAGTTCCGGCGGAAGCCGCAGCGCCACCTATCGCCCGGATTTATTGCCCCGCAGATAGTGCTCCGGGCGCGGAGGATTTTCACTTTTCGCTGCGTTCGGTGGACAATAATCTAGCCCCAAGGCGCGTGGGATTCCACTAATGATGCCCAGAAGGTGGCACGTAATTACCGGTTTAATTAGAAGCAAGTTGCGCGCTTTATAGTTGCACCCTATTTAAGTTTTGTATTTTTTTTTTCAATAAATCACTTGTGGTGATTGATGAAGAATTCGATGTGAAGCTGTGCGAAGGGTTAGAAGTAATTCGTGTATTAGTTATTGAATTCGGGTTCGGGACCTCCTTGAATAATCGATGGGGTTTTGATGCCACCATTAATCAGTCTAGCTGATTTTCGCCATCTATATCACTCAAACTGATGTGTTGAATGATAACGAAAAAAACGGGTTTTGGAAAATACCGTTTCTCCGAAAGCCCGTTGAACTATTATGCATTAAGAGATTACGCTCGAGATTCTATATAGTTCCTCGAGCTAACAAGCTACTCCGGGGATTTATGAAGCGAAAAATATTTTGAATTACTGCCCGGGCGGGGTATTGTTGGATGCTCGATGGCTATAAAAATTTTAGTTGCTCGACAGTGGGGCGCAAATTCGAGTTTGTTCGCTTAATTTGCACCATCTTCCTCTTCCCCTTAATTAGGCGTCTTCAATTCTAATTAATCCCTAAACAACCCTGAAGTAATTTCGTCTAATTGCGCCGAGTTTTTCAAAACTCGCATTATCGCAATGGCAATTTCCTTCGGACGTTTATTAGAAGAGTTAGATCGTCGTGAATTCGACATCCCACTGAAATTTCCGGCATTAAGTAGGACCTCGTGCAATTCGGAAAGGGTGTAGCAATTGCATAAAAAGCGAAATTACGAACGGTGAAGTAGGTTTTGTGCCATTATGGATATGCCAGAGCTGGATTCCGCAGTTCGTGGAATATATGATAATGTTATTATCACTGGAAAAATAGCTACACGTTTAGTGCAGGGATGACTAAAAGTGTTATAGTAGTAATGTAATTTTACGTTACCAATAATTTCGTAGTAGGAATTATTGGGATGTCATGTGCATACTAACTCGCCTCAATTATGCGTAGCAGGAAAAATTTTTATTGGTAATAATAATCAATGCCTAATAAAATTCGATACGCGCTTTGTCATTCAAAACGGAATTGCATGTACACATAACATAACATAACGCGATTCTTCTTTTTAATTGCAGTTTTTTGTAAAATATCGGCGTATTTTTTTAATGGGCGAGTCCGCGCTGCGATGGGAACAATATCCGTTCCATTTGCATGGTAATCAAATTAGATTCAAATGAAATTGGGAAACTTTCGAACGTTGCATATCTCAATTAGAAAGTCAGATTAAAACGCCAAGAATGCCGGCCGGAAGTTTTCCTCCAACGACAACCGAATCAATCGTGACTAATTGGTGTTTTCGGAACTTTATGTGTCTAAAATTTAGCAAAAATAAATTCGTTTTTTATAAGTCCCCACCACAATGGCACCCTCAGGAATGGTGCAGACCATTACAGAATCAGAATTAACCTCAATGGAGAAGACCACGACTTATTTTTAATTTTTTTTTTCAAAACCGTGTGTTCTAAGAAGGCGCGTAATGAAATTTTTATTTTTTTCTGTGGCCAAATAAGGCCGCAATTAATTTTTAAAGTTTGAAAAACGTCACACAATCGTCATACACTCTGCTCCAATCAAAGCGAGAGTTGCAAAGAGAAGTCACATTTAGCAAGTTTGCCACGTTTCCTATTACTCTTCTTTAGTCCGCAAAATGTGCGTTTTTTGTATATTTATTGCAATAAACATTTTCTGATTTATCCATTTCTTCCATTACCTAATGGATAATTTGATATATTAATATAGAAATAACATAATAACAGATTTTCGTGTTAAAAACACAAATCATTGTCCTGAAAAATTTATTTGACAACATTCTTGTCAACGTCAATATTATCAGTAAAGTGTTTTGTGCCGAACTGCAATTCGTGTAATTTGTTTTGTGCAATTTTCAGAAAAATCTGACAAATGACAGTTTGATTTTTGTTCGAAAATTCATACTAACTATACAACAAGACGTGAGTGGTTTATGATTGGTTGATAAGGTATGAGTCAAAACCCGGAATTTTTAAATTTCGAAGGGCTATATCTTTTTATTTATAACACATTTTGAGCAACTGAAAACGGTTTTGAGCTCTAATAAATCATTTCTAATCGTATCTTTTGCCGAAATCCGTATATCTCACATCGTGGTCTTCTCCATTATCATTTAAGCTTCTACCACAGTCATCAATATTAAACTTGTTATACAGCGATCAAAGCGAGCCAGGAAAGTTTATCGGTAATTTAATTTAAATTTAAACTAATTTCCCCTATGCGAACCGTCATCCCCTCGCGCTCGACAAAAGATCGCAATCAGTTCCGATGAACACCTCGTCAAAGGCGCCGCCGGTCGCTCACAAAGCCCCGTCCCCGGCCCGCGGAGGCGGCGGCAAAAACGCGAAAGAACGCGCATTGTCACAATTCGCGTTCCTACAAAAGTCGTACTTTGAGTAATGAGCCCGAAGTTGCGACGTGCCGCCTATCAATCACTTAACTAATCTCGACGCCGGGACGCGGGCCCGCGCGTCGGGACGTCGGCGTCGCGGATGCCGACAGGCGGCAGCGCGGCGCTCCGCTCGCTGGATTTTTAGGACGTGCGCCCGCTGATATCATTACGAATAAGATCTCAACCAAATCACCACAATTAATTTTTGTTGTGCTCCAAAAGGTCACCCAGATTGTACGAATTTTCATTCCTCGCCTCCCATTGGCTCTTTAAATTGTCACTTGTCACATGTCATTTGTCACTTTTCACTTGTCACTTTGTGACTGTCAAATGTCGGATATTCCTAGAACTTTTTATCAGAAATTCCAATTTTGTTGTGCTTCAAAAAGCACACAAAAAGCACGAATTTTTATTCCACGCCTCCCATTGGCTCTTTAAATTGTCAATTGTTACATATCATTTGTCACTTGTCACTTTGTGACTGTCAAATGTCGTTATTTTGCGATATTTCTACAACTTTTTATCAGAAATTCCTATTCGCTTACGTTTAGGAAAAAATATGCTTTTCTGTACAATTTTCTAATGCCTATAGGACATTGTTTTCGTCCCGTTTTGCGGGGATTAAGTGATTCTTCGGGACAGATGGGAGATTAATGGCGGTTTTATTGCGTCCTGGCCCATAAACTAAAACCGACGTCTCATCCGTTATAATTCGATGCTCGAATTTGAGCCGATCCTATTTGCTAAATTAAGATGTCTTTTTGTTCGCGTTTCGGCGACGAAAATCGGATGAAATTAAAGAAATTGGATCAAATAAATTAAATTGGCGTACACCGAAAAGGCGGACAATTTTCCGGATTCATAGACCGTGATTTTCCGGTATATTTCTTTTTTCGTTCAACACTTTCCATGCTTTTCGATTGATTTATTTTTTTAGTATGTACAGGTGTAGTGGAGTTACCCTCATAATTAACTTTAACAGCTTTATCTGTCTGTTAGGCACCGCTCGGAATGAAAAAACGGATATTTTAGCAGATAAAGAATGTATTAATGTGTGGTAAGAATCCAGGTAGGAAATGAAAGAAGATTTATATCGCCTCTGTTTACTGAAACCACGTTGACCACCCAAACAGCGTTGGACAGATTTCAAGTATGTTTTATAGTATGTCAACCGACACAATAGAAAGGTCCAATAATAGATAATATTACTTCATTCTATTTTTGACATAGGTAGTTATACAGAAATTAATTCTGCTTATTTTTCTTCATCTCTTCTTCATCTTCCTGTTTCTAACCTGTTTCATTGTTTACAATTTCCTCATAATCTATATAGGTATGAATTCGCTCCGAGGCGATGAATAGATGTAATTCCCGAATATATGGAATGTTGTTTACCTTGGTTTCGATATTCAATGGATTGAAACCCCGAGCTTCATGAATAGAAAATAAATGCACGGATGAGAATCGGGCCCAGCTGGAAGCGCTCTGACAAAACAACGCAAATTCGGAAAAAGACGAACGTAAATATTGCGTTAAGATGGGAATCTTTGTGTTAAACACTTCGGTATGAATGGGGTTTTTACTGGAAACTATTAATGAAGCGGCAACAGATGCGAGGAAAATTCGAACAGGCTCCGCGTTTGTTCCAAGCCTTCATTCTTCCTCGTTTTTCGTTGTCAGTGGTGTCGTAACAAATGGCGTTCCGAGTGTATACTTGCTCACCAAACGTACCGAACATTAACTTAAGTAAATCACAACAAGACTAAGATCTGTCAGCTTTATCATAAACATAATGTAGTAGGTTTCATTAGGAAAGCGCATGTTTGCATTGTATGTATACAGGGTGTTAATGAATACGTTTACAAACTCCTAGGGCAGGTAGCAGATGTAAAAATAGACCCAAAAGTTCCAATAAACATGTGCCCTTGGACAAGTTTCGTTTGGGACCCAGATCATTCTCCAATATCTCCATGAACATCATCAGTTATGAACTGGAAACTGTACACAATTAATTAAACCATCTTCAAAGGGCTCTAGGTCCCAAAAGAAACCTCCAAGGACACCATGTTTATTAGAACTTTTCGGTCCATTTTTACATATACTTATCCCAGGAGTTTGTAACATGTATTTATTAACATCCTGTACAATTTATTTCTTATTAAATTATATAAAGTTTGTGCTACACTGAATCAATGGAAGACAATTTGCTGGTGCAATAAAAATTGCGGTATTTATTGTCGTTTGGAAATAAAAAGTCTCCGGGCAGTCGAGTCTGTTTTAAATTCCGGTCCGGTAAAATTCAACAATATAAAATCAATTTCCCTCGGCAACCGTTCGCCGTTTAACTATTTCTAGATATAGAAAATAACAGTCGGCGAATCAACAAAGCAAAAATTCTAAAATCCAGCAGAATTTCCAATAGCAATTGTCAATGCGCCAATAGTTTCGAATTTGAGCGGAAAACAGGGAAAACGCGTGGTCAAAGGCGACAGCGTTGCCAAATCTACCAAAATTTCCCCAATACTGCCACATTAACCAACTTCCAGAAATTCTTACTTCATGTAATATTAACATTACAATTTAGTACCCAGTATAATCCATTTAAAACTCACTACTTCTACGTATATTAGCAGCAATATGTGGTAGAAAATAATAGAGAATATCCAGATAATTTCATGAAAAAAACTCTCCTTGGCTGGCATTAATGGAAGTCGACGTGGCACCGGTGCAAGGGCACCCGCGATCTCCCGTGGATCTCCTCGGTCGTATCTCAGGAGTTGATACATTATTGGATTACCGTGTCAGCGGTGATGAAGGAGGCGTTGCGGTCTCGCATCCGTGGGGCCGAATGGCCCCCCTCTTTTCGTGCCCTTCGCAACGCAGGCCCTTCGCCGTCTGCTCCCTAATGTCCTTTACGAGGACTCTTATGCAACTTCTTATAAGAAAACTACGGCCGGGAGTTTATAGCCCAGGAACGGCGCCCGTTTAATTGAGCATGTAATTTTATCTTATATAATTAGTGGTTTTTTGTGGGATTAAGTATTGCTTAATTGGGGATGAGGGTTTTGAAATTTGCAATAAATCTTGATACCAATTTGAATGATTAAAACCAATAATGTCTACTTTGAAATGTTCTATTTTATCTTATCTTTTGTATTGCTATACAGGGTGGTCCAGTTTATAATGGCATAACTTCAGGAAATGATGGATAACGTTAAAATAATGATAATTTGTCAATACTTATATAGCCGGGAAAACTTTGTTTTCGAGATACAGGGTGTTGAAAATAAAAAAAAAATTGTTTTATTTTGAATATTGCCAAAACGGCTTCTTCGAAAAAATTTAATTTTGGCGCACAGGATAAGCTAAGGATCCTTCATGAAAATAAATCTTAGCCTACTTCCAGAATATTTGCGATGATAGTAGTCCTACATAACCGGAGAATTTTGCAAATATCTCCAAAACGGTGCGTCGTTCAAAAAAACGCAAGAACACTTTTTTGTTCTAAAAAGCATGGAGCATCGAATAACATTACTGTTATTTGCAAAAAAGTCAGTGGCGTAAAGGCTTTTTTTAAAAAAGGGCAATGGCATACCCATATCTCCGCCACTGGTTTTTGTAATTTATCACCATATTCCCTAAATCATGAAGGATCCTTAGCTTATCCTGTGTGCCAAATTTCAATTTTTTCCAAGAAGCCGTTTTGGCAATATTCAAAATAATACATATATTTTTTTTAATTTCAACACCCTGTATCTCGAAAACTAAGCTTTCCCAAAGCCTATAATAGTATTGAGAAATTATCATTATTTTAACGTTTTCCATCATTTCCTAAAGTTATGCCATTATAAACTGGACCACCCTGTATGCATTTATTTTTGTACGAATTTGACTGTACTATAATATCGCTGATCCTTGATCAAGACCTGCTATCCGAGATCCTTAAGACGGCAGCCATCTACCATATTAAACTTCCTGACCAGTTTTATTAAAGTGGTGGGATTAGAGTAGATTCCTGCCCTTATAGACAAGGTGGAGGAATTATGTCTTCTACAAAACGATGACGGCTCGGCCATATCACGGCTTTATTACGCCATTAGAATGAAAAGCTAGTCGTTTGAGCCCTAAAAGAGGTGTAATTTTGATTCTGGCGAAACGAAAAAAAATTCACATCTTACTGTTTGGCCATATAAATTAGTCTCTGGGGCTCATGAAACCTCAATTTTTTCCACTCAACAAACATCGAATAAATATTATTCAGCAGTTTAATTAGTTCCCTTTCATTGGTCAATAAATCGAATCGCCCCATGATGGAGCCCGTGTTTACTGTCGAGAACATACCGAATGAATAGTAAAAAGAAAAGCGTCGGGAATTAATTCGATCCCAATTACCTCAATTTTCCGTCATTTCCATTTCCTTTCCATCGAACCTTTCCAATTATGCCGGTACAAACGGAGAGGCCGCGCCCGCCCCGCGCCGCCTCATTTCGCATTCCTCCTCTTCGCGATCAAATAATTATTTTGTTTTCCCAAAAAGAATGCCGAATGCGATTTCACGGCCGGGCGGGTTCCCTTTTGTCCCTTCAGCGGTTTGATGGGACATTTATTCAAATCTCCTTATGCCTACCTTAAGGAGACGGTATCAAAACGCTCCGCAAATAAAACGAGTTTAATAAAAACGATATTGTATACCGTAAACGAGAGCTAGCGAGAGGAATGCAAAGATTCTTATACTTTTTCGCATTATGCATAGATCACTAAAGCTCGGAGTTTTGAATTTAGTTGTAATAGTGAAAGCTGTTATAACCGAAATATTGATTTGTGTTATGTACGTTTACACAGCGAATTTAAATCCCCTTAAGGCCCGGCTGTAGATGTCACAGGTGAACGTTAGTTCAACTATACTGCGAGTCAATTTTGAACCGAGTTTATTTTGGTTTTTGTTGAAGGGTGCAAGATTAACATTAGTTTGGTTGAACGTCGTTCAGGTAACGTTGGTTGTACTGAACTTCCTTTTTTTCACCTGAAATATAATGCCATATGCCAAAATTTATAATTTATATTTGAACATTGATTCCAATTTGATGTTACTTTTGATATTTCGTTTATTTTGAATTATTTGGACTGGAACTATCTACATTTGAGGTTCTTAATAATTAATATCTATTCGAAATCTACGTTTAAATTCAATATCGGACCATATTTCAAAAATAACTGGCTACATTACTGAAAGTTTATGGTCTTCTAGGATTAAAAAACCATTCAATATTTGTAAAAAATTTTCATCGTCGGTTAATTCTTCTAATAATCTTCTTATAATAAGAATTTTAACGTCAAATGTCCTTCTTGAACAGTCTTTGAACGCTCGTTAAGGTGCGTTTACGTATCTGAACCACTGATTGATAATGACTGACCTACTTACAACACAAATTTTGCAATTAAACTCGGTTCAACGCAGAACCAGAGTTGAACTACGCATCTACAACGGATCCTAAGAATATTGTACATTAGATATACAGGGTGGTCCAGTTTATAATGGCATAACTTTAGGAAATGATGGATAACGTTAAAATAATGATAATTTCTCAATACTATTATAGCCGGGAAAGCTTTGTTTTCGAGATACAGGGTGTTGAAATTAAAAAAAAAATATATGTATTATTTTGAATACTGCCAAAACGGCTGCTTGGAAAAAATTTAAATTTGGCACACAGGATAAGCTAAGGATCCTTCATGATTTAGGGAATATGGTGATAAATTACAAAAACCAGTGGCGGAGATATGGGTATGCCATTGCCCTTTTTTAAAAAAATCCTTTACGCCACTGACTTTTTTGCAAATAACAGTAATGCTATTCGATGCTCCATGCTTTTTAGAACAAAAAAGTGTTCTTGCGTTTTTTTGAACGACGCACCGTTTTGGAGATATTTGCAATTTTCTCCGGTTATGTAGGACTACTATCATTGCAAATATTCTGGAAGTAGGCTATGATTTATTTTCATGAAGGATCCTTAGCTTATCCTGTGTGCCAAAATTAAAATTTTTCCAAGCAGGCGTTTTGGCCATATCCAAAATAATACATATATTTTTTTTTATTTCAACACCCTGTATCTCGAAAACAAAGCTTTCCCGGCTATATAAGTATTGAGAAATTATCATTATTTTAACGTTATCCATCATTTCCTAAAGTTATGCCATTATAAACTGGACCACCCTGTATTTTTTTAAGCAAACCAATTGGATTTTTGTGTAGTGTAAACGTAGGAGTATATCATGGTGAGTGACAATGTCCTGAGTGTCGTGCAATTATCAATGCACTGTCAACTGGACATGGGATTCCTCTCGCTAGCTAATTGGAGGGAGTGACGTCCGTTATAGATCACGAGTCTCGTCCATTATTTCGCCATGATTTGCGGTGTACGCACTGGACGGAGATCGTTTGACCTTCAAACGACGTTTATTATCGGAACCCAAAGTCAATCATCCCGGCGCTACATGCGGGAAAAACCCCGTATATATAAAGGGCATGCTAATGGAAGCGCTAATAAATCGAACGTTCGGTATAATAGTACCGCGTGCACCGCTACCGCGATTGCGAGAATCCTGGAAACAAGGACGAGGGCACGGTGGCGAATCCTCCTGATTTGCGTGAACAAGAACTAATCAAGGATTCCGAGTGGAAGCAAAAGGGCACGGCCGCAGAGCAGACGATTAATTACCGCCGTTCGCCGCCCCCTCGGCCCCACAACCCGACGGGATTCAATACTATTCGGTTCGAGTGCAAATCAAAGATATACCCTCCATCTACGAGCCTCTGTAGCTCCGCCACCGCAAATGATTTACTTTTACTTGAAGAGGTAAATGAGCTATATATAGGTAATATTCCTCTTTCCTTTATGCAATATTTTTAGACGAATTCTACCTATATTACATATAAAGTTTCCCAGAACTTCGCTGTTACAACCAATATACAGTGTGTCCACTTAAGTTCGCACCATTTGCGAAACTTTTTTATTGTTAATATTACGAAAAAAAAATATTCTTCATAAAAAGTTCTGCATTGTCCAAAACCTAAAATGCAATCATCAGATATTAAAAATTTTCAGTCGTGTGCGAGGTTTGTCAAAAATTGTAATTTTTGTCCAAGAGTAAAGTACCTTTATTTTTGAAAATATGAAAAATTATTATAAAGAAAAAATGTTTAGAATTAAAAATAACTTTCAAATATTCAATATTGTTTATTTATACAAATATTTTTTTTACATTTTCTCTGTGAAAACTTTGGAAAGTGAAATGTGAAATCCTGTACTACTTTTAAAAAATGCCGGTGCATCCTAAATTAATTATGCAAAAAAGTGCAAACTTAAATTTTCAACATTTTCACGAAATTTTTTCAAGAAAAAATGTCGAAAAAAAATATTTTTATAAATAAACAATATTGACTATTTGAAAGTTATTTTTAATTCTAAACATTTTTTCTTTATAATAATTTTTGATATTTTCAAAAATAAAGGTACTTTACTCTTGGATAAAAATCACATTTTTTGACAAACCTCGTATACGACTCAAAATTTTTAATATCTGATGGTTGTAATTTAGTTTTTACACAATGCAGAACTTTTTATGAAGAATAACTTTTTTTCGTAATATTAAAAATAAAAAAGTTTCCCATATGGTGCGAACTTAAGTGGACACACTGTATATTGGTTGTAACAGCGAAGTTCTGGGAAACTTTAGTGTAGATACAGGAGCAATTTCTGGGTTTTGGAAAAATAAAATACGCCACCTTGCAATATGTCACCGGCAAAACTCCGGGAGCGTTTGGAGAGCATAGAAAAAATTCATAACACGAGCTTTTGGAAAAACGGAAAATTTATCAGAAAAAAATGATAAACGACGTCGGCTATCAGCGGGATGACCGTCTTGTTGGGATAAAGTAAGCAGATAAATCTCGCAGAGAACTGAGAAATGTCCCGTGTTAAGTTTTCGCGGAAGAAATATGGCCCAAACAAGACGCTTGGAGTGGACCTGCACCGAACTCAAAATGCTAAAAGTATAGGAGATTACATGCGAATCTGTAACGAGATAATAGGACGAAAAACCGGCCGCAAATCGTTCGAGATTTCATTTCCGAACCTTCCTACGGATCGTTTGTCTTTCTCCATGCACCGGAAACCGAAAGAAGAAGCAAAAAAACCAAAGACGGTTGTCTCAAATAGCCAATAACCATTCATTACGATCGCACCGAGCAAAGCGCAAGCGACGACCACACTCGGAAAATAACAGTCACTTACAGATCATTAACTACCTTCCCAACTAATTTCCTCCGTTATTAAAGCGCCGCTGCTAAAGAAAATTCCCCGTTTTTCATCGTAATCACCGCGGGAATAATACAAATCGTTAATATTGCGGAATCCGACGATCAATTAAAGCGATAATAAAATAACTTTGCGCCATTAGTATTAGAGGATACCTCTTAAAATCGCTGCTGAGATATTCAACCCCTTTAAGAGTCGGCTGAAATAAAAAATAAAAAACCCTCAACAAGGGGATCATGGCGAATGCGACATTCAAACACACAACAATTGGATTGAAGCACTCGCGCTCTAATTGCTGTTCTCTCTTGAATCTAATGAAACGAAAGAAGTTAAATCATATCGCGGAAGGGTTGAGCGAGGGCCGGCTCTTTTGTGTGCACCGGGGGCGATTAAATTGGCGTCCCAGCTGCTAGAAAGAGTGTTAATAGTTGTAAATCAAAGCATGTGCCCCGTAACAATAATTAAGTAGTTGGCTAATTTTTACCCCTAAGAAATAGTGTAAAAAATCTGAGCGCATCCCTACCCAGCGAGCTTATCAATATGTATGCCGTAAGGGAGGCTCTAACGGCCCATTTGAGAATAAATTGAAAGGTTTATTTCCTCTACACGGTCCCCACACACTCTCGAAAACAAACTTTTTGACAAAACAATCTCCATTTCATTTCTCGTGCGTGTTGCATTATAACGCTCGATTTCTACCAACTATGCGCCAGCGAAGGGACTCAATTTATACAGCACAACCTAATACAAACCTGTAACAACTTCTTGAGCTTAAATAACACCTAATAAGAATAGTAAATTAATTATTTGGATCGATAAAGTATCTCAAAAAAATGTACAGGGGTAAAAATGTACAGGGTGCGGCAGAGAAACTTACTTTTTTGAAATGTTAATAAAACCGAAACTATTGCAGATATTGGTACAATGGAGAAGACCACGATGTGAGATACGCGGATTTCGGCAAAAGATACGATTAGAAATAATTTATTAGAGCTCAAAACCGTTTTCAGTTGCTCAAAATGTGTTATAATTAAAAAGATATAGCCCTTCGAAATTTAAAAATTTCGGGTTTTGACTCATACCTTATCAACCAATCATGAACCACTCACGTCTTGTTGTATAGTAAATAGTATGAATTTTCGAACGCAGTAACAAAAAATACACAAACGAACAAAAATCAAACTGTCAATTGTCAGATTTTTCTGAAAAATGCACAAAACAAATTACACGAGTTGCAGTTCGGCACAAAACACTTTACTGATGATATTGACGTTGATAAGAATGTTGCCAAATGAATTTTTCAGGACCATTATTTGTGTTTTTAACAAGAAAATCGGTTACAATTTATACAGATGAAGATGTTATTTCTATATTAATATATCGAATTATCCATTAGGTAATGGAAGAAATGGATACATCAGAAAATGATTATTGCAATAAATATACAAAAAACGCACATTTTGCGGAGTAAAGAAGAGTAATAGAAAACGTGGCAAACTTGCTAAATGTGACTTCTCTTTGCAACTCTCGCTTTGATTGGAGCAGAGTATATGACGATTGTGTGACGTTTTTCAAACTTTAAAAATTAATTGCGGCCTTATTTGGCCACAGAAAAAAATAAAAATTTCATTACGCCCCTTCTTAGAACACACGGTTTTGAAAAAAAAATTAAAAAAAAGTCGTGGTCTTCTCCATTCTTTTTCCTCTGATAGATCAACTCATCAATTTTTTTTCAAGTAATTTTGAAAATAGTTTCTATCAAACGACAGCCGCCATAGCTAAATGAACAAATTGAGTCGTTTTGGTGTTATTAGATAAAAAAAAATTGTTATTAATTTTCGCTCGAGTGTAGGTATATCGGCACATAACATGTACCGCCACATAAAACGTAATGAATACATTTTAGGTTGAACGTACATAAATCTAACGAGCAGTCTGTGCGAGCGTGCAATAAATATCGGGACGTAAATGTAGGAAAACTGCCGTTCTACACCACCATAATATCCGTGTAATATATTCTGCGAAACAAGACTTTACGGCTTAGCGGGATTAAGCCGCTAAACAACTAAAAATTTAGAGGTGCCTCTCGAGTCCTCAAGCAGAAGACGGCTTAAGGCGAATTCGACCCATTAAGTTGTTTAAGACTATAATGGATTGGAGTATACCTATACCTATATACAATCTTAATGTAGATAACTGTATACGAATAAATTTTGTTAAGCAGTTATTTTTGATTGGCCTAACATATATTCATCTACCATACATAATTTTATTATTAAATTTATGAGGTGATTGATTCGCTCGAGTTTTGAGCCGATCCTGAACGTTCGTTATAAAGGCGACAGCTCTATATTAAATATTGAGCAGGTAATTTTCGGTGCACTCTTTTTAGTTTTAGCTATAAGATTATACGAGGTAACGTCTAACTTATTAAATTTCGTAATAAGAAGCCACGGTTTCGAAGACATTGCCATAACGAGGGTCTCAACCTGACTCGAAAGAGTTTAGAATTTGATACCATAGCAAAAAAGCATACACTCTGCGCCCTTTCCTAGCTACAAATACAAACATAAAAAGAGTTTAAATGCCGCTAGATCATCCCCATGGCAGTGTCCTCGACTTAACCCTCGATTGTCTATACGAGGGCCTTTCTAAAATTTATTAGGTCGTGCGTAATTCGAATTTACAGTTCCCGGGGCAACGGCGAATATGAAACCGGCAAGCAGCACGTCATAGCGATAAATAACGAATCTCGACCGTCTTCAATTGTCGTTGATCAGCGCTCTTTGATCAGCACTTGCGCGGAATCTCTTCGACACGTGCCCGGCACGCGATGAAGGCCGGCCACGCTTTGTGATTTCACCAAAGCGCATGATTCATCTCCGGAGAGCTCCTTTGAATTTATGGCCACTGCTCCTGCGTAATTAATCGGCATTTTTTACAACTAGCGGGGGTTAGGATACAACTGAGTAACTTTTTGCAAATAACAAGTACTGAATTTATTACAGTCCATTCATAAATGAGGCAATGAGGCAGAATAATAAATATCAATCAATTAGCCAAAAATAGATAATATTACGGGTGGAGTTCAATTGGTCCCCGCGGTCAAATTTACCCAAATATAATCCTTTTTCGACTCGAAAGCTATCAGCCAATTGGTCCCCAATACCGGATTAAGGGTTTCTTGGAAGGACCGATGGGAATATTTATAATTTCAGAATTCTCTGGCAAATTTCGATTATGTATTTTCATTTCGTAGTACAATTTGGGGAAATGATGATTAGGGGAAATTTTTTGACTTCTGTCTTTTTTTTCTATTTCAATATAGGGAAAATCCCATCCCTTCCAGTATACTTCTAGAAAATTAGGTGTACTTTTCATAATAACAAATTTCGATATTGTAAAATATGAAGGTACTTTACTCTTGAGCAAAATTCACATTTTTTGACATACCTCGTATAAGATTGATAAAATTTGATTTTTGATGGTTGCATCTTGAATTTTAAATCATGCAGACCTTTTTGTGAAGAATAACTATTTCGTAAAATGAATTATAAAGTTTCCCATATGTTGCCAACTATTTTTCGATATCCCTTCGTATATTAAAACTAAAATAATTCTTTTTTTGTACAGAATTTTTCTTTTAATATATATTGTACCAATTGTATATATTTTAAATTACTAATGCTTAGATATTAAATATTTTTTAACACTAAAAGCTGCATTTTGTCCAAATTCTCTCAGCTATGCAAGTACACCAGAAGATGTTAGCCAAATGATAGTTATTCCTGCAATGTAAAATCTTATCTAATCGGATTAGAATTATTTTCACCGCGGGGACCAATTAGCCCATTAAATTTATAAAATGGCGACCAATCTACCTGTAGGATTATGGAACCCCGCTGACCAATTGACCAACACCGAATATAACGTGGATGGTTCACCCTGTATTGGTTTTGCAAGGATCACGATGGCTTCGTCTCATTTATGAACAGACTATAGTTCACTTATGGTTGAAATAGTTTGTTCGAACTACAATCTATTTCTGAAACTATGTGTAACTCGGTTTTCGATATTATTAGCAGCGGAAATCTTGGGGATGGCCGGCATTGCGACCCTCATGCGTGTCCACTTAACGGATATTATCCGAAACGATGTGTTATTTAGAGGGTTTCCATTGCAGATAAAGGGTTGATGAATGGCTCGGTGTCAATGCAGCGGCACTACAGATAAACAAATAGTTATTTACTATAATCGAGGTCAACTTTAATAATGCGCCGCTCGGTATAAACAACCCCTATCTCTGCGGGCATGGATTTCAATTAAACGAGGCCCGATGTAGGTCGCAGGAAAATTTATAAATTTGCGCGAATTTGTAGCGGGTGGGATTTTTGGTATCCGAACTAGTATCGATTTTGGGCGGTCTACGATAATGTTTTTGGCACCTCCTATGGATAATTAGGCAGGACATATATTAGGGTTGCAGTCGGACATGATTTTTCAATTTGCAATGGACCTCCTAAGAGCTCCAATGGCGCATTTTTTAGCCCTTGTGTCTCCCCGTGACGTCTAAGTCACCCTATTCCACATCGGACTACGTTTACACTCTTGCTTCTACCAATTTCTTTAACCAAATATAAACTTTTCCTTCAATTATTACATCGAATAGTTAGTTCTATTTTTGAAAAATGAGTTAATTATTGGTGTATTTCAACACGAAACATAATTGAAGCTCCAGCTTGCGTCATAAACATCATTAGGGTGGCCTCTCGCTGGAATAAATAACCATTATTCCTCTTGCATCCGTTCCCTAATTACCGCGGTATGACTCAAATTTCTGTTCAGATCAGAAGAATCTGCTGGGATAATACCTCGGGTAATCTGCTGGCGACAACCGACTGCTGCGCGGGGTTTTTGCACGCACACAAAGTATCTGAGTAATTAATGACCTTCACTGTGTCACTATTGTTAGAGTAACACGACACCACCGTGTTTTATGGGGTGTGCGGTTTTGAAGGGGTTGCGAACTATTCGATTGAGTCTAAGATGAACGTTTACACAGTGAATTCGGATCGCTGCTGCTAGCTTTATTTTTTTGTATTCCAGTGCTCAAAGGATTTAAAAAATCCGCTGCTGACAAGCGCGAAAGTAGGTTTAAATTAAAAAAAGATCCGGTATAAACCGAAATCTTGGTCGGCGGCGCGCTGCGATCGGTTGATTAATGGAGGCGGTTGTCAGTTTGATCCGCCTACCTCCGTGTAGTCGATGTAAACATTGCAGCAGAAACTGGAAAACAAAAACACCGCTGCCAGCGGGCTACCGTTCGACCATTAAAAAATTATGGCTCAAGTCAATACATTTATAAATTTGTTTGTCTATTGATTAAACGTCTACAGGCCAAATTGATGGATGTGTTTTATAAAGGATTTAGAGATCAGAGGTTGTCGGATTTTCCTTAGGCGAAGCTTTTCGATTCTCGTTATGAAAGGCAAGGTAATTTACCTATATGGAAATCGAAATATGTGCTGTATTAAATGGAGAAGACCACGGTGTGAGATACGCGGATTTCGGCAAAAGATGCGATTAGAAATGATTTATTAGAGCTCAAAACCGTTTTCAGTTGCTCAAAATGAGTTATAATTAAAAAGATATAGCCCTTTGAAATTTAAAAATTTCGGGTTTTGACTCATACCTTATCAACCAATCATAAACCACTCACGTCTTGTTGTATAGTAAATAGTATGAATTTTCGAACGCAGTAACAAAGAATACACAAACGAACAAAAATCAAACTGTCATTTGTCAGATTTTTCTGAAAAATGCACAAAACAAATTACACGAATTGCAGTTCGGCACAAAACACTTTACTGATAATATTGAAGTTGACAAGAATGTTGCCAAATAAATTTTTCAGGACCATTATTTGTGTTTTTAACACGAAAATCGGTTACAATTTATACAGATGAAGATGTTATTTTTATATTAATATATCGAATTATCCGTTAGGTAATGGAAGAAATGGATAAATCAGAAAATGTTTATTGCAATAAATATACAAAAAACGCACATTTTGCAGAGTAAAGAAGAGTAATAGGAAACGTGGCAAACTTGCTAAATGTGACTTCTCTTTGCAACTCTCGCTTTGATTGGAGCAGAGTGTATGACGATTGTGTGACGTTTTTCAAACTTTCAAAATTAATTGCGGCCTTATTTGGCCACAGAAAAAAATTAAAATTTCATTACGCGCCTTAGTAGAACACACGGTTTTGAAAAAAAAATAAAAAAAAAGTCGTGGTCTTCTCCATTAGTTAATTCAGGAATTTTTATAACGCCCTATCTCAGGTGTACTTACCTGCAGGACAAATATTTCTGCTAGTTCCTAAAAGTGTGTTATAAAGCAATTATTGAAGATGCATCCTCCATTTTGTTTGATTTTAGGATATTTCGATATGATGATGATACTGTGTAAGTAGATGAAGCTTAACGTTCATTATATTTTAAAAAATTTGTCTGTGCCTACTCGAGTTCTTTAATAGAATCAATTGGTGGAAGTTTTCTTTGGCAATTTTCTCGGGGAGAGTTGAATCGAGGTTTAGCTAAAGACGCATTTTCGCAAGAACTTCGACATCAAAAGAGGTCGCTACGTTCATCAATAAAGAAGTCACCTTCATTTTTATTATATGAAAGTTTGACTTTCCGTTATTGTTTCTCGATTTTATCGAATCAAAAATAACGCAATTCCCTGCAGAAACTTTTACATTTACTCTTCGTGGAAGCAAACTTTTTTCCGGGCATCAAGAATCCATTAGAATCGGCAAAGAAACTCCCGGGCAGACGAAACCAAATAAATATTCAGACAACTTAACAGTTTTGACATAATTTCAACACGGTTTTTCACTTCATCGTTCCGAACAAAAACAACAGCTTTCCCGGAATTTAATTCCACAATTCGGGAATATCATGCAAATTTCGAAACGTTCGTTTGAGAAACTCAAACTCAAAACTCGCTGTTTATTTCCCAACTGTCGATCAAATATGATAATAACGCAAATCATCTCCGGACCAAAAACAATTACACCCATCGAAACCAACGCTCGTCTCCCCGAAAACAAAACCATAAACGTAAATACCAACAGCCCAATAATACGTCATCGGCGTCGATTAGAAACATCGGCGTCCCGACGTCGACAACAACGACCAGCAGAAATAGTCCGGGTTCATCAACGCGCAAAAAAACCAAATCGAATAAAGTTGACGATATACCCGGAATGCCGGGCCGCGGCTAACTCGATAAGGTGATAATTCGATAAAGGAAAACGTCATGCCGCAAACACAGACGGAACGATTGCGATATCTGGTCACGTACGGGGTCTATTCACCCCTTTGGCATGGTTAATCCTAATTTTCAAAGTTGCGCCCGATGACCGTCGGCTTGGAAAAGATATTCCCCAGTTGCACCCAATGATAGCCCATTGGAATATTACATGTATAGGTTGTCCAAAACAAAGTCACATGCACGTCACCATAAATTTGCTATACGTCACAAATAGACAGTGTTGCCAAACTTTTATAAAGTTGCATGTGACTTTATTTTGCACAAACTGTACTCATTTTTAAGAGGATCGCGATATGACTTGCTATCATGGTGTATTGGTAATGATTTTTTTGTCTCGTTGGTTGTTGATTGAGCAATAATATTGAAAATAGCAGACTTCAGGGATCGCCCGAAATCCGTTAAATTGAATCCGGCTAAACTAAAACTGATTTATCTCCATAACAGCGCATTCCTAAAGTAAGTAAATTCTCGTGCAGCCGCAGCATTCATCCAGCGGAATATTAGCAGATTACTGTTGGCAACAATGCCGGTAACAATGAAGGAATTATCCTGGCGGCCGTCGGGTGGCCAGCCTGGCAGGCAAGTCGGGCCGGGCCCGAGCCAAAGCCAAATTAATACCGCGCGGATTCTGCTGATAAATTATTATTGAAATTGTCCGATTGTTTGCGTTTTGCAGACCAGAAAGTCGAATCATCGGCTTATTGCGACTTTCAAAAGCCAGGAAACTAGATTAGAGCCTGAATGAAGGTTTGTTTAAACTGTTTTTTTATAAACTACTCGATTACTGTCACGGTTAATGGGTCCGTGTGAATTTTGCAACTCTTTCCGATCTCATCTAATAGACCATATAGTGCATTACTTTCGCTTTGAATGGAGAAGACCACGATGTGAGATACGCGGATTACGGCAAAAGATACGATTAGAAATGATTTATTAGAGCTCAAAACCGTTTTCAGTTGCTCAAAATGTGTTATAATTAAAAAGTTATAGCCCTTCGAAATTTAAAAATTTCGGGTTTTGACTCATACCTTATCAACCAATCATGAACCACTCACGTCTTGTTGTATAGTAAATAGTATGAATTTTCGAACGCAGTAACAAAAAATACACAAACGAACCAAAATCAAACTCTCAATTGTCAGATTTTTCTGAAAAATGCACAAAACGAATTGCAGTTAGGCACAAAACACTTTACTGATGATATTGACGTTGACAAGAATATTGCCAAATAAATTTTTCAGGACCATTATTTGTGTTTTTAACACGAAAATCGGTTACAATTTATACAGATGAAGATGTTATTTCTATATTAATATATCGAATTATCCATTAGGTAATGGAAGAAATGGATAAATCAGAAAATGTTTATTGCAATAAATATACAAAAAACGCACATTTTGCGGACTAAAGAAGAGTAATAGGAAACGTGGCAAACTTGCTAAATGTGACTTCTCTTTGCAACTCTCGCTTTGATTGGAGCAGAGTGTATGACGATTGTGTGGCGTTTTTCAAACTTTAAAAATTAATTGCGGCCTTATTTGGCCACAGAAAAAAATAAAAATTTCATTAAGCGCCTTCTTAGAACACATGGTTTTGAAAAAAAAATTAAAAAAAAAGTCGTGGTCTTCTCTATTTATAAAACAGTCGAGTTTATTTCTCTTCCGAACAGCCCAAAGAGTCGCAATCGGAGGGTGCGTGGAGGATATAATAAAAAAAGGGGACGAAATAATCAGCATACCTACCCGATGCAAGTTCGAGTTAAATGCACGCCTACAAAGATTAAGCCCCAAGACTGGGTATTGTTCGGCTGTTCCAACTTCTCGAAATTGTTTCCATCAACATCCCGATAGTAGAAAAAGAAATACGCTCTTTTAACGACGGTTTCCTCTTAGGGAAAGCCGGTAATTATCAGGGAAGAAACTTAGGCGCGATATTTATTGTATTTGTAGCGAAATTCTCGCTAAAACCATCTTTAATTAAACCACTACCCTCGGCGACGAGATGAATTATGGGAAATTCTAACGAGCGAAAACCTAGCCGTCTATAATCCGACTTTTTATTGCAACTTTTCCTTTTATGAATAGTTCGTAATTGGATCGGACGCGTGCGCTTTTTCCCGCGAGACCCTCGCCATTGAAAAAGAGGCCGCGGATGGGGCGCTGCGCCATACACTCAAAAGCGCCATAAATCAATGCGGATCAATGGATCATTATCATAGAGCGGCGCGGCCTGGCATAGTGGCCCACTGACTGGAAAACGAGGGGAGAGGTCCTCACCCCATTAATGCGAAAGACAAACTATCGATTTCGGCCTACATAAGTATCTACAGCGGGTCCTTCTTTTGGGTTTTATCCCGCTCGTGTTGCAGAAACCCGAAACACGTCACGGGAATATTAGAGCTGAACGTTGAGGCAGCTTCGTCATCGTATTTGGAAAAGGATTTCCAGCGTCCAAAACGTTAAAAATAAACCAATATTTGCCCCATTCTTCTCCGCTGTATATGTGTGTCAGCAGGATGCATAAAATATGAGACGTAAAATGAAATTTCGCCGCGCATTTTCTTTGTGTGTTTAGGCTTTGCTGCTCACACGATCCAATTTGCATTTTCAAAGTAACAGCGAGCAGCTACTTACCCGATATAGCTTGTTATTAAGCGAAAACGTTCCTCTTTCTGTCTACCTAAATAACGAGCTAAATTTGCTCATGACATTGTATAAATCTCTTACAGGTCTAATAAAACAAAGTACATTTCAACCCCCTCCGCCCGCTTTTTTATAAACAATAGCTGTCGCTTCTCCGGGATGATTGGTAATAGAAAATTAATTGGGGAAGGGTAGCAGGAAGGGGTTATAGACACTGGAGCGCAGGGGGTTGTGTATTTTAATTTCGCGTTCGCACCCGATGAAGCGACAGCTAGTCACACATGTGCTTCGAGGACTTCATATAAGAGGGTTTTTAATGAGTTCTCTCCATGACTCATTCCATTCTCCTTGGTTTTTTGCGCTCCAATATTTCCGGCGAAAGATTGGAGAACGCCAACATGGCGTTCGCTTGTTGTGCTCGAATTATTGGAATTTTCGCCCCATTCACCTGCCTATAAGTAAATTTAATAAGCGCGAATGGCAAGCAGAAGTTAGCCGAGGCCATAAAGAGACGGCGATGCCTAGCAGCGGGCCATTTTAGCTCACCTAGCAAAAGATTACACTAATCGCATTAATAGTATATTCGAAAGTTGGAGTTGCTTGTAATCGCCCTCGCGATCTTGCTAAACTCCCTGGAAACTTACACTTAAACGTGCGAAAACAAATTAATACAATCTCATACATATTACCGTTGGGAAAACGGGAGCTAGAGGCTACACCAGAGGCGACTCTTCAACCTACAAGAAGAACAAAAATACAGCTATAATGGAGAAGACCACGACTTTTTTTTTAATTTTTTTTCAAAACCGTGTGTTCTAAGAAGGCGCGTAATGAAATTTTTATTTTTTTCTGTTGCCAAATAAGGCCGCAATTAATTTTTAAAGTTTGAAAAACGTCACACAATCGTCATACGTTCGGCTCCAATCCAAGCGAGAGTTGCAAAGAGAAGTCACATTTAGCAAGTTTGCCACGTTTCCTATTACTCTTCTATACTCCGCAAAATGTGCGTTTTTTGTATATTTATTGCAATAAACATTTTCTGATTGATCCATTTCTTCCATTACCTAATGGATAATTCGATATATTAATATAGAAATAACATCTTCATCTGTATAAATTGTAACCGATTTTCGTGTTAAAAACACAAATATTGATCCAGAAAAATTTATTTGGCAACATTCTTATCAACTTCAATATTATCATTAAAGTGTTTTATGCCGAACTGCAATTCGTGTAATTTGTTTTGCGCATTTTTCGGAAAAATTTTGACAAATGACAGTTTGATTTTTGTTCGTTTATGTATTCTTTGTTACTGCGTTCGAAAATTCATATTATTTAGTATACAACAAGACGTGAGTGGTTTATGATTGGTTGATGACTTATGAGTCAGAACCCGAAATTTTTAAATTTCGAAGGGCTATATCTTTTTAATTATAACACCTTTTGAGCAACTGAAAACGGTTTTGAGCTCTAATAAATCATTTCTAATAGTATATTTTGTCGAAATCCGCATATCTCACATCGTGGTCTTCTCCATTCTATTAATAACACAACCAAATTTTTGCAACACTAAAGAATATATGAAGGCTCTATTAATTAATATAACAATGCCACTAACTAGTTAGCTTCATTCCCATAAATATAGCAGTAAATCTCCTATAATAACTTGAAGGTGTACGCAAACCAAAATGTCTCTAGGTACTTTAGAAACACTCCTCAAGGCCACCATCCATCAAGCAGCTCCCACGGTTAAACGGAAACTCCCAGATGCAAATGAAAAGGGGTAACTCTAACTAGCAACTTACTAGTTTGCAAACTTCTCGGCTCCAGTGGTGGCTCGTGGTGGAATTGCCTTTCGCTGATTGGCGTATCAATTTTTTTTCTAATTTGCCAAGTGGCAAAAGCCCCATCGGATGGAGTGTAATGCATCCGGACGGCGAATCAAGTTAATTAAATCATACATAATCTGACTCATTCAGAGCAATCGTTCATTGGCATGACAGACAGGAGCCGGGTAGGGGGTGGATTCGGGGTTATTTTGCTAGTGGCAGACATAACTCGACTACTTTCGTGATTAGAACGGCTATCTCGCTCACTATATTATATTCCGGTTCATTTAGAAATGATATGCAGATGAAAGCTCAATTTTAGGGTGACAAATGCGGCCTGCGCCCGATGGACAAGCAGCCATCCGAAGGCCGGCTTGATGTGGACGTGAGTGCGTACGTGGGCCATATCAAAATTAGATTTAAAAGGTTTTTTCAATGTGTGCGCAATTCGATTAGGAATCCGGGCGATTTTTTAAGTTGACGCGCCGCAAAAGGGGCTGTATTTGTTGTCTAATTGATTCCATCCATCACTGTATAGTTTGGACGATTAAATTTTAAGGAGCCAAGCCGTAATATGGAAATAATGCTTCGTGGAACTTTGGAATAAATTCGTGAGGCAAGACACGTTCATTTCGCCATAAATCACAGTTCGCTGGTTCGGGAAGGCGAGCAACATTTGTTAGGAACACTTGGTGTGTACATACCGCGATAAATGGAACGGATGTTGTCTTAGTTCGGGCCCTTTCTGGCCCCAAAAGCAACACCGACTAGTTCTCAAGAACATTCTGCGGCCTGGCAAAGCGAAATTTACGGCCGTCTCTCCTCGGGAATATAATGGCTTTTGAGTGGATATTGTTGTACAATTAGGACTCGAATTGAATACCTTCGGACTGAGGGTTTCATTAAATTTCGCTTCCGCAGAGGTTAAAGGACCAGTTCTACTTGATTAACCCGATAAAATCTCGATTTTCGCGTTATGCGAATCCCGCTCGAATTCGAATTGTCTCGCCCTTCCACCTTCAACCTGGAATAGTTCACCAAATGATCTGATTAACTACTTACTAATTACACCACTGGCGGGTTATAATTTACAATGGAGAACCACGACTTTTTTTTTATTTTTTTTTCAAAACCGTGTGTTCTAAGAAGGTGCGTAATGAAATTTTTATTTTTTTCTGTGGCCAAATAAGACCGCAATTAATTTTTAAAGTTTGAAAAACGTCACACAATCGTCATACACTCTGCTCCAATCAAAGCGAGAGTTGCAAAGAGAAGTCACATTTAGCAAGTTTGCCACGTTTCCTATTACTCTTCTTTACTCTGCAAAATGTGCGTTTTTTGTATATTTATTGCAATAAACATTTTCTGATTTATCCATTTCTTCCATTACCTAATGGATAATTCGATATATTAATATAGAAATAACATCTTCATCTGTATAAATTGTAACCGATTTTCGTGTTAAAAACACAAATAATGGTCCTGAAACATTTATTTGGCAACATTCTTGTCAACTTCAATATTATCAGTAAAGTGTTTTGTGCCGATCTGCAATTCGTGTAATTTGTTTTGTGCATTTTTCAGAAAAATCTGACAAATGACAGTTTGATTTTTGTTCGTTTGTGTATTCTTTGTTACTGCGTTCGAAAATTCATACTATTTACTATACAACAAGACGTGAGTGGTTTATGATTGGTTGATAAAGTATGAGTCAAAACCCGAAATTTTTAAATTTCAAAGGGCTATATCTTTTTAATTATAACACTTTTTGAGCAACTGAAAACGGTTTTGAGCTCTAATAAATCATTTCTAATCGTATCTTTTGCCGAAATACGCATATCTCACATCGTGGTCTTCTCCATTTACAAATACTTTCTCCAAGTATATAAAGGGCACTTACATAAATATTAAGGATGATATTTTCCACGGCGACACATCCTATCGTACGAGTTTAGAAAAATCGTGTATCACAAAAATGGAGAAATATGGCATGTTGGTATCCTCTTTTGCTCGCACGTGATTCATAGAGCCATTCTACTCAAAATTCCCATCAACATAAACAAATGTCGGTAATGGTATTTCGAGGTTTACAGTGCAGTAGCGTCGCCGCAAATAACAATAAATTTCCCCGGGAATATACAAAATTTCCTGCAACGAGTAAACAAAAATGTATCCGCTAGAAATAAGTACAGCAAGAGATCCTTCAATCTAGCGAAATGAAATTTCTGCGTCGCGGCGAGTTCAAAGGAAGGCCCGTGTAGTTTTTCCCGAACAATCTTTCGCACGAGTGTTTTTCATTGTTTTTCCGGGCGGGGAAGGCGCCGCTGGCGTTCGCATGTGTGAAATATTCATGTCGACTGTGGCGAAAGTTGATTAGAATGGATAAAATGAGGCGAGAAGTTTTGATCCTTCTCGCGGAGTTGGAAGAAGTTGGGAGTCGTGTGTGCGGGTTTTCCGCTCGTTCGCCCCGTCGCCACTACAGGTCTCACTTGAAGGGATTACCCCCGAGAAACAAAGGGGATTGCAACTATATTCATTATACTTTGCGCGGAAGTAGACGGGCTTTGTTTCTTGTATTCTTTTTTGCTCGTTTCGGCGCTTTTTAAATTGCCACGTGCATTGTGGCGTCGTAAAACTCGAGCCTCATCCAGTTGGGGATGGCTGTATTTCATGTCTAATTCTAACCTACACTTCCTTCACATTAGAATCAACGTGGAAAACTCGCGATTATTTATTTATTTATTTATTTATTGTGTTCTCCGGAATAATGGAATTTCCATTCTTTTTTCGCGGGCCAGCACACAACCCGATTGCCACGAATAGAGCAATAAATAAAAGAAAAGGCGTAGAGGGCGGTTCTATCGCGTGGCCCGATTTAAAAAGAATCGAATCCAATAGATGGTATCGGGCGAATTTTTCCATTACCTGACGCTATCTATTTGATGAATGCGAAAGAAACGGAAACATCGTTTTCCCGGGTTTTCCCTCATTACGGTTATCGTTGCAGCTCTATGGGATAAATAGATAGCAGTCTTATGCGCTTTAATTTAGAGACCTTCTGAAACTTTGGGGTATTTTTCCCTGCTCGAGCGCCTAACCTCCCTTTAAAGTGCACTTGTAAATGGAATTTAAATCTATTTATTAGAACTCGATGTAATATAAAATCGAGTGTTAGGCGATTTTAATTCAAGTTTAAGACAACTTTCCACTATACAGGGTGTTTCTTAATGACATATTTAAGGGGGATAATCATAATGGAGAAGACCACGATTTGAGATATGCGGATTTCGACAAAAGATACGATTTGAAATGATTTATTAGAGCTCAAAACCGTTTTCAGTTGCTCAAAATGTGTTATAATTAAAAAGATATAGCCCTTTGAAATTTAAAAATTTCGGGTTTTGACTCATACCTTATCAACCAATCATAAACCACTCACGTCTTGTTGTATAGTAAATAGTATGATTTTTCGAACGCAGTAACAAAGAATACACAAACGAACAAAAATCAAACTGTCATTTGTCAGATTTTTCTGAAAAATGCACAAAACAAATTACACGAATTGCAGTTCGGCACAAAACACTTTACTGATAATATTGACGTTGACAAGAATGTTGCCAAATAAATTTTTCAGGACCATTATTTGCGTTTTTAACAAGAAAATCGGTTACAATTTATACAGATGAAGATGTTATTTCTATATTAATATATCGAATTATCCATTAGGTAATGGAAGAAATGAATAAATCAGAAAATGTTTATTGCAATAAATATACAAAAAACGCACATTTTGCGGACTAAAGAAGAGTAATAGGAAACGTGGCAAACTTGCTAAATGTGACTTCTCTGTCTCTGTCGTGAAACTCTCTTGAAAACTCTTTGAAATTGCGGCTATTTTGGCACAGAAAAAAATAAAAATTTCATTACGCGCCTTCTTAGAACACACGGTTTTGAAAAAAAAATTTAAAAAAAAGTCGTGGTCTTCTCCATTAAGAAACACCCTGTATAAATAGGAGCAACACTTGAATTACCCGAACTCTAACAACGACGATTTTCCGTTTAAAACAAAGAAAACAAAGACATAAAAAGCCATAATTTATTAAAAGCTCAAATCCGAAAATCCCGGTTCGTGACAATTGAAACTTTCGCAAACCCACGTCCCCCGGCCCTCTTTCCAGGCTCGCATTGACAGCGCAGGATTGATTGATTTGAATTATTGCCGTGAAACGTCACAGGGATTTTCATTCATCAAGTTCCATTTGCGCCCGTTCGCTAAAGCAAATATCGAAAACTTCCAGCCAGCCAGTGATAAATCTGGATTTGCGCCCAACTGGAATTAGTCAAAACGGTTTCCACTGGAAACTTCCTGCTCTAAGTCCGCTAAAAACGATAAGTGATGAGTGAAAACGCGAAGGCTCATAGCCCGTGTCGTGACAATAGGTGTCCTTTCTGCAGGAGAGGTTAAGCAGGAGAGACAGGTATCCTACGGCGGGATGGCGGGCGTAAAAGTTTGGCGAGCACGCAATCCCCCAGGACCCTGAAATCCAACCGCTGTAACTAACTAGTTGTCGGGGTGAGTAGCCGAGCCCTTCTTGATTCCCACTGACAACGGAAATTTGGAAAATAAAACGAGTGTGCCCGGAAAGCATCCAGCTCGCGTCAGGTGTTATCGAGATGATTAAAAGTTTGGATAAGCCGCGTCTTTATCCAGAGTTCGTGTCAACAGTTTGACTGGCGGTTTCGACTTTCATGAGACGACAATTCGATATGTAATGCTTGTTCGTTTTATATCCAAAACTGCGAATCCCCACGGCTATCCAGATTTCGATGTTTTACACAAATAGAATCCAAATTTCATCGATACAAGAAAGGGCTTTGCCTGTCAATATGTATGAAAAGGAAACGTGTTTAGACTATTGAATCTCAAAATAGATATACGAAAGTTCTCCGTTTATGCCTATTTTATAAACAACACAGCTGGTGCCCAGGAAAACCACAAGAACTAAGTTTTACAAGAAACATTTTCTAATATAATCTGGCAGAGATATGAAGGATATTAAGATAAAATTATATGTTGGAAGTTCACTCAATAATTATTTTATATTCCTAGTTTTTTGATATCAAAAATATACAGAAGGAAGTACTTAAAATTTTCCAAAATTTTGAAAAATACCAGATTTTTGAATTTTTTTTTTGAAATTTATCTATTAAACCAAGAATCTTTTATAAACAAAAATACAAAGCATCTTAATTAACTCATCATTAAGAATTGTCCACTATTTTTTTTTTAATATTTGAAATTTTAAAAAATTACAAAAAAAAAAATTAAATGGCCTACTTTGATATGAATATCCAATTTTGAAACCACTAGCGCCACCTCGACCAAAACGTTTCAACTTACATAAAGTTACTCTACCTTTTAATACCAATAATAATGAATGACAGAAAGCATAATTAAATACTTCATTATAATAATGACTAGTAACATAATTTTTTTAATTGGAATTTCCTGTACTTCTTAATATTCTTCAATAACTAATCTAACAAAAAATATCCTATCGCCATCTTTCGTAAGGTAGGAACATCATTCCCACCTGTCACTTTATCATCCAGTCTTGCCACGTTTCGTACAAAAATAAAACTTCCTAAATTTTTATACAAAAAATACACGCACTATTTTGACATATGACAGCTATCATCCAATAATCCCCCTTAAATTGAAACAATGTGGCATCGCCGCGCAAAACTTACGCCAACTGCCAACTGAATCATGAATGAGATTAAAATCAGTTAAAATTTGGATTTTGCGTGAGTGCGTCGAGTACCCATTTAGCCTATACTCTAGTGCCTTTCCCGGTTAAAAATAATCCCGCAATGGCTGATGCTGTCGAACAAAACGGGCATGCGGAGAACGGAGACGTACCCGAAATCGAGCTAATCATCAGGGTAAGTTCTCAAGTTGCTTTACCATTGGGTGTGCCTTCTGTACTTCTTCAATTCCCCATCTGTAATAGTACTCCTACAGCTACGCTGCTCGGCTGAATGTCGAAGAAAGGATATTTCGATAAAACAATCCAGTTGCTTGTTCAATGCTAACATTGTAGTTTTCGTCTGGAAACGATTGTTGTAAAAAAAAACAAGTTTTTTACATAAGTGCATTTTGTTTGACCTTGAAGTTTGTTTACCTACTAATTGCTAATTTAGTAATACATACATCGAAATTGGGTATTGAAAATGAAAAAGTTTTTGAATTATATAACCGTATTTTATTACCAACGCCTACCCATTAGTTCAGTGTACCTACCTGATGATGTGCGTAAAACGCCAGGAAATCGCTATTAATAAATTAATTTACATACGTTAAGTAATTCGCGAACAAACATATTGTCTTCCTAAAAGAATTAATCACCCGGTAAGGTATGTTATTGATATACCTTCTACAACTATTCGAAAGTTTCCACTACGTTCTGTAACATAAAAATTATTATCTATCGAAGTCCTTGTGTTATTGTAATTTAGGTATTTGAGCTGATTCCAATTTATTTTCGTTAAAAATTCACTCCAAGGTACTATTTTTAATACATTTACCTTAATAGAGCTATTGCTAGAAAACTACCTGTTTGTTGGTAAACCCTCGAATGATACCTACTCTGAACTATTTCATTATACCCCCAAAATATTAATAAACAACCTAAAGAAATACCAAAATACTCTAACTACTATTCTACTACTTCTACTACTAGTACTCTACTCTACTTTCGATTCTCCACAAGAAACCTTCAGCTCATTCTTTAAGATATTTTTTAAGATTGCTAGAGTATAGGTAATGGAATAGTACCAGTACCAGAGTCTCTTAATTTGGTGCTCAATATTTAATCATTCCCTTCCTTGTTTATTAAATATTTATTGGTTTATTAAAGAATACTGTTTGAACAACATTTATCGAATTAAAAATAATTATTCAGTATTATCGGTACACCAATATATTTTGTGAATTGTTATTAGAGACATAAAAAAGGAATAATTCTACAGGACAATTAAAAAAAACATTTAAATTGTTTTAAGTTGCATGTAATTTTTAAAGTACTAAAGTAGAAACTAATAGGTTGATTTAATATAGCAACTATAATCAAATGGAATTAGTGCTGGAAATTTAACAATGATAATTTAGAGAATTTGTATTTCTAATGAAGTATATAGCTATCTGGTTTTCGGTCGATTTACTTCCGCCATAATACTGGCGATTAACGGTCAGAAAATTAGTGAAAGTTCCCAAATAGCCCATTAGTTTTTTACATAATTCGAATTATAAAGTTAAAAAAGGTGGATTTTTTAACGAAAATTAAAACGCGGAATTAATCAACTGTTACCTAAGCCCCAGATTAACTGTATTTGACAAAAAAGTATTACTCAAAAATTTTACTTATGTAAATGCATTTCAAGTTGTCCTCAATTTCACAAATTTCTTCCTACTAGTACTCTTCAAGTAATAAGTACCCGCAATTTAAATTATTTCCTCTACATCTACACTTTAAATACCTACAATTTCGCATAAAAAAACCCCAACAAGTGTGGCCTTTTCCTGCTAAGCTCTCGACAATATTTTCAATACCTTATAAGTGCTTAGTTTTACATCATCGTTCGCAGATTAACGGCGTACTTTATCGAACCTCGCATGCCTAAAAGGAACATTTCTTTATTAAAATTTATTTCTATTTATTGTATGTCACGGTCGACCGCTTTTACGGAGTCTCGGCATTTTGAACTCCCCATAGCTGTGACTCAATAGACGTCTAGAATAATCGCCGGTAATTGTGGGCGTGAGACACAACGAAATTTTCGAATCTATTTGATTTCATATGCATTACTGCATAAATATTCTATTCTATTTCTAATTAGTACTATTCTTATAGCAGAAGGAACATTATATGAAAATAATGTTGTTTAGTGAAATCGTGTAGGTTTAATTGACATACAATTATTGAACTTGTTCACATATTTTATCACTATAATCCTGTATTCATTTATCTAGTAGATAATGAGATATTTAATCTCGTTTCTAGTGACTCCAAATTTTATTTACGACAAATTTTGTTGTATTGATAAAAATGTAATCATGTTGTAAAAATATTTCCTGTAACTCCATTGGTATAGGTAAACTAACAAACTTCTTATCTTAATTGAATAAATTTCGTTTCGTTCGTCTCTAACGAGATAATCGCGTTAATTTTCTCCTTACTGTTGTTATCTTTTATCTAGATATTTTTTTCAATTACACAGGAACGATCTTATCGATAACAATACGAGATTGGAAATTAGCTGGCTTTATTGCTTCGATTCTAATTTTAACCATTACACACGAATATGTTATGATTTTCTAATCCTTTTAAAGATATGGTAAATTCGTTCATTTAATAATAGAACGTTACTCGAAAATATAGGATGTGGGATACGCACTTATCGGCATGTTGAAGCGAAGGTTGAATCGAAATCCTGAAAATTTTAATTATTTTTTTCTATATGTTTATTAAGAGATGAGGTCATAGCCGGTCTTAATTGAATTCGCATATTGATTGAGTGGAAATTTAATCAAAACGAGCTAATCCCAGAACAAATATTGGCTACTCTATTAACAAATTTGATTTGGATCCATTAGCTAACGTGAGATACCCTCCAAATATCTTCACTCCCTCTATCAAGTTAATTAATAAAATTTTCCGGAACTTCATTCTACCGGTCAAATACGGTTATAGATTTATTTTGGTTATGGTCGTTGAAACGAGTGACGATTTTTTACTTTCCCCCAACGATATCCTTACATAGGCACTTCGATTGCGAAAGTTTCTTTTCCAATTTCGATCGAAATAACATCGAGTAATTTTATTCGTGCAATATCGATTATTACCAGTGGCGCTTCACGACATTACAGCCTATTTGCCAAGAAAATTACAAGTGAAATTATTTACCTGCTACTTTACAAACAGTCCTGTCAATAAAGCTGTTTATCCGGTTAATTGTTTTCCGTGCTGATTGCTTTCCAATGCAACGCTGTTAACACCGATTCTTATTGTTTTCTTTTAACTTTCAGTAATGGGTTTTAACTGTTTTGACTCCTTTGTTGTGTGAAATAAAAATTGTTTATTAAGAGAATTGGGTTTCGATATATTAAAAGGAAGGTTGGATAAAGTGCAAGGTTTTTGAAGACCCATACATGAATTTTATTTAATTGAAAACGAGGATCTCGTAGCGAAAATTATGAAAGTTAATGAGCTAACAACAATAATCTCTTAATCATTTTCCTGTATGATTTAAATTCACATACATACGCTTAAATTTCCAGTATAAAATGAATCCCCAAGTGCATACATGAATCATAAGTATACTTTTTATCATGGATTATGAGTAATAAAACCAACATCTTATTCTCAACTCTGACGCAATGTTGTTCTTATATAATGTACATAATTAACATGTCTGTTGTAGTATTATTTTCTCGATTAAAAAAAATAATATTCGGTTGTGGAAGAAACGCGCGCGTCTTGGAATATTCAACTTTAATCGAGTTGGTAAACGAAAAATTTGTCTTCGAAACCAACGCTATAAATAGCGGATAAAAAATCCAAAAGTAAAAGTTTCTCCTCCCAGAAAAGCGACCTTGCTTCTGGCGGAGTGAAATTCAGTGCACATTCTTAGATGACATAAAAAATAAAAAGAGCCCGAATGAAAAATGACATGGACTAACAGCAGCACAAGCGGGGTCAATAGTCTGGCCGAGATGAAAGAAATATTCGTAGTTTTAAATTGCGCACTTTCAAAGGAGTGTCGCTGTTAACCATTAGCTAATATTGCGGGATTTTTTATCTATCACTACATGGAACGTTATGTTTAATTAAAAAAAATGGTACAATATCCACTGGGTTAGTAATGTGCAAACACATGTATTATTCTAGAAACTCGATTCAATTTTTTGTCAAAAGACATGTGGTGTTCTCACTTGGTAAATTATATGCCTACCCACAAAGCCCAATTCAATCATTATAATTCGTTTACAAAATGAATAGAAACCCGTAAACTGTAAAACGTTGTAACAAAAGAGTGGAAATAGCCACATTTTATATCGGATACTCGAAATAACAGTTAGATGATGGTATAATAATAATAGTAGCGATTGTAAAACGCATTGACAGTTACATTTTCTGTTCGAAATAGTTGTAATAGATAATTTCTTCATCAAAAGTACGCTCCTTCGATGCGCTTAATTAAACTTTTCGACGTTTTAATAAGCACAAAAAATTTATATAATTATACTGATTATTTTTTCGATGTTGCGAAGTGTTTAATTGGTATGATTTATTTATAAACTCTAGATTAAAAAATGCAAGCTTAATTTTAGTAGCAGCGTTGTGAATTGTAGACTCAAAGAAATTTTGCATAGTAAATGTATTCTTATCGAAAGAATTAATACGCCTAGAGGAAAATATCTGCTCTCTACTGATAAATGAGTAACTCGGTGATTAGATAGTAGTGTATGAAACCGTTACGCACATTCTTGGCAAGTTCAAAAAATTACAGAATGTAGATATGTAGAATTATGTAGTTAACGAACGACTACCCACTTTCTTCTCGGTCTTTTTTGTACAAACTAAACTAAGTACATGCATTGCAACGTGTCTCGCATGCACATCGACGAATTATGCGTATTTTTGTTACACTTTACATACACTACAGAGGTCAATTTAAATTCGTCAAATAGTTTCGACTTTCACGATTTCGGAAAACCTAAACAGCAGCTGATTATTTTTTTAACCAGCAATACCAAACGTTCGGTAATTGTAAACGAGCACGTACGTGAAATAAATATCGTAAAATACACTCAACAATGCAAATTAATTCAGAGAAAAAAACGTAATTTAATTTTTTTAACATCTTCCAGGCTTCCACTATAGACGGCAGGCGCAAGGGGGCCTGTCTCTTCTGCCAGGAGTACTTCATGGAATTGTATCTTCTCGCCGAACTGAAAACCATCAGCCTTAAGGTCACCACCGTCGACATGCAAAAACCGCCGCCCGATTTCCGCACTAATTTCGAGGCGACGCCGCCCCCCATCCTCATAGACAGGGGAATGGCCATTCTGGAAAACGAAAAAATCGAAAGGCATATCATGAAGAGCGTCCCCGGCGGACACAATCTCTTCGTACAGGTACATAATAGTCAAATTGTTTTAAGGAAGGAAACCGCATTTAGGGGCTGTTTGAATGTGATTTTTCAGGATTTTTTTGGGTGGGAACAGTTAATTGGAATTCAATCAAGTTTTGACATATTTTTATTTATATTTTGAACTGTTTTTGTGAATTTTTTTGAATAATTTCAGCAAAAAATAACATCAAAGCTACGCTGTGATGTTTGTTGAGTAAAGTTCTCCAATGGAGAAGACCACGACTTTTAAAAAAAAAATTTTTTTTTTTCAAAACTGTGTTCTAAGAAGGCGCGTAATGAAATTTTTATTTTTTTCTGTGGCCAAATAAGGCCGCAATTAATTTTTAAAGTTTGAAAAACGTCACACAATCGTCATACACTCTGCTCCAATCAAAGCGAGAGTTGCAAAGAGAAGTCACACTCATCAAGTTTGCCACGTTTCCTATTACTCTTCTTTACTCCGCAAAATGTGCGTTTTTTGTATATTTATTGCAATAAACATTTTCTGATTTATCCATTTCTTCCATTTCCTAATGGATAATTCGATATATTAATATGGAAATAACATCTTCATCTGTATAAATTGTAACCGATTTTCGTGTTAAAAACACAAATAATGGTCCTGAAAAATTTATTTGGCAACATTCTTGTCAACTTCAATATTATCATTAAAGTGTTCTGTGCCGAACTGCAATTCGTGTAATTTGTTTTGTGCAATTTTCAGAAAAATCTGACAAATGACAGTTTGATTTTTGTTCGTTTGTGTATTCTTTGTTACTGCGTTCGAAAATTCATACTATTTACTATACAACAAGACGTGAGTGGTTTATGATTGGTTGATAAGGTATGAGTCAAAACCCGAAATTTTTAAATTTCGAAGGGCTATATCTTTTTAATTATAACACATTTTGAGCAACTGAAAACGGTTTTGAGCTCTAATAAATCATTTCTAATCGTATCTTTTGCCGAAATCCGCGTATCTCACATCGTGGTCTTCTCCATTGCTTACAGTGTAGCCATTCCATTTCATTTGATAATCCTCCCTTAATTTCATCTCATCCTGTTCATGTAAAAATGTTAGAATTTCCCATTGACTAAGAAATACTGTTAATCATCAATGGATTGGTATACGTCCTGTATTAACCTTATTTCATGCAATTACTGATACAGATAATGATCGATTTATAACTACACTGTATCACTTATGGCCTGATTATTAGTATTTTCCATAGCTAGATTTATAGTTTTATACAAACGAGCATTCCCAACATTAATTATCTGTTTGTTTTTAATCTAATAATAAACAACTCGTTAATTACATACTATCCTACTTGCATGAATTAACTCGCGATCGAGCAAAAAACCGAGTTGATAACCCAAAAAAAACGCATCAAAAGAGATCTGCGTAGAAGATGTAATTACAATCATTTAACGATAACAAAATTAATTACTTTCCTTCCTCGGTGTAATTAACACCGCGCGCAATTTAGAAATTATTCCATCCCACGAAGAACGAGGCGCATTCCTCGAGCAAATGTCAACTCGCTATTCGACCTTTTGACTGATCCTCGCCGTAAATCGCACGCCAATGAACTTTGTGTCATTCCGCCTTTTTTTATCTAACTTGCGGCTTTATCCGCGAAAGTGAAAGTGTTGATGATCGGTCACAAGAGCGATTTTCATTGTTTCGTTATGAAGACTTCGCTATTTCTCATAGCGTTACGAGATCGCGTTCGATGCGAAATTTATATCATGGGACAGAACTGTAGTTTGTAATTACTCTCATTTTTTTTAAGGAAATCATAACGGAACGTTCACTGTAATAACGGGTGGATTTGTTTGTAAATATCGCTTAATGGGCTATGAAATTTAATTAGTGGTTTTTATTGGTTTTTAATCGATTGGGATAAAAATTTAGAATTGAAGCTAAACATTCGATTATTATGTTTTCAATATTAAATAAAACCTCAAAGATCCTTGAATTACTTTTTTATAAATTAATGCGGTATCTTGTTTATATTGTATTAGTATAATTTCATGGAAAATGAATAATTTAGCAATCTATAGGGTGTTTATTAATTGTGTCCCGATGCATAAGAGTGTGATTACTAAATACTATTAGTTTAATTTTCTTATCTCTCCAGATACCAGATAACAGAACACCCTGTATAATATGATAAAATTGACGAAATAATACACCTTCTCGACTTCAAATTGAATTATTATTCCTTCCAGGATAAAGAAGTAGCGACGCTAATAGAAAACCTGTACACGAAATTCAAAATGTACGTCAGGAAATTCGAGTCCCCCGACACGAAAGAAAGCCAACAGCCGCTGCTCTCCCATCTCGAAAGGATCAACGACTTTTTGGGCAAGCGAGGAACGAGATTCCTCACGGGGGACACCATGTCGTGCTTCGATTGCGAATTGATGCCACGGTAACGCACGCTTTTATCATAAAAACAACAGCAATAATTGAGAATTTGATGCGTTTCGTAGGCTTCAGCACATCCGCATAGGAGCGAAGGCTTTCCGAAGGTTCGAAATACCGACGAGGTTCACGCACCTGTGGAATTACATGGCGAACATGTATGAGCTGGAGGCGTTCATCCAGAGCTGCCCGGCCGATCAGGACATCAACAGCCACATCAAGAACCAGCTGGGTTTGAAGACGACGCAGAGAATAGAGCTGGAAACGCCGGTGTACACGACGGCCATTCCCGTGCTGGCCGAGTCGTAAGAGTTTCCTGGGAAGCGGTGTCAGCTTAGTGGTGGATTTATTTGGTAAATATGTAGGCCAGTTAACTTGGACTTGCGCAGTTTGTGCGAGATGCGAAGGTGTAGTTTGCGCAAAATAAAGTTAGATGTACGTCACTAATGTAATTTGTTTTGCACAAACTATAATGCGAGATCAATTTTGTTGAACAATTTTTTATGTGGCCACAAAGCTGACTGAGTCTATTTTTTGATGCATTTTTTCACCCTATATAAACCTAGTCAGAGGAAGAAATTTACAGGCGGTTTCTTCCTTTAACTAAACATGTTTTTGGATAACTTTTCGACTACTTAAATTTATGAAGAAGAAATCGGCATTTGACGAAATGTGATGAAAAATTATTTATATACCAGTTATATTTTTGTTGTAAATAAGGTCCTTTATTTTAGAGTTTGGTAGGTTTTCTTTATATTTTTCGGAAATATGTATAAATTCTAATGTTTGCTTCCTTAATAACAGAAAGTGTAAATTAAGTTTTTCATATTGTACTGCAGTTATTTTTAAGTAAATTGAGTTAACATTGTATTTTTAATTAATAAAGGCATAGTAGTTAATATTCTTTCGTGTATCATTCAGTAAATAAACAATCTGGTTTCTAGGAGACATGTGGACCAAGGTTTTTTAATTTTTGTGATAAACGAAATGATGTCAACGTGGCTCCCGATTTTCGCAACAGGGATATCTCAGCGCGCGTGTTGATAATTATTATTACCAGTTTATGCGATTTAAATGCATTTTTTCTAACTCAGAAATTTTCTGCTGACCGTAATCGCATGCCGCAATAAATAAACTCTGCATTATTAATTTTGTTTTCCTCTAGACTAGACCGAAAATCAATAAACACAACATTACCATAATACGGCCTTGAAGCTGAATTATTCCACGTCGTACAAAATTAGATTATAAAAGTTGCGAAAAATACATTGTACTATCATCTTCAGTCGCTTTAGGTGAATTATAATGGATACAGTGGGAGTTTCGAGAGGCTGCAGTCCAGTGTTTTCGTGGTCGCCTCTGCCGCCGCGAAGGCAATTGGGTTTCATTAATACTGACAAAACGAATGTAAGTTAAAACATAATTTATGGGGGAGTTTTACGTGTGGATTAATATTCCAGCTACCCTGCGAGCAGGAGCAAGATTTATACCCAAATTGCGATGGTAGCATTTGGTTGAGGTCCTGCGAAAAGGAGGTGACGACTCCTTTAAAAGGATCGATTAAAGGTAGTTTATTTACAATTGGGAATAGTTAAAAAAATGAAATTTTTATAGGGGTTGTTCCTGGGTGGTTGAAAGGCTCGTTGATTAGAAACGGGCCTGGATCGCTGAAAGTTGGGGAAGAGGAGTTTACTCATCTGTTCGATAGTTCAGCTCTTTTACACAGGTTAATTTCAGTACTCTTTAATCCTAAAATTACATCCGCATAAAAGGATTAGAATATACTCTTAATGCAAATACTGTAGGTTTGAAATCAAGGATGGAGAAGTAACTTATCAATGCAGATTTCTGGATTCAGAAGTGTTCCGAAAAAACTGGACTGCTAACAGAATAGTGATGACAGAATTTGGTACAAAGGTAGTCGAAGATCCTTGTCATTCTATCTTTAAAAGGTAAACAAAAACTCACAAAAACTCATTTACTTCAAGTTATTTTCTTATAGAATAGCCGCTATTTTCAATAGCGAAGCTTCCGATAACGCTATGATCTCGGTTTATCCTTTCGGGGACGAATTGTACGCTTTCAATGAAATCCCCATCATCCACGAAATAAATCCTGAAACGTTGGAAACGAAATGCAGGATAAAAATCGACGAGTACGTTTCGGTTGTTTGTCATTCATCCCATCCTCATGTTCTGAATGATGGTAATAATTTAAACCTAATCTTACTCGGCGATCCTTTAAGGATATTTTAATTTTTAGGATCAGTTTACAATTTAGGATTGTCTGTATATCCTACTGGTTTATATCACACCATTATTAAATTCCCTAAAAAAGAAAATGAGGATTCAAAAGCGATGTTTAGAAACGCTGAGATTGTGGCTTCTCTTCCAGTCAGGTGGACGTTAAATCCTTCCTATATGCATAGTTTTGGTAAATATTCCTCTACTATAAAAATAAGATTGAAGTTTATTAAATAATTAATTTTTATATAGGGATTACTGAGAATTTTTACATCATAATAGAGCAACCTTTGAGTATTTCTGTACCTGGAATTGTTACCTCAAAATTAAAAAACGAACCACTAGCTGGTTGTTTCAGGTGGTATCACGAGGAATACGTAAGAGTTTTAATTTGTTTTAAAATGAATACCAACAATTTCCAATTTTCAGACGAGAATTTCCGTAATTTCCAGAAATACAGGGAAATTACACAAAACTTTCTACGCGGAATCATTCTTCTACCTGCACGTTATTAACCAGTACGAACGCGAAAACCACATAATCCTCGATATTTGCGTATACAAAGACCCTAACATGTTGGATTGCATGTACGTCGAAACTATGAAGGTACAAGCACTCAAAATCGGTGCAATTATTGCATAAAATCTTTTCCAGTCGATGCAACAGAATCTCAACTACGCTAAAATGTTCAGGAGTCGGCCAGCAAGGTTTGTTTTACCATTGAATCCCCAACCAAACGAAACTAAAAAAAATCTAATAAACCTGGAAGGTACGAGTGCCAAAGCTTATTACCTATCCAAGGGAGAAGTGTTAGTGAAACCGGAGAAATTGTGCAACATCGGCTGCGAAACGCCTAGAATTAATTACGAAAAGTATTTAGGTGGGAATTTGTCGCGAGAATTTTATATAAAAAATTATACATACATTTTTAGGTAAGCAATACAGGTATTTTTATGCGATAAGTGCAGATGTCGACGCAGAAAACCCAGGAACAGTAAGCCCTCTAATATTTCCTCTAATATCCTTTATACCTAATTTTGTAACTCATTTAAGCTCATTAAAGTCGACACAATCAACAAGTCTACAGTAACTTGGAACGAAAAGAACTGTTATCCAAGTGAACCAATTTTTGTACCAGCTCCAGAATCACAGGTAAGTTATCTTACTTGGGCAATTATAATTATAACATTATCGTTTTTATTACTAAAGGAGGAGGATGATGGGGTAATATTATCAGCTTTAGTTTGGGGCGGTGAAGACACCAATCACGTTGGGCTGCTCATTTTAGACGCGCAATCATTTACAGAAATAGGTAGAGCAGAATTTCACACTGAGAGTCCAGTACCGAAATGTTTACACGGCTGGTTCTTGCCCAAATGAGGATTTAAAGGGATTAAATTAATAAGAACACCAGTGTATTTGTAATAAACATATATTCAATAAATTAATAAACTGTAGAAAACAACAACACAGTTAAATTGTTATAATGTTCTAGTAGTAGCGTTGTAATATATCTACTGTTATATAATTTTCGGCAAATAGGATTAAATAATTAATTACTGTATATTTTGTGAATAGAAATAAATTGTCGATAAATAATCCTCACATGTCTCAAAATGTAAGTCGTCTATTAATGCATATTATTTGGTGCATATATTAATACAAAGCAGTGATCGATATTTTAAAATACGAGCGGTCAAAATGATTAAATTTGATCTTAAAACTACCACAAACAGAACGAGAACTTCTTAAACTACTATAAAAATATAATTTCCCTTATTAATTGAGCCTTCTCATTCGCATATTGAGTCGTCCATCGTAGCCAATATTGATTATCCATAACAATTTTGAGACACTGTGAGTTTACACAAATGGAAAATTATTATTAATCACAAACTGTATATCCTTTCATGCGAGAAAGCTAATCACATTTGTTTTACTCGGGCAACTAATGCAAGGGTGCACATCACATTTGTTTCGACCTCTAAGACAGTTTGCTGTAACTCGGAGGTGAAAATTTCTTCCTCAAAAACTTCAAGATATACAGCGGCAAACACGATATCAGCGTTATTACCACCACTTTCCAGAAGAAATCCTTCGTTCTTATAAATTCAGCATCTGCAAAAAAACGAAATTATTTCTGTGTTGTAGTAGAAGTAGGTAGAAACTTACCAAAGTAATCGTGAAGTATGATTAAGGATAACGCGTATAATCCTAACGAGAACAACTCCGCTAATACCATAAGATAATGCCATGTTCTAATATTCAAGGCAACCATTATTAATTCGGTTAGTATAAGTGAAGTAAAACTAATAGCGACTATGTGAATGAATTCATCCTCGAATAGTAACAAAGCACCATACATTATAACTCCTCCTGCAAATATAAATTGTAAATACACACCAAATGCATCAAGTATAACGTATTACCTTGATAAATGCTTATTAAAACCCACATAAAGAACGTTTTAAATGATAAACTTCGCCCTTTCGCAAGTTCTTTATAAAGTTCCGGATAGGTAAGCGCTATTTCAGCACTGACGTCTTGATCTAGCACTAAACTGAACACCTATAAAATAACATAAAATTAATACAAACTCTATACGATAAAGCAAAGTCAACATACCGGAAACATTGTATAAACGGTAGCGTAACCAACCATCAGGAAACCCTGGTAAAGCGCAACAGAACTCAAATAAAAAACGCTACTAAACACTGCTTGCATAGTAGAAATGATCAGTCCTCTGTGTATCACAAACTGCGCCAAAGACGCAGACCTCTTGTAGGATTTCCTTCCGTGCACCAGCAGCAGCCTCGCCAAATGAGCAAACTGCGGTATGCTGAAATCCCCGGCGAGACTCGCCTGTTTACCTTCCCTTCCTTCTATACCGATCCCTGCATCAGCTTGTTGGATCATACTGACATCGTTACCGCCATCACCTACTGCTGCTGTTCGCTTGCCAGTGTGTTTTTGAATCAACTGAACCTGATAAAACGCAATACAATAAGTTATATCTGAAGCATTATTAAAGATTAAGGACTTACAACTTGCGCTTTTTGAGTAGGGGAACAACGACAGCACACAACAGCTGGAGCGGCTGTGGCTAATTCCATAAACTCCGGTTGGTAGTATGATAAACATACCTCCAAACTCTCTCCGCTGATCACTAAAGCGCAATCTTGCTTTCTTCTGTAGGCGTTCAGTTCCAAATGGGCATCAGTTCGAGTAACGACTTTCTTCAGTACGTGAAGACCTGCGAAAATTAGACCAATTACTTTAGATTCCTCTTCAAATTTATCCTTTTCTTTTACCTTGCGTTCGCGAAACCAAACTCGAACTTTTGGCGATACAAGTCGCTGTTTCCAATTTATCTCCAGTTAACATCCATATTTTTATACCAGCATTTCTCAGTAGCTCCAGAGTGGCTCTAACGTTGTCTTGCAATTTATCCTCCACGCCGGTGATGCACAAAAGCTCCATTTCCCTCTCTAAAGATTCTACAACTTGAGCCACTCTCGCCACTCTATCGGTAGTGGACAAACGAGCGGCGTTGTATCTGGCCTCAAAATCGAGGTATTGCTCTTCGGTGAGGTTCTTTTTAGCGACTACCAACGTTCTTAAACCATCCCTAGCCATATTACCCACCTCCTCGTCCAGCCAATCTGTATATTGCACGATAGCAGACATTACAACATCAGCTCCTTTCAAATAGAAGATTATTTCGCCTGTATACAAATCCTGCAATCATTAAATCACATTAAAATCATAATACACCAAGACAATAGTCTTTTGTTACCTTTACTATAATACCCATTCTCTTGGTTTCGCTGGTAAACGGGAAAATTTGTAAAATAGTGTAATTCATCAATCGGCTGTCGGGGGTTCTGAGTTGCATGGAACTGAGGTCTCTGTGACTCAACGTTAAACCCACTTGATGGGTCCACAGCACGAGGGCTACTTCATCGGGACTGGAAGCTTGGTAAGTCACGCTGTTGTCCGGTACTTGAAGTTGCTGATCAGCTTCGGTATCAGAGCCGAATGAACCGGAATCTACATACAACATAAATTGAAATCATTGTGAAACTAAGTAAATATATTTGAAGTATTTTACCTGTATCTTTTTTATCGTTTCCTTCGCACATGGGAGTAACGTTGTGGCATAAAGCTAGTGCTTGCACAGCGTCTTTGATTCGAGAGTTTTCGGATCTTCTGAATTTATCCGATCCATGCTTAACATTATCAACTATATTGTATGAAGATCTTAATACTGTGCTTAACTAAAATATAATGTATGAATAAAATTATCATTGCATTTATGAACGAATAATACCTCATCGAAACTATCTGATGCGTAACTAACAGTGCCTAAATGTAGCCGTTTCAAAATCATAGAATTTTGTGTAAGTGTTCCCGTTTTATCGGTCAGCAAGTACGAGATTCTACCGAGTTCTTCAGGAATTGTGGTACATCTTACAGCTGTGCCCTTCATAGCCGGATCTTTCCCGATGGCCCAGGAGTAAAAAGATTTTCCCATATCCAAGTTTACACGCAAACTAAAAATGGGAATTATTAGAAAAAAATACTAGTTATTTTTTTGTAAAACGTCTACCTGATAGGTATGATGTAAGAAAATAACAAAATGAACCTAAACAAATATCGATACCAAGGCCCGTTGAAACCTTTCAAGGCCATCATAATAAGGGCAAGGCCGAGTACAGCGACAAAAAGTAATTTTGTAATAGTGTTTACTTCGATATCCAATAAACCCACTTTAGATCTCGGAACAGAATTATTCATTACTGATCTAGTTTCAGGCCCTAAAATATTACAAAATATATTTATTATTATTTAATGCTAAATAAATTCAGAATTATTACCTGTGTAAATTACTAATCCAGTAGCTTGACCCGAAGCTATCACACAATTTGTCCACAAAGTATTCTCCAAATCTAAACTTTCGTCAGTGTTTGATGAATCCAACTGAAATATACAAACAATTTTTTATACAAAACAAACTGTTTAGTTTGAAGAGCTAATTTTATTACCCTGCTAAATGTTCCAATAAACGAATGTATGTCTTTTTGAGGCTTCTCCGCGTAAACGCTAGCATTGATTTCGAATAATTGACAATCTGAAGCTAATTTTTGAGTTACCGGTACAGCTAATCTTAATTTCCAATCCGTCTCTCCGTCCAGCTGATCTGTTCTAACGAATACAGCTCCGTTGTTTTCGGAGGTCCTCAGGAGAACGAGATCTGCTGGTACTCTTTCATTTTTGTCGACGATTATCAAGTCTCCTACCTAAAAGAATTAATTAATCGTATTAATATTTATGAATTATAATAAAGTCCTTCATGTTCAACTCGTAAACTACAAATCTATCTTTACGGAGAAATTAGTAAATGTTTTGATATTGATAATCAAACAAAAACACTGTTCTAAATACAGAAATATATTTCAGTGATATAAATCACGATTATCATTATAAATGAATGCGTTAAATAATGATGTCTAATTTCAACAAACACAGAATAAGCCTGTGGCAAACAAAATAATTATTCCAACTGTCACGTTAAAATGCAGATAACTTTTATCTAATTCGAAAAATAAAATTGTTTTTAGCTGTTAAATTTCTACAAACTTACCCTCAATTTATGGGCAGCGACTGTTTCAAAAGGATTATTGGGATCATTTAACAATCTTTTACATTTCTGGTTGTTGACTTCTTGATCTCGTTTATATCTCCTCCAATCGTCGACAGCCTCTCGACATATCGTAACGAATAACACAAAACACTGAAACATAAATCATTCTTAAATATTCTCTTTTGTTGCTCCAAAATTAATGCTTACCAATGGTCCCCAATAGGTATAAAGGTAGCCTATACGAATATCAGGCACAAATTGACTGGTAGCCATTATTAGGAAGTAAAGGTTGAGAAAGAATTTGAATTGTTGATAAAGCACCATCGGGAGGAAAGTAAACACGTTGTATTTTTGATTCCTGATCGCGTTGGCTGGAAACTGCCCCGGTGTGGGCTTCCCCAGCAGAATGTTTCGGGATCTCAGCTCTCGTGGGCCACAGCATTTCTTGAAAAATGTACACCAGCATCTGAAACAATAACAAATCGTGATTGAGCTCGTATAACTTCGATCACATCAAAAACCCTACCCCCAATTCGAATTTCTTTGTGGTTTACTTATCAGTGGGATATCTTCTTTGGATGTTTTTATTATGTTACTTTGAGATTCTACGTTATCCATTGTTTACACGCAATTATTAAACACTATTTTCGCACTTTTTAGGCTTAAATGTGCTAAGACATCGCCACGATATCCAATAATTAGTTTCACAATGAACAATGATTGATTTTAATTGTATGTATCTCAACCTCAAATTGACAAAAATGACGATTTAATATTTTATCTTCGTTCACCCACAATCAAACGTCATCTTCCATTTCTTTCATGACTAATTCCTTGTTCAAACAAAGTGAAGTTGCTGCTGTTTATAAAACATGTTTTATGCAAATAAACCGTTATTAATTTTAGAAATTCCTGAAATTGTATTAAATTGAATTGTCTACAACTGCATAAACGAAATGTAAATATTCGTTTCATTGCTTCTAATTAAAAATTTAAACATGTCGATTTGAGCAGTAATGTATTTGAAGCTAACTTCAGCTCAGTTACTGAAGGCGGTAATTTTGAATTGTGAAAGTCTAACAATTAAAATAATTATTCCTCACACTTGTATTTTACGTAGCCTTGCTGCCTATCTGATAAAATTGCATTATTTATGAATAAAAACTCACCCACACAGTATACTGCCTATACTTCGACGTCTTTTGGGATTTCTGTTAGCTCTTGTGCGTATTTCCATTTCGTTTCCATTAGCGGAGGAATTCGGCAATAAAAAAGTAGTTTCCTGATCGCAATTACAATCACAATCGAAATCTTGCATAGGGTATTCCATAACAAAATGGAATTTTTAACTTACGTCATTTCAGTATTGAACTGAAACTGATTTATGAATATTGACATAAATGCATGTTTATAAAGGTTAATACGAAGAGCGTGAAAACTGGAATTCAAAGATCTTGAATAATGTTTAGTTATTTCAAACATTCAGAATTATTATTAGAATTTATAGTTTTGTTTCCTAATAAAACATAACCACAGTTTAGGGTTTTTTAATACTAAGTGACATTGACTTGACCATCAAAAGTCAAAAAAAAAACGTGACAGAAAGGCAATAAAGGAAGTACGTTCGGTTTTAAAAAAGCAACTAAAAACTTAGTAATATTATTGCAATTGATTATATCAGTACATAATAACAATATTATTCCATATTTTAGTAATTACAATTGTATTATTAGCTCAAATAATGATTTTTTTAATAAAAAGTTTCTTTATTGATTGGATATCGGAACGTACTCGGGACTCAATTTTAGAACGCAGATATATTTGACACATCAGTGACGTTTTCTGACAAGCACTCTCTGCGTTTGTGCAAAATCAGCTGATTGAGCTGAATTTAGTACATGCGTAAATTGTTGAATGCTGAATTTGGTGAAAGGAAAATTACAAGAAATAAAAGGTACGTAAAAAATGTCGATTTTCTGCTGGTGTTTAAAAACAATGAAATCTCTATCAATTTAGTTAAGGAACTGCCATTTTATGTCAAAATTGCTTTGATGAAAGGTGATGTCGTTTGTGCTGAATCCTTATTGACAAACGAATTTTTATTTTGTTGTATATGATTCTATTGCCATATTATATCAAAAAAATCTGGATAAAACTCATTTTTTTCGTCAAATTTAAGTTGCTTTATTTTATTTATTCGATATACAAAATGAAGAGAGTCAGTTTTGGTACATTCACTTTATCTACCTAATATATTCGAATATTTACCATAAGGACGCAATTTTCTCTTTGTAGTGCGTTGTTTTCACGCATTTTTGTTTTAGAAATGAGTTCGACATATGGAGATTGCTCAAAACCGAAAAAATCCAAAACTTCTGAAGAAATCGCATTCACATCGTACTGGGCACATTTACCATCCCTTTTGCTTCAACATATTTTTGATCTACTAAGCAAAGAAGACAGGCAAAATGCATCTGCTGTTTGCAAACATTGGAGAGAAAACAGCTTCCACCCAAAGTAAGCAAAAACAATTAATAAATCATATTTATATAATAATCGAGACAGGTGCGATAAACCTTTAACGACCATTGTTCTTTGCTACAAAGGAATAAATGAATTCCTGATTTTACATTTGAACAGGTTGTAAATGTAAATGTATTTATCACAGTGGTATATTAACCTGAATGTGTAATTTATATTTTTAATTCTCTCTTTATTATGCTATTGTTCGAAAGTACACTTTACTAGTACTAGTAATTCGTGCAAAACATGACTTGAAGCGAAAATATTTTAGGTGGTTTCCTTTCGTAACGTTCAGACTGGAACAATGTAATTTGGAAAGGGCTCGTTTCCAAATATTCACATTCGGGAGGATCACTACGCATGTGAAGATAATCATAAATTCTTTATCAACGGAATGCGTCGACGATTTTATTTATTTACTGAGGGAGATGCAGAAGAACAACAACATCAAAAGCTTGATGTTGGAGCCGACCCATTGCAGACTCGAACTGCCAGCTCAACAAAATGGCAATAGGTATTTTTCCAAAGCATTAATTATTATTAATTTACCAGTTTTTTTCAATGACACGAAATTTCCTTATCTCGAAAACGAAAAATATTCAAATTTTCAACAACAACTTTAGCTAATTTGAAGTTTTAATTAAAAACAGAAACAACATTTGCGATAAGTAAACAGGATATGTTAATTTTAGATGCAATGGCGATTACGAAGAAATTTTATCTCTACTGAAATCCTGCTTGCCGAAACTCCACAAATTCAGCATCGGCTGTCTCGAAGATTTTTCCCTCCAACTCGAAGAAATATTAGAGAATTTAAATCCTTCCACCGTTACTCACCTAGGATTAGCATCTGTAAAAGACATTCCAGTAAAGCAAGGAGGCAGCTACTTCGATCCTAATTTGATAAGTCCCTTCACAAAACTAAGAGTATGTTACTATACACACCTAGCATACATATCTCAATGTTTACTGTTTCCAGATTTTAAGCATAGATTACGATCAGCTATCGGACGAATTTCTATCGAAGCTAGACAGCGCGACAGAACTGGAAAGATTAGTTGTACACCTGCACGAAATCCGTCAGAACCACCCGGGTACGACGAATACCGCTTGGAGCAACTTCAACAAGAACCACCAAGGCTGTGAGCTTCGCTTGACGGTGATACACGCTTTTAAAGATATAGATAACCTCCACGAGACAGTATTGAGGCATAAAATGCCGCTGTCGCATCTCAAAGTCTTTTTCTGCGAACAGGTAATTCTACCATCGCATACAACATAATGTATTTCTAATTATGTGAAAAATTTAGGTGAATTTGCAAGTGGTTGAGAACCTGTCGGCCTACGCTGACACGTTGCGCAGCATAATCTGGGTGGATTCCTTGAGCAACAGTCAAAATAGCTGGCTGTTGGTGAAACCATGGTTCGATGCAAGCCCCGACCCTTTCGTGTTGACTGCATGGCTGTGTAAAAATTTGGAAGAGTTCGTTCTGTTTGGTTACAAATACTGGGAGGAGAATTTGATCGCCATTGGAAGATTGCGAGGGGATACGCTGAAGAGAATGGAAATCGCGGAATCGGATGTACTCTGTTCGTCTAGGCGAACTTTCACAGTAGTGGTAAGTTAGATGGGTTATTCGGGTGGTTATATTCAATTTTATGTTGTGTGTAGGATACAAACGACTATTCGGAGAGACCGTGGAAACCTGTAAAACGATCGAAACTGCACCCAGTAGTTCGTAATCCGACGGGCGGGGATTCGGATGAATATTTGTTACCACTAGTTTTAGCAGACCTCCACTAGTTAAGTACAACTTATTTACAAATAAAACTTCAAACATCTATTTAACCGAGCACCTAATTACATTTTTTATTTTGTTTGCTCTCTTTAATTCGATAAATGGTTGCAAGAATGACGTTCAAAAAAATATTGTTTTATTGGGAACAATACTGTTTTGTTTAGAAATTTTTGTACATGCAGAAGTTAGTAAATCGAGGGTTACATTTTTAATTAGATAACAAATACAAATATATAAATGTCTCTAATTTTATAATTAGTGTTAGAAAAATAAGCAAGTTGCTGTTGAGTGTTACCCTAGATTTAGCGCTCCTGCGAGCCACGAATGAACGATTTATCAGGAAAAAAAATTGTTTTTTATAGTATATAATGTGTTAGTTTAAGCTGAAAGAGGTGATATAAAAATACTTTGCACATTCCAACAAATATCCAAACGTGCAAAGTCTGACTATTTTCGTTGATAAATGAAAAAGTAGCGATAAGAAGTTAAACATCTGTGATATTGAAACACTTAAAAGAATGAAAAGCAAACGTAACAACGATCGATGAGCTCTTTAAAAAAATACGTTGAGAATTGTCGCCGATTCGTAACGATTTCGAACGGTAGTTGAGGATAAAACGGAACAAAAAAATGCTTTTCTTTTGACCAAAACATAGGTTAATAACGCAGCCTATTCTTATGATCTGTTTTTGTTTTACTATATGTTTGCGTTAAATTTTATATTTTTATTTTAAGAACTCTATGCAATATATCCAATACAGTTCCTACAATGTTACGTATGTTACATGAGTTGATTATGTAATATTGCAGTCATTTTACAATGAATGTTCGATTGCAGACGATTTAATGTATTATGTGTTCAATGTGTAAGTAATAACAAGAACAAACAAAACAAAATTATATAGACAAATGTTCGCTATGGAGCTGATTAATAGTTAAAATAGGTTTTCTTTTGGGCCAATTTTTGTTTTTATTTATACTGCTTTTTTATGTACGCAAATGAGACTGATGTGAGTTGTTGAATTGAAATTTTATAGTTTTTATAAATTTGTTATCACTGCAAATTACATAAATCAACTAATTATATTACATATTCTATTACAAATGCTTAAGAACTTTTAATGATAAATAATTCTCAAGTTAGTGATTACACAGTATTATGAATAAAGAGATTAAACATGATATATTGAAAAAATATTGACCAAAGACCAATATATTCAAGTCAGGTTAATAAAAAGTTATGAGAAACTAATTATATTACTTCTTTAGTGCGAAGAAAGATGAACGTGTATCTGTAAATATATATAATTCAGAAAATATATATCTTGTAGGTAGATAATAATGTAGAACTGATCATATATATGTATGTGTTTAAACAAACATCGGTTATTTTCTTAGTTGAATGATCGATTGTTGAAGATGATTTTACGAAGAATGTACCAATTATATCAACATACTTTACCTAGTATTCATTGAATGTCAATATTTATGTGAGGAAAGAAATTGTTTTTCATTATAACGCATTTATTTATTTTTGCATTCTTCGTATAACGATTTATTGGATATTGTATACTCAAATTGTCGAATTTACTTTATTTTTCATCAACAAAATTAGTGTAGTATTGCATATTTTAATTTAAACAAACTATAAATTTGTTGTAACCGAATTTAATTGCTGATTGATCCGATTTGAGTATACTTTACAGCGACTGTACGTTTTTGTTATAACTCGATTATCAAATCGTCGAATAATTTAAATATCAACTTTTATGTGAGTGAATCAAAGAGTAGTGACAAAAATCATTAAGATCTTGTACCTGAATAACAAGTGATTGTAACAAAACTTAACCTGCTATTGTAATGAGAGAAAAACTAGTCCAAGATATTAGTATTAACAAGATGTTTTACGATTGTCATTAGTATGTCTTGTGTGTGTGTCGGAAATGCATCCAATGTCCAGGCTTTCATTCGGAATAATTTGCTAAAATATTGTTACGAAATCCATAAACATTCCTTCCTCATTTAACCAACTCCATACTGTAAATACCTGTGCATTGGATACGAGTTTGTTGCCATCGAAATCTGTTGATGCTCCATTGGGATCGCAAAACGATCAGAGCTACTTAATTAACACGCGATCCCCATTGGAACTTACGTTAATATATCTGTGATGAAAAGGACTCATTGTTAACAGCGTACATATGTTAAACAAACGCTGATAAATTGCAATGTAGGTCTCAATACGCAGCACCGATCCTCTGCTGGTGGCTGATATTTTGTACTTTAAGTGCTGCCAATCGAATTAAAAAAAATCAGACAATAAACAGATGGGGAAGCATCATTACCATCATGAATTTTGATGTCCATTTGTAAAATGAATCGAACTTTGAATTCTTGAACTAGAGGCAATATACTTGGTAATCTTTACCATTCTAATGTCGAAATCTTTCGATGTTTGTTGGTGGTAAAGATTATTAGAGATTAGTTCGGTTGTGTTAAATAATTAGGTACCTTCTTGTCTGAATTTTTTAATGTACCAATACAGATTGATTCACTGGGTACGTCGTTATTTCTCTTACATTTAACTTGATTGAGTTGCAATGATGTAATTGTAGGGATATCTAAATCAATCTTTAAAGAATTGTTATGCTTTGTGTAATAGAACAATCGTCATTAAATTGGCAGCCATTCGTTGTGAATCAAAATGTATTATATGTGTTACGTCGTTTCGTATATATTTTATTTGATATTCTATTTTTGGGTAAGAATCGTTTATAAATTGTATTATTAAATTTCACCTTGTCCATCAAAAGGCTGTAAATGATTCAACATGGATTTTACAACTAAATTGATTCAACCACAGGACCTTATTATACATTAACAGTTTATTTTTGACATGTTGAAATCAAGTAATGAGTTTATTGAAAGTAAATTTCAACTATTTAATGCATGATTTGAATTCGCTTTAAATTTTTGTCAAATGTGTAAATAAGGTATTTTTTTGGTGTAGTTGTAAACTGTATTTTATTTATTGGTTTTCAAATATATATGAAAATTACCTATATTACGAATTTATTCTAATAGAAATATATAAATGTATTTAAATTTTAGAATTTTTCTGCAATTTTAAATATAAAGCACGATTTTGAATCATCAGGCGCAAATTGCAATATTGTTGTTAAATTATAATACTATTGCTGTTTTAATATTTTGCTGAAGCAAAAACGTTTTGGAAAATTTTAATTTGCTTCTAGGAATTTTAGAGACGAAATTGTTATTCAACACTAATCTGTTAATATTCTTTGTTAGAACACAAATTCATGTTAGTTTTATGTTTCATATTAATGTCATAAAAAATAAAAATGCAATTCGATTTGTTGGTTTTAATTTCATCCCCATACTTACCCGCTCCTTAAAGAAGTTTGCCGAGGATGTTAAAAAAACAATGAAAACTATAAACTAATTTAATATTATACATTATCCATGAGATTGTATTAAAATTCAAAAACATTTTACGGATATAACAAATTATACAAGCATTTTACAGGGCTGAACAACCACGAATAAAACATAAACTAAATATGTATTAACAGATAATGTTCAAATTTATATAAAAAAAATCACTTAATCCCATAAAAAAACTGGAAACAAAGAAGTGACACTTATTTATATTTGAGGACACAACATGACAAGTATGATTGTATTTTTACGATAGTTCGCCTAAAAATTACACTTATAAAACAGCATTACGGATCGATTTCTTTGTTAATATTTCAACTAAGTCCTTATAACGTAAGTAAAAACAGTTCGTACGTCACAAATGCTCCGACCAATCTACAAATACACTTGTCATTTACTAAACCTTACTTATATCCTAATGGTACGATCCGACTTTCATTTTCTTCGGCCTCCTCTGCTGCAACGATCCCTCCGCATCAGACGTGTCCGATTCGGTCTCGTTAAATACACTATCTTTGATGTCCGCGTCCAGATTGAACGACCCTGTCGATTTAGCTTTTTCTAACGTACGAACTAAAATGTACTTTTATAGTCAATTATACAACTACAGAACTCGATGAGGGGGGTCAATGCGCAAAATTGCTTTGATATGAAATAAATACACGTCTAATGATTGATAATTTTTAGTGAGTATGTTCACCGGGCGTATTGAAAAGCTACAAATTATAGAGGATTCTGTTCGGTTATGCAAGAAATTTAAGCTTCGTATAAATGTTATTTAAGTGGTTAATTATGTTCTCTGTCAGACAAAAACAGCATAGTCTTACTTTGAGCTTCAAGCAAGGTATTCTGCCTCTTCAGATCTTCGATGTCTTGTTGGTGGGAGCTGTTCTTTTTCCTCATGAAAAGGATGTACTCGGCGGCTTTCTTTAAAATCTGTGCTCTGCTTGCCTATTGAAAATAAACATTAATTATTCAACAACGTAATAATACAAAAATAGACTTACTTTTTCTCCGTTTAGGGCTGGTACGGAATCTCTTAAACTACTAAAACTGTCTTTTATGTGATCTCGCCGTTTCCTCTCCAAGGCATTGTGATGGGCTCGCTTCTCGGCCTACAATTAATACACAGTGCTATTAAAAGGTATTCGTTACGGGTTTTTTGTGGTAAAACAAATGGGAGAAGAGGGACAATAAATTTAGCACACATTTTTCGTTGTCTATCGATTACTCAACTGCTACAAATTGATAGCTTACATAAACACTTGGAATATTTTAAACATTAACTCGAAACTTGTCTTATCAATAATTTACAAGTTCCTTCAATAGAAGTATGTTTAAAAAAAGTTCAGTATAAACTCATTTGACTTGGCTTGCCCAATATGTGTGTTGAAACCATTATTAAACAATATAAAGCTACTATAGTTTTCTGCAGGTATTATTACAGTTATGCTAGCTAGTGCATTATATTGGCCTCGACAGAATAACCATAATACCTGAGAATAATATTGACTTCCTGACGACTGTCGAGGTGTTGCTTGACGAGAATCGGAATCGTCACCTTCCTAAAATTCAAACATTATTTATATTTACTAAAAATATATCGATCGCAGGAGGTTGTAAATAACAGCAAATTATACAAAGCACTTACGTCGCTTTCAACGTCAATATCTCGGTCGTCATCACTCATTTTTTTATTATTTTAGGAAACACTAACAAGTAACAACGAAATCTGTATGGTTCTCAACAACAATGCGAAACAAACACTTTCACATCCAAATAAACCACATTTTAATATTCCCTTGTTGTCTTCGTTTGCTTTGCCAAATAGTCCGAAATTCAGTCACGCTGTCACAAGTCACAACACGGAACTGGCAAAACACCAGACACATCTGTCAACTGTCATCAATCAGGTTGGGCAACCTCCAAAAACAATTTTACCCCAATTTACTAGAGTACTGAACAGTCAAATATTATAATGGAAAAAAGAAGAAGACATAAATGTCATTAAAGTCATATGTTTACGATTTTATCAACTATCAAAAGTACAGAAATTTCAAACGCAATGAGTTTCCTAAAAGATTTAAAAAATTCCGATGAAATTCTACTCGTAGAAAGTAGAACCAAATCGGACGTTTTCACCAAAATATTAAACGAATTTAAAAACGCTAAAGTGGCATCCGAAGAGGACATCATCAAATACCAATCAGTTCCTGTGGTCTATTGCGAAACCCCCTGCAACAGTGTTTTGCCAAAAATTTTGAAATCCCTAACTAACGGTGGTAAAATTATAATTACCAATGTTCCAGATAAAGAAAATATCAAACTAGAACTCATTACGAAGGGTTTCATGAACGTAACAACATTCGACGACTATATCACAGCGGACAAGCCTAACTTTGCATCAGGTTCAACAGTTCAATTGAAATTACCTAAGAAAGCAGTACCTGCAGTGTGGAAGCTAGATGATGATCTAGATGGTGATGAGGAAACTATTGATCCTAGCGAATTACTCGATGAGGATGACTTGCAAAAGCCAGACCCAACGTCTCTAAAAGTTTGCAGTACTACTGGCAAACGTAAGGCATGTAAAGATTGTTCGTGTGGATTAGCCGATGAATTGGCCATGGAAGCTAAACTAGGCAAAGTGGTGGATACCCAAAACGCCCCGAAATCATCTTGCGGGAGCTGCTATTTAGGAGATGCTTTTCGATGCGCCACTTGCCCCTACCTAGGCATGCCTGCTTTCAAACCCGGAGAAAAAATACAGCTGATGGGAAACCAACTACAAGCAGACATTTAAACATTGTTATTGGAATTATTAAATATGTGATTTGCTACTTTCGTCATTTCCTTTAAAGGGGTTTTAAATAAAGCGTGACTTCTCGTTAAAGCCTATACATATACTTATGTGGTGTAAGAAAAAATATACCTAATAAAATTACGAAAAAGTATGAATCACAGTTATGCAACTTAATGTATTCTTGGCTTCTTCTCCGGAGGAGGCTTAATTTTCTCTTGCTTAATCTCATTTTTACTGTCTTTGGTTTCCGTGGGACCATTCTCAGGTTCAGACTTGATCGGAGCGGCTGGCAAGCTCTTGGGCTGCGGCGGCGTAGGCAAAGGAAACTTCCTTAAAAGCTCACACAACAACATATCAACCCTCTGCCGTTGAAACAAAGAACTCGGCTCCTCTCTAGGTTTCTCCTCTTTCTTCGCTTTCTCCAAATTAGCCCTTTGCGACTTGAAATCCCAAGAGTACCCTTTCGTAGGGTGGTACTTCGCGAAACTTGAGGACTCCTCGAAGGATGATTGAAGGTGATGAACTGCCGAGAGCTGAAAATAATGACTTCGTTCAGCAATAGGCTGTATTAAAATGAACGAGTTACTACCAGTCTGGAATTCAGAACGCTGGCTAAGTCAGGCGCTTGATGTACCACACCGGCTATGATGTAGTAATCTGCTAAAGGAGTCAGTTGCTGGGGGCTGTGCCTGTGCTGCTTGCGAATAACGTACAGTATCGGTTCTTGTACATGCAGAAGAACGTACTCCAAACCGGTCATGTTTCTGAAACGAACAGTGCAGTGTAAATAATTATAGGGATATTATTATAGTAACTTACTGTAACTGGTCTGGGTTAAGCCGCTGCATTTTGACGATCTCATTATTGCAGGTTCTATCGTAGAATGGATTCGATGCTTGTGAAAAGTAGTCCATTACATTGGTGGTGTTTAATATGGGTATCCACACAGAATCTTGCCAGGACAGGCTCAGAGGATTGTCGGGAATAACTCGACTGGACATCATCTTTGTTTTGTTACAGAAAATTATTCCAGATTGTTTGTTTACCAAATAAATTTGTAGGTTATGTTTCGGTATTTGACGTTTTGCAAAATTTCCAGCTGTCTTTTACTGTATGGTTGTGCTGTTGTTCAGTCATTCATAAAAAAAATAGCAGGCAATCATGCGCTTGGTAAAAATACTAAAATTCTTTGATTTATAGTAAGTTGTTATTTCTAATTTTATAAATAACCTCAAGAAATTGGTTTATTTTTGTCACAAGCCTGTCCCACATCTCAAAATTGAATTAGCCCCACAAATGTTGCTCCTTTTACAATCAATTAACAAACACTGGATTTAAAGGTATGTAACTTGTATAATTATAACTCAACTTCACAAAAAATAACATTATTAAACCTGTAAATAGTATTTTTCACCCATATGTAAAACTGGTTGCCTATCTTTCGGGCGAACATGCCTTACCTTCACTTCCTCTTCAACTCTCAAATTTCCATTAATTTTTACAATTCTAACTGCTTAACTATTTAAATTCCAGATGTCATTAGAAGTAGTCCCCATCCACCAACACCCAAAATACCTCAACGATTGCTGCAAACTCATAAATCAAGAATGGACTCGCTCCGAAGGGGCTCGAATGCACAGCCTAACGCAGTCCACTGACAGCCTGCCTACCTCCCTGATCCTCCTCAGAGACAAAACCGTCATAGGCCACGTTAAATTGTCGGTAATACCAACAGTTAAAACCGCCTGCTTTTTGGAGTCCCTAGTCATAGACAAGGCGTTGAGAGGAAAGGGTTTCGGGACGGTTCTAATGCGAGAGGCGGAAACCTTCTGCAGGAACTTGCAGTTAAGCACGATTTTTTTATCTACGAGGGGCCAAGAGGAATTCTACGCGAAGCTGGGTTATACCGAGTGCATGCCTGTTTCGATTTACGGGGGATCTGTGAGTATCGTGTGTAACAGCCTGCCGAAGAAGCCAGCGGAGAATACAAAAGATGGATTGTCTGATTCGTTGGTTTCTGTGCCGCCTCCGCCGCCGCCGCTACCGTTCAAACAAATTCATCCTGCAACAGAACAGAAATCACCCAAGACGTATATGAAAAAAGATATCTAATTTTGTAGCATAAAAGCCTAAAAAAATCGACAAGCATATTCCAGATTATTTATTGTTATATAAATTTTTTATAAGATAATAAACGTTTTACATAAATATTTTATCGAAAACAGTAAATTTTAAATACAAATCTTATCACATAATTATAACGGAATAAAATTGATCAAACAGAATAAAATGCAACTCACATTGTAAATATTTTTTGGCTTAACATACGTTCTATTAGCTGCTTACTGGGCGTGTTTGTTGCAAATTCCCACTATTTGTCCGTAATGTTCCGGTTTCGTTAGTGCTTCGACTAGGAACAGTCCCAGGTCGTGTTTTGTTATGACTCGCCCAGGTGCTGATTCTCCGTTTTTCACCTGATATCCAACAGGTGGTTGATCTGCAATATTTCACAAACATTATTTTTCCCAAAACAATCAAAATAGAAACCTTTACCGGCGATATGCGGCGGGAAACAAGCAATATATTTCAGACTTGTCCCTTTCAGAACATCCAGCATTCTTTGGTGATCTGCATTAAGGCCGAGGAATCTGGGGGGAACTTTCTGCGGTTCGTAGAACAAAAATGCCGATAAACAAACCGAAATGACTTCTACGTTCGATTCTTCCATGGCTTTTACGATGTTTTTCAAGCCTTCGCTGAGGGCTGTGGTAGGGCTTAGGTCATTTCTCGTTCCAATGGCCACTACTACGCCTTCTACTCCCTTTACAGCGTTTAAAACGCTGTCGTATTCAAGAATGTCTCCTTTCACGATCTCTACGCTGTCTCTCAAATGATCGGGGAGTTTGGAGGGATCCCTCACGAACGCTCGTACATTCAGACCTATTTAATATACATAATGTAATGTCGTTTTGCAAGTCATTGTAGAGTGAAAATGGGCAATTTGAACAATATTTACCTTTCTTAATGGCTGCTTCAACGGCGCATAAGCCGGTCATTCCGGTCGAGCCGAATATAACAATTTTGTTCATTTTGAATAAATGGTTTGTTGTCAGTAAAAGGTAATAGAATATTTGCTTATCACGTTGATCGTCGAGTCTTAAATTACTTTGCAATTCTAATACAGTTTCATAATATTAACATTAAACAACACAAATTAATTAGATAGGATAGGTGGCAATGACAAAATTGACGTAAGAATGTAACTAGAGAAAATAGAGAAACTAGGCTACTAGGTTACGAGAAGAATAATGAATTCTTCTTTTTCTTGGAAATAAATATTTTGTTTTTTTATTTATGTAAATCACAGATTTTTAAATAAACCAGATTTGTATTTTCAATTGATGTCAGTTAATATGAGAAAAAACTAAGATGGCCCTTTAAAAATGTCTAACTCATTATACACATATTTGGAGCTGGAAAAATTATTTATCGTGTACAAGTATTTTTTTGAACGCGCAATTAATTTTTCCCTTTAAATTATCAACATCTACAGACGAGTTTGTTTTAATATTACATCGGTATTTCGCTTCATTCTTATGAATTATCAAATGCCGATTCAGATAGTCATTCAAAGTGAACGATTTTTTGCAATATTTGCACTGGTATTTTTTTTCTCCGGCGTGAATTTCCAAATGGTTCTTCAAGCTGCTGCTCTGAGTAAACCTTTTCTCGCAATAACTGCACTGGTATTTCCCCTGTCCCGTATGGTACAGCCAATGCCTTCTCAGATAACTCATCAGAGAGAACGATTTTTCGCACATATCACACTGATATTTTTCTCCACCGTGAATCGCCATGTGGCGGCTCAAAGAACTACTTTGTGAGAAAGTTTTTTTACAAATGTTGCACAGATATTTCCTTCCTCGTAAATACTTTTTTTGATGTTTCCTTACATTTCTGTATGTAGTATTCTCTGTTGAAGTTTCGGAAGTATCATTTTCATTATTCGATAAAGTTTCTTGAAATTCTTCCTTTATCACAGTTTCATAATTCGAATTCGAAGAAGCCTCTTCAGTTTTTACCTTTATTTCTTCTTTGATTTTATGAATAAATTTAGTTATATTAATGCTGGTATTTTCACTGATTGTTTCGTTTTGATCTTCACTTTCTACCTTTACCTCTAAATTGTCTTTGCAATCTCCACAAGATGAACTTGAAGAATTTACATATTCTTGCTTAATATTAATGGAATCAATATTAAACGGATAGGTTTCCTCAAATTCCTCCAGCTCCTTTTTTATATGAATTTCTTCCTTAATATCATCGTTAGCAACAAAGGAATGTTCTCCCACTTCAATTTTTGACTCATTTTCATTAGCCAATAATCTGTCGTAAACTCCTTCCTCAAACTTTATATGTTTCGCTGCAGAACTATCTGGTTCAGGCCAATCGAAAATGTGAGGAACAACACCTTTTTTTAATAATATTGGGCCCCCCATCATCTCGTATCTTAAGAAGTTTTCCATATCATTTTTAAACTGCAACAAACGGTGTAAGAAGTTTGAAAATTGTGAAGATACAACTTACATCGAAGTGGTCTTCGCAGCAGGTTAAGGAGGATTTTTTTCTTCGTTCGTATTCTGACTCTCTTTTGATTGCTTCAAACCACTTTTTCCTCCGTGCTGGAACTTTTGGAACGGTAACAAACCGTTTGCTAGGAGTTTTTGTCGTTGTGTTGCGACAATATTGCACGAAACACCATTTATATGGCACAGCTGGCTCATCTAACTCCATGCTCACGTACTAAGTCCCACGAGAAATATTCCCAGCATTTTATAAATGAGAAAAATCAAGAAATTTATTAATTGGAAACAATTTACAAAAACAGAAGATGAAAAGAAACAAAACATAACCTAATTTTCTTCTTTTTTTAACTTAGCAGTTTTCTACTTTTTCTTCTTTTTTTGGTTTTTTTTTTGTGATCTAGTTTCTTATAGCTTTCCGGCCACTTTTAAATTTTGAGTTCTTCAGTTACATTTTCTAGTTTCGTCTTTAATATTTTATATAGCATATAAAGGTTTTTCTGATAGCTATATTGAAAAAAATAAAAGATTTTTGCAATTTTTGTATATTTTATTTTCTGAAAATTAGGAAAATGTATGTTCTGTACAGCAAATGCAAAACGAAATTGTAATAGGTACATTAATAAACAATGCATCGTTTAAAATAAATAATTGCTCTATCAATTAACTAAAGAAATGTTTGGTAAATTAAAAGATTTTTAAATTAAATGACATTTCATAAAAAATCGTTCGTTATTGATAATTCGGAATTTAACTATCTGTGTACCTATATTTCCATTTTGGAAATTAATTAATTTTCCAAAATTAATTTTCCACTTATTCATATGTACTTTGTCGTTATTGGATAAGGATATTGAGTACATACTACTACTATGATTCGCAGTGTTCTTTCTGTTAATTTGAGTAATTCGTTCATTAAAATCCATTTGTAAGTATTCGTTAACTAAAAGAAAGTAGGTATTTCCTACTCGTAGGTATGTATGCTCTTATAATTATGCATTAACCTACAGCTTAAATTATGTCTCATTTTTACTAAAAAGATTTTTATGTATGTACAATTCGAAGTGCAAGTGAAGATAATGTAGTCGACGAAAAAGGATTTGAATTTCAGTAGAATATAAAAAACATTACCAAAAATCGAATAAAAATGTTTTTCTGTTACATAAAAAGCCTCTTCTGTTCTTCGGAAAAAAAATTTGCTTCAAACATCAATTGTATAATTATGGATATTATTTTCGTACGAATTTCTTGAAAAGATTCAAATCCTTCTTGTATGTAATTACTTTTTATTTCTTATTAGTTAAAAACTACTACGTATTTATACCATTATATACATATACAGAAGAAAAAATGTAATTATGCGAACACTCTATTCAACAGTTTTAAACCCTTTTTATTACTTTCAGACTGACCGAAAGAGTAATTATATATCCCTTTTAGACTACAATTACTTTTTATTTCGGTCTGAAATTAAAAATTCATTCCGATAAATAACATTCGTGGGAAAATTTACAGCACTCTCATTCGGTACCTTATTTAAAGTTTTTGTAATTATTATAACTAAAAATTCAACTTACTTGGCACAGTATGGAACCCTCTTATTCAAGAATCAATAATAATAATTTCAATTTAATATAATGTTTAAGTATTTTTCTATTGCTTTGAATAATTTAGTTGTTTTTTTTTTGATCATATGAAATTATTTTTTCAAATTTTATTTTGGGATTGATTATAAGGGAAGGTAAGATATGTTAAATTCTTATCCATTTTAAGACTAAAATATTTTTTAGGTGTATTGACCACGACGTGAAGTTTATTTTAATTACAGTTTGAAATGCCATTCTAATATCAATAAATAAAAAACTTACAGATGTTTGGCTGAAAATACATTAAGTTTTATTTACAATGGATTATGGTTAAGCTATATATAATTGTTATTTTATCATGTATCTAATTATTCAAGAGAAGTTTCTGTTCCTAATGAAAGAAACCCTTCTTCTTATTAATGAGTTAAAATAAAATACATCGTATCTAATAATAATGTAGGTAATAAATAATTGAAATATTAGTAGGTGTTTCAAATCTAAGAAGGGTTCCATCCGTTTATGATAAAAAATTTATACATAACAATAATTTTTAATAAATTCAATGTAATAGGTAATGGTCTTTATCACTTAAATCAAAATTATTCACAATCACAATAGTTTGTTGGTTTCAGATTTTCGATTCTATCGCATTGCGGAGGTTAACATGCTAATTAAAATTAGAACTATTTGACTCGCTATGCACACGGCGCGCGATTTTCTCATCAGAATCGCATCTACGTTATCACCTACAACAAAAACAACGTTAAAAATCCACTCCGAGAAAAGGGTTACAGTATATTTGATTGGAAATTACCTTCGGATACGAACACGTAGATCGAAGCAGGTTCTGTGTTAGAAGCGGAGCACGTATAGTTTCCAGAATCAGCGTCGTTCGTGTCTCTGATGGTTAATCTACTTTGCGTTTTTGGCCCTGGAACCGTCTCCACCGATATGCCGCCCCTCGCGGTGTCGTAATTGATCATATGCTCGTTGTGGTACCAGAACACGTATTGAGGCGGCGTGGGGCTCTGCAAAACACCCGCCAGCTGCTAAGCGCATTTGTATACACTCTAATGTCTACTTACCCTTTCGATAATGCAAACCAGATCGATGATGCTACCGATGTCAACGTGATGCTCCCCCGATCTTATACCCTGTATAGTGGCCTCGGGAACGACGATTTGCAAGTTGACGAAATGGGAGATGCGCCCCTGACTGGTGGACACCTGCAAGAAGGATGTTTTTCGGTCAAACCACGGGTTAGAAAAAAGCTTAATAAAGCCCTTCTTTGCTATTAGGTACACGACATCCGAAACAGACACGAATTTATTAGACCCGCCGCTACAAAAGACCGCGGCGTACATTGTGTCGACAGTTGAACGTGAGTTGCCACAGGAGACCCTTTTCTGAGGAGAGAATTTCAACGAGATCCTGTCTGGAATTCCAGAGGGCGGAAGCTCATCTGCAAGGTACAAACAAGGATATTCCTGTTTCCCGTTCTACTCGGAGGTAATTACGTTTTAATATTCATAGGTGACAGGCGCAATGGCGACGAGTGACGAACGGGAAAATCCGAATTGCATTTCGGTGATACTAAGATTGGGGCGCCGTTCTGCACGGAAATATGTCGTGCATTGAATTAATTAAATTCCAATTTTTCTGTTTATTGATTTGCGATCACTAAAATCTATGGAAATTGGATTATAATTGCAGGAAATCATAATTGGAGTTTCAGAAGGATTATATTCTGTATTCGGTGAAGTTTCTTGAAATTCTTCCTTCATAACAGTTTCATAATTCGAATTGGAAGAAGACTCTTTAGTTATTACTTTAATTTCTTCTTTGATTTTATGAATAAAATTACTTATATTAATGTTAGTATTTTCACAGATTGCTTCGTTTTGATCTTCACTTTCTGCCTTTACTTCTAAATTGTCTTTGCAATCTCCACAAGATAATGAAATTAACGAATTTACATACTCTTGCTTAAGTTAGAGAGGATTCAAATAAAACGTATAGGATTCCTCAAATTCTCCCAGTTCCTTTTTTATATGGATTTCTTCCTTAATATCATCGTTAGCAACAAATGAATGTTCTCCCACTTCAATTTTCGACTCATTTTCAACACTATTTGCTGATAATTGTTCGTAAACTCCTTCCTCAAACTTTATTCGTTTCGCTGCAGAACTATCTGGTTCAGGCCAATCGAAAATGTGATCTATCTTTAATTCTAAATTGTCTTTGCAATCTCCACAAGATGATGAAATTGACGAATTTACATACTCTTGCTTAAGTTAGAGTGGATTCAACATTAAACGTATAGGATTCCTCCAATTCTCCCAGCTCCTTTTTTATATGGATTTCTTCCTTAATATCATCGTTAGCAACAAATGAATGTCCTCCCACTTTGATTTTCGATTCAATTAGGTAATTTTCAACACTACTGGTTGATAATCGGTCATAAACTCCATCTTCAAACTTTATTGGTTTTGCTGCAGAACTTTCTTGTTCAGGCCAATCAAAAATGTGAGGATCATTTTTAAACTGCAACTAACAATGCAAGAAGAAAATTGTGAAGAAACAACTTACATCAAAGTGGTCTTCGCAGCAGGACAAGGACGATTCTAAGAGAATGTTTTAAAAGATGTTCTGAAATAATCTCTGTATGAAAATTAGATTACAAAATTAGTGTGCCAAAAGTTTATAATTTCAATTAAAGCCTACTCTTTAGAAGCCCTCAAATTGGGCTGCATTCTGACTGCACTCTGACAGCTATAGTGCAATAAATTCGGTTTGATTGTTTGTGATAATCGCGCGAAACTTAAACGTAATTTAAATGTTATTCGAAACACCTAATTTGCCCATCAGACGACTATGCCGAAACTTTTGAGTTTATAACCGAACAACACCGAAAAGCCATTATTGTGTGATTCTCCCGGTTTTATCGTGAGAAAGTTCGCCTCTAATTCAAAGCGACTAGATTTCAGTTTACGCGGCTACACGAACTGAATTAATACCGGGAAGCGGGCACGTGTAAAGGAAAAGCGGTTTTAATTATCGAAATACCTGATGATGAAAACAATAAAACACTTAAGCAAGATACTTGAGAACTTACTTGGCATTCGTAAGTACCGTTATCTCGTTTCTGAACGTATTTTATTTGAAGAGTCCAATCATCCGAGCCTTCAGCGTGAAGGATTTGGAACCTCTCGTCGTTGGTGTACGTAAAAACCCCAGACGAAAGGATATGCCAGTCCCTTCGACGCACCCACGAAACTTGCTACAACAAACAAAGATAAATAAATTTACTCAAACGAATTAACGGAATTAGCATAAAGGTTAACCGGTTGTCGGGCTAAAGAAAATACCGCCACTTTGGGCCTAGACGCGTTAATATATGTATAAAGTAACCAACTATATACCTCTCCTCCGGCCAAGGCCCGGTCCCCGGTGCTCCTAACGTGACAATGTAGGTAAGCCGTGGCTCCCAATTGCACAGTTACGTTGGTAATGGTATTGTTTTCGGCTCCGGTCATGGCTTCGGCCCTCGAGAAGTCCTCGAAACTCGGATACCACAATTGCCGCCATTCCGAATATTTTTGCTGTTGTTGTTGATGGGCATCGCGCCGAACTGGAAAACAAGGGGTAATTGCGTGTTAGATCTTCGATGGTTGTCCCGGCGGCGGTTTATTTTCGTTTATGTCGGCGCGAACGCATCGAGAACGGAAACGTGGAAAATTTTATCGGTACGAAAGTACCTCTAGGAGAATCGTATCGCGCTGGAAATTTCTATTACGTGCTGCATTAGCGCTGGGATGTATTTCGGTGATGTTGTAATGCATGAGTGGCGATTGCAATGTAAAAACCAAACACAGCACTCGTATTGAAAATAGCTAAAATATTTAATGCAATCAGCTGAACATATATACATTTTAATTTAATTTAATTTAATTTAGAGAAGTATCGCGAATTAATTTCGAAAACTGATGAAATTTGCAAAGCTTTCGATTCTGCATGCCTGGAGAATGGTGAACTAATATTCCACTAATATGGAATACGTTCCGTTGGAAAGATTGATGAGCTCCATTAAAATGCAATGTAATTGATTGACGGTGATGCACTATATTTCTGTTATTTTGCATCAATTTGCAACAATTATTTCGTTATATACTGCACCAGTAGCTACTAATTACGTTTCATAATTTCAATCTCTCATTTCTTCTTCTATGTGCATGGCATCTGAGTGTTGAAACCCTTTGTATAAATTTCCATAGTTTCAGAATGAGTTTATGTCAGTGTCAAATCATATTTTATCCAGCAAAATGTTGGAATCCGAAGTGAAACTCATGAAATCGAAAAATCTAAATTTATTATTGAAACAGCAAATTATCCAGCAAATCGAAGAAACCGAAGAAAACGAAAAATGCACCCAATTAGCCAAATCGAACTCCGACCAACACAATAGCGTTTCGTACGAGAGCCAGCTCAGCGTGAAGGAAACCACAATTCAGTATTACAGAGAAGACGAATCGTCGAAATACGAGGACCTTAAAGTGGTATTAGCCAATATACAGATAGATGAATCGACGGCCGCCCTGCAAGACCAAGTTTTAATAGAAAGCTACGAATTGATTGAAAACTTATTGGACCACTGCCTCCAGTACCTGGACTGCATGATACTCGAGATCAAATCCTCCTTGCGGTTCGCGCAAGTTTTGAATTCCTACGTAGTTCACGAGAACAAAATAACGGGACCGATATCGAATTCGTTCAAAAAGGTATGCGAAAGGGCCGAACTGGAATCCCTCGAGGACTTAAAATCGAAATTGTTCGTGTCCTTGAACCGATACGAGAACATAAAGCAGCTCAAGCAGGAGCACGACCAAAGGAAGAACGACTACAAACTGGCCCTGAAAAACTTCAAAATTATTTTGGAAGTGATGAGCATTAATCAGAAATCGCTAAACAAGCTCCGACATCAATTCGAAGGTGTATTAATGAACTACAAACACGCTCGAGCTATTTTGAACCAAGAACTACCTTTTGTACTCACTGAAAGGACGAAAGTCCTTTCGGATTGTTTAAAATTACTGGGACATGAATGTGATGTTTGGGGTGGAAATCGTCTCGACCTGTCACGTTTGCTAATGGAATTGGGTAACCTCAGTATTGGTTAGACATTTATTAATTAATAAAATAATTTTAAGGTTTCTGTTAATTATATGGAATTCTAATAAATCTATTCTTATAATTATTTCGTTTTTACAATCTTACATTTAAAGTGTCATCCAGCACAGTAATGGCGAAAGGGTTGGGAATTGATATAGGCGCAATTTATAACGTTGCTTATTTGGTTTTCGAGTAATTTGTAAATGTAACGTGTAAATTCAACCTTAGTATATTATTCATCTGCCAACTGGAAAATATATCATGCTCGCATGACAATACGAATTAATCAATGTCAAGTCGATTTTAACGTTTCAACTTTATTAACTACCCCCGGCTTAATGACAATGGTCTCGCTATTACCATTAACATCTTCATTAGCGGCGAAAACAATTTCCACGTTTCCAATTTCATTAAATATAGAGCGAACGTTGTTTCACACACAATGGTAGCCTTTGCTGCTGTTTTCTTAGTTGTTTTATCAACGTATTAAATTGCAGTTCATTTAATCCAATATAGCTGCTAGATTACAATAAATATCTTACATGATTTATGAAAGTATTGTTAAGTAGGATTGACCTAAATAAATGTAAATTTACGAGGCAGTATTGATCAAATTAATTTGGATTTTTTAATATTTAATAGTATAACCAATGAACAGTAAGTTTTTTGTTTGTTAATACATCTGAATATTCTACTGGGCTTTTAAAGCCCATCGGAGATGCGGGTTCCTATTTGTAGGTATGTATTTTGCAATAGGATATGAAAAATGTACGTTCAAGATCGCGAGTCTTAATATTTACATACGTAATGATTTCCGCTCCGCTTCTTTTTTATTTGTCGAACTAGAGAAACTTCAAACGAAGTTAAAAAACTTCTGGTAATTGGGAATCGACGGAAAATCAAACAAACAACGTTGTTTGTGTCCCCGGAATCAATACAAAAAAAACATCGTATACTACATACAACTTCATCTCTTTACATACGAACGAGATGCACAAGAAAGCTGATGAAAAATATATGAGGTAGAAAAATAGGGGATTTTCGTTAGCCAGTGTTACCACAAACTGGCTGGTTTGCAAGCTAAATTAGGGGTATTCGAGAAGTGAAAATCGACAACACCGGGTAGATATTGGACAAATAAAATCCGACAAATAATAGTCGGCGTCGGTTGAAATTCGGATCCGTTACCATCAATTTCGTACCCCGGAGCCGCAACAGAGTGGAACTAGTGGCAATAGCTCACAGCGTGACGCTGCCGAGACGTCCCCGGCTGGTGGAGAGATAACAGCGAGGGGTTTATAGTCGTTTTATGTCATGTCGGAGTAACGAGCAGTCCCCGTTCCATTTTCAGGGATATTAATAATAACATAATCATTAAGTTTATATACGTAATACGAATGGGGCGGCCCCCGTTCGGATCGTGAAAAACGGGCGATTTTCTCCGATGAGCTTTCGATTTTCGCATCTGTGCGTTTCGCCATTTATGAGGGCTTGCCGTTATTTAAAATTCTGAAGAAATATTTACAAACGGATGGCGTGCACCGCTCGAGGCAATAACGTTATTACGTGACAACCTGGTAGTTTTCCTTGAAAAAGGAGATCTTATCAAATTTTGTGGGCTCGCGAGACTTTTCACGTGTACTCGCCGAGTTTCTCATAGGTAGTGCGGAAAGCGTTTAATTCACATGTGGCGATAAATTCACTTAAATCGTGACTTTGAATAGCTTTACACAATTTTTAAGTAACCGCCTATTTTCAGGAAATTCACATTCAATATTAGTAATGGAGAAGACCACGACTTTTTTTTAAATTTTTTTTTCAAAGTCGTGTGTTCTAAGAAGGCGCGTAATGAAATTTTTATTTTTTTCTGTGGCCAAATAAGGCCGCAATTAATTTTTAAAGTTTGAAAAACGTCACACAATCGTCATACGCTCTGCTCCAATCAAAGCGAGAGTTGCAAAGAGAAGTCACATTTAGCAAGTTTGCCACGTTTCCTATTACTCTTCTTTACTCCTGCAAAATGTGCGTTTTTTGTATATTTATTGCAATAAACATTTTCTGATTTATCCATTTCTTCCATTACCTAATGGATAATTCGATATATTAATATAGAAATAACATCTTCATCTGTATAAATTGTAACCGATTTTCGTGTTAAAAACACAAATAATGGTCCTGGAAAATTTATTTGGCAACATTCTTGTCAACGTCAATATTATCAGTAAAGTGTTTTGTGCCGAACTGCAATTCGTGTAATTTGTTTTGTGCATTTTTCAGAAAAATTTGACAAATGACAGTTTGATTTTTGTTCGTTTGTGTATTCTTTGTTACTGCGTTCGAAAATTCATACTATTCACTATACAACAAGACGTGAGTGGTTCATGATTGGTTGATAAGGTATGAATCAAAACCCGAAATTTTTAAATTTCGAAGGGCTATATCTTTTTAATTATAACATATTTTGAGCAACTGAAAACGGTTTTGAGCTCTAATAAATCATTTCTAATCGTATCTTTTGCCGAAATCCGCATATCTCACATCGTGGTCTTCTCCAATCAATACATTGGCATAAATACAGCAGCATATAATATCGCTAAAACCCGGTTGAAGATGTCCCAGGTGAACATTAGTTCAACTAAACTGCGAGTCAACTTTGAACCGAGTTCATTTTGGTCGGTTAATTTTTCTTAGAGTGTAATTTTTTTGGTAATTGTAGCGAATTTTTTATGATATTTTATCGCAGTTGTTTCGCAATTCCAAGAACTTACATGGAAGGTTAATCTTTCAACTTAAATCTGCAGCTTTATTATATGAGGTAGAAACTTAGGTATTAAAACTTGGCATCCCGAGACTGCTGGAAGTGTTTGAAAGTGGAGTTTTCAGGAGATTATTAACAATATCGTGGACTCAACACTTAATTATGTAATTAGGGTACGCCGCGGAGCTCGAACTTCCAAATCGCCCAGGCGAAATAAAACGAAGGTGAGCCATTGAATTAAACGTTTTAATTAAACGTGGAAATTGACTTACTGGTATCCATCGATTTGGCTATGAGAATCGGACTGATGCAGAATAGTAAAATGATTCTCCAATACTCGTTCGGCATGACGGCGACCTGCAAATAATTACAGAATTTATCATTAATTGTACATTAATCCATGCATTAATTTTTAAATTCAACAACTCTCATGCACCGCGTTTTAAATTCAAACGTTTGCGTACTATTTGGTTTCCGCTAGAAATTCCAATTCAAGTTTTCGATTCCCCGAAATCATCTGTTACTGACAAGTGTATGTATTGAAAGGGTTTCGTCAAATTTAAAGTCGAATGAAATAATGCAGCATGTTCCAGCAATTTATAATGTGAATACTCGCCCATTAGGCCGGCGATTTTGCCGTTATTTTTTGAGCTATGCCTCGTCAAATCGATTTCAATCGAAACGAAATTTCCTTGTAACTGATTTATATTGTGCTCGTCTATTAATTAATAATCTGTCAATACCATTTCGTTCATTATTCTTCCGAATCATTAACGCTATCGGCAAAACGAATTTCATTATTGTCTGTCAATAGTAGTTAATTTCCCATTTGGTGGCGGTATCTTTAGAAATATCAGTTTGCTATTAAAAAAAGTATGTCAATGAAATTATACATTATTTATCCAGCGCAAAACTTTTTCTACATGTTGAAACGATTTCGAAATCAATTAAAAGCGGCCGGATTATTTCGCCTCCGGCGAAATTCGAGTAACTAATTTACGAGGAAAGAGTCTATCGATTTCCATAAAGCATAACTCAAACCGTTTGAACAACGGGACAATCGTTGAATGGGGAATAAAGTTTGCTGATTGATCTTCCCTTTCGCGGTTGCATTCATCGATATCTGCATCCGAACCGCTGTCAATGTACACTTGGAGAAAATCGCAAACAAATGGAAAATAAATGTAAACGAGAGTCCTGAACACGGTACAATTTCATTTAACTTTATTGTGGGAGTTTTGCTCTCAATACTGGAATATTGTGTTGAAATGAGTCATGCAGCACGTTATCCTGTCGCATTTGCTTCTTTTACTTCCTTGCGGCTACCGGGTTTATTAAAACCAGTTGTCGAGTTTTGGATATTTCATTATTCGAGATATTCTTAATCAAGTATAATGAATAAAGGCAATTATAATTTACAGTCGTTGTAATAAATGCATTAGAAGATTTATTAAAGAATTTATTTATTTAAAAATGCTTTCGAAAAAGTAATTTTTTTCATCTAAAACCTTGTAAAACTTTCATGAACGGGCTCAAAATGCATTTTTATCTTATTAGTTCAATAGAATTTGAGTAAAATGAGCTCAAACCCCATTCAAATTTGCTCTATTATGCTTGTGATGTTCGAAGGCCCAAGTATTATATTTTAAATAAAGCTCCCCGGGGTTATTGACGAATAAATAAATACATTATCGATGAACTACCGGAGGTCAGGAAACACCTATTGAGAAATTCAGTGGGCAGGAAATTGAACTTGCCACGAACAGATGTTTACTTAATACATATTTGTTAATTATATCATTAAATATGCTACGGAATAATCGAATCCTTTCAATTGATTCAGCTTTTAATTAGAAATTTCAGACGGTTTTTTACATAAATAACCCATTGAATATTCGGATATTATCGCAGGAATTTTCCGAGCAAACGCGGGTTAATCAATCACTCAATTTGCCTTTAAAACTGTCAATAAGCCCGAATATTAAAAAATAATTAACAAACTAATTACACATCTAGAGACCGCTTTTATCCGAAGTTGCTCGAATTCCGAGTTGTTCTCCACTTTTGCAAGTTCATTTGCTGCCTCAGCGGTAATATGGAGTAATTTTGAAGTAAAATTTGTGATTGAAAGTCCTCTCAATCGTCTTTGGGTCTTCAATTAAAATCCTTACGAATGAATCTCTCATTACCAAAGTCTTAATAAGTTCCTTTGCATTTACTTCTACCGCTTCGGATAGATTTAAGCAGATATAAGTTATCATACAGAATGGTTAAAGTTAATTAATTTAAATTTAATTTAATAGCACACTGTGTATATTGCTCCCTTTACAGTGGGTTGGTTCCTAGCGAATTTTCCACATATTTGCTGGATAAAGCTATCCGAAACTTGTCTAATTAATAGTTTAGTGTTCGATACTTAAGAATCCTTTAACCTAAAGGCAAATGCGAACTTTCCATTGTCTTTGCTCGGCAACGACCGGACCGGAAAACATTTTTCAACTTTCGTTAATGATGAACCGGTTCAGGCGGTATCTTAAATTAGAGTATTAGAGTATTGGTCTTGACAAACTAGAGAAAGTATGTTCTCCCAAAGCGTCTCACGTGCGTAAAATCTGGTCTTAAATTGTCGTTTGTCCGAATGAAACGTGATTGGAATTTTGTATCGATTGTCTAGACTAGACAAACAAGGATCCTTGTTTTATTTATCTACACCAAGTTCTATTTGGTTGAGTATAGATAGCCAGTTCGCAAACTGAATATTAAAAATCTTCTCTTATAATTTACTGCGATACTTTTCATATTACTTATGATGTAGATATCACAAAGTTTAATTCGTAGATTTGATGATACAAAAGTGGTTAGTTCATAAATTTCACCTCTAGTGAAACGTTACACATCCTCGTTGATTCAAACTGCAACTCTCGCCTATTTTTCAGATCTTTCTCCCGCTTTATACCATTAAATTTGATATCTAGCTATCGCGAGGGAAGATTGCATTTCGCTCGGTCTTTATCCCGCGGAATTTCATCTTGTTTTCGGTGTACGAGTGGGAGTCGCAGTTCTTGCGGGGTGAATAAATTTCGTTTCCTAGGCCAAGTTATTAGATCTTCGGAGACTTAAGTAGGGGCTCTCACCTTTGGGCCGAATTAGGTTTTGAAATAGCTCAAAGGCCGCGCTCATGAATATTTAGGGAGCGATGAGGCGAAAGCTAAGATTTGACGCGAATCGCGACAGTGACGAAATTATTTTGTCGCTGCTAATGGAGCAGAAAAGTTCGCAGGATTCGAACAGTTTTTTTTTGATGATTTCCAGCGAAATAATTCACATTCGTTAAGGAAACTTTCCTGGAGATTACAAGACGCGACGACTGTAAATTTAATGCAATAGAAACAATTAGATTTTGTTCCGTTTATTTAGCTTAAACTCCGGTTCACTAAATGCATTAAACGGCAGGAACAACAAAAGGTTGTAATTAAAAAGTTCGGTTGTTCAATAAAGGACGTGTCTACTGAATATAATAGCTAAATTAATGGGTGAACTGCATGATGCGGAGTTTTTTTTAAAACAAACGTTGTTTTTAAATGCTCCTGGAATGAAAAATGTTTGCTTTGTTTAGGAAAATTCGAATTCGGCGATAACTTTTATCAAACGACATATTCTCCTCTTTTGGATAGATAAATGCTTCGCCTGGAATAATAATTCTTTATTTCGGAAGAAATAAAAACAATATTCCTGAGGAATAAATTGCCATTTTGTGACATTCTCGTTTCCGTTCGTAGATTGATTTATCTACTGTTACAAATAGGTACCATGAAAATCAATTTACTATCAATCAATTTTCTAACCATTATAGGAGTTGTAGTTAATTTTCTAATAGCGACGTGTATTTCTCTTTTAACCCTAAATAAACACTTTTTTCGATAGTATCATCGAACAATTTCACCCCAAATTAACCCCTGTTCTGTTTTTCTCTACCAAGCTCAATTTAGTAATCAATAAAACAAACAAAAGTATCCCAGTTTCTCTAATATTAGTGTACACTGAACCAGTGTACATACATACCTTAATAATTTCGAAAGTAATAAAGTGTAACATATGTAATTTTCGGTTACTAAAGTACATAATAAAATTGTAGTTTATACAAAAATATTTGTGTATCTAGTGTATATAAATAACGTAGTGTAAATGGAATTTGTTGGGACACCCTGTATCATTTTGGGTGGGTTGTGTTATTTAATTTAAACAGAGATTATGGTTGAGACTGTACTAACATTGTACTAGAAGGTGTACTAACATTTATTGATATAAGCTCTATATCTTCAATAAGAAGATTAAATTAAATGATTTTCCTTTGAAGCCATAAGGCGATTTAAATGAGCCAATTGTCCTTATTAGTGGGCTTAGATTAATGAGCATAATACCGCAAATGCGGTATGGATCAATGGCACTTTATGGCAAAAAACTTACGGCTTCAAAATTAACGGCAATTGGACTTACAATTACTATAAAATCGTTATCCAGAAGATTCGTTCCTAGTTTCAAATTTTCAGTTTGCACATTTTGCAACTTCCTAAAAGCGGTTACGGCATTCACAAGATTTCATTGAAATAACACTAATACGCACTTTGCAGCACTTAAATCTTTTACAACCACTCACTGGCACTTAGATACTATTTTTTCCCTTGGAAACTTTCTTTCCTAAGACATCTTGCGAAACTGGGGTAATCACAGGAGGTTCCTAGAAATTAAAAAAAAAACCGGTTTTTCCCGCGATGGAACCGACTCAGAACATTTTCCGGTACGCATAGCAATTAAGTAGTTCGGAATTTTCGACACCCCGGAATGGAAAGAACTGGCGATACATTATGTAGATGAAAATCCGGCGGGGGGCGAAGAGCGCAGTTGGGAAAAATTCCGCTAGAGCCTGAACGTTCGACGTCGCGACGACCGCCCTCTTTATCGACACCTGAACCACTGCCGGCAGCACCGTCGCATTCGCCGCTTTCGGTTGCTGCTGCGTCGGGAAATTCGCCTGCGAAGCGTTGTTGTCACGTTCGCCGGCTTTTCCCGAAGGAAATCTGATAATTACTAAATGAAGAACACACTGCGAAAGCGCCATGATGAAGACTTGAAGAGATCAATTTACATACTCCTCTTTCAAAGCGTCAAAAATTACTACAAATTTCTCTATTTTTTGTAATAATAAATTCACTTAAAATTGTTGAGGAAAATTTCAAAAAACTCATATGAAACCTACTTTCTTTTCTATTAACATAATTTTTTTTGATTCAATTCTACATGATAATATTAATAAACTAATTGCATTGAGAATATAATTTAGGTTTTGCCTATTTTTTTTTCCAAAGAAAATTATTTCAGTCGAGCAAATACAGCATTGGCAACGCTGTTAAGAGCAAATTGATATACCAATTTTCCTGCCGAATTTCTGTCATCTATGAAGTAGCGAATGTTTTCTTATCATTCTTACTTCAATAGAAAAATTCTTGTTACTTTCATCTATTACTTATACCTCTACAAGAATTTCTTAGTTTTTTTTTTATAAAATTAATGAGTACCACCATTAAATTATTCTTTTACTTAAATACACAAAGGAAACGAAATATAATAAGGGATTGTAACATTATTGTAGTTTTGTGGGATATTTGTTTTATTTTTATTTTTTTGAGAATATTTTTACTCTTTAATGCTCCATGAGCGTGACCTCATTTGCTGGGGTCAACGAGGTTCTCTGCGAGGTTTGGTAGTTTTGTCTTCGTTTTATTTTCCTGCTCCCTTGACTTGGCATCATAAAATCTTAGGTTTATTTGAATTAAATGTATAAAATTGTATACAAATAGAAATGTAGGAATACATAAGAAATAAAAAGACTCTTATCTCTGAGGGAGATAAATTTTATATTACATTCCATCTAAAAACGTTTAATTCACTCAAATTAAACATCCAAGTTTTATTTTTATCCATATCATTCGATTAAAAATAATATTTATTTTGTCACCTGTATGAGCATGTGAAAATTACGGCCTGTTTGTTCCGACAACTTGCGTTAATAAATGTATAAATCTGCTACCTATGAAAAAACCAAATTAATAAAATATTCATTAAGATAAAAAGCAAATATTCATGTGATTCAAAACGTCAAATAATTCGGAATTTATATAGCAGTTTGAACAATAACTTTAACTAAATTCTGTCGCGTTAAATCAGTTCGAATTCATTGATTTAATTTCGCTTTGTTCTCAACGAATTCATTGAAATAAACGTTATTTTATTGTAATTGTATTTTCAAATGTAGATACTTATACGTAGCGAGTAAAACTGTATTTTCTTCGGAATTATTGAAGTAATACCTACTTATGCATTATAAATAGTATTTGTTCAAATTATGGTGTAATATAAAAGCATTTCGTCCACCAAGATTTCTTTTTCTCACATAAATATTCTAGGCAGATGCCGAACGGAAAATATTTACTTTTTCTCTAACGAATTTTAATCATTTTCTCTCTCTTCCATTGTAATACGATTTTTATTTCCTTAGAATTCCTCTAATAAAACTAAGCGTATCTTTGAATAAAAATAAATCCTCAGTGCTCCTTTGTCCTTCTGAAGGCTCGTTTGTTTAAAAACTCGTTATTTCCAACCGCCAATTTTATCCTTTTAATTATGCCTACATCAATAAATGGAAATTAGTGCTTTGGTAAATCATTGTTGAATAGGTAAACCTATATTAAAATCCTTTGTGCTTATTGATCACATAACGTGCCTATAGAATAATTTATTCAATGTGGATCAAATTCGAATAATGAATTACACTTAATTGTACGCAATTTTATATGACCGCATAAATTTCCCCACATTTGGCTAATTTTTGTTTGAAATTTAATATTACTATTTATTGTGTAACTACATAAATAGTTGAAATAAATCTCCATTTTTACGAGTGTAGTTAAACAAAATAAAATAAATTTAATTTAATGTTATATTTGCAGTTTATATTTTAAAAATAAATAATAAAACGGAATTTACCAAGTGGAACAAATTTGGAAAACAGATTCATTTGCAGTTGTTAATTTTATGCAGGTAATAATTCCTGAAAAAAGGTATGGCTACAAGGTAAGGTAATAATTTTAATAAAATGAAATTAACAGGAAAACTAAACCTGTCATTTTCTTCTATTGCTTTGTTAGTAATAATAATAACTAATAACTACCCATTGTTTGAGTTATCTGTGAAATTTTAAAAAACTGATTATACCGAAACATGGAAAATTGTGATCAACTAAAAACTGCTTTGGTAGATTGAAGATAAATGTACACATACACGTAAGTACAGCAAATGGTAAAAGTAATAAAGCACGCAAATGCGAAGAAGTAACGTAATTTCTATATACATATAACGAAATACATACTGTGCTCCATGATATCAAAAAATATTCTTTCTGCTTTATATAAAACGAGCTATTATATTCTTTATTAATAGACATTTTACCTAATACTTAGATAATAGATATGCGCAGAATTAGTGCCCATCAAGGCTTAATGTTATACTTGATTAGCACTCTAGTAATCGGATTTTATGTATTAACGTTAATTATAGCAGGAAAACGAGATGGAACCGGTACGTCGAATTCGCAAGCTTAATCTTCAGAAACCATTATATCCAGTTATCAGCGTATTGCAGCAAAGGACTTGCCAATATCGTATCCCTTATAAACGACTGTTGATACTCATCGATTAAATGTGCTAAAACAGCTCTCATAGAAAAGAAAACCGGAAATTTCGCGAGCTATCTTCAGCGAAAATACGTTATGTATTAGTCGATTGGTATCATTCCGAAAAAATAAATCAATGTTTTCCTCCTCTCACATGAAAAGGCTGCGCTGTTTTTACAGGAATCGCAAATATTTGTCCTTATGAGAGCTAAGAAAACGGAAGGAATCCCTATCCAAACTGATCCAAAAAACCATCATCCTTCGCCAACGAATAACAATCATCTTAGCGTAAAATTAGGAGAAACACAGGCGATAACTCCGCCATTCCGCCAACAAACGAAATGATTAAAAATCAGTTAATTCCTGTGGCAATAAAATTATGTCAATAATCCCACAAAATGGGGTAATCCTGTTAGATTTGATACACACACCCGCGTATTTTATTACCATCGAACGAGCGTTGCATTCGGCTCGTATTTAATTAGATTTGGATTCATCGAACTCGATTGTTGAATGTTGAAAGGTTGGCCGTAAAAACTTTGAAAAACCGAATGCATTATTGCTCCCGCGTTATTTTTATTAATTCCCGTTCGAATGAAATCTCCTGCGCGCAATCTCGCCATTATAAAACGTAACAAACGGATTATACCCGGGCGAAAAATATCAACCTGAAGTATTTCCCGCAGACGTGGAGAGGTAATTTGCGTACATCCCATAAAAAGGCTGGAATCCTGCGTATCTGGTTAGTATAATATTTCAGCTTTCTCGCTTTGGTACGAGATAAATGACCTCCTTGGGAACGTTCGAGATTATTTCTGAGCTTTTTGTCTTCCCCCGCTAAAATATTTTTGACTAGAGTGTAAGGCTCGAATTAAGTGATAAAGTACTGTAAAAAGAAAGTTACGACGCGTACTGTTGTTTTATGAAAACGTGTATTAAAAATTCGCAATTTTCTATCTTCCATGTGCATGATAATGATGTAAACTAAGCGATAAACATTACAGAGAATGTCTCGCTTCGCTCGCGTAATACCGGGTAGTACCTTATGCAGGGGATATAATTTTTATTCAAAAAGTAAAGAACGCGAGAAAGCTTTCTATCCAATAAAATGCATGAACATTATTACCCAGAAACGTTGCTGGTGTCCTAGTCAGACATGGAAATTTTATTCCGATTTTCTTTGCATTATGAAAAGCTTTCGTGTTGTTTCTGGAAGTGGTATTAGGACATGTATTTTCAGATAATCTAAAGAATTAATTTAATCGCACTACAAAAGTTCTGGTAATGTTCTATTAACTTAGATTTTCAATGAAACGGTATCAAATTCTTCCTGGAAATTATTCATTTGTGCAGTCCGAATTGCTCGTTACGAGTTAATATTTTATTTCCGGATTTTAAATTCGGACAGTTCGAAAATTCTCTCTAATCTCGTGAAACGTAATTTGGCGTTTTAGAAAACGCGCCCGAGTCAAAGTAAGATGATTTTTTTTGCAGGGGGAACGGATTTAGGTCGGCTCCTTTTCATCTGACCTTCGTAAATACGACTTTTCCACAGTCATCATAAATTTGTAACTAATTAAAGTCCGTTTCCCTCTGATTCAATTTGACCGTTGCTCGTTCTCTTTCGCAAATCCATTTTTACTGATTCATGCATTCTTTATTGGGGGCATAACTAAAATTCCTGCAGATTTGCGGAGCGTTTCGATTGCAATTTCGGATGTATTAAATTAAAATCGGCGCTGTAATGTAATTTCAAACTGTTCATTTCCAAGCTAAATAACTTGCAGCCAAATTGAAAATGTTGTTCGGAAGCAATCTTAACATTCGCCTTACCCTTCAACTATTATTTACTTCTGTCTGTATACACTAGCAACCCTCAAAATTGCTGTTTGCTACGTAACTTGATGGCAGTTGTATTAACTAGAATGTGGGAAGATGGAGCTGACGGGGGAGAAGAAGGTTGTTTGATGTTTAATTCTATAATACTAGGCTTCCTTATTCCGGGAAAACATTCGGCGTGCTTTCCCTGAATCGTTGTCCTTAAATTGCTTTTGTTGTTTCTTGCATGCGTCCCCAAATTAAATGGGAATCGATTACGTTGGGCTTTACGATCGGGTTGCTCGGTAAACGGTAAAGAAAATTAAACGTCTTTAATTATTATACCCGACGCCGCATTGTTTTTTACTAAAATAATTTCGCCGCAATAAAGCTCCCTCTGAATACGATGATAATTATTCGTTGTATTAACCTTTTGTTTCGAAAAGCATTTCGTGTACAAATCATTAGGGCAGGGAAAATTGCAGAGATGAGGGAGCTAGCATTTTTCGAAAATTAGAATATAAACAGTATTTTTCGATAATTATGCGCGCATTCATCTTCCGCGGCAATAACTGCCAACGGCGCAAAACAGCAAGTAATAATTAGTGCCATTAAATTTGTAACTAAACAAGGTATGCGATGCATTAAATTTTAAAGCGGCATTAGCGCATTCTCACAATGACACTCATTAAACAAGACAATACGGCGACCCATTGGAAAATTATGGGCTGGTCTTGAATACATGGCTAGCACGTTATAACGAACTTATACTCTAACCTACACTAGTAAAATCTTTAAAATTGAAATGCTTTGTAGATTTTTCCTATTAATGCCGAAATTTGCGTTACAAGTGTTTAAATATTTAATTTCATATGTGTAGAGATTTTATTTAAACATACACAGCTGCTTTATAATCGAGTGTAAGCTAAAGTAAGTTACAAACTAAATGATTCTAGGAATAGAAGTATTTTTTAGAGTGTACTCTAATCAATATATGAGCCCGGGCAAGGAAAGCCGTGAAAGAATATTTAAATGAGCTGAGCATTAAATCGGAGTTCGTTAGGCAGAGATAATAAAGAAAGTCCATGCCTTTTCGGTCCCGTAATTTGCGGATATTGTTTAAAATATCTACTGCTCATTTTCCAGAAATTCAGCGTTCGGAAAAAGTGGGAAAATTATTGCGTCTAATTTAACGGGATCGCGAAATTAATTTATCGGAATCGTAATTACTTCAAGATCGGTTAGAGGGATGTTTTTCCGCAACCCTTAACATCCTCACTTTTGGGGCATTCGCCGGTATCCTTTTCACCCAGCAACATCAAAGCTGTTTGCTTGTTATTGTACACTCCAATTAATTATATTAATAATCTCAATGTAAAGGAACACACGTTGCATTATTTGTAATGAGTAAACCTTGTATATTATTATTTGATTAAGGGATTTTGCTTACAATATAGTAATATAATAGTATATTACCTTTACGTGTCGTGCACTTCCGAGTGGGATTAATTATTGAACAACACTGCTCCAGTGAATCTATTAGAATAACGAGCTAACGTTTGTTCCCTAAAGCTGACGAATTTAAAATCACGCGCTTATAATGATCCTTTTGATGAATTTTTCTAAACAACAAACACTCTCGTACACAAAGAAATAACGAAGTAGATTGTTAATTTAATTCGAAATATGCTTTTTAAATTAATCACAAAGTGTGGAGATGTCTGAAGCAGTTTTTACGAGATTACGTTTTTCGGAGTCGAAGAAACTCTAATTTCAAATTACGCCTGACACGAAGCGTTTCAGAAAATAGCTGTTTCGTTCCCGCGACGGTTAAGAGTCCTTTTCGCAAATAAATTAGCTCCTATACAAGACAGGATGATCCCTCGAGTACCGTCAGCGCACCGGCGGGCCTCGAATATGCAGCACAAAGCCGTTGCGCTACCCGCAGAACGTTCATCACAAGATTATGGCTTTCTGGAATGACGACGTGCCTCTCAATGCCGATTTACCGGACGGCGCCGGGACGCGCCCGAGTCCGAACCTGAGGATAATATGCGAATATTGCGCTTTTAAACGGCGCTTCCCGTCGAAGGAGGATTCCGCCAACTGTGTTTATTGTATTGGAAAACTCTTAGGGGTATCCGATAATCGCCCGTTACTCGCCGCAGTTGGAAATTTTTGCGGTTAATTTACGGCGGAGGAAATTCAATTTTATTGGAGTGTTCGATATGAAAATGTTAAGCGAATTCGGGATTATCCGATAAAGCGAGTCCTGTAGGTAGATATACAGGATCTTCCAATGAAAATTTGATCCCCCCTGTAACTAGAGAACAGATTTTTTTTCTTCAAAATTCGCCGAGACTCGTCAATTTTTGTTCTCTACACCATTTTCAGTTGTATTTCGGAAGCTATCAAATTAATTTCAGAATCAATCTAATGTATTTCAGAATAGTCAGATTAATTTTAGAAAGTATTAAATGTATTTCAGAATAGTCAAATGTAATTCAGACTAGTTTCCGATAGCATCAAATACATTTCAGAACAGACAGATTTATTTCAGAAAGCGTCAAATGTATTTCAGGTTAGTCAAATGCATTTCAGATTTGCCAGATTTATTTCAGAAAGCGTCAAATGTATTTCAGAATAGTCAAATGTAGTTCTGAAAGTGTTAAATGTATTTCAGACTACATAGGGAAATGTATTCGCCAATCGCCTTATTTGGGAGGAAAAGTACATACTTAGCTCAGGCTGAAATGAGGCTGAAATAAATGGCTGAATGTGTACAAAAATTATATATTTCACACGAACGCTGTATAAATTTCATTTGACGCTTTATGAACTACTACATTTAACTGCATAATGCGATATACTTACATTTGATGCTTTCTGAACTACATCTGACTATTCTGAAATACATTTGACTCTTTCTGAAATACATCTGACTATTCTGAAATACATTTGACCTTTTTTGAATTACATTTGGCTATTCTGAACTACATTTAACTAATCTGAAATTCGTTTGATGTTTTCTGATGTAAACCTGACTATTCTGAAATACATTTAATGTTGTCTAATATACAACTGGAAAAGGTGTAGAATGGGCTTTCAAATGATGTATTAGCAGGGTATTTCCATTTGAAATTCTAAAGTTAGAGTGGCTGGGATGAACATATAGCGCAGGACTGTAAAATGTTCCCCCCAAGAACAAAAATTGGCGGGCTCAAGCGAATTTTGAAAATTTTTGTGGGTTCTCTAGCTACAGGGGTGATCAAATTTTCGTTGGAAAATGTTATTATTTACATCTTATTCCGTCCCATTTCGTTGGGGAAGTCAAAACAAATTAAAAAGGAGTATTTACCGTGTCTGTTTCATAAAGATAAATAGAGCCCGCGGGCCGAATGCGGGGAAAGTTAGAGCCCTGCATGTGAGAATTTATGGGTTGTATTAAAATTAAAATTCATAATTTCGTATATCATTTAATTCATAGTCGGGCGAAAAGGCGAAAAAGGTCACGTTTTCGGCTGTTCCGCTTCTGGTCGCAGATATACGCGCTCGCTGCGTTCAAAAATGGCAACGAAAAGCTTCGCGTTCACGCCCGCTGAGTTCATTCGCATGTTTTGTATGCCTAGGTACTTAGGTGCTCGCAAGAATAATTGCTAGCGGAAACAAAAAGCGGCTTGCCCAAGAACGGGGTTTTCGAAAAGCTATGATTTATTCGCCGGTATTTTTTCTACGAACATAAGAAACCGTACAAATTGCGACGATTGTTCAGGCCCGCCAAATCCCCGTAAAAATCGGCTTCTCGCTGCCTATTTATTATGCGGACGAACGCCGTAAAAACCGCCGGGAAAATCGATTCCGCGTTGATGATTCATTAGCAGTATCACAATACTGAATCGTCTGCTGCCGCTTTCCATTTCCATTGTATGCATGACTCCTGAATGAGATATATATTTTCGCGAGGGTGTCTCGAAAACAGGAATGTAAACGACGTGTGTTTGACTGAAGATTGATTACATTAAATAAGAAATGACACCGCCGCAGATTCGCTTTACCATTCACCAACTCCCGCCACGTTTATCTATAAAATTTATTAAATAGAAGCGTTCGAATATAAAGCTATTTTTAGTATACAAAGTATACATTTAGTATATACTCCCGATAAATTAAATTGGGAATTTTTCTCTGCGTTATTACGACCGAAACCAATTCCGTCTTACTATCTCTAGTTCTCTTCCCCCGAGCTCGAAAAAACTACCCCGTGCCCCTTCATGGCTCTATTGCGGCAGCCCAAGGCTAGATGGAAACTCGCTACCCAACTTCGATTTCGTCCCATCGCATCCGAATCACTCGGAAAAGTTTTATACTAATCTATAATATAGGGTGTCTCCGGATACTAAAGCGCTTTAGTTTTTCCAGCTTTTTATGTCGGGAGTTTTTTAGTTTAAATAACTCATTTAGTTGATGGGGTGGAAAATTTGTGCATTGTGCATTAAATTTATGGGTTTTTAAAGTAATAATCTGGAATATGAAAGGCACATTTTGATCTTTCTGTTTCGACATTCGATATTAAAATTTACCCAGATCCTGGGACACTCTGCGTAAGGGTATTCGATACCCCTGAGATATTGAAAAAGTCTGAGACATTGTGATATAGGATTCAAATACATATGCGAATGTGCCAACATATTTGATCTTTTTCTATATATTTTCTGTTCGGATGTACCATATGCGTTATTGTGGAGATAAACGCGTCAGTGAATTATACCCTTTTATTTTGTTCCACTGCGGAATAAAAAAGGGGCCTTTTATATTCAACTTTCGCGAACTTCAAAACCACCATATAATCATAAAAAACATTTCCACTTCTATTTAACAAAATTGGTTTGAAGTTATAATAAGCTTTTAAAAACCATACCCTTTGAAATAAACAACTATAGCGTTTTTAACAAAGCTCCATTGCAATATTGCATAATATGCTATTACTCTGCGGTAAATGCTATTTCCGGAAAAATCCAATTTATCTCTTACTTTCAGAAAAGATAGTGACATACGGAGCAAAAAGAAGTGAATTGTCTTGATTCAGTCTAGCGACTAGAATGGAAAGGCACTGTTTTCTATTCCATCGAGGATAGTTTCTGATTAATGTTTTGGAATAACGCTACCGCAAAATAAATCCAAACAATGTGTTCGGCCAACGTAAATATATTGCTTTCATTATGTTTCTGTTGCCGATTGTGTTGACTGCGCGTAATTAATTCGCCCATTTTAACTTTAACTGCGATGTTAATCTTACCAGTCAGATTTTAAATTATCGCATAGGCCCTATAAAAATTAACAATACATCTGCAACTCTTCCATAAGTATGCAATATGATTAATTAAATATTAATAATAGGATACGTGACAGAAAGCCATTAGGCGCTATATGACTATTTTTTTGAACTTTTCCACAAATACCAGATAATTTTTATATGCGACAATCCCCCGCCGTGCACGAGGCGAATCGACCCCAATAACTAATTTCGACTAAAAAATACACTCGGCCATGCCGGATCGATGGAAAGTTGGAAAGCTACTTGGCCGAATATTAATGAATCAGGTTAAAATAAAGCATAGAATTTCACTCGCCGCCGTTCTCGATAGACTGAAAACTTAGATAAGGCACGAAAAGTAAGTGACATTGGGATATTAATATTCAATACGATACCGCTTTAGAAGCTAAAATGAGACCAAGCTGATCAAATGTCGTATAAAATTCAATTTAATCGGGCTTTAATTTATTCTCGAATTAATTTCTATACCGGTTAATTAACAAATCGTTGACGAAACGGAAGAAAAAGCGGATTGCACTTTTAGATACTTAATTAGGATTAAATAAATTCACTATATCGAATTTTACTGCTATAAAAGAGAATAATATTATGATTGAATAAAGAAAATAATGATACCCGGCACGCTAAATTTACTGTTAAAGTTTCGAATGAAAGAAAAAACTCCGAGGCAGTCCAGCCATTATTAATACACCCCTCTTTAAAATATTCGACCCGGATAATTGAACCACTTGGACTAACAGCAACCTTTCGACATGAAAGAATAAAACCCCATCTTTAATGGTCAAGATTCCTTTTATCCCCTTCAACCGTGTGCAAAAAAAATGTTAAAGACCTCTTTTACTTACATATATCGAAGGTAAATAGGCAGTGACAAAAATCGTTAATTCTTTCCATACCTAAATGCTTTGATAAAAAAGGTTTTCCGCAAGAAAAATAAATCATCCTACATCAAACAAATATTCCTTTATGATGGGGTAAATAAACCATTATTTTTAGTTATATAGGCAGTTTTAAAGTTCTCACGTTTAATGATAATCGGATTAAGGAAGTGGTGCAAGAGCAGAGTGAAGAACTTTCGCGTTATTTAATTTGAAAAGTAGTTAAGGAGTTTTCAGTTCAAACCAAACATACAAGTTTCATATAAGAAGACAGCGAAGTTAGCGACTCTCCGATCCCAGACAGAAAATAACGGTTTTAATTTAAAAATTCAGCTATGCACTCGCAGGATTCATTCGCATTGCAATTTAATTTAATCGCGAAGAAATTAAACTTCGCTTTAAGCGGTTTCACCTCCGCGAAATTAATTGCTCCCGGCGGGGACGTTCCGAAGACACACGTCAGAAGAGCAGCTTTCGCGACTTCGATCATGGCGCAGGGAAAAAACATTTTTCGTCACTTATAAACATTTTAAACTGCGAAACGAAATCTGAACGGAGCAAATTTCCCCGGGGTCTTGTAGACATGGAAGGCTCGCTACACGTGAGAAGAGAAAATGGACTTCACGAACTAGAAACAATCGCACGTTTTTGGACGTTGCGCTGTATCAGGTTAATTATTTATTTTCCGAAAGAGGCACGTTTTCCTAATTTCGTTTGATGGGAATTCCTCAACGAATTTTTATTGAAATTACTTCAGTTTCGCTGATTCTATCAATGTCTTCGCAGTCGAATTAAATCGATTTTTAATTCAAACACTTCCAATTTCCAACAAAATTTCTCCTTTAGTGTCTTCTTGATCCTCAAATTTATATACTTACTGTAGAATAAAGTGCGTCGTTATCCCCATAAAAGTTCTAAACATATTTACATAAAGGTATTATTCTCTACATATGGAGTTGCTATGTTCAAAGTTAGTTCTCTTTACCGCTTTGTTTCGATATATTCTGCTACAGTTTGTGTCAATCTTTTCATCAGGAAAGTTTCGGTGCACGTCGAACTTCTCGCGTACAAATTGAAGGAGACGCAAGAAATAAATTCTGAAAGAAACTTCTCCTGTAGGTGTTCATATTATTGGACGGGCAGGGAGTATTAGTTTACACAGAAGGAGAATCTAATCAGACGTACACGGATTTTTACTTAGGTTTCTATTGCGAGTAAAATAAACCAAATAAAATGTTTCTTAATATATTCATAAAGTTAAATTATAACATTAATTAAGACACGGTTTTTTAAATATTCGCCGACCCTTAACTTTCCTTTACTTTTATTAGCGTCATTCGTTAGAAGCTCGGCTGCCGTTTCGTCGAATATCTTAACTTTCTTATTCTCCGGTGTTTCATTAAAAGTGAAAAAGGACGTTTTCGTTTCGGAGGTCAGCTAATTTGTCTACATCACTTCATTAACAATTAGAGGAAACGCTCGGGGCAATTAAAATTTTTTTAACAAGATAAATTATCGGTTGACGAAAGTAACTGAAACAGAGCCAGCGTAATCCTATTCATTTCGCGCGGGAACTATAAATCTTCCGGGCGCTTTGTTGGAGAAGAAGGAAGAGTCCTGGAGGAAAAAGCGCTCCAAAATATATTTCTTCTAATAATCCGGCGAATACATGAGGGAAATTAGGGAGTTTTTGTACATTTTATTATTGAGTTTTGACAGTAAAATAAATATTGAGTAAGTGTTATATTAAATTTCTAATTGGTTTTTCTCTAAAGCTTTAATAGCCGTTCAAAAGTTTACTCATATACAGTACGTAAGTCTGAGGAATATAATTCCCTCTGCGTAGACAAATACACATACAAACTTTCCATGTAATATAGCGTAAGTTTCAAAATATTTCATGACCTATTCTCCGTGTTTAATATTTGTTTTTGTAGCGGGTTATTTAGTAATATAAAGTTTGCGTATCGTTCCCATCGGACATATTTCAAATATTTAATGCCATGTAATATAGACACGTCAACACGTAATTGCTAAGTTACTAGACAGTTTCCCAATAAAATACTGTTACGTGATTTAGCTCAAACAGAAAGCTTTAGATTATTATTTTGTGAATACTTTTTTGTGGACGCGTCACGAATACGCCTTTTCTTTCCCATCGATTTTACACGATTCCTCAATATTAATGAATTCGTCGACAGGGAATCAATTATGGATAAAAGCACGATGGTAATTGTACGTTTAGCTTCACAAACCCTTGAGTTTATGTATATTTAAATTTATTCTGTTGACAAATACATTACCAAATCTCCACTATTTTCCGTATCGTTAACAATAGAAGATTATTTACCACATAATCTAAACAAGGGCTTCCGTGCTAATGCTCGTTTGCTGCTTATAATAGCCCGACATCAAACAAGAATAGCGGCAACTGAAATTAAAGTTTTTACCACTATTCAAAATAACCTATCTGAATGTCGTTATCCCAGATCCATAATTTGAAATTTCCCGTTCTCTCGGGGCGAACTGAGCCGTACAACCATTGTTCATTAATTGATGTCCTATTGTTAACACACTACGCATTACTAATTATATATACATGGCATATAAATTAAGGTTCTGGTGGTGGTAGTCGTTCTACCCTCTCGCGATGAATTATATTCGAAAGATACGCTTCGATAAATATAGAGGCGAGGAAGACTTCTCAAAGGATAACTACTACTTTGCGCGGCTAAGTTTATAACAGGACGTCGGGAAGAAAGGAGGGTTTCCTCGGGTTTTCTCTTGGGCCGACGCGAAGGCAATTATTTTCTAATTTATTTGCGATACCGATTTGTCCCCAATTAATTCGAATCGTTTGGAATTTATAGAAAAATCGATATTTCAATTACTACGAGGTACCAAAGGGTTGCTTTTTTATTTCTACCTTCGAGGCAATTAAATTATAGATGTGCTCTCATAAATATTCCACGTCGTCGTCTCATAGTTTCCATAACTCCGTGTTTCCAATTGAATAACTGGAACTGTAGGATCTGCATTCGCCTGTAAAAATGATAAGGATGAAATAAAAGACTCGCATTCTGTAGGGAACGTTGAATTCTCTTGTATTTTCTCGACGAAACGGCTTTCGCGCTGTTCTAATATAACTGTTATTAAGCGCTAGGCATATTATGTAGTTTGTTCGCGTTTTTTTGTTGTACATGTACACGTAAAACTGTTATTGTTGTACATAGAGACGTTACGTGCATTCTGATGTCGAAAAGAGGACGTGGAAGGAAAAAATCGCAGGGAAAAGCTCGGATGTTATGAAGCATTTCGGTTTAATTAGGTATAAAAAAGAGTTAATTTCCCATTGTAGTTAATTGTTTTAAACGAAATAACCAATAAAGAATTAATGAAGTAACTCGTTTAACGGTCCTCCGAACTCGGCGAAAATTTCCCTCAAGTTTGACTTCCCAATTTTCTGTTAATATTATTTTAATTAGAGCTCCGTTGTGATTCGGCGACTTTGTAAATAAGGAATTTTTGTTTTTGTTCGTGTCTTGAATTTTAAGCCGCCTCAACGCCCGCTCGGATATACTTTGAGATTTAGCTTACAATTAGTTTGAAATAGCCCACAAAATCGATTAACTTGAATTGTCCATCAATTTAGCGTAGTGCAATGAACAGTGAGGCAAAGTTAGTGCTGGCTAATCTGTTAGCCAGCCAGTTTAAATGCTCTTGATAACAATGAAGTGCCTTGCCCTAAACCACAGAACATACATACACACACACACACATAATTCAGATGAGACATCGCTTTGTTAATCTTTTTATATTTATTTTATAAATTTGGAACCAAATACTAACCCTCTTATTTGAGACTTTTTTCTATAATTTGACACCAATATCACACACTATACAGAGTGGTCCAGTTTATAATGGCATAACTTTAGGAAATGATGGATAACGTTAAAATAATGATAATTTCTCAATACTTTTATAGCCGGGAAAGCTTTGTTTTCGTGATACAGGGTGTTGAAATTAAAAAAAATATATGTATTATTTTGGATGTGACCAAAACGGCTGCTTGGAAAAATTTTAATTTTGGCACACAGGATAAGCTAAGGATCCTTCATGAAAATAAATCATAGCCTACTTCCAGAATATTTGCGATGATAGTAGTCCTACATAACCGGGGAAAATTGCAAATATCTCCAAAACGGTGCGTCGTTCAAAAAAACGCAAGAACACTCTTTTGTTCTAAAAAGCATGGAGCATCGAATAACATTACTGTTATTTGCAAAAAAGTCAGTGGCGTAAAGGATTTTTTTAAAAAAGGGCAATGGCATACCCATATCTTCGCCACTGGTTTTTGTAATTTATCACCATATTCCCTAAATCATGAAGGATCCTTAGCTTATCCTGTGTGCCACATTTAAATTTTTTCCAAGGAGCCGTTTTGGCAATATTCAAAATAATACATATTTTTTTTTTAATTTCAACACCCTGGTATCTCGAAAACAAAGCTTTCCCGGCTATAACGATATTGAGAAATTATCATTATTTTAACGTTATCCATCATTTCCTAAAGTTATGCCATTATAAACTGGACCACCCTGTATAAGTGTATAATACTTACTGATAGTCAAATATCCAATTTTGATACTTTTTTTACGTATTATAAATATGCATTTAGCTTCTAAAATTTAGTTTAGAGCGAATAGGTATCAATTTTATTTTTCAATCGTCGGCTCTTATGTATATTTATGAGCTGTTAACCTGGTTACCGTTCGGGCATGATGTAGGTAGTTAACTTTTTCGGGTCACTGCTTATAATTTTCACATCAGAACGAATTCACGAGACGCTAAATTTAGCTCATATAGTTTGGGAAAATTATAGGTATATCTGCTCATTTGCGGCATAATCGAGAAAAGTTTCTGGAAGGAGAAAAATTCGTCGGGTATTGGTGCTCTGCTGTTGTTTTATGCTACATTAAATTTAATGGTATATCGAGCTTTTATTTTATTTTTATGCATTGCGAAACTTCGACCGGAATCGATTGTAAATTGACGCCGAGAGAGTTTTATTTAACGCCCCAATTACAGTAGGTTTTAAGATTTCTGCTGCAGCGACCGGACTAATAAGTATCTGATTTAGAATCTCGAAGTCAGTGCGAATGAAAGAAAATAAATTAGAGCGAAATTCATCTAGCGGAAACAATGAACCGTTAAGTCAATCAACTTCTACGTGATACTGTTCCCATCTCCCGGTCCCTTTCTGAATAAGTCGGAATTTTGAGAGTCGGAGGAAAGATGCGTAATGAGTTTTAATGAGTGAAACTTAATCTTAAATATGCTTTTCCGTTCCATTTATTTAATCTTTGGCATTTCCAACCCCCCGAGTGTTCTCTCAATCGCGCGATTTAGCGTCGGAAATCCGCTGGAAATGTAATTGTTAATTAATTTTCCACATATTATTTTTCGAAGCGTGTGGGCACTTTGATAAATTTTTCGAGTTCGCATCCGACGGTTTTTATTGGCAAGATTCATGTCCAACGGGGGCTTCGTTTAAATTAGCGCGAAAACAAATTTGTTTTCTCTTAAAACTTATTCAATTAACTGAATTAAAAATGATTAAGTTAATGAATTGCCGCGTTGCATGCACGCTCGTAATGAACCGGCTTACTTAAAATATACTCATGGAACAATTCGGAATACTCCGTTGATTAGTTTCTATTATTACCGCTTCCGGGATAATTGTATTGTTATTTCTCATGTAAAATTTCGAATGGGTTCGAAAGCTGTAAATGGCAGTCAATTTTCCGTTTCGAATCGAAGGAGAATTTCTATACATAAATCAGTATAATGACTTTCACTGTACAATTGGAGAAACGAAATGCCGCACTTTGTTGAAGGAATGTTAAAAATTCGCCTGTGGAATGTCTTTCAAAATGTATTACAGAAGTTGTTTAATCATCATTTTGTAATTTGGAAAGGGGAAAAATTCTTTTGCACTTATTTGAAAGAAAAGTTGTTGGATGGATCTCAGGTGGAAATTTCTTTGCGTAAACTTTATTTCCAGATATACAGGGTGTTATTTAATAACATGCTAATACTTAAGGGGTGATTCTTGGACCCATTTTAAGAAAAAAACTTCATATAAACCTATGTTCTAAACTTCTTAACTTTTGAGATACGGGGTATTAAAGTTTTAAGAAAAAAAAACAATTTTTTACTGTCATTTTCATACCACTTTAAATATTTTTATGAAATTTGGTGTACGACGTTTATGCATTAAAGAGCAATTTTTGACCCAAAAATCTTTTTTTTATTTCTAACAGTGGCGTCCCTACTGGACTCAGACTAGATATTTTTGAATAAAAAAGTGATACGCCACTGCTATCTCTTAAAATCAAAATTATTTTTCGAATTCTCGTTCAATTTAGAACAAATTCGATTTCTTGACTTTTTTTCGTACAACTCACCGTTTCGCTAAAAAAAAATTAAATTCATTCATTTGCATCTCCCTGGACCTGGACGAAACGACCAAAAACGATTTATCTAACTCTGAACAATAATTTATTTAAGAGGATAACTTTTAAACGTTGAAATTATGAAATTAAAGTAAAATAAAGAAATAATTTAAATCAGGTGTTAGAAATGTCCGCCGAAAGTGGTATGAAAATGACAGTAAAAAATTGTTTTTTTTTTCTTAAAACTTTAATACCCCGTATCTCAAAAGTTAAGAAGTTTAGAACATAGGTTTATATGAAGTTTTTTTCTTCAAATTCTTAAAAAATTCTGTATAGTGTCTTATAGATTTTCCTAAATGGCTATTAAATAATTTAATATTCTTCACTGATTCAATTAGCGGTCGAAAGTTTCCCGAAAAGTTCGCCGAAAAGTTGTCCGCTGTTATTCCGCGACAAAATAATAGAATTGCAACCAACAGTTAAGGAAATGGTAATTAGGCTTTCTGTATGCAGAACGTTGTTAAAACTTAATTTAATCGGCCCCATCTACCGTGGAGCTTATTCATAAGCAGGTTTGCGATGCACTGCTTCACCAAATACTATTATAACAGGAATTTCATAAGCGATGACCGTTTGAATATAAGTAGATTTGGTTGTTAGTTCGAAACTATCTAGCTGGCAATTTTGTCCTCCCCGAGAATGGGGAAAATTATGATTCTGCATAGGAGAAGGATCAAAATTTAATTACTCTAGCCACGTACCAAGCAGATGCAATTTTTATACACTTTTTTTTTCAACATAATTTTTTACTGTTTCACGAAGACGATGTTTGATCATCGGAAAAATTCCCGATCTTCTATATTATAAAAATTTGTATATTCATATTTATATGGGCAGATCGATACGTCAGAATCCGCACACACACACACACACACACGCCATTCTGGATATACCGAGCATGAGTATGAATTTAATAACATTTCCCTTGCTTCTCGGGAAATCCAATTTCGGCACCTACATACCGGCCGATAACTTTTCTCTCTAGAGATTTGGACTGACGAAGGAGATTCGGGACGGAGGCCCTGCAAGAGGCGCAGAGCCCATCAAAGGGGTGACGATAACCCTTAACGCTTGAATTAAATTGCAAACTCCATAGGACGGAACGGGGCGAATGGTCAACCGAAACGGGGTTTATGGCGGTAATTTATGGCGGTATTTGTAAATATATTCGTTTTGTTATGTGCGGTTTAAAAAAAAACAATGATTTGCTTTTTTTACCATGTCGGTTTGAATGGCGCAATTATTGATCAATCGGTTGAATGGAGTACAAAAAGGACCTAAATTATGGTAGCAAACTGCTAATAAGGAAAAGTAAACGGAAGAGCAAAAAGAAACCAAAAAGTCCACCAGGAGATCGCAATCTGGAATAAGCATTTTCTAAAATGAAAGGGACCAAATGACGCGAACGCTAATAGGCAATTCGGAGTTGGGTCGCTGTAGCTAATAATATTATCTACTGATACACACAATATAAAAATATACAGGGTGGCACAATTGCTGTTAAAAGCAACGTATTATTTTCTAAATTTAACCAAAATCTGGGATATACTATACTTATCTTTTGTACCTATACTTCTTTTGTTAGAAACTTTTTTTATCGACAATTCACCTTCCCCATAAAACGAACCCTCGCGATATTTTATCAAATGTTAGGGAATTGAATAATTTACTAACTATTATCATTACAATTGCTTTCACGTTCCGGCCGAGTTAATCGAAACAAAAAAAATCTTTTCTATTTTAGGGTTTCGTGCTCCATAAATATATTAATATTTAACTTTTGCATGCCAAAGCATCAAAGTTATACCCGCCGTTTTCTAATGCTCCCCTTCGAGTATCACAGCGCACTACATAACTCCCTTTGGATTTCTGTGGGCAATGAAAATTCAAGAACGTATCGTATAGGGTTCGAATTTCTCCTGAGCTTCGCGAAATCAGAAACAATCCTTATGAAATTATTCATGAGGAAACATTGTGCTGTGTAACAAGGGTTATTGTAGTCTCGGACTGCTATAACATAAAAAAACTTCAATATTAAACCCAAACTCTTCCACCAAAAATGCAAATTTCTTCATGTATCAAACCCTCCACCAAAATAAGTAATTTCTTGGCTAGCCAGTAATCTACTTAAAATGGCGATGCACTTTTTAAACCAACGGTAAGTGTATAAACGTGTGCAACACATGCAAATTAGAATATACGCTCTGTTTACCGCTATTTGAACGCAATAAATATCAATGAAAATAGTACTAATTTAAGGATATGACAACGCGAATCGTTTGCAACGATTTAATGCAACCGAGGCCATAAATAAATTATTCATAGGAGCGTGCAACGCTACACCATAAATATAATTTTTCGGTGCAATTTATAACAGACAACATCTTATTCCTGTAGATGATGGTCTACATTTATATAACTTTTGAGTACACGGCGGGGTGAGAACGTGCCCGGAATTCCAAAACAACCTTCTTGATGCTGGACCTTTACGTAAACCAGAAATGTTCATTCTAATTTCAGGTTGGTTCTTGGGCCTTTCTTTACCGTTCCGCACGAATTTTTTGGTACATAAGAATTCAGTGTTTGTATACAATTATTTTGTTGTGAGGGCCTATGAAGAGGAGTTGAAACGATGGATTGAGTTCTTAGCTAGCGACTATGCAAATTGCAAATAGGGTGGTTAATATCCATTCAAAGTTCCGATATAACGAGAACGGCCATTAGCTGGTGATGGACTATATTGATGTGTGCTCTCATGTAGGAAACATCATGCTAACAAACCCCTGATAACGTCAATTATCCATTCATCAGTAAGATACATTTAGGTACACGCCAGTTGAATCGATAAATCATTCGTATTTAAATCGCGAATTTGCACAAAAAGCACGCCGAATGCGTTCCACTGATGAAACAATTTATTTAAGCAATTTGCGAATTCGATTTCGCCACGCGTTTACTAAATTTTCTGTTATCACATATGCCTCTTGAACGGCGTGAACTGTTAAACGGCTTGCGTCGAATAAAAAATAAAAAACCGGCAATACACTTACCTTATAATAAAATATGCGAAACTGGAAATTCGAAGCAAATTGCCGAGAAAATAAATTCACATCGCCATTTGAATTTTAATGGAACTGCATAAGTGAAAAAGAGTTTGGGAAAATAGAATAATGAGAGCGTTTGAGGCGGATTCTTTCCGAGAGTTCCAAAGTTTTGATTCGATCTTTAAAGTATGTTTTTACGGGTTTTTTCGGACGTTTCATTGGAAAAGCTTTTCGCAACGAAAACTGTTAACTTTGAAATTCAAACGAACGGGGAACAAACTAAAATTAATATTAGCGCTGTTTCCCGTTCGCGTCGATTATAAATACACCGCTAATGTTGTTCAACAGAGCGTTGTATTACATACTATTAGATGGGCTTATCGGCATCATATCGCTTAATACGCATTTGCAACTGTTGATATTGTTTTGAATGAGGATTTGCCTCTCGTTTCGCGCGAATTTGCGTCGACATTAAAATAACAAATCGCTATATGTTAATTTTAAGATGAGCACATCGCTCCCTTAAAAAAATACACGAAATAAATTCAAACGCGTACTCTATACTCAAATATTTATTTATTCCATCAACGGTAATTGGAGATACACCAATAGCTAGTAAAAAACCAAATTTTTATTAGAATAAAACAGTCGAGTTCGGCGCATCTGAGCGTCTTGAAGAGCCACTTTGCGCCGATGGTTTTACATTTTACAATCTCGCCGGGCTCTCTCCGCTCCAGCGCCGAGGCGAGACCGAATACATTTGCATTTTATGTTTCTGAAAAACTAATGAAGTTTTAAAATTCCAAGCAGAAACATCGGCTAACGTTTAATAATATCCATTGATAGAACACGTTGCCGCTACGAGCGAGTTTTTCCCTTCGACCTTTACTACCTAATTAAGAACTGTTATGTAATGTAATAGCGAGCATTCGCTGTATAGAGAGAGTGCTGCGCTTGTGAATTGTGCTAATTTTAAAGCTCATAAATACGATATTTGTTAGTTACACCTGAAGCTAATTCACGCCTGGTTGAACATATACGAATATTCCAGCAGGGAAATATGATTTTGATTCATGCAAAATTAATTTTTTTAATCATACTCAGCAAATACTTTATTTATTTTACTCCTCTAATTAACCCATGGCAATCGATGATTAAGCAAATGAAGATTAGGGCTCCGACCGAGCGGGCGACATTTCCTTTTATGATTCGAGTGTTTTCCTTTACTCTAATTGATTTAAGTGCGAATAACTTAAGGAAGTGGGATTTGCTGGGAACGACTGTGTTGACTTTTTCATTTCTGTTTTGTTCCTTTTGTGTTTCGCGGCTCGGAGATGTTGACTCATTCGTGAATTGGAAATTGGAATTTAAAATACTAGCGGGGATCTACCAGGAATCGAATGTTGCCCGATTCAATAAAGCCATTTCGCGGAAAAATCATCTAAATGTGGCGAAATTTTGTTAAGACGCTCTCTGAAGTCGTGCTCGAATAACATAAAGAATAATACGCGAAAGGCGAAATTTGGAAATCGCTTTGTGAGTTGTGAATAAGCAGGTAATTTTAATCAATCTTTCCATAAAAGCTAACAAATTGGGTATATCTGCGATAAAAGGGCATCATAACGGAAAAACCAATTCCGAAAGGATTTTTTACGGCCAGTATAACCGATGGTCATAAATCGGGAGCATTATCTTTATAACGTAACACGGTCAAAATATATTATATGTGTAGATGTACTGCAGCTTACGGTCACATTCTGAAAAAGAGATAAGACAAGAAAAGAGCTCTTCAAAATGATATTAGGAAACATTCCGTATCGCCCCTAATCCCACTTCTTTATTCTTTCTGTTTCCTCAACCTCTCCCGAACACAGAACAATAATTTACTAGAAACTTTTTGCTTGCCAATTACCCAACTTTCAAATTAATTCGGTGTTTGCAAAAATCGAAAAAAAAACAAACAAATTTCTCTCCTTGGCGCTGTACAAAGGAAGAAAGAGAACGGGAACTGCTCGAGTGAATCAAACGGAATTCCACTAATACGAACTAAAAATAATAAATCAAAAACTTTTAAAATAAATAAAGGCGCTTGGATATAAACTCCGAAATGAATTATTTTCCAAGTTTTAATTAATTTAAATTACTGGCATATTTTTAATTAACCCCTCTCTTCTTGATTGCAAACATTCACAGTTTACTTTGTGGATTGCTTAAATGGAATTGGCCAAGTTTCTATACAAACGATTCGCATTGCCAAATTAACGCAAAATTTATTATCTACATTTTTCGTTGCATTGTAATTTTTTTGTGTAAGTACTGCAATAAATTCTTCGATAAAAAATCTGTATTAGGAGATCTCTTGCTCGGAGTTCGAGCTCGAACATGACTTTCGCAGAATCGAAATATGCGGAAAGTTGAATTTAAAAATGTTTGGTTAGCGGAATAAGGTGGAGACTTTTGTCGTCAGCGAAAGTTTTATGTACTTTTAACGGATTTTTTCAATTTATTCGCTCGCCTCGAAGAATCGACCGGGCGCGAGGAAGTAAATAAACAAATTCTCCCATACAACATCGCAAAACTCCCGAAATAATGGAAGTTTCTCCCGACCGTAAAACTCGAACTCGACGAAATTAATACAAATCGAACGAGTTATTGCTTTAATACAGATATTCCAATGGAGCGGCTTATGAGGAATAGAGCGTTAACAAAGGAAAAAAACTTTGTGTCAGCCCGGATCCCCCGGACCGCTCCCGGATCCATTCTTTCTTGAAGCAAAAATATCGAATTGACGTGCCGGCGGAAATTCGAAACAAAGATTAAACGTGATTTATGTCGTCGCCGTATTTTCGTACAATTCGATCGGATTCTTTAATATTCTTATTAATATCAGCGTTCGAACACGCCAACGGAATTAGCGGCAAGCGAAATAAATTTTCCAGTAATTTATGGCCGAAAAGAATATTCCTGCTGTCGCAGTAATTCCGTTCGTGCTCGAAAATATCAGCGGTTTTGTGTTTTATTTTCATATACTTTTCAATTACATTACTGTAATGTGTTACCTCTAGTATTATACATATTTTTGTGACACATCCTTACATCGATTGCATTAGTTCCTGAACTACATAGTCCTTTTGGTGCAAGTTTTGAATTCAATTTATAGTCGGGAGCTAATAATCTGGGGCAATATGCGGTTGAACTGGCTTCTGCATACTTGTTTATCGTTATGCTGTTCGGATACCGACAATTTAATTATTTCCAGGGCAAGGTATGTGTTTACAACCAACTTTTAATCAATTCAAAAAGCGAAATTTATTAGGAAAATTAGAGGAATTCGTCGACATCAGGCGAGATTTCGGGACGCGTTTTGAGGGTTATTCGAATCCGAAATTATTTATCAGTACGGATTAATTCGATTTGCGCCTTTGCTCCTCTCGTTAAGAGCCGAAACAAATTAAAATTTACCGAGCAATTAGTGTGTGCCGACGGTCTGGAGTGAAATTAGCAAGTTGTTAGTGAATATACACAACAGTCACTTTGAAAGCGACCTTTTTAAAAACTAGTTCTACTGAATTCCCTTGTTTATTTTTCGGTCTTTCCACTCGTTGCAGACGGAACGTTTATTAATTGTAAGGAAAATGTAGGCTGATTTTGACTCTAAAGGCTCGTTTTTATGCGACATTATAATGTCATGACAATATGACATTTTTAGTGGTTGTTTTCATGTATTTTCAAATTTTTTTAATCAACCCCTATTTTTGGAACACCCTGTATGTGCATAAAAAATTATGAAAATCGGTTAAAATATTTTTTTTCTAATATACAAATAATTTAAGCTCATCGCGATTTAACCTATATACGAGTTTTGGTTAAAGTACTAGCGGGGCCCTCGTGGGCCAGAGGGGTTGTTCGTTGACTTGTATACAGGAGGTCCGGGTTCGAGACTCGGCTACCGCAGGATTTTTCAGGAGTTTTTTCTCGAGTAAGGTGATGGTGTTTGATGGAAATGGAATTTATTTAAGGTCTTTGAAATTTGTTGGAGGGGATTTTGGATTTGGTTCTCCAAGGTTCTTGGGTATAATTAAATAATGAAATTTCTTCTTCGTTTAATATTTCCTAATAATTAATATAATAATAATTGCCTTTTAATAAGCTGCACTAAATTTCATAAAGTTAAGCTAGATAGAAAACAGAGAGAAGAGAGAGAAGATTGATGAAAGAAGAGAGAAGAATGATGAAAGAAGAGAGAAGAGAGAAGATTGATGAAAGAAGAAAAAAAAAGTTTTTTAATTTAATTTTTGAAAATGAAAGTATTGATTCGTTGCCTCCTCCGACAATTACATTTATAGTTAGTTTATATTTATAGTTTATGCAAAACAAAGTTTGATGCACGTCACTAATGTCGTCATATTCGCTAAGCACAGTGCCCAACTTTTAAAAATGAACAATTTTACTTTTACTTTCTTGACAATTTTAGAAAATTCTTAGATTTTCTAAACTTTAATATTTATGACATAGTAAATCTAACTTTGTTTTGCATAAACTACATATGTATAAATCCAATTGTGTGTGTAGATAATCTTTGTTTACGGTTGTATCTAATTTATTAATTCCATTAGAGAAGCTATTTTGGTAAACAAATGTTCGGAATAGGAGCCGAGAATGACCAAAGGAAGTCAAGAAGTTAAATTAGCTGAAACTATTATAGCTCCGAGGAGAAAAGCTGTCGGCGATAGGCCGTAAAAACGGCACTAAAAACCCAGAGCAAGATGTGATGCTAAACATCGTTAGGTTACAAGCCAGCGCTGGCTGGGGTTTGCTTGGCTGAAGTCCGATAAGGCCGAGTTTAGTTGTTTTTGCAATACCGAGATTACTCTAATACTCTATTTCGGTTTCTCTTTTTCCTTCTTTCGCGTTTCGTGCGTTTTATCTCTCTCGTTATCTTGCGATATCGCTGGAATAACGACCTTATTGCACTCCTAATTGGATATCATTGCTGATGTTGAATGTTCCAATAATCAATAATTTTGAATAACATCTGAGTGCGTAAACAAAATTTACAAAACAATTTTGCTTTCTTAGTTGAATAAAGGTATTATCGAGGAGATTTTTGATATTTTCGCATGTTAGGTAAACTCTTTATGGACGAAGAGATACGAATTTGAGACCAAAAAAGAACGTAATAAAGGTTTTATTGTTGAAATATGAAGTGAACTCCGTTTCATTGTTGTAGGTTTTTTTTCGCAAAGAACGTTTTCTCGAATCATTATAACTTTCGAATCTCGACGAAAAAAAAATGCCTTCATATATCTCTCGACTTTACGAAAACTCAATCCGCTTCTATTAAATTTTATCTACCTGAACGAAGTTACCGTCTGAGTTGGCGTTTCAATACATCGACGTTATTTTTCACAGAGTATCATTTTCTTTTTCCCCACTTGCACTTTCCGCAGTTCCTCCACTTTGTTTTATTCGAACTTCTAAATATATAACGGCCTTTTTCGAAGAGTTGCCGAGCTTACTAGATTATTTATCGCCGGCGATTTGTAAGCGGAACGCAATTCAACGAAATTATGTTTTTTGTTATTTTACTTCGCCTGTTTGCCTATTCCGGAATTATTCAACAAAGCCGAAATCATCAGCAATTAATTTCTTTGACTTGAATGTATAAGCGCTACTAAAGCAAAACGAATGGGAGTTTTATTAAATGGACTAATCACGCTCTGTTAGAAGGTCTGACAAATCATGTCGACTTATCAACATAAGGAAATTAAATTAATAAATCGAGCGCGGAAGATAAAACGAGCGAAAAATTCGTACAAACAATCCAAATGGAATTGAAGTGAAACTAACTAATTTCGAAATTAGCTTGATTTCTCCCTTTTGACAATTTGCACAATTTCCTACAATTAATTCTATTGATTTTAAATCCCAAATAACCGAGAAATCCAACAAATCTTCATTCGAAAGTTCTCCAGGGCCAGCAATTCTCGGTTTAATTCGATTTTATTTCTACAAGGCTTCGAGCTAATGGGTATTATGCTAATAAAATTACTTTCTGATTTACTTAAATATTCTAATATTTGTGAATCATTTAAATTATAAACGAGTAAACTGTAGAAAATATATTTTAATTAGCTATAACTCTATAGTCAAGAGGATACTATATTTTAATAGTAAGTACAATTTTTTCTGTAAACTATATGGAAAAAGTTTTTAACCCTGCCTAAACCCTGTATTGGTTTTGCAAGAATCACGAAGGCGGATTACTCTGCCTCGTTTATGAATGGACTATAAATTGTTACACCAAGTAGGCAACTCAACTAATTTTATATTTACACGAATTGAATCTACCAAACAATAAAAAAAAAATAATTTTATTATCAGTTGGTAGATATACTTCAATGGGGACAGGTAATATACGTAAAATGGAAGCGTTGAGTTTTGCGAGTCATCCTAATTAAAATAACACTGCGCAGATGGGGAAGAACCAGGTTTTTATGCTAATTTTCATTATTTCCGAGGAAACTTCCATTACATTTATCTTGTAGCAAGTAATTAGTAAGAGAAACTGCATAACCCTTTTAACTAAATAAACCCTTCTTAACAGCTAAATATTCGACCAGGGGCTAATTTTCGGAATCTCCTCCTTCAGTTTCATTTCATAAGCGTGGAGTTAATTTTTCATTAAAATATCCTTTAATTGCCTGCCATTATTAGTTAGTGGAATACTTGTAACTTGCATAAATTACTAGCTGTTGAAATGTAAAAATGGAATATGAATTTTTTTAGGTAGCTACATTAGGTATCAAATGTTAAGTAAGTCATGTTTTATGGGAGTATCGATCGAAGAGATTCTCCTAAAAGTAGAAAATAATACGAATCGCTTTTTCCTTTTCCTTTATTTGAAATACTGGCACGTATTTGGAATTATTCGATGAAATATTTCGTTCTTTGAGATAAAAATAACTAGAGGCAACGTCTGCGTCTTGCTGTTTGCTTTTTGATAGGTGCAGTGAAGAAAACAACATTCGGGAAAACTCCCTACCTACCCGTTTTTTTTTCCTTTTCGCTTGATTAATTACAACGTAAATTTTTTATTAAGCGAGTATTACCAACAAAGCGTTTTTTTACGCAAAATAAATAAACACAAACGAAGCAAATACACTAAATAAATGTTTTCCCTTCGTCATATTCATTCCAAAACATTCAAAACTCGTTAAAGCCCAGAAAAGCCTCGCCCGAAAAGGGCAACCTGTTTTGTTTTTGATTAATTTAACAGCCCGAATACCGCTCGAAGAAACTTAAGAAAAGAAAAAGCAAATACACGCTTTTAAAAGGCGTCGAACTCGTCCAATAAACACAGAATAAACAGCGATGGGCGAAGTGTTGAACTAATATTTTCCCTGCAGATGGCAGTGAATCCCCGAGCATCTTCGCCCAGACAGACAACAGCGCTCCCTCCATTAAGGGTTTCGATTCGCGTTGTCCGTTTTCAATTCAACTTACACCTCTCTGGACGGAGATTGATTAGGGCCGGAAAAGAGTCCATCCCTTTTCGGGAATGAGGGTGCATTCGCGCTGGGAATCCTGACTTGATTTTGGAACAGTTCCAGCCAGCTTTTATGAAAGCAATTAAGGTGGATAATTGACGAATCATACCGGCCCCGGATCGATTTCGAAGTAAGAAAAAATCAATTCGTTTATTCGGCACGTATCAAAGTGTCTCGGAATCAATCAAATTTCCAATGCGCAAATAAAGTTCACTTCGATAAACGCGGTGCTCGAGCCGAAACTCGATTATCCGTTATCGAATCGACGATGGCCTCTCGAAAAGGCAATCTTAGTTCTCGGCTATTATATTGTTAACTCGCAGCAACATACTAAAAAGTTTCCTCTATATACCTGCCGAATTTCGTGCCGTCATGGTTTTCATTTTCTCTGGAAAGCGGGATAAACAGCAACAATAAAATTGCCTCGACGAGTAAGTCATCGAATCATCCCCCATTCTTTTTTGCCTCCCGCTGGATTAAGCGCCGCTTCGACGGTCAAATCTAGTGTTAAATTTACAATGGAGAAGACCACGATGGGAGATACGCGGATTTCGGCAAAAGATACGGTTAGAAATGATTTATTAGAGCTCAAAACCGTTTTCAGTTGCTCAAAATGTGTTATAATTAAAAAGATATAGCACTTCGAAATTTAAAAATTTTGGGTTTTGACTCATACCTTATCAACCAATCATAAACCACTCACGTCTTGTTGTATAGTAAATAGTATGAATTTTCGAACGCAGTAACAAAGAATACACAAACGAACAAAAATCAAACTGTCATTTGTCAGATTTTTCTGAAAATTGCACAAAACAAATTACACGAATTGCAGTTTGGCACAAAACACTTTACTGATAATATTGACGTTGACAAGAATGTTGCCAAATAAATTTTTCAGGACCATTATTTGTGTTTTTAACACGAAAATCAGTTACAATTTATACAGATAAAGATGTTATTTCTATATTAATATATCAAATTATCCATTAGGTAATGGAAGAAATGGATAAATCAGAAAATGTTTATTGCAATAAATATACAAAAAACGAACATTTTGCAGACTAAAGAAGAGTAATAGGAAACGTGGCAAACTTGCTACATGTGACATCTCTTTGCAACTCTCGCTTTGATTGGAGCAGAGTGTATGACGATTGTGTGACGTTGTCAAACTTTAAAAATTAATTGCGGCCTTATTTGGCCACAGAAAAAAATAAAAATTTCATTGCGCGCCTTCTTAGAACCCACGGTTTTGAAAAAAAAATTAAAAAAAAAGTCGTGGTCTTCTCCATTCGGCGTTGTTTCTTCCCGATTCCCAGTCCAACGGCGCATCTACGCGGTAATAAAATGAAGGGAAATTCAATAAAAACGTCGTAGATAAAGGCCGGCCTAATAACACGGCAATATGTCAAACGTAAAGTGATACAAAAAAGTCGAGATAATATTTTAGTCGCGTAGGAGGCGAGAGGAAAAAGGGCCGCATCGCATCTAATTTTTCACCAAAAATTCATCAATAACTCCCATCGATCCGCTACGCTACGTCAATCTTTTTTACTTGGTAATGAACAGTTTTCGTAGCGAATTCTTCGCGACAAAAGACATTTCATGTTCGAACAGGGGAAATTAAATTACCAGCGCTGGGGGTCAGCGGAAAGGACGCGAATGTTGTCTGTTATGAATTCGGCATTGTATGAAATTTATCTCGCACACGCAAATGTCACCTGATAATGGACAACGGAATCGTTTGACCAGCAGTGGGAGTTTCAACACATAAATGATGGATTCGCCCTCGGGCGTATACGAAATCATAATGATAAATAAATAACTGCGTATCAGGGTTTTGATACACTTGTTGATCGATAACGCCTGGACAATAAAATAATGATTTATTCCCGGCGATTCGCTTGAATTAATTATTATCAATTACCCGGCCTCATTAGCGGAATCGTAAAACGAAAAAACTGTTTAATAATTTTATCTCGAATTTTAGTTCGAATAAAATGAAAAGTTCTGGGGAAATAACGAGTATCAGACGGTTTTCTGAAAGCTCCTCCAGTCTTTTCCGACCGAATATCTGTCATTAAAACTTTCTTTCCTGCATCCAAGGTTTTTAATAGTTATCTTAAAATTCTTAGTCCGCTCTCTCTTCACTTAATCCTCGTCCTAAAGTCCTAAACGATCTTTCTCCCTCGTTCCTGAGAGACTCTTTGAAAGGAAGGCTTAAATGTTCCACTGATGCTGCTAGGCGGACGACACGTGTACTACACCTAAGTTCTTTATGAATCTTAAATAACAAATACCCATTTAAAGTTAACAATGAAGTAAACTTTAATTATTGTATAAGCTTCTCATAATTTAATACAGAAGGAATAATAAATAAACCGTAAAAAAAGCGGCTAATGATAATTCCTGATTAGCACCCTTTGAATTATATTCGTTTTCCTTTCGCATTTCGACTGATTAATTCGTGATCTTTAAACATGGAGGAACAGATATTCCTGATAAAAAAAACGCCCTAATGGCTTTTTGAACGCTAACGAAACAGCATATTAAATTTGACAATAAATTATTTCTTTCATGATCGTGTGCCATTAACCCATTTAATACAATCGTTTTGGATATAAAAAAATTTGATCATTACCCCTAAAGATAACGTAGAAATGTAACGATTTTAACAAAAAAAATGTTGATTCGATCAAAATCATAATTAATATCAAATGAATCTTTTTACTTATTTTTAGGCACATGTTTTCTAACTAATTTCATTATGGTGGAGTTTTCTAAATTAATGTTTGACGTGACTAAAAAAGTGAACAACAAATGAAAGACGGTCGTTGAGACTTTTCGAATTAAATCAAAAAAGAAAATTAACTTTTATTTTATTAAGGAAGTTTTAAATTAATTTAGTGTCTATATCAGATTATTGTATTAATAGAGCGATTATAACGTTGGAAAATTATCGGAAAAGTGTTTCCTTCGAAACTTAAACTCTTTTAATTACTTTCCCTTTCTCATATTTAAAACGCGCTTCAATAGATGTAGGACGGGCAAAATTGAATGAAATGGAAAAATAAACTTCTATTTAACCAAGCCGCATCGCAGCGACATCAATATTCGTTTTAAAAAATAACGCAACCCACTTTCTTCGATAAAAATCGCCCGCTTTGATTCTACTTCTATTTTCCATCGCTTCTCTTACATCGTTCCACGGGAAAAACAGATTTTCCCTACCGATTCCGACCGTACGGGAATTGTTAGCAGAGTCTATTATCGACAACTTCCATTGTCTGTTAATGGCCGAAAATAAAAACTTAACGAACACTTTCCACCAACTTTATTCTGATTCAGGTCAGCGAGAAACTGGGGAAAATTTTTATGCCCCAGCAGCGGCAGATAACTTTTTAACTACTTTTTACATGTATATCTACTATAGTTCGATTAGATGTTTAATCTAGTTTTTTTTTTGTAAAATTTGGTGTATTTTTTAGGAGAGTATAAGAATTTTTTGTGAGGTTAATAACGTAAATATTTTAAAAATATTAATTACCTATCACTAAAATTAAATATGTATGATTGTATGTAGTTGTGAAAAGATCAATATAAACAGTTGTATAGGGGTTGTAATGTTTCTACTTCGATGTATAAATTAAAACAATATCTAGTTATAATTTCTGTTTTTGTCGTGAGGGAATATATTTCCATTCAGGCGCTCGTCAAACCGTGTCGAAATGTCACAGAACTAGGCCACTGTGAAATTGATTAATCGAACTTTTAATTTTCACCAGCGTACTGAGCATCTAACAAACGAGAAATATATTTACGGAAAAAAAGAACCTGAAAATGTAATTATATGAGTTGGTACTGTAAGTAAAAAATTCCATAAATCTTAATTTGTCGGAAATAGTCGGGATTTTCGCGCCACCTCAAATTGCCCCGCCAAACCCATAAATAAGAATTAATATTGTACTAGATGACGAGGTCGCCCGATTCGACAGCATATTTTATTTTCCAGCGGCGAAAACTGGTGCCGTAAATCGCGGTCTAGTGTTTTGCGTCTGCGGATGCATTCGAATTTCGAGGGCGAGCCGATTCCAATAAAAAAACGTTTCCTTTTATGTCTCCATAAAGCTTGCGGGATATCAAAATCAAATCTGCAATATGAGAACTGCCCCGGCATGATATACGATCAACTATGGAAGCGAATTATTTCTATTCCCGACTTTACTTTCATCAATTTCGATGTTTGTGGGCTGCTTAAAATGCCAGCTAAATTGTTAGCATGGTGGTTTACAAGATTTTCTGGGATAAATAATTTTACTACATTATCTCAATACCAAAACTGATGATGGTTCAATTAAACGCTGATTAAATGATAATATTTAAAATAAATCATGCCTCAATAGGTTTTGTGTTGTTCATAGATACAAAATGTATGCTTTGGAATCGCCCATTAAATGCAATAGCACCAATTTAAATTTACCAATGTAAATATTAATTTTGCGAAATGGTATTTGTAGTAGTTATAAACAAATATAATTTAAATCTTAAATTAGCCAACGCTTATTTATTCGAAATTGATATGTACATGAAATCTAAATTAGTATGTACATTTTTTAAAAATTTTTCACAGGGTCTATAACCCTCATAATGACAAAATTATTTACAGTAAACGACAGGAGTATGGTTAACATAATACAATTAATCGAGTACGAAATAGGTCTATAATACGAAATTATTTTAATTTACAAGTTTGTTAACTTAGTACTAATACTAATGGTTAGGCTGTTATAGTAGCTAGGGATTAAAACTAAAAGCAACCTTGAAATTCAGCGAACCCAAACATCACGTAAACTCAATTAACAAGTTGTTCGTTCGGAGGTTTCCTCATTATTGATTTTCTAAATTAATAATGAATCGCTCGTGGGGGATGCGAGTCGGGATTACGAAAATGTGTGTTCGTTTGTTAGCCCCTAATCTGACACAAGATATCACAGAAATAATATCATTATTAGTTTGCGCAAAGTGCCGGGGAGGAATTTTGCGTAATCCCCGCGTCTTATTTGTCAAATAATCCGCCGGTAATTACCGATGTCTTTGGGTTATTTTCTTTCCCGTCGGTATTGATTGATATTCTCTCGATTAAGTGCGCAGCTAATTTAACTCCTTTGATAATTAATTCCTCGCCAGGCTCCCGTTCAATTCGTTACCTTTTTTGCTGCTTTTTTTCGGAGATTTATCCGGCGGGTTCCCACCATTGTTTTCTTTTATTTATAGAAAAACACCTTTAAATAATTTAGCAGCAGGGCCATCCGTATTGTTTTGGAAACGGTCTATAGATGGCATTCAGTTAGTCCGGTTTTCGACAGTTGATTTTGTGAGAGGCGACGTTTTGCTTGGATATTCCCCGAGAGCAAAGTAAACATTCGTTTGCGCCCCAATGCATCTTGAATTTTTTACCACTCGACTTACCTAATTAACGGCTCATGTAAATATTTAAATAACCTTTTAGTATGGTGCACTAATTATTAGTTAAATAACTGAAAATTATCTAGTGTAATTGCTGAAATAGAATAGGTTGAGTTTAGGCATTGATCACCTATATTATCTCGTTTTTCAATATTTTATTACATCCCCGGTAATGAAGTGCGGCGTGTTTTAGAGCAGATTACGGATAATTTATAACTAAAACGTCAAGGGCCTATTTGCTTGCGCAATCAACACACACACGAATTTCGGTATATTCCATAGTAATTTATATTTCGCATGGTCGATTGTTAAAACGTTAAATACATGCATAATATGTCAACACGGAATCAATACTGGTATTACCATTCGAATTCGAGCGCATCATTTCTCCGGCTGAAGCGGTCTTCCGTGATCGGTTAAATGGATTTCGATAGCCGATAAATTATTCGGATCGGTTTTGTTCCTCAAAAAATATGAACGGGCGCATAAAATTCGTTAAATAATGTATCTAAGCGGCGTTGAATTATTTATACACCTACTTATTTATGCCCTCTGCGCGAGGACCCCTTTCCTTTGAACAGTTTCCCCAAAATATTTATATTATTTTAGAGTTTCCTTTGGGGGGTGCTGCAAAATTGTCACTAACCCTTATTCAAATAGACTTTGATGCATTATATAGCAAAGCTTCGCAAAAATCCCATGTACAAGCTTTCAGAGATGGACTTGAACTTCCAGCATCGATGATACCTTTAACCAAAGCTGTATGTAAACGTACTTAGGTAAATAAAGTGGTAAAATAATCACGTCACGTACTTACGCATACACCCGGGGACGTGTACGAGTTAATTAGAATCGGTTCGGGGGGCGGTTTCTTCGCACAATCAAAAAAGGCCAGGAAACGTTTATCCAACTAACCACACCATTACACCGGGTAATTGAGTTTTTGCGATGGGAGTTATGCATTAACGGGCAGTAGGTTACACTTGAACACGTCCCGGATAATTATTCATGCCAAAGTTTAGCTATACATCATGGCTATCTAGATTCAGATGTGTTTAGGTCGTTCCCATTACGTCAAGTGAGAAATGGCGTTTCTACTTTATTGCCCTCGGGAGCAGACGTGCAGAATGATCCGATAGTTGACTGATCTATTTCATGTATATAAAATATCATCTGGCCGCATGTCAGCGCGGATATTTTTTCTTCTACCATTGACAATTCACTATCAATCGTTTGACATCGGTGTTAAAAATATTGTTGGATAGCTTCTTCTGCATCATGCATAGTGGGCTATTTTGCTGGTGATATTTTTATATGTTTATAGTCGAAAGAGTACCTAACTCCCTGATAAATAAAAGTCGCGTATAAAAGACTATCATGGCAAAAAACGGCGTATATGAAAGTTCGTGACGTCGTTATTTTAACCATAAGAATATTCCCGGGGAAATCTTCGGATATTCGACGGAAACGGGAAAGGAATTTAAATAACCGAAACAAAGTACTTTCTGTCCTGATAGCTGCGAATCGTCTCAGTCAATGGCCGTCCCATATGCCAGCCGGATTCGAAGCGCCCGGAATATTTTCGCAAGAAATTTTACATATCTAATATGAAATCCGAAACTTGCTGTAGGTATTTCGATTCAATTCGCTGTAAATTCAATCCTATGCGATGGGTACATATTGAAATTAATATGCAAAATGTGACTTAAAAAATTAGCATTTTTACTTATATAGTCCATTGAATTGTTACATTGGCCTTGCGTTTGTTAGAGGAAAGAATTTTTTATGTCTATTATGAAATTAAATCTAAGTTTGTTACAAATAGAATCCTCTATAACTTTAGGTTGTAGAATGGAGAAGACCACGATGTGAGATATGCGGATTTCGGTAAAAGATACGATTAGAAATGATTTATTAGAGCTCAAAACCGTTTTCAGTTGCTCAAAATGTGTTATAATCAAAAAGATATAGCCCTTTGAAATTTAAAAATTTGGGGTTTTGACTCATACCTTATCAACCAATCATAAACCACTCACGTCTTGTTGTATAGTAAATAGTACGAATTTTCGAACGCAGTAACAAAGAATAGACAAACGAACAAAAATCAAAGTGTCATTTGTCAGATTTTTCTGAAAATTGCACAAAACAAATTAGACGAATTGCAGTTCGGCACAAAACACTTTACTGATAATATTGAAGTTGACAAGAATGTTGCCAAATAAATTTTTCAGGACCATTATTTGTGTTTTTAACACGAAAATCGGTTACAATTTATACAGATGAAGATGTTATTTTTATATTAATATATCGAATTATCCGTTAGGTAATGGAAGAAATGGATAAATCAGAAATTATTTATTGCAATAAATATACAAAAAACGCGCATTTTGCGGTGTAAAGAAGAGTAATAGGAAACGTGGCAAACTTGCTAAATGTGACTTCTCTTTGCAACTCTCGCTTTGATTGGAGCAGAGTGTATGACGATTGTGTGACGTTTTTCAAACATTAAAAATTAATTGCCGCCTTATTTGGTCACAGAAAAAAATAATAATTTCATTACGCGCCTTCTTAGAACACACGGTTTTGAAAAAAAAAAATTAAAAAAAAAAGTCGTGGTCTCTTCTCCATTGAAAATGAACAAGTTATTAATGAAAATATATAAAAATTTGGGGACAAGTTTTCTTTTTTTCGCTATAACTTTTTTTCTGGTCATTTTACAAAAAAATCACGTCAGAACTATTTAATAGAGGAGTTTTCAAGGAATAATTATCATTACCCACTTTTTTAAATTTGTTAATTTATGACAGTTTTACAGTGCTGCAAACTAACATTATTCTCCAGTATATACTCGTGAGTATATACAGGGTGTCTTAAAAAAGATCTTAACTAAAAACTTCTGAGACGCAAAAAAGATGATTTCCTCTTGTAAAAATGTAACATTTCAATGGACTATTATTATAATAAAAATGTATTAGACGACATTACCTCTAATTTGAAAATTCTTGGACGTCGCCGTACTTCCACTCGGATTTTAAACCGTCCCGCATTATAAAGTTCTCATCCGGGCGAAGTTCGGGGAAACTTCGCCAGTGAAACCACTTTTCGCGTTTTAAGTTCCTATTTTCGCGAAATTAACCGATATTACCGGAGTTTTCCAGAAAAATGTTTAATATTGCGGGCGAACTTTACGTTCTTAATAATAAATGCCGTTGTCCCGTCGTGTAAAACGAATGTTTCGCGATTTTATTCCCATCGCGCGGCCTTTATAAATAATCGGAAATAAATTTTTGTTCGTGTGCTAAGAAAACGGGCGAACGAATCGGATAAGTGGGATTATAATGAATTGCACCGTTGGGAAGTTTTCCACGTATATATCAGTAATAGCGCGCTGAAATGACCGTATCCTTAAAGGACGACGGTCCGGAAGAAAACGAGCATAACAATAGAATAAAAGGTGCAGTAATACATGAAACGATCCGAGTGCATTTTTATTACAACGTCTGCAAATTCCTGCTCATGCAGGAGTTCACTACTACAAAGTTTATCTAAAGTAGGTTAAAGTGGATGTACCCAGCAACCTTCGGTTTCATGATTATGCATTTGATTCCAGTTATTTTCTCAAATGGAAAAATATACCTATTTTTATATATACCTATACAGAATTTAATCAAAGCGAATATTGCACTAATGGCATCCACAAAATTAAACTATCTGTTCCATAAAAGCGCGAAAACATTTGAATAACCCGGAATGTAATTCGCATTTATTCACATATACATCGAATTAATATTTTTAATTTAAATTTATTATTAATCCGCGATAAATTTCACGCGCCCATAGAACTTGATACATCCGTAGGGACGTTGTTTGTTTACCATACAAGCGCTGGAAAGTGCAATAAATTATGCATTCTATTTATCACGAAATGACGGATATTTCATTTGCTAGAAATATTCTGCGTTTGGATATCGGCGGGTGATCAAATGGCGAGTGAATGTGCTACATTAATAATTTACACAACGCGATTACATCGATTCCAATAATTTTATCCTAATTTTTTTGAAGCGAAAAAAATTGCGTTTTATTGCCCAATGGAAAAAATAAACTCCAGACAAATAAAATGTCGCTTAATTTCCATGTAAGAGCCATTAAGAGGCACACGTCAGATCACCCGCGGCGCTGTTAATTTATTTTCTCAAAAAAATATCGAACAATTCGCCGTCTGAGCTGAAATTGATTTGTTTCCCGAAGCAAACGGAATAGCTTAGCCAATTTTTTTGCAGCAGCAGTAGCAGAAAAAGCGTTCGCCCTCTAAATATTTCAAGAGCCCCGGCGAGTTTCAAAAAGTCTTTGTAGACAAGGGGAAAATACAAGACTGAATAAAATATTCGTAATAAAACAAACGGAACGTTACGGAGATCGTCTGAGGATTTCCACTCGAATATTATAATCACGCTCCCCGGTTATTAAAAAGGGCATTATTAATTCGCTTGTTTTGCCACCTTTTTTTTACAACAAACTGCATCAGTTGGAATATTTTGTGGAGCGCGCGAGTGGCTGCAGGAGAATTTAATGATAACAGTTCTGGAATAGTGGATTACAAAACAGAAATTTCCCCTTTACATGCTTTATCGAGCGCTTGGACCTGAGTCAAGCGGCCCAGAGTGCATAAAACGTCGGATTATCAAAGGAAGTTTGAAGTGCATGCGGTTTGAAAATTATCGCCTTCGTGTTTGTACTCTGCTAAAGCGGAGTTGGAAACACCCAGGGCTGAAAACCGGAGTTTTCTATGATTTAGCGTCGGACTGAAAATGCATTTTTTCGCAACGCAATTAGCCCAACTATTTTCCAACGGAGTAAATATTTTTAGTTCGGCAATTTCCCCGCTGATCAAATTTATCTCGAGCATGGCCTTTGTTTGGTTGCGGGGGTTTGTATAAATATCCGAAACTCATTTCGAGTGCTTTAAATGGGGAGAATCACGTCGCTGTAATGATGATATTAGGATTGATCTTCAATGGAAATTGTTTTTATTGAACTTGGAAGTTATAACGTACAAAATGGAGGGGAAAACCCACCATAAAATATTCATTAGGTACACCTACGCTCTAAAGTTTTGCAATATTATTTTAGCTAATATTTGTACATTTGCTTCCTAAAGTGGTAACTTAAATATTTATAGACTCCGAAAGCGATATTGGAAAACTTTGCTTAGATATAACATTTAAAAAATACCTGCAGTCCGCTAAAAATAGCACCTAATAAAAACTTTATTTGCATACTTCTCTTTAGTATGTTATAGTAGTTTAATATTTGCCGTAGAAATTTAATAAATTTCTCATTAAAATTGATCTCCACCAGAAGTTTACTAAAATTATCACCGTCATCTTCTACACGCCATTATGACCCGTCCCGCTCTCGCTCGCATTTCTTTGTGATGCACTATTTATTCGGTTTCTAAAGTTCCATTTTGATCCTTTGAAACGTTCGAGTATCGCTTTGCGGAGTTCAACTGACAGAAAACGGTCTTTTGTAAAGTTCGAATTGTTGTCCGTGCTTGCCAAATAAGTTTCCACGGTTGTTTTATATTTTATACAGCGCCACTGCCGCGGTGGGCTCTCCATTTTTTATGACAAAAGGCTGCGAGGCTCCCGTGTCGCAGAACTTTCGGCTACTTTAGCTGCGAAATAGGAAATATCGGCGAACTTTTCCCGTGCATTGGAGAATATTGGGCGATTGGATGAAGATTTATTTCAATTATCGAAAAGTAGTTTTGGTGCGAAGTAATAATAATGGAGAAGACCACGATGTGAGATAAGCGGATTTCGGCAAAAGATACGATTAGAAATGATTTATTAGAGCTCAAAACCGTTTTCAGTTGCTCAAAATGTGTTATAATTAAAAAGATATAGCCCTTTGAAATTTAAAAATTTCGGGTTTTGACTCATACTTTATCAACCAATAATAAACCACTCACGTCTTGTTGTATAGTAAATAGTATGAATTTTCGAACGCAGTAACAAAGAATACACAAACGAACAAAACTCAAACTGTCATTTGTCAGATTTTTTCTGAAAAATGCACAAAACCAATTACACGAATTGCAGTTCGGCACAAAACACTTTACTGATGATATTGACGTTGACAAGAATGTTGCCAAATAAATTTTTCAGGACCATTATTTGTGTTTTTAACACGAAAATCGGTTACAATTTATACAGATGAAGATGTTATTTCTATATTAATATATCGAATTATCCATTAGGTAATGGAAGAAATGGATAAATCAGAAAATGTTTATTGCAATAAATATACAAAAAACGCACATTTTGCGGTGTAAAGAAGAGTAATAGGAAACGTGGCAAACTTGCTAAATGTGACTTCTCTTTGCAACTCTCGCTTTGATTGGAGCAGAGTGTATGACGATTGTGTGACGTTTTTCAAACTTTAAAAATTAATTGCGGCCTTATTTAGCCACAGAAAAAAATAAACACTTCTTAGAACACACGGTTTTGAAAAAAAAAAATAAAAAAAAGTAGTGGTCTTCTCCATTTATGGTTTCGCTTGTATTTAAAAATTAGTACGTTAATAATTTAGGATAGATGACATTATCGCCAGAAATTCCTCCATTAAGAGTCTTGCAATTGAAATTAACTGATAAGCATGTTGTTAATACCTTAATAATACCCCGTGAGTGCATAATTGCCTCTATTGCATTACGGCGAGCATAACCCTTATTTAAACGTCCTCCGTGAGAATTACCATCTGATTCTTACTCTCTATTGTTTAAGTTAACGAACTTACTTGGAATGAGAAATAGCTCGAATGGAACACTATTTCAATTTAACGTCTCCGAGTATCTTGTTATCTACATTGAAACTTCCTCGTTGTTAGTTTTCCTATTTTATGGCAAACGATAAAGCTGGAAAAGGTGTGTTTGCGAAATTAAAACGAATAATTCAATTTATCCGCGGAATTTCTAATTGTTGTTCTGTCGAAAAAGAATATTGATAGACATCGGGAATATTCGAGAATTAATTAAAATTAGCTTCAACGCCAACAATTTAAGTCGCTGCGCAGTTACCTTCGCCTAATGAACTCCCCGCTTAATCCGCTTTCAACTCTTTGAAATTCTTTAAGTAATTGGATCATCAATCAAAAAGTGCTCCTCAGGAAGCGCCCGAAGTGCCGACACACCCATTTATATTAACCCGGAGAAGTTTGTTTCCATTTTAGAAGAATATCGCCGGCGAGAAAAACCTACTGTCATTCATAAACGAACTTTTCCGCTCGGCTAATGGCAACTGCTGCAGAACGTTAATGTAGAATCGATGGGGAAGTTTCCCTATGAACTATGCTCAGATGTATTTTCGAAATACTCGTGCGTTTTGTCAAAACTGGTGAATGTGTTCTTCGATACTAATCTATTTGTTCGACACAGTTGTGAAATCGTTCCGACTCCGTATAGCTCATATCGCTTTCATGTTTTTACTATTTTTCTATTCGGTATTGATTTCTTCGACAACCTACTTGGGAATATTATTTATTGCGATGGGGAAATTGACAGGGGAAATTCCAGATATTTTCACAGTAAACAATACTGTCGCCTTCGAGATAAAATGAAAGATTTCTGCTTCGAAAAAAATCTATATTACACACACCTAAATGTAGATAAATTTAGTTATAGTGTGTGGGTAGTAAAGAAGTAGGTACTTTCAGCTGTCTGGTAGATAAGCTATAAAAAATTAATACTATTATTCGCAATCCAACTAAGATGAACTCCTCACATTCGAAGGATTTGTTCCAAGCATCCGAGGAGATTCTAAATTTGCTATTTGGGCTCCTTCTAAGAGAGAGAAGATTGATGCGTTTTTGTAAAAAATTGTGCTTTTGAACGGCGAAATGTGACAGTGTTTTCAAGCCGTTCTCTGTATAAAAGACTTTTATAGAGACCGGCTGCCATTCCTTTAAAAAAACATTGCTGAACGCGAGATTGATGTGTTCTGTTTTTTGCTGCACTTCCTCAAATATGGATTTTTCTTTCTGTAGCCGGGAGATGCTTTTCTCTGTAAGGTGCTCGAAAAGTCTATTGACATTTCAACGGAACTCCTGCTTTTACACTTCCATAAATGACTTTTTATTGCATTTTCTCGTACGTCCCACATTGTAACATGCTATTGTGAAAACTTATTAACTACTACATGCATTTTTCTAATATAACAAGGATACGTATCTGAGAACATTTTTAAATTAATATAAATATTTGATGACAATTTTTTTCTGTTCGTCTGAGCTTTAAATTGCGAATGAATATGCCCCACCAGAAAAAAAACCAAACTCGATTATAGCCCATTCCTGAAAAAGGGAAAATTTAAAAGACCATTAATGTAATCGTTTCACCGGAGATTGAAGTAATCCTTTTGTAATTTGTTGTTGCCAACGTTCGTCGCGGCGCGTTTTCCAGTCTTTTTTTCCGATCCATTAAATTTTATGTTTTCTTTAATTTGATTACACGTAAATGGATTTCTTATTCTGATTCGATATTTCGGGTAATGCGGCGGATTACCGCCCCTCGACCGCTTAAGATTCATTGATTTTTAATATGTGGTTTCTAGTAAATTAATTCAAAAAGGTTATATTTTTAACTTTTATGAATTAAGTACTGTTTGTTTTCCATCGATTTCTAATTCATTCGGTTAATGTTAAACAAATATTATCTATACAATTTGTAAAATATACTTTACAAACATTTTTCATCAATTCCAAAATATACAAATAAACAATGTTAGTTTAAAATTATTTTATATCCATCAAAAATAACATGTTGTGATTATAATTGCGCGGCAGCGACAAGAAAACATTATGAACAAGCAAATAACATAACATTACCAGCATTTGGATTCATTAATTTCCATTCTCGTCAATTTCCACATGTCATTTCACCGACAGCTTAATATACCGTAATAAATGGTACACAAAAACTCTGCTTTCAACTCCGTAACTACATTTTAATTGCTCGAAGCATCATGAATGCGTAGCGACTGCTCCTACCAGAAGTTATAACTTGCGACTTCAATTGTTAATAAGTGGAATTAGAGGTGAAATTTTAACTCTAATTCGTTTCTAGCTTCCCTCAGATATAAATTCGCTACGAATACAGCGCGTTTGAAAGCGAGTTTAAAAGGAAATCGGATCGAATCGGGGCAAATATCAAACCTCCTTCGATAAACTCGTCCCAGTCCAAAAGATTTTTTTATGAAAAGCAAACTAAAATAAGTTCCCGAACGCACAACCGCCTATCGATCCGGAAAAAAAGCCATCGGATTCCGCGCTGCCTATCAGGTCGACGTCTACGAATTTGTTAGAGAGCGGCCAGGAAAATCCCATTTCCCGAAAAATTTCTCTCACGTGCTCTTAACACATTTCCAGCCACATGTGCGAATGAGTGACATTCGCTGCATTGAAACCTTGTTTCGCAGAGACTACTTCTATATTGCTTCTAGAATCATTCCAAACTTTTCGTTGTTTCTCTTCTTGATTTTTGACATTTGTTTCCTGCAATGGAGAAGACCACGATGTGAGATAGGCGGATTTCGGCAAAAGATACGATTAGAAATGATTTATTAGAGCTCAAAACCGTTTTCAGTTGCTCAAAATGTGTTATAATTAAAAAGATATAGCCCTTTGAAATTTAAAAATTTCGGGTTTTGACTCATACCTTATCAACCAATCATAAACCACTCACGTCTTGTTGTATAGTAAATAGTATGAATTTTCGAACGCAGTAACAAAGAATACACAAACGAACAAAAATCAAACTGTCATTTGTCAGATTTCTCTGAAAAATGCACAAAACAAATTACACGAATTGCAGATCGGCACAAAACACTTTAATGATAATATTGACGTTGACAAGAATGTTGCCAAATAAATTTTTCAGGACCATTATTTGTGTTTTTAACACGAAAATCGGTTACAATTTATACAGATGAAGATGTTATTTCTATATTAATATAACGAATTATCCATTAGGTAATGGAAGAAATGGATAAATCAGAAAATGTTGATTGCAATAAATATACAAAAAACGCACATTTTGCGGACTAAAGAAGAGTAATAGGAAACGTGGCAAACTTGCTAAATGTGACTTCTCTTTGAAACTCTCGCTTTGATTGGAGCAGAGTGTATGACGATTGTGTGACGTTTTTCAAACTTTAAAAATTAATTGCGGCCTTATTTGGCCACAGAAAAAAATTAAAATTTCATTACGCTCCTTCTTAGAACACACGGTTTTGAAAAAAAAATGTAAAAAAATGTCGTGGTCTTCTCCATTGTTTAGTGCCAGGATTTCTAAACACCCCTATCGGAATGTATTATGAAGTTTGCGCATGTTTCAACGGGTGAATTAATTTACAAAAAAATTGGAGCGTATTATTTTTGTGTTCCTTTTTCACCGGATCCTATATCGAAATAAAATGAGGAAATTCGATACAGCGCGCGGACGAGGTATCTTCTTTCAAACCAGCATTTCCCAGCGTGACTCCCCATTTATCAGATGTTTATTGTTTCCTATTCCGCGGGGGTTTCTTTTTGATCTTTATCAGTGGGAAAAGTAAATTGGACCGTTTCCGGAACGCGAAAGTAAACGCTGGAGGAAAAAACGATTCCTCCGGCCGAACACGTCGTAACTCACGGAAACGATCGCGGTTCGCGTACGCGTTGCATCGCTATGGAAATTCTTCACCCTTAATTTCGAACTCGTTTCGAAATCTAGGCGACCTCTTTTTATTACTTATCCACTCCGGCGAGTTAAAACCGCCGGCGTTAATTCTAGTTGGTAGAGCTCGCATAAACTCCCGACAATCTACCGCAAATTTTGCCTCTAAACGAACAATAAAATTCGCAAAAGTGCAATCGTCCGTACTTAACGCAAAATTACACCTATTTCACGTGAACTCGGTAAATTACTTCGGGGCAAAAACAACAAATTAATTTTCTATTTCAGATGCTACAAAAAGTACGTTGACATTTTATTACTGGGATACTTTTTTGCTCTTCAAACAAATTTTTAGGTCTCTCAAAAGTAAAATCTCGTCGAAATGTAGGTTGAATTTTAAAATAGTGGACGTATGCAGCGGTGGTTGAAAAATTTAATAATGTCCGCTGTGACCTAACAGAGATAAAATAATACCCTCCAGGTAGACATATTTGCACGAGAGAGCTGCACAACTCTCATGTTAAATTACATACACACTGGTAAAGCTATTCTCCAGGTGGGAGAATCGCCCGAGTTCGTTTGAATAATGTAATGTTGTATTAGTTGAATATTTTACGAAACGAATTAAATGTGTTTAAATAGAACTTTTGAATGGATTGTTTGATTACTGCTGGGACAATGCGACTAAATTGAAATGACAAAATTAAAAAGAGTTCTTTGACCACGGAACATTTCCTCGAGTCGGATAAATAGCTCTTTGCAAGTTAATTATAACTCCCTTAACTGTTTGCTAAAAGACTGAGTTACAATGCTCTAAACAACGTATTATAATCATAGTGTTTGTGACAGATAAAGCTCATTGTTTGAGAAGTGATATTTTAACAAAAGGAACTCAAGATTTGGTTCCAGAAGTGACTACCTGTTACGTTCAAGGAAAGTTTCTGCAGGAACTATGCCGAGATAGACTTGTGCTAGTAGTTTATTCTCATGTTGTACCGCTGCTGTTAATTGTATATCAGTTAGAGGCACACAATAATTGCGAAATAATACTCAATACTGATGCGGTCCCAGCTTTTGAAATTAATTAAGTTTAAATTGACGAGAAAATTACGCCGAGAACATCCAACTAAGTTGACTAATTTCAAAGCTTTTCCGCAAACGTGATCTTACTGATATATAGGAATTGATCGACCATTCATTTAATTAGCTAATAATGAACACAAGCCTGTTACAAATTACCTATACTTTACCTTATTGGTTATGTTACAAATGACTATAATCAACTAGAAGTCCTCTAACTGTTTGCTCGTTGGGAAAAGCCCCAAAGCCGAAGTTATCTGGCGGACCCTTCTCGTAAATTGCCACTTAGATATTATCAAGTGTTTCAATAACATCGTATTTACATTAAGTGTATGAAATCATGTAGATGGGTATAATTTTTTGCATTGATTCCATTTTAATATTGACGGTTATTAAACGTTCGTCCGAGTTTTCCAGTTTAATTAATTTTATTTGGGATTTAACCGTTGCTTTACCCTACTCTTAAAAATACCTGTGGATAATCTCCCGTTCTAATTTGTGTATAATACAAATTCCAATACGGATTTTGACAATAAAGCATTATTAAAAGCTCCTATAGGTCCCGTGTCATTGAGGTTTACGCTGGAATCCCTAGACAATACAGTTGAGAATATTAGAGACACCTGGGGTACTTGGAATTTATAGGATTAATACATATAATACATCATTTAAATTGTACGGATGGAAACTCGAGGATTTTCCGGACTCTTAACGTGTGCAATTTTGTAGAGACGTTTATGGAGAAATATGAGTTCATAAAGACCACCGGGTGAAACATGAATCAAGAATATTTTTAATATCTGTGTTTATTTGTTTACGAAGCAAATAAACTGATTGAGAAAAATCAAATTTGGAGATAACGGTATCAAAGTGGGCTGTTTAAATTTAATTCGCATTATTTTGCATAGTCAATCAAACTGGTAGATTTCCTTGGGCGGGGAAAGGAAAATTCCCTGTAATCTCGCCTATAAAGTTCAGAAAAGTAATTTAGCTATCTAAAATCCTTATCGATCCGTTCCAACCTCCTCTGGATATATTCGGGATTAGAAGCGTAGAGTAGGTCAGGGTTTTTATGGAAACTCATCTCTAAACGTTGTTTGTTCGCATCCTCCGTTTCCTATTCTCGAGGAAGATACCGAAAGATTGATAAATAACGCGAAATGTATATTACAAGAAATAAGGCGAAACGTACGAGAGTATTAAATCTAATTTAAATATCAATTCGTAAGTATGTAAAGTTAGCGGGATCTTTTGAAGCGATCGGGATTTTTTTTAAACCAACCCTGATGATTTCTCCTCACCGAGTAAATTTCCCATCGTCTCTCAGATATTTTATTAACTTCACATATTCCTTCCTTATGAGATTTTTCGCATTCCGCTCGAATACCTAATATACCTACATGTATTTTTTCTTTTCATGTGGAAATGAACGGAGTTCAGGTATTACCGAAAACAACGCGGGGCTTGTAAGCTTCGGGAATTATATGTCGGCTCTTGCCAATGATAAAAATAAAATTCCGAGGGTTTTTTTTATATAATACCTACCTGAAAAATTAGCAAATTTCGCCGAGAGCGAGGCAATGGCGAATCGATAAGCGGATTTCGTTCGAAAAAGCTTCTAAAAAGTGTATGTACTTTTCCTTCAGATACACCAAAACTTTTCGGATATAAAATAAATGATTATCCAACCGAAAATAACTTCTATACCTACCTAATAACACAGCAGCGGAGTTGTTTTCAACAACACCGTTTATCCAATCACTAACCGACGTTTCCTTGTAAAAGAGTTTTCCTGGATACAGCGAAACTGGTTACTTCGTTAGCGAGACCATTCAAAGAAATAATTTTAACAGAATCAATGAAACGAACATTTATATCCGGCTAACAAGCTATATCGGCGCAGAACTAACAAAGGATTGTTAGTACTGTATAATTCCGGATTATTTCCTTTTCTCCGCGTTTTAATCATAATTCATTGACAAAGCCCATCTTTCTCGCTCGTAATGTGCCCCGTGTATGTTATTAGATGCACGAATGCGAAACATACCGAACAGAAAATCGCTTATTCGTATCGATTTATGCGCATTTAGTCCTACAAGTTGGTGGTTTTCTTGCAGTCATATATCATGCAATTTGAAACCGTTTCCACTGGCAGGCAGTGGCAAGTGAGGCACAATAGGGAGAAATACTAAGGCCTGGCTCTCAAAAGTGGCTCTTGTGAACAGTAAGTTGGGAAATTGTCGCTGGGACGAAGCTACTTCAGGCCCGCTAAAAGACCTCATTCTCTGCTAAGGAGGTCAACTATTATATTCAATGGACATGATGCTTGTCATCATAGCCGAGGGGATTTATACTATAATTTTAAATTTGTTGTTGTTAGGTATTTAACGACTTTTTTTTTAAGTATTGAATAACTCACGAAACATTAATAATGCATCAATAATAGTTAGATAGTATTTAAACTCTATTTTTATTTTAAGTTCGAATCTATACAATCATTTAGAAACTTCGTGAATACATTTGAAACTTTCTTAATGTAACTTGCCCTATATTCCGACGTTTCCTCTTTACAGTTAATTAAACTCTCATTTAAATTCGATTCCCTTCTTTCAATTGCATAAAAATTCAAATTTTCGGAATTAAGTCCTACAGCGGAATTATTCCTTCGAATTTACCAATCATTTATATTCAGATGAAAAATTTAATAACTTATTTGAAATTAAAAAAAATTCAATTGTTAGGGATACGCGGGTATCTATAATTCATTTATTCCCGTCTACTAGAGATTATTAGATATAGATACGTATTGTAGGTTATATCTATGTCTGTCGTATATTCGAAACTAGCACAGTTAATTATACGAACCGAATTTAATCTAAGATCTACCAAGAATAATATGTCATATTATCTTCGAGCACTTGAGGGCGTATAATAATTTAAGTCCCTTTTATTGAATTTATCTTGTTACTTTGTACTATTTCTTGTTGTGTTTGTGATAGCGGGATACGCTCTCTACTCTGATTAACGTTAATATTCGTCATATGGAAAACATTTCCGGGAAATTTAATTTTCACACGTTCGCACATAGCTGTGCCATTTCATATTGCAGAAAGCTCATCCACATATGCGGTGTTGTTTTTTCCATTTTTCGTTGTTTTTTGACCGCGATAGCGCTGCAAAATGTGATTTGATATTCTTTCCGCTGTTATCCATTCTGTTCATATAAATAAACACATAATGGGAATCGATATTCCGGCGTTTGTTTTCATGTTCTATTTATGCTGTGTATAAAAGCAACAACCGAAGCTATTTTTTAGTAAACATCAATTTATAAACGAACAAAAGGTGTGTATATCGCTGAATTTTTGGACTTTAACCGAAACGAAATAAAAGAGTAGTCGTTCGCATTCAGCTAAATTTCCAACTCCGACTAATTCGTTGGCTCTTGCCTCGGTTTTAATTGTTTCCACACAACGGGCTCAAAGGACACGCCGAAGTTTAATGGAAACGAAAGGTAAACACAAACTCCAGTAGAATTCGTTGAATCCGTTACAGGACTTGCAGGCGAGCCGATTCACATTAATCAGCGCTGAGGTTTACCATTAAGTGAAATCAAATTCGCTATTGAGGTTCGCCAGCTAACGAAATTCCTCTAATTGAGCTTCGATTTTTAGCTGGCGTCGTTCCCGTTTCGTGATATGTCGATTTCGAAAGCGAACGGTTACGTAACCGGAGTTAAATAGTTTTCAATTAGACCGGTTTTAATACACCGATAATTCGCGATTTCATTCACAACAACTTCTAATAGTTCAATTGCGTAACGGGGAAATTAATTTACGTTATAAGGTTTCGTGTTAGTTTCACAAGTCAAATATTTGGGGGAATTTAAACTTTTGTTAATGTTTTATGAATTTCGTGGATATACTACAGTTTGTTATAATTTGCACTGCTCGAATTTTTACGGTCGAGAGGGCAAAGTAAAAGAATAAATCACAGCAGTTGGAAACAAACAATATTTTACTCTCCGCTCAAAGATTTATAGCCGGCTGAAACTATTAAATCGCCATGGAGTTTTTGACGGAATTCACGATAATGGGTATTAATTAAACTTCTAAAGCTTTTTTCGCTGATAAAAAAAGCATAATGAATTCCTGAGCTCTCTTTTATTGTTCGCGGATGTTTCCATCTTAATAGAATGATTAAAATTCCTCTTTTATTTCATTTTCACCTACATAATACCCCATTCAATTCATCGAACCAATCCACAACAATATTCCCTATGCGCTTATGTAACTAACTACCCAGCTATACAGTCCGTACTCCAGTAGGTACATATTGGGAATAAGTTCTTCAGAACGAAACTTGCTACACACCTATTTAGAATTTCATGTCGAATACCAAACCAACAGTCCGGGGTCAGCTTGTTTCAGCTGTTCCGGCGAGCACACAATCCGAAGACTCCTTAATTAACCCGGCGAGCTTTGTTGGATGCCGGAGGGCTTTTCCAAAGAGACACAATGCCGGCTGCATACTCTAGCAGATAGAGAATCACTTGTCGTGCCGAAGCCTGACCGCCACTTTATGATATCACATGCTAGTCACAAGTGAACCGCTGTTAATTGCAGCTTTTCGTTAAAAACCGGTGCGATACTACAGGAATACGTATTAGAAGTTGGTTGTTTTATAAACATATTATCTATCGCCTTTTGGGGTAATTTAACGTGCTGGAAATCTAGTTAGAAATTTTCCGAATCAACAGCGCAGTATTTCATCTCCAGCGGCGATTCGATTTCGAGAAGTATATTTCTCGATCTATTAAAACTTATCGCGGGTTTTGAGAAGGATTTTATAAATCAGCGTGGAAGTTGCTCTAGTCGACAGCGCTGGTTTATTGATGTCTTCGATGCAATAACCATCGATTTCCGGGGACTTTAATTCGAAAACAATTAAATTAACCAAGTACGCCGTTCTACAACAATGTCCCGACCGAATAATGGCCCGTTCGATCCAAATAAACTGAAGTATGTAGTTAAATAAAAGAGGAAAAGATTGGAGAAGGTATCGGGGATGTAATCAGGAAATGAGTTGTTTTCCTTTAACAGTCAATTTAGTGGTAATGCGCCCGAAAACAAAGAGTAATGGGACTGGAAAGAATGCAAACATGGCAGTAACGGCTCCAGAAACTACAAAGTAATCCGTTCTCGCTTTCTACCTTATAAAGGCAGTAAACAAAACCTGATTTACAGTTCTTTGAGCGTTTATGCGCCCCAGTTTATGAAATTTTACAGCGTCGTTATATACAGCATTAAGGAGGAAAGGAGATAATACAGCTCATGAGGTGTGTGCACAGCTGAGTGGATTACTGCAGGCATCGCATTAAAGCGATGTTAGTTGTAGTTCTCTCCCTGTATGAAAAAGTAATTAGCCGGAATCTCTCGGGAGTGAGTGGATTTTAATAAAAGTTGCGCCGCGAAGTCGTGACATAATTAATGCTAATTTTTGAGGGACGAACCGAGCAATAAACCGGATTAATTTAAAGCGATCATAATAGAATCGTTAACAGCCGTAAATTAGAATTCATGTTTGTTAATTTCGGGTTTAATTCGAAATAAGCGCTCGTTTAATCATTAAACGTTAAATAGGAATGAGTAATTAGTGGGTTCGAAATTTCATTAGATATAATTGTGTACGTGCTAATATAATTAGATCTTCATGATTTTATGAACGGGAAGGCGAATCTTTTTGGATGTTTGATTCGATTTTACATTCATTATTCGTATATACAACTTCCCTTTGTAGTCACGCTACGAGGAACGTATTAGGTACACCTACACAGATATTTATAATTCACTAGAAGAAACTTTAGAGGCGAGTGTACACAAGACATCACAAAGGAGTCATTTACGTGTCCTGCACAGAAACGCGATGCTCGCCGCGCCGCTGAGAGTGGCACGTTGTAATTAACATCGCCGAAAATACATCGAAATATTTTTCGAATTGCCCCGCTCTCGACAAGGACACGCGTCGCCGTTTCACTCCGGGGCGCGCCCGGCGATTTCACATTATTGTGAACACATTACCAGGTGAGCGGTTCCGAATTCGTTTGATTACAAATTTCCATCGTACAATAGTAAATCGATGGTGAAAATACGTCGCTGGATGCTTCGAGCTCGCCGAGCGGAAGGAACACACACATCAAGTTCCCGCTCGCTTGAGCAGCCAGCCCGGCGAGAGGCCGGGGTTTTTTCATCGGGATATTATTATGGAGGTTTCGTAATTTACATTAGAATTTATGTACTTTGTTATGGCGTAATTACCGCGTGAAACATTGAAATATGCGCCGAGTTTCAGAAGAAATATGGAAGAGTTTTTCACTACATGAACATGTGAAATATACAATGCTCAACAATTGATAAGGATCACAATTATTTTTTGACTATTTTTAATTTAAATTGTTGATACAGATTTTTATTTTTGGTTGTTGCTAGAAAAATAATCTATCATAACATCTATAATAATCTGTTGCTAGAAACTCTGGTTATTTCTGGACTGTGATCCTTATCAATGGAGAAGACCACGATGTGAGATATGCGGATTTCGGCAAAAGATACGATTAGAAATGATTTATTAGAGCTCAAAATCGCTTTCAGTTGCTCAAAATATGTTATAATTAAAAAGATATAGCCCTTTGAAATTTAAAAATTTCGGGTTTTGACTCATAACTTACCAACCAATCATAAACCACTCACGTCTTGTTGTATAGTAAATAGTATGAATTTTCGAACGCAGTAACAAAGAGTAGCTACACAAACGAACAAAAATCAAACTGTCATTTGTCAGATTTTTCTGAAAAATGCACAAAACAAATTACACGAATTGCAGATCGGCACAAAACACTTTACTGATAATATTGACGTTGACAAGAATGTTGCCAAATAAATTTTTCAGGACCATTATTTGTGTTTTTAACACGAAAATCGGTTACAATTTATACAGATGAAGATGTTATTTCTATATTAATATATCGAATTATCCATTAGGTAATGGAAGAAATGGATAAATCAGAAAATGTTTATTGCAATAAATATACAAAAAACGCACATTTTGCGGACTAAAGAAGAGTAATAGGAAACGTGGCAAACTTGCTAAATGTGACTTCTCTTTGCAACTCTCGCTTTGATTGGAGCAGAGTGTATGACGATTGTGTGACGTTTTTCAAACTTTAAAAATTAATTGCTGCCTTATTTGGCTACAGAAAAAAATAAAAATTTCATTACGCGCCTTCTTAGAACGCAAGGTTTTGAAAAAAAATTGAAAAGAAAGTCGTGGTCTTCTCCATTGTTGAGCACTGTATATTGGAATCCATAATAGGAATAGTTTTAACTTGTCGTGAGACGTCCTGTATACCTACCTGTGAAATGCATTGCTAATACACTCGGTTTACCGTGTGTTGATGAATCTAATGCGACAACATATTAATTCTGCTCTATGAGAAATTCTAATTTGGTTTGTCACTATTCGGAGAAGATATATGTTAACATTCACACCCTGATGGTTATTAGAGCCAAATGCCAGTGTTCGAGTGGAGCAATATTATTCTGCGCCATTGAACAATGAACCCCCTATCTTAACCTTAATCTATTGTTCCTAACACGTAATTGCATTCTTCGCATGCGGATATTTAACTCACCTGTATGAATGACATCCTGTATGCAAAACTGGGTAATCGAATAGAGGAATTTATTAAATGAGAGGTAGGCAAACTTCTGCCTTCGGTGATAACATAACTAAGCAAACGGCAATTATTCAAAAGCCGAGTGATGGACGGGATTGAAGGTTTGCGATGATCTATAAGTCGGCCAATCCGAATCTATTAGAGAATTAGAGAGCTGAGAACGGTAACTAAGGAAGGTTTGACCCAAGGGATTTCGTCCTAATTTTATTCCCCAGTCGAGGTTAATTATCGACCATCGCAGGGAAAATTAATCCTCGCCGGCCGGGAGATTGCTGGTAACGTGAACCGATATTCGCTGTATGGCGTTTATTTGTCGTAGTTATGGGCGAACAGTTAAGATACTTAACGTTTTAAATGCGATTAGGTCGTGTAAATGCAGGTGTTGATGTAAGCTCAACAATGCTGTTGCGAATGCGCTTGCCGCAAATTGAATCTTGCATTTCTATACTTTCGAGTATACCGGGAATATTCGAGTGAAATTTAGGGAAATTATTACAAAAGAAGGCAATAATATTTATTAAAAAAGCGCTTCATCGCAAAGTGGCTGTTGACCCCCTTTTTCCGCTTCCTTAGCTCGAGCAAGAGGATATATTTTGACGCTATAAATCCTCATTTTCCATCGATCTACTCTAAGTATTAGCATTCTGCACGAGGAATGCATTTCCAATATAAGAACCCCGTTTCGAAGCGGCTTTAAATCAAAGTCACAAATAAATAAATTTATCCGGTGATAATGGAAGTTCAGTTTGTCTTCTAGCTAGGCGAATTAGCGGAAGCTTTCAGACGCTTTTAAGAATTTCCGGCAGGGCTAATCTTAAAATATTAATTTTTCCTTTCGTCGCCGCGAAACGCTAATTCCAACCTAAATTTTGATGACTTCTATTCAACTTCATTTAAATGGAGAAGACCACGATGTGAGATACGCGGATTTCGGCAAAAGATACGATTAGAAATGATTTATCAGAGCTCAAAACCGTTTTCAGTTGCTCAAAATGTGTTATAGTTAAAAAGATATAGCCCTTTAAAATTTAAAAATTTCGGGTTTTGACTCATACCTTGTCAACCAATCATGAACCACTCACGTCTTGTTGTATAGTAAATAGTATGAATTTTCGAACGCAGTAACAAAGAATACACAAACGAACAAAAATCAAACTGTCATTTGTCAGATTTTTCTGAAAATTGCAAAAAAAAAATTAGACGAATTGCTGTTCGGCACAAAACACTTTACTGATAATATTGACGTTGACAAGAAAGTTGCCAAATAAATTTTTCAGGACCATTATTTGTGTTTTTAACACGAAAATCGGTTACAATTTATACAGATGAAGATGTTATTTCTATATTAATGTATCGAATTATCCATTAGGTAATGGAAGAAATGGATAAATCAGAAAATGTTTATTGCAATAAATTTACAAAAAACGCACATTTTGCGGACTAAAGAAGAGTAATAGGAAACGTGGCAAACTTGCTAAATGTGACTTCTCTTTGCAACTCTCGCTTTGATTGGAGCAGAGTGTATGACGATTGTGTGACGTTTTTCAAACTTTAAAAATTAATTGCGGCCTTATTTGGCCACAGAAAAAAATTAAAATTTCATTACGCGCCTTCTTAGAACATACGGTTTGAAAAAAAAAAATTAAAAAAAAAGTCGTGGTCTTCTCCATTACAAACACTGGTCTTCTAATAATATAAGGGGTGTCCCAAAATAATTAATGCTTGTGTACTATTCATACGGTAGTTAGTTACAAAATGTCACTCTTTACTGGTCTGTGATTACCTTGTTTTCCTTCTGCGAACTTCCGTTTGTAAATTATGAGACGGATATAACTGGTTAAACAAACATTAAGGGAATGCTTTAAGTACAGTTTCATGGTGATAGATTATTACGTAAATTACCAAGTTCTTAGAAATAAAACGTCGTAAGGAAATTAGTCGCCATCTAACATTAAGTAAACACGTACTATTCACTTCAACGCTTGCTCTAATGCAATTTCTCTAAATTAGTTCTTTTGGCTATTTTTAACTTAAACTTTACAGGAATGCTGGTTATAATGACGGCGGGAAAGTTATTAAGAAAAACCGAAAAACTCCCAGGACGACTATTAAAAGTAAAAGGGGTCTCGCCTTAGCCATTGAAGCGCAACTTCTATCTCTTGTGTCGCACGTACCGGCATTATAGTGGGTGTATTATTTCAACAGGCGTATTATACAAAAGAAGTTCTCTGAAAGATTACGCCTTTAATGGCGCCTTTAACGGCCAAATCTGCGATGCCGGGCGGCCGTTAACTCGGCCCGAAAAGTATAAAGGAAAGAAGAACGTCAAAAAAATATCGTTAATTGAAATTTACGGGCCAGCCTGTCCGAGGGGAACTTCTAAATAGATAATAGTTTCTCTCCGGAACAAATAAACACACCGCTCAACTTTCATTCACGCACATAATTTAAATTAAATCGACATGTTTGAGTGCATTTTCATTAGTTGTGTGTACGTACATAAATGCAGGCGCCTACTCCAAATTGCATATAATCTCTCTTTAGTGCGCAAACAATATTAAAATTCGCCATAAAAACAATTTCGCATTTTCCATCGTCCAAAAAATATTTTCGTTAACAATGCTGACGATATTCCGGCCGGTTTTTGTTTGCAATTTTCGTTATCGCGCTTTCACAGATTTCATCAATCATTAATGATGCCAGGTAATTGGATACAACAAACAAATCCTCTATGACTGCTACACTACTAATTATACCTTCGATTTTCTACAAAATTTACGATACCAATTTTTTTTAATTACAAAAATAGAAATTACTCCTAATTAAATTAATCGACAAGAGGTTTAAATTCCTATTGTAACGTATTATATATCCAGTAGTCCGCTAACATCAATAATTCATTGAGTAGAGGAGGCTAGAGCACTACATAAATTAAGGACACCTAATTCGTAGTGCTCAGCTGAATGCTTCGTTAACAGATACAAGCTGTTTACAACATACATTCTAACAACATACGTTTGCGGAGAGGGAGACACGTATTAATCATCTAATGTTAACAAATTGATTACGCTTTTGACGCGATGAACTGTTAAACGTATAGGTTTTAAATGGTATATATAGCAGCATTCGCTTTTGTCCTTTCCCTATCCAGACGAGCGACATAAGCTGAAATGGTAAATGATAATATGCCACACAACACGCCTAAAGAAAACTTTTTTTGTAATTTTATTAATGTGGTTTATTCAAATATATCTCGCAATAACGTGACTGTATCGATTGGTTAAGTCGCTGTTATGGGACGGGTGCTAAAGTAGAGGATATGCGTGGTAATAATAGTATATTTTAGGAGCTAATTGCATGTTGCTAATACAAGGGCCGTTTTATATAAATTTTGGAATGCAAAGGGTGGGTTTATTATACACGTGAGGCAAATACACAAGGAAAACTTGACTAATTAACAGACCCTCTACTTCAAAGCGTCTACGTACATATTGTATCGCAGGCAATTTGTCTTTGTACTTGAGATCCGGGACGTGTACGTGCAGTCTTTTATAACATTTAATGAAGTTTTGTGTATTTTCTAAGTGAAATTTATGTGCACCTAACCGTTAGAAAATTGCGCGATTTTTCATTGAACATTTCGTCACAACTTTAGATTAAACAATGCATGAATATTAAATAGCAAACTTTAGTATCAACAAAAAAGGAATCGATCGTTAGCGCTTCCCTCCGAAGAGGGAAACAATGTTTTTAGAACAAAAGCAGGATGGAATTCCTTGCATGCATTCACAATAAATTACATCGGCCAAGCCAGGTCAGTTGTATTTCTAGGGCTGTCTAGGACACTAAAAGTCGTGACCGTTTAGAGGAAATCTGGAAAGGGTCAAGCTCCGTTCTATTCCAATCGTAAATCTAACCAGAAGGCCCGAGATTTTGAATTAGTATGTTCCGTATAAAACGGTAATTGAATAGCTCAGCATATGTCCAAGTGAATTTATTCAAATGCGAAGGGTAGAGGATTATCGGTCGAATAATAAAATAACCGAGCGACCCAATACTAAATATTTAATGCTCCTCTTACATCCAAAAACTGATAAAATTGATTAACAGGATCCTATAAAGGTTTTAGTTGTATTATTGCGATATTGAGACCTCATTAACTCGGGATTTAACAGTGAATTTGAGCGTAGAGGGAACTTTGTTTGTCGAAGCAAGCGATTAATTGGTAGATGATTGATAGAGTGATTCCCTGGGCAAACAATTTATCGAAGGAGCGAGGGCTGTGATTAATTTTTATTGCTTATCCGAAACTATTTTTATCCTGCTAAAAACACAACGAAAAAAGCCCGGAAATAAACTTTGATTGAATAACTCGCAAAATTAAATTAATGACGTATTTGTTTGATTATTGCAGGATAATTGTTCTTGAATTAAATCAATAAATTAATGCTTGATAACTCGACTGTCTTTAGAATTGAACTAGGATTAATTAGTTAAATATTTTCTTATTCTAAAGTGGAAATGAACGCTGCAATTCTCACAGTGATCAGAGCCATTAGTACGAACTCATCAAGGAAATGTACAGGACGCGGCGAATGAAGAGTTGATTGGAATTATGAAGAGTCATGAAAAATCAGTGCTATCTACTAATTGTCCAATTACTGTAGCAACATAATTTTATCCCGACTTTCATTAAAAAAGCATCTTCCCTTTAATTTTAACTAACGCTTAATGACGAAGGGCCCGATTTAAATTGGAACTGTTAATGTAACTCAAATTCGTTTTTAATTAACATCGCAAATTAATACAATGTCGTTGTTTTGTAAATAAATTTCTATTTTTTCCTTTAATTAATATATTAACAGTGTACTCGAACTCCCTTTTTGGTATACTGTTACCATGAAATTATCCCCTCATTTTACACTATTCTCATGAAATTAACATCTTCGATATTTTTTTGTGAAGTATTTTAGTTTAATTCACTATTGTGCTGCCGCCTTTTCATCCAGTCATGCTGGAATTATCCGTAAAACAATACCCGGTATTATCCTTAATGGGAACGTGCACCGAAATACGCGATTAACTTCTCCAAACAAACCATCATCTGGAAGTAGGTGTTTTACTATTCGTATACATAAAGGAAGATTGATCGTTGAACGACAATTGGAAACCGATAATGCTGCTGCACCGCAATTTATCTCCCTGCATTATTATGCGGTGGGTTATTTACGCATTGTGTATGTGGAGTATGCTGCTGAATATTATATTTTTTAGCATCGTCAATGGATGTTTTCAGTGTACAAAAATTTGCAGTAATTTTGTATTGTATTTTAGTTAAAGTTAACTGTAGTTTTAGGCTCACTTGTAGATGGATAGTTCAACTGTGGTTATGTGTTGAACCGAGTTTGTATTTATTGAAATATAGAAATATTTTTTTTTGGTGGAAACTGTAAATAAAATTGGATACATTGAAAAAATGCGAATCAATAGTTTTCGGGCGCGTTGAATGATATCGAGTTCCGTTGCTTTCAACTCCCAACACATTTATTTCCAGATTAATTTGGAAAATGGCACATCGGCAAATAAAAAGTTTGTTATGGCAATTCGAAGTTGTTAGCGATGTGATTTATTGCAAAATTCGTAATCCTTTATTTGAGTTGCGTATTGCATAAAAATTCCCATTTACACAGAGAAACGCGGGATCTTATGTCTACACACGTTCCTCCATTTTTCATGTAATCTATTAAATGCTACTTAGATTAAAGAAAAATAAGCGTTTTCCCGACCCTGTACTCTGCTAAATAAACTCCGCACTATGGCAGGTGTTCGTTAAATCCCTTTTCGAAGACTACTCTTCTTAACAGAGACATTGCAACAGGACCGTCTCTTCCACTTTGAACTAATATAATTCCATTTTTGTAATCAATTTTAATTCTTGCTGCCATACAACCGCATTGTGATGTACTAATTGTAAATGCGAGCGAAATTTATATGTTCTCGAGCACTTTAATAATTCAAAAGTTTAAACGATAACAAGTGGAACATGGTAAAGAAAGTAAATATAACAGCCAGTCACGCAGTCCATTTACCAGCCTGAATTTCTCTGCAAACACTCTTTCCATGCTCGTTCATTGTAATTTTAAAAGAGTTGTTACGAGTATCTGCAAGGAGTTTACGAATTAATATTCGACCAACTTCAGGTGAGAATTACTCTTACGTGTATATAGTTAGATTTTTATACTATAAAGCGCAATAATTCATTAAAAAACTCGAGATTAAAAACGGGAATGCTGTGGAAAAACCCGGTCCTGTGGAAAGGCAATTTCGAATTCACAGCTTGTTGGGTTTGATGAAATACGTCGGATTTACCGCAGAAACACCGAGACTGACAAACTCGTCACGCCTCCGTCATGAATATAGGGATGAAAATATTGCGACATTTCGAATACGACCGCCCGGAAACCGGTCGCGGTCGCCTCAGGAAAAAAGGAAATGCAATGATGATGTAGCGTGATGCTTATGCGGCAACCCGGAAAACAGGAATCACGGATTTACCCGCAACGACGCGGCACACAGAGAAAGCACATGTTAGCCGTAATAACTTACTAGAGTCCTATTTTTATACCAGTTTAATTTCCAGAAAAATTCCCTCGGGTATTTCGCTTTATTTCATTCGAGCAATTAGGATTTAAAAAAAAACTTTCTTTGCGTGGACATATATAGGATAATAAGCCGCAATTAATTTTTAAAGTTTGAAAAACGTCACACAATCGTCATACACTCTGCTCCAATCAAAGCGAGAGTTGCAAAGAGAAGTCACATTTAGCAAGTTTGCCACGTTTCCTATTACTCTTCTTTACTCCGCAAAATGTGCGTTTTTTGTATATTTATTGCAATAAACATTTTCTGATTTATCCATTTCTTCCATTACTTAATGGATAATTCGATATATTAATATAGAAATAACATCTTCATCTGTATAAATTGTAACCGATTTTCGTGTTAAAAACACAAAGAATGGTCCTGAAAAATTTATTTGGCAACATTGTTGTCAACGTCAATATTATCAGTAAAGTGTTTTGTGCCGAATTGCAATTCGTGTAATTTGTTTTGTGCATTTTTCAGAAAAATCTGACAAATGACATCAGTTTGAATTTTGTTCGTTTGTGTATTCTTTGTTACTGCGTTTGAAAATTCATACTATTTACTATACAACAAGACGTGAGTGGTTTATGATTGGTTGATAAGGTATGAGTCAAAACCCGAAATTTTTAAATTTCGAAGTGCTATATCTTTTTAATTATAACACATTTTGAGCAACTGAAAACGGTTTTGAGCTCTAATAAATCATTTCTAATCGTATCTTTTGCCGAAATCCGCGTAACTCTCATCGTGGTCTTCTCCATTGTTCAGGACAGTATTATAGAATCATATAGAACCATTCAGAACCGTTTAGAACCATTCAGAACCATTCTCCAATGGCTCTTTTAATGGTAGTGAATTTATTAAACGGGCATATGTGTGTCGCATATGCTAATTAACTGGTATGCTAATAAACCACAATTAATTTTGTAATTCTAGTTGATTACGAGCGGCTGAATAACAACGCAGGAGTCGAGCAAAATCAACATAAACGCGAAAAGCTATTCTAAAGGTCCACGCGTGGGTTTTTACGAAAGGGTTACCATTGTACAAACGCGTAACGGGTACACCGGGATAAGATCGTTTATTTGTTTTTCATTAAACGAGAATTTGAATTCCTGTAAACGGCACCGCACGACTGTACACACCTTATATATACCGTTTCATTCGACCCGAAATTCCCTAATAAAATAACCGGACGTACGGAAGTCGCTCTAATTTTATTTATGCGAAATTTTGCTAAAAGTTTAATTAAAGAGTTTACAGTCGCAGCCTCCTTTAATTCACCTAATTCTTCTGCGCGCAGATCTAAAAATCCGCTTATTCAGAATACGACCGAAATTATTACAAACTTTGCGGCATCAAAGAATACTAAGCTCCGATTTACGTAACAAATGAGGGCAATAAGAGCCAGAGGTCGGGCCTGAAAGGCTGACGTAAAATGTCTTTCTCCGGATAATTATTTCGGGTTACAAGTTAATGTGAGAAGAAGGAGCACTATTATTACGATCCTTAAAGAGTTATCTTTTAATTAGAAATAATTAGGTCGGCATTATCTTTTTTCCGAACGGTTCCCCGTTTTTGCATAAGTTTAATTGTTTTTTGGTATAATTCGTAATTTAGAGGAGCTTTTAATTCCTGCATAAATGGCGGAAAAAATGTAGTAATTAATCATTGCGATTGATGTCTTGCGTACGAAAAAAAATGTTTATTTTACTTTCCTGCTACTGCGGATAAATGATTGCCTGCTACTTTCATTTCTGTATACCCAAGCATATTCTCTTCGTTATTTACTTTATTTTTATCCTGCATAAAACACGAAATTGCTTTTTTTCTAATTAATTCGCGAGCGTGTATATTTATAAATATTTTCGATTAGTTGTAACAAAATCCTTTGGCGAGCATCTCGTTTAATTAGCAATAAAAAAATTGAAAGGGCGAATCGCCGAAATCCGATTACACCGATTCGATCGGACGGATTGCTATTTTTGCCACTTTATTTGTTTCCTTTCTAATTAAATATACGAATTTAATTTCACGGCGCGCTTTTTCATTTCGCTCTGACCAACACCGGACGGGATTTAATTAATTACAGAAGCCATATCAGCTTAAACGTAAAAAAATCTAGCCAGATTGGGCGAATCCAGAACAGGAGAGAGTTCAATCGGGGCCCCAAAACAGGTCGACCTCAATGTAATCCGCCTTTTGGTCACTAAATATATCGTCGGCGTTTCCCCGATATTGAGGGATAATATTTGATTTGAATCCATTACGATTTACCGCGGCTTTTTCTCGTTTGTATAGCTTTTATGAAGCTCATCCCGCTTAATGTGAAATTTTCAATATACCTGTTAACCAATATAGGCAATATACCAGGTGTAAATTGTTCAGGGCAATTTTAGAATCAATTTGAAACTGTTCAAAACTATTTGGAACTGTCCAGACTCATTTAGAATCATTTTAGAACAGAGTAGGATTATTTAAAACAGTTCAGGATGATCATAGAACCATGTAGAAGTGTCCAAAATTATTTAGAACATATTGAGGGCTATTTGGTATGAGCCAGGATAAACTATAAAGGTCCAGAACTCATTCAAGTCTATTTAGAGATTTTTTTAGAACTTTTAGAATACTATGTAGAATGGAGAAGACCACGGTGTGAGATACGCGGATTTCGGCAAAAGATGCGATTAGAAATGATTTATTAGAGCTCAAAACCGTTTTCAGTTGCTCAAAATGTGTTATGATTAAAAAGATATAGCACTTCGAAATTTAAAAATTTCGGATTTTCATACTTTATCAACCAATCATAAACCACTCACGTCTTGTTGTATAGTAAATAGTATGAATTTTCGAAAGCAGTAACAAAGAATACACAAACGAACAAAAATCAAACTGTCATTTGTCAGATTTTTCTGAAAAATGCACAAAACAAATTACACGAATTGCAGTTCGGCACAAAACACTTTACTGATAATATTGAAGTTGACAAGAATGTTGCCAAATAAATTTTTCAGGACCATTATTTGTGTTTTTAACACGAAAATCGGTTACAATTTATACAGATGAAGATGTTATTTCTATATTAATATGTCGAATTATCCATTAGATAATGAAGAAATGGATAAATCAGAAAATGTTTATTGCAATAAATATACAAAAAACGCACATTTTGTGGACTAAAGAAGAGTAATAGGAAACGTGGCAAACTTGCTAAATGTGACTTCTCTTTGCAACTCTCGCTTTGATTGGAGCACAGTGTATGACGATTGTGTGACGTTTTTCAAACTTTAAAAATTAATTGCGGCCTTATTTAGCCACAGAAAAAAATTAAAATTTCATTACGCGCCTTCTTAGAACACACGGTTTTGAAAAAAAAAATTAAAAAAAAATCATGGTCTTCTCCATTTGGAAATATCAACTATTTTAGAAATTTTGTTATTATTCTATAATTATACATAAAAGAAAATTGGGAGGCTTGTTAGATTTCGATCTGGCTCAATGTCATTTGTTACAAAAAACTTTCCGAAAGGAAAAACAACGCCGATAGAAAAAAAATCCCCGAACCTAATTTCATCGTTCGAATTATCCTGGAATCTCGTCCCTTTTGTGGAACGGCTACCGCGAAAATTAAATCCGAATTCAATTAGCGAATCATTCATCTTATCTTTATAAGGCCCCGGACGGGGGTGTCTTTCACCTGCAAAGTTAATACTTTGTAGCTTCTTGATAAAATTGTAAAGCACCTCCCCGAGTGGCTCATTGTGTGCTCGCGAAAAAAGATTAAAAATTGATTCGGGCTAATTCGTTTTTAATCGAGTTCAACAAACGGCTCTTAACCTTCGGGGGAGGAATAATCGAGCGCGACTTTTATTATTTAAGATACCATCACCCTTGTTATACAGGGTGGCCCATTACTATGGAAAAGTAGATATAAATTAAAACCGAAGCGCAATAATTCATCGAGGGCTTAATTGAAATGTTTCATAAAAAAATAGTCTGTTTTGGAAGCGTTAAATATTCATACATCTCCGAATTGGGTCCGCGCTAAAATATTCCGCAGACTTTTCAAAGCGGGCTTGATTTCGTGATGGGGCTAGCGTGAACATTCGCAAATATTTCCCCCGAAACTCCGGAGTATCGTGCACCAAATGACGTGTTGTTTAACGTTGTACTTAATATCTGACCGATTCAGGATAAACGGGTTGGCGCGGAATGCGTATTTATTCAGAGATTTCCAGCTCACGAAACGAGCGCAAGTTTAGCAGGAAACGCGGGACAATTGGTAGGCGAATTTACGGTGATAATATCGTTCGGCTCGGCATTGTGAGGTCTGATCATATTCAATTTCACCTACGGGAGCCTCCGTAGTTTTCGCAAACCGCCGGCCATGTCGAAACTTGCGACTCTCCGGGCCAATCTAATTCGTCGCGATAACGTAGGGACAGTTAACAAATTAGGTCGTTTCCGAGGCGCACTCTGTAGTTTGGAGTGGTCGTCGCGGTATGACCTACTTTGCGGAATATCGAATGGAAAATGGCCGGCTACACAGTGACGCTTTTCAACTAATAAATCATTACTGGTTTCATCATGCGGGCAGATAGTGCACGAACCGTTCCTGAGAGCACCAGCGCCTTCGAAACCGCCAGATTTTCATCCATTCCCTCTCTGGAAGAGTGATACTGATGCCCGTTGCACCCGCGGAGAAATTATTTGAACTCCAAACAAAATAATTGCGTACATTCCGACTGCGATTCGGTATGAAAAAAACCAATTTGCAGCGCCGCGAGGCCCCGTTTTCCGTCTGAAGCGAGCCGATTTTAATATTTTTACACGGCGCGTTCGGAAAACTTAAACAACGCGATGGAATTCTTTTTTCCAAAGCGATTAAAGTCCCGGGCAAAAAAATCCAGCCGTATACTAAATGGCTCGTCGCCGAAACACAAGTAGCGCTTTTGCGAGCTGAAATTAAGCGAAGTCGAATTAATTAAATTTTTTCGAAAGGTAATTTAAGTCGTTTGATCGAGCCGGATTTTTCAATAGCGCGGCGTATTTTCAGTTATATGAGATCCGGTGATATCTCATTATAAATAAGGGTATTATAGATTGTACGCAGAGCACATTTATAATAATGTCATTCTGGGAAAGTTTTATCATTGCTGTAGACGTGAACAAAGTTTAAATGAATTAGGGCATTATCATAGCCCCACTTAACTAATTTATAAAATCAATTAAATTTATCGAAGTTTCCTTCATGACAATGCAAATTCGCGAGCGTATGGATGGAAAACGTTAAATTTCTCCAACTGTTCCCGACTCGGAAGTCCTAAAGTCTTTATTTAAGCCCTTTGTTTCCCAATCGGCTACAAAGGGCGCAGTATTTTGCGTCAAGTCGGTGGAACAAAGACGACCCGAAAAGCAACAAATTAACTTTTCGATATATACGCCAGCGCACGCCATCGCGAGATTTTCCCCGAATATGTAATATCTGCAAATTTTCCGGTTAAGGGACTTTCGTACTGATTTCCGGAAAAGTTCTAAGAAAAGCCTCATATTCACGCTTATGTGCGACAAGGGGAAATTTACATGGGAGGCAAAAAACCTTTCTACTAGAAAAGAATAGCGATTCGGGATATTGAAAATTTGAAATGGTAATGTGTGTTTAGTAAACTTTTGTAGATATATCGAACGCTTTATATTGTGCTCCTATATATACGAAAGAATTTCTTTTCATCACATATACAGGGTGTTTATTAATTGAGCGCCGCGATACTTAAAGGTGCAGCGAATCCTTGAGTGGTTTTAAGAAGCAAAGTTAATATCAATATACAGTGTGGTGATAAAGTAAGGAACAAAATTCATAAATGCATTATTTACTGTTTTCAAGCAAAACGCTCGGACAGGTCGATTTTAATATTTAATTAGCTACCGTATGGCATAAAATTTTTACTTATGACGTCATATATTTTTGCACAATGACGTCATCATTGGTTTTTTTAAATGACTACTCTAATTTTTTTTTTGTTTTTAATAGATTGTCCCATTACTTAAATGATGGTGTAAAAGAATTGGTACTTTAAATAACAATTTTTTTGAAAAAATGACAACTCACCGAAACAAATCAAAATTTAACTTTAATGAAAGAAAATCCTAAAACGCCCCAAAAACAAACAAAATTTAGCGCAAGTGTTCAAATTACTCTTCTTTAACCATTTCGCATTGACAGATATGATTGTAGGATTTTCTTCCATTAAAGTTAAATTTTGATTTGTTTCGGTAAGTTGTCATTTTTTCAAAAAAATTGTTGACGTCATTGTGCAAAAAATATATGACGTCATAAGTAAACATTTTATGCCATACGGTAGCTAATTAAATATTAAAATCGACCTGTCCGAGCGTTTTGCTTGAAACAGGTAAATAATGCAATTATGAATTTTGTTCCTTACTTTATCACCACACTGTATGTTGTAAATCTCTCAGTTTTTGAGATACTAAGTATCGATAATCAATTAATAAACACCCTGTATATACGATGAAAAGTTTCATAAAAATATCTGGCATGATAAGAAAATTATGATAAAAAAGTGATTTTTTTCCTAAAACTGTAACATCCTGTAACTCAAAAACTAAGAGATTATAGAATAAACACCCTGTATTCATTAGTTATTGTAAAAGTATTGAATTTTTCGATGTAATAAATAATTTATTAATCAAAAGGAAAACTAATAACCAGTAAAAATTACCTAACCGGAAAAAAATAAAAGAGCAAAGGGCCGTCACCGTAAATTTACTCTCGACGAAATATTGCTTTTTATCCGCATTTGGTATTCCTAAGGCGCTTTTATTTTCCCTTCAATAAAATTAAATAAAACCGCCAGTAATGCGATATCTCACTCGACGTTCTCCAACATTTTCCAGTAGTAAAAATTCACGGAGCAACCTTGAGGGATTTCCTTATTGTAAAAGAAGGATTAGAGCGATGATTCGTTGTTTGGAAACAGGAAGTTCGTAAGGGAAGCATAACAAAATTCTCCTGAAATTCTCTCGCCTTACAACCGGTTTCGTAATTTTCTTTCGGTTCGGAAATAAAGAAAAGTTTTACTGTAAATTGAACCGTCAATTCAGTATAATAAAACCGTTATATTAAAAACGTATTCCCCAACCCGTTTCCCACCTAATTTCTATTCCCAGCTCCTCTTTAATAGTTTCCCTTACCTACTAGGAAACGTATTTAAAAGATAAACCGAACGGCAACATGAATATTCATTCGCGTATACACTCATGTAGGTGTAGCTATTCGCTAGATTGATCCGATTTTTCCGCAATCTCGGTCAGTTATCCGCATCATTCTCGAAATGGGCGAAATAAATCCGAACGTGTGCGAAGTTAATTTCCTCGTAATGATTAATAGCTTCGGGAACCCTTTTAATTTTAATGACGATCCCCCAAGTTCGGGCCTCTATAATCGCAGATTTTCCCAAAGTACTAAAAGATTGACGACTCATTCTTTACCCGGCCTCTCGGTTTTCCTCCACTAAATGTACTATATATACGTATATAGGGCTTTTATCGATTCGGTTCGAAATGCTATCTTTCCGAATAAATTACTAACGTTTTCTTAACTCGAAAAAGTTTCGGTTTAATGATTTATTGTGAGGCGGGAATAATTGTTATTGTGGATTTAAAATGTGAGCTGCTGGTGCAACACTTCAGCTGTATCATTCGATTTTGTGGTATCATTTTTGGGCCATTTGAGCCGTCTTATATCAGCATTTTGTTTATTTTATTAAAACCGCGGCCTATCATTTTTCTTGCGAGCGGTTAGACAGCTTGCAACTACTGATAAAAAAAACGTCGGTGAAGAAAATATGAATAACATAATGATTTATCGATTTTGTGATTAGCCGGTTTCCTCGGCAAAAGTGTCATCTGGCTGGCGGTGATTCCGCAAGCCAATCACGCGTCAGCGATTTTTATAAACGTCGAAACGGCACTCGGATTTTTTCGAATACTCCGGGCGAATTCACCTGGCACTAATAATAGAAGTTTTTCGAGCGATATGTGACCGGCATACGCGCCCAATCCTTTCTAATGATCGAATATCAAAGTTTGAATGTCCCGGCGTAAAAATGCATTGGACTCAGCGAGCCGGAGCGTTAAAAAAACGAAATTACATAAACGTCGGGGCGTTAGAAATTCAATCAATTCTGTCAAGCCGAGACAGGCAAGACAGACAGCGTCATCGCATCGAACGTTCGATTGAACCTAGCTAATTCAATTAGAGGCTGGTCCTTTTTCGATTCGATTCGATCCAATTTGCATTTTACGTAAGAATTTCGACGAGGAAAATGCAGCCGGGTGCGCCGTGTACGAGTACAACCTGGGGATTAGCGCTTTCACGTGATCTTTAATTGAAAATCCGGACTTTTCTAGTAGAAACTGACGTAAGCCTTTAAAAATACAGGAGATCTGCTAGGGGCCCAGACAGCGTTCCGCATGATTAAAATTTTATAATGCTCCCAGTTGCAGCTTTGATGCAGCGATGTGTTTCCGGTTAAATAGTTGTGCAAGATTAATTTAATTACGAATGTTTGCTACTAGATTAAATATTATGATTTCTATATACAGGGTGTTATTTAATAACATGCTAATACTTAAAGGGGTGATTCTTGGACCCATTTTAAGAAAAAAACTTCATATAAACCTATGTCCTAAACTTCTTAACTTTTGAGATACGGGGTATTAAAGTTTTAAGAAAAAACCAATTTTTTACTGTCATTTTCGTACCACTTTCGGCGGACATTTCCAACAACTGATTTAAATTATTTCTTTATTTTACTTTAATTTCATAATTTCAACGTTTAAAAGTTATCCGCTTAAATAAATTATTGTTCAGAGTTAGATAAATCGTTTTTGGTCGTCATTCGTCCAGGTCCAGGGAGATGCAAATGAATGAATTTAATTTTTTTTTAGCGAAACGGTGAGTTGTACGAAAAAAAGTCAAGAAATCGAATTTGTTCTAAATTGAACGAGAATTCGAAAAATAATTTTGATTTTAAGAGATAGCAGTGGCGTATCACTTTTTTATTCAAAAATATCTAGTCTGAGTCCAGTAGGGACGTCACTGTTAGAAATAAAAAAAGATTTTTGGGTCAAAAAATGCTCTTTAATGCTTTAATGCCGTACACCAAATTTCATAAAAATATTTAAAGTGGTATGAAAATGACAGTAAAAAATTGTTTTTTTTTCTTAAAACTTTAATACCCCGTATCTCAAAAGTTAAGAAGTTTAGGACATAGGTTTATATGAAGTTTTTTTCTTAAAATAGGTCCAAGAATCACCCCCTTAAGTATAAGCATGTTATTAAATAACACCCTGCATAGTTTGTACAACATGAAGTTAGATGAACGCCATCATAATTTTACTACGTCACAAATATAGACAGTGTTGCCGAACTTTTATAAAGTTTACAATATCTAAGAATTTTCTAAAATTGTCAAGAAAAATTTAATAATAATATTTCTCACGTAAATCTTTATTTAAAACAGTCTTGTTTAATATCTCGAAATATTAACAAGAAAAAATGAATGAAGCAACAACCGCAAGGCAATGAGTTGAGCACAAGCTTCTATAACTTTGTTTTGAATAACCTATATGTGGAATACAAATAGATATAATATTGTTGAAATTATTTATTATGTGAGGAATTTCTAAGAGAAATTCGGTATGCGAAAGGAACTTTAAATTCGGTTAGAAAAGGCATGTAGCCGTTTTCAATTTGCTCCTCTTTCGACAATACATCTCTGTTTTCCTTAGCGTAAATTGTACACAATTCCGGCTGTTTTGTATTCAAACTACTTCGCACAGCGCATATCCCGGAGCTCTTAATGGAATAAATGTGGTCATATATTAAGCTATTGTGAAAAGCAGAGCTCTTACCCAGTTTAAGTCACTCTGAATCGCCTTAAAGCCTTTTTATATTCCTCTCCTCTTAGGAGTAGTTCTTCACCGAGGCGATTTCCCTACAATGAACCTAGCACTTTTATTTCAGCTCAGCATTTCATGTACCTATATTTCTCCTATTGAACCCTATCATGAGCAATCACTAAAATGTATAGCAACCAACGAATTTATTCTCTTTTTAACAGGCAAAACAGTAGAGGCAAAAAAGCTTGTATAGTACGTCAGTAACCCGAAGATCAGCGGGTTTTCCACTCTCATTAAATACGGGGAAAAAAGGGAAAGAGATACCCTGGGCGTATGTTACAAATTTCAATTGACGCTGCCGCTCGGTTTGCGTTTCGCGCTGTAAACACATACAAAAATTTGAATACTCTGTAGAATCAGCACTTCGCTGTCAAAAGCACATACACAATTTTATTCCGGAAAAAGGCCGGCCGGGGTATTTCGCGTAAAAATTTACGACCGTACGGACGCTACCTATTTAATTGTTCGTGTAAAATTTATACAACGCCCTCTGGTGTGTTTGCAGTATTGGCATAAACACGGGGAAATTTGCGCTATTAGGTGGATATTCGGAAAGTCTAAACCCCTTAGGATATACCGTAAAACAAATATAGGAACTGATTAACTTTATTTAGTCCACTTTGTACTATTTAGTTTTTTATTTGTCTCCTCGTTAATTTGTTCTATACTAAAGTTTTCATTTGAAATTTACCTCTGTATTTCATACCAACAAAACATTTTCATTCAGCAATTAAAGTTTGATCAAAACATGAAATAAAGCGCGGGAAATAATCGGCGTTACGTATATAGGCAAGTACTTCATCAGAAGTAACGAAATCAAACTAATGAAAAGCTCCATGTAAAGTTCACGCAGCGAATTTTGGCGGATTCTGTTGCAGCTATTGAGTAACCGGAGCATTAAATTGCGCCTATATAGTAATTAATTTATTTTATTATAGCTGAGTTTTAACCGCTCGGGAAAGTATCGAGTTTAAACTAAAATGCAAATGAAACTTTCGGTTTACATGCGATGTTCGTAAATCGAACGCAAGTTTATTGTGTATTGAATTTTCGAAGTTTCGAACAATAGACGAATTAAAAAGGCAAATTTAAATAAACATCGTATTCACCAAACCGACAATATATGTAGTTATACAAAAACGCTATACCTTTCAAATTTAATTATTTTATTTTCATCTTTATGGTGACACGCTATACCGCAATGACACGAGAAATATTTTGTCATTTTCTCAAGAATAAAAAAGAACGACAACAAAAAAGAAAAAAGGTTTAGGTATAAAAGGAATCATGTTTCTCTTACTCGTAAAATCCTATGTGATCGCACATCAAAATTCCACTCCAGCTGTCCAGTAACGTGACGTTAACAGGGAAGAGACATTAACAAAGAAAAGTGTTTCCATGTACTTTAGGTATAAAGAGGAAAACGTTGGATACAATGCAATGTTAAATTTTTTTATATCTTGTTTACCGACAATAAAGCGATATCTTCCCTATATTATTTGAATAAATGTAGGTAAATATGTACATACCTATACGTTACAATAAAATTATTTTTATATTATTAGGTGTCTATAATAAATCAATAGTGCATGGTAAATTTCGTTGCTACATATTCTCTATTCAATGCGTAGATGTAGAACATTCGCATTATAAGCTTGTACGGTGCTATAGATGTTTGATGTAGGCATGAATAAACCGAATTGAAATTCATATTAACATTAACCGATGCAATATGATGCATTTTAATGCCTTCAATCGCATTGATTAGTAATTTTATTCTAACGGTTTAAACGATCACGCAACGTGACAATTCAATTCTAATTTTGGAATTAACTCGTGCGAATCCACCCATATGAATTATTTCGTTCGCACCTCTATTTTTCGAGCCTATTTCATTATTAATTTTTATGCCCGCGCGCAAACTTTATAGGTAAATTTTTGCTCCAAACGAACCGTACGCAATACAAATAAAACCGAAAAGTTACATATAATATTTTATTTATATGTAAATAGAAATAATGTATCGGTTGATGTGCGATTTTAAAATTTGCGAGCACATTCCCCGGGGCTCGCGAAGCGTTGGAATCCCATTTAATTAAAAATGAACTTTGGGAGAATAAACGACCCCGAAATGCAGGGCGCAGTTTTTTCCGGACGGATTCCGGTCGAGTTCGCGGCTCGCTCCACCGGAGTCGTCTTGTTATTTACAATAGCTCGGAAAACAATAGCGGAAAATCCGCTTAAATGGCCTGTAAATTCGTAAATCAGGATCTCCGATGCAGCGGCATGATTATAACGAATTACGTTAACGTATAACAACCGTACGTCATCGGCGAAAACGATTGATTGGCCGACGGGCTAACGTGTGCCCGGACCTAATTGGGTCGGGCGAGCCGCAAACGAAATTTTCGTACATGGGGAAAATACGCTTGGAATTCCACGACTCTGTACGTAATCGCGTTTGCGACGGGGTGTGTACCCTTTTTTTCTAAACGAAGCTGTACACCGACAACAAATTAAAACGCGTGTTGATATCATAACTGTTTTTTTGCGTTTCACCAGGAAACGAACATTTCAACTCTAGACGAATTGTAATTTGCATACATGTACATATTTTTAAACGCAAGTCTCGTTTATAACACCTTTTTGGATAATCTATTACAACAAGATATATTACTCAGTAGCAGTTGTCACCCTGTCACCATTATCGCTATATCTACTACATATTTGAACGAACATTTCAAAATAAATTATACCTGCTCATAACGAAAAACAAAGCTGGCACAAACGTTATATTAAACGCTCCAATACACTCCAGTAAATGGAAGAACAAATACACAATCTCCTTCTTACATTTATATCCGGTATTTGTTTTCCAGACGCTGAAAATTGGCCATAAGCCGTAGATAATGCTTTCATTGGTTGTCCATTATTTTCGCTTTGAGCGGGCCGCTTCGCGGATGTTTTGCTTTATTTTTTAATTTTCTAAAACGCACATCGATCGAGTCGTCCGTCATCCTCGAAAGATTTCTCGCACGGCCGGCCATAACGGGTCGCTTGAGAAAAATTCCAGCGTTCCGGTGAAGTATGAAGTAATTTCCTGTGCGGAGCGGACATGGCAGGTACAAGTGCCGAATTTGAAGCCGCAAACTTTTCACTTGCGGTCCAATTGGCATGGGTTTGTTGGAATTGATACGTGAATTTTATAGGAAGGGACCGATTTTCTCCGGAGTTTATTTACGATAGTCGGATATTTGTGATGGAGCTATTTCTTTCGCTTGACGTGGCAGTCATTATTACACGTAATTTTCCTATTCCGAATGATTCGGAGTAGAAATTTATTTTAAAATGGTTGGTTAATTATGAAATAGTTGTTTGGTTTCATTTTATTATCTCGCCCGCTCTGCCAGTTAATTAGAGAAATTGCGTAATAAATCTAAAGTTATGGGTATTCATATGCGCATTTATTGACACAGAGGACGCTAAAATCGCATAATTCCTGCTTTACTGCCGTCGATTTAGCGTTAAGTAATGATAAGTTCCAATTGCAAAAACGCCAACTTTTTTAATTCCTGCTGTGGAATTAATTTATAGCGTATTTGCATAAATTAAGGTATTAAAATACGTTCGCGTTACAATAACAAACCATAAATTTCATTTCCTCGGCAAGACCAAAAAAAGACAAAACGGAGGAATTCGGATCCGTTTTAAAAGTTCCTGCGGTTCCTTTTAATCCGAAACATTGTTTGTTTCATTAGTTCTGTCCTATAGTCTCCTGGATAACAAATGAACAGAGGTAACGACTTCAGCAAACAAAAAAAGGGTTTTCCTGTTTGCTGAGTAAATAACGAATTCTGCTCTGAATTCTAAAATAGGTGTATATATATATATAATTTTATCACGCCGAATGTCCTCGAAACTGCTTCAGCAATGCTAAATTTAATAAGAGCAAAAAGAGAACAGAGAAAACAATTTACATTCCCTGATGGTGTACTCTTATACTCTTAATTTTACCTTTGTAGAAACAGCGCTTGGCTGATAAATGTTTAATATTTTTTTATGTTAATGAGACTCTTCCTTTTCGAAAATAAAAACGGACTAACAATATGAAAAAAAAAGAAGTTGCTATAGAAGTTAGATTTAGTTGTAAATCCTTGTTTGTATTCTGGTATAGGCTACTAATATACAATTCTGCACGATATATTGAAATTTGTCTATCAGAACTTCTATAACGGGTGTTTACCAAACCCAAGCAGTATAATAGAGTTTCGCAAACTTGCATTTACTTGCATATGTACTTACCTATTTTATGAAGTACATACAAAATGAGTTTTCTATTAATTTGTATGGTTTAATTAAAAATATAATTTCGTGAGTAATGCATAAACAATCCAACTAGTTCCAATTCGAATCGAACTGTTTACCTAGTAGAAACTCATAATGCTTATAAGGGTGTGCACAAAGTTCCTGTATAGCGTAAATTCGATTTAGAACTAACGTGTGCACAGATTCAAATATCGCGTTCGTGCATTCAAGTGCTCTACAATACTACCAACACAAATAGATTTTCCGGGGGAAAAAATAGAGTTGTGCATTGCAACAGCAACGCGAAGGATTCTCGCGTTATATTAAAACTACATTCTATTTAAAATCCCCATTATTAAATTCTGAATTATTTCCCTAACATTTCACTTCTGGAGATTACGTCCTCATTTCGGTGCCGTCCTCCATATAGAGAACAATAAATTTCAATATTCCAAATTTTATCTGGCCAGTAAATTCATTCGGGAAAACGTATTATCCGGATCAGGTCCAATAAATGTTACGTGACCTGAAAATGGAAGGAAGGAGGAAGGAGAGTCCAAAAGTGACGTGTCATTATTTTCGGAATACAGTTGAAAATTTTCCTAAATGTATTTTTTATGTTTTATACACTACTTATAAACGCTATGAAACCGTTTGTTCAGGTATGAAGAATTTAATAACGATTGTCACGAGTTAAAGATAAATATTAACTAGTAATTTCCTGTAAGTGCGCTAAATGGAATGTAAAATCTAGTTTAAATTCGACGGGAAAAACCGAAAAAGTATGCTCGACTAGAACTATCGGGAATGCGGGAAAATAATGAAGAATAAATTGCCGTGCTCCCGCAATTTATGTCGTTTACTTCATGAATAATTTACGGACTTTTCCTAACTCTTCTTTTATAATTCAAGTGATATATTCAGAAAAAGTGTAATTTCTGATGCGCTTTTCGCTCCCGCAATTTCTCATCACTTAATTGCAACAAGCCCCCGATATTTAGATACTCATTAGGCATTTTGAGCAGAAATTTTTAAAGTTATTTGACGCTTGATGTAATGAAAAACGACTATGATCGACTTCTGCCCCGCGAACGCGTGACCTTTTTCCCTTTTTCCGAACGGTAATGCCTTCGAATTGCTTAGATTTATTAAAAATGCACGAGACGTTTTACCGTTAGCGTCAGAAAGAAAAAATATTCGGAATATCCCCGACAGTGAAATAGGTATATTAATAATGCTACACAGAAGCGCTCGAACAGAATGCTAAACGTGTGCGCGATAATCCACGCGAATTTGTAAAATCAAATAAACCGTTAAATACCTATTACACAACGCAACGTAATATATTCTCGATGCAACGACACGCTCGATTAAGTTTCATATCGATTCGAAATACGAGCAAGCCTACATTAGCATATTGACAAGGAGTTTGTCAAGTTAAATGTTAAGCAACTCCGAAACTTTGCAGCTATTAGCTGCGGCTCTACGTTTACTGACGGATTAAACTATACGATTCTGAAAGCTGAACTACGTTCAGGTATATTCAACTGTTGTAATACCTTCAATAGAATTAATATAGCAGTAATTACCTTAAAATTGTTGATTAATAAATTTGCATGTTAATTCAAATTTAAATGAGAGAGGAGTTAATACACATTTGCAATTTAATTAGCAAAAAATACCAAATGATAGCTATCACCGATTTTATTGTTATAAAGGATTTTTATCTATGCATTCCATATATTTATTTTATGTAGTAATAAAAAAATATAAACTTGCATATTTGAAATGCGAAATGCAACAAATACTTCTTTGATAATTAACAATGATATAAATTTGTATGTATACAGGAAAGGATATAAAATAAATGTTTCGATTTAAGGCGAGCAGGAATTATTCATGAACTTTATAATCTGATACTTACGGAAAACAGTATGATTTTTCAGCGCTAAACTAGGCAACAAAAAAAGAATAAACGTCGATGTGATTTAAAGCAGTTACATGCAAATGCGGCTATAAAGGATTTTACAAAGCGGTATCGGAATGCTTTAAAAGCATGCTCTTCAGGAAAGCGCACAACTCTCTTATAAATCACGTTTCAGCTACGTTATGAAAATAGGCCAAGAAAGTAATATTTCCGGGCGGCAGCTGACTCAAACGGCGTTGCAATGGCTTCGTTAAATTTCTTTTCATTGACCAACGATTTATATCCGGTAATCCCGCTGGTATAACTCGCTTTTTAAAGCGCTGATGAAAGCCCGTTTGAAAATTCATCGGAATTAAAAGATCCTTTGAGCCCGCGACTTTAGTGTAAATATTAAATAAAATCGTCCGGAAAACCGTTCCTTGCTTACCATAATCTCCCTCACGGCCAGCTAAATTAAGTTTCTTTTAAACATTCCTCAAAGACGTAAAGTAGCGATTCTTTGCGGTGCTCTTTCTCCAACCCCCAGATGAACTAATTGATGAATTTTTATATTCGGCGGCGCTTTAAATTTTAAAAGCTACATCTCCAGAGGGTGCTCCGCGCATTTACAGCCCGTCGTCCGCGAAATTCATTGTTAAAAAGTTCATTTTACGCCGAGACACCGCAAGGTGAGAGGTCGCACTGCCGTCGCCTGGGAAATCATTCTGCTCCTATACGGCTGTTTGCTTTTAATTTCGCCTGATGATCGAATATTTCACCTACTTTTTTCTACTTACACGCTAATTTATAGTTCAATTTTTACGAATTATTCACTTGTACCTACTTGCATATTCAAGGCAGTTTGTTTGATAAACCTACTCGAAAAACAATTATCTGCTGTAACTGATTTGTTTGCGGCGTTATCTATACTCCATAAAAGAATATTAACTAATTGGCTAATTTGAATTTCAAATAATTTTATCGGCAATTTCTTATAATTGCTTAGATTTGGTTAGGTAATGATAGGCCGAGGCTTCCCTTTGATTTGATTGATACGGACGGTCGTAATGGCAGCGGAAGGTGAGAAAATTAGAGAGGAAGGACGTCTGTGCCTCCTTTGCGGCGAATTCGATATCGACTGCGGCGTCGCGGCGCAACGAAAACCGCCGCGGAAGTCGGCGAGCGCCGTCGAAATACGCCAATTACTCGCACAAGACGAACGGCGATTTTATATCGCAAAATTGGCACCCAATTGAATGCCGTAATTACGCAAAAAGAACACGTGAAAGCGATTCGAGCGGTTATTTTTCTTGCCATTTTTATCACACAGTTACCTATAATTAATTTAACGTGGCACTAATGAGAGCTTAGAAAATATTCCGCTTTGTCTCGTTAAACTTTTTAGTAGATATATTATTGCGTTCAATATTAATGGGTGCGTCTCGCAAAGTCTGAGTATCAGAACTTTTTGATATTGTCAATCGTTCTCCGCTGCGAAGGAGAGGAATTAACGAACGTACGTGAGACCCTTTTCTAACACCTGCGGCTCTATGCGGAACATAAACTTTCAGTTAATAGGATTAGTTTTTCAGGAATACTCCTTCAATTTGCCGTGTCGGCCCCGTTCCGGGCTTACTTTAAAACACACTTTGTATTTCAGGGTATTTTCGCCGCATTAGATTTTTTTGTGCGGCCCCTTACATTTTTCAGCGAGCCGAACTTGTGCGCTGCGAAAGTAGATTGTGGCGGAGAGGAGCCTTTTTATTCGGTGGAAAAGGCTTCGAGTGTTCTCTCTGCGGTTTTTAATGGCAGCTCCGGCCTGCGAACGGAATGAAATGGTGATTAACAATCGTTTCGCCGGCGTAGGTGCTGTACTTTGGCGGATGCGAGACGGGCTTTCAGTTTACTGATGAATTTTTCCGGTTAACGATGTTAATCATTAACGTGTAAGCGCGTTCGCAAAAAAATTAAACTTTAAGAAAAACTATTTACACGATGTTAGTAGAATATTCCAGCACCTTCTTCTATGTATACAGGGTGTTCCTTAATGACAAAACTTGAGGAGGTGATTCTTGGGCCCATTTTAAGGAAAAAAGTTCATATGAATCTAGGTCCTAAACTTTTGAGATACAGGGTGTTAAAATTTTAAGAAAAAAAATCAATTTTTTATTGTATTTTTCACACCACTCTAAATATTTTTATGAAATTTGGTGCATTAAAGAGCATTTTTGACCTAAAAACATTTTTTATTTCCAACAGTGGCGTTCGTACTAGACTCAGTTTAGATATTTTTGCAGGAAAAAGTGGTACGCCACTGTTTTCGCTTAAAATAAAAATTATTTTTGAAGTCACCGTTCAATTTAGAGCAAATTTGATTTCTTGACTTTTTTAGTACGACTCATCGTTTCCCATCAAAAAAATTAAATCTGTTATGAAATTAGTAATAAGAATTTGTAACAGGTCAGAGATTCAGGTCAGAAGTTTTTTCCTTAAAATGAGTCCTGTTAAGGAACACCCTGTATACAGTATAATTAATACTTACAAACAGTACCTACTTTGTGGTGGGTATAAATTGAGAAGATAAGAATATTTAAATATATACACAAGCTTATCGATAACAGCAAATACATTTTCCAGTTGAAAATTGAATTGCACAAATAGCAGTGAAATAGGTAAAAAAAACGATAGTCGATGTTAATTTCGAAGGCAAATTTGCTTTATATCTAAATAGGCCCGCTGGCCCAGTAGAATAGCCGTTTTTTTATTGACGAACATTTAAAATTCTATTAAAAGCAGCAAATTCCAATATTTGCAGGAAGGATTGTTTCTAGTTGAGTAGGTAAGTAAATTGAAATTTCGTAAATATTTAAAAAAATCATCTTACACTACAAACAATTTTTCGTATTAAAAATCATCGATCATCATGAATTACCAATACATTAGCAGCTATTCGTTCTATTTTCATACATATTTAACACTCAAAAAGTAGATTATAATTACCCCTGCTAATAAACAACAATTAATTTTTAATTATCTGTCCGCATCACTTTAATTTTATTATTGTTACTAGTTGGCATCAAAACAATAAACGGTTTAATTGCTGAGAAAATTAAACGAGCTATATCTTACTTTAATCGCTTTTTTTTAATGATAAGTAAATAATTACACAATTACCTTAGGTATTTTGTAAAATACCTATTTCTTCCAATTTTTAATAGATAAACAGATAGGTGCTGTTTATAGGTAATAACAAATTAATCACAAAAATTAAAATTGGTAACGATTTAGATTTTACAATGTAGAATTCAACACTACAATTCTGTACAAATAAATACACGAATTTTAGGTGCCCCACAATGGCGTATCTGACCCTTTTCTTGCTAGCCCTGTCGGGCTGCCATTACGCCAGCTCCCAAACAGACTGCCAAAGCCCCGTCTACTGCCAGGGACAGCTCCTAGACACCGTCCAAACATCCAGGATTTACAACGACTCGAAAACGTTCGTCGACATGGTGCAGAGGAACTCCCAGGCCGTCACGCTGGCCAATTTCGCGGCGCTGCTGGCGCGGACCGGCGACCGCCCGACGGAGCAGGACCTGCAGCAATTCCTCCGGCAGAACTTCGACGCGGAGAGCGAGATCGAGCCGTGGACGCCGCCGGACTTCACCGACGACCCGGCGATCTTGCACCGGATTAAAGACGCCGGCGTCCGGTCGTTCGCCAAGGCGTTGATTAAAATCTGGCCCACCTTGGGCAGGAGAGTCAAAGAGTACGTTAACAAGGAACAGGACCGGCACTCCTTGATTGCGCTGCCGAACGGGTTCGTTATACCTGGGGGCCGCTTCGACGAGGTTTATTATTGGGACACGTACTGGATAATTAAAGGTTTACTCTTGGGGGAGATGGCCGATACGGTCCGGGGAATTTTGGAAAATTTCGTGTCGCTCGTTCGGAGGTTAGTAAATAAAATTAATTAACGCCCGCCGCAATCGATAATTGTCGGTTTGTTTGCTTAAACAGATTCGGCTTTATTCCCAACGGGAGCAGGGTGTATTACTTGAGCAGGTCCCAGCCGCCGCTGTTCGCTCCGATGGTGAAACTCTACATTGACAGCACGAAAAATACGACTTGGCTGAAGAAAAACATACAATTTATCGAGCAGGAGATACAGTGGTGGCTGGAAAACAGGACTGTTAAAGTTACGAAGTGCGGAAAATCGTACAAACTGGCCCAATACCGCGTGCAAAGTGGAACTCCTCGACCCGAATCTTATAGAGAAGACATTGTAAATTGCGGCCCATTTAAAGAAGCAGAAAAGGTAACTGCTTAATCATATACAGTGTGTCCACTTAATTCGCACCATATGGGAAACTTTTTTATTGTTAATATTACGAAAAAAAGTTATTCTTCATAAAAAGTTCTGCATTGTCCAAAATCTAAAATGCAATCATCAGATATTAAAAATTTTCAGTTGTGTACGAGATTTGTCAAAAATTGTGATTTTTGTCCAAGAGTAAAGTGCCTTTATTTTTGAAAATATCAAAAATTATTATGAAGAAAAAATGTTTAGAAGTAAAAATAACTTTCAAATATTCAATATTGTTTATTTATAAAAATATTTTTTTACATTTTCTCTGTGAAAACTTTGGAAAATGAAATGTGAAATCCGGTACTACTTTTAAAAAATGCCGGTGCATCCTAAATTAATTATGCAAAAAAGTGCAAACTTAAATTTTCAACATTTTCACGAAATTTTTTCAAGAAAAAAATGTCGAAAAAAATATTTTTATAAATAAACAATATTGAATATTTGAAAGTTATTTTTAATTCTAAACATTTTTTCTTTATAATAATTTTCGATATTGTCAAAAATAAAGGTACTTTACTCTTGAGCAAAAATCACATTTTTTGACAAACCTCGTATACGACTGAAAATTTTTAATATCTGATGGTTGTATTTTAGTTTTTACACAATGCAGAACTTTTTATGAAGAATAACTTTTTTTCGTTATATTAACAATAAAAAAGTTTCCCATATGGTGCGAACTTAAGTGGACACACTGTAGAAATAGGTTGTGGTAATTTTTGGAATTTCAGGAAAGGTGTTACAACGACATCAAAGCCGCAGCGGAATCCGGCTGGGATTTCTCCTCCAGGTGGTTCTTCAACCAAGACGGTTCAATCAGCTCGAATTTAAACACCATCAGAACCAGCGAATTAGCTCAAGTGGACCTCAACGCGTTCCTCTGCCTCGCCATCAAAGACCTATCCCATTTCTACCAACTACTCGGCAACAAGGAAAAATCCTCCCATTGGGCTAGCGTAGGAGAAACCTGGAGACAAGCCATAGACGCCGTTTTATACAACAAGCAAGACAACATTTGGTACGACTGGGACATCCAACGCAAACAGCACAGGAAAGCTTTCTACCCCAGCAATTTAGCCCCTCTGTGGGCCAACATCATCGACCCGACTCAAAAAGAAACCCACGGCAAAAACGCCGTGAAATACTTAAACAAAAACAAAATCACCAAGTACTTGGGCGGCATACCCACGTCTCTGATGAACAGCAGCCAACAATGGGACTTGCCCAACGCTTGGCCTCCGCTGCAGGACATCGTCGTCCAAGGATTGAGGAACACTGGAAACAGCGAGGCGCTCAAACTCGCAAAAACTCTAGCCACTAACGTTGTAAAAGCGTACATGACAGGCTACAACAAACACAAAGAGATGTTCGAGAAATACGATGCAGTTAAAGTGGGAGAGTACGGAGGTGGAGGAGAATATGTTGTGCAGACGGGATTTGGATGGACCAATGGAGTAGCACTTGAATTTATAAATTTGTATTATGCATCATAGATTTAATCAATAAATAATATTCGTGAGCGTCGGTAGTTTTAATTGAATTAATCCAATTATCCCTGTACTCTTTCGTATTTTGTTAATCCCTCGGCTGGAATTATGAGCGCCAGGTAAAAACTTTGCGGGCGTATTTGCATAATCTTTTCCCCTTTGGAATTTAAACAAAAACCGTCACTTTTATGCGGGCAAGGATATCGAATAGACTAAATTGCGAACGTACCGAGGATTCTATTTGCATATCAATCTCTGCAATGAATATTCCATGGATGTCCATCGTCGGGGATAAGCCTGACCTAACAAGTTTCCACGTAAATTCAATTCAATCGTCGATGCCGTTCGCCTTATTTAGACCGTTCTAAATGCGAAATGATTTAAGGCCCTTTGATTTTTGCGTAGCGTTCGGTTCGCTTTTCGTTAATTTCGAAGAGACAGCATGGCGAGCAAAGTACGTTTCGAATAATCGAATACATAGAAGTAATCGCATTAAATACTACCGAGACCGGGTCTTTGGTATAAACCTAGCGAGACGTGTAAAATGAAGGATAAAAAGTCCTCTCAAACGAAGGAATACGGCAGCCGTATCTTTCTTTTACATTTTTTTGCGGGAAGTTGATAGAAAATCTCGCGCCGGAGTAAAAACATCAACAGATGTAATCTGACCAGACGGTCGGAGAACGTATCGCGAAAACAGCGAGAATTTCTTAAAACTTCTCTTCTATTCCTCGAGAGAGCCTTCGAGATGGGATTTCAAAATCAATGAATTTGTCAAGTGTGATGTATCTGATGCCTCATGGCTTGTTTATTGTGTTGAAATTCAGCCATTTTTCAGTCAACTCGGTAGAGTTTGGTCGCATTACGTTAAATTCCCCGCGCGAAGGTTAAAAATTTACAGTTTTCACTCCTTTGGCTGCACCCAATTGATGGATCTTCTTCTCGTTCTTCTTCTTAAATTAACTCGAGCATCATTAATTAAGAGAACAAAACCATTAATACTAGAATATCAATATCAAACTTCCTCTTAGCACCTTGTCAATTACTCTTGAGAACGGTTCATAATACATCATTGAGATGGAAGTCAACAACTTTGATGAATATTCAACTTGATGAAGACATTTAATTTATTAATAAAGGCAAAGACCGTTGAATATTAAGAGGGGAAATTCGGAAGCCGAAATTAGATAAACGTTCTACGTAAATTTAGATAAGACTGGCGCCCTGCTTAGCTGCGCTTTGTATTTTTAATTGCCCCACATGATTTATTTATGAAATTTGCGATGGGAAAATAATTCCAGCGGCAAAGAATTTTCGTCCTGTTCATTCGCTTTTACAGAGACCGCATGCAGAGAGTTGAATTGGATTGAAAATTGTCCCGGATCGATATCTCTAGCTCTAGGTAGATTTCAATTAGTTTTTATTTTCTAAAACTTACCTAATTACCTATATTAATGAACTAATTATTCTGTGTAGGTACAAGGTTTTGTGAATTTACATTTATGTTTAACTACTTTGTATTTTTTTGCATATTTTTACAATTGTAGTTAATTGCCTGCATGTGCATAAACAAGTATACATTGAGTAGGAGAATAAAGGAGTTTTTTTTAAATTTCACAAAGAAATGCTAAGTTAATATTGCTCGAGTCCTTTAAGTAGTTTTATAAAATGTTTATCTATCACAATCACGAGAACATTCTTTACAAACGTAGGGAATTTAATGGAACTTTGCGATGATGCTTTCTCTTGCACTCGGAATACATTTGCATAAACAGGAATCAGACCGTTCGAGAACTCTTTGTGATTTATCAGATTTAATATCTACAAAGCGTAAAATATTTACGTAGCAAAAAAATGGATGCATCGTACATTGAAATGCGTTTTCCTGTAATTTTTATTTATTTCACATAAGATGCTTTCGGCGAATTTTATCGTTGACAACTTCCGAATCCGGCTTGATCGCGTTATCTTTTTATTTAGTAGAGCAGTGAAATAAAATTTAAAACGGAGCGCGGAGTTCCTGAAAACATTCAATTGAGTTTGGGAACCGAGAACCGCTTGAGAGTTGGGAAGTACATATTCCCTGAAAACTAAGACCAATTATAGAAGTTCGTGTTTACCTTATGGAATGTAGAATACGACAAGACAAAAATGCCGAGAACTTAGGCGGCTACCAAAATGAACAAGCTAGCGAAAACACATCCATTCGGCGCGTATTATTTAGTTTCTTTGGATTTAATCTAGGAAAAAGTCAAAACAATAGAGAGAATCGATGAGTTTCCTATGGCGAGAACTAAAAGTTTAGCCAGCTCGGTGTTTTTCACTCTAATTTTCTTGCGGTTCGAAGTTGGCGAACTTTAAATGGACAAACATCCAGTTGTTGTAGTTGTATTAATCGCTTTAGAGTCTTTTATGTTTAATGCAAATTAGAAATTTTTAATCACTTCCACCTGAATGATTAAGAAGAATGTCCCTCGTAGTTTAAATTAGCCTTTAACCGCAGCGAATCCGTTGATTCAATTAAGGTTGTTTGGGAATTATTAACAGGGAAGCGCTCGTTAAAAGTTTCTCCAATTAAGTGATGAATTAATAAATCAGTTTCCTCGGCGAATCCGTTCGAATACCATCAAAACCATCGCTCCAAGTATATTCAATTACCAGCTATCAGATATCAGATTTCTGAAGTAGTGAAGCCTTTCTTTCCACCATGGACAATTTCTCGCCGATGCCTCGCCCCGAAATACACGAGGCCTTCCTCAGGGAAGTCGTAGAGCTGATGTTCAAGAACGTGGTGTTCACGACGCGCCGAGACAAAGTGTTGCTGTGGCAAACGCCCCGGCAGCTCGAAGAGCACTTCGATTTCCTATTGAAGCAAAACGGCGAAACGCACGAAAAATTAATTAGCATTCTGAAAAACACGATCAAGTTCAGCGTCAAAACCGGACACCCCTATTTTATTAATCAATTATTTTCCGGGTAAGTTTATTTGCGAGTTGTTTTTTTTTCTACACGAGTTTGAGTTAAATATGTTTACTTGATGGAAATAATGGTAACACGAAATTATGCCTACTAAAATAATGGCGAGCAATTAGTAGAATTGGTTAATTTAATGTTGGATGCTATTTTCGCGTTGTTTTTGGTATAATTAACATTCGAAACTCGAAATTATTCAATTATTTACTTACAACAGTTCAAATGAGTGAATTTACACTCCAATGGAGAAGACCACGACTTTTTTTTAATTTTTTTTTTCAAAACCGTGTGTTCTAAGAAGGCGCGTAATGAAATTTTAATTTTTTTCTGTGGCCAAATAAGGCCGCAATTAATTTTTAAAGTTTGAAAAACGTCACACAATTGTCATACACTCTGCTCCAATTAAAGAGAGAGTTTCAAAGAGAAGTCACATTTAGCAAGTTTGCCACGTTTCCTATATTACTCTTTTTTAGTCCGCAAAATGTGCGTTTTTTGTATATTTATTGCAATAAACATTTTCTGATTTATCCATTTCTTCCATTACCTAATTGATAATTCGATATATTAATATAGAAATAACCTCTTCATCTGTATAAATTGTAACCGATTTTCGTGTTAAAAACACAAATAATGGTCGTGAAAAATTTATTTGGCAACATTCTTGTCAACTTCAATATTATCAGTAAAGTGTTTTGTGCCGAATTGCAATTCGTGTAATTTGTTTTGTGCATTTTTCAGAAAAATCTGACAAATGACAGTTTGATTTTTGTTCGTTTGTGTATTCATTGTTACTGCGTTCGAAAATTCATACTATTTACTATACAACAAGACGTGAGTGGTTCATGATTGGTTGATAAGGTATGAGTCAAAACCCGAAATTTTTAAATTTCAAAGGGCTATATCTTTTTAATTATAACACATTTTGAGCAACTGAAAATGGTTTTGAGCTCTAATAAATCATTTCTAATCGTATCTTTTGCCGAAATCCGCGCATCTCACATCGTGGCCTTCTCCATTAACTTCTATATCATAAGGTCGCGCAATTCCAATTTTGGTTTGAAAGACTGCCACAGCTTTCTGTAGGCAGCTCCATTTAATCGAGAGTATTGGAAGAAAATTAATTTCGACGTCCGGTTACATTCGCCGGAAATCTGGCCCGCAAATATTTGCTCACTATATTAATATCGGATAACAACGGGCCCTTTTTTCAGATTGGACCCTTACGGTTTGGCGGCACAATGGCTTACCGACTCGCTCAATGCCAGCGTGTACACGTACGAGGTCGCCCCCGTTTTCACCCTGATGGTAAGAAAAAAACTTTTCCGCTTAGACTCGTTTGCTGCCTAAGTGGCCGAGAATGAGCGTTTTTGTATAACGAGTTCTCGGAGCAAATTTTTTCGGCCGCGCAAAAAGTGTCGCCGGCGTAGGTATTATTGATAGAGGGATTCTTTGCCCGCAGGAGAAGCAAGTTATAAAGGAAGTTTGCCGTATGATCGGCCCACAATGGGCGGACGGCCTCTTTTGTCCGGGAGGTTCCCTCGCAAATGGGATAGCAGTGAATTTGGCCAGATTCCGCCGCTACCCGGACGCTAAGGTATGCAAAGGGGAGCTCGCCGGCGTAATTTAAAAAGTATTTACCTCTAAGAGCCCGGCGGGCGGCTCGAAAGGAAGCTCTATTTGCATAATACGCAGCGAGAGCGTTATTCTTATACACCACTCGATTTATCGCGAAGCGGGATCTTCACATGTTCATCACACACGATTCATTCGAACGGTAAATATTTCTTATTTATCCCAGTCGCACGGCGCCTCGCATTTACCGAGATTGATTGTGTTCGCCTCCGAGGAGTGTCACTATTCGATTTATAAATTCGCCGCTTTCCTGGGCATCGGGGAAAACAACGTGTGCCGCCTGCTAACCGACGAAATCGGAAGAATCATCCCCTCTGACATGGAGAAGAAACTCGCTGAAGTAATCGAGCAAGGCGCCGTTCCCGTAATGGCCATCGCGACTTTGGGTAGCATAATTAGAAATATCGAGTTGATTTCGGTATGTAAAGTTTGAATTTATCCGCAGGCACGACTGTGCGCGGAGCTTTCGATCCGATAAACGAAATAGCGGAGATTTGCAAAAAGCACAACATGTGGCTCCACATCGACGCCGCTTGGGGCGGCGGGTTGATTTTCTCGCAAAAACACAGGGCGAAGCTCAACGGGATCGAACGGGCTAATTCTTTGGTAAGTGCGCAGTGCATGCAGGCTGTTAATTTCGAGTTGATTACGGCGGTATTAAAACTAGAAAGTAAATAAAAACGCCGGCTTCATCGGGCTCTGCTCTCGTCAGCTGGCAGAATGGAAATTTCCGCCACGGAAAACAATGGAGAAGACCACGACTTTTTTTTTTGATTTTTTTTTTCAAACCGTGTGTTTTAAGGAGTGTAATGAAATTTTTATTTTTTTCTGTGGCCAAATAAGTCCGCAATTAATTTTTAAAGTTTGAAAAACGTCTCACAATCGTCATACACTCTGCTCCAATTAAAGCGAGAGTTTCAAGAGAAGTCACATTTAGCAAGTTTGCCACGTTTCCTATTACTCTTCTTTAGTCCGCAAAATGTGCGTTTTTTGTATATTTATTGCAATAAACATTTTATGATTTATCCATTTCTTCCATTACCTAATGGATAATTCGATATATTAATATAGAAATAACATTTTCATCTGTATAAATTGTAACCGATTTTCGTGTTAAAAACACAAATAATGGACCTGAAAAATTTATTTGGCAACATTCTTGTCAACTTCAATATTATCAGTAAAGTGTTTTGTGCCGAACTGCAATTCGTGTAATTTGTTTTGTGCAATTTTCAGAAAAATCTGACAAGTGACAGTTTGATTTTTGTTCGTTTGTCTATTCTTTGTTACTGCGTTCGAAAATTCATACTATTTACTATACAACAAGACGTGAGTGGTTTATGATTGGTTGATAAGGTATGAGTCAAAACCCGAAATTTTTAAATTTCAAAGGGCTATAACTTTTTAATTATAACACATTTTGAGCAACTGAAAACGGTTTTGAGCTCTAATAAATCATTTCTAATCGTATCTTTTGCCGAAATACGCATATCTCACATCGTGGCCTTCTCCATTAGCTGAAAGTTGACGTAAAAACTCTATGCGAATATTCCTTTCGGTGATTTAATTTTGCAGGTAGTAAATCCGCACAAGCTCCTCGCCGTGCCGCAGCAGTGCTCGCTCCTGCTGGTTAAGGATCCTAAAATTTTGCACGAATGCTACTCCAGAGGAGCCGAGTATTTGTTCCAAAAGGACAAGCACTACGATCGGAGCTACGATCTGGGCGATAAGTATTTGCAATGCGGGAGAAAATGCGACGTGTTTAAATTTTGGTTCATGTGGAAAGCTAAGGTGATGTATTATACTTTATGATATCTACTGTAATATAAACGGTGACTACACTATTAATTAATAAACACCCTGTATAGAATTTTTATGGCCTTTTAGAATTATTCCAGCTAATCGTATTTACATGACGATGAAGGGAATACTTATTTATAATAATCGGTTGTTTCTTCGCACACAGAAATTAAAAAATATGGAAGCGGTTTCATGTGGATATACGAGAAATTTATTAAAACAAAGCAAAAATATTTTGCCATGATAGAAGTGCACGCTACAATACGTGCACGATCACGAAAACTGTATACTTTCGAATTGAATTTTCCATGGAGCCGTAAATTTTTAGTGCGGGGCATTTTCCAATCATTTATCCGACATTAACGTGAGGAATCTAGATTAGAAAATTATACAAATTTTTAAACAAACCTAAAAGTAGTTAAAATAAAATACGAAATTCCGCGATAATGCGCTTGTTGGTAAAGTTCGGCTAGACTCAGTTCAACAAAATCGATTTTAGTAGCATTATAATGTAAATAAGGGCTTCAATAAAAATTGGCTTTTATCCTATATATCAAATCGAATCTAGCAAAACTATCTTTTTTACTTACTATATAAAAATTTATTATTTAAATTTGTCCTCGAACGAATTTCACCTGATGCGGATTGCCGGATTTAATTTGCATGAATTTACTAGCCGAATTCTTCAACAACAATTTTATTTGCTAGATTTTCGGAGGCGAACTCAATAAATGGCGCTGGGAATCGTATCAGCCCGGTGCATTTCTCAACTTTGGCTCGTACGCGTACTTCAGATTAGTCTAATAAGAACCGGGGCATCCTCTAATAGAATTACCGAGATTCAATTGAATGCTCGAGCTCTCTCCGCCCGCCCTAACCCGGATCTACCGGGCGAAAATGTGTGCGGATTTTCTATATATTAGATGTTATTTCGTATTATCGGAGAAATGGGAAAATTCGATGGGGCTTGCCGTCGCCTATTTAAGGGTTATTCCAGTACATTTTCAATTTATATAGCGGGATTCGAGCGAGTATAATAAATGCCGTTTAGAAGAAAGGTCCAAATTACTCTTGGGGTGAGAATTAGACGGTAGTAAGATGGTGATAAACGCCCAAACATTTAGACTAAATTCGCTGCGAGTGTAGAATTTTGACCTTTCGCCAATGACCCTCCGTTCAGGCTGAAGGGGATTCAATTGCTATGAATTCCACCGAAATTGGTTTTTCTTGTTTCCTCAAGCACTTGTGTTCGACGCTAATGAAAGAACAATTTGTCACATTCATCGCGACCCTTCAATTTACCCCTTTCATACACCTGAATATTCGCTTTCATTATAAACTTACCGAGCTGTAATATCGTCAGAGGTCCGACCTCAGGGTCTCGTATAAGCAGCGTATATCCGCAGCCTTTATGGTGTGAATAGGTGTAAGCCGGGCTCAATTTTATCTTTCGGATTACACCTTTCCTAAGATATCGCTTAAACATTTGCTGTGTTATTGTACAACCTTTAGGAATATATATTGCTTCTGAATGAGTTTAGTCTGGAGCGCTCATTTTTTGTGGCTATATTCGAGAATTTTTATTGCAGGGCTCCTCGGGGTTCGCGAATCACATTGACGCGCTAATGGACGTGGCGGAATACTTCGAGCAGCAGGTGAATAATCGCCCCGAATTCCTGCTTGTTTCGGAGCGCCAGTACATGAACGTTTGCTTCTGGTATTTGCCGAGATACTTGAGAGGGAAAACGAATGTTTTGGAGAGCGGCTCGCAGCTGCACAAGGTAAATGTGTGCCCGAAAAACCTGCATTTCCTTCGGGTTGAACGGACGATCGTGTTCCATTTATGTGATATATATTGCATGCTGGGGAAGTATCGGATTTCTATAAAACGAGTTTGCTCCCGAGTTACTCCGGAATTCTGGGCCGGCTGGCTAAATTTAAACCGAAATTAAATTTGCGGGATGCAGCGCTTGTTTTATGGTCCTAGCCTGTTTCGCTAACTTTACTTTATGAAACAAGTCCTGCAGATAATCCCAGAAACATTAAACATTAAACTACTCATCTAAAACATATTCTTATTTCCCCTTAAACATAAATAAAAAAATTCCTTCCAAATTATATTCCCCCAATCCCCAATTTTAGCAGCTCCACCATCTCCATTCACCAACAGGAATTGCTAAATTATCCAAAAACCTCCAATTAATATTCTAGCGTATAATCAATAAGAATTATCACAAACCATCACAATACTGTCATCTATTCACCAAAAGCTCTTCTCGCATTCAGCGAATTTGTGAATAACTTCGTTCTTTACATGCAATGTTTGCTTTCCTGGCACCAGGTGGCGCCGCAAATAAGGGCTTTCATGATCAAATGCGGATCAGTAATGCTGGGATATCAACCTTTGAAGGGACTGCCGAACTTCTTCCGGTTCGTTTCGCAGAATTCTGCACTGACGAGGACCGATGTGGATTTCATTTTGGATCACATTAAGGAAATTGGTGATGCGCTTTTCCAATAGATGTTGGAGCTTTAGGTGGAAAATTTGTAGTTTTCTAGTATTTAGTTTCTTTTAGGGAGGTAATAAATGTTCGTTTATTAAGGGTTGTTTTATAAAATAACTAGTTTTTTAAGTGCAGTATTGGGAGAACCGACGTTTCGATATAAAAATCGGGCATAAAAATGTTTATAGTCGGAATTAGTAGCGAAATTTTGGAAGAAAAATCCATAAAACTTTAACGAGACGTTTATCATTTACAACTCGATCGGAATATAGTAATATTTTGCGCGGACAAAAAGAAAATATTTTATTGCGTACGTACGAAAAATAGCGCATTCAATTGCTGACAAGAAAATACAAGAACTTAAAATAATAAAACTTAGACAATAAAATTGTTTTATCGTCGATAAATTTTATGTCGTAAAAGCTTTAAATGTAGGCGAATGATAGCGTATATCTCGGCATCAAGGTAAGTTCCTTTACTTGTTTTAATTTAAAGTAACGGATTTTATGGTTTCGATATAAAACTCTGCCAAACATTTGCATTTTGCTTTATTTTTTCCTCTAAATGAAACCGCTTGCGTTTATAAATCACATATGACATGTTTATTCCATTCAAAGGGAAGGAAAAAGGGGAACGTATAAAAAATACCAATTAGTAAACATAACTTTACTGACTTACACATTTAGAACATACATCACTACATCTACGTTTATAATTTGGTTTTTATTAAATCGATTGTAACGATTATTATTTAATAATCCAATAGTAAAACAACGAAGTGGCTAAAAACATTATGAACCTTGCAGAGAGACAGGCCGATTTGAATTTAAAGTTGACATGATTTTTATATATAGGTACTTATTCGTTGTTTATATTTACAATAATTTATAAGGTAATCATATACAATCATGAATTCATTTTGGAGTTGTTTCTATTATATCTAACATTATCACTAAGTGACAAGTATCACATTGTACTGAATATAAAAAATCACATGCTCCTTTTTTTATAAAATACATAACAATGGATACATTCGATAAATGTTCCTTTCTACCTACCGTAATTTGTACAAGAAAAATTGCTGGCTCACGTAGCTTATGACTAACTTAAGTAGAGGCAGATACTTTGATAACTCAACAAATAACTGATTTTTTTAATCCTAGCTGAATTGGTAATACATTTGATTTATCCAAAATACGAAGGTATACAGATAGGATGGGATTCTAGTTCATTTTAAATACTATAACATCTACTTTGGACAAAATTTTCTACGTTAGATATTTTTGAAGAAAAGTTCCAGTTATTTGATATAGATAAGTATAAAATATAACATTCATAAAAAAATCCAAACTACTACAAGTGTAAAAAATTCCCCGTAAAATATAGGTATCTATCATTTCATTGAAAAATTCAATTCATAAAAATAATGCCTGATCGCACAATTTGCAAGTGCAAATGAGAGTTCTACTTGATGTAAAATTGGAAATTAACTCATAGTTTTTGGAATCATTGAAGAGTGCAATACATACACTAAACTAAAACCTTAGTAAAAAAATCATATTAGCTGGCTTTCATACGAACTCGTACTATTTTTTGTCATGTCTCCATTACATCACACCTAAAATAAGTTAAAAAAAAAATGGAAAGAACGAAGAGCATTGTCGATCGATGAATTTTATAGCATCAAAAATAAGGTTAATTTTTAGTTGTAAATTTCTAGGTCTACTAATGTAGCAGCCAATGGCTTTGATTCGTATATATTTACAAAAATAAACGCATGGAGAAATCATGGAACGAGTTTAGATCGAATTAAAAGCAAATTTTCCCTCTACCTTTTACTACATTTATCTATAATTATATTCTCATATTTTGAGACTACTTTCCTTACTTCAAAGATTACTAATAAAAATGTGGATTGAATAACATAAAAAATTAAAATTCCATATTTCTCCGATAAAAAATGTTGGTAAATGCACTGAAAATTATTGCTACATTCATTTTTTCTTACAATATACAATATAATAAATTATTGTTATTATCAGGACGATTAATATGGATAATAGACGGATTGATTGGAACATTCAAACTTAATTATCTACAGAGATAGACATATCTTAATCACATCTTTTATACACTAATAATTCGGTTGGTTTAGGTACATTGACTTTGATTTCCTGAAACAAAAAAGAACAATAAGTTAATAAAATACAGAAAAATAATGATTGTAGAAGACCGATATAAAATGCAATGTACTTGTTAAGATAATTGAATCTTTTATCAATTTAAAATATCATACGCATTAAAATAGCTTTAATTCTTATCCTTGTTAGTAATTGGTAAATAAGAAAGTTTTAAGAATCTCTAACGGTCGAGATAAATTTTAGATTGAAAAGTGTAGAAGAAAGACAGTTTAATTGGTATTAAAAGTGAAAGAAAATGTTCCTAATGGGATCCTGGATTGTTTTTTAATATTCTATCGACTCACACACCCTCAGCCGTAAGTAAAATGGGACGACATCGCACAGGAATGATTAATCTGAAACATAAAATAAAAAAATTGCCAAGGAAATGAAACTAATAAAGTAATTTTTCTACTTAAAGCAAATACAGAGTGAGCACAACAATCCGCAACCGGTGTTTAATAACAATTAATAATAATTCGTTTTCTGCGAAAATTATAAATACACTCCAAGCACGTATTCATTTAACAATTTTCGTTAAAAAGCCGTAAATAAAACTGATATAAGCAAAATTACGCATAAATGACAAATGTAGCGGCCATACTGCCATAAAACCGAAACATTTACAGGTACACCAACATATTATTTATTCCGCACAGTTTACGAGCCATAAAGTTTTTTTGTTGCCGGCAATTACACAAATTAACTGTGGCCAATGCGATGTTAGTAAAATTTTTAATGGGGCTTTATTAATTAGATGGAGCCGGTGCTCGCTTATTCTCGGTTTATAGGCGGCGAAAATGGATTTCGGTAATTCGCACGACACTGCCCAGCTGCCTCTAAATAGCCTCTAAAGTTACAAAAGAGGTTGTACAATTTTTTAAGTGCCCTAGGAAAGATCGGAAAAAAGTAGCCATGAATTTGTAAATAATTTAAGTTGTGAAAAATATGTTTTGCGAAGACATTCCTGCGCGATTGTCTTTTTTAGGCGACTCGGAGAGTTGTAATGTCGACAATTTAACAAACAATTTCGTATATTAAGTGCAATTCTTCGGGAAAATGCGGGTTTTATGTCGACCACTTAAGAAAATTTAGCATCCGTATTTCACAGAAGTGCATAAAATCGCGGGAATGCATAAATTATGTTTCCAGGGTGGTCTGAAGTCGGCGGATGGCGAAATTTTAATTATATGTTGAGATGGGTTTTACGACTCATTCTCGCTGAAAATGGGTCTTTATTTAAAAAAGGGATTTCGGCGGTGCCGACGTTTTAATTAATTAGAAAAAATCCATCATTGCAGCTATTCGCTTTTTAAACAACTAGGCGTACGGGACATCAAAGGTAATTTTTATGGGAGCGAAAACATTTTTATTGCCACAAAACAACACCTCTCGATCGATGGTTATATGGGATATTAAATATTGCGGAACCTTTTATATTACGAAGGTACTTCCAATTAACGTCACTAAAAAAACTATTCTCGAGTAATATCCATAAAACTAAAGTTTTATGTAGAATTGTAATTTATTAAAACGTATAACAAACTATCGGTCATAAAATTTATTTCAATATTAAATGTAATTACCTACCCACCGTAGTTGCCATGGTTTATATCGGCCATAATATATCGATATAGATGAAGCTATTTGTAAAAAAATCCCGGTATATGGTTTATAGTCACTTATAATTTTAACGACTCATATAATTTACAGAAAATTATCTCCAAATACAATTTAATTGATACAAATTGATACATTTCCACTATAACACCAACAATCGCTAGCAAATCTCGAATTGCTAATTACAAATTTTTACGGCCGTTTCTTCCACTCTGAGCAAACCAATTAAAACAAGCAATCAACGCCTTATAACTAACCGTAAATCAAACAATTCCAATTACCCAGACAGTAGAAAACAATAATTTCAGAAATCGTCTTCGCAACCGAACCGATCCCGAAAGTAGATTTAGCAAGAAACATTCAGGATTACAATAAAATATAGGAGAGAAGTAGACGTAAAAGTCAGGAAACACATATATCACGAAGTTTATACGGTTTAGACTTAGTCTGGTAGAGAACAGACTATAAAATAATCTCGGAACAAAACAAAGGTGAAAAATTTTAACTGCCATAAAAACTCTCGGCCGAAATGCCAATCGTAAAGTTACACGAGTTGCGAAACTATAAAGTAGTCGGGGCTTCGACGTAGAACAAACCTAGTAATTACAATCGGAAAATAACCCAGGTTTTTTTTAAATTACCGCCCATTTATCACCTCTATACCGTATATTTTTTCCTAAAAATATATCCAAAATGCAGAAAAATATCGATTAATTAAATTCTTTAATCAAAAATCATTATATACTTTGGAGTTTTCACTTAAAATTAACCGCCGAGGCTTTTCTTTATTATACCAGGTGATATTAATTTATAGTTAGAGTTTCACGCGAAAATTCCGGGCGCTATACATTGGATTCTGCAAGATGTGTAAGTTTTATAACTCCATACTTTATTCATACCGACGTTATGACGTACTTGACGAAATTGTAAAATATATTTATGAGCAATTTTATGTATTATGTGATACCTAGTCTAGAAAAAGGCGGAAAAAAAAACTGTGGAGGAAGATCAGCAGAAAACCAAGGGTTCAGTTTTATGTCGATCTCATTAAATATTCATTTTAGTTGCGATACGAAATTGAAGGCGCTATTGAAATATCTCTGAAATTGAATTTTTCCGTGAAAAATGTCTTGCGAATAAAAATTTTTACTTCACAACTAGATGAAAATTTAATTTCGAACGTTTAATATAGGAAAATCCGCGAATGTTTGGAACCGTTGATTTTCTAAAATTTACCGAACTAATAAATGAGTTTTTCCTTTTGAAGGCTGTAACTGGAAACTTTAAATGCACCTCAAATACTTCACACAATAAACGTACCAGATGAGGTCAACTCATTGCCCTCTTAAACTTTTACGAGGGCACATAAAAAATATTTGATTCCGTTTCCAAAAGAAAGTAATAAAAATAAACACGTGTGAGCGCCAAAGTCGCCGAGGGATTTTTTCTACCACCTTCTTTATACCCATTATTATTAACGCTACATAACAAATTGGGTGAGTTCGGTACAACTGAAGGAACATTAAAGGCGGCTATGCGAGAAACCAGGTTTCATTTGTTCGAGTCGTAAAACTCGCAAAGAAACTATGAATATATTTAAGTTTTATTGCCTAATTATGACAGTAGCTTCCACCATTTTTATGTTCAGACAGGCTATTATGTATTATTTTGTCGAGATACTTCAGACGCCGAGGCATAATATAATTTTCGAGAACGAGAACAAAAAGATTACACGGAATGCCAACAAACGGCCGATTGTATTTTTTAATGGAAATCATAACGCTTTCATATCGGTTGGGTGCGGAATGAACGGGTGGCCGACGAATAACGATGCGTTAACATTTCGCATTTACATTTACCATCGTTTATTCACGCACCAATCGTAAATTCGCTATTTTAATGCTAACGTTCGTCTACCGGGTGTCCTGAATTCTTACAATCGCCTGCATTGATCAAGCACATAAAAAAATGCAAATTTCGGACACCCTGTACGCGTGAGTACCTGCACAAATCGAACTGAAGATTATGAATATTTAAATAAACACCATCAGAAGTAAGGTTGAATGGAATACAGAGTGTTGTAAGTAGGTAACTGTACAAAATTTCTAATGCAATTAGATGTGGAATGTAATTATTTTCATTGAGAATTTGTTTATGCAAATAGCTGAAAAGTCCTTAATAAAATACGGTATTTATTCCATTTAAAATTACACATACTTTTTTTGGTGACTAAATGGAATATTCAATACCGTTTTTATGATAAATAGAAAAAATTGACAAAATATTAAATTTTGGTTTGAAAGTGTGTCAATGTGCTTTTATTACCTTCAGCAAAGCCGACGAAACGGTTATACCCCAAGGTGTTATTTCACTTTATCTCACCTTTTATAGATCACTTCGTAATATCGAAGTCTCTCAAAAAGCAATAAATGCGGGGAAATTGACAATGCGCAATAAAATTAGTTCTGGGGAAGGAGATTTAGAAATGTCGATAGAAAAATTACAATTCTGCATTCAACTGGGTATAATATAGACAGTAAATGACTTTATTTACAGTGGTAAAATGTTTATAAAAAGGTGGATTCTTAATGATTCTTGAAAATTTAAGTTCACTTATTGTATAGTATATTTTTATCGCCCTGTACAAATTTGTGATTTGGAATTTTTATTATGCGCATGGTTTAAATAATTTTTCATTTTTAGGATTTTTCTAAGATTTATCAGAGTTTCAATTTTTATAACACCTTGAGCACAAAATTTTACGAATTTTTGGAGGATAGTTTACATGTATTTAAATTTTATAACTTTGAGAACAAGTACTTTCGACAAAAACATTGTCTTCCGGTTCTGTCGCATCCTGGAAGAATAACTAGACATTTTATTCTCTGTTTGTTCGAAATGTTTCCTATAAAGCGTGAGAAATGCGAATAATACAACTATGAAAAATTTTCATTACATTTTTCCAACGACAAGAGGTGCTGCAATTTTGATAACAGAACGTATGCAGGAGTAAAATTAATATGAAGGGAAGATTTTACATGCTTTAAACTTCCATGCATTTCCGCCCAGGAGCACTAAACCATAAACCGGTCATAAAACCCTGTGAGCGCTCCAAGAGCGGTGTTCTAATGTGCCGCAGGCTATCCACTCATCCATCTACTGCACCAGTTTTCAATTCAGGATACTGGGTTTATAGACTTTTGGGATTAATGGAATGGAACAACTTTCCTTAATTTAACTTAAATGAAACTTTAAATACAACGTTTTTATGTCACTGAATTAATCGTGAAAAATATATCAAAACTTCTTTTTCTTCCTGCTGCATATTCACTGGAAGGACGGGTTCGAGTTCTCTCCCAATTTTCAAAATCTTACCTGCACGAAAAAAGGTCGTGTCCAAGTTCTCCCCCGTCTATTGTTAACGGGTAGTTGTAGCTTATTAGGGGCTAATTGCCTGATAAGGAGGATTACTGTTCCTTCCGTGAACTTATGGGAAACTTTATTATTAATTTTACGGAACAAAGTTATTCTTCACAAAAAGTTCTGCATGATCTAAAATTCAAGATGCAACCATCAAAAATCAAATTTTATCAATCTTATACGAGGTATGTCAAAAAATGTGAATTTTGCTCAAGAGTAAAGTACCTTCATATCTTACAATATCGAAATTTGTTATTATGAAAAGTACACCTAATTTTCCAGAAGTATACTGAAAGGGATGGGATTTTCCCTATATTGAAATAGAAAAAAAACACAGAAGTCTAAAAATTTCCCCTAATCATAAATTCCTCATTAAATTGTACTACGAAATGAAAATACATAATCGAAATTTGCCAGAGAATTTTGAAATTATAAATATTCCCATCGGTCCTTCCTAGAAACCCTTAATCTATTTTTATAGAGTAATACTTAGATAGTATTTGTGTTTTATATTAAATAAATTGTATATCATGTAAAAGGAAATTTTAGTTTTATTTAAATTGTAATACTTAAAATGTAGGTATAGGTAGGTACTTACATAAAGTGAAGTTATAACTACAAAAAATATCTCAAATTTGAAAAAGTTTGAAATAATAAAAATTAAAAGTTGGTTACTTTTAATAAGTATTTAGGGTTTCAACGAAGAAGGATTAATCGGAAATTAAATGCTACCTGCCGTACCGGAGAGAACTCGGACACCCTCGGGGGAGAACTCGACCCATAAGAATTTACCTGCTCGAATATGGGAGAGAACTCGGATACTCCGCACTGGAATTGTAGAAGTTTGCATCCAATAGAAACCTACTATTTTTATATACTTACATAACCACATATTGTCACAATTAACAAATAAATTTATGATTTATTCCTATATCCTTGTATTTATAGAAATAAATTTAAATACTATTTTAAATAATAATCATTTTTTTATGATTGCCTATAAAAAAGCATACGTACTATATACCATGGAGCAAATTGTGCAGGTACAGTAAATTTTGATTTTATAGTATTATGTTGAGACCAGAACTTATGTAAAGTAGCCTTTTCAAATGAAAACCTCGTAATGGCGACGTGGGCGTTTTACTAGCTAGTGTTGGTGCAAATAGTTGATATAATGACTATTACGATAATTTTATATTGTTTGCTTTCAGTTGGCACAAATTGCAAATAAATACAATAAAATAAAAGTATATAAAATTTAGAACTAGTTGCCTTTTATTACCGCCGCAATTTGCCACGATTTTTTCCCAACGTTTACGATTTAAATTGAATTAGATTTATTTATTTAAGCTGCTAGGCAATAATATGAAGCAATTTAAAAAATATTTAACTATTTGCTTAAGTGACTATTAATCTTCGAATTAAAAAGTTTATGGCGTTCGTTGGTATATAATTTATAATAGATATAATTGAACAATTATTTCCTATATATCCTTAATCAATAAGTAGAATTTTATTAAAATAATATACCTTGGTGTAGATACAGTAGGAAAATCACGTCGTTTAATTATTACTCCACCGCAAGTTTAATAACAATAACGAAGAGAAATAATCCATCCTGTATATTTAGTCTCGATGCAATATTTTACGAAGGCTATAAAATGGATATAAAGTGCGTTTTACGGCTAACGTTAATGTTGCGGTACGTAGAATTCCTAGACGGGATTACTCCCAAAGCTCGTTTTGAATTTACTATTTTTGCATATACAGCCTCGTTAATTAAATGGGATTCCGGTGTGAAAATTGTCAAATTGTTAAAAGGTGTAATAAACCCTTTAAATTCACGTATACCAACATCTAAACATTGCCTAATTTTAAATTCAACCGCTCAAAACTAAAAATTTAATCGCCCCACTAACCCGCTTTCCTCGGTTCAAAACGTACCTGTCGCGATGAGCGAAGCGAAAGTAAAGCCGCGCTCAATCCCGCTCTATTTACCTTATCACGTTCGACTCTCCGGCCTAATGGGGGTGTACGCTAGGGGTGAGTTGGCGGTCGGCGAACTGGGCGAAGAACACGTCGTCGGGGCCGTGCTGAGCAACGTAGACGAAGGATAATGACACGAATTAGGATTCAGCAACCAAGGCGAGTAGTAGAATGCCGATGCGTAAAGACTAGGATGATATGGAAATGTTTGGTAGCTACACTGCACGCTTGTGTTTAAAGCTAAATTTGGCACAGCTCTGCAAGAAAATTTTAATTGCAATGGAAATTCTGTAAGTTCATTAATGAGATTTAGTTACCTTGCTTCTCTTAGATTTTGGGTTTCCCGAAAAGCTGCAAATTAAAAAAATAAACTTTAGTAAATTAGTAGTTATACTTAAGAGTGTGAATCTTTATTAACTTTTCTTGTTAAGATCACCCAAGTATGTAATTTATAATGGGTGGAGTTCAATTGGTTCCCGAGGTCAAATTTACCCAAATATAATCCTTTTTCTACTCGAAAGCTATCAGTCAATTGGTCCCCAATACCGGATTAAGGGTTTCTAGGAAGGACCGATGGGAATATTTATAATTTCAAAATTCTCTGGCAAATTTCGATTATGTATTTTCATTTAGTAATACAATTTAATGAGGATTTTATGATCAGGGGAAATTTTTTGACTTCTGTCTTTTTTTTTCTATTTCAATATAGGGAAAATCCCATCCCTTCCAGTATACTTCTAGAAAATTAGGTGTACTTTTCATAATAACAAATTTCGATATTGTAAAATATGAAGGTACTTTACTCTTGAGCAAAATTCACATTTTTTGACATACCTCGTATAAGATTGATAAAATTTGATTTTTGATGGTTGCATCTTGGATTTTAGATCATGCAGAACTTATTGTGAAGAATAACTATTTCGTAAAATTAATAATAAAGTTTCCCATATGTTGCCAACTATTTTTTGAAATCCGTTCGTATATTAAAACTAAAATAATCCTTTTTTTGTACAGAATTTTTCTTTTAATATATATTGTACCAATTGTATATATTTTAAATTACTAATGCTTAGATATTAAATATTTTTTAACACTAAAAGCTGCATTTTGTCCAAATTCTCTCAGCTATGTAAGTACACCAGAAGATGTTAGCCAAATGATAGTTATTCCTGCAATGTAAAATCTTATCTAATCGGATTAGAATTATTTTGACCGCGGGGACCAATTAGCCCATTAAATTTATAAAATGGGGACCAATCGACCTGTAGGATTATGGAACCCCGCTGACAAAAATGACCGTGGGGACCAATTGACCAACACCGTTTATAATCTGGAGATTAAACCGACTACATTTGCAAATTACCATTTACCCAATTCGAGCAAAACCTGCACCAATAGCTAAGAGTTTTATGGAGATTTTTTTCTCCTCTGTGGACGATGCTTAATAAATCAATTGGACAAAAGTTTATGCTGCACTCGAGGCGAATTCCGCCACAATCCGGCTCCATCGCATTGAAACCGCTTTCCTGGAAAGTTCGGCAGCTCATCCAGACGCCGGAGCTAGCCAGCGACTTTGACGGTCGTAAAATTTTTAACCCTGGAAGTATCGACTACGTTGCGTATGTCGAGTCTTCTGTATTCATGAAGCTTCAGTTTCATTGCCGGATATTATTCCAAACATACAATAGACTTAAATGCATTTATGCGAAATCGATACGTGATGAAATCATTATAGATAAGAGCTTTATTCCATAGGTATCACGTGACCTTTATTAGATCCAGTTGCAATCTTATAGTCTAGCTATAAATTTTATACGCTTTGACTCAGCACGGTTGCTTGCTTTTTAAATTAGGAGTCGTAAAAGTAACCACAATTTCGAAAAGACGGGTGAAAGATTACCTCCACTCTTCCTGGGAACCATCAAATGATAATGAAATTGCACTCTGTATTTTGTTTCATTCATACCAAATATTTCTGATATATGGTAAAATATTCGATTTATTATACTCTGATCTCTATACTATACGAATGAAGCTAATAGTATTACCAATATGCTCAACACATGCAGAGCCTTTTATTTTAACTTTTAAAATTTTTGATATTTTATAAGTACTTAGTACTTACCTAGATGGAATAATAAAATTGTTAATATCAACATTCGATAATACAAATTACTCGGTTTATGGAAGACGTTTTATTTGAATATAAAATTTTAGAACACCTATCCATATAAATGGAGTAATTACTTCGCCATACGGCATTTTAACAAGTAGGTAATATTAAATTTGTCCAAAATGCAAACAAAATTTGCGAAATTACCTCGATCGGTAATGGCCGTAATAAACCCTTGAGCAAAATACGACTCCAGCCAATAGGGCCCTAATGGCTGGTATCGCATAATACGTCAATATTGCAAAAGCACGCATATGCACATACTAAAAATATTATAACCTTTGCATTTATGCGGCTATAAATTATAGTTTAACGATTCTGTGCAGTTGTTTCAAAAACATTTTACAACGTTACATCTACCGGTTGTATTATACGAAAAAAATTATTCACACTTTATTCTCATATTGGTTTATTTGTAAGTTGGGCCGCGAGGCCGAGAGTTTCCTTTTTGTTCGCCAGAAACGGCGAATTATGCAATTACCGCGCTTTCGTTTCATTGTCGTCGAACGTGCTGAAACAGTAGCCGATAATTTTTCTTTTCCTGCATTTCCAATCGTCCGGTATAACAATGTCGCTAATCATCCGGCTCGTTGTTAGCGTATTCTAGCTTAAAGTCCGGTCAAAATTCGCTTGAATTCCAGCGATAAAAAAGTGATTAATTGTAATAGTGCAAATGCTCGTAATTACTTTTCGAATTGCCGGTTAATTGGCCGCAAAATTCGCCGTACTGCCAAAGAAACGGTCCGATCGCAGTAAATGAATTGATTTACGCTAAGTGATAGGACCTGACGTGGATTTATACGGCATAATAAAGTGATTAAAAAGCATCGTACTCTAATCGCAAAAACCGTACATAAAATAAATCATCTAATACTTTATACTTTATACTATTAACGCTCGCAAGATTTATTTTACGGCCAGCCTTGTAAGCGAGCTTTTCCCTTAAAAATGTTTAATTTTATATACCTCAATGAATTATTATTATCATAAAAGTTGGGCTCTTAGGTTTTAAAAACTTTACAAAGACTTTCTTATACAGGGTGTTATTTAATAACATGCTAATACTTAAGGGGGTGATTCTTGGACCCATTTTAAGAAAAAAACTTCATATAAACCTATGTTCTAAACTTCTTAACTTTTGAGATACGGGGTATTAAAGTTTTAAGAAAAAAAACAATTTTTTACTGTCATTTTCATACCACTTTCGGTGGACATTTCCAACACCTGATTTAAATTATTTCTTTATTTTACTTTAATTTCATAATTTCAACGTTTAAAAGTTATCCGCTTAAATAAATTATTGTTCAGAGTTAGATAAATCGTTTTTGGTCGTCATTCGTCCAGGTCCAGGGAGATGCAAATGAATGAATTTAATTTTTTTTAGCGAAACGGTGAGTTGTACGAAAAAAAGTCAAGAAATCGAATTTGTTCTAAATAGAACGAGAATTCGAAAAATAATTTTGATTTTAAGAGATAGCAGTGTCGTATCACTTTTTTATTCAAAAAAATCTGGTCTGAGTCCAGTAGGGACGCCACTGTTAGAAATAAAAAAGATTTTTGGGTCAAAAAATGCTCTTTAATGCATAAACGCCGTACACCAAATTTCATAAAATATTTAAAGTGGTATGAAAATGACAGTAAAAAATTGTTTTTTTTCTTAAAACTTTAATACCCCGTATCTCAAAAGTTAAGAAGTTTAGGACGTAGGTTTATATGAAGTTTTTTTCTTAAAATGGGTCCAAGAATCACCCCCTTAAGTATTAGCATGTTATTAAATAACACCCTGCATACATGAACAAAATATATGTATATGTAGGTAAGTACTTATACAAGGTGTGTCGTGCATGAAGCTCGGTAGCTAATTAATTGAATTGGCTGTTTGCTTTATGCATTATATCTTGACATATCCCAGACATATCATAAATTAATTAGACAGTCGCAAGGTGATCTCAGATAAGAGGAAATTCATTAAATATGCTAATTACACGGTCCTTATAGCGTTAAATAAAGGCACTTAATTAGTGAACTTACCTTCTTCTATTCTAGTGAAAGCGTTATCTTCGTTTTGTTTGGAATATTTTAAAACGACACTAACTAAAGAAATCATCCTCCAAGATAAATGAAACTTGTCCCTCACTCGATTGCATAAATTCAAAAGAACTTCTACCAATTGTCCTGTCAAAAAATACAAAGAATTAGAACATAATCGGAACATAAAGGAAAGTGGACATGCCAACATCGGAAAATGTTGGAACTGTTCGATGTAATTTGTGTCGTGCTATCACATCGTAATTTTCATTTAAAATATTTTTCTAAAAATAAGAGCACATAATTTAATTAAAATATTTGAAATTTGACAATTGCTGGATGTGCATGTGTGCAATATCTAATAATAGTGCACCTCATTATTAATAAAAACCGAATATCTCGATGAACCCGTTATCAAAACTAACTTCCGCGTAAATAAAAATACGACCTTGCTCTTGGCAATGAAATTACGAACTACACGTGCCTAATTTGTTACTATGTTAGATATCAGCTGATCAATGTAGACGTCCTATTATTACGAGTTAAATTGCATAAGCAATTAAGTTTTTTATGTCTGATAGATAATTTCTCTAGGAATTTCGCGCGAGAGATAACGATTACACATTACCATTTAGAGTTGCAATTTGTATTACTATTCGCCGATAAATGTTGCAATAATTACAATGATATCCGAACGTGAGAATTTTATATGCATGTATGGAGAAAAGTTAGTTGACCTGAAATCGCTTCATTTTCGTATCTGCATGTACTTTTATGATTAATTGTTCAATTAATTAAGTCTAAAGCATTTTGCATTACTTGATAATGTAATGCATAAGGTTGTTAAACCGATATGAAACAAAGTATTACTTTATATAGTGCAGCAAATTTTATTATATTCTTCCCTAGCTGAAAAACCCGTTTAAAATAACTTATATAAGTTCAATATTTCATTCTTATTCATTAGTAATAGATAACTATTTACCTAATTAATTAAATTAAAAATAATGTATTAAATTGTGCATAATAAATTTTCCTTTCCCATTCATAAATAATAAATTTTTTTAATACAATTAGGTAAATTTTAAAAATTTGCAATTTGAAAAATTGAATAGAATGCGGCTTTGTATCAATTCCAGCTGTTTCTATTGTAAACATTGATCGTTTAATTTGCCAGTTTCGAATTTAAATTGTAAGCAATCGCCCATGTAATTGCTTAGTAACAGAATTTCTAATGAAGCAGTGTTACAGGAAGCAAATTTTGAGCTATTCCAATTTTTTCGATTCAAATGTGTGAATGAGAGATTTAAAATTTACTAAAATTTTTTATTTTAAATTATGGACAACCTGTATATTAGGTGTATAAAAACTTTTGTCGATATAAAAAGTAAATGCGAATAAGGAGATTAAGATAAATAGGAAAATTGCATTTTACTATTTGTTGAGCAACATTATATTATTATTATAAGATTATAACTTTATTAGATTCTAGATAACGTTTTATCAAATTTTGACCTTTAGTTATTTTATACTTTTTATTTGAACACTCTGTAAGCAATCTCAAATTTACTAATATTTAACTTAGTTATATTTCATAATTTTCGCATAGCAACTTTAGTAAAAAAGCAAGGTGAATTTAGACTATCATTATTCGTTGTTAAAAATGTTCCTATAAAAAAAACTAATACCTATACTGACGAAAATTTAAATAATTATAATAGATATGATAACACAACACAAAGTTACAATTTTGAGAATTTCTGACGTAATTTTTAAATGAATACCAGCATTTTTAAAACGCGATATCTCGAAACTTACCATGAAGAACATGAATATTTCTATCTTGATATTCAACGTTCTCTCCAAATTATTATACTTGACAAGTTACATTATATTAGTCAAAAAAACTTGCATACAAAATTTACAAATACAACTTTAGGGCTAGTTGAAAAGAAAACTTTCGAGACGTGTTTCTACTAAACATTACACATTGTCCTTAGTCGTTTTAATTAAACTTAAATGAGCTTGGTTTTTTCCAAGATGCTACACGGACGAATTAATAAATACTTGATTTGTACACGGACGGTGAATATTTAAATGAGAACGTTGCATTTAAACTGCAGGTTAACGGACTTGAACGTCGAGTTATTGTTGATCGGTGTTCTTCTATCTTGATTCGTCTTCGGATCTAGTTCAAAGAAAAAATAATAAACGAATAAATTTTGCTGAAAATATTGAATTAATAGAGAAATATCACCCAATTAAAAAAATTTGAAAAAAATAACTAAAGATTAATTATTTAATTTGAACTGTTTTCTAATCAATTAAAAGTTGGGTGAAAATTAATTTTTTAATCATCCATACTGACGCGTTGAATTTCGGAGTTCCACGCCATCGTACATATTCAAATTATGGATTCTTGAGTATTCGTTGACGACTCTCTTTCCTGGTCAATAAAAATAGCTTTATTAATAATTATCCTAATATGCACATGTTTAAACTATGTTGGTAATTTGATAATAAAATCTACCCAAAGGGTAGTTACAAAAACAATAACCATTAAAATACCTATACAAACATAAAAATGCTATTAATTTTTCGAAATAAATAGAACTTGAATTGCAAATAATTTTTTTATTTACACTTTGAGAAATTGTAATAGTATCTATAAGTATAGGTATACATATCAATTTCTATTTATTTTATTTTACAGGTGTATTAACAGCATTATAGATTTATTCTATGCAAATATCCAAAGTACCTATATATTAAAAAATACTATACCTAGCAATTAAATTTCAGCATGGTATAATTTAAATTAATCACAAAAATCTAATATGAATTAAAATATCTTATCACATATTTTTCTAATAAGTCGCGTTTAGTATTATGCAAATAAGTACAATGCTTGAGAACATTTGTTTGTAAATTATATACCTAGAGAAAATTTTAAAGCTATAACAACCAGATAATAACTTCAAAGACCTATATAATAATATCAAGAATAGATATTACCAAAAAAGATAATAAACATGAAAAAGATAAGTGTATCTACCCAATTATTATAAGGCTTGTCAAAAAATTGCATTTCTGTACTTATTTCTATTAAATTACCGTGTAATTAATATTGTTTAATTATACTATATAACATTAGGCATATTAAGTAAAAAAATGTATTAGGTAAAATAACTACATAATAAAAATATTTCTTAATTCTGATGATTGATGATTTTAAGTTGAACAAGAGCTTTTGAAGTTATCACTTTCTATCATGAAATCACACTCATATATATCTAATTTACAATTCTATTATAAATCCACTTTACTAAGTAAAATTATAACAAAATGCTTACAAATTACCTAATAGTTAATCTACAGGGTATTCCAAAGTACTATAGAGATTTTCTATTAGACATGAATTAAAGAACAATCTACAAGATTTTTTATACATACTTATGAACCACCCTGTTCACATAATGTTCATAATATTGCTATGGAATCACCAATTTAAAAATCATTTACGTATCTCCACAAAACGCTGATTTTTAAACGCGGATTTCACCTAACCTAGTACAAATACATCGATTCTTATATCACATAATTAATGTACATAGATAATAATTTGAATGATTCCTACCTTCATCTATCCTCCTAGAAGCCTCCTCCAAATCCGCTCTGGCGTCTTTGAGTATGGCGTACATTAATGGCATCATTTCCCACGGGTACTTAAATCGCTCTAGTAATTTCTGGCAGTCTTCCAACAGGTCCGAGCTTTGGGCAACTGCAATTAAATATTCCAAATATTAGGTACAGGAATTTCAACGGAATTCAACCAATTGATGAAATCGCCATGCATAGAAGAAAGAAATTAAATATTCTGATTATTATTTGATGGGGAGTATATAGAGAGACAAATTTTTGTCGGTACACTCTATAGAAAGAAGCTCCCAATTAAAATGTAAAGTAATGAGAATAGAAAATATTTTCAATACTATACAATATAGAGCAGGCGTAGCTTCAGAGCGTCATATGCGCTCTTTGTTCGATACATTGCAAAATAATTCACTATCCCACTCACTAAATTGCAGAGGTCCGACTTGGCCAACGTGTATATAGTAGCCAAAAATGGTGAACTTTATGTATGTATGGGTGGAGTTCAATTGGTCCCCGCGGTCAAATTTACCTTTTTCGACTCGAAAGCTGTCAGTCAATTGGTCCCCAATACCGGATTAAGGGTTTCTAGGAAGGACCGATGGGAATATTTATAATTTCAAAATTCTCTGGCAAATTTCGATTATGTATTTTCATTTCGTAGTACAATTTAATGAGGAATTTATGATTAGGGGAAATTTTTTGACTTCTGTCTTTTTTTTCTATTTCAATATAGGGAAAATCCCATCCCTTCCAGTATACTTCAAGTAAAATTAGGTGTACTTTTCATAATAACAAATTTCGATATTGTAAAATATTAAGGTACTTTACTCTTGAGCAAAATTCACATTTTTTGATATACCTCGTATAAGATTGATAAAATTTGATTTTTGATGGTTGCATCTTGGATTTTAGATCATGCAGAACTTTTTGTGAAGAATAACTATTTCGTAAAATTAATAATAAAGTTTCTCATATGTTGCCAACTATTTTTTGAAATCCGTTCGTATATTAAAACTAAAATAATTCTTTTTTTTGTACAGAATTTTTCTTTCAATATATATTGTACCAATTGTACCAATTGTCATATTTTAAATTACTAATGCTTAGATATTAAATATTTTTTAACACTAAAAGCTGCATTTTGTCCAAATTCTCTCAGCTATGTAAGTACACCAGAAGATGTTAGCCAAATGATAGTTATTCATGCAATGTAAAATCTTATTTAATCGGATTAGGAATATTTTGACCGCGGGGACCAATTAGCCCATTAAATTTTGAAACTGGGGGCCAATTGACCTATACGATTGTGGAACCCCGCTGACAAAAATGACCGTGGGGACCAATTGACCAACACCGGTATGTATAGAATTGTGCGCAATAAAATTAGATATTATTATGGGTGGTGAATATTAGGAAGAGTGCTATGAGTGGTAGATTTTGGTGAAAGAGAGCCCCCTACCCCTCGGGTACATCAATAAAACGGGCAGGATATTGCGTGGTGCGTACGGCGTACGCGTGTCCCAACCTTCCCATTCCATATCCTCGCCAACCGAGTATCGAGGTCTGCACTCTGCGGGTTTTCGTTCTCGCTCGCAATGGCTTTACCGAAACGCAGCGTAACATTAATCACTTCCTTCTATCTAGAGACATGTGCCTCATAACGCCTGCAATATCCAATAGAAGTTTAGATAGTCGTAAAAGGTGGGGCCTACGCGAGCCTCGCTATTGCCATTGGATATGATCATAATCCGAAACTGGATTCTCCGTGAAAAAATACGCTCCACTCCGGGTATTTTATAATGATTCTATTGTTCAAGGCTCGATCGAAGAGGAATGGTAACAAATCGCGACTGGAGGGAGGTAAAACGGCCGATAAAAAGCGGGTAATTAACGTTCTATCTGTGACTCGATTCGGCTTTCGTCGTTATCGATGCATAAACATAAAAATTCGACGATAAACTAACGACCTTTTACGTTGTACAATGAAAGATTACTTGATTTTTCCATTTATTATCTTTATTGGTTACCTAGTTAAATTTTTTCACAGTTATATATCTAATGAAATTAAGTGAAATAATTACTTACGAATACGCTTTAACACATTTTTTGACAATTTTGCAATTTATGTAAAGCAATAAAAATTTTGGATTTGAGCAACAAGCGAATATTTCTATACCTATACTCAGATAAATTAGGCGTATTAAATTAGTGGGCTTATTTATTACTTACTTTGTTTTATTAATAGTTGCTTTATTTTATCAATACCTAGTAATATTCATAAATGAGGCGGAGTAATAAATTGGCCAAATTCCAGTCTACACAGAAGCTTAGAAAGAAGCTACCTGCTAAACACAGAAATTGAAAAAAATAATAATGTTCACGATAATATTTTAATATTAGGTACTTGGATGTTTCATCACCCTGTATTTGTTCAGATCACGACGGCGGATTTATGAATAGACTAAAATTTTGAATCTTTTTTGCGAACACAGTTCAAAAAATTTATCCCATTGCACCTAAAATGCAGAATATCCCCAGTTTCTGTGGTAAATACATAAATAGGTGAATACTTATTAAATTGTGTAATGCACACCAAGCAGTAAATAAATCTCGAAAGAATTTTTACGGTCTCATATCCTATAGGTAGTAGATCGATGTCGAGATTAGTTTTCCGGAGATCAACCCAACTTTACATTTTTCTTGTATGCCATCAGCGAATAGCTCCTTCGGTTGCCTCGCGTCTCATACATATATTTTCGATGCAATTTTTTACCCTTCTTGTTTAGTTTCAAAGTTAGGAGGATGGAGGATGTCGTAATTTTCGGGTTTCCAGGACACGCAAATAACACGCGCGTATTCCTGCTCTTCCACTTATTTCGATTATGAAGACCCACATCAAGATATTGAATTTTAATAAAGAGGTAAATTTTTATCTATAAAAGTTTACACGATTCTAATTCCGGATGTACTAATCAGTAAACTTAACTTCTAAGTATAATAAAACGATAACATAAGCCGAGATGCATTATCTCTCTAAAGGAAACAACTATGCAATTCATTATTTTTGTTATGAGTCCTCGAAATATTTATTTTCTCTCTGATTGTCGTGCTGTTTTGTTGATGTTTGTTTTATTTGTCCTCATTTTTAATCTAATTCAATAAGTATTCATGTCTCACCAAACCACGTGCAATCATTGTAGTCATACCCATATGCTACTGGTTTTAATTTACATATAACACCTATTTAACAATTATTTATTCTAAATTAAACTAGACGCTGCACCCACGTATAACAACTCAATAACATTTCATTATAATACGCTGCACCATGACATGAACGAACCGCATAAAATTAAAAATATAAACTGTAGTATGACTGCATTTGGTGCACTTTTTATTGGGTTTAATTACGAAATTTCGCTTCCCGTTTCGCATCTAAATAAGCCCTAAAATCCCCGCCTTCCCCGAAGGCAACTCCGGCAAGCCGGTCTCATGCGGGATATCCTCCAGGATTCCGTTACTGACCAAAGCAAACACACTTTAAATCGAGATACGTGAGAAATAAAAGGGTATAAAGTTTTATGTTTCTCCGAGTCGTTACGACTGCAAAATTTTAATGGATTGTCGTTAAGTTGGGGTGTGCGAGGACCAAACTCCTAAAGCCGTTATTAAATCCGCAGAGATGCTACCGTTTGTCATTATTGATTTTCCCATAGAGTTATCCCATTCTAAGGGCGCTTTTGAGTATTTTTAAGGACGCATGTAAGTCCAGCTCAAACGCTATTCGACCAATTGAGCGAGAGAAAACCCATCAACTTGTCCTAAATTGGTACAATATTTAAAAATCTAGGCTATATAGTTTTCAAGCTACCGAAAACTAAAACAGTGATTTATGCGGCTATAACAGGGCATCATTCAGGAAGTTATCTAGTTTATAGTTGTGAACAAAAGATGGTGTATTACTGATGCGAAGAGAAAATGAAAATCTTATCTTTTATGTGTTAATTTACGGCTCTTTCTGAACCTGACATCTTATCTGGCTCTCTTAGTATGCACGGGTATTTGCCTTTACCTTACGTCTGGAATTATGGATGGATGATTAAAGATTAAAACTAGCTATTTAAGTACTTTTACATACATTATTAGTTTTATTAGAGTAATTAAACTGTTATTTTCGTTTTGGTGAAAAATTTATTCATGAAAGTATCCTCAACTTGCTATGATATGTGGAATGATGTTTCTATAATAATAATAATGTCTTACTAGGTTTTCAGTTTCTCCCAGGGAATTGATCACAATAAAATTACCAGTTCGTATTTCTGTTGTGAAGAATTTTGTAGGTTAGTAAATAATATCTATAGAAATCATGCAATTAATATTAGGAATTAAGAACTAAAAAATGCGTTTCAATTATTCGTTTCTTACGTAAAAGTAATCGGAAAATGTATTGGGAAATATGCGAACATTTCCCGTATATTTCCCACCAGCACTCTATTTGGTGCATTTAAAAGAAAACGCGAATTGTAATTAGAACTCTAATGGTTTCATTCAATGAAATTTTTCTCATAGCATTACAATGCGCCGAGTAAAAATAATTGCTTCAAATCAAGTTAATAATAGTGTACATTGTTACAAATGAAAAAGCTATTAATTACATGCATAAATCAATTGGCGCAATAAAATAATTTTTCTTGCTCAGAAGTAGCTCAATTTCTCAATTTGCAAGATTCAATACCTAACACAATTGTTCTCTTTGTGGAATAAAATAGTTCTATTACGGATCTGGACCTATAATACTCTGTTATCCAATACTCTTGTACAAGATACGTGTATATAAAGTCAGTAGGTTTATGCACTATGTACAGTCGATCAGTAGGTTATTAAATGTTTTTTTTAGAAATGTTATACATTTTAAACAATTTTAAAGAGCCATGCAAATATGTAAAAAACATTAAACGTAAGAGAGGATTCGATATAATAATTCGAAAGTATTAGCGCGACAATTTCAACCATCCTGTAAAATTTATGATCTCGGAGCTTATCAGAAAGCTCTCGGAAAGTACGCGAACATCCTCAAAGTTTCTTTGATTGCTACTCTTACGCTTTTTAGTACTATACTTACTTTTAAACCATTTAAAGCGGTAACTGCATATTTTATTACGAGGAACGTCGACTCGAACACTATACTTTTTAATGGCCATTTTTTTACTAAATGAATTATAACCCATGAAAATATTGCAGGCTCCCTTGCACAATGCCCCGCCGGTAATATAACTTAGTCATTAGGATGCGTTCTACTAGATCGGTTTTTATGTATTTTTTACGAGCGGACGTTTCAGAATTCGAATCTTAGCTGCTCCGCTATCTACGAAATCGACTATATGGAGCTCAGTGGCGGTCTCAGGGAGAACAACATGCGATGAGCATTCTTTTAGGGAAATGCCTCCATACAAAGTTTCAAATTAAATTCCTGACTTAATAGATTTCTGATCTAATGCTAATTTTCTCTCATATTTCCTATACACTAAAAGTTGCTGTGGAAACCAGTTTGATAAATTATTTAAGAGTTAATTTTTGTCAATTAATTTTGCATGTAATTATTTCATCGAGCAACACAGAAAGTGTCACCAATTTGTCGGGTTTATTCCAACGGTACTCTCATATAAATTATTATCGTTTAATAAAGCAATTATTTTAATTTGCTTCTCATCGAACCTAATTTATTAGGCTGGCCTTCTCCGACAGGTAGGGACAAAAAATAAGGAAATCGCTGTTTGCATAATTATGATACGAAATTCAAAATTAATAGTTGATACACCACATACATAAATAATCAAACATTTAATAGATCACAATTTACTAGTAGAGATAATGCAGAATTTCCTGAACCCATGAAGATAATTATGCATCAGATTTAACGATTTTTTTACATTCTAAAACAGTGCATTAACTCCAAATCTTTTCACAATATTTATCATCAAGTTTCAATATGATTTCGAATTCTACAATGGATTAAACGAGCTGAAAAAAATCGTAATTTACGAACGATTGCACGCACTAGGGGCGCCTACCCGCAATCCGCGGTTACTTAATTCGTTTAGATACTCGTAAAAAAGCCATAAGTACAAGTAAAGCGAGTGTAAAAACGGTTAACGATGTTTTTTACTCGAAATTAATTAACTGGATTGTTGGATTTATGATTGAATGCATTGTTTCAAAATAATAACAACGCTTTGATTTGCGACACTTGCTTTTTATTCATCTCTAATTAATTTGAGTGTATGAGAAACCTGCACAACAATTAATATCGGTAACACATTAGTAAATATACAGTTAATTAGTATAAAATTTAATGGTCCATTGAATTTGTAGATATGGTAATAAATGAATATAAGTAAAGGGATTAATAAAAAATATTGATGCAAACAAATGACACAAAATTTATACCTCGTAATAATATATTATGGTGTATTCTTCGTGGAAATAATCCCTCGCAGATAATTTATGCTTATTAAAAACCCGCATAGTTGCGATTATTTTCGAAATTTTCTCTAAGTACTCTCTAAGAAAGTTGATTTAGTACCTTTCAATTTTGCACAGTAAATATTAATCAGATTGGACAGAACGGGATGGTAAAAATTTTATGGTTTTATTTTATTACGCATCAATCAACTGACCTAATGCAATATGTTCATAATTTTTGAGTTTATGTTTCGCCGTTATTGCTACATGTTTAAGACGCTATTTAATGAGTGTATAATATTTAAAATATCTAGAAAAGAAAAGAGATGTTTTCGCAAGTGCAGGGTTCATAATCGTAAAATCAAAAGGAAGAGTTTATTCGTCCATCTATACTTAGAAATTTTTCTACTAGTTACTCGATTTATTATAGAAAATTTTAACTGATATGAAATTAAAGAAAGATATAAAAAGCGATGTTCCTCCATGCTTTCCAACAAGAAGGATTTTCTTTTTTAATATCCTCGTTCCTTTTATCTAAAGTTTACGACAGGTGTTAACACCAAATACTATTCGCACTGAAATAAAGCTCAAAACAATTGTTAAATTAACGATGTCGTTAAAAAGTGTTGCTTCCAGTAAATCCGCAGAAGAAATGAAGTCGGCAGCCTATAACTTTTTATCGTATTTATACCAATTTGTATTTTATTAAAGCGATGCCCGTCCGCGATTCGATATTTAAATTTAAAATGTAATGAATTTGTAACCGATCGCTGCTCGATGAGCTTTCCAACTTTGTATTAGAGGTACCGTTTTTATTGTTCTGTAGATACATAAAATTAAAATAACGGCCCACTGTTAAAGCACCAACTATTTCATATAATTAAACCCATAAATTTCGGCTGTTTAGAGGCGATCGATCTGTTTAAAATCCATAATTCATATTTTCGGAATGACGTTTACCGAATTCTGGACTCATAAGCGACAATTTTTATAGCGTATTTTTTCCATAGCGCCCTGACGTCACTTTACGAGCCGGAAGGGCGAGAACGCTCGTAAAATCGCTGGGGTCCGTCTAGCTGGGAAACTCCATTCCCGGAAATATTCCGAATTTCGTAATGAAAATAGGATTCTCGGGGATATTTCGATATTTCACGTTTCGCGCATAAAACCAGTATTTAAAAGATGCTACAGTGCAGTTGATTGTCTAATAAAATTCGTAAGTGGTGTCTCGATAAAAGCTCCACTTTAAAATCGCTTGCTCTATTTTTCCTTATTTCTCGTCAGTACAATTACACCCTGTATCTCGGGAACAAAACCTTACGAGCTATAACATTCTTCTTGAAATTTTTATACAACGGGACTTTGGCGCATAAAAACAAAACCTATGATATTAAAAATACGCTTTTGTGTACACATAGAGTGCGAGTGTAGGAGTTTATATAGAATTTTATCGAATAAAATATGTGTACGGAACATCGACAGTATCGTTAACATGTAAATTATATGCTTAAGTAGGATTACTTCGTTCAATAACAGCGCAATGCGAACGGTGAATAGAAAAAATAATTGAGATTTATGGGCTTAATAAAAAATGAACCGATCAAATGACACGTTCCTGCGTTCCTGCAATGAATAGAAGAATTAACCGGTGGATTTTCAATAGATTGAAAAGCTGCTAATCGGCTGGCATCAAAGGACATGATTCCTGCAAATCGACCATAATTACTAGGTAAAAATCAATTTTTAATTTTTTAGCTAGCAATTACCAGCACCCTGTAGGTATACCTGTATTTTTTCGAAAAAAATTAAATTGTCCGTTTAGCATTCCGCCGATAACACGGCCTCATTAATATCGAACCAGTTTTCGCATTTGCAGATGCACCCGTGTCAATTTTATGTAAATTTATTTGTTTTTGTTGGAAAGACATGCGGAAAGATTGTATACCTACATCAAGTATATAACTGTTGTCGATTTAAAACGGCCAAGATTAAACCACCTAATCTGGTTTACTCGAAGCCAGCTCAATCTCGAATTTCCGGGTACAAATTCACCTACACTCGTAAAAATCAATCAGCTATTGCTGAACAAATAGAGATAGATTAGTGTGCAAACAATCATTTAGTACTTAGTAAATCCAGCGAACGAGCGTGGTAGAATTTATCTATATATATTTCATTTTGTTATATCCTGCAGATATTTTCATTGAGACGACATTAGATTAAAATTTATCGCTAATCGCTTCGGTTATTTGTAATAATTCGCCCGTCAGCACACATGTGCTGCGCCGGCCTTGGGCAGCGAGAAATGCTCTCCTGTCTGGACGAAGGCCCTATCGCTGAATTAAATTAATAAAACATTCGCTGAATTAAACTAAACAAACACGAAATACTGCTACAAACAAACCACATATCAACACTTCTATCTCATCAGAAGAGATTGTAACATTCACACGTCTAATTAGTAAATATTTACTCGACTCAAGACGAGAGTGTATCAATTTTCATTAATCTCTCTTCTCTTGATATCCTCGAAACTATTTAGACTGCGAAGAATCAGCGCTTTTTACGCTCATCGATGGAGAAAATTGCTTCTTACAATAATAATAAATGCTATATTTACGTGGCATTCCCGCAAATTCGCAATGTAATGTCCACCGGTTAATTTGTCTCGTTTTAGTTATCTAGTATCGTGTGATTAACAGGGAGGGTTTGGTGAACTTTTACTTTTGATATTGAACACCTACAGCTTCATCCTAAAAGGCAAAGGGCTGGAAAAGTCCACCTAACAACATAGAAATCAGTTGTATCGAGCGAAATTTGTAAATGAGATAGGGTTAACAATTTTGTAGTAATTCGATAAGTAGGATCGATTAGAGCAATCCAGTAATTTCAAATGTACCTATTGATTTATTAGGAAAATATGTGAGTTGGGTTTTACTTATCCTCTTAAGAGCTTGTAATAGATATGGTACATTTTAGTGAGTTTAAATTCACGGGTGGGCTTAAATTGCAATGTCAACATCAATTTCTGCGGCTCGTTGTTTACATAAACAATTCGTTTTTGAATTTAATACATGATATAAATATTAGGAATTTGGTACAAATTTGGTTTGAAATAAATTTCTGTGTAGTGCGGGTGCTTGGGAAAAGTTTATTCGAAAAAAAAAACATGATCTTACGCTGAATTAAAAGCTTGTTTATTAGCCACTTTGACATGCAAACAACTTTTAAAGCTATTTTTCCCTATAAAAATCCGTAACTAATTGGAGAGAAATAAAATTTTCTCCCGGACTATTAACAAACCGTTCAACAAAGCCGATGAAGGACACACAAATATGTAGAGTAAACATCCGAAGCGATCGAAAACTTATTGTTTTCCAGATCGATTACCCGGTCGAGATTTTCTTAACAAAGTCACGTTTGGCTACGTTTATAAACTTCCAAATGGTGAGATTATTTATTTTTATAGCCAACATTTTAGTAAAACGTCTGCGAGTGAGAAACCGAGAAATTGTCGACATCAGCCCGATGTGTTGAAGAACATAACACAGGGAAAACGATTAGCTGTTGGCTGTTAACCGAGGATCGTGCTGCGTAGGAACTTTCTTTCGACTGTTATAATTTCGAGACATTTACAAAATCCCTTTTTGGATTCATTTCGCTGGTATTTTTATCCGCAGCGAATATTTTGCGTTAATCAGTAAAACGCCTCCAAAGATCAAAGGTCCTAAATGACGAAAGTATTAACGTAACGAATAGTACCCTTATCTGGAATTCGAATCCATTTACTCGCAAAAATGCGAGTCTTAAAAAATTCACACAAGTTTCCATTTCAGCGCTCGAATCGAAAACAAATTATCTCGCCGAGTACATTTATCGTTATTTATTAACAATTAAGAGACTTCTATCTCGAAATTGTCGCAGGATATTGATACGATTGTTACTCAGAATAATTAGCCGATAGCGAGCGTAACATCTACCTACAATAGATCACGATAAGTCACGAAATCGGCGAACTTTTCGAAGAAATTTTCGATCCTGTAAACATGATGACTGTCCTAGTATGTATCGGAGTGTAACATTACTGGCTGGGGAGACCAGATAATTTTATTGTTGGAAATAATAAGCGTGAATTTATGGACGATGACCCTTTTGTGAACTTATCGAAAAAATAATTCGCTCATGCAGGGATTAACGGAAAATTGTCGCGAAAACACGCACCTCGTGTTAATTAATAATTAAATCGGAAAAACTGGACTAGCAAAGAACGAGAAAAATCTCATTACGCGCTCTACAGAGGCTTGTTAAATATTAAGCCAGCATCTCGTTATTATAATTTATTCATGAACCTGTCCCACGAAATAAAAACATAAAATCCGAGTTCTCGTTTGGGCCCGCAGCAGATTGATGGCCATAATTCAATGATACTGTTTTTCTTATTAAACGTCCTTTTAATTGTTAATGATATCATAAATTCGGTTTTTATATAGGAGCAGGTATTAATTTATATTTCACCGACGAAATTAATTTCACCAATATTGATTTATCCTTAATTGAACAGGTTAAGTACCTGAAAAACAATGGAACAGGTATCTTTAATAAACACCAATGTAAAGATTTCCTTGGAGGCGACACACATACATAATACCAACTCGAGTGCCCGACGTTATCGATAGTTGAGATGTTAATGATGCGGTTAGAGGACTTCTTCGGTGTCTGAACGAGTCGATGCAATGAGATAAATCTCTTTACCAAATGAACGCAAACTAGGCGATTTATTTACTGTTTGCATTTGTGTATGTGCACCTATTAAGTTTGAATCGCATTAAAATTGTTTATGGCGGGTAACACGAACTGAATAACGTCGACTCGAATCAGATATACCTACATCAGGCATACGGGGTGTATCAGTACTGATTGGTTTTTTGCTGGAGTTTAAAAAATGGTGGAAAAACCTTGAACTTGTGTTTGAAAATGAATCTTTAATTGAATTGTAAGTAGCGGGTTTGCAAAAACTGCACCAAAGATGCGCTAGTGATCGCATTATCGGCATTCCTAAAGAACGTGTTTTCTGGTTTTGGGCTCAATATAGTTTGGGTAGTACTTTCAGCGCCGCACTATCCTTAGTACCGGGTTGACTGGCCTTTTACAGGGCGTTGACCTGAAAAAGGCCTCAAATTCTCAAGGGTACTTCATATGGGTACTTCAGAAAATATGTCAATTTCCTTGACGAATCTTCGAAAATTCATAATAAGGGTGGTACCGAATCCTTTTAAATGACTACTCCCTGATTATAAAACTTTCCTACAATTCTGATGCACTCAAAATCATTTTTAATATTAACTTTTACCGCGAAAACTGCATGTGTGTTATGGGACATCCTGTATAGTATAAGAATTTTGCGATTTTGCATTATCGGATTTTATATGCATTAAGTAAATATTTATTTTTATGAATGTAGTCTATCCTGTTTTATCTTCACGTGTCCGTTCACTTCCAGATAAGATTTTTAAAATTAGCGTTTGGCAATTTTACTATACCATGTTACTATACAACTACACTTAAAATTCGGAAGGAGATGAAATCACTGGATCTGTTTAAAGACCTTTATTGCAAAATATTCTCTTTTCATATAACAAAAAATGATAAAATACATTTAGTTGATTACTAAATTAGCTAATTAAATTTCGGTTATCATGGAAGTATCGTATTAAGATTGGGATAATTTATGCAAGTTTTCAATCTTTTTCTTAAAATAACAATATTTATTGTCGCATAAAAACTTTTATCAAAAATATGTAAATTTAATTTTATACAGGGTAAGTCAAAAATAAGATAATTTAAAAATATATTGTACGCCTCTAAAAATATAAAAATGTGTTAAAATTAATGAATATAAGATTGCTAAAGTATCATAGTGTAATCGCGTTATGAAACCCGGCTTGAATGAATTATTGAATAATTGAATTATTTTGATACATGAAATTTCTTATGGTGTAATTTCTTATGCTGTAATTCCACTTTTTTTGAATAATCCTTCACCTGCAAATTACATTTTCCTGCTTTAATAGATATTTATATGTATGTATAACATGCACACATATTTTGTACTTATATTGCTCTCGTGTTTGATCTTGACATTAGACAAGACAGCTGCAATTCATATAAATTTTAAACTTCACGCTTTTCTAACCGCCTTTTTAATAAGCACAATGTTGAGGGTATCATTATTTTGACAAATTTGCGTTCTAAGTAACAGAAAATTTACCTTTCATAAATAGAATTTTTAGGATCCCGGTTTGGATTATCTGCTACTACATAATTACCCTAGTGTTATAAGCCTAATAAGTAGCTTTAATGGAGATAATCGCCCGTATTCAACGCCCCTTTTTAACCTTAATCAATTGTTTAGTTTAGAGAGTCTCTAAAGTCGCCGATAAAAGTAAACAATGTCCATAGTTACTCCATAGCACAAATGTCGTTATAGCAACGTGTCTCTAACATTAGAAAAAAAACCAAATACGGATCAGTATCTATTTTAAAAATTACGGATTATTATGGGAATTATAAGTGAAGATGGAAAATTACAGCGGACCTAATTCTCATGGCACAAATAAAGAAATTATAACTTCCTGCAAAATACCTAGTTAAATTATTTTATTAAGTACATGTTGTAGATGCAAAAATTGGAGATTAATTGAAGAGTTCTTACTAATTTTTACCAATCTTTTAATGGTCTTGGATTTGTTTGTATTATATTTATAAATTACAAGTTGAACCAACAAAGATTTAATTATTAAAGGATTAATTCAATAGGAAGTACCTACAGGATGTTATTGAGATATTAAAGAAAGCAGAGGAAAATGGTTGATGCCAGTAGGAAATTACTTTCTATATACATATGTACATAGCGCATGTATTATTATTTATTATCCGCTCAAGGTAAACTCTCCTGGACTACTGGTATTTAATAAAAAAAATATTTATTTTACTGCTCATAAACAATGCAAATTACCACTTTTAAGTTGATTAATAACAAACATGAGCACGTAATTAGGATTATGTGTATATCGTACGCGAAAAACCAAGAGGAAGTCGAAATTTTACATGCTTCCCCTTTAATAATTTAATTTTATAATCTTTTAGCATCGAAAGCGGCCGCTAATAGAGGCATACTCTTATCGTACCATAACCGAAATTTTTCTACTTATTAATTAATTGTTTCAATAAAAAGGGTGCAGTTTACCGATAAAAATACCGTGTTTAAAGCACGTTAACTTCGCTTCTAAATTTGACGTTGTTCCAGACTGAAATCACATGGTATTAATTTTTTTGTGCGGCATTTTGCTGTCAAACACCACTATTTACGTATCGTGTTACTGTACTTTACCCTCAATTAACCGGTAATGCATTACTTACCTGTTATTTGCTCAAATATGCAAGTTTTTGTGTTTTAGAGTGACCACTAAAGAGAGCTCTTAAGAAATGACATAATTGTATGGAATTACAGATACTTTGCATGAGATGTGTTGTATGAAAATATAGAAATAATTTAACGAGTCGAAGAACAAACATAATTATAAAAAATATCGCTATAAAGTGATTTATGCCCTATTGTTAATTATTTTATGCAAACTGATTATTGCTCGGATAACATAAATTGTTTTTTCTCTGACACCAAAGACCAATTAGTAACTAAACAGAATAACATAAAACAAAGTTTCATTGTTGAGATGACTTGTGTGTGGTCATATATGCTGAAAATTTATCGGGTATTTTATCCTTATTATTGGTTTTTATCCGGCGCATCGGTGTCGGCAAAGCATTAATATTCGCATTGTTTATGTTATAATATGTGAAATTTATGGGATACCCGATAACATTAAATTTATTCTGTCTTCTCTTATAAATTCAGCATTGAGTTTGTTCTTATCGCAATTTCAATATGTCAAAGGGAAATTCCAAAAATCTTGTTGCAGCGGAGAGGTATTGATGTACCACCTACAATATTCAAATTATTTCTTGTATTCTAAATCGTTGATTTAACCTTGAATTTATGCATTATCAATCTTTGATTTTATTAATGAAAATGAGTGTACGTCTACTGCGAAAGGTCATGCATGTGATTTGATGTCGTTAAGAACATACCTACACTTTTCTATCTGAGAAAAAAATTATTAAAATCTAGGAGTAGGTAAATTTATATTAAAAAATATATCTAAACTAATTAGACAAAAAAATAGGATGAATAAAAATTTATTCCAAAAACTATTTTTGGAAAATTTATGCGGTGAGTAACCACAATAATATTTAATAATTTGCAATAGACACCAAAATCCAGCATATCTTATTATTAATTAATTCGTTTGAATATTTTAATAATTTAGCGGTTGTAAAAAATTATGTAAATTTCAATTCCTACATACTTTTTTACAATTTGCACCTATGTAATTGCTGTATTAAATTTCATTTTGGATTTGCGATAAAATACAAGTAATCCAAGTAACTAATATCCTCCAATTTACCCATCAATCGCGAGATTTATTGCTGCATTAATTTATCGCCCCGTTGGTTCCCTAATAAAATCATCTTATGGGATCCGTATAATTGTAAAATATGAGGAGAAAGTTTCGCTGCACTCTCCACGACAAATTTAATAATAATACCCCTTTGACTACCAGGAAAACTGGTTGCAATTTTGAATCATTCACGCCCACTGCGTTCACGAAGCACCGAAAAGTGAAAAATCTTGTTAATCTTGATAAAAATCTCGCGTATTTCTTGGCCCGCGGTTCAACGTATTCGTAACGTTTATTGAAAATTAATTCAATCCTCTTAAATATTGTGTAAATTTGCCTATTTATCTTCCTACTTACAGTTACATACATTTTGTGGTAAGTATAAATTAGGAAGTATATTTGTTTGTTTACCATTAAACGAAATATAAAGGAGATTTCATGAAAAATATAGTTATTTTTCAGTTTTAGAAACCTCTTAAGTAGTGCAAATTGCATGATGTGATACACCATTATGAGCTAATTTCATCAGTAATTCAATGCATTAATTATTCTTATCAGCAAGGTCTCTATTAATAGTAGGACTTTCCCATTCTTTTCTACGAAAGATAATTTTAGGTGGTTTAAATATGTTAATGGGTCATGGGTTCATGGGTAAAAGTCTGTGAGTTAAACCCTATTGAGTGTACTTGTGGGACAATATGGGACGACGTATATTTTAAGGAGAGTAAAATAATTTTATTTACAAACTAAATCGAGATGTGAGGAAATTATGCATGTGTATTAAAACTCCTATAAATTTCCAGCAAGTAGGTAAGTACATGCACGCGATATATTCAAGAAGTTATTCTGGGAGGTCTTCATTAAATAAGAAGCACATGTTTTGAGTTTTGAGTTTTTGCGAGAGAGGGTTGTCTGATATCCGTCTCGTAAGTTTTCAGCTGACTTCAGTTCGAATTTAAATCGCAAAAAATCCAAATTATTCGCTCTCTAAATTTAGTGCGGCTCTATAAAAAGCCCATCTAAGCTCTCTAATAATTTACCAATATATCGCCTGTCCTAATTTTACTCCATTCTCTGTCCCAGCTCATAAATCACCCTGACAAATCAACATTAGAAAATACGCGTTTCTCACGGCTAGTGCAGGCTTCAAGTGCAACTATTTACGCACTCGAAAATTACGCGTTTAATTATATAGAAATATTACAATAAAATGCGATCCCACGAGATGAGGACGAAATTTATTCGGTTGGCGCGCACTCAAATCATTAAAATCATTCCACGAAACCTGTCCTCTATTATTTCCTTCGAACTAAGGAGTTAGGATCATATAATATGTTTGAAAATAACTGCTGTAAATGCAATTGATGCGATAACATGCAGCAGCAGCTGGATTAGAGCCAGTAAATTCGGCTTTTGAAAGACGATTCTTCCTGATGTCATAAACTCGAAAAAAATCTGGATGCCATAGAGAACAGGTAAATTATAATTATTTATTTCTTGTTTAAAGCGTTGCTATGCTAACTCTTGCCATACAGGATTAATTAGATAAACATTTATGGTTTATTAAAATAAAATTAACTATTTTATAACACTCGTAAAATAGGGAATATATACGCAAGTTTTACACGTGTATTTAATCTATTTTTTATTAATCGATAGGTTTATTCGATAAGCATTTACATTTTCGAATATAAGTTGATTTTGCTTATCGTGTTAGGTAAGTACCCAGTCATTGAGAATTAAGATAATGAGAGCATTAAAAAACACAAGTCGTAACTCCGAAGTAGTGCCAATAAACTTTAATAAATACAGAAGAAATGCGTTAACTAATTACATACATCGCATGACTGCTGCGTGCTTAATCTCACGTGCACAACTCGACTTTTCGTCACTTTCTAACCCGCCGGTTCGGCGCATTTGCATCTCTCTTTCGCAAACTAAATGAATTTTATCTGACAATAATATAATTAATAAGCACCGACGAATATTAATGGAAAACGTGCTGTTAATTGATGTATTTAGACACTTTTCTTAGTGTAGGTAGTGTTTGTGTTTGTTTTCCTGCAAATATTGCAAGTATATGCTTCTCGATGTTGATACTCTTTGACAACTGGCTAGGTCAATTATAAATAGAATCATAATATTCTTGCAGACGTTACATAGACAAGAGTATTTATTTACCTCACTTGAAAGCATAACTTCCTACAGACGTTTGTGTAGGTATTGATTAAATTCATTAAAACATCTAGTAGATATCTCATTCGTTTAAAGAAGTTATTATTTGAGATTCGATTATTAGTTAGCGAAATTAACAATGAAAAATAATTAAGAATGCTTCGGTAAATGCTTTCAGAAATTACACATTTTTGGAATAATGTTGTTATCTATAATCAAAATCATATATAATGCAATAGTTGCAACCAATATTTTATTTGCAAGCAACGTAAAATTTGCCGTGATTTATAACTTTTAAAAAATCCAAGCGAATAACCTGCCTTAACTGGTATTTAATTCATCGTTGCCTAAAGGCCCAGAAATTTTAACCGCCTTTCTCGCTAGTCCAGCGGACGACAAAAAAATCTTTGAGAACAACTCTCGTATATAATATTATTAATATGCATATGTATGCATCTATAATGTGATAAAATTAATATATTAATAAATAATTGCTGGTGGTTTAAAATTTTCCTTGCAAGAAATATTTCACAATTTTCATTAACGACTTGATTTGGGTTGAATATAATGTTTAATATTTTATATGGTTGTTATTCACTGAGCTATTCATGGCGCGAAATGATCAGAAACGATTCACATCTTGATTAAAAGGTAATTAATGGGTACCTCATGCATAATTCATAAAAAATTTACTGGTACCAATCTACTCCTTAATTTAAATAATTAAATTTGCGTAATGTGGCACTGCAAATAATGAAGATTTTTGCCTTATATACCGTTCGTTTACCGATTCTTATTTTATACCTAATAGATTCTCACCGACTTGAAGTTTACTATACAATGAAGAATCTATCCAAGAACGCGCTTCTTTTACAAACGAGTTTCAGTTATTTTTCGGATCCCCTAATTCCGGTTTATATTTGCAGAAATCGATGAGCTTTTCCGCTGCACTATGACTGGCAATCCCTCTCGAACGCCAACTCAAATTCTTCGATCGGAATCAATAAAACAAGAGTGAAATATTTCAATGCAAAATTTAGGGATACCTCGCAATTTATATCGATTACTTCATGCATATACTCATCAAATTGATTCTTTGTAGTTCGCGCTAATGGTCTTCCAACTTAATAATTGCTTAAATCCAGCCGATTATTAATTTCGTTTGAACGAATTCTACCGCTTTAAATTTTTTTAATCGAAGACATACATTTCTCGAACCGGTCCCCGTTTGGACTTCTTCGGATTTCCTCGGCCACGACTGAAGAATTTTAAATGCTAACGCGACTCGCCGCCGTATTAAACGTATTACATATGTTTCAGTCCCGCGTAGCTAATACTGCAGTTATTGATATACCATTTGCAACTTTCTTGCGGGAGCATAGGCCTCCGGAGGCGCGTATCAATGAAATTCTGATGCGGATGCTTCTGCAAACATCTGCAGGCTCTAACGGTACAATATAGATAACTCTAATACATGTTTGGTAAGTTGCTAGTAATCAGCACATGTTGGTTCTACAAATGCGATTCCAATGATATAAATTAACCATTAAGTGGTACGTTGAAAACCGCTAGTTTCGTAAATTTTTGGCCATCAGATTTAGTACGTTCTCGATGTAAAAAGAACATAAGTACTAGCAAAATAAGTGCAATTATCCTGTTTCCGAGTTCTTTTGTGCGGGAAACATTCGAAAACAGTTAATCACACGGAGTTTTTTGCACCGGAGTGCACGGAGTTTTTGAGAAACAGTTTAACGGCTGACAAGTTAATACCATATGATATTTTAAAGGATGCCGATGATGTTTCTCGACCGGCCATCGGCGATTTCAAGGTTGAGATTTGTTTCCCAATACACGCAAGACATTGTGAAAGATATTGTGCATAAGTATCTCATTTGCTGGCTCTCAAGTCACTGTCAGTTTTATTCTAAAAATGGAGAAGACCACGATGTGAGATACGCGGATTTCGGCAAAAGATACGATTAGAAATGATTTATTAGAGCTCAAATCCGTTTTCAGTTGCTCTAAATGTGTTATAATTAAAAAGATATAGCCCTTTGAAATTAAAAAATTTCGGGTTTTGACTCATACCTTATCAACCAATCATAAACCACTCACGTCTTGTTGTATAGTGAATAGTATGAATTTTCGAACGCAGTAACAAAGAATACACAAACGAACAAAAATCAAACTGTCATTTGTCAGATTTTTCTGAAAATAATGCACAAAACAAATTACACGAATTGCAGTTCGGCACAAAACACTTTACTGATAATATTGAAGTTGACAAGGATGTTGCCAAATAAATTTTTCAGGACCATTATTTGTGTTTTTAACACGAAAATCGGTTACAATTTATACAGATGAAGATGTTATTTCGATATTAATATATCGAATTATCCATTAGGTAATGGAAGAAATGGATAAATCAGAAAATGTTTATTGCAATAAATATACAAAAAACGCACATTTTGCGGAGTAAAGAAGAGTAATAGGAAACGTGGCAAACTTGCTAAATGTGACTTCTCTTTGAAACTCTCGCTTTGATTGGAGCAGAGTGTATGACGATTGTGTAACGTTTTTCAAACTTTAAAAATTAATTGCGGCCTTATTTGGCCACAGAAAAAAATAAAAATTTCATTAAGCGCCTTTTTAGAACACACGGTTTTGAAAAAAAAATTAAAAAAAAGTCGTGGTCTTCTCCATTGGTGGTGAATAGGCCAGGTAATCGAGGGAATAATTGCGGTGGTAATAACACCGATTCTTACCGGGACGATGAGTGTAGTTCCGGAGGAGTGGTTTGTTTATAATTAAGGTTATAAATTAATTCGATCGGGCGGAGTCTCGTCATTTAACGTTACGTAAAAACGGTCTAATGATCGCAAGTCGACTCATTTTTTCCTTCGGCGACCTAGAGGAAAATGGCGAGTAAATCGTTAATGACATGTTTACAAATCGCATCGTTAAACGTTAACAATTTATGCGTTATAGAACTTATCATTATCCTCCCCGTTTGCGCTTTAAACGCTCGATGGTTAACGAACTCCTAGAATCACTCAGCGTTTTTATTAACTTCAATTTGTACCGACCTTTTACCGGCATAATTGTAATAATAATAGGAGTACGGATTTCATTATTACTTTATTCGATATATAAGGATTCCGATGTAAATATTATAGGTAATTATTTCTCGGTTCTGATAATAAAGTGTCTGGGATATTTTCTCTTTAATATAATTTATAGATGTCCTAATTAAACAAATTGGTTCGTGTATTTTTCACACCCGAGCGGAACGTTAAAAAATAACCATTTATTTAATTATGCGTGATATAATTTTCTAGAAAATGCAAATCGCGTTTGATTAAAAAATCTGTCCTAAAGTAATTAAAACGTGCATTGATAAACGTAATTTGCTTGATAATTGCTGTACATTAAAAAATCTCTTCATATTGATGTCTGAGGCAGCTCAATTATTGGGGATATTAAAAATAAATGGGGCGACACATTTGTAAATAAACATATCAAATGACGCCAGGGAGTAAATAAATTTTTGTTTGTTTGTGTAAATGTGAAATTTGTCCGTAAGATATTCATCGTTAAAATATCTTATACTTGCTCAATTACCAGCGAGCATCAGCAATATTAAAACTTCATGAATACATCTGCAATTTTTCATAATTTTCCTAAACGACATCACAATTAAATATCTAATTTTAGACGCTTATAAATTAGCTGAATTATACTCTATTCATAAAACAAATAATCGTATATCTAGAAGGGCAATTTTTATCTAGTACCGAAGTAGGTAGTACTTAAACCTTGTATCTCAATCGCTAGAAATCCTGACAGCACGAAGCACGTGTGAGAACTCACAATTTACGAGATCGAGCGAGACCTTTCACCGCAAATTGAGCCAACGGATCTAAACAACTCGACGACGAAATAAATTCCATAATCGACACAATGTATTCACAGCGAGATTTACAATTGATTATTTGTGCAACTGGGAAAATAAACCGGCCATTAGAGATTTTTAACCGAGTGATTTATTTAGAGAAAATCGGCCCGGGATTTATTGTAGATTATTTTCTTCTACGAAAGCATAAACACGTTTAATTTAAAACTGTAATAGATAGGTACTCGTTTATCTTATGATCCTAAAAAGCGAGTGAGATTTGTTATCAACTTAAATAAACTATTGTGGTATTGTGATGGTAGATTATTCATTTTAAAGTGATTTTTTATACAGGGTTCTAAATGGTATACGTTTGAAGAATAGGTATAATAATTCCTGGATAATAACATAGCTTCAAAACAATGACTTTTCTCACCAGCTTGAATAAGTTATACTTCTATGTATCGCCTGTTTATACAGTCTACCGCAGCAACCCATCGACTCATTAATTAATCAAGCTGCAAATACAGGATGTCCACCGATATGTTGGATAATAAATTCGCTTACTAAAATACCCAACAAATCAAAATTTTTGGAACGTATATAAACCGGAATTGCCAACTTGTAAGAGGTGTGCATTAAAAATTCGGCAGAGCACACCAAATTAAATCGTTTCGCCTTCCTTCCTAAACGAATAAACGTTCTAAAACATGCGAATGGAACAATAATTCGATTTGAATAAAATCACAATAATCGCCAGACGGCAGTGCACCATGCAACATTAGTATGTTTACTCAACATTTTATCTTTTAACGTGCATACTAATTTCGAGCGAAGGTGAAGGTTCTACAAAATAACGCCGGACTATTTTTATGCACGCGGTGCATAAACAAAGTTTTATCAATGAAAAAAGGGAAAGTGATCGCACAGCGTATATGGTAATTGAAATAGATTGTTTGTTACGATGCATCAATGAATGTATCGATGAACTTTTCATTGCTATTTTATTTATACTTTGTATCCAATGCGGATCTTTTTCGTACTCGCATTAAGTGAGATGCAGGAACAATTATTAGGCTGGGTATTAATAGGATGGTATCCAACATTGTTTGCGGAATTAATTTTGTAAAAAATTAACGCATCTCGCCATCATCAGAGATAATTCGAAGACGGCGATGCTGACAGATATATTTTTTGATTCAAATATAACAAGAATTCGTGACCGAAACTGGCACTCCGCCAGGCCTCATGTATAAACCATCAAAAAATAAAAAAATTTAACACGGGTATATTCGTAACAATTAAGTAATTATGCAGCGCTAATATATATTCTTAATTAGCCTCAAGAAAATGTTTGATTTTACTAAAATTCTCACATAATTTTGAAGCAGTTAAAGGATTTAAATGATACTTCGTATAATGAAAATTCTAGTAATAAAAGCACGTTTCGAGTGACGGGGATGAGGGAGGAAATTTATAATTAGGTATATTAGGACATCACACCGGCGTGTTTGGAATTAGCATGTTAAATACTTAATTCAATTTCGCATGAATTATAAAAACGTTCGATCGCCTGGAGCTGGTTGGAAACGCGAATTTAATAATACACGGTATACACATATGGATACTTCCACTTTTTCTCATCAATAATATTCGGATTTGGTCGATTCTTATTGCAAAAAACCCGCGTTACCTACATACTTGTCATATATTTAGAAAGGTTATCAATTTAATTTTCCGATTGTAGATACGAAATGAATTTAAATTATCTTGTGCATAAATGATTTTTTAATTGCTAAATTGTTAATTATGGAGATTGCATTACTTATTATACTACTAAAAGCATAAAATTACATTGTGGGCCGTTTAAATGCGACTTTGTTTAAACTTATAATGATATCTGCATCTGAGTTTATCGCAAGTTTTTAAACAAAAAAATTAATGATATTTTTAATTCGCTAATCTGGAGATTATCGCACGAAATTTTGATTCAATAAAATAATGAAGGCACTTAATGGGTATTTAATGATATATGAAAGGATTTAATTTAAAAAAAAAGCTTGCGGAAGCTATAATAACACAAATGTTATTGTTTATTAATAAGCACTCTATTTTGAGAAAAATAATGTGCAAAATTTAATTTTACATTATTTATATGAAAAATATGTACTGTGGGTAGCTGTAATCGCTCCCCTATAATTTCTTTAATATAAAATGCACCCTTATTTTGCAAAAAATAATGTTCAACAATTAATAATAAAATAGAATATTACCTTTAAAATCGGGCGGGTAGGAAGAATGGCAATCGACAATAGAGCTAATATTCGTGCTGGTGGTGGATGGAATCTCCGACGGCGGGGTCAGCCGGATCAGCTTGCAGGGCGGCTCGCCCATCGGCGGCCCCCCCGAAAAATCGCAGTCCAGCCGCCTCTTCAGCGGCGGCGGGCTCTGCGGCCCCATCGGTATGGGCGTCACTTTCATAACTTTCGCGCTCAGCTGGTCGGAGCACTGCGAGGACCCGGAGGAGTCGCAGTCGAACCGCCGCCTCAACGTCGTCACCAGCGGCGGGCTCTGCTGCGCCTCGACGCCGATCTCGTCGGGGTTGATGTTGCCGTTCCTCAGCATGACCTCGTCTTGGGCCTGGGCCCGCCGCAGCGCCGTCTGCATGGCCATGACGCGCTGCCTCTCGGACGTCAGCCGGCATTTCTCGCACTTGCAGGAGCGGTACATGCAGTACCGCTTGTGCCCCTTCAGGGCGATCTTTTTGCTGTGGTTCCTGCAGCGGGCGCACTTCGGCGGCGTCCTCGGGGACGCCGACGTGCTGGACGCGTTCACGTCCAATTTGTTCTCGTACTCCTGCGAATCGGACATGTCTCTGTGCTGGCGAAATCCACCAATGTCTAGTCCATGCTAAATCGCGACCAGCGGTGATCCAGAGCGAATTAATCGGTATAGGGAGTCACTGCACTCGCTCTCGAGACTGGCCGTGAATTCGATGCAAAAGCAACAGGTCCGATAAGACAGCACGCGGAATAGTTGAGCATGTGTCGGGCGAGTAGTCGCGAAATCAACTGTCAGTCAGTCGTGCAACGGGCGAGTGAAGTAAGTTGCATTGGCAGTGCAGTGGGGCCGGGGGAGCAGTCATTTACGACTTTAAGCGGTGGGGTAAATGCATGTGCAGGACTGCAGTTTAGAAGCGTGTTTTATGCGGTAATAACGCGGGGAAGTGAGTTTTGATGGCAGGTATTCAAAAGTAGTTTTGTTGCAATTCGACGAATACCAGTGGGGTTATATCGGCCGTTTATGATATTATGCTGTGTTCTATTTGTTATATTCCTCGGCATTGTTGTTTATGGATCGTAATACGTCTGTGTTGCTGTATTAACTAAATTTTCCTGGTCTTGTTTAGATATTAAATTTTACCAAATTAATATCTTTGTTCGGTCTAAGTACCTTTCTAGGTACGTTGTTCGCTTCTTTATTGCACACTTACTTTTATATAAGTCTGGTTTCTATCACCAAAATTAATTATTCTTTTATAAACCTATATACACAAAACTTATCTACAATTTAACAAACCTTATAATTATTCCAAAATAATTAAAAATTCTACTAACAATCCAATATTAAGAGGATACCGGACCTCTTCTTTTTTCATAAAAACGCCAATACTTCTAGAATCGTTAGTTTTTATCCGATTTTTATGAAATTTGGGGAAGTTAGTTAAAAATAATAATTGTTTTGAGGAGACTCATTCAAATTTTTGTAATCGTTTTATTTTTCAAATTTTTTTAATTTTTGAATAAAAAGGAGTCCGCGCAATTCTATAGATAATTTAAATAATTTTGTCGTTTGTATATTTTCAAATAGTTTTGTAAATTTTAAATGAGAAGCTTTCCCACCTTTTTTTCATTGGAACCTTATAGAAAGGTCTAATAAGGTTGAAATTTGTTTCACGCGCGAGAGCTCCGGTACGCTCATAAAGCAAACATACTCGTATTAAAAATTCATTATATTAGGGTACACTTAAATCTTAAATTAAACCATAAATCAATAAAAATAAATAAATAATTATCCCTTAATTGTATCATCCATTAAACGATGTAAGTTTTTGCCTAATCGTTTTTTAACAGAACTGATTATTGCAAAGTGCATTTAATTCACCTTTTACAACTATTAATTTACAACAATTATGCAATTATGTATATATATAATTTTTATTTAAAATAAATCTCTATTAACGTACACGTCGCGATTGAAATAAATTAGAATTTTAATTGTGAATATTATCAAATTTTCATTCCTCTAACACGCGATTATAAGTTTATTAACGAGCGAAGAAGAGAAATATACAGTGGGTAGCAATAAAATTGGAGATCAAAAAGAAAAATAAATGTGTGTTGTACAGGTCGTATACAAAAAAAATAATTTTTGCTTAATTCAGAACTTTATGAGGACAGACAGATGTGAACTAATTATTTTAGCGTGGACACCGACTGCGAAAATCCTAAACGGGCGTTGTAAATCTTGTCAAGTTTATAGTTCGCCCATAAAACTGCAGCATTTTTTATCCGAAATCGATAACGTAGCCAGCGGGGCTGTATAATTTGAAAGTTTGAAGATAGCGCGACGCCTTTCATATGCAAAAGCTTTTATCGCCCGGCGAGTTGAGAAAACAACCTTATTTAATGGGAGTTTTTCGTTACTTACCGATCCGAATTATTGTTCAAAACTCGCCTAATGTGGAACTAACGTTACGCAGTTTTCAGTAACGTCAATTTTTTTAGCAATTGATGGAATTAAGACGAAAAATTGCAAAAAACTATTCCTAAATTCCTATAACTACCTTTTCTTTGAATTTTTAGTATGCCCAAATGTCCCCAATAAATGCCCAAGTAAGTGCTCAATTATTGTATTAAATTCAAAAAATTTCAATTTATAAAACTCGTTGAGTCTCTTGCTATTGTGATCTAAATTAGAAGTTTCTGATAACAATATCAATGAAAGAAACTAATTATTTTAATAGATATTTCTTGTAAATTTGAAATTAAATTTAAACCTACTGGCGTCCTCTATAGATGAATCACTAAAATATGATGCGAAAAATTACAGAAATCTGTAAATTTAAATCCCAGTATTGCAGGCATCTGTATATTCCAAATATTTAATTCGAGCACTGTCAGTTAGATGGCGCTTTACCAAAAACTTTTAGGGGGTTTTTAAAGGGCCAAACATCTTATTTTTTATAGAAAAACCTTCAAAACATAGCAATACTAATAAGTTTTTTTGTTTTCTTTCATTAAATTATAATTTGAACGATGTAATGTTGATAATTTCTTTACTATGTAGATAAAATAGTTGGGAAATTTAGGTAGATTTAGAAATAAAAGATGTTAAGATCCAAATAAATGTATATATTTATTATACTGCTCAATGAAAACACAGTCACAACATCTCAGCTTATCCCAGAGGCTTTTTGCTGTGCCCATGGGAGCCGAAACAATTGCTGTACACCAAATAGTAAAATTGTCTAATGTAACATGGAATACGGCACACGCTAAATAAACAAAAAGCAACGTAGGAAAAGTGCATTTTACCGCACACTATGAGTACTTTGTACGTATATAGTATAGTATACGTCGCCACGCGTCCATACAAACGCAATATACCAATCTTCCTTTCACCGATCTACCAACCATCTCTATATATTATATAAATTTTTATATACAAATTCATTTAAAAATTCCTAAAGCTTATTTTTTATTAAATGTATCAACCTAAAATTTCTACAATAATTTTGTCAATACCAAATTTTGATTTACACCAATATAAATATAAAAATACTCTTAAATTTTTACACATATAAACTTTTCGGTGTGGAAGAACGGTGACGAGGATTTTAATAATTTTGAGCTATCTCGCTTTTTTGTACTAAATATACATTCTTATTCGATTCTATCGACGCATTTTCTTATTTTCTACGATATAGGAGCCTCGTGGCGTTAACACCAGTGACAATGACTTAATCCCGACAACTTTGCCACGACCTTTCTACGTTTAATAACTCGATAGTCGACACCCAATTTTCCACTTTTCCTTTTATATACACATCGAAATGGGCACACCTATGTTCCGAAAATTTTATTTAGGTAATACCTCATTATCGATTAGTAAAGTCCTCGATTAATTGAAGAATATTTCATTGCGTCAAAGTTTGTTATAAGAAAATTGAACGAACAGGGTATCCCTGTGTTACTAATACATAATTTTGTAATTGAACAGTTTGTTGAGATACCCTGTACAAAAATTAAATTAAAAATAAAACCTGGTTGATGTATTATATCTGTATATTTTTTGTAATGGGATAATGAGCAATGAAATTATTTCCGCGTGGAATAAGTCGGAAAAACCGGGCGGGAAATTTCGAACAGTTCGAGTTATGTGTAAATTTTAATCGAAAAATATTTGTGAACCCTTGCCAAATGAGTGGTAAATTCAATTTGAAATATCCATGCAACTGGTGCAGCTGCATTTCCGGAAATTTAGAAGCCAAAATTTTGACATAATTTAGTGGCTTTTCATACGCGTGACGATTGTCACTTGAAAAACGTCGTTGTCGAGTTTACATGAGGAAGACCGAAAGAGTCATCTGGTGACAAAATTAAACTTAATAGATGGATAACATGTTACAACAAGGGCGGTCTCTGGTTATATTGCACGCCTTCGGAAACTATTTGGTGAGAAACTGCGAAAATTTTGAATTTTACAATGAGTCGAGTACGTGTGAATGCATTGTATTGTACAAAAAGTGTGAGGTGTAAATATTTACAGTGTATCTAACTTATCTACTGTTAAACCCCTCAACAATTAGCTCGAGTAGTAATTTAAAAATCTGACAAAACTTTTTATTTTCTTCAAATTTACTTTAAATTTTATTAGTAGTTGGCCGAAATATTTTCAATATGAAAACTGCTCATTGTCGATTGGTTTAATTGGTTTAAAAATTGCTCCTGCAAAAACGGATAGTTTCCTCAATTGACTCAGAGGGAGCTCCTGTTGTAAATGCCTTAACAAATAACAATAACAGCTAAACGTAACCTGTGTTTATAACATGGGTAACTGAAACCATTGAATCTGTTATGTTTATTATCTACTTTCTAATCAAAGTTACTATATACCACAAATAGTATAGCCCGGGTGGACAAAAACACCCATGGCGGCCATCTTAGCGTAACAATATAATATTTAAGAAATAATCTTATGTTATGTAACCGAGTGTCTCTTGGTTGAACGAATCAGAACGACAGCAGGCAGTCGAGGACCTCGAAGGAGCTTTGGTTGGGCGTTGTGTCTATTTAGGGCCCTTAATTTGTAATTTTTTTTTCGTAAAAACAACTTTGAAGGCACTTTTTTGACGGACGAATTGGCCCAGTGAAATTTTGAATGAGTATGAATTATTACCGGTACACGAAAATTTCGACTACTGCAGAAGTTTCGGTTGGTTGCCTTCATTGCTATTGCATCAGTTTTAGTGTGACTTTTATTTAATGGCTATTTCAGATTTGAGAGCTCCTGCGAGGTCCTGCACCGCCACAACGCAACTAGTTTGCTACTAACAAAACAACTTGTTATCGTTACATACTGTACAGTATCGTTTGTCGGCTAATATTTCAATCCAAATTATTAAATATTTCAAGTTTTTCAGATATAGGTTACTGGACATTTTCAGATTCATCAGTATATTTCACGGTTGCGATAATTAATCGAGCGGAATTATTGAGAATAATTAATAAATTTATTGAAATTTTATCCAACTTGGTTTAGGATGTATTGAGTACTACAACGATCGGTACTTTCTGACCTTAACGTCTGTTTTATTTAATACGGGGTGATCGTACCGAATACGTTGTTAGAATTCTGCTACTCTAAACAAATTAATTAACACCAAACTTCTATTATTATTACCACAAACGTTTCTTATAAATGTACCTACAAGTTTCCCTAAATTCTCGAATTATTGTAAAATTAAACAATTTTTTGTTTAACCATTGCAATAAATAAACCAGTAGGTGAACGCACTTTGCATTAGTCTGTGAATTTTTAAGAATAATAAGTCATAATTGAGCTTAATTGTGAATGTTTATGGGGAATTTTTTGGTGTTAATAGATTCGTTTTGGGGCAAAACCAGTGCTATTTACGAACAGAAAAATCGAACGACTAGTGGACTACCCTGTAAAATAACGTGAATGATAAAGGAAACGATAGTTCATGTGAAAAATATTACGAACCGAGGTGAAGTCAAAGAAGACACCCGGGTATTTTACCAACAATTGTACATGTATACTACAATCCACACAAAATTCTATGTATTACATATTGGACTAGAATAGTTGATAATTAATTTTATGGAGAAACGGTTAAAAATCGTCTGTGTCAGTGGTAAAGAACGATATACACTAGCAAATAATAGCGCTATAACGGTAGGAGATTTTCGTCATAAGAAAATAGAATAAGGCAGATTTTGGTTATACACACTCATATCATTTTTGCTTCGAAATTTAATTTTAAGGCGCAGAGGTGCTTAAAATAAGCTTGTACTTTTTTCGTGATATTTTTTTCAAGTATCATTTTTGAACCGGTGACCTAAATGTTTTCCCGAACAGTGTTAAATCTGTAAAGTATAAGTACCTCCTGTAACTAAATGATAAATGTGGTCAACCTCCACACGCATACCGCAGCTTTATATTCCAACAAAAACCATTATAATACAATTTATACATAAAATCGTATATGAAATTAACATCCATTGTAATTTCGAATAATAACCGGAAATCTGGTGGAAAAATTAAAAATGTCAATCGTCTGCTGATGGATATTTTGCTGGAATATATACGGAAGCTTTTCAGCATGCTATAGAAGCCGCTTATTGCCAAAGATGTCGCCAAATGTGTGTGCATTGAAACCAAACAATGCAAACGAAAAAATCGTAAAGGTACTTCAAATTTTAGAGACCTTCGTCGATGAACTAACAAACCAGTAAATACGGGTATTTGGCTACCGCATTTGGTTGATGATAACGCCTGTGGTGTGTATTAAAAAAGTGTGTGAGTACTGGAATTTGTTCAGGAAATTCAGAACTATTATTAGCATTGCAGTGACGAACATGATTACTGATATGTTAGTTTTTGAATAAACCTCAAAAATTCTTTCTATTAGATCCTACTTGCGATCGATTGGATTACATATTTGAAATGCTGGGTGATTGTGAACGAAAATTGGATGATTACTACACCTTTGGACGTTTCGGTGCGGAGAGTTTGAAGTACCTCGATTAAACGAACACGTAAAAACTGCCAAAAAGTTGCAAAAATATTACTTAGGACGAATCGCTGAATTGGAATTTTCATTGCCAGTAATTTCCGCGGGACTTCTATTTGCTTATAATAGGAATTTTGCCGTTGCAACAATTTAGACATAATTTATTTTCCAAAACGATAAAATATATCAATCCCTCAACACTAATCTAAAAGTTTGATTCTAGTCTCACTAATAAGGAACGATCCGGCTAGAAATCCACTGGTAAAGAAAACCTCGCCTTCAGCAATCAAAAACCAATAACTCATAGGTTAAATACGCAGGGGCTTTGGGGAATCCTACCTACAGAAGGGAATCTACACTACGACCCGACAGCAAATCGGGCTTTGGATCGACCTCAAAAATTACTTTTACAGTCTCATCCAGAAAGCAATGTAATTCCTCCGGGACCTTTTCCAGGTCTTTTCTGAATTCATCTGTTGGATTTGTCTTCAACAATTCGAACAATAGCCTACTTCCGCTTTTCGGCTACAGCGAATTGAGGCGAGAGACTTATCGGCACGTGCGCTACTTTTAAAATTCGCTTCAAAACTCCGGCATTCCCTCAACAAGCCAGAAATATTCAACATTAAAAAGGCGCATTCACGAATTTTGATTCTCTTGACAACATCGAGTTAACTGTAACTACTTTTACTGGAATTTTTACTGAAATTACTAATATTGTAGAGTCAGAAAGAAACCCTCTTAATTCTTCTGTTAATGAAAAATTGTTGCACATTGCCATGGTAATCAAAAATTTCGTGAAATTAATCCCACCTTTCATTCTGCTTTTGGAAATCCGGAGCCGATCGTAGACGCAAGCACCAAGTTACAAAGTTTCTCGCATTGATGATATCGTCAAAATCGTCGGTTATATCTGTGAGAAGTTAAAGTTGGGTGAATTGTTAAAACCAACAGTAACTTTTTGAGGTCTTAGTTGTCAAGTTCACGGACTAACATAATTATAAACAAGAAGCACGATTCAGTCAAGTCAAATTCGTGTGAAAAAACCAATGCCAGTTTAACAAAATTCTTCTCTATTGTATCAGTTTTCAAAATAATCGAGTATTGTACTTTCTACATTTTGTGATAAAGGTAACGATTGCATTCAAACATTTAGAGTTATTTTAAACTTTATTATATTGTAGAATAAATTCATATTTTCCAAATTCACTCTCTTATTATAAAGTTTAAGATACTATAATAGTTTGCTATAATTATACTCAATTAAATCCTGTATAATAACTTATAGAACTCAAGGTTATTTTTTCAAATAAATTTAACCAGACTGATCATTTCTAACGAGACACCAAGTTATCATCCAAACAATAATCCGCTTTTACATACAAAACGCCTGCTTCTTACTTATCAATACGCCAGTCCATAGCCAAGTGAAAATCTGCAGGATTTTATTCTAAACAACATTTAAAAATAAAGCACTTGGGTATTCTCTTCATGATCCCATTGTTACACGCTGCCAGTTCGCAAACTTTTGTACTTAGAATTTTTAACCTGGTTCGCTATTTCTTATCTTATTTCAGAAATTAACACCGAATATATGTGCACATACTACCCGTTTTACATCTATTGAATGGAGATAAGCTTATTTACATTTATGTATAGAGTTGTCGTCGATTAACTGAAGAATCGCGTACGATTCAGAAATTGTTTTCTATAGACTTTTGTATATAGCTTAAGAAGAAGATAATGACGAAACAAACGATAACTTCATTTCATTTTACATCTGCTGAAGTTGTGGTTATAGTAAATGTACAGTAAATTATGTTTAATTAAACTTCTTCAGTATATCGACATAATAAATAATTTAATTACAGTTTTGATTTGAAGAACCAGGTGTTTTAGAGTTTGGGAACTGCCCGCATTATTGGGGTACTTTACAATCGACAACGTTAAATACTTTTTTTTTAAATTCTAATAAATAACTATCTTATATTAATTTTTTAAAAAACGTCATTAATTAATGTAATGTACCTGTGTGAGGTCCCGAGTTCAACGCAAATACAACCAAAGACTTTTCTAATAATACCCAAACGATCAATTTTGAAACGAAACTAAATTCATTAAATCCAACAAAATTCGAAATTAATCGTAATTGAATGGCAGTCTTTCGAATTTCGGCAGTTTCGAATATATAACTTTAGGAACAGCAAAATCACAATTCCTTAGTCTAGTTGTAGACTAAGATAATTTTTCTCGGGACCATATTGTTTGATTTCTTTTAATGATGTGACTGTAACTATTGTGGGATGAGAAGGAATACGTCTAAATTTTTATATACAAATTTCATTTTGCGATTTTTACTTCGGCCCTAAATTATTTGTACCTCCACTGTAAACCTGAGAACTGCCAATGGAGCTAAATCGAAGCGAAAATAAAAAAAAAACGAGCGAAAAATAATCCAAACTAAAATATATTTCACATTAATACATGACTAGTTGCCTCACACAGTGTTAAAGAGATCGTGTATTATTACACTAGTGATTTGTGCGCGTGTAACTTAAGATTAAATCATAAAAATTATCAGGTAAATATGCTGCTAAATAAAAATAAAAAAGAGCAACTAGTCTAAATAAAACAGTAAAAAAATCATACAAATAAACATAAAATTTCGAGGTGAAAATGGAGACAAACTAAAGAATATTTGAGCCTTCAGAAACTAAACAATACGAAGGCAATGTTGGTCATTATTTAGTTAAAACGAAAAATTAAAGTTTCGTTTCAACTAGATAATTTTTATGTCCAAAATATTATTGTTATAAACTCCTTTAATCGAGCTTAATATGTTAAAGTGTTTATGCGAGTCAGTCAGTTTTGCATTTCCTCATATCAAGTAGTTTTCTGAAGGTTCAAGTGCAATAAATTAGGCATATCTACCCAATAAAATGAATAATTTCATACCATCCTGTATTTTATACAGGAAGAAATAAAATTGTACTAAAATAATATTAAATCAATCGACTCTATGCACCGGGAATTAAATATATATGTGAGAAAAATTGTACAAAAGTCCCAATGCACAAAGCCGAATAAAATAAAAAATAAAATCTAGAAACGACTAGCAAAAATATAACTTTGGTTAGGAATGTAATTAATAATTATAAATAAAAATAAGCGATAAATACTATATACATTTTTGTTTCTATATACAAAACAGATTTACAGTTTACAGTGGTCGGAAATAAGTTCGTGCCCAAAGAAAATATAAACGAAAGTATTGATGCAGATTTTAAACTTTGCTAACTGCTGGTTTGTAGAAACTTAAGACTTGACTTTAATATTATTTATCCGGTAAATATTCAGGTAAATCACTGTAGAATTGATTGATTTGTATTCATCGTTCGCAGTTAACGAACCCATATATAATTATTAAGTCTTCGCTGCCAACTTAACACAACTATATCAACAAATGTTCGGATGCGTTCAAAGATGGCAAGGTTCTCTCGAACTTCGACGTCTTCAAAAACCAATAAAAACAACGAAAACTGTTGACAGTTTGTGAGATACGTCACCGATTCCCTTTGGTGTTGAGGACCGCTAACAGGCGGCACCTTTCGGCGCCCCCTTCGATCGGATATCACTAACCCGTCACTCGAGTTGTTCGAGGAAATTGGGAGATTTAAAATACTCCGGAACCGGATCGTCTAGCCTCGAAATTATTTTGTATATGGATTTCTTCCAGGATTGTTCGGCGTCTCGGCCCTCCTGGATCGCCTTGAAGAACTCCCGGAGGGTTTGCTCCACCACGAACCTGAAGTTTGTAGGAACCTGGAACACAATTTTCATTTAACTACCATTCACCTTATAATATCTAAATGAATGCCCTACTTTATGTATAAAATGTCGTTGAAAGCAAATAAAAAATAAGTACGTGAACTTCCCGAGATCATCTATTACAGCGAGCAATATCGTATAGCACACTCACATGCACCCCCTTTTGAAACTCAACGGAAACGATCGATAAATAAAAATAAAAAGCGTGTTTCTGCGATGATGTCTCGGTATAAATTCACGAACCTGTGGGCCGCATACCTCGATGTGATTATTTCTATTGTAGTGCAAATTGAGCACCCTGTAGAGCTCCGAATCGCCGCTGACGTGCAGATCGTCAGCGTTCTTAACTCCTTCGGAGACGGCCTGCCTCGCGTACTTCTCCATTTGAATGTAGTAAAACTCCCTGGAAAATCAAAAAACAATCTTAATTAATCAGAATTTTTAATCGTTGTTGTGAGGCTTGTAATTCCAGTGTTAGCTAGCGATATCCCTTAATTTCTATTATATGGTTCTAGTGTAAATAGCTTTAACAAAAACGATTATATAGGGATGAACAGATGTTCGTTGACGAAAAACCGTTACGAACTTTACCTGACGAAATTGACTTGCTTTCACTCTTATTCGGGTTTATTCACCCCTCTAGTCTAACAATAGAAGCGCATTCGAGCATTTTTTGCTCAATTTTTTACAACAAATAATTATATTTAGGCACTTTTTTCGACTACAAATAATAACTACTTTGTAACAAACGAGAGCATCGTTGCAAATCTGGAAATCTTCATCCATCAAGTGGTTGTTATCCGGCGATAATAGATCGAATGTTTACGTTGAATCGGTATTAATATTACCTAAACACGGTAGTGTCATGTCATTGAATTCAAACGCCAATTATAGGCCAATTGGGCATACATAATTAATATGGCTGTATTAGTGGTGGTAAAATATTAACGTTAACAACTGTTGCTTCTCGATTAAAATGCCGCGTTGGTTTCCCAAGAATCGAGGAATTTTCTATATAAATAATTGGAACGTTTGGTCGGGGATTTCTTGCTTCTTAGCATTCAACCAGCAGCGTTTTTTATCAGCCTACAGGTGCTGTATTTTTACGTGATCTTAAAACGCGAATGCGGGCTTGAACCTTTAAGAGGTCAAAGAAATGGACGCCGCCGCGCTTTCCCGACTTAGTATCAGAAATTCTTCGCAATTTATTGCGAAAACAACGCGACTAATCTCAAGAAAACTAGGACATATCCTGCATTATGCACTAGTATTTTGCGACTGGCGTTTTTACAAAATCGAATTGTTATTAACTTTAATTGCGACCGGTAATTAACTTCCACAATGCCGCTTCAATTGCAATAAAAAGTTTAAAACGGCTTGAAGTTGGCCGGGAAGTATTAGAAATCGAAATCGATCGCGAACAACCGTTTGTAGGCATCCAGATAAGACCCTTACGTCGCTGGATAATTTCCATATTCTTTTTTTATCGCCGAAGTGGATATATTAAAAACCTGCCATTGGGTGTCTTATCTTATCGAGATACGCACATCTGTTTAAACAGCGTGAAAGTTAGGTGTATAAGTAATTACTAGATGGGACTTATCTTTCATTTTCGGAAAATTGTTTACCCATCATTAGCGTCATGCTGGAAATACATAAGATTACGGAAAACCTCCCCATATGAGCTCTGTTATCTACCAGCTTTAATGCGCAATAACAAGATATGAACTTTATGCTCGATTGTAGATAATACTTTTCTTGATTATCTATTATTTACAGCAACTTAATTAAATACTACGCAAAAAATACCCTCGCGTTTCGAATTGTATCCTAAAAAACACTTAGGAAATAACAGTGTATCGACAAAGCCCTATCGATATTTTGGTCGATGGCAGTTGAATAAATACAAATAAAAGATATAACCGTCGTTTGGGGCTTTGGAAGTTCGTTGGATAAGACGCGTGCCTTATTCGGTTTCTCAAGACGCTATGGGAATTTCTTGAACATCGGGGTCCGGAAGGTAAAACCGAAAAGGGAGGGTAAATCAAAAGGCACAGCTGTTAAATCCTTTGTAGTCGTTTAACGTCTTTTGCTTCCAAGGAACCCTCTTGTGACTTACTTACCTGACGAATTCGGTTTCTTTATTTACCAGCGTCGCAACCAAAATCATTTTTAAAGGGATATAAAATTGGTTTTTACTATTATTTTGATACATTATAAAAAGCTTACAAGCGTTAAATTTATGTAGGTAATGAGTTTTGTTAAAGAGAGAATACTTCTATTAAAAGTAGGGAGTATATCATATTGAAATATAATTAAAAAAAAAAAATCTTAACGATGTTGACAATAGAATCATATTATACTAAAATGACTAATTACTAATTATATGTACGTGGAGGCTAACAAGCTAAGTGAGATAACAACTGAGCCCAAAGTAATGAAAAACATCCCCTAGATGTAAAGAAAAAGGCCTACCCCACTAATTAGACTCAAGACCTTAATTGAATGATTTTTAATTACGTTTGAATTACGGCTGACGTCGAGGGATTTTTAAATCATTAAGGTTGCATGTAAAACTGTAGAATAACCTGCTAATTACTACTTATTATTTCTTATTTCAGTATACTTTTTAACTTCTTAATTCAATAGTAATCTATTCACTTTTGTTGTCCTATTGTTATTTTAAGCATATGTTTTCATATCGATATCTGGCGCCGAGTTTATCCCAGTTTATAATTAACAATTTATGAACATTCACTAATCAATATTCACCAATTAAGGTAATTAATTATTGATACGCTCGTGCGGCAAGATTTCGCAGGCGGAACGGGCGTAGAGAGAAGGTGTACCTACCCCGTTAAATTACGTCCGGTCACTTAATTTTCCTCAAATGGACTTCGGTTAATTTTTAATTAAGATTACACACCTTGATTCGATTCGAAACGAAAACTGATTTACTCGCCCGGCATTCTGGCGATAAAATAATCAAAAATACCGTCTTTGAAACAAGCGGAGGTGATTAAAAAATTTTAATTCATTAAAAATTTCATTTCTGCGAATAGCAGGGTATTTCGCAGCAAACTCCATTATGCGAATTACGCTCGTTATTAATTGTTCCGAATTCTTCGCGAACAGCCGCAACAATGATGTTTTTTAAAAGTTAAGTGTTAAATCAGTTTCAGTCTTATAATTACCAGTGTACTTAGGGTAGCATCGCGAAACGCTACCCTTATCTAAATAATTAACGACAATGTATGTATTTCTATTATTCTCCGCGGCAACAATGCATTTACGAATTAAAATTCCAACTTTCTTTCTCAACGAGAAAAAGATCATCAAACCTCGAAGAGCTTGCTTGCGGAACAAAGGACGGAAAAATCCGTATTGTAAGTTCGTTTCGAAATAAAATTGTAACTTGAACTTAGTTAGACGCTAATTAGTCAATGCTGTGCTAATTAAAAGCGTAGAGTATTGAACGAGTCTGCATGAAGTTTTTATAAAGATTTTTGTGCAGAAAATTCCAAGTTTCCGCTCGCTACACTACCCGCAATTTTCGTTTTAAATTAAAAGTGTAAATGTGCGTAACTCACCTGAAATTCGAGAACCACTTCACTAACTGGGCAGTGTTGTTTTTATTGAATTTGATGTCCGGGAAATACATTTTGAGTACGGCCGAGCTCGGATACCTCACCCAGAAGAACATCAGCTTCGCTTTCCTGAGGTGCATCGGTGTTAATGTTGACGAGTGCTCAGGAGTTAAGGAAATACCGTTCTATATTGTGTGCAAAAATACTTTTCATGAAAAACCGAGGTCACCAACATTTGGTTATTGAATCACTTCAATTTCCATTAAAACAATTCCTTCAAATCTGCGGATATTTCAGTATATTGTATATCAAATTTGCTACTACCTATTTCATTTGTTGGAAGAATAAGGTAACCAAAGGCGCGTTTGAACTTAATCTTGACTCGTAATAATATAATTTAAACCGCTTGTAAGTCTTCCTATTCAATCTCTATCTTCTAGGGGTTAAGTTTTCCGTAAGGTATCAATACTGAATCTGAATAATACCTTATTAGAATCCCTACACTAGTAATTCGCCGGCGATTCCAGAAAGAAAATCAACTTATATATCGTTTAATATTACATACGTCGAAACTAGCAAGGTAGAACTTTAAAACAAAGTTACCATTCTATTATATTGTTCCCAACTTTTTAAATTATAGAGATTACGAATTCTCGATTCGAGGGAACCTGTCTTATGTGAAGTAGAGTGAATTCTATCACATGTTTTGGAAGAAAAGAAGACTAAAACATTCTCAATTGCCGGTTAAACCACATATGTACAAGTTAGTTCCCAACGAATTAATAAATTGTAATCGTTAATACTTAATAAATATCGATGGATTTTTTTAAAGCTACGAGAAAATAAGAGTCGAACAAAAAAACAACATACTGAAACACCGAAGATCCGAATGCGATAATAAGAATACATACATGATGCGCACTAAGATTTTTACCAAAATCTTTGCATAAAAAGGATATAGTAGGCTGCATTCCGTCGTAAGAAATGTCCCCTGAGTTGCAGTCTGAGTTTCTATCACCGTTGTCCATGTTCATGCCGTTGGAGGGCCCTCTCATGTGCCCATAGTCCGGGGAGGCCCCGTGCTGGGCGGCTGCCAGTAAAGCGGGATGGAGGAGCGTGGGGGGATGATGCACGGGCGGTGATTCTCGCTCGATCTTGTGCATCCTGGGCGGAGAGGAGGAAGCCTAAATTATCAAACAAATTTCCCAATTAGAAGAAAATATACCTACACTGCCTTAGAAATAGCTGCAGACCATCGATGCGCAATGGTTATCACCATTTAATTGTTGCGCATCACAGGCAATGTCTCCAGCTATTTCAGTATGTATGTAGAGCAAAAATTGGTGTCCTAAATAACATGTATTTTCTAAATTTTCTTAAATTATGTGCAAAATTAATGAATGTTGTGATATAAATACCTGCATCGCCATGTGATGCCCGTGACTTGGTCCATGAAAGAAGGGGCTGTAGGGCGAAAAAACCTGAGATTCGTGGAGGCCGGGATTGGGAATCGCCACCGAGGTCGGCAGGGAGACGGGCAACATCGGCGGCGGCTGGTGATATGGGGGCGGCCTGGGCGAGGGGCAGGAGTTCGGCTCCATGGCGGAGGGCGGCATGCCCATGCCGTCCTGGCCCAGGATCCTGCTGACAGTGCGCGGCGTGATTCGCGTATCGGTGACTTTGTGGCGTTTCTTCTTCGGCCCGACGACGAGGCTGAGCGCCTCGTTTTGCTCGGGGGTTTCCTGCTTGGGGACGCAAAAGGGCGAGTTCATGCCGTACAACGGCGCGCTAATACCCGGAGGTTTTGGGTGCTGAAACATCGGAGGTCGTATGTGAAGATCAGAGGGTTTTTGCATGTGGTTATTAATATTATGAACGGGCATCATCGACGGACAGCCCACGTTTCCATTTACCATTTGATTTTGATGATTGGGCGGAGGCGGAGGAGCTTGCGGTCGCTCCGCCACCTTGGTCCTCGGCGATTTTCTATCTAATAACTGCGACGCCATCAACAAGTCTTTGTTGAGCTGCTCGGCCGCCGTGGCCGCGTCCTGCTGCTTGCACCGCTTTTGGTGGACGAACCGGTGCAGTATCGAGTCGATGAGGTTCGACAGCGAGGCGGTTATTTCGCTCTTCAGGGCGTCGGCGAGGCCCTCCAAGTCCGTGCCGTTCGGATTCAGATTCTTGATGATGCTCAGTCGTTCCTGGATATGGTCGGATTTCGGGGTGTTGTGATGCTGGGATGATTGTATCTGCTGTGATTCATTGCTGGCCGCGTTGGCGGCCGCGGCTTCTTTGGCCAGTCTGGCTTCTTGCTCCATGAATAACTTGTGGCTGACGCCTAGGTACATCGCGGCCGCGTTGCTCATGTGCTGGTGAGGATTGTGTAAAAAACCATTGTGGAACGGCGGACCCGGAGGACTGATTTTCAATTTGCTCACCTCTTGCGCCAGCGTGGGTTGTTGTTGCACTGGCGTCGACGTGTTCGTGGTTATCGGCAATGGGGATACCGATCGTTTGCTGTGCTCACTATCACTGGGTATCTCTTCGATTTCTTGGCTTTCTTCGGAACCTTGTTCGACTCGATTGCATAACGCCATGTATTTCTGCTGCATTTCCGCCAGTTGTTCTTGCATCGATCTCAGCTGGGATTTCAGTATGTTCTTCTCGACTCGTTTCTGTCTGATCGGTTCTATTTCTTCCTCGTCGTCGTCCACGTATCTTTCGGCGTTGCTGTCGTGCTGTTGCGGCTGGTAGAGTTTTCGTTTTTTGCAGCCGTTCACTTGCGGTGGTGCGGGGCTAGACCGCATACTTGTCACTATATTTTCCACTCTGGCTTTCTTCGCGTCCTCCGGTTTGGCTGGACTGGAAGGTTCCACTTTCGGTGATGGTAAAGATTCCGTTTCCATACCGTTCAGAGTTTCTTCCATCATATCCTGTTGTTTGTCGTTGGAATCCACGCCGATGCACTCTTTGGAATCGACGTCGTTGATCCTCTCCGGGCTCGTCTTCGGTTCGTTGTTGTTGTTGTTCATGATGTGGTCTTGGCCATTGCGCATGTCTTGCTCAAGTGCTAGCAGCTCGTGTTTCCTCCCTTGAAGAATGTCCCGCAGCATGTGATGAGCGAGCTGCTCCCCGCTCGGCGGGCTGTTGTCGCACCGGATCACGTTGTCGTACTTCGCGTCCTCGCCTTCGGAGCCGTCGAGCTTCTGCCGGCCGAGGAGTTCGTTCAACATTTTCGCGGGCGCGAACCCCGGCCCGAACAGACCGAACTGCTGCTGTTGGGTGAAAATGGCGCCGTACAAATTGTTACCGCCGCCGAGAAAAGCCGGTCGCGAACTGAAATTCGGAATCGACGAGTAGGAGTTACGCGGCTCGCCGGCGTCCACGCGCTGTCTAGTTCTTTTGGATTTCTTCAGGAGCTTATCTGTATACAAACCGAACTCTGTCTCCTCCTCCGATGACATCATAAGTTGGAGCGTTATTGGTCGTGCAGGTCCCCCTCCAGATCAGCGTCCCCACTTTAAGAATAGTCGCCCATGTCGATACCTGAAAGCAGAGAGACCGTGAACGTGAGGGATGCGGATCGTGGAAGCGGCAGCGGACGAGGCGTCTGCTGAGACTGCGAACACCTGCGGTCTTCGCACAACTGTTGATCCCGCTAGTTTCGGTCGACTCGTCGACGCTACTACATATACCTAACCTACTCGGCCTCGCTAAACTCCACGCTGTTTTTATCAGCGAAGGACGCATGAACATTACATACATACATATAGCATACAAACATTATTATTATTATCATACATTGCACCACCAACAATGGAGAAGACCACGATGTGAGATACGCGGATTTCGGCAAAAGATATGATTAGAAATGATTTATTAGAGTTCAAAACCGTTTTCAGTTGCTCAAAATGTGTTATAATTAAAAAGATATAGCCCTTTGAAATTTGAAAATTTCGGATTTTGACTCGTACCTTATCAACCAATCATAAACCACTCACGTCTTGTTGTATAGTAAATAGTATGAATTTTCGAACGCAGTAACAAAGAATACACAAACGAACAAAAATCAAACTGTCATTTGTCAGATTTTTCTGAAAAATGCACAAAACAAATTAAACGAATTTCAGTTCGGCACAAAACACTTTACTGATAATATTGAAGTTGACAAGAATGTTGCCAAATAAATTTTTCAGGACCATTATTTGTGTTTTTAACACGAAAATCGGTTACAATTTATCCAGATAAAGATGTTATTTCTATATTAATATATCGAATTATCCATTATGTAATGGATAAAACCGATAAATCAGAAAATGTTAATTGCAATAAATAGACAAAAAACGCACATTTTGCGGAGTATAGAAGAGTAATGGGAAACGTGGCAAACTTGCTAAATGTGACTTCTCTTTGTAACTCTCGCTTGGATTGAAGCAGAGTGTATGACGATTGTGTGACCTTTTTCAAACTTTAAAAATTAATTGCGGCCTTATTTGGCCACAGAAAAAAATAAAAATTTCATTACGCGCCTTCTTAGAACACACGGTTTTGAAAAAAAAATTAAAAAAAAAGTCGTGGTCTTCTCCATTCACCAAAGTTCCTGTTTTTACCAAAAACGTTTATTTTTTCGGAAACAATAATTTCATTAATTTACTATACAATTTCTACTTTCAATCGATCAAAAATAGAAACGGGTGTACGTTTAATTTTTCAAATCGTGCCCGTGTTTATGTCAACAATTTTAATGAATAGATGTGCTTCGGCACTCATTAGCAGAAACCTTGCCTAAATTAATCTCTATTGATATCAACTTTAAGCATTCATTTTATCACTTTGTACAGAGAAACAAATTTTCCAATTATTCAACATAACGATTTATATTTTTTTTGGTTAGAATTACACAAGAATTAATCTAATCTAACAGATGGTTGAGCGTTGTGAGAATTCGAGTAAAGTACGCGAAGTTCTGTGCCATATGGCACCGTCTGCATGTGAAGAAGCGAAATTACAAACAATATACTTGGACACGTTAGGGTGGATCTTTAGTTGATAGTCACCCTCAACGGAACAGCGCTAGGAAATTAATGATACCGCTAACGATAACTCTTTTTCTACTCGAAGCGTTTAATAACGCTTTTAAACCATTTTCGAATATTTTATTGAATTTTACATTAAACCAGTTCACTTCGCCGGTTCTTATAACAACAAGTATGAGCCCCTATACGAAACCCACAAGAGCGGTGCACGTTTTAACAAGTAGACCTTGCCAATTCTTGGCGCATTGTGATTCTAGTTTTCTTTGAATTCATCCACCTTTATACGTATAAACTGTTTACTTTTTGTGTGCCGCAGGTATAGCCCAATGAAGGCAAGGTGCTGCGTAAACTGGTAAGAAAAAATGTAGGGTCACAAGAAGCTATTTCAAGATTCACGTCGGGCCCGGTCTCGTGAGAATGTTCGTTCTTGTGCGATTTTGGGAAAGTACGTTACAACGAATAAAAAATGGGAATTATAGGTATATACGTTAAAAAAGGTATTTTTTTACCTAACTTTACGGAATATATTAGAATATTCGTGTATTTTAACCTAGTTATAAATTACGTTGTATATGCGACCATGCATTTCGTTAGACGGGGGATATTCACCCTCATATCGCACCACCTGATACGCGTTTTTGTCTTATTCATTAAGAGTATATCACCGGTGGGAACAATTTCTGGTGTTCACCTCGCATGACGGACAGGAAATATTCATACACTCGCGATATTCGCAGGAAGTCCATCTTTCCAACAGGCCATATGCCACCTAATCGAATTAAAAGATCTCACACCTGTAACGGACAAACGGGAATTTGTTATAGGTTAACAACAAGTTTTAAAAAGCGAATTTTATATTATCAATTTTTGAGCATTTATCGCAATAGATTTCGGCGTATCCGAGGTCTCGAATGTAAATTAGCACCGGAAAAGCGAAAGGAAATAAGGAAACGTGCCGACTCCTACGTACATCACTCGTAATAACAATTTCCTAGGGGCTTTGTCTGCCAATTACATCGATTTATTTTAATCTAACGTTCACTTTATCAACATGCGTTAACCCGACAACGCGCCGTTGGTTTCGTATCACGAATCTTGGGCAAATTGTATTATCAACTTGTAGAAAAGCGCATTATCTTAGAGTACCAGATACCCGGATGTATTGGGGCCGGGGAGGAAGTGAAATCTTGAATGAATGCGATATGACAACTTTTATCTTCAGATACTTACTTACTCGATTCCGCACTGATTCACCCGGTATTTATATTCTAGTAACAGGGTGTGATGTTGTTTCGAATTAGAATTGGTTTATTAGTTGTTATAAATGATTTATTCCAAGACGAACGTCTCTCGAGTAATGAAATAATCGTAGAAATAATTATTTAATATCCTGGCCCCGCCGTATGAGAAAGGAATCGAATCAAAGTAAACCCTTGCTGAGAGAAATCAGTGTAAAGGAAATGCATAATGAGGAAGCTAGGGAATGAAATAAGGCGATAATCACTACGTTAGCACGGCAAGGACGGGATACGAACTGTCGAAGTAAAATCATCGTCTACGAGGAGAGATTTTTTCAAGAAAATCGTAATATAGTAGCTTAAAAATCGAGAATTAAATCAATAACCTTATGCAATATTCAAAGAAGATCAATCATCATGCGTTTATGAATTTTTAAAGCGAATTAATCGGTGTATAAATCTGAATAACATAGTCCACAGGAGCTGTAAGTACAATTCCGTTTAAATTTAATATTTAATGTAAAGCAAAGTGGAAAATTGCATTTTTAGGTCATATAGTGTAGGAAACAAACTCAGATTGTACTTTGTAATCACAAGAATTACGCTTAATAAAACATCACAGCGATTACCATTCTAATGATGCCCTTTGCATATTGATCAGACGATTTTTTTTTTCGTTTCTTAGGTTTAATTCGATTTAAACCTAACTGCACGACGTAATAATCAGGTGTATATATGGAAATCCGGGAAAAATACGCCGTTTTTCATTATAAGAAATTAATAGCGACTGCGGGACATTCTGTTAGATTACACGTTTTAAAGACAATTACATAGAGTAAGAGAACCCAATAAAAGTTACTGGTTCAAGTGAAATGTATACGGGGAAATGACAATTTGTGCGGCTTTAGTGATTCGCTTTTTTTTTCGTTACTTTTATTAAGGAGAGACCGAAACCTGCAATTTTCAGCACGAGAGTTTTCAATTTAAAGTTTTAAGTCATTCGTCATCGCCGTATAATGAGTGCATTTGCGTTGCAAAACCTGAAATGATGTTTCAATTTAGTAGAAATTTAATAAGGGGAATAGTTAAAAAAGAAGTTAATGAAATAAAATTGTTTTCAACCTATTAAGTAAAGAAATTGAGGTAAATTTGGGTCAAAAGATAACTTTTGGCTTCTTATTTCTAATCTTCCAAAGAATGGGTGTAAAAGCTCAACCGAACAGTCCGGTTTTCCGAGCGATCTTAACTAGCAATGACAAAAGTAGCTAAAAATAACCACCCTACATCCTTAATCAATCTGAATTTTCCAAGTAAACAGATGCCCATAAAGCGTGAGTAATATTTTTATAACCCTTTGTTGTAGATCTAAAGAAGCGATTCGATATATGTACCAGCATTATGAAGGCATATAATATGATGGAAACCTTTTCCCGAAAAGTGTCAATAAATTAGACATGGCGCAATAAAAGAGCGCTTTCTTTTATACCATGAATTAACTATAAAAATTCTTATCACGTGAGTAAACGTAAATCCGAAATTGCGACAAGCCATAACCGGTGAAAATATAATAAACATGAAAATGTTTAGGACATTTCTTTTTAAAAGTCATTCTCTTCCCTTGTATCAGATTATAAAACTCCTAATAAAAAGACACCTCGATACAATAAAAAATATCGCTTTCCGGATATACCACCTACTTGGCTATTGTTCTTTACGGGTGGTCGTATAAAATGCTTTAAATTGACAGGGGATCGCTTGGTAAGAAACCAAGATGTTGTGTAAGTTGCAACATTTACTACACTATTTATTACTCCAATTTTTCCGCGGTACAGCGAGAAATAAAAAATCCGTGCATAAGGAGGAGGTCTTGAAAAAACATGTTTTCACAATCCCTATAGTGTGATGCGTATCGATTGCACTGCAAGAAAGTAACGACATGTTCACATATTAATAAGCATGTCTGTGAGGCAGGGAGAGTACGTACTTGAGCAGTCTGGTCTTTTGTTTTTAACCCTCTAAGATGCGATGCATTCAACGGGGGCGAAGCGAGGCAAATACGGAAACTTACGAACACCCCAGTAACTTTTTTCTCCCGTTCATAAGAATACGACGTACACACACACACCTATTCTTTCTACCCGTCCGCATTTGCCTTAATTAATAGCGCCTACACTGAAAGAAAGCATTTATACGGCGTAAATTTTTGCCTCAAATTATCGTTAAATATAGCTTATGTAGGTAAGTAAAAATGCGATTCAATGGTATTTAGTAAATAAAGATTTTTGGAGCAGAAACGAACTCTCGGTGTAGTTTCAATATTCATTAAAACAAGGAAGATATAAAGAGTTTTTAACGAAGCACCGCGGGATTCTTCGTATTTGAGAAAGCCGGCTGCATTTATAAGAAGTTCTGTTTAAAATGCACGGCATATTATGAATAAATTTCTGGTAAGAATGCCGCGTTTCCCTTGGAGCTCGGCTCGCTGAAAAGAATCTCCAAGTGCAATGCATCTTTGCATCGCGCAGTTAAGACTGGAAGGGTTGTGAGTGGTCACGGGGGCGGCGGAGAGGGGTGGCGAGATTTGGAGTGGAAAATGTGATTTCTTCATCTGCCGCTTCGGCGCAGGAAAAAATTAAACTATCGCCCTGTCGATTACTGGGCGCACCGAAAGGGCGAGAAGTTGGAGAGAACGAGCTGGTCCGGCGCGAGCGCGGCGATGTATTTAGTGTCTTGTGGAGCTTTTAATCATATCTCCTCGAATAATTCATTGAATGCGGGATGAACGGTTACAAGGTTTTCCAGCGAAAAGCGAGAGACCTAACAAGATGCAGAAAAAGGATTGAGATTCTCGTCGATGCAGCGCAAAGTTTGTTAGAAAGCCCACTTGAATTCCGTTTTCGCCTTCTCTGTGGGTATTATTTCTGCATTTCTGAGCCGCAATGAAAATTTCGCCGGAGTTTTTTACCCGTTTTTCGGCTAACAAGGAGGCACTCGCTTTTCGAAGTTGTTTCGTTCAGCTCTCGGTTATCATCATTTACGCGGGCTTGGCCGATCCCAAATCAAAGGTAGAATAACACAAAAACGGAAGAGGAAACTCAACAATCAATGGGCCCATCTCCGGTGGACAATCACACCTCGTGACGTCACGTTACCTTCCGGTAGTTCCAGCAGGACCCGCGCACTCTTTTTTTTTCTCCGCATATTCCAATCTAGCCGCTTGATGTAGTTAAGGAAGGAAGGAAGCTCGTTCTAATTCCGACCGGCACGAGTCGGTAATTGATATTTTTTCGAATGCTAAGGACCTTTTTTTCGGATCAATTTGGGAGTTACGCTCCGGGTGGTTTTGTAATTAGTGGCACACTTTACGAGTACCGGAAGTACCGGAACTATTTAGTTACGGTTTTTCCTTTGAGTAAACTCCTTCATTAGTTGTTTGCTGTAAATAATACCTTCATCATGCGTTTAATGGAGAAGACCACGACATTTTTTTTAATTTTTTTTTCAAAACCTTGTGTTCTAAGAAGGCGCGTAATGAAATTTTTATTTTTTTCTGTGGCCAAATAAGGCCGCAATTAATTTTTAAAGTTTGAAATCGTCACACAATCGTCATACACTCTGCTCCAATCAAAGCGAGAGTTTCAAAGAGAAGTCACATTTAGCAAGTTTGCCACGTTTCCTATTACTCTTCAATACTCCGCAAAAGGTGCGTTTTTTGTATATTTATTGCAATAAACATTTTCTGATTTATCCATTTCTTCCATTACCTAATGGATAATTCGATATATTAATATAGAAATAACATTTTCATCTGTATAAATTGTAACCGATTTTCGTGTTAAAAACACAAATAATGGTCCTGAAAAATTTATTTGACAACATTCTTGTCAACTTCAATATTATCAGTAAAGTGTTTTGTGCCGAATTGCAATTCGTGTAATTTGTTTTGTGCAATTTTCAGAAAAATCTGACAAATGACAGTTTGATTTTTGTTCGTTTGTGTATTCTTATTTACTGCGTTCAAAAATTCATACTATTTACTATACAACAAGACGTGAGTGGTTTATGATTGGTTGATAAGGTATGAGTCAAAACCCGAAATTTTTAAATTTCAAAGGGCTATAATTTTTTAATTATAACACATTTTGAGCAACTGAAAACGGTTTTGAGTTCTAATAAATCATTTCTAATCGTATCTTTTGCCGAAATCCGCGTATCTCACATCGTGGTCTTCTCCATTATGAGCGTATAGTGGGAATAAAAATTGTTGTACACATACACACATCAGAGATTGTAGCAAGCATTCTAATCTACAGTTCACTTAGCAGAAATTATCTAATATCCAAGCGAGTTAAAATAATGACTTCGCGTCACACATTCACACTTGCAGTTAACGATGTTTATCCGCCAAGGGAATTAAAGAAAACGGAAGGAGCATTTAAGTTCAGATGAGCCATCATTCTCATAAGGTCACTTTATTCGGCTAAATGCGGATCATCAGCTATTTTAATTGCTCACGTTTAAGTGTAAAGTCGGGGAAAAAAATAAACCGGAAAGCGCCCATTAACGCTGGAAAAATTTAAATTAAGGCGACTGCCAAGTTCGGGAAAACGTACGAGAACAACAGTCGCTTGTACGTGTTAATCATCCAATTTGCGTGAGAAATAATCGCCGAAAAGCTACCTATTATGCGTTTATTAAAGAAGTTGTAACTACGGGAAGACGGAACAAAGTGCGCGTGAATGATCGCCGTGAGATATCCAAATTCCTAACCACCATGTCTCCTAGAAATACGTGGGTATAGGGTTTCCTTCCTTCCGTACCGGCATCCACTTAAACAAGCGAATTTGCATACCTTCGTGTATACATTAAACCTAACCACAATCAATTGATAAATGTGCACGTTACAATCGAATATCCCTCTACCCACTGGTATAGTATAAACACTCATCTAGCATTGTACCGATGTTATTAAAAAAATCGTTTTGTTATAGTGGGTAAGTATCTATAGGGAATCGACAGATAACCACAAAGGCCTCTGAAGTGGGAAACAATAGCAGAAACGTCGTTGGCGTTTCATCAACAACTCATTTCTTATATACCCGAAGCCGAAGTAGAATCGCGCTGCGTTCTTGGCCGGGCTTTTTACAAAGCGTAATTGCCATTTGCGTACTAACAGCAAACAGGATGCTCAGCGGTAAAAATAGAAGATGACACGAACTAGGATATACAGAGTGGACGAATTGCGTGAAAATTATTGTAGAAATTCCGTATTAAATATCCGCCGGAGGGGCAGCGTTTGGATATTTAGCGGCGCATTTTTCGCAACCCTTTCCCGATTGGAGGGCGCAAATCCTGCCCGTCTCCCAAGGAACGCACCGTAATGAATGCAGTGCCGACTTGAAAGTAAAGTGAAGCAAAGACCAAGTCCATTGATTCACGGGCCCGCGGAGATCAATACAACTGTGAAAACCTCGTGGTGGTGTGGGGCAGGTTAGGGAAGTCTGGCTTGCCCTTCTTACCACTGCACTCTGCTGCAGTCTTTGCGTTTTCCGCTCCCCTTCGACCTTAGGCCATTCATGCTCACTTATCATCCCGAAATTATAGTCCGAGGGATATTTATACGAATCTACGCCATCATATCATCAACCAAAAAATCCTCTACAGGGTGTTATTTAATAACATGCTAATGCTTAAGGGGGTGATTCTTGGGTCCATTTTAAGAAAAAAACTTCATATAAACCTATGTCCTAAACTTCTTAACTTTTGAGATACGGGCGTATTAAAGTTTTAAGAAAAAAAATAATTTTTTACTGTCGTTTTCATACCACTTTCGGCGGACATTTCCAACACCTGATTTAAATTAGTTCTTTATTTTACTTTAATTTCATAATTTCAACGTTTAAAAGTTATCCGCTTAAATAAATTATTGTTCAGAGTTAGATAAATCGTTTTTGGTCGTCATTCATCCAGGGAGAAGCAAATGAATGAATTTAATTTTTTTTTAGCGAAACGGTGAGTTGTACGAAAAAAAGTCAAGAAATCGAATTTGTTCTAAATTGAACGAGAATTCGAAAAATAATTTTGATTTTAAGAGATAGCAGTGGCCTATCACTTTTTTATTCAAAAATATCTAGTCTGAGTCCTGTAGGGACGCCACTGTTAGAAATAAAAAAAGATTTTTGGGTCAAAAAATGCTCTTTAATGCATAAACGCCGTACACCAAATTTCATAAAAATATTTAAAGTGGTATGAAAATGACAGTAAAAAATTGTTTTTTTTTCTTAAAACTTTAATACCCCGTATCTCAAAAGTTAAGAAGTTTAGGACATAGGTTTATATGAAGTTTTTTTCTTAAAATGGGTCCAAGAATCACCCCCTCAAGTATTAGCATGTTATTAAATAACACCCTGTATATTCCATCATTACACTTATACATTACATTAGTAATAAGAATAAGATATGAAAAAATATATAGAGTGTTCGAAAAATAGTCGAAGATATTAAAGATTTTGTTAAAGAATATGAAAAAAAAGTTTCTATAAACTTGGGTCCGGAAATGTATGATGTAATGAATAAATTTGAGTATTACAGAGCAGTTTTATTTCTGTACCGATGGCACTAAAGTGGCGAATGAGGGATGGATAATTCGAAGCCAAGCTGGTGATTAACTGCGTTCGTTGGCGGGACGAAAACATGTCATTTAAAATTTGCGGTGCGTACAAATCTTAAGATGTTTGCGATTTAATTGGGGCGTCGAGGACTTTCCAAATTTTCCATTAGTTCGGTTGCGAGTTATCGTTAATTAGTAGATATCCATGGAGCGCGGTTGCGGATTACAGGGTGAGAAATTTAATTCTGTAGTTAAATTAAACGAAGCATCGGGATTAAATCTATCGAGTGTTTGAAAGAAAAAAAAATTTACCCTCCGGTACGCGAAATGTGCGTCTTCTCGTGGATTTCAGAGCGAATAAATAGAGAAAGCTGCAACACATCAAACGTGAAAGAGAGGCTAAAACTTTTTTCCGTGTATTGAGTGAATATGCTGACCCTTGGCTTGTTTTGTATAAAAAAAAGTACTAACTGAAACGCTCTTTTTGCTGCCGGCTATACATCCTATTTCTAATTAGCATATGCGAGCAACGGCATGATGAAAATTAGTTTTGATCATTCGGCGTATTGATGGATTTTTCCAATTTTTTTGTAAATATTCCTACATAAAATTTCTACCGCAAAACCTGATTATTAATTAGATAAGTAGACGCTTATTCCGCTGTATTTCATCGCGAATCATTCAAAGATAATGCGTTTAATTGAAAGGAGTTTGTCCTAACCCTGTAATATTTCCGTAATGCCATTTCGACTGCATCAGTTTAATAGTCTAAAATCTTCTGCTGACGACGCCAGAGCCATTTAATCCGTTAATTTGGAACTCGTCTTTCGCTAATACTCTCTCCGTCCTCGTCGCTCATTGCCTTCCAATGAAGAACAAGACAAAGCCCGCGCTTCTCGAAACAATGCAAACAGAAAACTATAAAAAAAGGCTCCGATATTTGCTCACAAACGGGAGATTATGAGCTTCTCAAGTTATCGATTGTCTGTTTATTAGCTACTCATCCCTTTTGAACCTCTTTATTAATAACAATTGCGTTTTTCGAATTAATGGCTCTCGCAAAATTAATTTGCCCGGGATTATTTTGAAATATTCGGCGTCTTTCGGCTGAGTATTGTCGATCGACAATTTCACCACTTTATCTTGTTTTGAATACTTCTGTTAACACATCGTAAAAAATGATGTCTTAAAGGCATTGTATAAACTATTGAAGATATGTGTAATATAAATAAATTCTGGTATGTCATGAATCAGTCGAAATTATTTTTAAACATCATGTAGATAAAGAAAGTCGATTTTACTTTGTCTTCTGATTAGATAAGAGTTTTTAATTTGAGGATTATAAAACAGCGCAAAAGTTTTCCTCTAGAACATGTGGCTTCGCCTGGAGTGGGTTCGAATTAGTTTTAGTAGAAAGAGGATTCTTGTATTGTTTCTTTGATGATTCGAAAGTGACGGGGCAAGTCTTAAGGAATTGGCAACATCTGAACCGGAAATGCGCCAAGCCAATCGCGAAATTTCACTCTTTTAATAACCGTAAAAGAACTATTAATTGAAAATTTAGCAAAAATGTAGGTATATCTAACAAATAATAAGATTTCAGTTGGTTTCCTCGACAGACGATTTATCATAACAATTTCGCTTTCTACAAATCTCAACCCTTCGAACAACAAAAGTTCGAAAATGCAGATGCGACCCCATCTTAAAGCAGATGCGTATCATTCGCAAAACCGCAAAATAAATTTCACCCTTTTACTTGAAAACAAATTCCGTGAGATCGCAGTTCGAGCTACCTGCCTCCATTATGCGATATTCTTAGGAACTCGAAAAGATTTATTCTTCAGATGTGGCGAGACATAGATCGAACAACTTAAAAGGGTTTGCGAAGAAACATCCTCGAAAGTTGCGGACAGCTGTCCTTGAATGATATAAATTGCCGAATATATGGAAATCCCGTTTAAAGGAGACTTATTGTCGAACAAATTCGACTACCTACCTAGTACTCGAACGATGGGAATTCGATTTGCAATTAAGGTTACCATCCAGCGATGACTCCAATTATTCTTAGACGTCTGATAGACAGACAAATGCTTCTTCTTGCCGATTGCTTGCGATTTCGGGACATGCAACACCATCGCAGAAAATTAACTTTATTAAGTTCCCTTAATTGAATGCCACCTAGTTTAATTATCGACCTTTAAATAAAGGATACAACAATCGCTATTTTTGACTGTAATTAGAAATTTTTTTATGCACAGAAATTTTAATTATGTGCTGCACAGGGTGTTTTAAAAGCTCGCTTTAATTCACAAATGTGTAATGAATTTTTAAGAAATATTCAATTAAATGGGATTATTGTATTAATTGGGATAATGCTGGTGGAGTTATTTCAGTATTAAAAATATAGCTAATTCCAAATTATTGTTCTGTACCTACCAAATATTCGAAAGGAATGCCAATCGGGTTATTGTTTCAAACATAGATTTGCAAAGTAAATAATTCACAGATACTGCTCATTACAATTCAAATTTTCCATGCTTTATTTACCATTTAATAAATCTTCTTACGAGTTGAACGAAGCATTCGAATATAAAAGTTGTAGAGAGTTGTAAAATGTTTGTAACATACGAATAGAGGGATATGTTTGGTTCTAATAATGGTCGGGTAATGTTGGAAAATGTTTCGCTATATTTTTTTAGCGCAAACAACCGCCGGATTCGTTCGCTAAAAACGGAATAAGTAATGTTTTGTTATGTTAATTAAAAATTCTCATAACAGCGAGCGCGCAACGCACGGCAACTTCAAAAATTTAGAGGTAATTTTAGAGCGATACAATTAAAAAAGATCAACAATCTGAACGTTTGGGAATTTTTTATCGGCGATCGATACCTCTAATAATCCGATCTGAATTTGTGTAAATTGCGCGTTTTTATCTAGTATTTGTTTTAATTAAATTAGCTGTCTATAGAAATGAAATTGATGAATAGATAATCATCGCATCAGGTAGAAGATAATACCTTGCTTGATTGTATTTTTAATCAGGACTAGTTGCGATCGCGGGTATAGGTGAAAGCTGTCAATTTTGAAAAATTGAACGCTGAGCCTTGAATCATGATAAATTGAAACCTGTTTTTCTGCAAACACAATAGAGTATGTGCGCGAATAATTTTATTAAAATTCCGTAATTTGTCCGCTGACCATGTTGGGCCCATACAGAGCGCAAGCAAATGGAAAACAAACAAACCACCCTTCAAAAACACCTCGATGTATATAAATCATATCGGCGGCGATCGCGATCCTTTTTTTCCGGTTGAATTATTAGCGATCAGAAGTGGGATAGCAGAGCGTATCGCGTTTTCCAAAGTGGGATAGAGTCGCCGTTAATGCACACGTTTTTCCATGGCCTGCTGCAAATTAGCGTCGGCCGAGGATGAGGAAACAGTCGAGGATCCGTTCTGCGAGCGCATGTGCTAGTGTTGAAATTAAAGCGGCAATGAGGGAATCAAAGAGCGTACTTTTGAAACGATGACCGCTCGTTCGATCGATGTTTTATAAAGCGAGGCTGTGGCCACACCCAGGGCTAATTGAATGATGCCTGCACTAGACTTGCATGTAATTTTATGTGCAGTTTTTGTATGCCCAGCGCCGATGACTTCTGCATATCGGGCTGGTCAATATACGCGATGTTATGCACGGCATCCATCACGACACTGTCCAAATTCGGACAATATAGGGTGAACTAAATTACCTGCACCCGCACCTCATGCGAATATTTTATCATTCGATACTTCCAAATAATTAAACTACTCATTTCGGGACGTCAGCCTACCTGGTTAACCGACAATTGATTACCTTAACAATTACGCAACTGCATGCAGGATTCGTTAGAAGTTGCAATAAAGGAGCATAATATGAGCTATTTGGAAGTGCACAAAGCGACTTAGATATATCACGAAAGTACGGACAGATGACTTACTCGAAACTTATTAGAAGATAAATTACCACCAGAGTAACAATTGTTGAAAAACGTTCATGCCCATTCACAGTTATGTGTACAACAAAACGGAAAATCAGTCGCCCTGTGCTCGTAAATCACCGAAGCAGGCGAGGCATTTATTTCCTACTTGTGGCGTTTAGAGGCCTTAAGTACCGAATTAAGGCAATTTCGTTTCTTATAATAAACCGGAAGTGTTCCCTTCAGTTGGCGAGCATTTTAGTGCGAAAAACCGACCCGAGACAGGTGGGCGTCTTAAGAAATGTAACACATAATAAAGGTGTTTTACAATTGGTTTTTCGGTTAGTTGTAAAATAAGAGATTTTCGAAAAACCAGGTGGTAGGCGTGATGTTTGATCTTCGATATTTAAAAGCAACTATTGAGCATCCAAAGTGCCCATACGTGATGGTATAAGAACAAGAAATTTATCGCTTTATGGGCCTCGAAAAAATACATTGCCCATAAAATTGTAACCGTTTTAATTGTGTCTTAGTGGAATTATTAAAACTTTATTGAAACCCATTCGAGCGCAAGGCACATACGCCAAATTTACCGTTTAAGGATGATTAGAAACTGAAAAAAAATATTTTGTTACCAACAAGCATATGCGAGCCACTCGAATGCTCATCGCGACCCTTCTTTCTCATTTGAAAGCCTAATTGTATGATGCGTATAATAAATCTCCATCGATCTAACAAAAGAGCGTTATCTTATAGATCCACGGCACACTTACGCGTCTGTTTGATTATATTACAAAGCTGCAATAATACAGGGTGACCCAGCATACTTGCCCTCTTTTGAAACAAGCTTTTTTACACTCAACTTGTTTTACAAATAAATTTTAAATTGTATGTAATTATAGCGAGTTGTGAATTGTGAAAAAAAAATCGGTTAAATGAAATTTTTTAAACGAGCAAAGGGACGAAATTAAGTTATATGATAATTAATTTGCGAAAGCAACAGGTCTATTGGCCGATTTTTTATACATATTTTTTGTGCGGCCATTCATAATCCATTTCACTGGGCAATTATATTTGTCAATTTAATAATTTAAAATATAAATACTGTTATGAATGGAAAGCGAGAGTGTGTTTTTTTCATTTATATATCGGCGTTTTATTTGCACATTTACTTTGATTGTGAATATTTTAACAATATTATATTGAATAAATGCAGGAAAAATTTAAACGATTTATGGGCATTAATGCGCTACATTATTTATTTTAGTCGATCGCATTTGATTAAAACGATTAAAATATGCAATAAATTAATTTCCCGTATATTTTAATGGTGTTTATATTTTTACGTTGGTTTTACGAATGATGTGCGCTTAATCAGCTGATGAAGTTTTAATGAATGAATGTGTAAACAGCTAAATATTGTACCTAAGTTTTTAATATTTAGGAAACTCATTCGGTATAAATTTAGTATCAAACGAAACGCACTCTCATAGATCAAGGGTGAGTTATATCGATGTTATATACATGAGGATGGGGTGAATGTAGGGACTTAGAGTGGGTCACTAGAGCGTTAAAGCAATTTAAGGCTTGGCTTCCACTCTTCTTAAATCAACCGTTCAAATTTTGTGTGCTAGGTTACGAATTAAAGTTATTCATTTAGCCGGGTTACAAGCCAAAACCATTTTTAGTGGAAAATATCGAAATATTCAATGAGATTATAGCCGGCCTGAATCGGCTCTAGCGAAGCACTTAACTCCAAATTGACAAAAACTGGATCGAATTATAGCTTGTTTTAGATACCCGTCAATTTTCATTTCGCCTAAAATTTTTCTTACATTAAAACCCCATAAAAACTACCATCGTTTAGGGCACACTAAACTAATAATTCGGCTCCGAATGTGGGCCAGCCCTGTCAAAGTTCATCAGCGGGGCACCGACGAAGAAGGGGGAAACAACACCGAAGGTTGCAATAATAAGGGGAAGAAGGGTAGATGCAGTTTCTATTTATTAGAAGGAGGGTAGCCGTCTTTGTTGTGCGACTGGAGAATAAGTCAGCTGGCTATAGGAGTGCAGCTCCCTACCAGAGGTGGTGCAGCTGTCCGTTAGACGGGGCTCGTAATGACGCGTTTACTTCACTCCAGTGGCGTTCGGTTTGTTATTGTACATTCGTAAACAAACCACCTGTATATTCTACCTAAGTTTACCACTTACCTATATCTACTATTACTCAAATACAGTATTTTCCTGATAGGAAAAGCTTAAGACATAGAGGTTTAGTAGGAAAATAGTGACTAATCAAGGATTTTTGATGGTGCAGGTGGTGGTGGTGCTAGTTCTATGGGATCAGTATGAAGTTTGCTCCAGGAGCTCTTTTACCAGCACCTTTTGGTGTTCTGTGAGCTGTTAGCTCATAAAACATGTAGTTAAGAAACTTGGCCTCTTACTCTGGTGTTAAACAGTTAGGTACATGGTATAAGGAGATTGTTTAATGTTGTAGATACGCCAATGTGAATCGTTTACATTTTTATCCCGACTTTTTTGTTTCCTTATTCGGAACGCAATCTCGGAGCGCGTGCCTGTCACGGGCCCCGTTTTTTGACCCTCCGCCCTAACAAAAGAAAGTCGCCCCTCTTATCGAAACCTACTACGATCTCTACAATGTGTAAATAAACGCGCGTAGAACTTGCACACCGGCCCCGGCGATCTTATAATGCTCTTTATCATGCAAATGGGGCCCACCTAATCAAACATCTGCCGTCGTTACGTCACGTGACACGCGTCTCAAGTGCGCTATAGGGTGACGTCATACGTGGAGTATGGCGTAAGAAAACGGTCTCAAGGCTGCGTGGCGTCCGGTGACGTCATGTCAGCTCACGGCCCGGCCTGATTCCTTATCCTTTTGTATGGGGCAAGGTGAAGAGGAAGTCGACGGTCGTGGGATAGGTCGCTATCGAGCACCTTACGCAAGGTCGAAGACGGATAAATCGTGCATTCAGTAGCAGAAATCCGGTTGTTGAACTATCAATTCATTCATAAAAATATCTAGCAAGATTAGTATCTTTTATTGTAGTAACGAGGAGGTGATTTTTGTGAAGGTTTAATGGTGATATTTTTGGTGCCTGTATGCATCTACAAAAACAATTAGTATAGTAAATAAGAAAAGGAACTAATAATGAGTATAATTAATCAAGTATAAGTAAACAAATTGGATTCATGGAAGGCGTAAATTGCAGGTTAAAGAGCCGACGTTCATGCACTCAATTTGTCACGACAAACAACTCGAAAACCAACTGTTGCAGGGCGGAATCGGGCCGAGGAGAGTTTCTTACAGCGAGTTTCCTTTCCCCTTTAAGAAAGGCTCAACAGGTGTGCGCTGGGAAGGATTTCTTGGCTCGCCAAGACCGCAATCTTTAACTCCCCATTTCCTCGCATTAGAGCGTTATCGCGTTTCGTTCGCAGGCGATCTACGCGAGAAATTACGCCGGTTTTTACGCTTCCTCCCTTTTTTCTGGCCACTTGAGGGTGGATTTATTTGCTCGAAGTCGGGCGGGGTTCTTAAGAAAATGGAGAGCGCTCGAATTCATTTGTACTGCTGATTGTGGAGGGATTTTAAATAGAATTAGCATCGTTTAGTGGAAAAGTGACTAAAGCTGGAATGTTTTTTGGTGTATTGCAGCTTTGCGTGTAGCACCGTGTTTCTGTAGAAATTGCTTTCTATTATCGCACGGTAAATTTTACAAAACCATTCTGTTTATTTACCAAAAGTTTGAGATTATCTCTTTTGCAAAAAAAAATATTCCAGAACAAATTTACCTGCTGAACTTCTCTAATTCTGTATTCATTTTAGTGCTTCCTTTAGTGAACAAAATCATTTCTCTATCTGCATTTCTAGTGATACTTTATTCGTGAGGTTAGGGCTATAAAAAATGGCAAAATCGTATTTTTTTGAGCTAAGGATTGAACATTAAAATCCTACTTTATTTCAGATGGTAATTTCAGAATTTTAATAGCACTAAATTCCGATATAATATTTTGTTTCAAATATTTAAACGTAGGGGTACTGGCTTTATAAACTTAGCCATTTTCAATCGCAATTTTTGCTCAACCTTTTGGGCACTAAATTAGCACTAAAATAGCACTAAATTAATGTATGAATTTTTAATTTTTTTGATGGTAGAGGTGCTAAGTTCACGCAGGTAACAAATTTCACCCGTTTCAACAAGAAAAATTCGATAGAACCGTCTGGGAAAAGTGTTATAATAAGGAAATAACGCGAACACAAAATCGAATGAAGTTGTACCAACCTGGCGTGCTAAGAGGCCGTCCGCAAGGAAACGGCGTTAGTGTTCCTGCGGAAGCGCGGCGCTCGCAGGAAGCGGCTAAGTAGCGAGTACAATGAACGATTCCGGTTTCGTGTCCCATGGAGTACGCCTCGCCCGCCGCCGGTGCCGGCTCTTTCCACTCCTGCGAGACATGGGAAAAGTCGATGAAATGCCCGCCGATCGTGCACGGTTATCTTGATTTCCAGCCCGAGCGGGGGAAATGGTTTTCTTTGTATCGCTTCCGAATGGAATTACGCCGTGTAATTAATTACAGGTAGTGGTTGGAACGTGAGAAAAAACGAGGGTGAGCGCGTCTGCAGGAAATGCTTTTTCGATGCAAGTTTCGTCGTTTGATCGGCGAATGTTCAAATTTACACATTCGTTTTTGTGCTTCTTTTAGTCACCAAAATCATTTCTCTATCTGCATTTCTAATGATATCTAATTTATAGATACTATTATTGAGAGTTGGACTATGTACAAAATAGGTATTTTTTTGAGCTAAGGATTGAGCACTAAAATCAAAGAAAAATCATCTGCAAAACTTTATAGACCCATCTTTATAGAAACTTTTTTTCATATTTTTTAACCCTCTATACAATATCTCTGTCTATTTTTCAAACACCCTGTATTAAATTCTGCTTAGTGCATTCGAAAGCACTAAAATAGCACTAGCTAAATTCCGATATACGGGTGTTATTTAATAACATGCTAATACTTAAGGGGGTGATTCTTGGACTCATTTTAAGAAAAAAACTTTATATAAACCTATGTCCTAAACTTCTTAACTTTTGAGATACGGGGTATTAAAGTTTTAAGGAAAAAAACAATTTTTTACTGTCATTTTCATACTACTTTCGGCGGACATTTCCAACACCTGATTTAAATTATTTCTTTATTTTACTTTAATTTCATAATTTCAACGTTTAAAAGTTATCCGCTTAAATAAATTATTGTTCAGAGTTAGATAAATCGTTTTTGGTCGTCATTCGTCCAGGGAGATGCAAATGAATGAATTTAATTTTTTTTTAGCGAAACGGTGAGTTGTACGAAAAAAAGTCAAGAAATCGAATTTGTTCTAAATTGAACGAGAATTCGAAAAATAATTTTGATTTTAAGAGATAGCAGTGGCCTATCACTTTTTTATTCAAAAATATCTAGTCTGAGTCCAGTAGGGACGCCACTGTTAGAAATAAAAAAAAAAGATTTTTGGGTCAAAAAATGCTCTTTAATGCATAAACGCCGTACACCAAATTTCATAAAAATATTTAAAGTGGCATGAAAATGACAGTAAAAAATTGTTTTTTTTTCTTAAAACTTAAATACCCCGTATCTCCAAAGTTAAGAAGTTTAGGACATAGGTTTAAATGAAGTTTTTTTCTTAAAATGGGTCCAAGAATCACCCCCTTAAGTATTAGCATGTTATTAAATAACACCCTGAATATTTTTTTTATTTTGTTTAAATATTTAAATATAGGGGCTCAACCAGTTGAGCAGTAAAATTAGAAATTGGGAACTAAATTAGCACTAAAATAACACTAAATTATAATGTATGAATTTTTAATTTTTTTTGATGGTGGTGATCTCAGTTCAATGAATTTAACTGAACTATATTTTTTTTTAATTAAGAAACATGTATAGTATATGCTGCTGACTAAAAACTGCATTTTTATTTCATCACCGTAAATCCTCTATGAATATGAATATGAATATCTGCGGTGCTACTTGGAGCGTGTGCCCAACGGATATCCTTACGTCCGACCGTATCCTTTTCATATACATATGAACTTCTACGCGTATTTAATGCATTCGCGGCCACCGGACGCGAACGCGCTCTCCCGTCCTGCAGTGATTTTCTTTTAATTTTCCGGTCCGAACCGATGCGCTAATTAACGCTTTTTTATTCGAAAGTTTCCACTGTGTACAATTAAATTCGGATGCCGGTTTTCCTGTCGTTTCGATGGCAAAAAATCCAAGTTCGGAAAAACTAACCGGATTAAAACCGGACTTCATCCGAGCGCAAGATCTACCTCTTCATTCGTACCATTAATTAACTTTAGTTGGATAATTAAATTCCGTCGAAGACTTGGCGATCGCTTTCCTTAACTTTTGTAATCGTATCTACTTGATTAATCTAAGCGAATGGCCGATGTACCAAACAATTTCGAACTTATAAAGTAATTTATGGGCCTCGGACATCATTTAATTACCGAAGGGGGATGTTTAAGATTTGCCATTCACGCGTACGCTCTCCCAGAATTCCATTAAATTCGAGTAATTGCACAAAAAAAAATCTACTCGCGAATTAGAGACGCTAAAAGGATTTTCGGGCGATACAAAAATCCTCCACCGCCCGCTAATTTATTAACGATCAGGTTCGTCACTGCGACGCGTTATGAATTCGTCGTGACGCGCCTCCGGAAAAATATAACCGGACCTTTTAGCGCCGTTAAAATTTAAGCACCCCCAGCCGCTCAATAATTCACAAGATGAATCGGCGAGTTCTTTTCGCGAAAAAAAAACCGTCACTTCCGAGTCGCCAAACGCATTAAAAAACGTAATTTAATAACCCATTACATTAATTACTTACAGCGCATAATCGCTAATTCATGCGAGCGATATCAAATCAAGAGTCGCGGTGGAAAAACGTTTTTCCGCTCAATGGGCGTATCGTTTAATTATTTTATAAATATCTACGTAAACAAGAAGAGCCATTGTTGTGCACGTATGTGCACGTATCCATAATGCTCTTTTGTGGGCCGGGGGCGGCAGCGCCCCCCGAGAACGGAGACGGAAAAGCGGGCAACTAGTGAAGAGCTCGTCAACGATAATAGCCACAAGTAGCTCACACATGCTTTATGTCCTTTTTGATGTGAAGCGCGTAGTTTTCTACAAAATTTGTCTTGTTTACGGTGCGCTGTGCTGCTATTCGACAAACATCCTCTTTATCAAGAGATTTGCGTGATTAAAATTGCAGATTAGGACTTGTTGCACTTTCTAATTATTATTTCTATTCATACGTGAATGCCGCTGTTCTTTTCATTCGCGGAAAACTTATATTTTTTACTGCCTTTTAGGCTTTTATCAATCCTGCAAAGGAAGACTTGCATATACGCTACAAATGCATAATACCAATATGTATATTACTCGCATGCTGCAATAAAATGAGTTTTTTATGTAAAACGTTAGTTAATAAAAATTTATCTTAAAGTATCATAACAACTTGTCACAAATCGGCAAATCCTCAATGTATACTCACTATCTACTATTAGGGTAATGCGGGACTGCGGTAAAGTACATAAAACGTTGTTTGGACCATCACATCTACTCCTCATTAAACTGGAATTTATTAAAAAATTAATTAAACACATCATTTATATTACAACAATTTACATTATTATTACCAAAATTATTCATCCCTTCGACAAATAACTAAAGGGTTATAAATAAATAGGTGTAGTAATAGTCCAAATAGCGTTGTAAGGCGCAAACACAACACCCGAAGCGCGATGGTACGATTGCGATAAGAAGCTCGGACGAGCGCAAAAGTAGCAAGGCAAGGGGTTAAAAACGTAAGGGTGGCACACATCTGCCTAGGTAACCCTCCCCTTGAAAGATACAACCACCTGGCGTTTGCCACGGTCCGCAAACAAGGGCGACTCGCGGATCAAACCAGATGTCTTATTCGAATTAGCTTTCGAGCATATGCCACCGCATATGACTTCTTATCAGGAGGCGGCGTTCGTGGGCGATCGGCAACGCAAACGGCTTTCTACGGTCCGGTAATTATGCAGTTAAATCGTTGGTTTATGAGTATACAGGGTGTTATTTAATAACATGCTAATACTTAAGGGGGTGATTCTTGGACCAATTTTAAGAAAAAAACTTTATATAAACCTATGTCCTAAACTTCTTAACTTTTGAGATACAGGGTATTAAAGTTTTAAGAAAAAAAACAAATTTTTACTGTCATTTTCATACCACTTTAAATATTTTTATGAAATTTGGTGTACGGCGTTTAAGCATTAAAGAGCATTTTTTCACCCGAAAATCTTTTTTTTATTTCTAACAGTGGCGTCCCTACTGGACTCAGACTAGATATTTTTGAATAAAAAAGTGATACGCCACTGCTATCTCTTAAAATCAAAATTATTTTTCGAATTCTCGTTCAATTTAGAACAAATTCGATTTCTTGACTTTTTTTCGTACAACTCACCGTTTCGCTAAAAAAAAATTAAATTCATTCATTTGCATCTCCCTGGACGAATGACGACCAAAAACGATTTATCTAACTCTGAACAATAATTTATTTAAGCGGATAACTTTTAAACGTTGAAATTATGAAATTAAAGTAAAATAAAGAAATAATTTAAATCAGGTGTTGGAAATGTCCGCCGAAAGTGGTATGAAAATGACAGTAAAAAATTGTTTTTTTTTTTCTTAAAACTTTAATACCCCATATCTCAAAAGTTAAAAAGTTTAGGACATAGGTTTATATAAAGTTTTTTACTTAAAATGGGTCCAAGAATCACCCCCTTAAGTATTAGCATGTTATTAAATAACACCCTGTATAGAGAGGTTTTTTTTTAACCAATTTTATGTTGTCTTAAAATTATAATATTATAAAGCGAATTATTGCTTATAGTGATTCGATTAAGGTAGACAATAGGAATGGGTAATTGGAGGAAAGAAATATCCGGCGAGGTGCGATTGGCCGATGGAAAGACAACCTCCGCGAATGCGAGTAAACCGTGAGAGAAGGCTTCATCGCCGAAGCGTAACACGAACAAAAAAAAACATGATAAAATCCTCGTCCGAAAGACTGACAGCGATCATTAATTCCCCATTTAAAATTCAAATAAGTAAAAATCGCGCAGCGTTTTATGATTAAAAAAAATGGCGGCGATCGACCAGCGAGGTTATGGACCTGTTGGGCATCAATCTATAAATCCTGTATTGTTACAAAGAGCGTTCAGACATTGATAGCAATCGGCGTGTTTCTACATGGAGCAGCACCGTTGATTGTACTTATTATACCATCTGCATTTCGTTTCGTTGGCTCCTCTACCGGGGCCGTTCGATTTGTTTGATTCCTTTAATTAAAACGATATAGGTACAACGCGATTCGGACGTTTAATAGACACGTCCGAAATTCCATACGCGCTGACTTTTTTGCTCCATCGGCGAAAATTTAATAATGCAAATTACCCGATGCTGCCGGGGTGAGAAATTATCGCCGTATCGGATTTGCGAATGGCATGTTCGAAATTTGACATTTTAGTTTTATTGAAAAATTTTATAAACGCGATGATGCCAAAATGAAAATTCGTGTTGTAAGAAGTATCTTCACCTTGCTAGTATAAAATAAGGTTGGTTTTCATTCTTTGGTGGTTTGTAAAATGAAAAACAGCAATCGATTTGAACCGAATCCGCTTTGTTTGTTGACCGTCTTGGGTCGCAGAGAATTGCTGCACAATGAACCCGTTTGACCGTATTTTACTTCTTCAATAATTACCAGACAATGCGAAACTCGATATATGGCATTTGGCCGTGCAGAATGTATTTGTTTCCCGGTAGATCGAAAGTAGCAGATGCCTGACATACGTTTGCAGATTAGGTATCTATAAATTGTCTATTTTTTCGAGCCCCCGGGCGTGCACAATTCGAAAATTCGAACAAAAAGCCTGCGTTTTCGAATATCGTATTGCGATCGATCAAACGGCTGACACCGATATCTGTAATTCTATTAAAGCTTGAGGCGGTTTTCGTGGGAGGCACAAAGAGGACAATTTGGGTTTCGGATGATCACGCCACGATTCCAAGATTTCTTTTATAACACTGCTAAAGATGATCGATCTGTCTTTAAAAGCGTAAAATACAGAAGTGTTTTCGTCGAGTATTACACAAGTTCCTTAACGTATGCAATAATAATTGTATTCAAATCAGGAAGATTGATCTGTTTTTAAACATTTTTGAATAGAAAAATTATTGGATGTACCTCATAAACAAGCTAAGAAAGCAATTTCTCTAAATAAGAAGCAATACAATGATGAAATTATAACCCATTGTCTACGACAATCTTGCTAATAACTTTGACTAAGTAAATTTTGCATAAACTTGTAACATAAATTATCACTGATAGTTCAGAACAATTTGAGAGGTTTCTAGAGAATAGATAAGAAAATTGATTAACTAATATGCACTATATTCTAGTGTATTACAACAAAATTTTAATATATGAAACGATCTAGATATATACACGGAAATAGTTAATTTTTAAAGGAAATGATAGTCACGTATGATCCATAGTTAAATCGCAATTTCTTGCTTTTGTTCATTGCCGAACAAATATTTTTAAGTTCTAGTTGTTGATTACAATGACTCCGCCGGAGCGTATCTCCTGTCCTGCAACAGGAAATTTACATCTCTTACCTCAGATTTTAATTTCATCCTATTCTATAGAATCGACTATAGAGGATTCAGATTTTATTGAATTCGTCGACCGTTATCATTTCCCGGCCATGAATTAAGTATGACGATTTCTACGTTTAAATAAGTACACAATCTGCTGTAATGGCTGGAACGAGCGCTACCGGTGTCGAACGAAAAGTTCTCTTATTTATTACGCCCTGTATCTATTAGGGAGAGATAAAACAGAAACCATAAAAGTTAATTTGCCGATGTAAGACCTACATTTCCTAGGCCGGCATACATTTATAATAAAGCGTAATGAATACCTAGCGTACACGCTAATGACGCATCGATTCACAAACTTCTTTTTTGTGTTTTGATGGATGCCTTTGTGCTTCGATAATGTGGAAAAGAAGTTACATCAATATGTACTTAGGAATATTAACTTGTTATCTTTGTCTTGATCGGGCTCCTCCCATTGTCACGGAAGACAAGGCACCAATCGAAACAGGTGTATACTCATACCTTTACTTCCAAGAATGAACGACCGACTTCCATACGCATCATTCGCTCGTAGAGATTCTATTTAAACGTATGAAAATTAACCGAAGATGATAGGCGAAGCCCTAACAAATGTTTACTACAATCGAAGATAATTAAAGCAAACGTTTAGCATACACACGAATCGAAATCAATCACTCGCTCTCGCATAAATAACTCAACACGATTGACCGAATCGTTAATGAGCACAATTAATTCCTCAAATATATTTATACCATTAGCACAAATTTACGGGAATCTCGCGTTGAGAGAGAACTAGGGATATTACATTACCGATGATATGCTAAGCCATTTATTGGGCAATCGTTTCTGATGGGAGATAGCACAAATATACCTGTAATGTAGATAATTTACCGACATTTTTTCAATGCTAAATAATTACTGTAGAGGCTAAAAAAACGGTTTTTTATCAATAAAAAATGAAGAATCAGCTAGTAAAGGGTTCATGTCCTGCTGTATGTATACAATGAAATGAAAAAAATGGCTCTCTAAATCAAAGTATTAATGTTCGTGTATAGAAGATGAAAAGTTTCTGTAGTTTGAAGTTTGCAAATTGTTGTTATATGATTATAGGATCTCCCTGTTATCGCATGTATGTGTAGGGCTATTATGTTAAACTGCGCACGTGGTGTCAGCGTCGAACACCTAAAGTGAGCAACACTATTAATTAAGATAACAATAAATGTTTCGCTGTTACAGTATATCCCCGTGCGATATAAATTTCGCAAATTCCGATTTTTATGGCAACGGATGACATTCGTAGCGAGGATTATCGTGAATTTGAACATGGCACTATGTAAAACGGACATAAAATGGAAATAGGCATTGTTTTCCATATATCGGAGGTTTATATATCTGTTTTTATTCGGTGAAAGTTTCGGCCGTTCAAATTGTTCCTTATGAGGACGCGCTCGTAAAATATTTTCATCCGCAAAATTCGGAATATGTTTACAACGAATATTTCCCATGTTATTAGTTGAATAATTTTTTGTTTCATTAAATTTGATACGCATTGCTAGGAATCCCCTCGAATGTAAAACGCAATACCTCGAAATTATCATAGTCATGAATATTCATGAACGGAATGTCAAAGATCAGAATTTATCTGAAAGAAGTCCCGTTCATGACAGTGGGCTTCAAAGTGATAAAAAGACAATCGAAAGGAAACGGAAAGCACTATCAATAACGTTTCGGTTAACAAACAATTTCTTATATTGCAAATTTAGAGATAAACGCCGAATTATCTCCCAATTATCTCAGTGATTCCCCAAAATAATTCGACATTTTTGCAACAATCCATATTGTTATGCAGTCATACAAACATAAGTAAGTGAAGTTTGTTGATTCAAGGTATATTTATGATGAAAAATTAATTAGTAAAAATGTGTTAAATAATTTTTTGTAAATATTAGTGAAGTGATTTATTGTTTTGGTACTGCTGAATATAAGTGGAAGCTAATTTGATTTCATTATCATCGATACAAAAAATATCAAAAATTAAAAACGTATTTGGTCAAAAATGTACTAGCTCAATTAATTTCTAACGTTGAAAGTTTCAAAATAATATCTACTTATTTAATTAAATAAATATCTACTCACTGTTTAATTAAAAGGGGGTGATAGATGTGATTCCATTTACTTGGCCTGAAACAAAAAAAATAAATCAATTAACCCATCAAAATACCAAAAATGGAGTAATAGCATAATTGTGAATTAAAAATCAAACAACCTTTTTCTGTAATATCACGCAGACTTAGAATTGAATAAGTTATTCAACGACAACGTAAACGCAACTGAAACTAACCGTTAAGTATCCTTATTATGAAAGTAACGGGGCGTTATGAAGCGTAATAAGAATATTCCGTCCTCCCACAGATTGAGTTACTTACTCTAATTACAAGTAAATCGGTTTCATGCAAGATTAAGAGCTAATATATCGCATTTACAACTACCCATTATTCGTTAGAAAATAATATACACAAATATGTCCACACCCTTAAGGGTATATACCCTTCTACAATAACAAATTAAGTATTACCATATAAATTTTAAAATAAATAAACTGATATAAAGTGATGTCAATTAAAATGTATTTATTTTCATTGCAAAAACGCAATTTAAATGAGACGCCGACGCCCCCCTGTCACTCAGCGTTCAAACTAATAAGTAAACCACATATCTCATTAGGATTAGTCCATCAAATTGCGTTGAAGTTAGTAATTCGTCGTGATATAGCTGCAAATGCAATATGTACATTAGCAATTAGCGGAACGACGCACGGTAAGCTGCGTGCGCATGCGTACGCGTCGCGACGACGGCGTGCATTTCCGCTCCGGAAATGTTTACCGGTAATTGCAAGTAATGCACCACGTTAGGAAAATTGCGCATATATTATTCCACGTTGATCCGAAGGGTAGATTATGACAGAGGGATGATTCGGAACTGTGTACGGATAATTTGGTGTTTTTTCAGAAGTGGGATAAAATTCCAAGGTCATAAAAATCGAAAATTTCTAACAAAAAGTAAGTATAAAAATACAATAGTGAATTTTGCGATTGTTATTTTCATTGGGGAGTTCACAATTTCCTGCGACTCATACCCTCCGTGATTATTCTTTATCCTAATACGTATGCAACCCAACATACATTTGACCCAAAAACCTCGGCTCCGATTTTTCTTCACCCTTCTTTTCGCCGCCAAACGGCTACTTGTTAGCCGTGCAAATACTCTCGCGGGGCTGTCAAACCGAACACGTGTACGTGTGTGTACGTATCGCATACTCCACGTGTTGATCACGTGAATAGAAGCGTAACATTTAATGAGCAATTGTGCGGCATACCACAATTAACCATAATGTGTAAACTAGTGACCAAATTATGTACACAGAGTGGGGGTGTCATTGATGCACTTTGTCGATTGATATAGTCATGTATGTTTAGCGAAATACATTAACGCTTAAACATATATGTAGATATGTACGACTGTGTTGTTTATGACGCGAAAATTCGTCCAAATTATATCGAATTTTGGTTCTAATAATAGCATAATCTCTTCGGGATGTTCCTTTCATTACAGCTATATAACTACTTTGTTCTATTCAAAGCTTGTAATATTAATGACACACTTTTTTGATCCACCCTATACATTAAATTTGTTTTTTTATTCCTTTCAGAGCTTTTAATGAGACACCCTGTATATACATTGTTCTATAAAGATATAATGTGCATATAAAAATTTCTTGAATATAGCAAAAATTGCAAGATTTAAAAGAGAATAATGTAGGCAGGAGAATATGGGCATAAAATGAGGAAATTACTGGTTATTCGAAATTCATCGATTCCAAATAATCTGCAATCATAATTCATATTATGCAGTAACAAACTTTTAATTCGGCCCCAATTAAATCGCGTCAACACGCCCTCCGGCTAGAATGCATTATCAAATTAGCGTTATACTTGGACATCGGTTTTAATTGGTGTTCGTTGCGCTAAAAATTTAATCCGCCGGTTTACTAACCGGTTAATCATCGGCCGCTATAATATCAGTTTCAATTAAACATTAATTATTATTCACACATATTTGACACTGACCTAGGTCAGTGTTAACTATTCAATATATCGGCTATTACCAGTCAATGATGAATATTCGGACGGGACTAATTGTTTAACTCGTAATAGGTGATGTTATTGATAAAATTAACAGCACGGAGGAATTTTCGAAGACGTGCTTTTGTATATAGGGTTAGATTTTTTGAATACTTCCCTGCACAGAGCGAGCAATTTGTGTATATGAAGGGGAGAACGAGTAAATCTTGTCTGACCGGACTTCTGTTAATAATCTACAAAAAGAATCCGGTCGCAAGTGAAATTGAGCCTTACATCCAGTATATTTTAGGCCTTTGTTAAACATTTAACGGAAATTTGCGTCTCGAACTCGGCGAGTATAAAGAAGGGTCGAATAAATTCGAACCAGTCTGAGCCGTGATTTTGTGAACACCGCTGAAATTCGGTAAGGAATATTTCAAATTACCGCGATAAATTTACATGATCGAAAAACTGAAATTCATAACGGAATAAAAATCGAGCGATCGGGCGAAATTACACGCGTTTTGATACGAGTAATTTTATTAATATTTACAAATAATGCAAAACGCGCCCTCTAATGCGATAATCAAATTCAGCTAATTGACTTTTAATTTCATTAATAAATGAACAAGTGGTCGCGTTTCAACAAATTTAATTTGTTATTATAACATTAACTGTATATCGGATTGGATTATTCTAGTTTCGCCCGCGGCGGTGGCGATTTGTCGCAGACAATAAAAATAAAAAATTGTTGTTTCTATTTGTTAAAAACCAACAATCACGCAATATAAACCATTTTTCAAATTTTGATTTTACTGGTATTGCCACTTATCAGAGAAATCGGTATTTAAATCTCACTTAAAGCAGTAAATAAAATTGTGAAAATGCAAATTAAATTTAAAAATAGTGTAAAAGTGTTTAGAAAAAATATGTGATGTATGAAAATAATTATATTAAAAAATATTCAAGTGCGATAAATGGAAATAATCATGAGGAAATTTAAAATATAGCCAAACTTGAGTATTTTAACTTTGATAGTAAATAATAATGAAATTTGAATTTTATTGCATTAGCGATGCACCAGTAACTGAAAAAATTATTATAATTTTATCTGCATAAAACGAGTGTTATAAAATTTTCAACTCGCAGGAAGTTTAACTTTTTGAAACGTTTGTAGTAGTTTCAATTAACTTTGATCACAACCAAAGGATAATAGTAAGAAGTGTATTGGTGTAAATTGTCAAAATAAAACAAAACAAAAATAAAATTTTTATTAAAAAAAAAATAACCAACATAAAAAGCGCCACATCGAACATGCACGTTATTTTTACCTTCAAACCAAATCGAAATAATCCATCTTATTTTTTACATTTAAAACCACAAAACAGTCCCGCACATCACTCCATATTAGAATCCCAAAAGTCCGAAAATAAAAAGTAAAAAAATAGTAACACTTATAGTTAAGACATCCAAGTCCAATGTCTCTGTATCACCAAGGAGCGTTGCACTGAAATATATCCCAAGTCCAAAGGATGTCGGTGGAACAGCGCAGGACTAAACACTGTATCCTTACGCCACGGATGATGCCGAAGAAGTGAAGGCGCCAGGCTAAGACATCAGTTTAAGGCGCTCCTTGGGATAAAGAAGGCGTCGTAGACCGACGCCGACCGTCGACTGACACAAGACGTCGAAGGGGAAGGACGCGCGCCGACGCCGGCACCCCTCTCCCCCAGGACACGCCTCCTCGCGAGGGGAGGTCGGTAATTAAGTGTTATTTTTAAGTAGCTGCTAAGATTTTTAAAGAAATACTCTCGGTTTCGTTTCGCGCTTTTGCCGCCCTGACTAAATTTTCACGGCGGAAAAGCCGCTCATTTTCGGCCGTTTCGGAGCTTTCGGGACGCTGAAAATTTTTCTTTGGCTCTTTATTTTATTTATCTGTACAAAAAACGGTTTTTATTTGTTCAATATTGTGCTTCAATTAATTGAAAAATAATAGTTTGCCAAAATTTTATAGGAAATAAACAGTTTTTTGTATAAATACTCATAAAGCACAGAGTTTATTAGAGCTTCTATGGTGAAAGAATGATATACTTTTTTAGAGTGTAAATGTAATTAAGCTGTGTATAGTTACAATTTTAGCAAGGAATATTTTATTTCGAATAATCATCAAAAAACTACCCAAATTAATAGTAGAAAAACACCCAAAACTTATAATATTATGAAGTTACCTTACTATAAAAAATACAAAAAAAAAAGTTTCAATATGTTTTAAAATTTAGGGAGCTTTTTATTCATTAGGAACGCTTTTTTAGTAAAAATCAGTTACCGGAAGCTGGAAGTTAACTTTTTTAGGGATTGAAACTGACGGTTAAATACAGTGAATCAACTTTGACTTTGATAAATACATTGATAATGCTTAAGGCAACTGTTCAGCAAATTCGTATTTAGAGAAAACGAGAATAACATGAGGAAATCGAGATGTATCTCAAACATGCCAATCATTTACAAATAAGCGCATTATGAAAATAAAACAAATTGGAATTTTGAATTGAAGTGATAGTTAGAAATGTTGATATAGGTAAATCAAAATTTTAGTCAACAAAATCAACTTTGTCTTATTTAGAGAGTTTGATGATGATGATATTATTATAAAGTTACACGAATTTAGTGTTTATATTTCTTTTAGAACTTTTACTGCTACTGGGATTATATTTATCACGTTAATTTTATTCACTATCCACAATTTTTAGGCTCACTTTTTTAGTCGAAATGATCCTGGATTCACTTTATTTAGTTGTATTATATTATTTTAAAGTTTATCCGTGTTTTCACAAGTTTATTAGATACCAATATTATTGTTTACCGGCGTTTACTTTCACTTGAATTACGTTAAGAGCTAGCAAAAAAGACCTGTCAGGCGAAAAAACGAACCAAAAGCAAAATGCGACATCACAGGCGACTTACCTTCGGGTGGTTTATCCTTAAGAATTAAAAAAGACGAGTACACTTAATATAGGAATCATAACACTTGGGAAACATGGCAATGAATGTCCGTCTTGTGGGATACTATCAGGCATTATCAAGGAGTGGGGAGACGCATGAGCAAGTCGCGTCTGGACGCCAAGGATGCCGACCGGTGGCGCCCTCGCACATCCTTCGGCGACGGCGGGAACTTTTGACGCAGCTTTTTTGCACGCATCCACGGCGAAAGAGGATTTCCAAGCGTTTCCGAAAAAGGGGTGTACGCTCTGTTGGGTCCTGAACGCCGCAGCGGATGCAAATGCTCGGTTTCACACGCGCGATTTTCGACAAAATTTTACAAGTATTTTTACCGAAAAGTGTTTCGGATTGATCGGGTCCTTTTATTACAAGAAATTTTTAAGCTACGTGCATTATTTGTATTCTAACAATTATGCGTTTAATTTAGGGAAAAAACTAATATTTTGGATTCATCAGGATAGATAATTAAACCTATATAAATTTGCTGTTGGTTTATGAAATGCGAAATTAAACACAAATCAAAAACTAGCTACAATTTCAGGGAATAGTGAGCGCGTAGAATATTCAAATATTCACCCTCGCACTGGTAAAATTCCGAGCCTAGCGATTGCAATATCAATAAATTGGTACAACCAAACAGTAAAAATATATCATCTGAATTGTATAGGTTTCAATTTAGATTCCTAGTATATTTCGGATGCAATAACCGATTTTTTTTATCAGACCGTGTAAGTCGCATCACGCGGTGAATTTTTTAATTTAACAGGAACTTAATTTTATAAAAAAAAAACCATACGGTTTAATTGCTTCCCTCGGGTCCCTAATTTCCCATTTGCGTCCTTCCCATTGTCTTAATTGAATGCATTTCCGATGTCCATCTAAGTCTCGGTTAACCAACTGCTGGTTTAAGAGCCCATTAAGTCGTCGTATATTTGAATTAAATTCGAATGGTCAAGAAAGAAATACACGATATCCCCGTTACTCGACAATCAAATTGCTCACTAAAATTTATTAACCATTTATCTTTTGAGACGGTTTTCCCGTGTACACTGCACAAGAATAATCGCTATATTGGGTAAAAATATTTTTGTCCGGCGCTGTATTTGGATTAGATGTAGGTGTATGAATTCGATTTGATAGAAAAAAAATTAAATTCGAATTTGAACGCACCGAAATATTCTGAACTTATTTACTTTTCATCTGTGTCTGCCCGACAACGCAGAAACGAATTTATTATAATTATTATAGCCGTTCTGGAAAGCACCAATGTCAATAAATGCTTAACTGTTCGAAAATTGTTGTTTTTCAATTACGCATTTGTTAATATACTGTTTATCGACGTTTTCCGTATCGGTACACTTCGAATTTCGCTACGAATTCAATGGTCAAAGCCGGAAAAGTAAAAACGGTATATTGGCAAATAAAGCGAATTTTACGCAGGTACATCATAGTCTATTTTCCATACGTATTTGTATTACCTCTGTGCTTTATTCAAATTAAATTCCTCCTTTGATTCATGTAAAAATAGTCAGTGGATATATGTTTAATTATTTTTTCGTTTCAGGTCATTATAAATGTTTGTATATTTGTAGATATAATTGCAAATTATGTGTGGATCGAGTGATCGAGTAAAGCAGATCTGAGATTGGAATCGTTGCCGTAAAGTCATCTACAAACACACTATTGATTCCGGTTAATAGCTGGCAAGCAACCAACAGGTGGTCCGCACAAAACCATAAAAAATAAAAAAAAAGTGCAACATTTTTTTATTGGGCTTTTTTTTCAGCGGTCGTTCGGTCGACACCTATTAATTCGTTTTTCAATTTTACTTTTTACATGTACGGTTTTTCAATGTCGCTATAAAAATTTTAACTTTTTATTAATTATGTAAACAGAATATATTCATCGGTTTGCCGCGCTTGTTGATTAAGCTTTATAAACTTTTGGCCCGTTTTCCCGTTTGAATCGAACTTAATTAAGCTCCGCGCGTTATTTTTTGCACTTCTTTAAGTAATTGAAAAATATTACTTTGATGGTCACCCTGTAGGATCGTAACGGCGGATTACACTCCGCCTCGTTTATGAATGGACTATAACTACTTTAATGAGCTATAAAAATAACTTACCAATTCCTTAGGATTTCAATATAAAATTTACGTAATTCGAATTAATTATATACATTAAAAATTGCTATTGCACGCGATATTTGCACTTCGTTTCACTAAAAAATATAAAAAAAATATTAGCACATATTCAGACCGTTCGATACCCTTTTTTTCGCTTCTTCTCCAATGCCTCAAAGACAACTGACTTTTCTTCGTTTCCTTTGAAGCGTCTTAGAAGATTGTTGTACACAATCTCCCCACTTTTTAACGGTCAAAACAGCCACATATGTCGCTTATGATAAGCCACGCGACCGTTGAAGATGTCTTCCTTGAGTGATTTTCGACTTGTGCCTTACTATGGTCTGATGGAGGCATTAATTCGCTATCAACACGTGCCCTTTTCGCTTGTACACGAATTAAATTAACTCTCCCTTTTCCCAGAAATAATACAGAAGTGGCATAAATTGCGTTTTTCCTATGTACAATCGGAATACATGATTGGTTCGATTTAACATAATAAAAAATTAGCTAGAGTGGTTGACGAGACAGGATGTTATTTCGCCCTTATTTTACAACTGTTTCTTTAATTTCGAAGATAAATGGAGTTGTTTATTGCCAATCATTCTGACAAAGAAAAGTTTGAGGTAATAAAAAAAACCAAAGGCGTACCAACAGGGCCTCACAATAATAATTCTTAATGAAGCAATTTTATTGCTTACTACACATAATTTGTATGTATTAAATTAAATTGAAATAAAGCACATTTCCTAAACAAATCCCTAAAATATCCCCAAATAAAAGTCCTTTAACCCACCTTGATTCTACCGCATAAAATAACCCATTAACCCGCTGGTTATGCGAGCCATGTGTTCAGCGTTTCATCTTAATAAGGTTGTTAGCATTGCTGTGTCATAAGTTCGTCTTAAAGACGTTGGGATCCGACTCCTTCCGCCCCACGATAGCGCGTGAACGGCCGGAAGTCGGGGTTATCTTTGCGGAACGATTAGCCGAGGGTTGGATAGCACGAGCCGCGATGATTGCGATTGATGGTTCTCTATTTCGTATATAAACGAGCGTCTATTTCGTTGAAAAATCTGTCCGCCCGATTTTTAAATTGCTATTTTTAATATACATACAGGGTGTTATTTAATAACATGCTAATACTTAAGGGGGTGATTCTTGGACCCATTTTAAGAAAAAAACTTCATATAAACCTATGTCCTAAACTTCTTAACTTTTGAGATACGGGGTATTAAAGTTTTAAGAAAAAAAAACAATTTTTTACTGTCATTTTCATACCACTTTAAATATTTTTATGAAATTTGGTGTACGGCGTTTATGCATTAAAGAGCATTTTTTGACCCAAAAATCTTTTTTATTTCTAACAGTGGCGTCCCTACTGGACCCAGACTAGATATTTTTGAATAAAAAAGTGTTACGCCACTGCTATCTCTTAAAATCAAAATTATTTTTCGAATTCTCGTTCAATTTAGAACAAATTCGATTTCTTGACTTTTTTTCGTAAAACTCACCGTTTCGCTAAAAAAAAATTTAAATTCATTCATTTGCATCTCCCTGGACCTGGACGAATGACGACCAAAAACGATTTATCTAACTCTGAACAATAATTTATTTAAGCGGATAACTTTTAAACGTTGAAATTATGAAATTAAAGTAAAATAAAGAAATAATTTAAATCAGGTGTTGGAAATGTCCGCCGAAAGTGGTATGAAAATGACAGTAAAAAATTGTTTTTTTTTTCTTAACTTTAATACCCCATATCTCAAAAGTTAAGAAGTTTAGGACATAGGTTTATATGAAGTTTTTTTCTTAAAATGGTTCCAAGAATCACCCCCTTAAGTATTAGCATGTTATTAAATAACACCCTTTATATACAGGGTGCTGCAATTATAATTGGTACACCCTGTATGTGTTAGTTATAGAAGGTTAGGTAATAAAAAACGTTAGCGTATATTTTTTTATAGGCGAGTTTGGAAAGACAAACCCTTTTCGAGTTCTATTAGCGACTGAAACCATTATCGCGTGTCATTACCGAAGTTAATCATCTCAAAATATCAAACGTTGTATTGGACAAACAACGGCCGCGTTCTAAAGAACAATTTCCATAACGATCGTCTTTAAAAATGTATAAGGACAAGCCATACGGCTTTTTATAACTATAAAAATGGAAACAATGTCGATATATTATAAGACAATCATTAGTTATCTGCAAATATAATCTACACCTGGTTTCCACGCAAGGCGGTACACACACGACTTGATTTATTATTTATTAAGTCGTTTTTAATAATATTTGACGTCGATAGTTATAAGTTGAAGCCGTAATTGTCGGTAAAATAGAAAGACAAAATAGGAAAAATATTTTTTCTTATTTTTTTTAACCCTTTTTCATTGAGGATACCTTGTATAGGTTGCTATAAAAAAAATTAAGATCTCCCACTGACCGATAATAGCATAGCACACACTGAATAGGGCTAGTTTTATTACAGAGGGGGAGTTCTTACCATACAGCTCGCTATAATACAAACTCACCTGGTTTCATTTAAATAAGTTAATTGACGTAACGTTCATCAACAAAGGCGCATTAAATGAAAACTAATGTACATTTCTACTACAGCAGAAAACAGCAAGAGACGCTAATGGAAAAATATTATTTCACAAATAAGTAATTATACTTACTCTATCTTAAAACCTACTAATATTTCCTGAAACATGCACATTATATCCCTATACGTATGTAATATACGGAGACATAATATATTCAGTTTACTGATGTATCAGGAGATAGCAAGATTCCATTTTATGTGCGTTTGTCAATACAATAGATCGGACCCTCTAAACACAGAGGTTGGCTTTATCTGATTACTGAATAGTTAATAAAGGAAACTCCGTTTTGTCCGCATGCATTCAAGGCGGAAATCGACTAAGTTTACGTGCGACACGTTTTCCCCGACGAGGAAATCCATCAGGTTGCCGGAATTATTACTGCACCGAGCTTCTTTTAACACGCTAATATTTTTTTCGTTAATTATTATTTTCCAGAAATCCTCAAAGGAGCTCCGGCACGACATGTTTAAGTCGCAGAGGGCATTACAGCGCGCCGTGCGATCAGATGACCCCGTAAATAATATTTTTAATAGCAGAGCTGGAGATCCTCGACCAGATAGGAACGTAAGTAAATTAGCGGTAGAGCCTTGGAAGGCGCGGCCCCCAGGAGGATGTCTTTAGGAGCGGTTCGCACACTCTCCGACAGGCGTGGGGTCCCTTAGCGTGCTGCTGAAGTAAAGTAAACCGGCTGCTAACTAATGAATTCAACGCGTTTCGTTTTCGATATAGGCTGGGCCGGTTGTGTTGCCGGCGAAGAAATTCCCAAACACGTAAGTTCCCTATCCCGCAGAGAGCCTTATAGCACAAAAATTTATCACACCTATTTGCCAAAAATTATAATAACACACACATTGTATAATAATCACCCACTCGTTTAAATTAAAGCAACCCTTGCGTGTCTTAACCCATCACCTTCTATTAAAGACAATTCGTGTGCATTAAGAATTGTAAAGGTGTGGATAATCGTAAATCTTCTGGCCGATCTGATAATGCAATTTAACTGATGATACGTTTTATTTATCGGGCGGGATTTCCTACGCAAAAGCCAACTAAAAAATCCAATTTTTCGGCGAGTTAATTATGAAAAGTTTCGGCAGTGTCTCCGTAACTAGAATTTGACGTTGATGTGATCTCTCTTGCTGAATTTTTCAGTTTGTTGTTACACGGACACGATGCAGCTGCCAGATATAGGGCAAGTGTAACGGGGAAATTGTTGAACGGTGAAATATTCATCGTATAGTTAGGGTAAGTCACAGTTTGACGAATTGAATGATAGCCATTATTTATATCAAACGTTAATTTATTTTAGAGAGGGCCGGTTTGTTTGGGAACTAATCAGTTTTTATCGGTTGTTCAAAAATTAAAGCACCTACTATATTGATGATAAATTTTAAGTAGTTATTTTTTAACTGGAAAAAGAATATCAGCGGGGTATTTATTAGCAAGCCCTGCTAATATTGTATCTATTACGATCTTACAAGCTAGGTTAATCACCGGTCCGAAATCGTTGATTATGATTTTGTAATTATCGTTTAAAACATCGTTAGCCGCCTGGTTAAGGCGCTCGTTATCTTTAAACAGATTCGTTAATTTCACTTGGATGTATTCGATGCTCCCCGTTGCTTCTGAACCGTTCGATACCAAATATTCCACCCCCTTGCGCTCAACCGTTTTGAAATACCCCGTATATTTCATCCGGAGACCGGCTAAAAAAATAACACCCTTAATTCACGCAATTAAAATCGCCACTTCTTACTTATATTCGCTTCCAATTCACCGGTGGTGTCCAATTGGAACATCAAAAGCTTCCCTACCAGCCTATAATTAGTGTCCATGTGCAAGTTCGCCATGGTGTACTCGATATCGAAGACTTTCTCGTCGAAGTTGAAGCTGATGGAGGAGGGTTCGAAGGTGGAAACGTTGTACAGCTTCAAGTCGGTCATGTTGCCTCTGAGATCGCCGCTGGCGAAAAGGGGGGCCATCGAGATGTGCAGGGGGTTCAGGTTGGGGAGCTGCAGCTCCGGTATGCCCTTTTCTAGGCGAGGTTTCAGGTTGCGGATGTTCTTGAGCAGGCATTCGCCGGCTTTAGGATCGTTGCGATAGCAAGCCTGGATGAATGGTGCTGCGATTTTTGATCGAATTTATGTGTAAAAGTTGGTGAGATATAGGTGAGTTTACTTACGCAAGTTTTTGGCACATTCTGCGTAGGCCACGCAAAAAATTAGAGCTATTCTTAGCATGTTAGAGCGAGTGAAGTGGTTGGTAAGAATTTTCGAATTGGACTGGCTAGTTTATAATGGTATTTTTCCGGGTTGATAATGGTGGTTATTTTTGTTACAATCAATTATTGCAATTTGTAGTTCATAGTATAGGTAATTATAAATGAATTTCATTTAGTAATGAGTGTTAATAGCTGTAGTTTGTATTATCACGATTTGTTTTTTACAAGGTAGATATATAAATATAAATAAACGTACAGATGTTTACCCTTGATTTGCTAATGGTTTACGTAAAATTTAATTACCTAATTGTGTAGCTATTAATGATTTCAATAATTCAATCATTACCTGCTGCAAGGCTAATTTATCAAAGAAAATATGACCCTACAAATGCAACCTAAAAATTCTATACTCTCTCTACAAAATATCCTTTCCTAGCAAACAAAAAAATTTTCCGTTACTTCTGCAAATTTGATATAGATTTATAAAAAGGTACATGCATGAGGGCCACTTAAATTATATGCACTTGAGTAATTATACTTCAATTTATGTTGTCACTGGTAATTATCTAATCAGCTTTCGAAACAACGAAGTTTTTGATGACATCATCGAAATTAATTTATAATTTACCCAAACTATTACTAAAATCACTCATTGGTAGAAGGAGGAATTTAATCAAACATAAATGGTATGCAAATTTAAATACCGCAAAGATCCGAGATAGAAATCTTAGATTCTTCACAACAATGGTCGTCCCTTTTAACTCGCCTAACGGGCGTCCTTAGCGAAAATGACCCTACTCATACAAGCTGGCTTCTAATGTATTTGTTTTCATTTGCATAATAATTAGCCCAAAATTGGATGACGCTGATCTCTATATTCGAATCTATTAAGATTGCCAAATGCTAAATCCTTATGCCCATTAAGTTGGCGAAGGCTCTTCGAAATGGCGCCATCCCCAAAAGGGCGCAAAAAAAGCACTAATGACTGGAATTAAAAGCTCGATTTTTTTGAATTTTTTTACTGCAATTCAATTTGTAAAATTCCCAAACACCTACGCCATTATCCTAGTTTTATCTCTAGTTCATGGCCCGCAAATAAAATTTAATCGCCGGAATATTTCAAAGTATTAAGCGAAATAATTCAAGAATGCGAGCGTTACTTAGGCTAATGCCACGCATACGAGTTCGAAATGAGAATTAATGGCAGCGGTCGCGGCGCTGTTAATTAACAGGGGAAAGACAGTGTTTTTATAATTACCGTACGTTTCGCCGCAATTGTTACTTTATTTATTTTTCATGAACGGCATCGGATCATAATTGTGTAATTGTTTTAAAAAGACTTCGCCGCACGCGCGGGCGAACGCGCCTCGCAGTTTTTCTTCGTGCATGCGACCGGAGCGGAATTTAAATTAAACTGAGCGAAGTTTAGTGTTAATTTAGGTACAAATGAACTTTTTAATGGACCGATGTTCTTGTTTGTTTAACGAAGGAATCCCGGAGAAAAGCGTTTCATTAATCATCGGTCAATATTGTCCTGACTGATAGTTTCGTTTGCTTCTTGACCCTCGTTCTCTAATCTTATTAAACTAGTTATTAATCTTGACGCTAAGATAAATCGCTGTAGCTGTTACAGCTCTGCAATATGGTGTACATGGCGCGTTGTTTATCGCGTTATTTTTTCCATCGTAAGTCATAAAAATAAAAAATCTCAGCATTGTCCGCAGAGCCATTTAAAAACGCGGAGCTGCCGAAACGACTTAATAAATCAACATCATTCCATAGAAATGCCTTGTCAACGTATCCTCACTTAACCTGACAAATGTACTGCCAATAAAAGCAAGCGACGCCGTACGGTCGATATTTCGCTCTTCTTTTACACCCGGCGGTCAGAGAGCGATGGAGAATCGGCGCCGGACTCGGCGCTCGTCTAAACCCGGAATGAATTAGATGGACCATAAACGTCAAAAAATTTTTTTATTCGTTCGACGACCCATCCGTATTCCTGATTTACCTCAACATTGATTTTAGCTAATAAATAAGGGTGAAAAACTGGTTTATCCCTTGTTCCGTGAGACTTCGAATGAAATAAACAGAGAATTGGACGTGATCGTTCCAATATTCAGCTAATAAATTAATGTACTCGCGGAGATTCCGAAGCGGGCAATAAATTTCGGCAAATTAAGCGTGATGTTTATATCGTCGATTCCAAATTTTCTCGCAAAACTCTTACCCCTTTCATTCGACATAATGAGCGCAAACACTCTTTAAAATTACCGTTCTCTAGCTAGGATAAAACTGGCTAATTTAATTATTACGCCACTCCAGTCTTAATGTTGCAGCGGTTCAAGGACAACAGACCGCTTAATAAGGATTAACAGCAGGAGTCGTCGGGGAAACAAGAAAAATCCATTGAAAGAAACTGCGTTGAAAGTAAACGGATCTTTCATAAGTAACGCTTTTATTTTCAAGGTTCGTTATCGAAAAATCGATAGCGGCAACTCGACACAATAGAAATAATGTTCACCACTCAGTTTGTATAAAATGCATCAGTATGAATTTTCTACTTATAAAATAGTTTGCTGAGGGGAAACGAAGCTATATTGGAGGCTGTTTGAGCATGATTTTTCAGGATTTTTTTGGGTGGGAAAAATTAATTAGAATTCAATCAAATTTTGGCATTATTTTGGTTATATTTCAAATAATTTTTGTGAATTTTTTTGAATAATTTCAGCCAAAAATAACAAAGTTATGCTGCTATATCCGTTGAAGGTTGTAAATAGTTCTCTGAAAATAAAAAAGGTTTTGAATTCATGCACATAACTTATTTTCTAGAAGAATATGAACCTCAATGCAGGTGAAAATAATGAAAATTTAAAATTTTTGCTGCCGTTGGAATAACAAATTACTTCTATTTTCACTATTTTTTTCCCTAATTATCCCTAATCATATCTTACAAGTTGGTTCATGTAATTCGTATTTTTATAAAGAATCATACTACTAATTTTCATAATTATCAGTTCATTACTTTTTGGATTAAAAATTTTAAGTTTAAATTCTCGGGAACTATAGTCTATTCATAAATGAGGCGGAGTAGAATCAATCAAATGGGCAAATTCTAGCCTACACAGAGGCTACACAGAAATTGAAAAAATAATATTCACGATATTTTAATATTACTTGAATGGTTCACCCTGTATTGGTTTTGTAATGATAACGAAGGCGGATTATTCCGCCTCATTTATGAATAGACTATAGAAATGCTCATTTATCAAGTTCAATGCTCATAAAATCTAAACAAATGCGAATTTCGCTTTGAAATTTGGACAGCATATTTTTGAATAATCAAGATAACGATTTATGCAATAAAAAAATCGGATTTTCTTAACCTCCTAATGTAATTTCCCCCCTAATGTAATTTCCCCAATAAAATGGAGTAAATTACCCTAATTAAATTCTATGGAAATTAATAACCATATTTTTGCGTATCGAAATGACTTGATTGAAAAATTAATGGTACATATAGGTATCTACTATTTTTGAAATTTTAACCAACGTATATGTATAGCTTATCAGCATCGACAGCCCGTCCATCGGATATACGACAACGGGTCAAGTCTTGCAGGGAAACAACCTGAGCGTGAAGCTCGCGCCCCTGCAACCCGCCCGACCCCGGCGTGATTTTTTCCCGTCAAGTTTTACCGATAATTTCAGCAGTAGCGGTCAGCCCCAACAGGCTTTGTGCAAACACTGTCGCCGCCGGCAGTTATTAGTTCCAATAACAAGGGCCGCCAACTTAAACTCGCCGTACACTAGTAAAGTTGCTCCGGCCAGTCTCTAATCACTCCTATTCAAGGCGCCGCGACGGCCGAATGCCCGCCGACCGCCTTAGGACTCGGTCACTTCGGGTCCCTTTCTTAGCTTATCTATCATCAATTAAGAATAGATAATCCGTATCGAACTTAAATGCGGTATAATGGAATAATGGAGGGCATCGGAGATTCAGCGCAGTTAAGATACATTTACAAACGGCACGAATTCGCTTTCCAGTAACCGCTATTTCCAACATACTCTCTAATCTCTATTTCTCAAACTTTCGTCAGTAATTCGTAATTCAATTATATGTACGATTTATAGGATTTGATGCGATTTTTTACAAGTGGCCTAGTCATGATATCTAATGCAGTTCGTTCTGAGCGAGCCGATAGTGGGACATTATTAAGCTGGACAAACGGGAAACGCGTGAAAAATTCGAATTTCCATTGTCGTCTGGCGAATTTCCTCTGCAAAGACATCAATCTTTTTAAATGTATGTCGTCGAGTATGGTCGTTTCTTTGTAATTTTCCTAAAAGGCCGGCATTAATTTAAAATGCCGGACGTTTTAATTCCAACAAAGAACACTCGACCGAGAGTATTTTTAGGGCTTTTTATAACTATTTATTTTTCGGTATAGCTGACTCATTTACACCATGTATTTTATGTTTAACATAATCTAATTTATACCCAACTTCATATAAAATTGCAATAAACAAGTTCCATTATTTTAAGTAGGTGCTCATTAAATGTATAAAAATAATTTTAATTAGCCTCATCTTCCGCTGATTAAGGCCGGAAAAAAAAGTTCCACTTTAAGACAAAACCCGAAGCAATTAAAAAACTTGAAGCCAACTAAAATCCGAGCCGTTTTTAAAAAAGCTAATTTCCAACTTAAAGACTTAAAAGAGTCTTTCGTGGATTTTTTCTCGGTAGCGAAACTTAAATACATTTTAATTAAAGCTACTTTCCGAGCGCATCGAGTCTTAACTCGCAACCCTTTACTCGCTCATTGCTACTTGTACTTTTAATCTTTTCGTATTTCTTGAGCAGAAATGAATGCCAAGATTATTAAGGGAATTAAAAGACATTGTTTGTAAATATCCCCGAGCGGAGATGTGGCAATTGCGAATCGCAACCCTTTTTATGCACCAGCTTTGTATGCACAACAGATATAAAACTCGCTCATAAAAATATGACTGCTGATGTCTGGTGCATACAGGGCGATTTCAAAATTTCAATGGAGAAGACCACGATGTGAGATATGCGGATTTCGGAAAAAGATACGATTAGAAATGATTTATTAGAGCTCAAAACCGTTTTCAGTTGCTCAAAATGTGTTATAATTAAAAAGTTATAGCCCTTTGAAATTTAAAAATTTCGGGTTTTGACTCATACCTTATCAACCAATCATAAACCACTCACGTCTTGTTGTATAGTAAATAGTATGAATTTTCGAACGCAGTAACAAAGAATACACAAACGAACAAAAATCAAACTGTCATTTGTCAGATTTTTCTGAAAAATGCACAAAACAAATTACACGAATTGCAGTTCGGCACAAAACACTTTACTGATAATATTAAATTTGACAAGAATGTTGCCAAATAAATTTTTCAGGACCATTATTTGTGTTTTTAACACGAAAATCGGTTACAATTTATACAGATGAAGATGTTATATTTATATTAATATATCGAATTATCCATTAGGTAATGGAAGAAATGGATAAATCAGAAAATGTTTATTGCAATAAATATACAAAAAACGCACATTTTGCAGGAGTAAAGAAGAGTAATAGGAAACGTGGCAAACTTGCTAAATGTGATTTCTCTTTGCAACTCTCGCTTTGATTGGAGCAGAGTGTATGACGATTGTGTGACGTTTTTCAAACTTTAAAAATTAATTGCGGCCATATTTGGCCACAGAAAAAATAAAAATTTCATTACGCGCCTTCTTAGAACACACGGTTTTGAAAAAAAAATTTAAAAAAAAGTCGTGGTCTTCTCCGTTGGCGAGTTATGCAAATCGATGAGTCATCGGTAGGAAGGTATCTCAATCTTAAGGAACATTAACAAGATTGAAACGGTCATTCGATGTCCTTATAAAATATGCAAATTCGAGATTGTAAATTAGGGACGCACTAAGCAAGCAATTTATGTGGACAAAGGGGTTAGAAGACATTAGATAGGGGAGAAAATCTATACTTAATTTTACCGGCACGCATTGTGCACTGTACCCTCGCTCGCTGTCGCTAAAAACTCTCAGATGGTCAAGCTTCCCCATTTCCGCGTGAAAGAGCATTCGCAATTTTAGACTTCTAACAACGGAAAATTCTTCGAATTTTTCGAAAACGAAGTCTTATGATCTGGCTTTGTCGTCCGTCCGTCCGTCCGTCTGTCGCGAGTTTCAGCGGCTAAACGGTTATAGATAGAGACAAACGGACAACGGCATTCGATTCAGCATAGTCTAAAACCTCTCCCGTTTAAAAAAAAAAAAAAAAAAAAAAAAAAAAAAAAAAAAAAAAAAAAAAAACTTAACGTTACATTAGTTAGAAGTCTCTCTACGGCGCACTGGGCCGTTCGTCCCACTTGTTTATTTTTCACCCAGCAATTTGCGGCGCATTAGGTTAATAAATTTTAATTTGCGTTCATCATGACAATCATTGGTATTTAGTGAATATTTTTAACACGATTTTTCTCCACCAGAATCGATAATTTTTCACTTAACACGAACCATTCGTATGCCTTGAGTCCGCCGATTACAATCGACCGTATTTATGGGCAATTAGGCCTACGGACACGTCCAGCATTTACCGTGCATTTTCGATGTATTATCGCCATCAGAAATCTCACATGTCCGGAGCGGCCGAAAGAAAATGACACGCACTACGTGATTGTCTTTCTGTTTTACGATTACATCGACTACACAACAAACAAAAGGTTCACATATATAGATTCGGCGTCCAAATATTTGCAGATGGAAATTTTGTTATGCAGTTGTAATTTTAAATGATAATTTCGCCTATGCATTCGACGAAATCTGAATGCAAATGTACACACGTATTGTACACTACTTGTTTAGTTTGTAGGTATTAATATTGTCTTATATAAATCATTTTTTGGATTGGATTTTAATGTGCTAATAATGGATCTTGGGGTTCGGTTCAACTGCAATGAGTAGATGATAACAAAGTGAAAAATGCGTAGGAAAAGGTACTAGGTACGCGCTACCTTAAAACAAAAGGGTATGGGAGGTATATCTGAGCGTGCTATCTAATGAAGATCGTGGAATTTGCACCAGTGGTGTTTTCTAAATGGCTTATTTGCAATTCGTGCACTCTTTACATGCATAGGCGTAACTTGGACTTGAAGATTTTTCTTTTCTTCCCTATAACTACGATTTTTTTACAATCATTTAAATTAATAGCATAATGTATTTATATGCAATAAACCAATAGTAAGTAGCATTAGAATTCAGTACTTAATTATAAACATGCCATTAATGCAATTAATACAAATGCAAGTTCGTTAAAAATAAAATAGATTCTTGTACTTTGTAGTGAAGCATTATTTTTGGATTATTTAAGTGAAGGGAAAATCTTCATGATACGCCACTGGTGGCCACCTTGATTCGGGAGATATCATCTACATACAACGCTATTTTAACTTAACATGTAGGGATATCGAGGGATACTTTAAATACCCGCCCTCGTGCCTGGTTCATGCACATCAACTTCCTCGATTACTTCCTTTTTTTATGAATCATCGTTTACTTTAGATGCTTATCTCGAGTCCACTTAATAATTAAAAAAATCTAATTAATTTTTTTAAGCATCTTTAAATAACATATTAAAAAATAATATCTATTGGTTTACAAACCAATTTATGTCATCCATAAAATTGACCCATTTTTTGCAATAAAATCTCTGTAAAAAGATATAGGTTGCGCGAATCATTTGATTTTATTTTTATGGTAGTTTTCTCCAAATCATAAAATCTGGCGACATAAGATCAACCACTTATCTTCGAGATTTTAGTGCCAGCAATATAAGGGTTAATTTCTTTTTGTGGCGATCGTTTTATATTTTATTGCCCAAAAATACAGTAAATATGCAGGCATAAAGCGAATCTACCATTATAGAATAATTGCATAAATTGGAAATTAGAACATATTTTTTATAATACTCTACATTATACAGGTGTTTAGGTTAGCGTTGTTTCACCCACATCAAAAGCCGCTTAAACTTTTTATACGAATTGCTTCCCATCGCGAAAAATCATAAAATCTCCAGTGTTTCGCTCAAGTTTTATTCCGGGATGTCTTTCTTTATTGATTCCATTAGAAATAAAAATTTTATGAAGATAACGGCAAGACCTTTTCGATAAAACTTTTACGCCCCTGTTCTTACATGTTCATAAATTGGCGCACTGAAAATTTCTAGAACGATAAAAGTACCATTTATTGGGCGAAAATCCTGAAAATTGCATCGGGTAATTAAATGGAAAAGCCCACGACATTTTTTTTAATTTTTTTTTCAAAACCGTGTATTCTAAGAAGGCGCGTAATCAAATTTTCATTTTTTTCTGTTGCCAAATAAGGCCGTAATTAATTTTTAAAGTTTGAAAAACGTCACACAATCGTCATACACTCTACTCCAATCAAAGCGCGAGTTTCAAAGAGAAGTCACATTTAGCAAGTTTGCCACGTTTCCTATTACTCTTCTTTACTCCTGCAAAATGTGCGTTTTTTGTATATTTATTGCAATAAACATTTTCTGATTTATCCATTTCTTCCATTACTTAATGGATAATTCGATATATTAATAAAGAAATAACATCTTCATCTGTATAAATTGTAACCGATTTTCGTGTTAAAAACACAAATAATGGTCCTGAAAAATTTATTTGGCAACATTCTTGTCAAATTCAATATTATCAGTAAAGTGTTTTATGCCGAACTGCAATTCGTGTAATTTGTTTTGTGCAATTTTCAAAAAAATCTGACAAATGACAGTTTGATTTTTGTTCGTTTGTGTATTCTTTGTTACTGCGTTCGAAAAGTCATACTATTTACTATACAACAAGACGTGAGTGGTTTATTATTGGTTGATAAGGTATGAGTCAAAACCCGAAATTTTCAAATTTCAAAGGGCTATATCTTTTTAATTATAACACATTTTGAGCAACTGAAAACGGTTTTGAGCTCTAATAAATCATTTATAATCGTATCTTTTGCCGAAATCCGCGTATCTCACATCGTGGTCTTCTCCATTATTAGTGATTATAAATTTTTAAATATTGCCTGGTCCCTTCGCCAAAATTTGGAATGCGCATATGTACCACCAAAATTTCAAATTTAGTACCAAATTAATATTTTTTTCTATCCAACACAAAAAATTTGTAAAACTTAAGCCAATTTTAATTGCTGTGAAAATGCATAAGAAAGCAATTTCTTCAGCACTCGGTATAATCCGCACATCATTTCTCCGCACAATGCGCGTATGTCAACGGTCTAGACCCGGACCAATGTCATTTCGAAAAGCAAAATTAAATTTGAGCCGTTATGCATCATAGATATTGCGGACGCAGATAAAAGCTGAAAAAAAAACACACAACGAAAAAAACACGCCGGCATAAATCAAAAAAGCTATGAATGGACACATGCTAAAGCCGGTCAAAGCGGAGCTTTTGATCTATCGCCTATCGCCGCGCCATCTGTGAAATAGCGGCCGAAGCTCCGCGGCTTTGCCCGCCACGCAGGAGGCGTAAGAACCCGTCACACAGCGCCAAATTACCCTTACTTAGCCTCCCCTAGAACTAACTCTATAATATATCCTAGCGAACCGCTTACATCAGTCAAGCTTCGGAATCCCACTTCTGAAAAGCTCGTTTCAGAAGTGGGATTTTCTTTTTCATGAATCATTTTCTATTCTCTACTACATATTGCAGTATTAGATACTCATTGAAATTGCAGTAAATAGTTATGCAGAAACGTAAAAATGTTTATTGTGTATAGCAACTTGATCGAAATTGATGTTATGCATTAATTCGAACAAAAGCATTAGAATTTGAAGAGTAATTCGCATCCAGACGAGTTGGGCGAACAAACTCCGGACAGGACGATATATTCTCTCTTATATTATTGAGCCGAAATCCTAATCCTCGTCCGAACTAAGCCTGAACTAGTGTTAGAGTCGGGGAGCTGCGGTGGGCGTCCGGAGGGTTCGCAGAGAGCCCGGAGTTTCCATTGTTTTAATCGAACTCATCTCGAGTTCTCATTCCGTGCAAATGTTGGCCGCCATACTGGGGAATATTAACGCTCCTAAGGGTGTTGGGGTCGCAAAGGGGTGCGACTCCGGTTTTATCGAGCAGAATTCCGCGTTTAATCTAACTTGCGATCTATTTTGCGCCGGGGCCCGGCGTGTATGGGTTGTTTCGTTTTATGATGGGCGATAACCGTGAGAGGTTGGTGGCGATGAGGAAAGGACGCTTTAACCTGGACGCGGGAAAAAATCCGGAGCGGCGAACGTTAAAAGCGAATTTGTATAGCGAATGTTTTTAAAAACAACAATTTCATCCGTACTTACGCTTTGTTGCTCTTTTACATCAAATATTTATATTCGGGAATGGTACAAGCGCGATGATTTTTTTTAATCTACCTACTACAACTACCTCTACCAGTCGTTACTTTGCATTAAAATAGGTTATTGAAATGAATTGAAAAAGTGCATTAAAAGATTATTGAATAAAAACGAGTCAACTGATGCATAAGTTGTATTAACATTATTTTTGATTTTGGATGTTTTTTGAAAATGAATTAAAAGAGAAACATTTGATTAATTTCAAAATAATTTTTGCCTATCTTATAGTCTATTCATAATGGAGAAGAGCACGACTTTTTTTTAATTTTTTTTTTTTCAAAACCGTGTATTCTAATATGGCGCGTAATGAAATTTTTAATTTTTTCTGTGGCCAAATAAGGCCGCAATTAATTTTTAAAGTTTGAAAAACGTCACGCAATCGTCATACACTCTGCTCCAATCAAAGCGAGCAGTTGCAAAGAGAAGTCACATTTAGCAAGTTTGCCACGTTTCCTATTACTCTTCTTTACTCCGCAAAATGTGCGTTTTTTGTATATTTATTGCAATAAACATTTTCTGATTTATCCATTTCTTCCATTACCTAATGGATAATTCGATATATAATAATATAGAAATAACATCTTCATCTGTATAAATTGTAACCGATTTTCTTGTTAAAAACACAAATAATGGTCCTGAAAAATTTATTTGGCAACATTCTTGTCAACGTCAATATTATCATTAAAGTGTTTTGTGCCGAACTGCAATTCGTGTAATTTGTTTTGTGCATTTTTCAGAAAAATCTGACAAATGACAGTTTGATTTTTGTTCGTTTGTGTATTCTTTGTTACTGCGTTCGAAAATTCATACTATTTACTATACAACAAGACGTGAGTGGTTTATGATTGGTTGATAAGGTATGAGTCAAAACCCGAAATTTTTAAATTTCGAAGGGCTATAACTTTTTAATTATAACACATTTTGAGCAACTGAAAACGGTTTTGAGCTCTAATAAATCATTTCTAATCGTATCTTTTGCCGAAATCCGCATATCTCACATCGTGGTCTTCTCCATTGAGGAGGAGTAATACGCCATCGTGATCCTTGCAAAACCAATACAGGTTTAACCATTCATGTAATATTAAAATATTATCGTGCGAGGGGATTTGGTCAATTAATTGATTTATTACTCCTCCTCATTTATGAATAGACTATAAACTTTTCATGTACTCTTTATTTAAACTCAACAAAAGAAAATGAAAGCACAAAGAAGCTTATATACTATCATTTACAAACTATATCAAACTAGTTTTACTCCAAAAAAATAAATTTTCTTTAACCACAGCGGCCTCCCTTTTCCGCGTGATTTCCTTTGAAGGCCCCCAACGTCGCCTAATGGCAGGTAAAAGCGATACTTTAGATGCGAGGTATAAATTTCTATCTCGCCGGCTCTTTGTTCCCGCATCCAGCGGCCGGCTCTAAGCGAGCTTCCATCAAATTTAATGATGTATATGCCCCCGCGTCCGATGCGTCATTATTTTTCATTATTCACGTGCCGCTAGTTTTCGAAATTGCAACGGCGATGGGTTCCTTTGATTGCTCGAGGTTTTGTGCGCCCGTGACATCGATCAAGGAGCAAGGAGCGCTCTGGTCCCCTTGCACTTGCGTTAAAGTATCCCTCGAGCAAACCTGTTCTAAGACATCCGTTGGCCAGGGGTGAGCCGTGAGAAAAGCTGAATTAACTAAATTTTCGTTTGATATTTAAATAATCGAGGAATGTTTCTTTGATCGACAACAAAGGAACGCTCCTCGTGAATTTATAAATATTTAATAGAGGTCATTTTCATGTTTCTCACCAACGATTTATTCTGTACTAACATTATTTTCAATACCTATAAGTATAAAATATTTTTGCATCACTGTAATTATAAATCTGCTTCATTGATTGAAAAGTGATGTATCTTTTGTAAAAGAGTAGGTGGGAGCAGCGAAACAACGTTTCGTCTTCCAGGAAATTCATCTTCAGGGTGGGATCTGCGAAAATTGCGTTATTTCAAAAAAATTTCCAAGACTTTTTCCATTTTGGAAAGTGTTGAATAATTCCTAGAGTGTATTTATTGATTCCGAAGGTAATGATAAATTTTGTGTTTTACCATTACAAATTACAAACAAAATCTTTTGCAAAAATTTGCAGTAAATTATGATAAAATTATATTATCATAAACTATAAATAATTTAGTGATATTGCAAGTGTGAGGGCACGCGCCCTGAAGACTTAACACCCCATTCCCTCACGGGACCCTTGACATTTAGCCCTTATGACATTCGTGTCAACGAGCGCGTGGCCGCTATTAATAAAGGGCCATCCCCAAACGGGACCCTTGCCATTCAAGCTGTTAGGACAGGTAGAGACAGGTATTAGGCTGATTCCGGGGGGTGTGTAGGAACATGTTTGTTGACGAATGCAAATTGTGGAGGTGTCTTTATTTTTATACATGTGCATAATATGTGGGCAATTTTTAAGGGTGAAATTTTAGTATTGAATTTCGGTTGTGGTTTCACTTGTTGAATCAATCAGAGTAAATAACAGAGCAAATATGTACGTAGTAATATTAACTAAGACGTCAAATAGTGGAAATACAAACGCATTAAATCCTTCTCAGAAGCTTTCAACGTCAATAGAGTAATTAATAAAAATTAACGAACAAAAAAAGCGGTGTTTATCTTCCCTTAGCGTACATCGCTTATCGTTTAGAGAACTTCGGATGCGTCATCCAATATTTACAAAATCTAAAATGTCGCTAATGGCGTCTCAACCCTTCCTCTCATTCTTAACCGCCTGGCCGGCGAGTAGTTATAGTAGTAGGCTGGGTATATGGGACCCGGCGATAGGCAATTGTTCTGCTCATTAATCACTCCTATTCGCGGCACTCTTGGATGTCAAATGCAGTCCAGCTGAAGAGCCGATGCTGCTTTGAGGGTTTCATCTAGCTAATTGCTGCCCAAAACGACGTTTTTAATTAATGAACGGACATCACGATATATTTTGGGATGTTCCGTCAAAAGCACTTTTTTTATAACGCGGATTATTTTGCCTTGGAAAAAATTTAACGATGTCATTGGTTGTGTTATACATTAGGCGATTTGTCGCTTGCATATTTTATGCCGGATTTTGCTCCCTTTTCGCATATGTGCGCTTTTTTTCCTATTTGCTCCGCTCCCCTTTCACTCATTAAATCTACTTATGCATAAAAAAAAGAAACGCGGGTGTCGTGCATAAATACTGTTAATAATTTCGAAGTATTAGAGAGCAAATTACCGGTCGGAATCGACTCGGCGGTGGCGGAAAAACGGGGCAACAACAACAACAAAGCCCGGAATCGCCGGCCTTCCTGACCTAAGCCAAGCCAGAAAAACTCATAATTCGATTAAAAACGGCCGCACCGGTGGCACGAAAAAGACGAGGAGAATCGAGAAAAGTGCCGCAAAGGTTGGCAAGGTTCGCCTAAGTCGAATTGCGTCTCCGCTGGCAAAGTATTCGCCGGTCACGTGGCCGCCCTTTCTGCCAATGGAAAACACCGCCGGCTCTCCGGCCGTATCGACTTTTAGGCTTGTGCGTACGTTCGGATTTTATAAAACGGCCGACGAGGAGCTTTCGCTCGCCGCGTTTGCGAAGGACGAATTTCGCAAGGATCAATGGAGGATCGCTTGACCGCCAACGCATATTCCCTGCTCACCTGTACACCAATAAACGTTATTTTTATCACCTGAAAAACACTTTTACTATACCTACTCGATTAGCAAGCTACTTGCGACATTTTTTGCGATATTTACGTGTGCAACACGTCTGAGAGCTGAACCTGTGAGTTAAATTTATTGCAGCGTTCGCTTTCAGGCAAGTCTTGCATACGTCTATATTAAAGTGTCTGATAGTACTTTCAACTTTCCAGAAGATATTATTGGAAATTTTTAGTGAGAGTAGAACAATATCGGACAAAAAGTGTCAATCGAGAGAAGAAGTAATCTATTTAAGTTCGCGATGGGAATTGTTTAAGGTAATTGAAATTTTCATGCGAAGAAAATTGTTGTTTTTTAGGAACTCCGTCTAATTCAGTTTACAATGTTTCAAAAAAACCGATTGTATCTCTTCAATATCCAATTTCGTACCCAAACTTTTCTTTTTTTTTTTCATCTTAAAAGAATACGCTTCCGACATTTCTTGCGCAACAAAAGGAGAACCACCTCTCTCAAAAACTTGCAGACAGTAACTTGCTGCAATTTTTGCTTTAAGTGCACGCATACACCCTCTCGCAAGTACTTCGCTAGTACCTACTTCGCAAGTACTTCGCTAGTACCTACTTCGCAAGTACTTCGCTAGTCGACACTGATTGAAAAAACCCTCGGTATATACAGTTTGTCCACTTAAGTTCGCACCATATGGGAAACTTTTTTATTGTTAATATTACGAAAAAAAGTTATTCTTCATAGAAAGTTCTGCATTGTGTAAAAACTAAAATACAACCATCAGATATTAAAAATTTTCAGTCGTATACGAGGTTCGTCAAAAACTGTGATTTTTGCTCAAGAGTAAAGTACCTTTATTTTTGATAATATCGAAAATTATTATTAAGAAAAAATGTTAAGAATTAAAAATAACTTTCAAATATTCAATATTCTTTATTTATAAAAATATTTTTTTCGACATTTTTTCTTGAAAAAATTTCGTGAAAATGTTGAAAATTTAAGTTTGCACTTTTTTGCATAATTAATTTAGGATGCACCAGCATTTTTTAAAAGTAGTACAGGATTTCACATTTCATTTTCCAAAGTTTTCACAGAGAAAATGTAAAAAAAATATTTTTATAAATAAACAATATTGAATATTTGAAAGTTATTTTTAATTCTAAATATTTTTCCTTTATAATAATTTTTGATATTTTCAAAAATAAAGGTACTTTACTCTTGCGCAAAAATCACATTTTTTGACAAACCTCGTATAAGACTGAAAATTTTTAATATCTGATGATTGTATTTTAGTTTTTACACAATGCAGAACTTTTTATGAAGAATAACTTTTTTTCGTAATATTAACAATAAAAAAGTTTCCCATATGGTGCGAACTTAAGTGGACAGACACACTGTATATAGAGCGTATTTAGTTGCTTAGGAAGGAGAAGGGAAGGGACAAAGAAAATCGTGAGCGTTATTCAAGGATCCCCGCCGAAATTACTATGTCATTCAGCCCTTTTGAAATCGCTTTCGGGATTAAGTCGGTGTGGAATTTCTAACAAGAGACGTTAACGAAAATTCAAGGCTCCGCGCCGTTTCATTTCGGGGAAAAGGGTTCGAATTGCTGCTGGAATTAGATGGAGGAATGTCCGTCATGGACGTAGAAAGCGAAGAAAATGTAAAAAAATGTTGTCGAATTCAGATGTGGAGCATTAAAAATGCATGCACATCGATATTGATGCGTGTTAACTGGCTGATACACGTCGACAGAAATCGAAACGTACAACAAAAAACGAATTTTGTATGTGAAAAGTACCTACATCAAAAGGTATTATAGATGAACGGCATGAGTTATGAGCACTATTTAGTGAACGGTGTATGTGCGGGTACGCCGTGTTTGTTAATTAATAAAAAATTTTATTTTCCAGTCAATATCCGGCGATTCTCTGTTAATTCGCATTTGTTGTAGTGGATCGGCCTCGCGGCTTTATCTTTTCATACTGTTCACGTTCTGTCGGTTCTTTCCCGACTTTCCATGGCCGTTAATAATGTATTCAATTTTCCTCCATTCTCTAGAACACAGCTAGAATTTCCAAAGTTTTAATTACGCTCATAAGCGCGCTACTTGATTTCTCTCGGGAGAGATTAGGCGAAAATTTGATTTCCCTTCGCATCGTCAAGAATTAATTCCTGAATTTTCTCTTTAAATAAAATTGCTAATTAAATTAAATCGCTTCCATTAATTAAGCCTCATTTTCGACCTTAAAAGAATGGCTTATAAGCGACAGTGTAATTCGCTTAAAACAAACTTCACTTCATTCGATGTTAATACAATTCGATTTATCCAATAACATATTTTAGGCTCACGGTTAATAAAATATTTGCGGCGAATTGCCTCACACACGTATGTAGTACACAATTAAACACACAACAGATATATCAATACCATCAGCTGATTATTCTATAATTGAGCATAATGAGGTGTTAATGAGTCCTGACCTAATCTGCTACTATGATGGGCCCGTTATATTGTTACATGCTATCTATAGCAGCAATGGAATTGCTCGCGTTCCACGACTCTATTTGATATACGACAATTACGTTGTATACACGTTAGATGATAATCTTTATTAGAAGTTTTAATTGATTAATTAATTTAAAGATTGTAGTTTTTGGTTATAAGGAACATCAAAGTGACGGCAATGCATTCCATCGCGAATTAATTCGATAAACTTTCCGGACCGCATCAGCTCTATATGGAAAATAAAAAGAAACTTGTACTCTCCAGGTCCAATTTTGGCGTAATTTAATCTCCACTCGCACCCTTATGTACCGAAGCAGAAATTATACATTCAGAATTCAATTTGCGAATGCATTTCATACCGGTAATAAGAGCTCTTATCTTCGAATCGCGTTATAGTTGTAAAATTACGAATACCTAGGAAATAGTGGCTGGACGAAACTGTTCAAATATGCTTGCAACAACAAGAGAAGCTTACGCTCGGCTACTTCAAATAGAGTTAGTTTATTTTAGTCGTTCAGAAACTGCGCGTATAATACAGCCAATTAGAGAGAAGAGATAGAAATTTATTAACAACAAATCTGTATATACCTACGGCATTACCAAGTAGGTTTCAAACACCTCAAACTAATAACTAAACAAAAACGTTAAAATAGTGGTAGACAAAAAAGGGAATTAACGTAAACAAAGCATCAGAACTCTGGAAGTTTTCATGGCGCATAAAACATTAATTAAGCTTGTGTACTATCGCTTCTGCAGGAGCTAATGCCGTCGGTATCCTTGGAGGGATAATTAAAGTCTGTCGCCAACTAACGAAGCTAAACATAGCACGTATACGCATTCATCACTGCCCCCCACGGCTCCCACCTACCCAACCAAACCGCCCCTTGTCGTTGGCGTCTTCTCTATACCCCTATAATTATATACGGTGTGTTTACCCGAAAAGAGATTAGATAATCAGATCGCGAACGGTATTTAAATTCAATCAGCGGTTCGATGTTGTTTTTAAAGCCGCATTGTCCCTGAAAAACAAAGAAAATTCGTTAGCGTAGAAATCGAGTAGATATCTACTCTAATTAGTAGTTGAAAGAGTTGAAAATTGTAAACGATCCTGTTAATTTTGTGTAGATTATTAACTTGTATACACTTAGGAATAATGTTAACAGAGAATGTTGTTTTAGGTGTGTCGCGGTTTCATATTAAGGAAAGAAAAACACAAACACCGGCGATACACCTATATCACTTTATATCATTCACAAGATAAATATTTTCTGAGAAGAAGTTACTAAAATCAACAACGAAAGGTAAATTTCGTAAGGTGATACAAAAACAACCCCGATCATTTTTCGTTCTTGCACATTAAACGTAATCTACATAAAAAAGGGTCAAGCGGCAACCTGCCCGAGAATTCACACGGTGACCACCCCAAAAAATCCGAATCCAAACACCGACTTCCCTTGCATATTAACCAGCATCTTACAGAGATGATGGAGAAGGAGACGGGACGAGCGGATGCAGCTGCGAGCCGGAGAGAGACGCTTGCAAAACTGAAGACGAACCGGTTAAGGTGCTTCGATCAGTCTTCTGGAATAATCGGAATTTTCTATCATTCAGTAGAACGCCGCATTTCGATTCGAAAACTCCGAAAAATCGAGCGAGAATTTAATAGCGATCAATTAATCAATTTCGCGCGGTTTGATTTGTGAAATCGTGTGTTTTTGGTTTTGTTTGATTTATAGTTTTGCATGTTAAAGTTTAATGTGATTTTTTTGTAAATGTAAGTTGATTGATTTAAACTATTTTTTTTTTTTTCGTTTGATTAATTTTAGTGCATACCTATACCGTTGTCATCAAACGTTTTTTTATTATAATTAATTATAAACATTTTACTATAATTTTCACCACAAGTTTATCTAATTTAAAAAAATTAAAAATATTATTAATTGTAAATCTATATATTTTTGAAATTTGTTGAAACATTTTTTGTAGTGTTATAGTGTTTGTTGTAATTAAATGGCACTATTTTTCGAGTAAACTTCATCAAAAAAGGAATTTAAAGCAAAACTGCAAGTGCGCTGGGTAAAACTATCGAAGCTCGGGAAATTGATAATTAGATAACTAACAAATTGTTGCGCGGGGGAAAGGAGGCCGTGTAGAGCGATCGAGTAGGGGGTGATACCGAGAGGGTGGGCGCATATAGTGAACATATATCTGGCAATGAGTCTGTTTGAACAAGCTGCGATGCCGATGCCGGAGAGAGCAAATATCTGGAATGAGTGTTGTTGATGGCGAAGTCGGACATGTTCATTATTGATCAACGGAGGCTCTGCATGCCTTATCCGACGTCGCGACGGCCGCGGTACGCGTCCTCCATTTTGTAAAGTAGGCGCCGGGCGCATTTTTAACTCGTTCGAAAATAATTCTAAAACTAAAAATAACTCTAATACAAACATGTATTTAATTGCTATTAATGCTTATTTTAATATCATAAAAGGGTTTCAAAAAATAGTGATAAATCTTGGAACCAAAAAAATAATTATTTGCCATCCATACTAGATTTTTTCTCATTTTTTTGTTTTACCCACGAAAAATACAGTATGTCCACATAAGTTCGCACCATATGGGAAACTTTTTTATTGTTAATATTACGAAAAAAAGTTATTCTTCATAAAAAGTTCTGCATTGTGTAAAAACTAAAATACAACCATCAGATATTAAAAATTTTCAGTCGTATACGAGGTTTGTCAAAAAATGTGATTTTTGCCCAAGAGTAAAGTACCTTTATTTTTGAAAATATCAAAAATTATTATTAAGAAAAAATGTTTAGAATTAAAAATAACTTTCAAATATTCAATACTGTTTATTTATAAAAATATTTTTTTCGACATTTTTTCTTGAAAAAATTTCGTGAAAATGTTGAAAATTTAAGTTTGCAATTTTTTGCATAATTAATTTAGGATGCACCGGCATTTTTTAAAAGTAGTACCGGATTTCACATTTCACTTTCCAAAGTTTTCACAGAGAAAATGCAAAAAAAAAATTATAAATATAAACTTTATGATTCTTGATATTTTCGAATATAAAGGTACTTTACTCTTGGGCAAAAATGACATTTTTTGACAAATCTCGTATACGACTGAAAATTTTTAATATCTGATTATTGCATTTTAGGTTTTGGACAATGCAGAACTTTTTAATATGAAGAATAACTTTTTTTCGTAATATTAACAATAAAAAAGTTTCCCATATGGTGGGAACTTAAGTGGACACACTGTATAACATATAGTTTGTGCAAAACAAATTTAGACGCACGTCACTAATGTCATATTTGCTATAATTTTGATCCTTAAATACCAACTTAGAAATTATTAGATAATTCATTTCTATTTAATTAAAAATTGATGCTAAAAAAGTTTAGTTCGCATTCGCCCGATTCAGCAACCCCTATTCAATTTCCCCGTCCTCGTCTGAGAGTTTGGCGTTCGCGATCGAAAAAATGTCAAGGTCGCTTCGATTAATATTTCGTGAATGAGAGATGCAGCTTTTCCCGCTATGTATATACTGCCGCTACTGCCTCTACTGCCGCCGGAGTTCAAAGAACTTTGCATCCTATTTTTCGCGCACCCGGAGTTCGAAGGACGATCCTTTATTTTCTCTGCGGGCGGGAAAGTGAAGGATTTTTCATTATCGATGTCGCCGGGATTATTTGCCCGGTTTTTTTACTCGCCCGATTCTTATTTTCGATTATGAGCCTCATGGAGATCGCCGAAAGGGGATTAGAGCGGATTGAGGCTGCGGGACAATCGATTCGTTATTGATACGAATTCGGGCTAATTAAAAGCCCTTTCCAATAGCATTCATCCCCTTATTAATATCTTTACTGATTATGCTACTATATAGAAGTCTAATAAAATGCAGTTTCTTGTATATTTCGTGTGGAGTTTGAGCATTATAGGTAAAGCTACCTTAGTGAACGAAAATTTAATTTACTTAATTGGCGAATTCCAGAACAAAAACATCTATTTGCCGGGGCACATAAACAGCAGTAAAAACTCAAATACTCCTGCACAAACACAAATTTCCAGAATTTGCATACAGTAATAACAGAAAAGGACCCCCTCGGTTTCAAAAGAGACCACAGACAAGTTTTCCGGCGAAAAAGCGGCGAGAGAAGGACGGCCGACGAAAAAACATGTGTCAGACGAGGGAGCGTGTATGTTTCATGGAGTCTGAAGTTTCGGGAATGAGTAGCAGTAGCAGGAGTGGGCGAGAGAGCGAAATGCAGAGAAGGAGAGGGAGACGGGATTACGTTATTTGCATAAAAAGTCGACGGGACGAAAGGGGGAGATTGCAAGTGATGGTAGGGAATTCTGTGGAGTACACGTAGAAGAGAGATAGGTTTGCATTAATGACCGGCAAACAAAGAGGGTCTTTTGCAGTAGCGTCGGTTATTCATTTCTCATTTATAAATCTTTTTATAAATTATATATAATTTTATTACCATGGACTTAATAGTTACATTTAATCGAACTAGCTTGGTAATTTTGTTATAATTCAAGAAGAAATAATGGGGGGAAATAAAGGTTTTGAGCAATCGGAAAACTCTGAGAACGCCAATGATTTATAGGAAAAACGACAGAGAATGAGAAAGTAGATGGAAAGAGATAAAGCTGAAGCTCATTCTCTCGAAAAGGTTATAGAGCTCGAGCGTTCGTATAGCAACAACCAGGTTGGAAAAAGTTCAATCTCGCTTTTTTCCTTCTCTCTATTGAAACAGTTTTACTTACGCTAACGTAAATATTTGCTCGTCGACATTCCTTTTGTGACGGTATCAATACCCTTGATCCGATCAAGGACTTTTATTTATCTAACGATAAACTCCCGATAAATTCACCGAGATGACCCAAAATCGCATAAGAAAATTTCGCATTTTGCGCCAACATTCGAACATTTCACGCGAAAATTTTCATTAAATTGACGTTTTCATTTTATCTAATAAATGATTACAAACATTTAAATATTAAACAAACTCTAATTGAACGTATTAGATTATCCAAATAAACATTATGTTGTATTTTAGTTCATAAATATTACATGCTTTATTTTGGAATACCTACTTTTCAAAATGAAATTATTTCCTCATTATACTATACTATACCATTAAAATTTTACGAGCGACTAAAAATTACTAGATAACGTTGAATTTCATTAGTTTTTTTGATGAGAAACTACTTATAAAACGCGTATAAAATTCCATTAATAAGGGTGTGATTTCTGGCATGTATTTCGCCTCGTAACCTACAATATATGTTTGTAAATAACGAACACATAGACATTTTGAAAAGTGAAATCAGAGAAAAAACCCAAACAACATCGGAAAAAACGAAACCCGCAAAAAAAGCAAAAAAAAGCAGCAGGAAAAAAAAACAGGAGCGCCAACAACGAAAATAATCCAATAGAGTCGGTGTCTCCCGATTCTCCCTGAACAGAGCGGCGAGTGCAGCAGGAGCAGGAGCAGGAGCAGAAGAGAAGAGACCGCCGGAGCGCAACCGGTGCTAGAAGCGTTAGAAAAGAACAGAAACAGGGATCGAAGGTTTCCTAGGGGAAGTAAGAGTCGTGAAGTCGATTCTATGTGGGTGTAGAAGTGAGAGCGTAAGACAAAAATAGATAAAAGCATGCGCGCAACGGCGTCCCTCCCTATTCTGCATCGATCGACTCCGAGCAAAATGGCTCCAGAATCCAAAACCCAACTGGAAAATCGCTAAGGACGGCGAGCGGGCGATTTTCCGCTGAAAACTCGACTCTATTGGCGTGTTTTTAGAGGCCACGCGCCGTTGAAAAATTACGAGGTTTGCTGAAAATTCACAAGGAGCAAATTCGTTTGACCCGGCCTTTGAGCGCCGTGCGTTTTTCTGTTCAAATAGACCGTACGAGCAGTTTTACGCTGAGGGGCGAGACTCGCCCGCATAAAAACTATCTTTCAAAGCCGACCGTCACTGAAAAATATGTGTACTTTGACGTGAATTAATGTGCGTAACGTAAATTCAACTATTCCGCGATAATTTTACACGAACGTGGAGATTAGGAACTTCTAATTAAACGCCTAAATCTCCAAACCTTTTTTTTTTATTTCACTAACTGATGCTCACCCTAAATCCCAATGCTTTCTTTATTACATTCATTAAAAAGCAATATCGTAGCTACAAAGGTATTTTGCTTTTATCTAATAATTCATTTTGTCACAAATTTCTATTCCACATTTTTTATTTTATACAAAGTGTTTTAAAAATAGTAGGAGATATTTTAGAGGGTGATTCCTTGTTAAATAAACATGAAAATAAGTTTCTATAAATATGGATTTGGAAATGCAGGGTTTTCAAGATACAGAATGTATATTAAAGATACACTGCTCAACAATTGATAAGGATCACAATTATTTTTTGACTATTTTAATTTAAATTGATGATACAGCTTTTTATTTTTGGTTGTTGTTAGAAAAATAATCTATCATATAATATCTATTATAATATCATCATAATATCTATAATAATCTTCTGCTAGAAACTCTGCCTATTTCTGACTGTGATCCTTATCAATTGTTGAGCACTGTATTTACTTGATTCTGTTGAAATTTGGTATTGAAAAAGTTGCAAAAAAAGTCTAGAAAAATTTTTGATTATTTGTTTTTCAAGGCACTTATATAATTTGATAAACCTATTTATCCAGTGACATTGCAATAAAACGGTTATTTTTTATATAACAAGTAATCACCCTCTAAAATACCTCTGTCTATTTTTTCGAACACCCTATATACACAATTTTACATAATTATTTCACATTAAAAAACTATATGTTCTCTCACATTCACCTAAAATATTAATTTGCTACTCACTATACTTCATTGTTAAGTACTCAAATTTCTTAACTTTTATAATTTATTATGCAAATTTTGGTATACAAATTAGAAAATTTTTTAATTACGGTTCTTTTGCGCCAATTACGAAACCAATTTACCGCCGCGTAGGCCGGTTATAATCTAATCTCCAAGAAAAAAAATCGTTTTACTTAATTTTCCGTTTTTTCCCCGGCAAGCGTGTTTGCGACCGCAAAGTCCGTTCTGATTTCATTTTTAATCTGGACCCAACAAACATCCTTAATTCGACTCCTGGCAAAGTAACCCTGATTTTTACGCCGCATAATCTTCCTTTCGGTTCGTTAGATATGGCGGCATCTCTATCCCTTTAAACCTTTTTTCCGAGATCGCGTCCCTTTTTTAACGTATCCAAAGTACACCGAGCACATGCCGATACTGAAAGGGAATACTCGTTTTTCAGTTAATAATTCAATACAATGCCGTTATGCAAACCGAAAGACTTGCTAAAATGGGTGTTTGTTCTTTTAAAAAAAAATACCTGTGGTCGTTGAATTATGAATTAAATTCACAGGCAGCTTCGATACTTTTTTGTAATTAATTAATTCGATATTTATATGAAATATTACACTTTTAATTTTGCACGTAGAATATATACGTAAATTTCTATATTATTAATTATAAACTAAAAGTAAGGAGAACATATTAATCTAATAACTTTAGTTATTTACACGGAGCGTACGCGAATTTCAAACTTATCCATTTTATATGTGCACGTATAAACTATAATTTATATTCATTTATAACTTTTGACGTGATCCATTAAACTTTAAAACGCATTCGCTACATGTTTTGTTTCTATCTGATATAACGCCCAAAACTCCACATTAAAGCGTCCAAAATTTAATAAAAATTTTACAAAATAATTTTTCTTCCTCTTACTACTTCTTAGTAACTCATAAAAGTGGCTAAAAATTTTTGTGATGGGTATAAAAGAGAGCTTTTGAAAAAGCTCATTAAGATGTATTTTGAAAGTAATGGTATAAGAAATAAAATGTTACGCCACTGTGAGATATGTATAGGGAAATAAGGGCGTCAGTCCACTGGCAACAGCAGGTTTCTAATCTATTCTGTGTACATTTTCTGGCTTAGAGCGTCCAACGGAAACTACTGCTGCCCCTTCTGCTGATGCTTTACAACATAATGCCGCAATTCTAATAATGGCTCGGGCGAATGCTAGACATATTTTAGATTTTAGATGAGCACTGTGGTTTATTGCTAACTCCCGGCTACCCGTTCCGTTTTATATAGAGAAGTTTCTTCAATTTCGCAGTTTACGTCTGCTCTGCGGCCCCGGAATCACTAAAATATACGGATTAATCATTCCGCGTCCGGGCAAGCAGACAAGTTTTATTTAGCGGTTAAAAGGCGGAAGAGTTCCTCTTTATTTTTCACCATTTCAAAGTTCAACTTTAGCCGATTCCAAGCGGCATTAAAAACCCACTAAACACCATTTAATTCGCAAAACTCCGACCAGAACAATTTAATTAGCATCCCACATCCCAATTATTATTCCTTAATTACGAATTTCGAATTTCTAATGACTATTCAAAATATTAATAACTGCAGAAAATCCGCCCGGCTCCCTGTGCCTTTGTTCGCATTATCGTTTTCCTATAACTAGTTTCAAACTCCATCAGATACTCGGAGCTTCAAACAATAATTACACGAAAACTCCGAACTGATTGCGAATAATTCCGAAAGTTTCGGCGAACAAAACCAAAATGTTTCCTAGGTAGCGGTCCGAAATGAAACGTGTAATGAATGAGCACAGGGGGAAAGAGGAGGAACACCTAAAGGAAATTCATCTCATCTTCCCCATCATCAGTGTATTATTTTATTTTAAATGCAACATATAAATTAAATGATTGTTCCAATTAGAGTAATTTTTAAAACAGCCTAAAGAAAAATTGATGAAGTGGTCTATAAGGGGAAAAAGAATTATACTGAAATCTGCAGTTTCTCTGCTGCTCTCTGTATATGTAAAATTAACTTCAAAAGATGTGATCAAACTGATGATGGTTGAATCTGCTGCTATTATGTGATTTTAAGGGAAAGTGGCGAGACTAAAATATGTAAAAACCATGAGCACTTTAACGATCCTTCATTCAGTCACATCGATTTCCCAATCAAATTTTTTGCCACTGAATTATCGACGCGAGTTCTTAGCAGACGCGGGCGGAATTCTAATCGGCCGTTCGCGATCGATTTCCCGGCGATTTCGCCGATAAACGAAAAGACGCGACGAATCGCATTTCGCAGGCATCGACTTGTAGAATATTAATGCGATTTGTCTGCAAAAGCGATTAAATAATTCGCCTCTTCAATTATGTAGTCAAAATGACTGCAGGCCTGCATGTTGCGACCCATCTGGCCTTCGTATGGCGTTCGAAATTCGCGTAGAGTCGCCCGAATTTACCCCAATAGGAACTGTTCCTGTACACAGAATATGTGAAATTGCAAAAAAATAAGCAGGATGATTTATTAACATTATTTTTTTCTATACAATCAATTGCATAGTAAGCAAAAATGTAAAGCTATTGGGAGGTAAAGTGAGTAATTTAATAGAATATCTAGTCATCTAGTGTATATTTAGTTCAAATGTTGACAATATATAGTTCATGCAAAACAAAGTTAGATGCACGTCAGTAATACCGTCACTAAAACAGATCGAGTTTAATACCTACAGAATTCAATTTAATATTAACAAGGGTTGATTGAAATTATTAAAAAGCAGAATTAAATCCTTAAAGAAAAATATATATTATAAAAATTCAACGATTACTTATAACATAATTATTTTTTTTATAGCAGCAGTTTTAAAAGAATTATTATTTTATTATTATTATTGATTTTGTAAACTTTATAAAAGTTCGGCAACACTGTCTATTTGTGACGTATAGTAAATTTATGATAGTGACGTGCATCTAACTTTCTTTTGCCCAGGCTATATACGTACTTTTTCTATTATTGTTATTTTTTGGGTTAAAATTCTCCCATCTCTAATTTTTGATAGGGGTAGCTTGCAGCATTGCAACATGGGGCAAAAACTGCGCTCAGCGAATTTATATATACGTATGCATGTAAACGTGTGCGTGCATTTTCGACGTCACGAATTTCGGATTCCGAAGCCGTGCTATGCCATGTTAATATTAACGAAGTCTATTTTATATTGAAAAATTAAATGAATGCCGCGCAAACCAAAACTGAACTGACAGTTTGCTTTGAGGTACGTGTTCCGCTAATTATTCACGTACACAATTCTACTTTGTTCTGGTTTTTTTTTTCACCTAGTGCCCGACCATTATTGTAATGGGATATTAGAGGCTTTATGAGCTTCGTTACAAGCTCGGGCCGCTTCCCGACGCGAGCTTTTTCCAGCGCACGATACCGACGAAAGTGGGTGAATAAAATACACAGAATTTTCTAATTCCCGTTAATCCGGACGTCGCGAAACAATTCTCCCGGCCGCGTTTAAAAATTGGAAATTTTCATCGGGGAGTTAAGCTACCCGAAGCGCCATTCAATGCCGCCCGGAAGCCCATATTTGCACGCATAAAAGTTTATCAAAAGCTCATTAGATAGAGCGCAAAGCGCACGTTAGCACCTACATTAAACGACACGTACACGCCGATACGGCTACATCGGAAAATAAAAGATAAATGATCGTCTAATCGAGCGAAATAAAAACGAAAAGCGGCGTTACCATAACCCATGGGCGTTTCTCCAAAATTTTTTGATAGCAGACGAGTTTGTTTTATAAATTTTTAAGTTCAATTACGAATTAGAAATGTACATTAAAACGTGCTAAATCGCCATTTTCAAATTAAACATAAACATAACAGCCATACTTAACACAAAATTCAGTTGACTGCATAAAACAAATACCAGCAATTTATTTCCATTAAATCCTCCGTGTACATATTTTATAATATCGGAGGCGCATTTTATGAATAAACAGCCCTGGAAACCTCTAAAATAATTAATAACTTCAATAAAGTTTTTAATATCGAATCCACCATTAGCAAAATGGATTTTTTACTCCGATAAAACTTGAAGCACGCCCGAGCGTTTAAAAATCTTCCCCCGAGCGCGAAAACTCGGCGCCAACTCCCCCTCTATCGCAATCTTTTTCTCCGAGTTTTTCGCCGGCGAGAAAAGAATCTCCGCTCGACGGAGCGGCGTCGCGGCGCCGCCAACAAAGGCCCGGCGCGTATGCACCGAGTAAATAGAGTCGAAAGTGGGTAGTTTCCTTGAAGGAGCGACCCGGACAAGCTAAGCTTTAGTTCTTGCAGGAGCCAGCTAGCTGTATTGATCGAGAGGGTAGTGGAAATTCTAAGGGTGGCCGAGGAAAGGACAAGGGTGGGCTGTGGTCTTAGTCCCTTCCCGATCGCTCCGACACCCTCCCTCCGGTCCGCTTCGGCGGCGACTTGACCCTTGCGAAGCGAAGGGAATGGAGGAGGGCAAGAAAATGTGCGGCGAGCATCCCCCGGGAGAACTTCCAGAGGGGAGAGTTTTTTCTTCAAGAAAAAGACATTTTGATTAATGGGTTTTCGCGTTACTCGAACAGCGTTTACATCCGCGTGTATATAGCGGATTTATACGCGAACAAAAATCTGTAGAAATTCTATATTTATTATGAACGCAAATAAAATAAAATGCAACCGACCGTAAACGTTTATCAACATGGAAATGTTCTAGTTAAAAACGTCAATTGAAACGTGATACTTTGAAAATAAATGAGTGAATTCACTAGTTTAACAAATTTATACGCGTTCGGAAAAAGCTATCGTTTTCAGCGTTATAGGGGGAGTAAAGAAAATGTATAAATGTATCTATTAAAATTATTTCAAAAAGCAAATAAAAACCGTTTATATTCAAAAATTTATAAGAATGCATTGTTTCAGTAAGCGTATATCTGCAAGAGATTTGAGAAGAAGAGACCGTGTGCTATTGTACAGTTTCCATTGTAAGAAAATAACATTACATTAGCAGCAGCAGTAGCAACAAACCCTCGAAAGGGGGTCGGTCTTTGTACAATTTATGCAAGATAACAAAGCGGTTTTGTACACTTATATCACGTGCACGAGAATTTCGCTAGCTTCAAACAAGAGTTTTATCTACCATACATTAATCATACTTTCAAGTTAACTAATAGAAATTAGTGCTAGTTTCTAATTCAATAAAAAATGCGTTTACCGCGCAACATGATCGAACGCAAACCAACTTCCGTTCCCCTCGAATTCCCAAATTGTAAATTTGTCACTAGCCGCGGCAATCTATCTTATCGGTGAAATAAGGGTTATATTCGTACACCCTTCGGATCATTAGTAGCCATTACTCCCCTCCTTGTGCTTAGTTTGCATTTACAAGTTTCGGAGGCGAAGCCCCTCGCCCACCCCGCCGCCCCCGTCCACCATGTTGACCTCTCCCTTAGGGGATCGACGGTCCCTGCAGAAAGGTTCATATACATAGAGGTGTACACTCTGCTTCGTATATATTTGAAGTTATTACTTCGCCACTTCTATGGCATTAGAACGCCATTTGGACCATAACAACTATTACCTGCATGTATATACTCTTTGTTATTAAAGCATTGATGTTAACAGTCAATTGTTGTCAATTTAATGTAACTACATTTATAAATTATCCACCAAATATTAATTTTAGATGGGGTTTATAGACACACAAAAGATTCTCTTTTTTTATTTAGAAGAAATTAGATGCTAGAAGCAGTTTAGAATATTGTTTTATAAGGTTTCTTTTTAATGCGTAACTATAGGTATCTTTTAACGAATATATGTAAAAAATAGAGGCTATATTGTATTATAGTTTAAATAAATCGATGAATTAGAATCATGAACCAAAGGGCATTGGTTATTCAAACGAAGCAGAGAAACTTTCTTTGCTCGATAGCAGTACAGTCTGAGTAGCAAAGATAAGATAAACAGTCATAGAGAATACATTTAATAATGGCAGATATATAACTACGAGTTTATGCAAATCTATATATTATTTATAAGGATTGGATGGGGAAAATTTATAGCGATTTATTCTAACCCGTATTCGTTTCGCTGGGAATTTCCGCACGGCCGTAACGTAATGAAAAACTTGTCAGGAACTTGGCTAAAAAAGGGTTTTTTAAAATGTGTCTGATTTAAAATGCACGAATGAAGAAAGCCGTCCTTCGTTAGATAATAAAACGGCGGAAAGGCATATATAAAAACGACACAATTAAATTCATAACTGGTGCAATATAATATCTCCGGAGCATTCAGCATCATTCTAAAATAATTATTTCTCTCGCCATGAGAGAACCGCTCGGGTTTATTACTTTTTTATTTCTCGCTCCGGGTTAATAGCTGCATATTAAAAATCTTGGAAAGTTTAAGTTTTAAGAAACGTTTTATTTTTGTATATAAAATTCGCTTAATGTTGAAATAATTATTCAACGAAACAAAAATTGAAGGAACTCAAAAATCTTCCACTAAAGTAATAGTAGTTGAAAATAGTCGAAAGCTGGATGTATTTGAACTCGCTAATCCTTATTTTATTACGCTCCTTTTACGTTTAATCCGTATTTGTAGTTCGAACGTTAAAATCAATAATACCGTTTAATTCCCCATTTTCTAAAGCCCAAAGCGAATATCCTCAATAATTAATAACCTAACTTTTCATCTCTTAATACGTTCTTCCCCGGAATGCTAACACCGCGCATTCAGAAACCCGGCATTTGTTCCTACTTTTGTTACGGCCGAACGGTAGAAAATTTTGATATTAACCGAGAGGGAATTTCCGCGAACGCGGTTTAATACTAGTTTCCCGGAGAATGCAGCAATTTTACAGGATATTCGGGGACTGTTCGCCTGGCGAGAGAATTAAACTTCTGCTCCGGTCCGCGTTGCCCGGAACTCGTTCATGAGGGTACTAAATTCGCCACCTGAACATATAGCACCCCCAACATCAAAAAAATTCATACTTACGTTATAATTTAGTGCTAATTTAGTGCACAATTCCTAATTTTAGTGCTCAACTGGTTGAGCAAAAAATCATTTCTTTTTCTGGCATTTTTAATTGATACTATTCTCTTGAGTGTCGACTATATAAAAAATAGTAAAAACATATTTTTTTGAGATACACAGTAAAAAATCCCGTGTTAAATTTAACACGAAAAGTGGTCTATATAAGTCCACACCAACTTTGGTAAATTTAACCACTTTTTTTGGTAAATTAAAATTTTAAGAATACAGATTATAATAGACTAAATATAAAAAATAAAGGGTGAAATATGGTTAATTAATTTTTAAATCTGACAACACTGATATTACTCAACACGGAATGGTGTAAGATTCACATAGATCACAGGAAATTTTACCAAATTTTATAAAATATTTTACCAAAACAGTGTTCGTAAAAAGAAGACGATTTAACGAAAAACTGTGTACAATAATTACACAGACGACTTTACCAACTCTGCTTGTTCTTGAACACGGGAATTTTTTTTACTGTGTAAGGATTGAGCACTAATCCGACTTACTGTATTTTAGAAACACTAAAATCAAAGAAAAATTAGTTATCAAACTATGTTTAAATATATTTTTTTTCTGTATTCTTCAGTCTATATTTTTTATGCGAAAATGGTGCGTCTTACAAAAGTAAGTCTTTGGCCCTAATTTGGTCTATAAATGAGGATTTCAAAAATAATTTCGGTTATTAGAAAAATCAGTGGCGTACTACTATTTTTGTCTCCAAAAATATCCATTTCAAATCCCGTAGGGACGTCGCTGGTAAAAACTTTACATCAAAAAATGTTCCTTAATGATTAAAAGGTGTGTACAAAATTTCACAAAATGTTCAAAAATATCTGTAGTGATAAGAAAATTATGATAAAAATAAAGTAATTTTTTTCCTAAAGCTGCAACACCCTGTAGCTCAAAAACTAAGAGATTTGCCACAAATATTGATATTAACTTTTCTTCCTAAAATCACCCAACGATTCACTAGCTCCCTTCACTGCTCCCTTAAGTATAGGCACTCAATTAATAAACATCCTGTATGCTTGCTTTATAAACTTATAAGTCGCTATTTTCAATAGCAATTTTCAACTCGCCCAATTAGAAATGTTTCTTTTTTTTAATGGTGAGGGCGTTAAGTTCACGTATGTGGATTTTTTCATATTTTTATCATTTTTCCAAAAAAAATTAGCCCTTTTTCTAAGAAAACCGTTTTTCTTGTCTTAGATCGGAGCGGCGTTTCTATCGGGCAGCGGCGATCTTTCCCTATCGGTCGGAAAAGCGCGCAAGCGTTCCGCGTTTTCTCTAACGATCCGCGCATAAAAGAGCGCCCGCCATTGCGCAACGTTTTAAGAAAAATGCATTCTGTCGCAGCGTACAGTCCCGCAATAAATTCGAATCCTCCTTTATTTCCTTACGTGGGGCGGCCGCCGAAGGAGCGGCACGGGGCGGACAAGCTAAGAAATGGCCCGGAAACGAGGGGGTGCCCGCCGCGCGGGTCCTTGGACGTCGCCGGAGCGGCTGCAATAAAATTACGGATCAATGAACTCCGCGTGTTTGTTAATTAGATCTCTCTTTCAATGCTGCCCGGCAATTAGAATGGACTGGGAATTATTTAATTAGAGGATTAGATTGGCGAATTTGCCTCGAAAATTTATTTGGCTTTGTAATTTTAGAGCGAGGTCGACGAGAATTAAGTCGGCGACACTTATAAAATGAGCTTTCCTGCAAAAAAACTTGTTTTTTTACACTATTTGTAGTTATGCTTTGCTAGATTTACTTGCTTAAAGTAGGTGCCTAATTAGAAATTGTTCGCATGTTTGTATTATGGTGAAGGAGCCATGTAGAAATTTATTGTAAAAACTATTCAGAACCTTTCTCTTATTGTTTCACAATTTATACTCAAAGCTTTCACATCTTAAAAAACCAATTTACACTTGCTACACCAAATTTACTGGCGCTTTTAAGATTTGAAAGCTATATAAAATTAAATCTGGAAGGATCTGTTTACATTTTTATTTTCGAGCTTATTATTCGCTTTATTTGTATTCTTATATTTTTATGCTGTAAATAAAATTACCTACGCTTTCGCTTTTTATTTTTACACCCGCTTTAGTGCAAATAAAAATGTTGATGCTTTTGCTTTGTGCTTTATTAATTACCTATCCCGCTTCCTTATACTCTCGAGCTTAATTCGAGCAATTCGTGTCGATTGATTTCCGGGATAAATAATAGAAGTATTTTTTCAAACATGGTTGTCGAGAGTGTCTGTGTATATAGATTTTGAAAATTTTTATTTGGCGTTTAATTATGTCAATCAGCCATTGACGTGTGATGTAAATTTTTCGACATCGACGTGACTTTATTAACATTTTAATAAGCCACCTATGCATACCTCTTTGTTTACCTCATAAATCCGCCGAATAAATTTGCTGTTTGACTCTCGCGAGTCGCGCTCTTTTCAACAAATCAACTACAAAGCGTTTCCACTTGTTTTTTGTGTCGATTTTCATTAGTTCCAATTTTAGTTAAAGTAGTTTCGATCGTTCGAAAAATCGCCATTTCATAAGCCCAAATTCATATATTATACCGAACAATCGATTTTTCAATGCCACAAAACCACCCTTTCATCCCCAAAATAACCACGAAAACCCCGCCAAATAATTTTTCACGATAATACGCCACAAAGACGCATTCAAAGCGACAAAGCGCTACAAAAATCGGCATAGCAGTTCATTAAAACCCGAAAAAAAAACCAACACTAACCTTATCATTGTGCGACAATTTCCTATGCCGTAAGCTCTCTTTCCCGACAATATCCTGAAAGTCCTGTTGTATTCAAGCTTTGTTAAACGCGTCGAACTCACCGAGGGCTTTTCAGCCCCGCAGCAGCTTTTCAGGAATGCAGCGCCATCCCGCGGCAAATGCCCGCATTCGATTTGTTGCCGGCACCACCAGCAGAGGGTCGAAGATCCTCAAGGGTTCTAAGACGGAATAAAATTATATACAGGATGTCTTATAATAATTTTTTTGTGAGGGCGATTAAATAAAGTGAATAAGGGGTGAAATAAAGTTTAAATAAATAGATTTATTTTAATTGGGGAATTTTTGTGGTGAATTTTGCTTTGGTCCCATCGATACTGTGGTAATTCTCAAAAAATGATGCAGTAATAAAATGATTGGGGTATAGTAGTGAAAACTGTAAGGCAGATAATTGATTTTATTTCGAAACCCCGTTTTTATTAACCCCGATACTTTTAACACAATATTCTTTTGAGCGTCGAAACATCGATGGGAAACCTCTTTATTGAATCACGCCGCCCAAATTGGCTCCGATTGCGAAATTATTCAACAAACATTAGACTTACCTGCCGGCTCCCCGCTCGTTTCCATTTCCACGTATACATCAAAAGCAAACAACCGCTTCCACAATGAAATGAAGATCCAATAAATCAATATGCGGCATTAAATTATTTTATTTACTGTATCATTTTTTGCTAATTGGTGTCAGATAGAAAATATTCACGGGGCTCAAATTGAATCATTCCATTAGCCCGATAATTGGGTTTTTGGTGGAGCGACCGACGAATTTGCTCTAATTGCGAGCGCAATCATCGATAAAACTTTGTTTTTTCGGGTGTTTTGTAAGGATTTTATAATACAATATAATTCATCTAACGCTTAATAATCAATTTTTTACATCCTTCAGTTAATTCGATTTTTAATTGGTTCTTATAAAATTGCAAGTTTGTTTTAATACAGAGTGTTTATTAATTGAGTGGCGATACTTAAGGGTGTGAATTCTTGGGTGATTTTAAGAAGAAAAGTTAATATTAATATATGGCGTAAATCTCTTAGTTTTTGAGCTATAGGGTGGTACAGTTTTAGGAAAAAAAAACTTTAATATCATACCTAATTTTCTTAACACTCCAGATATTTGTATGAAATTTTGTACACACCTTTCATTCATTTGTAAAAGAAGATAATTAATTTTTGCCCAAAAAATTTTCACGCATTGTGGGGGCCTACCGAATTTCAACAAAATATCAAAAGCTATCTCAATCAATTTAGGAAAATTTATATTTGGTTTCTATTTTTTTACGCTAAAATGGTGCGTCGTAAGAAAGTAAAAATTTGGACGGAATTTGCTCTAAAATAAATGAGGATTTCAAAAATAATTTTGGTTTTTAGAAAATTCAGTGGCGTACCATTTTTTCTCCAAAAATATTCAGTTCAAATCCTGTCACTGGTAAAAAATCTATTACTTCAAAAAGCTCCTTAATTATTAAAAGGTACAAAATTTCATAAAATTTCTGGAGTGATATTATAACAAAAAAATCCATTTTTTTCCTAAAACAGTAGCGCACTCTGTATAGCTCAAAAACTAAGAGATTTTTACGGCAAATATTGATATGAACTTTTCTTCTGTCCCAATGATTCATTGCACTCTCTTAAGTATATGGGACACTCAATTAATAAACACCCTGTATTAGTAGATAATTTATGGAAGAATTTTGCTATAACCTAGCTATATTATGTGAATGTAAAATGGGGATTAACCGGTAAAAAAACGTTTGGAGTGCACGACTTCATTTAGTGACATAAATAATTTGGTCGGTAGTTATTGAGCCAACGTTAAAAAATTCGCCGCAGTAATTGTTTTTCCATCATACTCAATTCGTCGGGCGAGTAATGTCGAAATAAAAACGTTGATCCACTTTGCCGGCGAACAATTCGGATGTGTGTAGGTATAATCTTACAGGAATACATACAACAACGAATTACCGGCACATACGCATATTCCAGAACGGTCGAAATTATTTTAAACAACAAACGAACGAACAATTTCGGGACGTGCTGGGGGAGCGACAGAGAAAAATGCACAGGAAAACCGGCGGCCGTCTCTTTTTAGGGCCGGCAGGCGCACTTTGTTAAAGAGTTACATTATTTATTGCCCTCAGCCGAACAATGCAAAAAATATGTCCGGTGCCCTACCAGAGGCGAAATGCAATTCTGCTGGTTGCAATATATTGCACCAAATTTATATAAGTCTAAGCCAGCTGAAACGACGCGAATAAATTACAAAAATATTGAAGAGGAATTCAACTGCCGTCTAATACCTTTAAAATCAACAAATATTAATTAATTGTCTCATCAAATTTTCATAAACAAATAGCCTAATTAAAATTCGCAATGAAAATAGTGGAGGAAATAAAATTGCGGCGCCTTCTCTAAAATTCTGATAACACAAAGCGGCGGCTTTTTAATTACATGCGGTAATTACCGCCTACGTACGGAGCTAATTAAAAGAAGTCCAGTTCACAAAGTGACTTCGTAATATTCGAAATAAATAGGTAGATTGTATCTACTCATTAAAACGGTCCCATTGTTCATTTATACTAATTTACATAGAGCCAACTTCGGCACCTAATTAACTTTAATTTGGTGTTAAATAAATAACCGGTGAAGTAAAATTGAATATCAAAAAGTCTGTAAGTATTCCTGAAAAACACTTCATGTCATAGAAATTTTCAAAATATGTAATTTTTCTACATGAGCATGATTTGAATAAAATTGGATTTTTTCCAACTAAGTTAGTGCCCAAGTAAGTTTAGAAATTATTATAATAATAGTATGTATATAGGTACTTATTTATTGGTGAATATATTGTGAATAAGTGAATGTAATTCCTATATAATACATATTTAATAACAAGTAACTATATTCAGTTAGCTTAGTAAATAGGTGGTATCAACTTAATGGAATTAGTTGTTAATTATGTAAATTGAATCATATTGGATAAATGAATCAGAAAATATCGATTGTGGAGGTATAGCGACTAGAAGTTGGGAATTTTCAATAAAAAATTTCCGGGGAAATATACGCGAACAAATCGCCGAAGGTACTTCATCTTCCGGGATAAAAAACCGTTTCCTGATGCAAAAAAACCGATACACGACCTTTAATTGCCGATAAATTTCGCGAAATAAGTGGCCGGCAATTTTTCTCAGTTTTCAAGACTTCCTGAACTAGGTATCCCGAGGACCATCGTTTTAGTATTAATGATAGGGCCGTCAGGCGAAACTGGCCCTTAAGACTCGCACCGCTGGCGCTGGCCTACCTCATTCCATCGCTTTTGATTTATAGGGCTGAAATTCGAGCCATGTAAAATTCCAAAGGTTTCCTTAATGAGATGCGGAGCCGGAAAGTTTTTCCCACCAATGGCGCGGCCGGCAGGGCTCCGGATAGGCGGCGCTTGAGCCGCCGTTTTTTCGAGTGGGGAGCCCGGCTTAAAAACGTTTCTCTTGATCCGGGGTCGAAAAATACGCGGCCGTTCCAATGGTGGATGGAAGAGCAGTTTTGGGCGGATTTTTCACTCCGGCGAGGTTTTTAGCGGAAGAAAGGATTGATGGCGAGCCGGAGCCGTTTTTGCGGTCGCTTCTGTTTAAAGTGCAGCTTTTGGATGTTTTCTAGAGGATTTTCAGCTCTTTGTCCGTTCTTATTTACAGCTTTGTCGCATACTATACGGTCCAGTTCATTTTTAATTGAACTTAAACATTAGGAGTCCTCGTTATGCAGGGATGTAAACCCCTTTATATTTTATTCATTTCCAGTTTTACTAAAAAATATCCTTCTACAAATAATTCATTTTTTCTTCTATTCACTATTCGCCCTATTCATTTTGTTCATCAATATAACTAATATAAGTAATGAAATTCATCTAATACAATTCCTGTATAAATCACTTCACATACCTATAACAATTTACAATATTTAGTAAAATATATATTCATAACAATAATTTACCTAACTGCATTTTCATAAATTTTTGATAATTACATTGAATTTCATGATCTAAAATGTATCTCAGAGTATAAAAAATGTGTTATCACCACATAAAAAGAAATTACACGCCACTAGGTACTCCAATTCAACTAATATTATACAATTTCTATAAATCACATCACTTTACTATACCTATCTATTTAGTAAAAATATATTCATTACAATAATTGATCATGATCTACTTAAATATGTATCTTAAAATTGACGAAAAAAATGGAAGTTATCACCGCATATAAAAAGAAAATACTCTCTGCACTACCTCATTTATTAAAAATCAATATTATATCTTGCATGATTCTTCTACAAATCCTGTAGATTTGCATCAATAATTTAAAAGTATGTGATTTTAGGCCTTATCTGTGGTTAATTTCATATATCAACATTTCTTTCTGATGTGTTTATAGATACCTAACATGCATTCAAAATATCTAGTGGTTACACAAAAAATACCTAAACTGCGAAAACTTTTGCTAACAAAACCGTTTTTTAAAGTTTATCATCAGAGGACGATAATAAAAGCGAATATTCTAGTATAGTTAAAAAAGTTCAAATAAAAATTCAAGCACTCTCCTGCAGTTCCAGTAATCAAATTCCTCTGTGCAAATACCTACAGAATTCTTGTCATTCATAAATCAAACTTTCGAAAATATTCTCAGTTATTTCGTTTTAAAAAACTGGCGCCCGTTTGAAAACTCCTTTGCATTGCAGGAAACCAAAACAGCATATTTGTGCAATTTACCATCAATTTTCTAATTGCGAATTTCATAAGCTTCAAGTGAGCGTAATAAAATTTTACACGATTTTTAATGCACTTTTATTTCATACTGACGAGCAATTCGACAACGGTTACTATAAAAATATATTTAGAAAAAACATCCAATTTTACCTCTGGAAATAATAAATTACTGCGGATTATTTCGAGCAATTAATTTTTATACTAGCTCAAAGAGACAATGCTGTTCAAATATTTACATGAGACATAAAGCAGAGTAAATTCTAAAAGACTAGAAATAAATTTTAACAACATTAAATTTCTCGCACAATCTCCGCGTTTTACGTTAAATAAAAAAAATACGCGAGCTTAAAACGTGCAAGAGCAACATTTCCGTTTTTATTCCGCCTTTCTGGGGATTATACGAAGTAATTTAAATTCAGCTAAGGCGAAGAGACGTGTTATTTTTCACATTTCGCGGAGATTAAAGCAATATTTTACGGGGTTCGCGGGCGAAATTAAAGTTTTTCCGTCCTCCGGGCGAACGTGCAGAAACCGGCCTTATCTAGAAATAGGAATTTATGCGCCGTATTTTGTCGCGATTTAAAAAGTTTTACTCGTTATTTACGGTCTAGGATGCAACATTAGCTCCAGTTTTAATTCTGAAATAAGTGTTTTTCCGGATGTAATATTCATTAGAGGAAAAATCTGATGCTCTTGAATGTTTTAAACCAGGCAAATATGTTAATTTTATTCTATGTTGAAAACTTGTATTTTGTATAACTGCAATTTTTACATATTTATTTAGTAAGCGTTATATTTTTTGTCTACTTCATGCATATCTATTATACCTGAAGCTTGATCTATAAAACAGAAACAATCTGTAATTTTTGACGAAAACTTAATATGAAGGTTTTAATAAATTTGCATATTAGGGGTCATTATTCATCGACATTTGACAAATAATTTTTTGCACTATCATAATGCGATTTTAAAAATAATCGCCGGGGAAAAAAGGCCGGAAAAAAATATGCAGCCACTATCCAAAATTCATAATGTGAACTTACCGGAAAGATAAAAATGACAAATAGCTTTCGAGAATGTTGGCATGTGCATAGAATGCTGATCACATGCCTAATAAAATAATGAAAACCGTCGGAAAAATGAAAACAGTGCGCGTCCGACGGCATGAAAGTCGGGACCGGGATAAAAAGCTCACGCAATAAATCGATAAAAAACCAAAAAAAAAACGCCATGCCAGAACAAAAACATACCTATCTGTTCATTTATAATAAAAACAACCTACATTTATCGGCATCACGGCAAACGGCCGTACATAAATAAAGCGATTTTTTTATTTTTTACTTTTAATTAAATTTCGGCCAGTGAAAGTGTGTCGCTTTGAATAAAATAAAAAAAAAGAACGCCAATTCATTCAAACATTTATTGTATCGATCGCCGTCGACAATGTACAACAAAACGATTGATAAAAAAGCGCATTTTGCGCACATTATTAATACTAATTCGCAGAAATCGAAAGTTTCCATTGATTTTACAATGTTTTTAAACTCATAAATTCCGCGGAATATAAACAAATTATTTAATCGGCGATTATAATGATGTTATTTTTTGCATAATGTCCAGTTATATTTTTCTGAATGGGTTACAATTTATTGAAACACCTGTTGACAATAAATTTGCAATAATTTATCCATATTAGTTATTGTTCAATTTACATTTAATATCTATTTATTTATTCTCTCTACTTTTAAGTTGGGATTCTTGGGATTGAATAGGAGCTACTTTTTTAGCAATTATGTTAACTAAATTTAGATCGATTTGTAGCAATAATTTTGTTCCCGTACTAAAAAAATTTAGTATATTTTGCAAGAAACTCACAAAAGATGAGGTTCTTGTATATTTTTTAATGCAAAATTCAAGCAACAAATATTCGCTACAAAAATGGCAATACAATAAATGCATTACTATCATAAGTATTCTTTATGTTAAAAGAGATTTTATTGACAAATAATTTGCTCAATAAAACTGCTAGACGTAAAATAAAGTCTACAAACATTCGATATACCTACTTCTCTAACATAATTACAGCTTATCTAGAATGGTATTTAGAAAATTTGTAAAGTAAAATTTGTGAATAGGAAATGTCATTTATCATGAGAATTTGCTCCTGCTATAGCTTAGGAAACTCCTAAATTCACTGATGATGCTGGCCAATAATATATTTAATTTGAGTACTTATCTTAATAGTTCATTATTCCTGTGATTCCAAAAATAACTTTAAAATCTTTGATTATGGTCACTTTTTGTAGATATTTTCAAAAACTCTTTAGGTATTTGTTTAAGCCCTATAGTTTCAATACTTTCCTCTTTCATATTCCTCTATAGAGAATAAAAATGTTCATACAATTCTTCAATTATATCCAACTTTTCAAAATTCCCAGTTTGAAAAATTTAAACAAAGGATTTTCCTGTATTTTTTCGCATGTACGTAATTCCAGAATTATCATCGACGAATTAAATCCACATAAATTATTGACCCTATTCCAATATAATGAATAGGTCTCCACCATACATTATTAATCACGACTCCATACTTGGCAGAGAACTTTTTAATGTATTCCGCTTGTCTCACATTCGCCGGCTCCCCCAGTATCTCCATCTCCTGAACACACGGCAGAAGGATGAGGAGTGGGCGGCTGGCCGCCCGTTTCTCCCCTTGCAGGGGGGTGGCAACTACCCGGGACGGTCTTTGAGAGTGTGAGGCAGTCGGAGGGGGCCCTTGATGGATGACCTCGGGGCTGCGGGAGTTTCGGAGCTTCCAACAAACTCTAACTAAGCACGTCCTATCGCGGAAATTCATTAAAAACTTTGCTTACGTTGTGTACCTAAGGTATGGCTCCTTTGAGATGCCTATCTCGCCCGACGAGCGGGCGAATTGCTAGCTCGGATGGAAAGTTTAATGGTTTTACTAAAATATATAACTAGATATGGAAATGCTACTAGAACTTTGTTTAAATTAGAATTTCTATATTATACATCTACCTAGTTTCTACTCCATTATGTCTCTCGCGGGCTTGTATAACAAAACAATACAAATTTTATCATGTTTTAAACAAATTGTATTGGGTTAAAGTAAGATGATGTTGGTATTTTTTTAGCTTTGTATATAGGAAAACCGATTTGTCGCAACGTTAAGCCGAAATAACAAAGTAAAAAAACGGTAGAGAGCAATTTAGAAAATCTTTTTAAACTCCACGAGCTACAAAACGAAAACTGGAATTTTATTATACGTTCGGAGTCTGCAAATCCAACACACCCTTTGGCTACAAAACCGTTCTTGAAATCGCTAGAAAAATTGCTTCTCATTATTTCTAACGCGCTTAAGCCGAGAAGAATAATGCAACGATTTACAGCGGAAAAAAAACCGAAATTACGGGCATTTTTTATCGGCGAAAGGGCGTAATATAGGGAAAATAAGAATTAATCTCCCTTTCAGAAAGGATGTCAGTGTTGTACAAATGGGCTTCGAAAATCCGAATGCACCTACTTAATTAAAAAGCAACAGAATTCGCTGTTTAAATTAGCGAACGCTTTACCTGGAGTCGGGTATCGGGAGAACGACATTTTCAATTTAACTTACGAAATTGAATTTCGCGCAGCCGACCGTCCAGGAGAGAAAAAAAAGACTCTTGAGCGCGAAACCAATTAACGATTCAAACTTCTAATTATTATAATTAATTAAATCGCCGAATAATGCGCTCTCCTCGAACCGGATCCGCCGGAGTATTAATTAAAGACTACAATGGAACAATCCATTCGAAAGCCGGCGCTGAAGTAGTTAGAAGTTTCCAATTTCGTTCGGGGATAATGAATTTTTATCCGGAATGAGGCAATTGGTCACTGTCAATGCCCCAAAGATACATTTACATTAACAATGTCTATAGAAGTGAGTTAATAGCCTCGCGGAATTGGTCCGGGGAGGGCGGCGAGGAGTGGACGCCATCGCCGTGGAGCCTCGCCATTTCCTCGCCGCTAATATTCCAACAATACTCTAGACACTGACGCTTATTATACTAATTTAACTCAATTTGGGTAATTGGTTTCGTTTCGTTCGGCTCCCCCGGAGTTTTTTTACTCCACAAACTCGTTCGAAAGGTTTTAAAGTATGCTGGAACACTCGCGAGGAGCCTCAAAAAATCCATACAATAGAGAATTATCTAGCGAAATTTTTGCATCGCTTTCGATAGAAATGTAAAGGTTTTTGTAAATGTAAATAAAATACATTTTTTTTAATTATCTAATCATTTTATAGTTAATTGCAACATTGATAAAAAATGGGGTAAAAGTGCGTGGCTTTTGTTATACCTGGTTGGATGCTCGTGTGTGTTTGAACAACAGCTGAGGCATTAAATTGCGCTGGCGATTTTTTACAGTGTCCCCGGCAGGACGCGGAAAAAATCCTGCGAAAGAGACAGAGGTAAAACGCATCACAGGATGAACGCGGGGCGTGTCCTGGGACTTTCCATTGGCTGAAAACTCGGAAAAAATGCGCGCTACTCCCTCTGCAGGAGAAAAGAGGAGCGAGAACAAACATTATTTTTGGGTGCCACAAATTTGCGGGCTAGAATAAATATTTTTGGAAGAGTAAAATGTTAAGGACTTTTCATTATGCTGCAGAATATAAAGTTTTAAGGCTATTATGCTCCGGCTTATTAGCATAAAGGAATATTTCAGTTAATTGGTCTTGACTTTCAGCACGCCCGGCCCGAAAATTTCAGGAAATACTCAGGAATTATAGCGGTTTTATGCAAAACACCGCCATTTTTGTACGAAATTACTTGCCCGCGTCCTTTGTCCGTTTCAAAGGATAAATTGTACTAGGCCGGGTCTTTGAAAATTAGAATTTCAATGGTTTTATTTTCATACGTACGTTAATTAAAGGAACAATTCGCTTGATAAATGTACCTACGTATGTAACGCATATAAATTGCTTTTCTTCTAACATATGTATACTGAATGTTTGATGAAAAATATTACACAAACTAATAAAATTACTCTCAAATATACAGGGTGTTTGAAATGGGTCCGGAAATGTAAGGAGTTACCATCAAGATACAGGATGTTACATTAAAAAAATTATTCATATATTAGAAAATATTTACTTGATTCTGTTGAAATTTGGTATTTGGAAAAGTTGCAAAAACACTCTTTTCTAGATTTTTTTTTTGATTATTTGTTTTCCAAGGCTATAATTTTTTCAGCAAAAATTTGATAAACCGAATTTTGTCCATTCACATGCAATAAAAATGCAACTAAAATTATTCATATATTAAAAAATATCCACCGGACTTTATTTAGGTCTAAATAAGGCTCTAAATACCACAAATAACAATGCCAAATTTCAACAGAATGAAGTAAATATTTCTTTAATATATTAGTTATAGGTACATATTTTTCTTTTTTAATTTGAATTAAATTGAACATCATCCTGTTTCTTGAAAACTCTGTATTTCCTGACCCATGTTTATAGAAACTTTTTTTCATATTTTTTAACAAAGAATCACCCTCTAAAATATCCCTGTCTATTTTTCAATTTTTCTAACACCCTGTATTTACACAAAAAGAAACCAATCCTGTGTTTTACCGTTAAAGCACTGTTAAAAGCTTTCTATTCGAGCAGAAGATACCGGATCCGAAATCCTTCTACGACGATGATCGAGTAGCGAAAATCCTTTGAGTATAAAAGCTTCCAGGACTAAACCCGGCGTTAAACGATTAATTGTCCGTGATCAAAAGATAAGAGAATGCCATTAAGCCCTTCACGGTCCTAATACTTTCGATACCCGAAGCCTCTGATCGTCGATTCTCCGTTGATTAAAGACGATAATTACAAAGCTTAAGATTTATTATTGCGAGCTTTGTCATCAATGGAGCTTTTTACCGTGAAATTAATCGTTCGTTTGAGGTCGTTACATTTTTTTGTCTCGAGTCGGGCACTAGATTAAATACTTTTAGACGCGGGTATAAATAAAATATCGTTTGAGCTGTAACGATGAGAGATGGAGCAGAATATTTACCTGATGCAAAAAGAAACAATCCTGCGATATATACGGGAATTTATCCGACACGTGTAATAAGAAAAAAGTTCCGCATAATCCTTTCCATGGATATATCCCTATCGGGCGCCGATACTCTATCTGACCTACGTGATGCGATTTATCGGCGAAATTATTTCTAAATAACCGCCAAGCCTGCCCGAACGCGTTTTTTCCAACGGCTCGTTACGTTCGTAGGCGTTTTGCGAAACAAATCGTAATCCAATGGTCCAGATTTTACCTGGATTAAAGTTCGTCGGGAACGCATATTGATGGTGGAGGATGTAAATGGTCACATGGAGATCATGCGGCGTTCGTGTATTAGCAAATTATACCCTATAGTCTTACACAGGATGTACCAAAGAGATTTGAAAATAACTTTATTTACTGGTTGATGATGGTGTTCAATTTTTTTATTTAGAGAATATATAGTTTATGCAAAATTAAGTTAGATCCACGTCACTATATCGTCATATGTACCAAGCATTGTGCCAAAATTGATTAAGTTTAATGCCTACAGAATTTAATTTAATATTAACAAGGGGTGACAGAAAATGTTAAAAAGCAGAATTAAATCATCCAAGAAAAATAAGATTGTAAAAATTTAACGTTTGCATATAAAGTAATTAATTTTTCTTTAATTTGTTTTTGTCATTTTGCCTTGTGATTGTTCCTTTATTATTCATTCTTTCTTGTTAATATTTCGAATTATCCAACAAAACTGTTCTATAAGCAGTTTTAAATGATAGTCTACGAGAATTATTATTTTTAAATGTACTTCATCCCTATAGAAATCTTTCTTGGCAATTTTAGAACATTCTTAGATTTTGTAAACTTTATAAAGTTCGGCAACACTGTCTATTTGCGACGTCTTAAATTTTTGGTGACGTGCATCTAACTTTGTTTTGCACAAACTATAGGTAAATATAAAATTTGCATGGTTTCTAAAAAAATTGAGGTATCCTATGCAAGAAAATTTATAGTAATTTTGTTAAAATACAACCAAAAGTCGCCTTAATATTACCACAAATTTTATATTTTTGTGACTTAGAAATTCAAATATTATGTATCTTATTGCTAGATTTCAATAAGAAAAATTTTCTTACAAGACTTAATCAATTAGTTACCAAAATGTAACTAGATCCCGCAGGAAGCGAACTTCTTTCAAATAAAAAATGCAGGGATACCAACAATTCCCCTTGATAAAATTTTTACCCTAAAACGCTTTAAAAATAAAGTTAATAATAAATTAAGAAAATTTAAAAACTAGACATTTTTTACACCTAATAAAATCATTTATGAACAACTAATTATTAGAAAAATACAGTAATTAACCGAACTATGTAAAATTAACCAAACATAACGCAATTAATTAGCCCAATAAGGCCCTGATAATTATCGAACAACAGTATCATATGTTTGGAAAAACATCCCGACCGTACGAATTTCCGATGAAAATTGCAGCGCACCGTCGAAAGTCCGAAAAAAAACGACAACAAAAAAACTAAAACCCAAAAAAAAACAAAGTCGGGTACGTCACAGGCCCCACACATGGAAGCTGAATATATGTATGTTTGTTCAGAGTTTTAAAAACGCGCATTGCAAAAACAATAATACTCAATCAATGATAGCAATGAGCCAATAACCAAATGGACGGGGACGTTACATTTAAGGGTAGGGGTTACGTGACAAGCCTGTTTACAAATGTAACGATTGATTCTTCAATGTTGTTTGAACCACACCGATATGTCCACGCTCGCATCTAGTGTCCTATGGGAGTGCAAAGTGACAGTTTTTATTGCGCTTATCGCCGTCTTATCTCGGTGAATTTAAGGTTAGTTTCTTCTTTTTTCCCCATCGATTTTCGGCCGACATGTTTTATAAAATTCAATTCTAAACGGCCATCAATCGCCGTGCCCGTACCGAATTAATCGAATTGACAGACCTTTCATCTCATCGTTTGTTTTCGATTGATTTACATTTTATTATAAAATAACACGATTAAAATATTTTAATTGAACGCCGACCGATTTGCATGTTTCGATTGTTTAACGCTATTCGAGTTATTTTGTTTAGTTGGATCGCCTTAGTTTATGGAAAACCGGGAAAAAGGCGTTTGCGGCTTTTGTATTTACCGCCACCGCCGAAAAAGTGGGCACGAAGAGGATGCGTAAAACCATTCACGCGGATATTTTAATCAATAAGGAGGCCATGTTTAGAAAAGTCTGTACAGTAGGCGTTGAAATTAACCAACAATTTTCCATCATATTCTTTCAATTATTTACCTCGTATACGCCGTTAAAAATTGTTTAAAAGAATATTTTAATAATGATATCAATATTTACTTAGTATTGTTATTGTAAAATAATTGTATCTATATTTTATAGGTTTATAATTGATCTATTTTAAAATGTATGTGACATATTATTGGTGGTTTATTTATATTTTCTATTTTATTTTTTATTTTTCAGATAAATCCGTTCGCATTAAAATCATCAATAATAAGAGTATCAAATTTTCCATCCAATTACATCTGATAGAAAAACTACAATATAATATTTCACCATCCTTTGATTACATTTATTTATTTTTTCAACATTTAATTATACTTGATCATCAATCTTATTGTGCAATTATTGTCATCAAAATGGAAAATATTCTAGAACACCCAAATTTTGTATGCTTTTCGTATGAACTTTAAAACAATTAATATCAACATTTGTGTTTTGTATAATAAAAAATCATCCTGTATAAATGTCCACATCAGAATCCCGATAGTAACGCGAGACTAAAAACCGGACGGGAATATATTTAAACAGGAGCGAGCATGCCCAGTGAGTTTTTGGCAGGGAATTGATTTTTTACTGCCCTTCCCAAACTTGCAATTCTTTGCAAAAGCCCACAGTGTACTGATAACAGGTTTCATAATGACCCTATCATTTATTATTCAGAGCTCGTTATTTATGACCTTTCGCATAGACCAGACTTCATACTCTTTTAATGCTTCTGCCAGCTCTACATTCAATCTAGTTCGTCGGTTATTGCAAAATACACAATAGTACGGTTTTTGTGCGCTAGACCGTTCTGTCAGAAAAATAATGCTGAATAAATCATGCATTTGATGAAATTATTTTTCGGACGGTTCGTTGTCTTTTTTAGGGAAGCGACTTTTGTCGGCGAAACGGATGACAATGGAATAGTAAACGCATAAAATCCAATATTAATAGTTTGAAAGCGCACACAATTTGGAGACAATGCCCATTGGAAAATTAATTATCAACAAAGCATAGACCAGAGACAATGGAAATATTATTAATATTTGTAATTTTAACATTCTTTGTGGATGAGAAAAATGTATTGTTATATTATTAGGATTTAATATAAATTAACAGTTATTATAGAAATATTAATAAAATTTCAGAGTTATTTAATGTACCCTGGGAGGAACATTTCAGAGATAAGATTAAAAGCTTTAATTTATTATACAGGGTGGCACGCAGTATTGAAAAGCCCATTATATCAGTTTCTGTATTATAGGTAATTAATATAAAAATGATTTTTGGATAGCTGAAGAAGAGCTATATAAATTCAAATTTTGAATAAAAACAGGGTCTTCCATCATTAAAAAAAGTTTAAGTTTAGGTCTATTACCCATGCTAAAACGTAACACTCTGTATAAATGCCTAGGTGATACTGATATTTTGAGCTTGAGCATACTAATGTACCCCCTTGTATATAATAAAAATAGAAGTTTATGGAATTGCAAATTTATTATTAACATGGTAATGAGAATAGGTTAGGATTTGTGATTTAAATTCGGCTTATACTTGGGCAATGTTGTGGCGACTAAGTTAGTAAAAATCCAATAAAATTTCAATAAATCTTCGTCTATCCAGCGCATAGTAGCGTTCCGGCGCTCCGGGATGAAAAAAAAGTGGTGGCAAAATTAAAACTTACATAATCTATACGCATGAAGGCATCCTTTAAGTCGCCGTTGCAGGAAAACCCGAACCTCTACCCTTTGAAGATAAGTCTCAAAATAGCATAAAAGCCAGTTAATTATACAAGAGAATTGCTTTCATTTTGCCGACGTACGTAAACGAAAAGTCTCCCTAAAGTTGAGAGAGATAAAGCTCGCTTTCGAGCGAGGGTGAGCTCCCCTTCGCATAGGGGCAAAAGTTTTTAGAGCTGCCGCACAACTTTTGCGGCTTAGGCCCTCCGGCTAACTCCACCCACTGTTTTTAACGACGGCTCGGACGGCCATTTTCACTTTGCATAAGTTATTCTTCGGACCACACCCAGCTTTTCGACAAACTTCCCTTACTGAATTAAATAAATTCCATAAAGTTTGCACGACTCCATACATAAATAAATTAAACTAATTATAATTAGTTGATAGTTAAACATACAGAAATGCTTCGTATTCCGCGTTTATTTATTTAATATTATTTAGAGAATTGTTTTCCTAACTTCAACTGACAAACTCGAAATATTTAGCTACCTACATTGCGGTGAATATTTTCTAAATTTGTAATTATACGCTCTTACACAAATAATACACCTTTGAATTATTTTATTATACTGTTTAAAAAAATATTAGCAATGTGCCTACAGGATACTGGTAAAAAATACTTTACTATATTGAAAACGATCACCCAATGGCTTATTTTAAAAGCTAAAGTTTTTAGGCAAGTAAATTTTAAATTAGCAAAAAGCACTTTAACATAATTAAAAAGAGCCCGGCAACTGAATTTAAATCTTCCGAAAACGTGTGCCATGCAACTCCTAATTGCAAAAACTCCTTTTCCAATTAACTTGCAGCTCGCGCGCGGCGCGTTCGTTGGGATTTCGAGGCGAGTTCGTTATTTAGTTCGATGGAAAAGATGCACCTCCGGTTTTGCGACTTTTTTGCAATCAGGAACGCATTGTGCAGCCCTTAACCCCTTCGATTTCAACCCCATACCTTTGCGCGTCTTTTAATAGAACGTTGCAAGGGGTTGCGTCGCGATTTTGCATATACAGCTGAGCGAAACGCGTGTGCCAATTGTGAGGATATTAAAACGATGCCGGTTGATGTAAAACAGGGGCGAAAAGATGCCCTTTTGGTTAGATAGTAACGGTTATTTCTAGAAGATAAAAAAATTTAGCATCCCCTAGTTTATCTCGATAATTTTCAGGTGCACTGTAACTTAATAGGTCACATCTGTATCCAAAAAACCTCGACTAGGACTCGGGGAAAATTACCTAAATAAATGTGATTATTGGTACGAAATTTCATTAAAGTTGTTGATAAAAAAGATCCTATTTTTCTGGCTGGTGATATTTGACATGGCATCAGAGGGGAGCCGTTGGAGAATAAATATCTCATCAGATTTCATGAAGTATGATGATGCATTAACTTAGAGTTATTGACATAATCCGAAATTAAGTCATAAATATGTATAACGATCCGGAGGCGTTGTTTACTTTTCAGGATAATTTTTATAGAAAGCTACCGATATTGATAATGAAAATTCCTTGAATAATTCATCGGCTTGTTTTGCGGTTCAACAGAGAAATCTCTTTTTTATTATTCTTAGGCATAAAGGCTTGTAGAGAAATGATTAATTTTATGTAAAACGGATTTTTGTGCGCCTGTTCATTCTTATAATATTTCAATCAATTTTTCTGATGATGTCACGAGATTAATAGAAAATTTTTTGTTACAGATTTCCGCCATTATCAGCGAGGAAGTAGAAGATTTCACGCTACATTATAACATTTATTGTTAATTTTATTTACATAACCAATAAAAATAATTATATTTAAATAGTATTTGTTTTTTTTTGATCTCCCATATTGAATTAAATAGAAATGCTAAAGCACTACATAAATTAACATTAATAGAAGTGTAGGTCTAATGCTACAATTTACCTACAAAATTCTACTTCTGACAACTAAAAATACATCCGAATCATTCCACCATCAAACACATCCGATCGGACGTAAATAAAAAATCAGAGTTCAAAGGGCAACGATTCCTGTCGAATTATCAATGTGTGTATACGTGAAAGTAACCTTGATGAATAAAAAAATACAAAAAGTATCGTTTATTTGCGATTTCAATTTTTAAAATAAAACCAACATTTTTTTTCCACATATGTTACCTACACCTTGCACGTCGATCCTTCTCTAACATCGCGACTATTTTAAAAAAAGTGGGAGAAACTCCCCTATTTTTATCCCCTAATCCGAGCGCCACCAGGAATCCAACGCAGCGTTCTGTAACGGCTCAAAGGGGTTGCGAATTGGGGTGGAATCCAGTTCGTTACGTTCAGCCTTTGCGCGATAGATGGCTCCGACAATTGCATTGTAGAATAATTTTATTTAAACAATAAATTCTCTTTTTACATGAAATAGTTTAAAAAAATCTTCAATAATTGTATATGTAAAGTATTTTGAACCTAAAATTGTTTATTTTGTATTATGTTAGTCTCATGGAGTTTCTTTTATTGTGGGAGAGTAATTTAAAATTTGTAACAAAAATTTGTAAAGAGTCTACATATCTGGATATCATGTATTATGAATTCACCTAATTCAAATAAGTAATCATTAGGTAGTTATTAAAATCCAAAAAGGTATTAGTATTTTAGTCGAAATGGAACGTTCGAAATTGTAGCAATTTCATAAAATCAATGTAAACTCGACCTTCCGGCTCGCAGTTTCCACAATAAGACCGTCCAATTTAAGAAAATTACAGCCGGTCTCTACCAAGTCCGAAACGTCGAGCGCTATAGGGTATATGCGGGGACCCGTCCCAACTATCCCGCCATACTATTAGAGCGAAACTCATCCAGCAGAATAGCGAAACGTGGACTCGTTTAACCGTTTCGGCCGTATAGCCGAAGGTCCAAGAGTAGATTACGCAGATAAAGAACACAACGGTCGAGTGCATCTCGCTACCGTTTCGGCCTTTATTCTTGCTAAGTAACGACGTACTTGAGGTTTTCTGTTGTTAATGTTGGAACACCGTTTTCCATATTGCGGTGCCCGCAATTTTACTTATATTAAAACGCTTATGCTGGCTGCTAAATTCGGTTTCTATACCTCTTTTTTCATTCCTATTAAATCCGTAGAAATCTAGAAATCTAGTGTGAAAATATAACAATATTTTTTGGATTGTTAAAGTTCAGTATTTGTGTTAGAGAAGTTTGCAAAGGAGGTTCGGGGAGATCTTGAAGAAAAAAGTTCTAAAAAAAAGCATTTTTCGCAAATCCCACCCTGAGGATGAATTTTGTGGAAGTCGAAACGTTGCTTCGCTGATCGCTCGCAAAAAATTCACCACTTTTCCCCATGAAAGAAAAAATAAAATCCCCAGTCAATGAACCATATAATTATAATTACAGTGATGTAAAAATGTTTTTATAATGATAAAACACAAAATTCAATAACATCTTCGAAATCAATAAATACACTTCAGCAATTATTCAACAGGTGTAACACTCCCCAAATTGGAAAAAATATTGGGAGATGTTGAAAAAAAGAGTTTCAAAAAAACGCATTTTTCACAAATGCCACACTGAAGATGAATTTTGTGGAAGTTAGAAACGTCGTTTGGCTGATCCTTCGTGCTCGTTTACACAAGACTCACAACTTTTTCTAATCAAGAAAAAAATAAAATGATGCACTAATCAGTGAATCAGATTTATTATTGTGGTGATAAAAAAATGTTTTGTAATGATAAAACACAGTTTTTTCGATTAGAGAAATTTGTAAAGGACATTTTGTGAAATCTTGAAGAAAAAAGTTTCAAAAAACCGCATTTTCGCAAATCCCAGCACCCTGAAGATGAATTTTGTGGAAGTCGAAACGTCGCTTCGCTGATAGTTCACAAAAGATCTTCCCCATCAAGAAAAAAATAAAATCCCCAATCAACGATCCATAATTATAACTACAGTGATGCAAAAATATGTTATAATAAACCCCAAAATTCATCAACACCTTCGAAATCAATAAACACACTTCAGTAATGATTCAACAGGTGTAACACTTCCCAATTTGAAAAAAATATTGGGAGATGTTGAAAAAAAAGTTTCAAAAATACGCTTTATCTACAAATGCCACACTGAAGATGAATTTTGTGGAAGTAGAAACGTCGTTTGGCTGATCCTGCTCGTTTACACAAGACTCACAACTTTTTCTAATCAAGAAAAAAATAAAATGATGCACTAATCAGTGAATCAGATTTATTATTGTGGTGATGCAAAAATGTTTTGTAATGATAAAACACAGTTTTTTCGATTAGAGAAATTTGTAAAGGACATTTTGTGAAATCTTGCAGAAAAAAGTTACAAAAAACCGCATTTTCGCAAATCCCAGCACCCTGAAGATGAATTTTGTGAAAGTCGAAACGTCGCTTCGCTAATAGTTCACAAAAGATCTTCCCCATCAAGAAAAAAATAAAATCCCCAATCAACGATCCATACTTATAACTACAGTGATGCAAAAATATTTTATAATAAACCACAAAATTCATCAACACCTTCGAAATCAATAAATACACTTCAGCAATTATTCAACAGGTGTAACACTTCCCAATTTGAAAAAAAATATTGGGAGATGTTGAAAAAAAAGTTTCAAAAAACGCTTTATCTACAAATGCCACACTGAAGATGAATTTTGTGGAAGTTAGAAACGTCGTTTGGCTGATCCTTCGTGCTCGTTTACACAAGACTCACAACTTTTTCTAATCAAGAAAAAAATAAAATGATGCACTAATCAGTGAATCAGATTTATTATTGTGGTGATGCAAAAATGTTTTGTAATGATAAAACACAGTTTTTTCGATTAGAGAAATTTGTAAAGGACATTTTGTGAGATCTTGAAGAAAAAAGTTTCAAAAAACCGCATTTTCGCAAAACCCAGCACCCTGAAGATGAATTTTGTGGAAGTCGAAACGCCGCTTTGCTGATAGTTCACAAAAGATCTTCCCCATCAAGAAAAAAATAAAATCCCCAATCAAAACGAACCGTATAATTATAATTACAGTGATGCAAAAATATGTTATAATAAACCCCAAAATTCATCAACACCTTCGAAATCAATAAATACACTTCAGCAATTATTCAACCGGCGCAACACTCCCCAAATTGGAAAAAAGAAACAACATAACGAACGGGCCCGGCGTTCGGTTTCGGGCGCTAGGTGATTTCCCACGGGACGCAACATCCACTCTGGAGCAACTAACCATACCTGTCACCTTTGCCCCCGTACGGCGTTTACAACGCACCGGACTCCCGTCTCCCAAGTCGTCCGTGCACTCTTTTTCAATTTCCATCACAGAAGAGTTATTTGCATTTGGTCAATCGTGTACGATCCGGTTACAGGACGGCTTACAGGTTACAGGTGACCGGCGAGATGGACCAGAATCTCTACCAGATATGCGCTCAGTTTGGGCTCCCAATCCAACGGGGTGCATGATGGTTTTCTCTAATATTATCTCGTGTTTATTTACAAGTGAACAGTGTATTATAGAAAATTAAAAGTTTGAAACTGTAAGTACTTGTTGTAGTTTCGAAACGATTAGGTTTATTATTGTTTACGGCTTACACAAACTCCCGTATATAATCTGTATATCATTATTCGAGTATAAAACTACTTGGTTTAACGGTTTCGACTCGGATGCGCCTTTTTGCGAAAATCAACAATCATCGAAACGAGCATTAACATTCCCGTTTATACGCTCATTCGCCAGCATTATAAACATGTGCAATTATATTCGCAATGATCAATAAATGTATTGATAATGTATAAATAATAAGGATTCCTCCGAGTCTAGATAACTTCTTATAATCGATGAATTAACGTCTAGCAATTTCTGGGTATCTTGTTTACCGCGTGCATAACATAAAGTAGATAAATCGTGAAATAGTATTATTAAAAGGAAAGGGCCGGCGCCCGTGTAAAACAAAGACGTGGCGGGAGACACTGCGGCAGCGGTACGATGTATAATTTAAGCAAACGACCCCCTGATAAGGGAAACGTGTGTAAACTATAGCTAATCTAACTCAATAAACTTTATAGTGGCAGGAATGGAGGCCGAGATAACGGCAAGGTCGGTAATCCAGGTTACTAACTTGCCTCTAACGGCATCTACGACTAGTATGATTACCGGGAGCCCGTCTAAAATAACGACGATGACCGACAATGGCGAACGGACGTTTCGCCGCTCCGTTATGAATCGTAAAATCCTTCTTTTATGCCTCTATGTTCCGTGGGTTCACCCACCGCGACTCAAAAATATAACGCCGTTTTTATTTTCTACACCTATCTCTTCGTACTTAAACTTTTATATCATGTTGATGTGTCTATATACATTCATTTCATAATTATCCAGTTTTTATCAATATCCTTACATAACATCCACCCCATTTCAAATCTCTTTACAACCCACATTATCCTGCATTAACCAATTTTTATACCAACAATGGAGAAGACCACGACTTTTTTTTAAATTTATTTTCAAAACCGTGTGTTCTAAGAAGGCGCGTAATGAAATTTTTATTTTTTTCTGTGGCCAAATAAGGCCGCAATTCATTTTTAAAGTTTGAAAAACGTCGCACAATCGTCATACACTCTGCTCCAATCAAAGCGAGAGTTGCAAAGAGAAGTCACATTTAGCAAGTTTGCCACGTTTCCTATTACTCTTCTTTAGTCCGCAAAATGTGCGTTTTTTGTATATTTATTGCAATAAACATTTTCTGATTTATCCATTTCTTCCATTACTTGGATAATTCGATATATTAATATAGAAATAACATCTTCATCTATATAAATTGTAACCGATTTTCGTGTTAAAAACACAAATAATGGTCCTGAAAAATTTATTTGGCAACATTCTTGTCAACGTCAATATTATCAGTAAAGTGTTTTGTGCCGATCTGCAATTCGTGTAATTTGTTTTGTGCAATTTTCAGAAAAATCTGACAAATGACAGTTTGATTTTTGTTCGTTTGTGTATTCTTTGTTACTGATGCGTTCGAAAATTCATACTATTTACTTATACAACAAGGCGTGAGTGGTTTATGATTGGTTGATAAGGTATGAGTCAAAACCCGAAATTTTTAAATTTCGAAGGGCTATATCTTTTTAATTATAACACATTTTGAGCAACTGAAAACGGTTTTGAGCTCTAATAAATCATTTCTAATCGTATCTTTTGCCGAAATCCGCATATCTCACATCGTGGTCTTCTCCATTGTCTCCTCAAAATCTGCCATACGAGCATCCTCATTCAAAAATATCTAGCGGTGTAAATAATTAAAAATGAAGTAGAAAATTGTGGTGATGAAATGGGTGGACGAGCCGCCGATGGTTCCCTTTGTTTCGCCTGGCGAAATAAGGGTATGTGGAACTTCAAGGCGTCGCTGGTTATGGGGCTACAATGGCAAGACATTATACGGGAGCGTTGGCAAAAACTTTAATGGACGATAGAGCGAGGGACGGTCCAATTTACAAATGAAGGGCCTTTCGAGATCGAAGGAACTTGATTACATACCGGGATTAGGGAAGAAACTAATTCCGAAAGGATGATGGGCATCATCCGTTTAGTGTATCTACTGTTTGAGTTTGTACCGAGTAACAACTATTAATAGATTGGTTGAGAAATTGTGTAAAAAAATGAGCGGGAACGAGGAAAAGAGGAACTCGTGCAACCGGCGCGATTGAATTAAAAGTTACGCGTACGACTTTGAATGCTCAAATCAACACTAAATTAACGGGCTTTTCATAATTCAATAAAGCGGACAGAAAGTTGCTCGTTCGTTTTCCAAGTGTTTCGTTTTCGCCGCTTAATATTGTAAATTGAAACGGCGATTTCGTTAGGCCAGCTAAAGCCTAATTGAATTAAGATCTTATGCTCAAGATAAAATAGTTTTTAAATTGGTAATTTTAATATTACAAGCTTATAAGATATTGTTCTGTTATAAATTTAATTCTGTAGGTATATTTTTTGCAAAGTACAAATCTTGAATATATTTTTCATGAAAACACCTTCCCCTTATCATTATAACTTTAAGTACATTTGCTCCGATACAACTTCTACGAAATAACCTCTCGAGCAAAAAGCAATTGTAACTTTATTTACTTAGGACAGCTGTCGGTATATATTCACAGCTTAGTTTTACACTATTCCAATTTACTTAATTCCAATCCCTTAGATATTTACCCTCTTTAGATAAAACAACGGCTCATCCTCGGCAAAGATTCCACGAATTATCCCGCGAACTGAATTCATTGCCCGTTCATAAATAATAAATATTAGCCATTAATTTTTCATCCATCTACTCGATAAATTTGCTTGCTCATTTATTAAACTTTTATTCCAATAAATTCCAGCCCCATTGCCTAATATTCCAAAACTCTATAGCCATCTATTCAACCACCTACCATCTCATCTCCCCCTCACGTTTTCTAACTATTGATTAAATATTAAGATGGCCGCTTTCGAGGCGAGTGCAGATCTTACGATCACATAAGGGGAATTCGTGTCCATTACAGAAGTAATTAAATATATGCAAATGTATTCGGAGGATTATTCCCTTCCTGGTGCGCCTTAGCCCTTCAACAATAAAACGTATACACCCCGACGCCGAGCTGCAATTATCGCAATACGTATATCGGCAGTTGTTATTACAGAGCTCTTATTACGTTTATTAAGATTATTTCTGCTTTAAAATGATGTAGTATTTTGTAGAAGAATAACACACTTTAAAGTCCGAAGAGATTGGAATATTTTAATTGACTAATTTCAGAAAGGTGTACAGGGTGTTATTTAATAACATGCTAATACTTAAGGGGGTGATTCTTGGACCCATTTTAAGAAAAAAACTTCATATAAACCTATGTCCTAAACTTCTTAACTTTTGAGATACTTGGTATTAAAGTTTTAAGAAAAAAACAATTTTTTACTGTCATTTTCATACCACTTTAAATATTTTTATGAAATTTGGTGTACGGCGTTTATGCATTAAAGAGCATTTTTTGACCCAAAAATCTTTTTTTTTGTTTCTAACAGTGGCGTGCCTACTGGACTCAGACTAGATATTTTTGAATAAAAAAGAGATACGCCACTGCTATCTCTTAAAATAAAAATTATTTTTCGAATTCTCGTTCAATTTAGAACAAATTCGATTTCTTGACTTTTTTTCGTACAACTCACCATTTCGCTAAAAAAAATTTAAATTCATTCATTTGCATCTCCCTGGACCTGGACGAATGACGACCAAAAACGATTTATCTAACTCTGAACAACAATTTATTTAAGCGGATAACTTTTAAACGTTGAAATTATGAAATTAAAGTAAAATAAAGAAATAATTTAAATCAGGTGTTAGAAATGTCCGCCGAAAGTGGTATGAAAATGACATCAGTAAAAAATTGTTTTTTTTTTTTAAACTTTAATACCCCGTATCTCAAAAGTTAAGAAGTTTAGGACATAGGTTTATATGAAGTTTTTTTCTTAAAATGGGTCCAAGAATCACCCCCTTAAGTATTAGCATGTTATTAAATAACAACCTGTATAGGCAACTCTTATTACAGAAATATTGGAACATTTTTTAGGTATATTGTGAGGTGTATGGAAATTATTTAATTAAAGATAGATGTATAACATTGATATTTATAGGAATATCGACAGTGTAGGGAGTATACTAATTTCCATAGGGTTGCTAATGAAATTAGTTGGCCGCGAAGGGTCCGGCCCGAACCACTCTAATAACTTTTCTTGCGAATTTAATTACAATATCCTTCCCGCTCCTTTGTTCCGCGAAGTAAACCCGGCGCCCATCAAACTAATCAAAACTTTTCCGGCCGTCCGTCCGACGGCCGAAGAAGAGACAAGTATACGCGAAACCGAGTTAAATTAGTGGGAATAATCCCCAGAGGGTCTCCTTCGTCGCGCCGCTCCCCGCCGCTCGCCGGCGCCAGGGCGAAGGTGGCGGCGGCGGAGAAGGAGGAGATGTAAGGGATGCTTCTTACATCCTGGGGCCGGGATCAATACAGATCAGGAGACGCCCTTACCCATGTCAGCGGCCATCCTGCCTTTGCTGCCACCCCCTTCGATGATGCTGCTGCTGCTGCTGCTTTGCTCCCTTCTTATCTCTGCTCTCGCATATTACGTGTACAACTATAGTGTAGTTTGGGAGCCGTTCGATCGATACTATTATAAGACATGAGTTGTTCAACTGATTTGCCAATTTGTATAAAACGTTATGGTTTTGTGTGCGAGGGGTAACATTGTCAATTTAATAAATATTTCTCAGTCAGAAATAACATTCTAAAGAACAAAGAAATGTTCTTAAATTTCCTTATTTATATAGATACAATCTGACCCATCGAGTTTGAACTAGATATTTAAATAAAATCACTAATAATATCTTAAAAATTACAAATGTAGTTACTTTACATGAATGGATTTTATAATGTTCTTAATCTTTTTCTTTTATTTTTATCTTTAAGATAATTTTCAATCTCTCGGTATTTTTATGTAAACTATAGAAAAAAGGCGTATCTTTTGCTAACACCCTGTATATTGAAATAAAGTACCTATTAGACTTTAAACTATCGAATTACAAAGTTGTAGAACTAACAAATCCCCAGCTGAATTGCGCTATTAATTCAACTACCTATGTTTGTTCAGGATTCGGTTAGTTTTTTTTTACTCGAATCGAAAGTTAAGTACCTACCTACATCTAGGAATACTGAAAGGCCACTTAATTCATAATCTAGTGGCTTTAACAATTTTAACAAGTTCTGAGCCTTCAGAGGTTCTCTAGAGCTGAAATAAAAAGGGTTAAGACAGGATATTTCGTAAGTTTTTTTCAGTTCTTTGTGGAATTGTAACTTATTCTGGTAATGCAAAAATTTTGAAGATAACCGATATACTGGGTGTTTTGTAATAACATGCTATAATATTTAAGGGGGTGATTCTTGGTAACTAAAAAATTTCATATGAATATACCTCCTAAACTTTTCAGATACAGGGAGTTAAAATTTTAAGAAAAAAAATTTTTATTGTCGTCTTCATGCCACTTTAAATATTTTTGGAAGGAGAAAGGGGTAAGCCACTGCTTTCTCTTAAAATAAAAATTATTTTTGGAGACCACGTTCAATTTATAACAAATTTGATCGTGCGTTAATTCCTATTATTTATGTTTTGTGTGAAACGGTGAGTCGTATCAAAAAAATTGAAGAAATCAAATTTGCTCTAAATTGAACAGAGACTATAAAAATAATTTTCATTTTAAGAGAAAGCAGTGGCGTACCTCATATTCCTTCAAAAATATCTAGTCTGAATCCAATACGGTCGAGACTGCGTTGGAAATGTTTTTTAGTTCAAAAAATGCTCTTAATGCATAATCAAATTTCATAAAAATATTTAAAGTGGTATACAGAAATGACAATAAAAAAATGATTTTTTTTCTCAAAACTTTAACACCCTGTATTTCAAAAGTTAAGACGATTATGACAGAAATATGAAGTTTTTTCTTAAAATGGGTCCAAGAATTACCCTTTTAAATATTATCATGTTATTAAGAAACGCCCTGTATATATAGGATTGATGATGGTCGTATGAACCGAAACGTTTTACCCATTAGAAAGTTGTTGATTAGATAGTGATAATAATTATATTGCGAGTAGAATTAAAAAAAATCCTTTACATCAATAAAACAAAATTTTCCGAATTTCTAATGAATAGACAAGTTCCCCGTGGAGCAATTCTCACGCGCAACGCTCCAAGCTCCATGTCGGACAACGTTCGGCTGATTAGTATGCACCCTTTACCCGGCCCGCGTTAAGAAATCCGAAAATGAATAACGAAGAAATGACCGAGCACTGACCTTTCACTTGAACCCCACGGCTCCAGAAAGGAGCCTGTCCGGTTTCCACATCAAGGTGCAGCAACCGCTTCGGATGCTGCGATGGAATTATGTTCTCATGAAAATCCTATAACAAACGACTATACTTTCGGAAATAAAATCTATAAAATGTATTCAGAAGGAAGGGAATTGGGAATGAGTTGACATTTAAGTTTCTAATTGAGTAAGCTCATAGTCTAAAAGCAATTGCTCATACGCCACGCCTGGAAATTGATAAAGCTCAAAGTTTCTTAACTAATGTAACAGTTCCCAACGTGCACAGGTCATATTATACGTTATTAATGTTAGAAGTGGCGTGAGGTTGGCGTTTTGCAGTCGCCGCGCTCGGATGGCAGCCCCGACGCGGCAGCGCCGCTGATGCTGGACAAGAGCAGCTCCTTTCTGGTTATTAATGAAGGCTGGAAACTCCTTTAATTAATTTCTCGCTGTTATCCGGCGCGTATTAATCAATACTCCGTACGCCGTCGGGGTCTCAAGTTATAAGTGAAGAATTTTCGAGTCTCCACAGAGACAATTCTATCCGAAATTGTAGGTGGAAATTCGCAGAAGGAAGCGGGAACGTGATTCAAATTTCGCCCGTAACAATTAGTCTAATTGCGATTTACGGTCGAGTATAAGAAATTAATATCGGTACGGCGAAGGAAATAAATCATGAAGTCGGTATTAGGGAATTACAATATCAAAGGCGGTTCATCTAGGAAACCGCGCTGTAAGGGCCCGCAGATAACGGGGCCCCGAAAGCAAATATATTCAGACGGAGCGCTCTCGCTCATTTGGGAATTTGAATATATATTCGAAACAAGAGTTTTGATCCCGACCCGCCGTCGTACCGCCCCAACCTTGGAAAACGTAGTTTTGCTCTATTGGTTCTCTATTATCTCTCTGTTTCGCTCCAGCAGTTAATAGGAGTAAGTATTAGATTTCTGCCGAGGCCTCTGCGCTATATTTAAATGGGCAAATTTCCCATTTCGCTTTATCTATTTTACATTTTCCTTTAACAAGCTACACAAAGGAATTATATAACAGCTCTTACTATCTAAAGAAATAAACTAGCTTAATATTCAAGCAACACCCTGTGTATAATATGTAGATATATTTTTCTAGCTGTATATAGGTACACGCAATAAAGCACGACAGCAACATTACCGCCAGTAACAAGGACAAAGTAGTTTAATTTCTGCGAAAGTTATGAGTTCTTGTTTAAATTGAATCAGGAAATGAATTCCCTTCGGACAAATGCGGCTTTCGTTTCTACTTAAACTTCCTGCTCTCCTTTCACGTCCGTTATTTATCGGCCGCTTTCCGCCCGTTCTTCCTTTATTTTCCGCAAAGTTCGCGCCCTCGACTCCTGCCCGCCATTGTTCGTCACAGTGGAAGAGGACAAGTCCGGTCGGCGTTTCTTCCAGGATTTATCCTTTGCGAATTTCCTCGGCACTTTGTATCGCCCACGGTCGCGGGAAGTGGGTAAATCGGGCGAATTTTAATACACTTTTTATGATGTAAATTACGAATATTCGCTTATTAAAGCCTATATTTGAATTTTTTTAATTCATAAGATACTTTTGATGGAAGGAGAAAGAAGATAAATTGTTTCATTATATTATAATGCTCATTTCATCAACCAGTTCTTAAAGTTAGGTAATGCTTACACCAGATTTAGGAAGTCCTAAGTACAATTTGCATTTCACCATGTCTATGTAATACCCTAAAGGTTATGGGAAATACCCTAAAGTTAAGCCATCATCTCGCTGGGCTTACCTTAAGAATTTAGGGAATACCTAAATAAACATACTTTTCATCTACTCGTATAAAAGAGGCTTTAGATGAAAATCTTACTTGAGATTAGCAGATTTTATAGTAATTATATTTGTTGATAAAGTTTTGAAATATGTATTTGATCTCCACTTATTCTGTTTACAGTTCAAAATTTAGGCAGAAATCTGTCAAAATTAAATTTTTATCTATGTATTTCTTATAAGCATGTGATTTATGAGTTCGTGAGAAATTCCAAAAAATTAAGACGAGTTTTTTGAAATCGAGCATTAAACTTACATGCCTAAGGCCCGATTGTAGATGTCATAGGTGAACTTTAGTTCAACTAAACTGCGATTCAACTTTGAACCAAGTTCATTTTGTTTTTTGTTGTATAATGCAAGATCAATATTAGTTTGGTTGAACGTCGTTCAGGTGACGTTGGTTGCACTGAACTCCCTTTTTTCAACTGAACTATATAATGCCACATGCCAAAATTTATAATTTATATTTGAACATTGGCACAGTGTTGATTCTATTTTAATGTCACTTTTGATATTTCGTTTATTTTGAATTATTTAGGCTGGAATAATCTATATTTGAGAAATTCTTGATAATTAATATCTAATCGAAATCAACATTTAAATTCAATATCGGACCATAATTCAAATTGATTGGGTCTATTTCTGAAGGTTTGTAGTCTTCTAGGATGTAAAAAACCATTCAAAATTTGTAAACAATCTTCATTGTCGATTAATTCTTCTAATAATACGTTCATTTTGAATAACAAATTATATATCAGAAATTCAAACTCACTATTTTCGGTTAACAACTCAATATCAAATGTTAAAACCTTCTTGAACCGCCTTTGAACGCTCTTCAAAGACCGTTCACGTAAACCTCTCCCTGAAGCACAGTTCAATATTGACTTACGTAGTTACAACAAAAATTTGTAATTAAACTCGGTTCAACGCAGAACCACAGTTGAACTATGCTTCTACAACCGAGCCACACTATTTGATTCGACAAAAAAAAAAAGATAATTAGTAGGAAACCGCAAACTGATTGCATGATAATTGAAACAATTCCCAGATAGTTTCAGATACTGTCATTAATTTCAGCAGCAAATATTTAACTGGAACGCGCGCGGTCGATTTTTCCACACCGTCCAGCAGGAAAACGCCGTTCAAACGAAACCGCACACAGAAAGACGAGACAAGATAGGCGAAACTCGGCTCATTTATCTAAACAAGTAAAGCAGAGGTTGTGGAGTTTCTGCCGCGTACTATTTCACATGATTTTCCGGGAGCTTTTGCTTGAATTAATCATTTATGTGAATTAGACTTCGCTGAAATTGGTGGTCGCGGCAAAACATACTATTTGATTAAATTTATAACGCTACTGCGAATTTACTAAAACTCTCTCCGGCGCACTTTAAATTATATACATTCGGTTCATTTATAGCGATAATACTCGCCGTCTTATATCAAACTTTTTTAAAGCTTTCGAGTATCGATATAAGTTGGAGAAAAGCTCGTGGGTTGCAAATCTCTGCAGGCGCATTCATCGGCGAGCTGGCGGAGTGCGAAAGCGCCTAAACTCATGTATATTAATGACCAGAACTGTACAGGCAAATCTTATTGCGAGCGGTAAGCCGATGGCAAGGGACCCCTGCCCGGACGGACGCCATCTTGGTTACTCATACCCCGAAGCTTTCCCGTATACGCTCGTCCTTGTCGCTCCTTTTCCGGTCTGCCCCTTCCTTTCCTTGCTCTTGAGTCGATATTCTGCAGAGGCTCGCTGTAAGAATCTGGCTGAAGAATCTGATGGGAAAACCATGGGCGTTACACTCTCCTTTCTCCAACTGAATTATTCAATTATACTATGTAAAACTTTATGAAGAAATAAGCTTGTGTATTTTCCTGCTAACAAATATTAGTAGGTATAATATTGTGAACTATTCTTACTTTCGTAATTCTAGTTGGTTTAAATATAATACCAATTTCAAGTTGATATTATTCTAATAAAGATTTCATTGATCGATGGAACGCAATTAATACTTCACTGTAACGTTGCCGGTGAAGTGTATAGAAATTCGGTTAACTGTCAAAAACAGTTCCAGATCCAGCGTAAATAATTACCACCTATTCGAGAACGAACACCTATGTAACTGAATATCGATTTTGGGTATTTCAGACATCCAAAACTTCTCCGAGCGATTGCATATTGCGAGATTCTCGGATGAAATAATAATGATTGCATTAGGCATAAGAGGATCGGTCAATTTTCTCTCCAGTTTTAGCTCAAAAACCGTTTGAAAAATTCATACAATGCAATGTTAATTTTATTTTGTAGTTTTTTCCGAATTCCTGCTATCGATTTTCGCGTGCGGTGCAGGTATTACGGCGAATGCTGCTAAACTAAAATTTGAAAGCTGCTTTGGTTGTGACATTTATCCAGGTTGATCCCGGTTTATTATATGTAAACGTTTGATTTCAATTTCAGTCGATATCGATGTATGTCAAAGGTTATTCGGAGGCAGGATTTTAGAGCAATATGGTCCGGTGATTGATGGCACATAAGGCCAATTTTAAATACCTTCTACATATTTTAAATTCTAGCAGAATTTATAATAATTTATTTCGAGTGCTTGTCTATTATTTCTCTAGTAACTCCCGTGGTATAAGTGCGAGTGTAACGTAACTGGTGAGTAGGAGAAGGTAGCCGAAAAGGAAAGGAAGAGAATGGGAAGTGGCCGGGGTCGGAAGGGTGTAAGAAACAAGGCGGGCATATCGCAGCATTATAATCGGTATCTCACGAGAACAATGCTTTATTACACAATAACCCTCCTGCGAAATTAAGCCTTTATATTCCGATATATCCATTACTCATCTCAACTATTCGCCTACACTACTTCGGCTTGTTGAGCTGGTAGTCGGGAGCTTCTTCTAGCCCCGCAGGAGCCGAACAGAAATTTAACTTAACTATAAATGACTTTCGGTGTTATTGTTCTCCGTTGGGCGGCGGTTCATTTGCTCGAAATAGCCGAATGTGGCCGTTTGTATTTTCTGCGGGGCGAATGGGGCGGTCGATTTTATTATTAACAATCCCATATAAGCTCGCGGTAGGGCAGGTATAGCGCTGTATCTAGTTATATAGTAACTACGCCATAGATAGAGCATTAAATCGGGTATAAAATGTATAGATTTTCGTTCGGGCAATGCGAGGGTCCGGTGTATAAGCCATCGGCTAGCCGCAGGCACAGCAAACTGAGTGACACGACCGACCCCTCAAATTCCTTTGCGACACCTTAAACCCCTCGATTTAATACACCGCGCTATCCACTAGGCGAATCTAATAGCTCAAATTTACATGTCACTCCCGTGACATTTATTAAACCGCTCCATCTCGATTACGACGTTTACCGTTGTTATAAGCAAAAACTGTTAAAATGTGCCTATACTGTACTCGAATCTGAAGATTATATTTCCCTTCGAAACGTCGGGGCAATGAGAAAGAAGCAGGGCTGTTTCAATGCGGAGTAATATTTTTTCGGAATCTGTTTATCAAGAGACTTTTATCTATTTCATCAATAATAAGTAGATGATAATAACAAAAAAATTAGTAGATATTTTTTTTGATCGTATGGGAGTACCTTATATCTATTTCATCAGTTAATAAAAATAACATCAAAAAGATATCTAAAATTGCAGCATTATAAAACTAGCATAAAAAATAGTCAGAAAAAGTTCAGTATGAGATTGAATTGGTTCATAATTGCATCCATATTAACAGAAAATAACGAAGAAAATGTTGATGAAAAATTAAATTAATTTTTTTCTTTTTGATATGAAAGTTATAACTAATGCTTTTATTTTTTAATCATTTTCGGCTTAAATGTTATGAAGAGTTAAATGGAGAAGACCACGACTTTTTTTTTAATTTCTTTTTCAAAACCGTGTGTTCTAAGAAGGCGCCTAATGAAATTTTTATTTTTTTCTGTGGCCAAATAAGGCCGCAATTCATTTTTAAAGTTTGAAAAACGTCACACAATCGTCATACACTCTGCTCCAATCAAAGCGAGAGTTGCAAAGAGAAGTCACATTTAGCAAGTTTGCCACGTTTCCTATTACTCTTCTTTAGTCCGCAAAATGTGCGTTTTTTGTATATTTATTGCAATAAACATTTTCTGATTTATCCATTTCTTCCATTACCTAATGGATAATTCGATATATTAATATAGAAATAACATCTTCATCTGTATAAATTGTAACCGATTTTCGTGTCAAAAACACAAATAATGGTCCTGAAAAATTTATTTGTCAACATTCTTGTCAACTTCAATATTATCAGTGAAGTGTTTTGTGCCGATCTGCAATTCGTGTAATTTGTTTTGTGCAATTTTCAGAAAAATCTGACAAATGACAGTTTGATTTTTGTTCGTTTGTCTATTCTTTGTTACTGCGTTCGAAAATTCATACTATTTACTATACAACAAGACGTGAGTGGTTTATGATTGGTTGATAAGGTATGAGTCAAAACCCGAAATTTTTAAATTTCAAAGGGCTATATCTTTTTAATTATAACACATTTTGAGCAACTGAAAACGGTTTTGGGCTCTAATAAATCATTTCTAATCGTATCTTTTGTCGAAATCCGCGTATCTCACATCGTGGTCTTCTCCATTATTGGTCCTACTTGGTCATGGTCCAAATTATTACCACTTTTCCAGAAAATCTGGCAGCATTTCGTGGCTAAAATGACACCAATCTTTAATCTAATTTCCTACTGAAGCTACTTTCATAGTTTAAATAATTACAGCTTCTACCTCTACATGTATTATTTGAAGAGTTCAAAAGGGATAATGAGGTAAAAAATAAGTGTATTGATACTGATACTGATACTAATAATGAGTACTTAATGTACAAATGAAACAACATAGAATAGAATAATAAATAGTAGATAGAGATATTAGTAATTTTGTAGTTAATAGGAAAGATAGTTATATGAAAATGAGGATTCCTTAGCACATTTATTGATCGTCCGGGACTAAACTAGTTATATACCCGAAAATGGGCAAAATGCCCTCTCAAAATTCATCCCCGGCCCCTTGTCAGAATAATTTACGAGCAAGACGAAAATTTTTGTTAGATCGAGGTTAGGGTAGGGTACACACAGCAACTAATATCCGAGCTGTTCAAAGTGAATAATGACTCGGGTGTTTTGTCTTGCCTCCCCCCCGGACCGTGCCCGGACTAAGTTCGAAACGAAAACGTCTTTTTACGTCCTGAGAACGTTTTCTTGCATCGATCCTCCTGGAGGCGGCGTGATTGGTCTGAAGGCGGGGCCCATCCCCACCGGCGTCGCATCCCTGCCGTCCCGAAGGAAGCGGCCGGCTTCTCCTCGGACCGAGCTCCATTCATGGGGCGATGTTTTTCGTATTTTTCCGGCGCTCGAGCACGTGGTTTTATACAATTTATTACGATTGCGCGTATTTTAAACTTTCATTCAAAATAAGAAGGGGCGAAGGCGCCGAAGAAGCGAAAAACTAGGTCGTTGTCTAGACGGAAAAGGGCTAGGAGAAGGGCGAAACGTTTGTGCTCCAGTTTTCTCGCTACTTTTATCACTATATTCGCCAAATATTTGATTTTGTTGCTCGTTGTTCTTCTCCATCAACAGATTACTATATTGCTACTCTTATATAAATACTTATGGGAAGATAATTATAGTTGGAGTTTAATATAGATACAATTTAACATCTATATACTTAAATGAATAATTTAATGAAGCAAATCCGAATAAGGATCAGCGACATCAAAAGCATCGACTCAACCTGTATATATCGAAACCCAATATACTCTCCTGAATACTTCATGAACCCTTTCCGTTTCCCGTTGTCGCATAGCTCCGGCATACACGATGCGAAATGTTTGATCCTTAGAAACCGGCTCGTCCTTAGAGAAACCCGCCGCTCGGAACGGAGAGAAAATCCTTGAGGCTGCTTCTGTCTGGAGTATTGATCGGCTCCGTCTTCGTTGCTCTCCTCGTTCTTCGCCCCGCCGGGCCCCCGGCCGCCCCCGGGTTGCTTAATTCTCGCCCCCTTCGCCTCATTGTGCTCTTAGAGACCGGCCGGGCGATTCTCGCCCTTATCCCGACTGATAATGATCCCGAACGGAACGTCCATTCCCGTCCTTTCGGCGCTTTTATGGGTCATCATGTAGATGCATGTAGACCCGTTTACGAGTATCGTCTCCGCTTTACAACGGTTTTCGTGTAATTGAATTCCTAAGAAAATTCCATTCGGACAATCCAATTTGTTCATATTTCTATTTAGGGCTTCTATTAAACGAGTTATTTATTCAATAATAACACATTTTAGTTAGCTATTTTTAACGTTTTTCTATATCTATTTGATCGAATATACCAATATAACTAAATTTGTCTATAACGTTGAATTGTGGGCTTATCAAGTTCGAAAGTTTGAAAGGTAGATGTACAAACATCGGGAATAAATAAGTTTAGTTTGTAACTGTGTTGTATGTAATATCATTTAATCAATTAAACTTTCCCTATGTAATATGAAGGGTACACAAAATAAATATTAACACTATCCCTTAATATTCACTTTGGTAGTAATTTCGGTTCCTCCGACTATTTTAGTGGATAAATAAGTTTTGTTTTCTATATGCATTAGGTACAGCAAATTAGGTATACTATCTTAATTTTTTGTAGGAAAATATACATTTAAAAATACAATTTTTTTTTAGAAAAAATGTATGATAGATTGGTAGAGAGGTTAAGCAATAGCATACATGATGCAGGACACTAATGAAAATCTCTTGAAACGCCGATATAACAGTAGCGAACGTTTAGCCGGTAATCGACGTACGGCCAGATCTAATAGTATCACCATTGCCGTTGTTCTCATTGTTTTCAATACATAAATTCCTCGCTGAATCCGCTTTCCACTCTATAATGTTGTTTTATGAATGTGGACGGGCACACCGCATATTAATTACCGCTATTGATCTAGATAGCATTCATTTACCGGATAGTTTTTGCCCGACGATTTCGCCAATTGCTTGTTTATTGGAGCACAAAGAAGATATGTCCAGGGATTTTCGTTATTGCTCTCGACCATTCACAATGCATGGATTTTCTAAATACTGTGCTATATGCTTTGTTGATTTGACTTATTTAATACACCTACTTTTCATTGGTAAAATTAGTAGATAACAATGATAGAAGTTGGGAATACATGGATCAAATTTTTTAAATTGAATCAAGATTCGCATGTGATTTAATGAGGAAATGATTGTTCAAAAAACTGTATATAAAAATGTAAAAATTGTAGGCAAATGGTAAGATATTTTTAAAAATCCTTAGGCTTAAATATGTAGGTGTATGTGTGGTGGATATATTTAAAAATTAATTGGACATATAGAGGTTGTCCCAATTTTGAAAAAAAAGTTAAGTAATGAAATTTTAAGTAGAAGACCCTATGTTTCATTGCATTTTTGAAATCTACGCAAAATTGATGTAGAGTACTTTTGTCTACTTTTAAACTATTTTCTTCCAAAAGTCTTCTTGAGTCAATAATTTTTTATACAAAATTTGACCGATGTAGACCCTTATTAATTATTTTTTTACCAGCATCTGTTTAAAGATATACCTATGGCCTAGGTTTTTGTAGGTTGACTACTAGGAAGGTCTAAGGTATTTGAACATTTGTTGAAAAACTCTTTACTTATATGGGTGTGTGCAAAAATTGTGAAAAGTTGAGCTTCAAAAATATCCAATTTCTTATTTTTTTAAATAGAATACCTATACCTATTTTTTCTCTTTCAGTAACTAGCAGTAAAATAGGTATATACGGGAAGTTTATACATTTTTACTTCCCTATATAACTCTAATTTAATATGTAGTTTTGATGATATTAAAAAGTGTATATTTCTTCATTTAATTAACCAAAGTTAGGTTTTAAGTTGACCATATATTAGAATATTAAATCATATAATCTTTAATGTTTAATTTGAAACTAGACAAACAAGAACAACATTTTCGATCTACAATTATTCTTAAATTGTGTTAGGTACAGCAGAAATTTTATAAAAAACTTGTTATAAAAAATTATTAACTCAAGAAATATAGACTTTTGCATAGAACTTCTGCATCACAACTCTGATGCATTAAGACTTTTGTACAAAATTTTAAGTACATTTTAAAAATGCTATGAAATATAGGGTGATATTTAAATTGGGACAACTTGTATATGTTCAATTAATTTTAAATTTTGACCACCACATACATATTTAAAACCAAGGAATTTTAAAAATCCTTACCTACCATATTGACCTAACCTATACTCCGTTTAGCGTGATTCACCCTGTAGATTGAAGTTGTTGAAAAGATTGTATATGCGGGATTGTATTATTATACGTTGAATAATGTATTTATGCATGTATATAGGTAAAAAATATTGTCGTGGTGTTACTAAATCGAGCGGCAAAAGAAACAGCGCCGTTACCGATAATCGGCTAAAAAGAGTATAAAGAAGCAGGACAATCGGAGAATGCACAGTTAGCGGGCTATGTGGACCAAACGAAGTGTATAAGAATGCTCATCATCAGTTCCATACTGACGCGCGCCTAATGACCCGAAAGCGACACAAAGGCGTCGCCGGGCGTCCGCCGTTTGTCCGACGCCCTCGCTGACCGCTCGCTTTGTACTTAAACTCATCATCGCACGAAGAACTTTGATGAGTTTTCGGATTTGGAATCTCCGCTGTCGGACTCGACTGGCTCTCGCGTGTGCTTTTTTTGTGGACTCTTCCCGTTCCACTATCCAGCCACCTCTTGTGTATCTAGACGCTCGTGTAAGAGGTTAGGTAAATGCATTTTCTTTCAACCACAAATTTATCTTAATATAGATATGGATTAACACGATTATGGATCGGTTGAATTCTGATCGATTTATGATTGTATACTGGTGTACAAACGGAGTTAATATACTAAATAACCGGAAAAAAAACCGGAATACTTTTTCCGCGTCCATCGCCATCTGCAGCGCGGAGGCGCAACTAAAAATCCCAAAAACCCGGAGCTTATTCGTTTTTTCTCCGCGCGGGTCGCCAGCTACCGCAAGGGCACGGAAAAAAGCGAAAATAGGGGAAGGTGGCCGGGGGCCGGTCGCTCGAAACTCCGCCTATAAAATGGCCTTCGTAATCGCGAGGGATTCCCGTCCCGGCCGAGTGTGCCCTCTTTAGAGAAAGAGGACGAAGTACGGGCTGCTGCCTGGAGGCGATATTTCTGCTCCGGACGATGCTGGACGCAGCGGCGCCGGCGAGGGAGCTATTCCCCGCAGCATCAGATATGCTCCTTGCAAGGGTGGTTTATTGGACGATTTATTGCGTTACTTTTTTCGTAAATGCTGCTCATATTACCCCGGAAGGTATTATTAATCTCGTTTGTCTAATGCTAATTTACTCAATTTGAGATAAAAATATCTTTCAACGGAGAAGACCACGACTTTTTTTTTTCAAAACCGTGTGTTCTAAGAAGGCGCGTAATGAAATTTTTATTTTTTTCTGTGGCCAAATAAGGCCACAATTAATTTTTAAAGTTTGAAAAACGTCACAGAATCGTCATGCACTCTGCTCCAATCAAAGCGACAGTTTCAAAAAGAAGTCACATTTAGCAAGTTTGCCACGTTTCCTATTACTCTTCTTTAGTTCGCAAAATGTGCGTTTTTTGTATATTTATTGCAATAAACATTTTATGATTTATTCATTTCTTCCATTACCTAATGGATAATTCGATATATTAATATAGAAATAACATCTTCATCTGTATAAATTGTAACCGATTTTCGTGTTAAAAACACAAATAATGGTCCTGAAAAATTTATTTGGCAACATTCTTGTCAACGTCAATATTATCATTAAAGTGTTTTGTGCCGAACTGCAATTCGTGTAATTTGTTTTGTGCATTTTTCAGAAAAATCTGACAAATGACAGTTTGATTTTTGTTCGTTTGTGTATTCTTTGTTACTGCGTTCGAAAATTCACACTATTCTCTATACAACAAGACGTGAGTGGTTCATGATTGGTTGATAAGGTATGAGTCAAAACCCGAAATTTTTAAATTTCAAAGGGCTATAACTTTTTAATTATAACACATTTTGAGCAACTGAAAACGGTTTTGAGCTCTAATAAATCATTTCTAATCGTATCTTTTGCCGAAATCCGCGTATCTCACATCGTGGTCTTCTCCACTCAAGTTATTGGATTTGGAAGTGGGAATTTTGTACCAATTTCATTAAAAATTAATAGCTTCTATATTATTACCTGCATAGAGAATGTATTTTTTTCTGCAGAATTACTAGTGTATAAACTGATGGTATCCCAAAAGCTTACCCCAGCATGGTTAAATAAATAAAAAAATAAATAATAGACTTACAGGACATAAAATGAATGGGGATATTGTATAGTGAGAAATAAACTAAAAAATATAATTTATCAATACTTTTATGTTACCCAATTATAGTCTATACCAGACTCACCATCAACCAGACCATCATTATATGCAAGTAAAATTACTATAAGAGTACCTATAATATTATCAATAATATCGACCAGATATATCGAGACGTTCACTAAAAATCATACATTAGATTTCCACTATATAAGTTACATATTCAAGGATTATCGATTAACGAAGAGAAAAAAAAATCCGTTGTGGCAAACCAGTTTTTCAGGTGGCGGATAACGCGGCAACGGTTATCCCGAAAAGCGTCTGAAGAGGCAGATGGTGCCGGAATCTGCATCATCCAAACTCGCTGGACCAGTTCCCGTTCAACTGACCACTGTCCACTCTTTTGTTAGATAATAATATCTATCATTATTGTGTAAAAAACGAGCTGCGGTTCTATGCATTGAAGCAAACGCGTTTAACGGTCGCGTCAAATGCTGGAAAATGTGTTAGTAAAAGAGTGTTATTCGAACAAGAAGGATGCTTAAGGATTATTAAAAAATTGTAAGTTTTAGTACATAAATATGTAGTATAAAATTGTAGTCTTTAAATAATTATTTAGATATTAATTTTGTATAGTGCATGTACCATTTCATATAATGTAGGTAATTTATTAAATAAATAGTTACTTAAAATATATAAGTTTGTGAATTTTTTTCTAACCAATATGTTTCCAACTAAAATGATCAAATTTCTAATAGATTATCATTTACTTATTTAAAAATAAATTAGTATAAATTCAAATTAACTGTTCGAGTTTCATACCCCTAAATGTATAATTTATTAGAAATAATATATGCGTTTGGAACGCTCAAAACAGGGCCATAAATTCCCGTATTTTATATTCTTCAAGGACAGGCGAAAATAAGACATTCATCTTCATTTCCCGATAAATATCTTTTTTGCGCGAGTCTACGCAGCCCCGGGAAATTTACGAGCGACTGGATAAAAAAATACAAAACCTAAACCCTTACATAAATCAACTTTCATGTCGCTTCCGACCACACGTAGGAGCGTTGACAAGGCACAAGGGCGTAGAAGAAAAGCCGGTTTTTCTTTAGAACGAGACTTTTAAGGCAATGAAAAATTTATTTAATTTTTCTGCATGAGAAATAGCATCTCACAAATCCAATCAAAAATCATCAATTCTTGTGATAATAAATTAATTTTTTAATTCATACTTGAATCGTATCAATTTTATTAGTCAAAATTTTGTAGTATTTGATTCAAAAATATTCATATTCTACGCATCTGGACAGAAGTCTCCATCTGTAAACCGAGAACGCAAGCACGAGCAGCTCGAGAATGGTTCTCTATTCTGCCGAGGAGTCGCGGAAAATCCGAAAGCGTCTCCTGTAAATCATGAAAATCGTCCCTGCGACTTTTCCCATGAATTATTCAAATAAATAGCTGCGAATTTCAAGATACTATACTGTACACATTTGATATCTTGCCAGAATGTATAAGCCAGTGGTTACGATTCCGAATTTCCAAAAAATGTAGCGAGGCGATTCGGAAAATGCAGATTTTTGTAATAGATAATTTTATTTTGTGGATAGTTTGATTTATTTTTGTAGGCAACTTTATTTTTTTTACGAATTGTGTTTGCTTTAACGTGCTATTAAAATACTAACTTTTAGTTACAAAATGCATAAAAATCATTTTCCTCGATGCTTTTTGTGTTGAAATTATCTATTAAATGAATCCTGAAAAGTTGAAACCTTGCTGTTGAAACATTAAAAGCTTTAGGACTGAGTAGTAATTACTCAATACCTACTTTTGAAACTAAATATGTTTTTAAACATCCCTAGCTAAACAATCAAAATATAATATATATATAGAATTTATAAACCTAAAGGGTTGTTATCTTACTATAGGACTTGCATAATGTTACACTGTCTTGTAATGAAAATGTTCCTAAAATTACTATTCCTGAAATTTTATTAAAGCTCACAAGAAAATTAAATAGTATCAACTTGTAGATATGAATTAATAATCCAAAACAACCTTTCTGAAAGGAAGAAATATAAAGAAGTAAATTTAAAGAAAACTATAAAACAATAAATGCTATAAAATAAGCATGTTTGTAGTGTAAAAAAATCTCTATAACCCACATACTTTAATCTACCATTGTTCCATAATGCGATGCAGAAGAGGGTTGCTAAAAATGGTGAACAGTATGGCTGCGATGCAGACGAAGGGTCTTTTCTCGATAGGGAAGTTGAGTAATAAACAGATGAGCATTCAGCCCTTTTTACTTTCCCTTAGAGAAAACAATTTTATCGCTTTGTTCCTACTCGAAATAGAACAAGCCTTTACTAACCAATATATCATAAGTCGGTATAACATTTCTTTAAGTTTATTAAATATGTATGTAAAAAAATAGCTCTAGCGAAGGCCTGTATTATAAAATTTGATATTAGATATTAAAGTATAAATTCCCCGCAATTTAATACTACACAAAGATACTCGATGTCCCCTACTCTACGATGAACATCGATTAAACTCAACAATATTCTAGATACATACATCTACTGTTGTTCCCCGATGCTCTCGAACTAAATGTTCCAGCATGGAACAAAAGAGACTACAAATTAATTGGCTTGGGTATATAAAATGCATTGTAATTAGGTTATATATGCCTCTGTTATAGCTCTAGTATTTACAGTAAAATTATTCTTCTTTTTAACTTCATAAATGATTTTTATAACGAAATCAAAATCCACCACGTGGTGCGGTCCTGCTGGAAACTTAGCAGTGGAACGAACGAACTATTCGTTAACAGCAGAAGAGGGGCCCGGCCGAATGTTATGAATATCGAGACGGCCGCAAGCAATAATTAACATAAGATCCGAATTCCATCTCGATATTGAGAACTTCTCCGGCCGATCCACAAATACTTGAGAAAGTTATTAATTATTATCCCCCGAAGGCTCGAGCACGAAGGGCAACGTGATCACGGTTCGCAGAAGACCGGGGCCGGCGATTATGGACTTCCTGGATGCCGCATAGTTTCTTGTTTAGAAAAGAAACTATTTTCCAGAAAAAATATGTCTCGAGAAGTCTTTAAATATTGTGCAGTTTTTGTAGAAATCTTCCATCAGTGCACTAACATGCAGTTCACATTCCTATGTGTTATTAAATTTGATTTCTTTGATTTTGTATACAGCAATAATTTTAGTAAAAGTATTTCTGGGGATATTAAACTTGTTTTTTGTGCACATTTGTACTTATGCAAAATATTGTTGTAAAATACATTTTGGGTGGTTTTTTATAGTGAAAATTAAATTTGGAAGTAGAGCATAGGAATGGATAAAACTTTATAAAGTTAATCCAGAGAGAAAACTATAATTTTGAAACCCCCTTTTAATGAGGGAAACCACATTAGGAGGTTTAAAAAAACAAAAAAATTTAATGCTTAAATCGTTAGCTTAATTAATCAAGAATACGATGTCGAAATTTCAAAGCGAAATTCGCATTTTTTTAGATTTTATGAGCTTAATACTGAGTGCAATTCGGGTACAGGCTATACAGGCAATTTATTTTTCAAATGAGTTTATCTCGGAATGACTTTTTTCACATTTGCGTGCAGTTTCTCAAAGAGTAATGAACTGATAATTATGAACATTGATAGTATGATTCTTTATAAAATTACGAATTGTATGAACCAACTTATGAGCTGATATTATGATTTTAAGTGTCCTTTTCTTTGCATAAAAAGAGAAAAAAATTCGTGAAAATCGAAGTAAATTGTTCCAAAACGCCTGCAAAATTTTTAATTTTCATTATTTTCGCTTGCATTGAGGTTCATATTACTACAAAATAAGTTTTTAATGTGATATCAAAACCTTTTTTATTTCAAATGAAAATGGGAATGGCTACACTGCACGCAATTGGAGAACTATAACTTAAATCTTCAACGGATATCACAGCGTAACTTTGTTATTTTTGGCTGAAATTATTCAAAAAAATTCACAAAAATTGTTTCAAATATAAATAAAATGATGCCAAAATTTGATGGAAATCCAATTAATTCTTCCCACCCAAAAAAAATCCTGAAAAATCAGGTTCAAACAGACTCTTTATGCGATTTTCCCTCCTTTATAACTTCAACGGACATCACAGCTTAACTTTGTAATTTTTGGCTGAAAAAATTCAAAAAAATTCACATACATTGTTCAAAATATAAATAAAATGATGTCAAAATTTGATTGAATTCCAATTAATTCTTCCGCCCAAAAAAAATCCTGAAAAATCAGGTTCAAACAGACTCTTTATGTAATTTTCCCTCTTTTATACCTTCAACGGACATCATAGCTTAACTTTGTAATTTTTGGCTGAAATAATTCAAAAAAATTCCCAAAAATTGTTCAAAATATAAATAAAATGATGTCAAAATTTGATTGAATTCCAATTAATTCTTCCGCCCAAAAAAAAATCCTGAAAAATCAGGTTCAAACAGACTCTTTATGTAATTTTCCCTCTTTTATACCTTCAACGGACATCATAGCTTAACTTTGTAATTTTTGGCTGAAATAATTCAAAAAAATTCACATAAATTGTTCAAAATATAAATAAAATGATGTCAAAATTTGATTGAATTCCAATTAATTCTTCCGCCCAAAAAAAATCCTGAAAAATCAGGTTCAAACAGACTCTTTATGTAATTTTCCCTCTTTTATACCTTCAACGGACATCATAGCTTAACTTTGTAATTTTTGGCTGAAATAATTCAAAAAAATTCCCAAAAATTGTTCAAAATATAAATAAAATGATGTCAAAATTTGATTGAATTCCAATTAATTCTTCCGCCCAAAAAAAAATCCTGAAAAATCAGGTTCAAACAGACTCTTTATGTAATTTTCCCTCTTTTATACCTTCAACGGACATCATAGCTTAACTTTGTAATTTTTGGCTGAAATAATTCAAAAAAATTCACATAAATTGTTCAAAATATAAATAAAATGATGTCAAAATTTGATTGAATTCCAATTAATTCTTCCGCCCAAAAAAAATCCTGAAAAATCAGGTTCAAACAGCCTCTTTATGTAATTTTCCCTCTTTTATACCTTCAACGGACATCACAGCTTAACTTTGTAATTTTTGGCTGAAATAATTCAAAAAAATTCACATAAAATGTTCAAAATATAAATAAAATGATGTCAAAATTTGATTGAATTCCAATTAATTCTTCCGCCCAAAAAAAATCCTGAAAAATCAGGTTCAAACAGCCTCTTTATGTAATTTTCCCTCTTTTATACCTTCAACGGACATCACAGCTTAACTTTGTAATTTTTAGCTGAAATAATTCAAAATAATTCACAAAAATTGTTCAAAATATAAATAAAATGATGTCAAAATTTGATTGAATTCCAATTAATTCTTCCCGCCCAAAAAAATCCTGAAAAATCAGGTTCAAACAGCCTCTTTATGTCATTTTCCCTCTTTTATACCTTCAACGGACATCACAGCTTAACTTTGTAATTTTTGGCTGAAATAATTCAAAAAAATTCACATAAAATGTTCAAAATATAAATAAAATGATGTCAAAATTTGATTGAATTCCAATTAATTCTTCCGCCCAAAAAAAATCCTGAAAAATCAGGTTCAAACAGCCTCTTTATGTAATTTTCCCTCTTTTATACCTTCAACGGACATCACAGCTTAACTTTGTAATTTTTAGCTGAAATAATTCAAAATAATTCACAAAAATTGTTCAAAATATAAATAAAATGATGTCAAAATTTGATTGAATTCCAATTAATTCTTCCCGCCCAAAAAAATCCTGAAAAATCAGGTTCAAACAGCCTCTTTATGTCATTTTCCCTCCTTAAACTACCATAAAGCAACAAATGTGATCCTTTTCGATTTAAGATTTAAGATCAAATTATCTACATTTAAGAAGTTACAAATCTGACAAACACAAGCGACTCTTAACTGGATACATTTCCACAGCGGGAACTTATATAGATCTCGTCCTTCCAGAGAAACTATTACAGTTTTAGCAATAACCACAAGTAAACCCGCTCTCGGGAGTCTACTACAACACCGCCATAATCAGATCGCAGTCGTCAAGATAGCGATGTGCCGTCCTGCGGCAATAAAACTTTCCTTCGGCCGGGGCAAGGGGGCCGCTCCCCGGCCGAGGGGCGGCCGGCAATCCGCGTGCGATTGCGACTGGGGCTAATCCAAGTCGAAATCTCGAGCTTGGGAGCCGATTCAAAGCGAGAAGGGCCATGAATAAATTACCCCGCCCGTCCGCCCGGAGATGGGAGTCTTGCGGATCGGCGCGGGGTCCTTGCGGCCCTCCTCGGGGAGCACTTTCCGGCCGCGTCTTACAGCGCGCTCGTTATCGCTATGATTGCCTCGGCTGTAACTTCGCGAGGACCGGCGATGACAATGTACAGTCGTCGAGTTTTATGGGCTGTATCAAAAAGGAGTAAGGAGATTACGGGATGCCAAGATATATGTATAGTATGTAATAATCGGGGGTTGTTGAGGCGATTTTATGCCGGCGATAAAAAAGAAATTACTTCCTTTAATTAGCAAAATACTAAACATGAATGAGCTAGTATACGGGATTATTACCACTAATTTGGTTCACTTGAGAAATCTAGATTGTATAAACACATTTTAAACACACTAAAGTTCTGTTAAAAAACGTTAAATACAGTGTGTCCACTTAAATTCGCACCATATGGGAAACTTTTTTATTGTTAATATTACGAAAAAAATGTATACTTCATAAAAAGTTCTGCATTGTGTAAAAACTAAAATGCAATCATCAGATATTAAAAAATTTCAGTCGTATACGAGGTTTGTCAAAAAATGTGATTTTTGTCCAAGAGTAAAGTACCTTTATTTTTGAAAATATCAAAAATTATTATAAAGGAAAAATGTTTAGAATTAAAAATAACTTTCAAATATTCAATATTGTTTATTTATAAAAATATTTTTTCGACATTTTTTCTTGAAAAATTTCGTGAAAATGTTGAAAATTTAAGTTTTCCACTTTTTTGCACAATTAATTTAGGATGCACCGGCATTTTTTAAAAGTAGTACCGGATTTCATATTTCACTTTCCAAAGTTTTCACAGAGAAAATGTAAAAAAATATTTTTATAAATAAACAATATTGAATATTTGAAAGTTATTTTTAATTCTAAACATTTTTTCTTTATAATAATTTTTGATATTTTCAAAAATAAAGGTACTTTACTCTTGAGCAAAAATCACATTTTTTGACAAACCTCGTATACGACTGAAATTTTTTAATATCTGATGATTGCATTTTAGGTTTTGGACAATGCAGAACTTTTTATGAAGAATAACTTTTTTTCGTAATATTAACAATAAAAATATTTCCCATATGGTGCGAACTTAAGTGGACACACTGTATATTCAACCTATAGGTAGACCTTGTAAATAATTTCATTTTTAAGTATTTAAGGATAAATTTGATTAACATTAATGTACATACAGGGTGTCCCAAAAGTGTGGAAACGGTCGAATATCAGTTAAATTTTAGGCCTAATTGAAATTATTAATTGAATTTTTTATAGCAGATTCAGAATCCTGAACTAAAAATAAGCAAATTTTGTAGAAACCCACTTTCAAAATTATTAATAAAAATGCTTCAATTTCGAAAAAAAAAACTTTCTGGCCTGAAATTTAATTGAAACTAATAATTTTTTATTGGTAATATTTTGAAAAATGTTTCGGAGAAAACTTGCGTATATTTAGAGATTTTAGGGAATTTCCAGGATTCCGAATCTGGCTATAAATAATAGGGGTATCTATCCATTTAACTTTTTCAAGTTGCATTATCCAATTTCGCATACTTTTTGTACACTCTGTATAATTTGAGTTCTGTATATAGCTGTTGGTGAATAAGTAAGCAATCTTAAATATCTTAACTGCATAATAAAAATAAAGGATGAATGTAAAATGTTATGTTCTTAAAGGAGTATTATTGCGATGTTTAACTATGAAATTGCAAGCACCTACTTAATTTGCGTTACGAGTTTGGTTTTACTGCAGCTGGTTTTAGAACCAATAAGTCTTATTATGAAGCATCGTATAATCCCTTTTGCTTTAACACCCCGTTAAAAAAGATAGCAACAATAATACATACACCAAAAAATCTTTAAAAATATAGCTATGATGCAGTTGCGATTTCACCTCTAGAAAAGTAATATGATAAATCGATATGCGGTAAAAACCATCAGTACATGCGACAATATTTCGAAATTCCCGAAAACTTTCAACTCGACTCACATAAAACAGACATTTGATACTTCAAGTTTCATTAAATATACATAAAAGAAGCCAGAAAACGCCGATAAACAACCCAACAGAGCGACTCCCCGGAAACGAAATCGCCAAGTTTCTTTCCAAGTGACAGCAATAAAAGCTCCAACGACGCGATATTTCACCCTTAAATCCCCCGAAATACAGCAGTACTAAATAACTCGAGCAGGAATACTGCAACACATTACAGCGGGTACAATAAAACGCGCCCCCTTTTTACCTAATGCATCATTCCAAAGCAAAAAAAACCAACGAGAAACATCGATAAAATCCACGTAAGACGCGATGAGTTGCGCTGGCGGAAAACAGCAGCAAATGGTTTTGATTTTGCTTCGCCAACAGACCCAAGACGTCAGCGAGGCCTGTTCTTGTCAAAGGAGAAACGTGTATATGACTTGTGCAATGAAGGGAACACGTCAGCGGAGGCCATCATCGCAGGAGCTAATTCAATTAGCGTCCGTACAGATGGTGTAATTTTATTAGACGCCGTCGGGGCTGTTGCACTCGGACCGCCGCCGGGCCTAAGAAAGGGCCCTCTCGGCCAGAGCGGAAGGAAACTCGACTGAGAAAACGGTCTTGTCTTTGATCTGGGCTATTAGAGGGAGGAAAGGGTTTATCGATTTTTGCGCGCTGGACGAGATGTTGAGTGGTGTAATTAAAATATGCTAAAGGTGCTAAAAACGCTGTAGATTTAAAAATACTTCAATAGATACTCTAGGGGATTTTATGAGGGGTTAGTAAAAAATTTCAAAAATGTTTATATTATTATTGATGAGAAAAGGCTATGAAATGGAGAAGACCACGATGTGAGATGCGCGGATTTCGTCAAAAGATACGATTAGATATGATTTATTAGAGCTCAAAACCGTTTTCAGTCGCTCAAAATGTGTTATAATTAAAAAGATATAGCCCTTTGAAATTTAAAAATTTCGGGTTTTGACTCATACCTTATCAACCAATCATAAACCATTCACGTCTTGTTGTATAAGTAAATAGTATGAATTTTCGAACGCAGTAACAAAGAATAGACAAACGAACAAAAATCAAACTGTCATTTGTCAGATTTTTCTGAAAAATGCATAAAACAAATTACACAAATTGCAATTCGGCACAAAACACTTTACTGATAATATTGACGTTGACAAGAATGTTGGCAAATAAATTTTTCAGGGCCATTATTTGTGTTTTTAACACGAAAATCGGTTACAATTTATACAGATGAAGATGTTATTTCTATATTAATATATCGAATTATCCATTAGGTAATGGAAGAAATGGATAAATCAGAAAATGTTTATTGCAATAAATATACAAAAAACGCACATTTTGCGGAGTAAAGAAGAGTAATAGGAAACGTGGCAAACTTGCTAATTGTGACTTCTCTTTGCAACTCTCGCTTTGATTGGAGCAGAGTGTATGACGATTGTGTGACGTTTTTCAAACTTTAAAAATTAATTGCGGCCTTATTTGGCCACAGAAAAAAATAAAATTTTCATTACGCGCCTTCTTAGAACACACGGATTTAAAAAAAAATTAAAAAAAAAGTCGTGGTCTTCTCCATTTCGATGCATAGACTCACACACTCCTTAATTTATTAGCTCTTTATTTACTTGATAAATTTATTAGATTAATTAATGTGACATAATACAAGCGTTGGTTGCAGTTGTAAATTAATATAGTTCCTTAACCGTCCAGTTTGCTCACGTTCTAGAACAGAGTCTTAAACAAGAAGAAAGTTATTATATAGAGGAGCAAGTTTACAGGCCCTACGGTAGATAATAAGTTTAATTAGTTCGACAAGTGTTTATACCCCGTAAAGCGTACGAGCCCGGCCGAAGCTCCTCCTATACTTTATAGTCGGGCCGAGCGTTTCCTGCAACTTTGCAACTATAAAGCCCACGTAAGCTTCCACGTTTCGTTACTAATTTCGAACATAAAGCGAACAAAGCTCCCGTCTTCTTACGTCCAAATCTCCTTGGATCCGTCTTAGGCCGGTTTTTGGTCGGCGGACGTTTAAGGGATGCCCGGATTGCTCCGGGGTTCCACTTGTAACGAATTAAAGTCTAAAAGTTTTGTACAAAAATAATCCGCCATCAAAGTCGCTGTCTTGTTTGCTTCAAACGGTTGTAAATAATCCGAAAACAACGTCCTATAGTATTAAATTACCCCCTCGTCCGCCGTTTCTGATACTCAATGGGAAAAAGATGGAGATGCAGACATAGTGAACCCCTTTAAGGGTCGGTCACCCTTTATAGTGCTCAATGCGCTCGTATCTGGTTTTATGATTATAATTTGCAAGGCATTTAGCCAAGCTTGTTAAATTTAGTCGGTTTCGCTGGAAAATCGGCAGTCTCTCGAATACAAACAACAAACTAAAATACTTATACACTCTTACATATACTACATATACACAGGGTGCTTGTTGTAGTTTTTTTTTCATAAAATATGTACCAAAAATACAGTTACACCCCTTATAAAAATCAATCAAATGCCCGCATATTTCAACGATTATATCATTCATAATAGTAGCTGGTATATAATAATTTAGAAATTTCATCCCCTAAGCTTTGGGTCGTAATTTAGAAGCAAATAAGAACGGCGAAATCGTAATCACGCCCGGCGGATTTGTCTTTGAAATCTTTGAGATTCTCTCAAGTGCACGCAATGCCAGGAATGCCCGACCGACTAACTAACATTTATTAAGGGATGAATCATACGCGTTTGGGGTTTACGGCCATAATCGGGCGGCGTAAGATGAAGGGCGCCCCTTTCGCTGCAACGAGATTCGATGGGGTGCGGATATGTACGACTTGTAAACGCTCCGGCTCGAGATAAGATGGCAATGCTGGCGGAGGGTAGGTTACTCTAAGAAAAATTGTACTGAAAATCTGGATTGAAATTACACTTTTTTTGATATACTGGGTGTCACAGAAAGGTTGGGACATCGGTAACTACAGACTTCTGAGATGAATATACTAGAAAATTATTTACCTATATTTAGTACACAAAAGTCTTCAGTAAAGAAATTTCAACAAAAATCTATTAAAAATTAAAAAATAAAATTAATAGAGGAGAAATATTTTATAAAAAACAGAATTCAAATTCAAAGATTAATTTTCAAAATTTTAAATGTCTTGTTGAACTTCTTACAAGTGTTATTATTTTTATTAGATTATTCTTGAAAATAATTTAATCTGTTGAAATGCCTTATAAAAAATTGTCTATTAATAATAAGGTGGTGAAAATGTGGATTTCAAAAATCGTATGAATGCCAAAAAAAGAGATTTATCACCAAAAATATGGATTTTACAGAAAAGCATAAAGAGTAAAAAATAATTATTATATAATATTATTATTATTATTTATAATAATTATTATTATAAATAAATCGATAAGTCTAGTTTCGATTAAAAAATTAGATGAATAGATGAAATTAGAGCAATAAGGTCGGAAGGGCTTTGAGAGGGTTGGACCTCCAGTTAAATCTGAGAGTGATCTGTAATTGTGACAAAAAAATTTTAATCATAAATTAGATTAATTAGATGAATTAGTCACCAAATAGAGACAATTTACACGATTAAAAGTTAAGCAATTCTGGTCCAATATCAAAAAATATTTTTTTATTTCCTGTAACTTCTTTACTAAACACTTTTGGATATGGGTAAGTTAGGTTAAAGCATCTTATTTTCGTCTCAGAAGACTGTAGTGTCATGTCCCAACCTTTTTGCGACACCCTGTATAATTATGAACAATTCTTATAGTCTATTCATAAATGAGGAGTAACTGCCGTCGTGATCCTAGCAAAGCCAATACAGGGTGAACCATCCAAGTAATATTAAATTATTATAGTGAATATGTTTTTTTTTTTAATTTCTCAGTTTAATTTCGGCAGGTAGCTTCTGTGTAGGCTGGAATTTGGCCAATAGATTGATTTATTACGCCGCCTCATTTATGAACAGACTATAGTAGAAGATTTTACTTAGAATTGAGATCCTTTAATTTCACAAATGACACAATTCTAGAGCTTTTTTATCGATCTAATTGAAATAAGACGTCTTGCCTTTGCTCCGAACGTTATATACGCAGTTAGCCGAGATTAATGTCGTCGCAGACTTGTTTACCCGATACGAAATCTGCAATATTAATCTTCTAAATTGCTTTTTAGTTGTTGAGCGGCCAATATTTCTCTTCATTAAGGCATATTTGATTTATTAAGCATTGTCTGGGTTGTGGCTCCTCGGTAAAATATTAATATTAATGAAATGTCTGCGCTGGAATCCATCGCTTACTAATCTTTGGTGAAATAAAAGATTAAAATTGGTTTTGTAATTTTTATTCAAACACCTTGTAAATTAATAAAAAAAGTTAACAGAATATATTAAATTGATCAACCAATAATATTAAAATACTCCGAAGAGAATGTGTTATAAATACTTAAAAAGTAAATCTATCAATACTGAAAATAATGACCAGAACAAATTTTGCATATTACTTTTGTGGCTTTTTTAGTGTCGTTTTTGCATATCTTTTCACTACGCTCTTTTCCCCTTTGATATTCGTATATTTCGTTTATTACGAATTTCATCACATACTCAGTTAGTTCTACAAGTTCATGGGGATTCAATTTTCCTCCTTTGAAACACACTTGAACAATCTGCTGAAATACTTTCACGTATCGGTCAGTTTTCTTGGTGGGTAATTGAACGTAATCCTCATTGAAATAATTGCAATCGCCAGTGTTCAACCACTTTGTGTATTTCTTCAAATACTCCACGGATTTTCCGGAAAAATACTCCATGACCCACTGCAGTATTTTCGACGCCCAATGATCTTTATCGAATATTTCATACAAATACGAGGAAACAAATTGCGCCACTTTATGCGACACATCATGTACAATTTGCAATAGCATTCTCTGTACATTGAAGTTATAACTACCTATTAGTCGTAAGGCGTAAGTTGCAAAATACTGTAAATTCGGTAAATCATTCCAATTATTCAAGGAATACTTGTTGATAAATGCGTTAGTCTCGTTGCTGGATATGTTCTCGTACAAAGGCAAATTCGATAAAAAGGCACTTGCTTCTTGCTTATTTAGAATGATAAAATCGTTCATGTTAACAGTATAGCCATTCAGTTGGATTGTTCCATCACTTGCGAAGAACTTCACCCCTTTTTCGTTCATAACTTTATTCGTTCTAGTCAACACCGCGAACACCTCGTCTTTATTTGGTATATTTCTGATCGTTTTGATAACCTCCGCTTGCCCGCGCATTTGATTACCCTCGCATTGCCTCACCGTTTCTTTCATCATCTTATTGAAAGTCTTCCTGCAAATCAAACCAATGGGATACATCATGGGACACAATGGGATACGTACCTGTGCCTGTTGCTGCGCAGCGACTGCGAGTAATCCTGCAGCACTTTCGTCTGAGCCTCGTCGACGATCGTCTGGCAGGTCTGGAAATTGTACACCGAATTCCCAAAGAAAAGCAGCGAGGCGCTGAGCTGGACGATGGTTAGCATGGAAGGCGGCTGGTTGTCGTTCAACCATTGGTCGAAGACGTCGTAGGTGGAATTGATCACGCTGGCGCCGCTCACTCCTATATTGGCCACGCCTAGTGTGTTCACAGCCAAACCTACCCCCTAAGCAAACGAAAATACAACGAATTATCAGATTTTGTACTTTATAAAAGTTCGGCAACATCGCCTATGACGCAGTAACGCACAGCTAACTTTGTTTTGCATAAACTATATGTACCTTCCCGATTTCGATTCCTCTGGCAGCCAACTGCGACACAGCCACGTTTACACCGGCCCCCACGAACCCCATGGAGCCCGCGAGCAGGTTGAAGTAGATACCTCGAGCCTCCGAATCGGCGAAACTCAAAGTCTGCAAATACAATTAACATGTATTGGCGAAACGATAGCAAACAATAAAATCAACCTGGTCGTGTTTCACTCTATCTACAAGATGCCCGATGCCTCTTCCCATACCGTATACGCCAGCCCCTGCTCCTACTATCCCGGCGCCGATGAGGGCAGCTGGGGCGACTGCTATGGTGGTGATGGTAGCAGCAGCTCCTGCTAGCATGATTCCCCCTGAACCCAAACTGCCTACTATGCTAGCCACGTCGCCTACTTTGAGTATTTTAGAGCCGATGCTGCACGAAGGGGATTCGTACCTTTCTAATTCTACCATATCGCCTGTAAAAGTGTATTTTCCATTTTTCGGTAAAACCATCACGCATTTATCGAGCTTGTTGTCCTCTATGTAGCTGTTCCACGTTTCGTATTTGCGCCCCACGTCGTCTATGAATATCCTGCAGGGGTTTTTGCTGCCCCTGCATTTTCGAATGACGAAGACTGGAACGGGAAGTATGTCTGCTTTCGGATTGTACGCGGGGTTCTTTTTCTTTCTGGATATTTTGTCGTCGGGAAGCGGCTCAGTGCAGTTAAAAATCACGGAGAGTTCCACTTGGTCCTTATGCTCGGAATATTTATCTAAAATGATTGCTATAAGTTTACGTAAGTTAAGAAGAAGTTATGATATGATTACATTTGGTGATTGCTTCGTACATTAGTTGAATTTTCTTATCCTGTTTGCTGGTGTACCCTTTCTCTTCTGGAGGGCCGAAAAGCGAGAAGCCTATATTTTTTTTCAAATATTCGTGATCATCGTACTCGTAACAAGTGTAGTCTCTATCGCCTAATTTTTCGCCCATAAGACACTGGAAACCGGTGGAATCTACTTCTAATGTTCTGGTTTTGCATGGCTCGTTATCAATACAGATCAACTCGCGACATTTGGCAATAAGATAATCGTGAGTGTTTTTAACATGCTTTAAACACTCATCTTTCGTAATGCCATCGACTAGAGTTACTTGTACTTTAACGGATCCTTCGATATACTGGATTATAAAGGCGGCGCATAGTTTCGTTTCAATGAAGCAGCGTAGGTGGATTAAATCGGCCGCTGTTAGAGCTAGGCCTAGAGCGCCATGAAGCATTTCGTTTTCGACATCCCAGCCGATAAGATAGAAACTACTGCATATCATTTCCAAAAAGGATTCGTGCTGGATCATTTGGAAAAATGTCGAGGAAAACGGTGATTTTGAATTGTGCAAATACAAGCAGATGGCTTTTCGCTGGAATATAAAACATTTATGCTTTTTCTTGTATTACAATTTCCTCGAAACTCACCTTAAAAGGAGGTACAGTGAAAGCCTCGCTTATTGCATTTTGAAAAGTTACTAGATTAAATTTTATGCGAGGTGTAGAAATAAATTTGCGTGTTTGTGCTTCGCAACTATGAACAGCTTCAAGTTCTAAGGCATCTAAAAAAATAATAATACAGTATAATTACTCTAGCTAGGATCAATCATGTCAGAGCTTGTTACCTAAGTCTGTATTAAGAGTCATCATATATTCATCTTCATTTGTACATTCACATAAAATTAAGTAATTAACATTGTTGGGATCCAGACAAACTTTCAATATTGTCTGATCGGAATCTGGAACATTCTTCCAGCCTTTGATCAGTTGCTTATGTGGTGCTACGTTGAATATTCTGTGGAGGGCAATTTGCAATAATTCTAAAAAATGTAGTTCAATATTATAATTAGATTTATGTAGTATTTAATTCTCAGTGGAAATAAATCAATTAATAAATGAATTAAGGAAAAAAGTAATTTACTCACCGACTGTATCAAATTCGTAAAGTTGTATAGTCGTTTCAGATCGACATTTAATAGTGATTGTTATCTCTTTTTCGCGGTTCATAATTGATAAAACAACTGAAAAAATATAATTAAAAATAAGCATTTATAGAGATATAATAATTTAATTTATCGACATGATCAAAACATGATATGAGTGAAATAAATACATGGTGAATTTCATTAAGATAATATTAAGCTTGGGCTAATAAAAATATGTACACCTACACCGTTATTAGGAAACGTTATGACTCACCTTTAACAACAATCTTATCAACAATTTAATATTGAATTATTTTTAAGGCACCTGAATATGTATGTTAGGGGATTTCCTGAAACTGAGAAATTTATATTTAATGAAATCTCGGATGGAAGTTTGACAAAATCTGTTAGAAATACAAATTTATTATAATGATAAATACGTACCTAATTAGAACATACACAATTAAAACGAAACAAAAATGAAAACGCAATAAAATCAAAATCATGTAGGAGGCCTACATTTTTAATTGTTGACATAAATTTGACAGTGACAAGAATGACAACACATACACACATGTAAATTCTTCTTTTTTATAAAATAGAATATATAATTTTTGGCTTGTGGCTTACTATGTACGAGGCATCACGTCAAATGTCAATATAACTACATTCATATTTTTATCTTTCAATTTTCATTTCCTTTTCCGTTCGTCAGCCACAGTGTTTAGATGCATGGTAAGTTGGTAAATTTTTCTATAATTAGCCTCATTTATTGCATTTCATTACTTTTTCTTCATGGTAATCAAGTCAAATAAAGCAAAGAAGATACTCAATTTATATAAACATGTTTTTTTATTATAATGATGATATTTGACGACGGTCTTCTGAAACCCATGAAGAGTTAACGTCTCTCTGATTATTGAAAATTTACATTTATTTTTATCCCATAGACATACAAAATGCTCAATGTAGTTTCTTTTTCCAGATATTTGCTGTGCAAACGAACTAATAAGGAAGGAAAATATATTATGAAACGTAAGTAAAGATATTTATAACCCACGTGTTGGTATGCCTGTGCACGTGTCTTTGAGTTACAATGATGATAATTGACGACGGTCTTCTGATAACTAAATGAAGATTTATTGTCTTTCTGATTTTTTTGTCTGTAATATGAATAGCTATTCTGGTATTATATCTTGTTATAACCATTTTTTTTCTATTTCAGGTAGTTTCGATATGGGTGAAAAGAAGAGATCGGCTCCAATCTACCATCCATATTCAAAGGTAAATTTTCTTTAACAATTACAATGAAATTTTTCATGCGAGGCTTCAGGGTTGGGAAACTAATCAATGGTTTTCAAATTAATACTTTCCTCGCTAGATCAATTTAACCAGTTTATATTCTGGAAATGGTTTGTACGTTCTGTTTAAAGGTTTAATCTGGTTAAACATTCATTTTTTCATAATTATATGAATATTTTTTCCTTGAAGATATGCATGTTGAAACAGTTCATCTGTTATAGGTAGTCTTGTCGATGGATTCAATATTTGGAAAAGGCCATACTCAAATTCAGAGGTAGATTTTTTCATCAGATTCAATGGATGCTACGATTTCATGGCAGATAAGGAGCATGTATTAATTTTCTCTATATGATCCCGATGCAAGCAGAGGAACGATTTTTGAGAATATTTTAGGTATGTATTTTTGGGTAATTTGTTCTAAATATTTATGAAACATAATATATGATTAGAACATACAAGATGAATTTTAATGAATAAAATTTTGTATAAGGCAGACGATGATAAAAAACTATATCATAATAATTTAAATAATCTGGTGAATATATATTTAATTTTTCTTTATTTTTATTTTCAGATTCGAAGATCATTTCTTAGGGAAGTAATGATGATCAAGATGATGATGATAAGCTACATGCACACAAAAATTTATTGATACTTCTGTATTAACCCAATTATTTAATAAACATGTTAAACTATAAGAAATTTATTATTGGAATCCTAAAAAGTCAAATCATTTAAAGTGTAAATTGTAGAACAGAAGAATTTCTGATAATTCTGTCATAACTATTTTCATATTGACATCAATTTATTCTTATACATATCATTTATGAGGCCTAGAAAATATTACCAATTCGTTGAGAAAGAAAAGACTAGCACAATATGGTTAGGTATGTAAAAATAACAATTCCAAACATCCCCATAACATGTACATTTGCAGTACTGCATATAATTTGTTTCATCGGAATTGCTGTGAGTTCAATGGTGGGAGCGAATTCTTTGAGCAGAATTTATGACACATTCAATTACCGCTGTATCCCGTACGCTAAAGTTTCTATTAAATTGGTGGATGTTAGTTATAAAAATGAAACTACGAATGGAAACGGTTATGAAAATGAAACTACGTACGGGAAAAATTATGAAAATCAAACAATAGATGAAATGAAGGAGGATTCTGGTCGAATAGAATACGAAGATAATGGAGAAAAATATATTCGCTACGGATTAATCCGCGCAGAGAATAATTCGAAGAATTCCCCGCTTGGTAAAAAATTAAATTTGGGAATTTTCGAGGACGATTACAACGTTGAATTCGCTTTGAACTCGAGAAAATTAGTCACGGCCGAAGCGGAGCCTGTACCAGGAGTAAGTATCTACAAATATTAACAAATTGACCTAAAATTCAAACTTCTTAGGCGAAAGATGTTTACGTATACGACGAAGAATTGTGGGTGAACAACGACACTTTAGTGGCCAGGGCTCATCTAGGCATGACCTCCACCGTTTTCGCCAGTCTCATGCTGTGCGACTATTTAATTATCGTACCATTTTCATCTTTAATCGTCGTTTCCACTTTCACCATGATGATCATTCTCTTCCGAAAATCGTTTAGAGGTTTTGATAACCCGTGAGTTATTCCTATATTTAACCAAAGTAATAGTAATAAGTATCTTTTATTAGCACTCCCGGTGGCTGGATGTATGTTTATCCACTGATCATAGCGACTTGCACGATGACCATTTTATCTGTAGTGGCTTTCCTTCTAACTTATAATGGTTTGAATGAGTTTTGCTCGCAATTCTCCCAATTCACTGGGCACAAACGGTGAGCACCCCGATCCTTTTCGTGCGCAAAATTGGTGAATTATTTTGTAGGTGTTCGCCAATATTGGATTATTTAACGAAAGAGCAAAAATTAGGACGCCGGCACTTTTATAGAAACACCCAACACAGCAAACTAGGCTATTTTATAGCCGCCGTTTTGTGGGCAGTACACACAGCTGTAGTACTAATCAGAATTGGCTGTACAGCAGATTTTTATTTGGTTAAGGTGCTAATCAGGAAGAAAATGCACAGTGATGATGCAGGATTGGATGATGCATTTTTCGACGATAAAGGGGTATGTAGTAAATTATGGGAAGCTTGTTTAAAGTTGAAATTTTAGTTTTATTTCGAGTCCGCTTCTCACGTAAAATTAATCGACGTTGTTAAAGAGAAGCGCAAAAAGAGCAAAAAGAAGAAACCTGATGATTACGTTTTTCATCCTACAGTAGAGAAAAAGGAAAAATTTTTAGTAGATAAAGGATGGGGAATGATCAGTCAAGAATACAGGTCAAGAAGGTTTGTTGAAATAGCCTAACATGTACCTATTTTTAACAAATTTATACAATCAGTAAAAATTGAAATTTTATTAAAGTTTAATTAATAATTAACGCTTGAACAACGAGCAAATAAAAGAAATCATAACTTAATTGGACAATCAAAAATCAACTAGCATAAAACTTAATTCTAAAAACCGGCATGCAACGTCTAGTATCTAATTATTAACTACTGAATCGGGGTGTTGGGTTCTCAAATGCTTATTTCTATCACCTTTTTGCCGAAATTCCCTCCTACAAATATGGCACGGGTACGGCCTCTCGTCCGTATGAATTCTGCGGTGGTTGTTGAGAGCATCAGCCCGGAAAAATCGCTTGGGACACAACTAAGAACACCCATATAAGGGATAGTATTAAAAAAAAACACTTATACTCACATCACAAGCGTATCTTCTATCATTCGTATGGATGAGCCTATGCTGATAATAAACCGAACCGGTCAAAAAACACTTATCGCAAACGTTACACTTGAAAGGCCTCTCGCGAGTGTGAGCTTTCCTGATATGATCCTTCAGATCCGGCCTGATCGTGTACCTAGCTTCACAACCTTCGTGGGGACACGCGAATGGTTTTATCCCTAAAATTATATAATAATACGCATAAAGCAGGTACACGAAATTCACCCCGATTCGCACCTTGATGGAAACGCATATGTTGCCAGAGATGAGACGTCTGAGAGTAACTTCTACCGCACGTTTCGCACACATAAGGCTTGAGGCTCTTGTGCGCTCTGCTGTGGATAGTCAACGCTTTAGCGCTATGAAGAACCTGTTATATGAAATTTGTTATTCAAATAGCTCGTATTTGTATAGTATTTCAACGAGTTCTGGTCAATCAAGAGTAGCAATTAGCTCGAGTATAGAGCCCCTAACAAAATCCCGATGAATGTAACGCATTTGTGGAGCGAGGAAGAGTGATTTGCGTGTGATTACCTGACCGCATTCTTCGCAAGCGAAATTCGAAGCATGTTCCTTTTCCCTGTGACACTCCAGTTCCGATACGGTAGAGAAGATCTTGATGCATCTCTCGCATTGATACTTGAATCCTTTGTCCACTTCCAGGCTGAGTTTCTTCATTCTAACGTTCTGATTCGCCGGCCACTTTCGCTTCCTGCCTCTCTTTTTCTTCTCGGTCGCATCTGCAATCGCTACCGATGTAAACAAACATACCACTAACCACTAGTACCACTATCTAAGTGCAGGAGAATATTTTCCAAGTCAAGCTCAAGCCAAGATTATGGCTCTGAGGCCCATTCCTGCTACTTATGCATCCATTTGATCAGCCATGCCGCAACCCCTACATAGGGACTCCTATGAAGCTAGTTTATAGAGGAGTTTCCTCAGATAGCTATATTAGGAGCCCTGGTACCATTTTTAACCTACTACTTAGTAGTTCTACAGCCGCCCTAGCATGTCCATCATTCTGAATAAGAACAACTGCCTATAAGATCCTGCAGGGCGCTCATAGAGCGAGGTATTGGTTCCCCAACCAATTCCTCGTCTCCCTACGAATTGTTTGCTTTGTAAGGTCTAAAATCGAGCCCGAGCTGCTGTCCCTTCCACAATAATTCCATTTTGTATGTAACAAACACACTTTTAATTAACAAAAATACATTACCTTGTTCTCCGTTGGGTTCTAGATTCTCCTTGTTGGTCTCGGCCGAGTAGGTGTTGATTTTGTTGAGCGGCACGTCCAGGGTGATCAGGACGTCTTCGATGAGCTTGTTGAGGATTTCCTTGTTGTTGACGAACTTCTCCGAGTCGCTCTGGACGGCTCCAGCGGCGTTGGAGCAGCCGGGCAAGTGGATCTTGACGGTGTAGTGCTTCTTCTTGATCTTGTGCGTGTAGAGCAGCTCGTGGGACTTGAACGTCCTGTCGCAGTACTCGCAGTAGGTGAGCTTGGGCAGGTAGAAGAGGCTGACGTACTCGGAGCACTTCTTCATCCAGTGCTGGGCGGCCGCTATGTAGGAATCGAAGGCTTGGGAGCAGTTGGTGCACTCGTAGTTCTTGGAGGTGGTGTGCTTGCGTTGGTGCACCAGCAGGAGGTTCTTCTCGGCGTAGGTCCTGTTGCAGAACTCGCATTGCAGGAGGAGCTCGGTGAGCATTTTTTCGATGTTTTTGTCGACTAAAACGCCGGTGTCGTTGGATGGTTTCTCGTCGATTTCGGCGGCTTCTTCTTCGGGGTGCGCTTCGATTTTGATGACCTCCTTGCAGATGGATACGTGGTAGTTGGCGGTGAGCGGCGAGGAGAACACCTCGTGGCAGTTTTTGCATTTCCACACGGTAACATCGCTCCTGTAGAATTTGGATATGTCTCCGGCTTTTTTGCAGTGGTTTTCCTTGTGGATTCGCAGGCGGTTTTCGCTGATGAATTGCTTGTTGCAGTACTCGCAGATGTTCTCCTGGTTGTTGTCGTGGCTGGGCAGATGGCGCACTAGGTTGCTGGCGTTGACGAATTGCTTGTTGCAGATGAGGCAGACGTGCTTCACTTGGACCTGGTCGGACTCCTTGCAGGCCACTTCGGATTTCAGGATTACTTTCTCGGCGTTAAATTCGCACTGGTGTCTTTGGTATTGGTATTTAGTGGGGAAGTTCGTTTCGCAGTTTTGGCACCTTATCATAGTGGGTATGTTCAAGATTTGCTTACCGACCACAGACTCCTCTTCTTCCTGCCGCGTGCATTTGATGGCCTCCTCGACTTTCAGTTGGTGGTAATTCAGGGTTAGCTTGTTGTCGTCAAGAGCCCTGCTCAGGCTCTTGGGGTCGAAACTTACGGTTTTGTGGCAAAAGTAGGATTTCGTTACGAGATTTTTGTTGTTCATGCTCATTTCGTATCTCACCATCGAAGCGGCGCGTCCGGTCTCGTCGATGTTGTAAACATTTATAACGAAATTATCAAGAATGTTCATTTTTAAAAACTACTTTGATGCTCTTCCGCAAATTATTGTATCACAACAGCTTTGTTTTCAACAGCATCACTGATGGAAGTCAGATTATTTTTATTTAATAAACAATCGACGATTTACCTCGATGCTTATAGCAACCGATGCTCTTTTTTATTTTCTCTACCAATCCGAATTAAAATAAGTAATTTTTCACATAAATTCAAATTTAAAATGGAATCGTAAAATGTCAGTTGTCACTCTAGCGTTACTTATTTGCGACTTTAACTTTTACAGCATACAGTCACTTTTAGTATTGCCCCTACAAGAATTGACGTATGCAACCCACATTTCACATTTCTCGATAAAAGATACAAACGATTTCATTCGAACAAGTTTAAACGAAACAAAAATAAAATAACAAAACAAAAGAAACAGAACAAATTGGAACGTAATATGCTTATCAATAAACCTCATACTATATCAGAACAAACAATATAAATCCTAAATATATAATAAAAAACTTCATTTCCATTGCTCACCCATAAGTATTAGGAGACTGATCATCCGTATTATCTATAAGAAACGCAGGATATCCTAGAGAATCTAATGTATCATCAGAGCACCAAATATAAGGCTTTATACTGAGTACTGTATACCGCCCTATCGATTTACTGAACCATTCAGTATCGACCGTAACAATTTTGTATTTTTCAAGCCATTCTGCAAGAATAACATAAACGAAACAATCGAAAAACGCACAACAAACACTTTCTACTTACTCTCGTATATTTCGAAATCCTGCGTATACTTCCCTTCTGTAATGATTAGCTTAATTTTCTGATCCTTCACAAGTAAACTCTCTAAGTTTCGAACAACAGTTCCGCCAAGCTTAATAACAATGTCCTAAAAATGTAAATGATAGTTAAATTATACAAAAATGAAGTATTTTAAGTACCTCAGCATCCTCCACTTTCATGGAATGTGCAGGTCGTACGAAATAAAATTTGTAACCGGCGAATAATGGGTTCTCATGTTTAGTTAATCTCGCTATTTTAGGACCCGAACCTCCGGCATCGTCGAAAACTTCGTAAGGTTTCTACAACAACACATAAGTGTCAATAACGATCAGATAAAATACTTTGCTTACCTCTGGCACTAGTTTATTGCTCCTCAAACATTCCTGAATCCACTGAAAGTCGAGTACCCATAAACCACTAGCTATTGCAGTGACTAATTTCAACGTGTAATCCTTAATCCTCCTCCGCGAGTCGGTCGCGACGATCATGTGAGTAACATTATTATCGAAACTAGCGCTGTATGTGGCTAGTTTTTTATTTGTCAGAATCGCAATGCTTTGTAGTTGGTCTTTACCGAGCCTAGTGCAGGCTATACAAACCGTCTGTTTCGAAACAGTTCCTTTTACGTAGTTCAGAATGCTCTTCTGTGTAGGGTCGCTCGTTAAAATATTCTTTTGGGTAGAATCCTTGCGGTTTTTAAATTTAAGAGTATTGTTCATTTTACTAGATTCTTCGACGAGGGTTTTGTTTGTTAAGATCGGGGAAAGTCCTATGGATATGTTGGTTTTAGCATTGTTCAAGCGAGGAGTACTGGCATGTGCAGGTTCTAGATTGTTAAAATTAGTTGTCAAATTCACAGCCAAGCCGTTTCCAGAGCTGAAAATACGATTAAGAAATGATTTACAGTTGTAATTAAGAGTATAATAATATACCGTTTTCTGAATGTTGGTTTTTCCTTATGGGGCGTAGTCTCAACGACGTCTTCATCGGAAAACATATCATCATTACTTGACTTCGGGTTTGGTTCGAGTTTTTCTAAATCCATCAACATGCTTTCGTAGTCCATACCATCGAAACTGTCGTCAAGTTCTTGACAATAGGTGGAATTGTTATTCGAGCTATTATGGGCAGCAGGATAAACCTCTTCAGAGCTTCTATTGTCAGCCAAAGCTGCGCGTTTTAAAGATTTGTAGTTTTCTGATTCTGGAATTATGTCCGATATGTCTGATAATGAATTCGTGTTGCTCATCGGTTTGCAAGCCTTTTGCGTATTTTCCACTATGTTGTTTTGATTTTGGGCATTTGCAGAAATGTTTGCTACTGATTGAAGTGATAATGGTTGTTCGGTTTCGTTTTTATTTTGAAGAAAGTCGAAGGAACCGGGAACATTTTCTTTATCTGTCGTTTTGGGAGTGTTGTTAACATTTCCACTTTTGAATTTCTTCAAGATTGTGTTGAGGTATTTCTAAAAATCAAAAGATTAATTAGCATACAGCTTAATGAACGAAAAATGAAATTATACTTACATCGTCGTTATCTTCGCTTTGGCAAGACAGATTCAAATTATTCGAATTATTTTGCGTTGGCTCAAATTCCACAGACAATTCGTCTTCGATCAAGCGATTGAATTTCCGTTTGCCAGAAGAATTGCTATCGGATAGCACTTTTTGAATATCAACAGCTGCATTTACATCCAAATTTTTGGCTAAAACTTTAACGAACATGTTTGCATCTTTAGAAATAGACAGAGGTTGTTTTTCATTAGACGAAGAAGCCAATTTGTTCTGACTTTTAGCTGTAGACTGAACTGTACATTGAGGTTTTCTTTCATCTGATGTAGGTAAGGGTAGGTGAGTTTTACTTTCGTGTTTGTACTGATTCTCAAGCGCCTGCGTCTCGAATTTCATGAAGTCCAAAGTATTGCCTATTGGGCTGCTTTCTGGAAACTTCTCACTTTCTTTTTGTGCAATATCCATTTGTGCACTGGTCGTTTTTTGTGAATCTGTTATTAATAACTCTGTTAATTTGCATTGTGTTCCAGAAGCTAAGAAAGAATATTCTGCTTTATCAACTTCTCTTTGGTTATCGCTATCTTTGCTAGGCAAACAATTTAGACAAGTGCATTGATCAGTTTGAGTGGAACTATCGACTTTGTTTCGACCAGTATCAGGGATTTCAATCAATTTCTGTAAATATTTTTGAATACATTCTAGACTCTGCCTTGTCAAATTTTCGTTGTGGTTGATGTTATCCAAATTAGTGTGTAATTTAGCTACCATGGTGTTCATAATGTTGATTAAATGACCATTTACATTAGGAATTTCTGATGTTTCAGATTGATCAACAATGTTTTCAGTAATATCATCTTTCAATAACTCTATAGGCAAGGCACTTTGTGGGAAAACATTTTCGGCTCTTTCCTTATGGATTAAAACATTGCTTATGATGTTAATTTTTTTGTCCATGTTATCATTTTTACTTTTATCTTCTTCTAACGTATTAATAATATTGCTGGTTTCTAATTGACTTCTATCCAACATTTCTTCGTGTTGAACACAAGTTTTTGAAGTGCTAGGTAATTCAGATTTCTCTATTTTAGCACCAACAATCGCTTCTCGACTTTGTAGTAAATATACATCTTCATTGGTTCCTTCAACTACATCTTCTTCCAATACTTTACCTTTTTCTTTTGCTTCGTCGTTTTCATCATCATTTGAAGTAATAACGATACCATCAACATTCTAAAATTGAATTTAATAAGACAGTTATCAAAAGATTAAAATTAGAAATACTTACTAAGGCTTGAATAATTTTTTCGAACGTTTCGTTTAAATAACATTTTGGCTGTAATTCATGTTTTAAATTCTCATCGTCAGCAGCAATAACAGTTTCATGTCCTACATTTTCCTGTACAACATTAGCAATTCCTTTTTTTCCAGTCTCTTCTGTTACATCCATTGATTTGTTATATTGTGGTTCAGCTAGGACTCCAGTTAAATCTTTACTAGCTTCTGCTAAGTTTGGATTTGGTTTCAATCCTTCATTCGAGTTTCTCTGATTTGCACAACTTCCATCTTTCTTCACAGAATGGCTGATAATGTTAAGTTTTTCAGGGGTTTTCCCCTTTATTCCTAAAGCCTGCGACGTTTTTTCAATCCTATCCCATCCGGATGATACAGAAAACGTAGGCTGATTATCCTTTTCCTTACTTTGCTGTTCAATTCCCAGCTCACATTCGATTTCATTTAAAAATCTGTCTTCACACATAATTTCGATTTTATTGAGAATATCCTCAGTGTTCTCTTCGATTCTGTAATTTTCACTGAACACACCATCGGAAAGTCTGGATACTTCCTTTACAGAATTGCAGTAATTATCTAATGATCTTGTACGATAAGTTTTTAATATTTTTGGTTGTGTTTTTGTATCAGGAACTGCTCGATTCATTTGAGATACCGACGGTTGATCTAATGAAAGTAGTTTCTTAGGTTTTTTACCCATTTCATCACAATCCTGTGTTTGAGTATTTCTATCAAATGCATTTCTATTATCATTTAGCCATTGAAGAACTAGTGCTTTGTTAGAATCGTTTTCAAACTCCAAGATTTTTGCTTTACTATTCGTACATTTATTGTCTTCCTTCTTTCTTACGTATTTGAATTTCGTGCCTTTTTTGTTGAACCGCAATTGTTTTGGTTCCTCCACTAACTTATCGAAGGGGTTTTTGGAGGTACATTGAGAGTTATCAGCACTTGATTCTTGAGATTCTAGTCTTTGACTTTCATGGAAGTTATTGGTTACTCTATCAAGGTGCACAATTTGTTCAACTTAAAATAAAAAAAATTAATAACATTTCGTAGGAGCTTAGTTAGAAGATACATACTTGGTAACTTTTTTGCTTTTTCTATTATGGTACAAATTTGGGAAATCGATGTACCTAGGACACCGAAAAATTCGTCATCGTACAAAGGCGAACGTCTTTTTATAAGTATCTTACATAAAGGGCATTTTTGATTGTTAATCGCTTTCAAATCTTTATGGCAATGGGCGCAAAGTGTGTGCCCACATACTAATTGCACTGGTGTCTTGATGGATTCGAGACTAAAAACAATGTGAATGTAGGTACAAGTCGTAAGAATAATTGGTTTTCTGAGTTATACCAAATGGGGCATTTTACAATATGCTTTAGTGTAATGATTTCATTGCCAAATGCAACTAATTCTTTATGGTTCATTATTTGAAGTTTGAATGTTACAACGCCGGTAAAAAAGGAATAACCTACAAAAAGGAATATGGATAAGTAATAAGTTCAGAAAATTTCATATCACTTACATTTAACTAAAAGAATCGTTTTAAATAGAAATTAAACGCGTTTAAAGCGAACAAAAGTTTCAAACAAAAACCGACAATAACATCATCTTCCTGTCATGTCATTAGTCAAATACATTTTCTTCTTTTTTATATGAACTTTTGCTCATTCATTATTACGTTACTTAATGTTAGTTCAAAAACATTCTACACAAAAATTAAGTAGGAGGAAATTAACAAATCAAATTTGATAAAACTTAACTATTTTTATTAGAAGCAAATGTATTAAGCAACGTATCTAGAGAGACTAAAGTATTTTGTATAATAGTACACTGATGCTCAGTGGTAGCCTTATTCACCAAATCACAAAAACTATTCAGTAACAAATTCTTGTGCTCCAGCAAATCACTATTTTTAATATCACTAGAATCGCTCGTGGCGCATTCTTCGTCTTTCGATTCGCTTTTCAAATCAACCATTTCGGCCTCTTCCTCTTCAGCCAATTCTTGGCCATTGGGTAAAAAGTCATCAGCAGCGTCCGAATCATCTTCAAGTTTTCTCCCATGTTTCTTCGATAGCGAAGAGCTTTGCCTTACAGCATGATTGCTCAGATTGTAAGCCCTTTCAATGTTAACCAAATCTTGCCTAGTCAACAAATGGAGTCTCTGTGAACTTTCTTCATTTAAGCTATCTTTGACTTCTCGAAGAATAACATCAAAAGGTACTTTTTTGAGGATCTTTTCAGCTAGGAAAATCCGTTCGGACGATTTAAGAGGTATAGTTTTTAAATCCATTGTATGCCCAACATGTGTTGGCATGTATGAGACAGTTACGATACCTGACTCATTTAATAATGAGGCAGTCATTTTCGCAGGACAATGGCCGTTTATTTTGTAACTTTTATTCCTTCTTATGTTCTTCTTCTGATCGCAGGGTCTGTAAAAACCATCCCTGTGGCAGCGGTAATAGGAAATTAATTTATCCTTATGCTGGCTTTTGGATTTGAGCACGTAACTAGATATAGTGCTTTCCTCGGTTTCCTCTTTCCATTTTAAAAATTCAGTCAAGTTGTCGAATGTAAATTTTTGTACAGACAGGTCTAAGTTATGATCAACCCTGTAGTGTTCGGAAATGTTGTGGACTTTGGTTTGGTCGCATATACAGCAATCGTATGAGTCATTTCGGTGCTTCTGCTCGCTCAAACCGCATTTCTTTAGGTGCAATGTTAGAGAGTTTTTGTGAGTGTAGCGCTTCGAACACAAGTGGCAAATGAACTTCTCTTTCGGCTCGCTTTTGGGGAAATGGATGTCTGCTATGTGTCTTTTAACGTTCGAATTTCTGGAAAACACTTTATCGCAAAACTCGCAAACGTACACGGTCCTTTCTGTGATTATTTCGTCGTCATTTAGAGGCTTCGAAGCAGGAGTCTGGAATAAAATTTCTTCTGGAATAAGCCAGTAAAAATATTGAAGTTGTTTATTTTGGAATTCTTACCTTGTGCTTATTAAAATTGCTCAACTCTGACATCCTCTATCATAGAGAAATTATTATTTTGCAGTAAAAATAAACAATTTACATTTTTCCAAATTTTTATGTCAAAATCGAAACTGTCAAATAATAATTCTTCTTTTTTCAGAAAACTGACGTTTCTGTAAAACAACGAGTTCTAAAAAAAGACTCGGTTATTGGGTTAGTCGGCCACTCGATATGACGAAATGTCTATTTTATCATAAAGTCAAAGTCAAATTTAGACATAACCTTGGAGGCTCGAACTGTGATTACTTGTTATTAATAGAAATTATTTACTATTTACTATTTTTATAGTTTAATAAATCACTGTTAATTAAATATAGTTACATAAAATGGCAGCTCAAGTGGAAAATGCAGACACAGATCTTCTGGATATGGCCAAATTCTACGAAAACTACATTCTCATCGACGTCGGTGCTAATTTAACAAACAAGAAGTACGGTAGGGATTTAGATTCTGTAGTCCAAAGAGCCAAAGATTCAGGTAAGCAAACAGCACGTCTGAAACATTAATTTGCTCACTATATTCCTTTTAGGGGTTCAGAAAATCATGGTAACAGGTACTTCTGTTAAAGGCAGTAAAGAAGCACTCAGGTTGACGAGAATATACCCTAATACATTATATTCAACTGCAGGTAAATAAATAACACATATTGAACATCAACACGTTGAGTTAACGCGATATTTAAGGAATACACCCGCACGATGCGAAATCGTACACAGACGAATCCTGGGCCGAGTTGAAACAGCTAGCCAGTAATCCAGAATGCGTGGCTATCGGCGAATGCGGCCTGGATTATAATAGGAATTTCTCAGATCCGGAAGATCAGAAAAATGTTTTTAGAAAACACGTGAGTAACGGGCTTTGTATCAAGCCTCTTATCAGTAAGCGCTGTGTTTATAAAGCAACATCGGAAAGTAATTCATAATATGCCACACGCCCATAACATGCACACTAAAAGCTTGAATTGTTATCTCACGCTCAAATACCGCAAATAACTTTCTATTTTGCATTACATTAATATTATGAAAGTGCCCGTTATTATTGCAAGTGTTCGAAGTGCTCTTAGGTAGGTGCCTTTCAAACTCACAACTTTATAATGTATTGTGTGTACTTATATAGTCATTATTTTTAGATTGAATTAGCAATCGAACTGAATAAACCAATATTTGCACACGAAAGAGACGCTCACGAAGATTTGCTAATTATTTTAGACGAATATCTGACCAAACTACCTCCTGTTGTGATACATTGTTTTACTGGTACAATGGAACAAGCTGTGACTTATCTGAATAAAGGCTATTACATAGGATTAACAGGTATTATCTTCCACGTATTTCAATAGAACTTTAACACTATATGCATCAATTTCTTTTATAGGATACCTTTGTAAAGACAAATCAGATGTCGGAGTGAGGAAACTATTGGAATCAGGAACTCTGCCTTTAGATAGACTTGTCGTTGAAACCGACGCGCCTTTTATGTATCCGAATACAAGAGCCTCGAAGTTACCCGATAATGTGAAAGACAGTTTAACCGAACGGTGGGTGCGATTCGAATGCGAATGAATGTAATGTAATTTCCTTGGTTTTAGATCGATGATGTTCTTGCATCGTTATTGTACTTTTCAACGAAACGAACCGTGCTCGCTACCGGCCATAGTGGAAATGATAGCGGCATTTATGAATAAGAAACCCGAAGAAGTTGCTTTAGCTACGTCCTTCAATTCGATGAAATTGTTTGGGCTCTCTTGATTTTACGATTCTTGCGATATTTATGCAATTTATTCAGCCCTATTTCAACTTCGTTTTGCTAATTTCGTATTAGGATTTTTAATCTTTGTCTATTCGTACAATTGACGAACTTTGTTGTATGTTTTTTATTGTTGCAATAATTTTAAATGTATACATAAAAAGGCGAGTTATAAAAAATGTACTGAAATAAGGCTGATTAGCAATAAATTTTTAGATAGGTAATTATCGCCATTCTTGCTGATATTTTTTTAAAAATTTATATGTAAATGGTATATTTTATTACTGCATGTTAAATGCTTTAAAAGTACATATTGTTATGTATCAATTAGGTACTATTTTTGTACTGAGTAGATTGTCATATTGTTCTATTTTTACACAAAGACTTTATTACTTATATGTAGAGATATTTATATTTACAAAAAAATTGAGCGTTATATTAATTAAATTAAACTAAAAAATTGTTCAAGAAATACTTAATAAACATTAACTTGTGTATATTTATGAAGTTTTATTTCTTTTAATTTATTTTTATCATTTTCAAATTAATAGTACTAAGGACTTCTGCGGGAAAATAAAAAGAACCTGTTGAAAAATAAACATTAATATTTCGATAACATTTTTAAATAAGTAACATAAATCGATTGCAATTTTAAAAATGTTTCATTAAAAAAATAAAGTAAGAGACTTAAACATAAACATAATAAAATATAAAATAAAAAAAACATCGTTCGTTTTTAATATAAAAAATAAAACAATTGAAGCGAAATTGTATCAACTTATATATACAACTATTGCTCCCGCCTGCAGTAGTACCCCAATTTTTTACATTTTTGGCACAAGTGCTGTGGGTGAACCTTAGATTGATCAGAAACATCCAGCCCGTCCGGCTTTTCCAACGGCCTCTAAAAAACAAACAAAATATGAATAAAACCACCCCTTAAAACCCCCAATATCAAATCAAATATCCAATTTACTTGTTTGTGTGGAAAGACGTTAATGTGACACTTAATACATTCTTGACCCATATTGGCCCAAGAGTTTCCAGACATCCATTTTCTCTTGCATTTGGGACATTTGTACTCCCCGAAACACCGCTTCCTCCCTTGGTAGGGCGTCTTACCTTCGCCTTTAGGGCGAGCCTGAAAACAATTCAGGTCTCATTGAAGCATTTTCCAAACCGATTGCAAATAAACGCGAATGCAGCAAACTCCCGAACGTCGACTTATCAACAGAACTGCTGAAAATCCAATCGCTATCGAATTACGACAATCAATGATTTATGAATTTCGTTTCCCAGCTGCACTTTGTTATCATGTAATTCAAATCTTCTCATACTTTAGAAGCGATAAGGCATTATTATAAACAAACAGCCTCGACGAAGGCGAAGTCGTCAAAATATATAGAAACGAGCGAGTGTTAATAATTTCGCCTTGAAAGATACCACTTGAACGCCGAAACGACTAAACCAAACAAATTCCTGCGGAATTTAAACGTATCAACACACCAACCTGCGGACAGTCCTTGATGTAGTGGCCCTTTTTGAAACACAAATGGCACAAGTACGAAGGCGGAGGCATCTTAATTAGTCTTCTTTCCAGCGTCAATTCCGTGAATTGATCAGTTATATCTGACAGTTGATCGCAGATGTTGTGATTGGAGTACGTGGGGCTGTACAAGTTGAATGAATATTGCTGATTGGCCGGGTAGGAGTTCCATGCAGGACTCAGAAGTTTCGTCTGCTTGATGGAAAGAGTCCTTTGCATGAGCGATTATTTATAGATAAAGAAACGACTTACTTGGTATTGGTCGTTGTTTTGGTAATGGTACCAATTCGAAGTAGGAAATGAAGTTAGCAGCGAATTGATGGAGCCAGAGAAGGAATAGTCCTGCTGGCCAGCATTCGCTCGAGTTCCAGACATTTTAGAAGGCAAAGTACTGGATGGAGACACCACTGCTGCTGTTGGAGACATTCTAAAAGATGTTGGAAAATACTTTTGTACTTCACTGTTTGTTAATTGAGAATTTGGTGCAAAAATAATGTCGTATAAAATTTAAATAGTACTAATCGAATTGCTCCACTTGTTGGTAAACAAACCATTGAGTCAATTCAGTGGTGAGCAGAACGTGGATGTTCCAATTAACTCGCGTCGCAAACGCGTTATTAAAACGATAAAAATGGTACGGGCGTCGGGGTTCCCCTTTTCCGCGGCCTTTTACTAAATAAAAATTAGGTAACGGCAAAAATCCGAGTGTAGGTAATGTAATGTCTCCGAGTTATTTCCGGCAACACGCTTTTTTTACGATTTGGCACGCTCGCTGGCCGAGCACATGCACTAGATACATTTTCCCCAAAATTTAATAATAGCAAAAATAGTAAAATCGCACACTTACTTCTCGGTATATTTTCGAAAACGTTTGCTCGCTTTTCGAGACGAAAACGCTCAATCGAGCTCGCGACTAGGCTAATACTAAATACTAACACTAATAAAAAATACCGTCATCAGTCATCGGTCAATCGAGCACAAACAAATATTCACATCTTGAGAGGCACGTCCGTCGAGTTTACGAAGGGTGTTCACTAAATGTTATGCCATGCATTTCTTAATTATTTTGTGTGCCCGGTTGTCTCTGGATTTCGGGATTGATGCGTGAGCGTCACGAAACGGGAACGGTGGGGGGAATTAGCTCAGCTTGGTGGGCTTAAAATAAGTCGGAACAGTTTACAGTCGTACGAATCTAATGCGACCGGCCCGAACTCTTTGGCGTATCCACATTGGATTTAGCGGGAGTACAGGATGTCCCAAAAACGCAGCCCCTTCGATGCAAAACGAGCTGGAGTTTTGAAATAATTGTATTAATATGTATAAAAAATAGGAATATTCACAGGATCATATGGACATATCAGCGCTAACAGGACTATTTACAGCGGCCTTAGGACCGAAAAAAATTATTTTTAAGAACAACCAGATTTGGGTCTTCTTCTAGATCTTGCTCGTGATTTAATTCGTCTCCTGCCAGACTTCTGCATTCTGCACGCTTCTTTAATGAATTTTTGTTTTTCTTCCTTACCTAACTTCAACCAACACTTTGCTCCTTCTATTGCTATCTTAGTTATAGACCAATCGCAGTGTTGTTTTCTGAAAATTACGTTATGAATATTAGGCAATTAGTGGGCATTATATTAGGCAAACCTGAAGACTCTGAGGAAATTAAGGAAAGGATTTCTTGTAGAAGGACCCGGTCTCATGCATTTCTTCTTTTGTCTTTTGATCCTCTTCCTGTGAGATTTCTTTGGGCCACAGGGGCAGGCGCTCTTTCTGGTTTTGCCCCTGCCTAAAGTTCTCCTTTTCCTCTCTGTGCCGCAGGAACCCATTTTCGCCGATAATATTGAACCGCATTCTAGAAAATTAGGGATTTTAACTCAATGCTCAATGTTTGGGTATAGGTTGGAGCACAACGCACCCGATGCTGTTGAAGGGCTCATTTCGGAAGCTACTGAATAATTATTTCATCGTGTCTTTCACTGCAGTTTTGATACAAAAAATGACGCTACGACAAATAAATGATTACAAAAATTTTTTACATTCAACTAATATGGTGTCAAACATTGGAATATGTCATCGTTTCTACCGTTTATTCTCATAGTTAACTTCGATTTCGTTTCTTTGGGAAGTCGAGCCTTCTTCTTTACAATACAGAGTGTCCCAAAAATGTTCGGTTCATTCTGTGCATGATCTGCAAGTCAAATCATGCAAATGAAACGTTTGTTAATTTATTATTGTTATTGGTTTACTCTGGTGGATTCGAGCTTGCGAAGTAAGCGAGTTTAGTATAGAAACCTGCAACTTTTGGCTTGTATATTTTTTTGTTGGTTTATCAGAGTATTGTAAAATCGGCAGGGCTAAGGTTTAATTTTATTAGGACAACAGAAACTCGAGGAGATTTATGAAAATCTCTGGAGTATGAATTGAAATAAAACTCCATACTGTTTGTATATATAATATATTTTATATATAAATCACTACACCATCACATAAATTTATTTTTTGTACACAATAACCTTTAATTTGATTTCCGTTAAAAAATCTACATCTACACAGGTTTTACCTTAGTATCCTTATAAATTTATTGATTGTTCGTTATGATTTCGTTTTAACAGAGCGACTTTCTTTGCAGTCCAACGAAATAAAAAAATATTTTGATTTATTTAGGAAATATTTTAGGAAAATTAACAACCATTATTCTACGTAATAATTCTTAGAAAAAAAAAACAATATCAATACAAGTAAGTCATGTGGAAATTACTCAAATCGTATAAAGAGAGACGAATTTTAAAATTCCCTAAACAAGTTTAATAAACAACGGGCAAGACTTTCTATTCTTAATCTTATACATTTTGTTAATATAAAATAACCGTAAAAAACTACATTTTAAGGGCATCCTTATCATCAATAATTTTAATGATACGACATACTAACGACGAATTTCTATAAATCTCACAGTCTAACGTTTTGGAATTTCAAACAATATTAAAACAAAAACGATTCGCTTAATGATTCGACTTGAGTTTCCATTTCAAAAACAGATAAGCGGCTACCCTCAAAAAGAAGAATATCCCTACTAAGGCAAGAATATCGACCATAAAGCTCGACTTGTCCATGTCCAACTCCTCCAGCGTGGTCTTCGGATCCTTGAAATGACAGTAATTGAAGCACTTCAATTTGGGCCTGTCGAAACCATACGTAGCCAAAGCAGTTCCTTCGAAACCGTATCTGATGTAAGACAAATAAGTGATCCAGCGGAGGTAAATGGGAATCGCATCGAAGGAGACGAAGAACCCGGAGAATAGAAGAAACGGTACGGACATAACGGGTGCCAGGAAGACGCCGTTCTGAAATTACATCAATTAGAATACAGGGAATTGTATGTATAGTTTATGCAAAACAAAGTTGGATGCGCGTCACTAATGTCGTCATAGTTGACAAGCATTGCGGACAACTTTTTAAGATAAACATATAAAACAGATGTAGGCCCGATTGTAGATGCTTAGTTCAACTGTGGTTCCGCGTTGAACCGAGTTTAATTACAAGTTTGTGTTGCAAGTACGTCGGTCACTATTGAATTTTTAATGGTTTTTTACATCCTAGAAGACCATAAACCTTCAGAAAAAGATCCAGTCATTTTGAAATATGGTCCGATATTGAATTTAAATGTAGATTTCGATTAGACCTGTGACATCTACAACTGGGCCTTAATCTACTGTTTAATCTACCTGAACACTCATGGCAGCTCCCACTACTAATCCTACGCTTTGTGCTACGAATGATACCAGTAAACAGGACACCAGGAACATCCCGAATCTTTCCGCTTCTAACGGCTGATCGGTCATAAAGTACACTATTGTCACGTAAACAACGCAAAATATCGTCTGAAAAATAACAAATATTAAGATATATAAATTGTGCGTATGTAATATAATTTTAATTACCTGGAAGGGCATGTCTGATATAGTGATAGCCATGTAGTAGGACCTCAAGGAATACCATCGATTGAAGTTTTCTTTAAGCAGCACGGGCATTTCGAGCGGAAAAGATAAAATGGTAATTGTCATGGAAGTGTACATTAAAAACAACATGTTGAAGAACAGGAAACCCAAATTGCTAAGTACTTTCGAAGCTTCGTTTCCTATTTTGAAGTATAAGGCACCGATTAGGAAACCGACCAACAGATGGGCGAACAGACGTAGGTACATCAACGTCTAAAAACATCAAAAATTAATATTTATTAATCATGCGCTATTAAATCGAATATACCCAATCTCTTCTGCTAAACAGCAAGGCTCGTTTTAAAATAATAAAGAACTGTTGTAATTCAGTATTTCCGTATCTAGGCTGTTTAACTATCACAGAATTCGATAACAAGGCACTATTCACGTTCGCTTTCTCCACATCCTTCGAGGCATCATCAAAATTCTCATTCTTCCCGTTAACGTTCGCTTTGTAATTATTATCCTTCAAAGTCTCGCCAGACTCTTTGGCCAAATCTTGCACAGTAAGAGCCCCCATCTGCTCCTTGGCGTATTGATAAGCGTTGTTCAAACCATCATTCATCTTCACCTCGGGGAAGGGCTTACCGTCACGAATATCGTTTTTACCTAAACACCAACCATTACAGCTCAATTTCGCGCTTTTGCGGAGTACGTACCGTTTTCGATAGCGTTGACCAGCTTCCTGGTGTGATCCCCGTATTCGCCGCAAGCGACCTCTATTATGTAGGAGGCGGGATTGTGGTAGGACGGGCACTGCAAGCTCAAGTGGCCCAGCCACGGCACCAGCTGCCTGGTGGATCCCTGGTACACGCACTGGCCCTCTGCTAGGGTGTACAGCTGGTCGAACATTTCGAATAATCTGGCTGAAGGTTGGTGGATCGTGCAAATGATCGTTCTTCCACCTAAAACAGAGTGAATGTAGGCGGAAAGTTGGTTGATGTTTCGGGAATTATTTACCTTTAGCTAGAGTTTTCAGTAATGATATACATTGGAAACAAGATGATGAATCCAAGCCGCTGGTGGGCTCGTCGAAGAACATTATCGGCGGATTGCTGACCAATTCCAATGCGATCGATAATCTTTTCTTCTGGCCACCGGATAAGCCGCTGGTCATCGTTTTCCTGTGGTCCAGCAAACCGAGCGTATCCAGGATTTCTGTTATCTGGTATCAAAAACGAAATTACTCCAGCGAATTTGGTTTCCTGCGTATACCTACAATATCCTGCAAATCCTGCAACTTGCTGTGGCCTATTTTGAGTTTAGCGGCGACGGCCATCGCCTCGTCGACGGTCAGATTAGCGTGCAGCTGGTTGTCCTGCATAATGTAGGCGGATAATTTCCTGAATTGGCTCAGATCTCTGTCCCTGTCGTTCATCAACACGTGGCCTTTGACTCCTTCGGTCCTACGTGATCGTGATAATAGCAGTTTTTGTAACGTGTCGATTCGGATGTACTTACTTGTATCCCGTGAGGATGTTGAGCAGCGTGGATTTTCCAGCGCCAGAGGGCCCCATGATGGCGCACAGTTCGCCCGATCGGATTTTACCGCTGACATTTTTCAATATTATTTTTTGCTCTGAAAATAATAAAACTCGTCAGGAGGGAGTTTATCACCAATCAAGAACCTGCAGGGTTTTTTAGTAAACGAATCGCCTTGTATATAGTCAAATATTTGCATGAAAATGCGCAAAACCGAAAGCTCAATTACGCACGACAGCCTCTTGAACTACAGCACTGGTAATTAACTGCAATTACCCGTGTAGTTGATTTTAATTGTTAAATAATTGTCGGTCATTTCTACGTAAATACAATCATATTGTCAATGTGTGATTATATCGTCGTAAAAAAATACAAGTTCGATTTTAATATTTTGTAAGATCGCCTTAGTTGAATATTCCATGTGGAATTGGAATGAAATGAGATCAATGTCAGTCATCTGCTGCACTTTACCGCAATTCAGATGTTTTGAAACGAATTGCTTCCATTAATAATCTATGTTTTTAGGACAACCGAATTATGAAATATTGATAGATAATGATAGAAGGTTTATTATTTTGTAATTAATTGTGCTACTCGTGTATAGGTAGTTTTTCATTTAATGATGGGAGAATATATTTTGAATATCACCCTGTAGGTAATAATGAACCGGTTAATTAATGTTTACCAGTCGACTTTGAATTTCGTGTAAATACATAAACATGTTGATTATTACAAGATATTGGCAAACTGTTTATTTGCTCCAATAGGAGTTGTTAATTTTTTCTCAAAAGAAAAATACATTAAACTTTTATTATTTTGTTGTGAACGGGCTGTAAATCATTCTTATTCGTACACTTAAATTTTAATCGAGATATTTATGCAAAAAAAATCGATGAAATAAAGTATTTAATTGTTGTTTGTTTGGAAACTACAAAATTAGGTACTTAATTGAGCAAAAAACATTAAATTAATTAACATAATTTTCTATTTTATACTTACACTACTTTTAAATTTATCAGAATCGCCTTGTATTTACTCCATGCAAACGGAAATGTTTATTAAAAAGTAATCTTTTCATGATGTGTATGAATTCGATGTAAAATATTTTAATAATTACGCGTTTTTATCGTTTTATTATTCCAAATCAAAGTTCAAAGTCTCCGAACGACCGCACAATGAATAATTATTTAATCTCCTACGATATTAAAACAGCATATTAAATTTCTAACGATGATTGTTGTTGAAGCGAATTATTTTTCAAAGTACATACCTACATAAGTACCTAGTTAATTGGTCTAATTACATTTATACCAGGGGTAGTTAATTAATCTCCACGTTGATGTCGTATGTTCATTCTAAAATTGCTTACTTAGTTTTCATACCAATTCCTATAGATAATCGTTAACACGAATTGTTGGCGTGAAAATTCAACTCTCGAGTTATTAAAATTCCCGTATTAATCACTTTTGCGTCCGGTTGAATTGAGCATGCAGCAAACAAAACATAATGCACTTCGTTTTATTGTGCGTTTTTTAATCGAGAATTTATTATTTACTATGGCGAAATAAACGTTTAATTTAACTTTCGGTTATCGGCTCATAAAGCCGGGAAAGTAAATTGTTATGTAAAGTTTATTCACCATGTACTCCGAATTACGATGTTTGAACTAAAATTGTTGTTTTATTGTGACGTATAATGTGACGAGGTACTGATGTTATCCTGTCGGAAGGAGATCGGAAGGAGATAAAGTTATTTTTATCCTTTTTAGAGCCAGAATAAGTTGTAGTTAAATTTATACATTTGACCACAAAAGTAACTTGTTTTGTGGCGAATTCGTTTAAATTATTATAACGATTGTTTTAAAGGTTATCTTGATTTTCCTAATTAAAATGCAAATTGTGTTTTTTTTGAGTCCTTTTGTGTATCAGAGCCTACGTTTAGAGAATACTTAAGTTTTTCTTAGTAAAGGAAATACGCATGGATGGTATTATTTATGAAAATGCGGCGAATTGGCTGCAGAACGTGTTCAGGTTAATTTCATTTCGATTATGTAAAATAATTTGAAAAACTTATAAAATAAAACGTGACTTTTTATCCAAACTCGTTAATTGCATTGAACTTGGAAATGTTGCTATTAAACGCGACGTAAATTGATAGCATACTTATGTATGTACTTAGAAACGCAAATGACGAAAGTGAGCAAGGAACAAAAATATTATTTTTAGAAAATATCTTGCAAGTATTTTAATAACAGGTAATGAGCAGTTTCGAGGCAGGATCTGTTGCGAATTTTCGATATTTTGTGTATTAAATAAATGCAACAAAGTTATCATTAAATAACGTTCGCCAACGGAATATTCCGAGAAATCACTACAATTATTAAACTTTCTCTGTGTATTTTGCAATCACTCAATTAAATTTAATTCGTTTTTTATTAACGTGTATATGTACGTATATAATTTTTTTGTATTGCATGCAGTCGAAATTTCTATAATGATGGATCTCGTATTATTTTGACACCGATTTATCAAGGTCTGCAAACATGCACCGGAGATACAAATTATAATATGGCATACATTGAGAAAATAAATAAAAAACTGGAAAATACTATGAGCAAGGAAGTGAATCTAGTACTATATTTCAATGTTGATTTAAATGTGCAATGTCGCAAACCAAACAAGTTATCCTTCTTCCTTTTTATGTTTGTATATAAGTAATCTGTAATTGCCTATTCCTGTAATAACCTTAGCAAATATTCGTGTGAATTGAACTGGGCAGTTATACAACATAACATCGTATGTAGGCATTCGATTTTTAGAAACTATATGCTGTATATTTCGTTAGCGCTTCGAAATTGCAAGACGAAAAATGAAAACAACCTTCCTTTAAAAATGCGATTTTATTTGTACATTGTAATCATTTGGGTCAGGCAAGAGGTTGCGTCGTTGAAAAGTCATTGCTATCTGTGGTAAGTAAGTAAATAAAAAAAAGCATTGTATAAAGGATTTATTACCATATTGTAAGCGAGAAGTTTGTCATTGGGTGTGCGTTTGGTAAAAATATATTTTTAGGTAATAAACATGTTTATATGATGGTATAAAAAAGTAATAAATAGCGAGTTAAATTGCTTTCAATTAGTACCTGCGATTTTAAGCAGAAAACACGAAGCAATAAAACCTAACTCAAAATTCGAATACCAGCTACAATTAACCTACATCAAAACGAAAGTGTTCAAAACGACAATTTCACTGAAACCTTATTTAAGGTACACTTATCGGTCGATTTATGGAGTTAATAAAAGTCAATTAACCTAGACCAAATGCAATGTAGATAACATACAAAATACATATCGCTAATTATAAATCTGGGAATAATAGGTGTATTTTTACAAAGCTATTAACAACGTGCGGGGTATGCGTTTTGAGAGAAACAAATTTAATGCGTCCAACGCCGCGAGAGTCACGGGTGAGCAACGATCAAGGACACGATTTGCGGAATTTTTTCGCATTAATTCCAACATTAGAAACAATAAAAAAATTTATTATCGAGCAAAGCCGATTGGCCAGGCTCGCTAAATTCAACTAATTCCTAAGGACAGTTCGTTCGCTTATTAATTAGACCGAAATGCTTGTGAGAGACGAGACTAAACGTGTCGGAAACGTTCTGTGTACTTTTGACCTCGACGGGTCAGTTCACCTATTTTAATTCGATTGTTAATGGACAAATATTCATTGTTTCCACGATCAAAAACGAACTTTTTTCCAACGAAACTAACTACAAATTTACATTACCCAGTTGCGGGTTATATCTCCACCTACTACCAATTCTGCGGTAACTGGACTTTGAGCTTGAGGTTTACATTATCATGCATTCGCATTGCGATATATCCCATTAAAGGACGACCGATGATTCATCTCGGGACGCTCTGTATAGCATTTGCTCGTTACGAGCAATTCAACTCGTCTGATGAAGGTGACAAATTCGACGTGATGGCTTTTTTCGGTAAATTACGTTGATATCCTTGACGAACGATAATTATGCTTATCGAGCTTCAGCTTGTAACTGAAAATGTTTTTACCTGTTTGACTCTTTGTTTTATGCCTAATAATAGAAACAGTTTCGTACATTATACGATGGTTTATTACTAGTTTGTAAAAATGAAGTGAATAAAAATGTAATTGATGGCTTAAGAGGATTGTTCGTTGGATTTACAATGGAGAAGACCACGATGTGAGATATGCGGATTTCGGCAAAGGATACGATTAGAAATGATTTATTAGAGCTCAAAACCGTTTTCAGTTGCTCAAAATGTGTTATAATTAAAAAGATATAGCCCTTTGAAATTTAAAAATTTTGAGTTTTGACTCATACCTTATCAACCAATCATAAACTACTCACGTCTTGTTGTATAAGTAAATAGTATGAATTTTCGAACGCAGTAACAAAGAATACACAAACGAACAAAAATCAAACTGTCATTTGTCAGATTTTTCTGAAAAATGCACAAAACAAATTACACGAATTGCAGTTGGACACAAAACACTTTACTGATAATATTGAAGTTGACAAGAATGTTGCCAAATAAATTTTTCAGGACCATTATTTGTGTTTTTACACGAAAATCGGTTACAATTTATACAGATGAAGATGTTATTTCTATATTAATATATCGAATTATCCATTAGGTAATGGAAGAAATGGATAAATCAGAAAATGTTTATTGCAATAAATATACAAAAAACGCACATTTTGCGGACTAAAGAAGAGTAATAGGAAACGTGGCAAACTTGCTAAATGTGACTTCTCTTTGCAACTCTCGCTTTGATTGGAGCAGAGTGTATGACGATAGTGTGACGTTTTTCAAACTTTAAAGATTAATTGCGGCCTTATTTGGCCACAGAAAAAAATAAAAATTTCATTACGCGCCTTCTTAGAACGCAAGGTTTTGAAAAAAAGTTAAAAAAAAGTCGTGGTCTTCTACATTGGGGGATTACCGCAGTTGAAGCAAATAAGAAAAGGGTTTTGAGAAGTTGGCTATGATTTTATTTTTGACAGGCGTTTGGGGTTAATTAATTAAATTGGGGTTATTCTTATACTTTTAAGTGAAAAAATAATTGTTTAGTTTCACTTTAGTTTCACGAAAGTTAGAGATGTTGATAAGGCTAGCAGGGTTAAGTTTTGAACTTATTTATTTTTGTTAACATTGTCAGCATGATAATATTATTGTATACGTTTTTGTTCATTATTAAACAAACACAAAAAATAACTTATTTGCTTAGTAATTAAAAATATCACTCAGTTAAATCATCAGCAAACAAGAAAATACACTAAATACCAATTTTCGAAATTGAAGAGATGTCGTTGAAAAACGTTTTTGGGAATAATTGAAATTACCTAGCCAACTTGGATACTTTCATATGAATCAATTAGGTCAAATAAACTATTTTTAAATCCACATTTAAGTTACAAGATAATACCCGATAGGTACGTCACAAAGAGATAATCCATTTTTATCAGAGAAAATAAGGAATCAAAAATTAATTAAACAAATTAATGTTTTTCCAATTAGCAACTCAACTATAACGCAGTAAGTTCAGGCATGTATTTCGGAATATTTTTTATAATGCGACAATTCCACGATATCCAGCTAAAATTAGAATACAATTCAAGGTTCCCAATACTAATAAATTAACAAACAATCAATTAGGGCAAAATTGAAGCTTACTTTTCCCCTGTTTGACGACGTACTGCAAATCGGAGAAGGCCAAATCCACCTTGGGCCTCTCGGGCAGATGGGTCAGCTTCTTGTTAATGCCACTGGGCACAATTTGCACTTTCACGTCCGGCGATTTGTTTTTCAAAAGTACCTCGGTCGCCATGTTTGCTGTACTGCTCCTGCTCGCCTGGTTTCGTACTCGAAACGGACTCCACGGGAAGACGGATTCGTACTATCTGTAGCGCTCTTACACCACGAATGCATTTATCGCGAATACAGTTTTTATCTTATCGCTCTCTCGCCTAGCTCATGTTGTACGTAAGTACGCTCTAACAATGAAACGAAACGATAACGGCTCGATTCTCGATCGCTTATCAAATCAAAGCTTGCTCTTCGATCTTGGCGTTTCGAGGACGCCGACGAGTCAACATCCAAAACGAGCGGAGCGCCTGGTTTTCGCACTTGTACTTGGAATTTTGACTCGGCTGTGCCACTAATATCACTGGCTCCGACGAACAGGTTACAGGTTCTTGTTTTGAAAGCGAACGCTCACTTTTCACGTGAACTGTCACAATCATATGGCTCGTGTTGACAGTTCGAGTGGCTGATGCAATGATAAGTCGGAGTGTCTGAAGAGCTGTAGCGGCTTAGGCCGCGGTTTTGATAGAAGGTAGGCAACACTTTTAACAGATAACTACAATTTGGTATTTTTAAAATGGATTGAGGCTTGTTGTTAATTAGTGTTTTGGAATTATATTTGAATTATGCATAGTAATTAATATAGGGTCGTTTTAAGCAGTATTTAATGATATGTAGAATACTATGAAATTGAGAATTGCTGTGAATCCTAATTATTAGAATAGTGTTTTTCCTATCGTTAAAATTTTATTGCTTTTTTATACAGACAATTATCTAAAATAAATTGGGAATAAATAATAAAACATAATTATATTCAATTAAACATAAATCATTTTTTTCCAGAAATTAATATTGCTCATTCCTAAAATAATTTTAAAGAGAGATTCTCGTTCCATTAAAGGAATAAATTGACTCTTCAAACCCCAAAATAGGTTACACGTTCAACTTGTGTCGATAGCGCTCACTTTTGACCGATTCCCAATTTGTTTCGTCAATTAACTCGCCCCTTGCGCCCGTCCCTTCACGACCTCAGATTGTGTTTGATCACCAGCTAGGGTAAATTTCATCACACGAACTTCAGGACCGGAGATGGGTCTAAAATTATAACAAAAAAATGCTTTCATCTACACTCAATGGCGCAACATTCAACAGGAATATTTTTTATACAAACGCTTATTCTGTTAGGTACAGCAGAATACTAATAGATTATTTATCTAAAATCGAATTGAGATACTGTATAATGTTGGATTGATTAGTAAGTTTAAATCAATTAAAAAAAGGGGAATCCCAGGGAGTAATTAGAAATCAATAAATTTCTACAGGGATTATTTGAATGTATATGCTCTTGGTAATTTTTTCTAGTACATGACATATTAAACCATTCCTTGTAGAACTCAAAAAACATACAAACTTCACTATAGCTTCTATCTGAGCTCCAATTCCTGAGTTTTTTCAACTATTCTTCATAAATTTCACTTTAAAAATAAAATCAAATCAACTAAGTATTTGTGTATAGCAGAAATATCTCCATTCATTATCTATTATTATTATTTATTATCTATCAAAACTGGAAATTGAGAAAACATGCTGTATAATATTTGATAGATTAGTTTAAAACAATTATAAAAGGGGGAATCCCTAAAGAGTAATTTGAAATCAACAACATTTCTACACGGATAATTAAATATATATGCTCTTGGCAATTTTTTCTAGTACACGACATATTAAACAATTCCTTGTAGAACTCAAAAAACGTACAAATAACTTCACCATAGCTTCTATCTGAGCTCAAATTCCTGAGTTTTTTCAACTATTCTTCATAAATTTCACTTTAAAAATAAAATCAAATCAACTAAGTACTTGTGTATAGCAGAAATATCTCTATTCATTATCTATTATTATTATTTATTATCTATCAAAACTGGAAATTGAGAAAACATGCTGTATAATATTTGATAGAATAGTTTAAAACAATTATAAAAGGGGGAATCCCTAAAGAGTAATTTGAAATCAACAACATTTCTACACGGATAATTAAATGTATATGCTCTTAGCAATTTTTTCTTGTACATAATAAACTTAACAACTGCTTATACGACTCAAACATCACGCAAACTTCTGCAGTAAAGCTTGCTCCTGAGCTGTGCAATTAATCCCAATTTTTGAGTCTTTACGACTACTAAATTCCTCCCTAAAAACTAAAGTCAAATCGACTTTGAAGAGACTATAAGCGCTATTGAAGAATGCAATTTGGAGCATGGAGTGTCTTGGAGGGTTCACTGTGCCGCGAAAGGCGCCCTGCAGTCTCCGTCCCAGCAAGCACACACATCGCGGGGGTAGCCGTCGCCCCGCAGGGGTCGAAATTGACGCGAAACACGCGCGCAGTAGCAATAGGTGCGGGAAATCGGGAAAAACTCATTCTACATTTCATCCGCCTAGCCAGCCGATCTATTTACAGAGTACTCTTAATGTAAACACCGACGCATTCGAAAAGTGCAGTGATTGATATGTGTTCACTTTAGATTTCTTACGCTAGTTTTATAGACAATAGGTAAGGTATTCATTGTTGTATTGTTGTGTAAATTTTTTTCGGTTTCGGTGCCGGACTCCGTGCGTGCTTTTCCTGCAAGTAGGACGACTTCCTGCCGTCGACTTCCTCGTCTATTTTATTCTAAAGCATCTGTTTCGCATTCTCGCGGGCCTTTTTAGGCATAATTTCCGAACGCTTCGTCGCATAACAATAACATAATAACATTGTCTACTAGTAGCAGGAGCACCTAGGCGATCGGTTTTCGGTTTAGTTGGTTTCAGTTCCTGCTGCATCGCCGACGAGGGTGCAGCTTATTCGTTTCCGGCGTTACTATTATTATTATTATTATTATTATTATTATCGGAAAACGAAGGGTTTTCGTGCGAAACATATCCGGGCGTCGTATCCAAAACAAACAAACTTGTTGCCATGTAGGGTAATGCCCTCGCGGAAAACGTAAAAATGGCGGTTATAAATAGAACAGCGTAGAGCAGGAGTAGTTTCGGGGTTGAAGATATTTTATTGACTACACACTCGCGTTATCCTACTATTAAATTCACTCACTGTGTTTTTTACGATCAATTTCCAATAAACCTACAAAAACAAATAGGACGTCTAAAAATAAAATCACAAGTACATAAATTTAGTGAGGCCGAAAATTTCCCTTTAAAAATCGCTCTTTTTTTCAGCAGGCAACCAACCCGTTTACCCGTTTAACCCCCTGTCTAAAACTGAAATTCCGAAATGAATTTTGGTTTCAGTAGCGGCGCGGCGGGAAAATGCAGCGCTGCCCGTACCTCTACGAAATGAAGGAACGGCTTTTAGAAGACAGCGTACCGACGAAAATCATCATGCCCAAGGAGGTGCCGCCTCCGTGCCCGCCTTTGCCCAAGGACCAACAGCCGCTTATACAGCAAAAGCTCCCGGTGGCCACCGTCGTTAAAGTGAGTCAACTCTGCGACACTCTGTATATATTTATTGTCTCGGCTTTTCTTATCCCGCCGCTGGGCGTTTGTGGTGCGTGTTGATGCGGTTACACGGAGTCTAATAATGTTTGGAAATTGAACAAATTTATACAAATGTAAATTTTCTAAAAATAATTAGCTCTTGCTTGTTTTACGAACGCGATCGTTTGATGACCGATATTTTAGAATTGAATTTTGAAAATAGAATCGCCTTCGTTTTAAACAGGGTGCACAACACAACTACAATTACACATTTAATAAAGAAATTACTTTACAAAGTTAACATCTTGAAAATAATTTAGATTTTTTGATTTTAGTAAACGCATCCTGTATGATATAATAAACGATGAGTTCATTTACTTCAAATTAATGGGTTAATTTCTCAAAAAATAAGCAAATAGGTACACCATAATGTTTATTTATCCTTCGATTATATTTACTCTGTATAAATTAGTTCGCGTTTTCCTGTAACATGTGTGTAGATATTTCACACGTAACCTCATTATACAGAACATTTTCTATCCAGAAATATAAAATTTACACTTAAATGATCCACCCTGTAAGCCTAATTTATGACTACTACGTAGTTGAGAGATGCACGAACAAGAGCCGTTTCCCCCCCTGTTTTTCCGAATAAATACCTTGTATTGAATCGCCCTTGCAATCGATATGAAAGGTCAGACGCCTCGAGTTCTTTGTCAATGCATTCCGAATAATCGGTGTACAGGGCGATTCAACTTATTAGAACAATTTTATAGTACATCATACGTTATAGTAACTTTGGGAGTGCCGATTAAATAATGTATGCTGACTTTAAAGTCGTGTTTTGGATTTTCGTCTCGAGCAGATCCCTCGAAAGCCACCCCACATACTTAATGGTAATTTTTTCCGTGCATCCTGTTTTAAAATTAACCCTTGTGGCGGAGAGCGCTCTTACGCTTAGGTGCCCTCGAAGACGCATGTGTCACGTACAGCGCAATTGTGAGCTACAATTAATCCGAACTTATACAGAGAGTCTCAAAAAAATTCAGAGTAACTAGCACATTTCGAAAGAACAAAGTTTTATTGCTTTGCAGCGTATCGAAAATAGCACAGAGTTATCAAGGTTAGAAGAGCGTTGTGTGACAATTTGAACAGTGTCCAAAAAAAAACAGCGCGTTGTAATAATTTGCCGCTTCGTTACTCAAAAATACGAATATTATGTCATACTGTATATGAAAATTGGTTTTAATTAGCACACTGGATTCTTTATATTCCTGCTTGAAGGAGAGTTTTTTGTTATCTTTTGCAGATAGACAATGCCGGGTACACGCACACACGTACTACGCCTACTCGCAGCGTGGAACAAACGCCTTTAGTGGCCGAAAAACCGGAGAGCAAATTCTTCCCGATATGCCAGAAATTTTTCCCCAAAAACGCCAAGTAAGTACCAAAGATTGTTCAAAAAATGTACAACACCTTGTGTGTATAATGAAGAAGACCACGATGTGAGATACGCGGATTTCGGCAAAAGATACGATTAGAAATGATTTATTAGAGCTCAAAACCGTTTTCAGTTGCTCAAAATGTGATATAATTAAAAAGATATAGCCCTTTGAAATTTAAAAATTTCGGATTTTGACTCATACCTTATCAACCAATCATAAACCACTCACGTCTTGTTGTATAGTAAATAGTACGAATTTTCGAACGCAGTAACAAAGAATACACAAACGAACAAAAATCAATCTGTCATTTGTCAGATTTTTCTAAAAAATGCACAAAACAAATTACACGAATTGCAGTTCGGCACAAAACACTTTACTGATAATATTGAAGTTGACAAGAATGTTGCCAAATAAATTTTTCAGGTCCATTATTTGTGTTTTTAACACGAAAATCGGTTACAATTTATACAGATGAAGATGTTATTTCTATATTAATATATCGAATTATCCATTAGGTAATGGAAGAAATGGATAAATCAGAAAATGTTTATTGCAATAAATATACAAAAAACGCACATTTTGCGGAGTAAAGAAGAGTAATAGGAAACGTGGCAAACTTGCTAAATGTGACTTCTCTTTACAACTCTCGCTTTGATTGGAGCAGAGTGTATGACGATTGTGTGACGTTTTTCAAACTTTAAAAATTAATTGCGGCCTTATTTGGCCACAGAAAAAAATAAAAATTTCATTACGCGCCTTCTTAGAATACACGGTTTTGAAAAAAAAAAGATTAAAAAAAAATCATTGCGCATCGAACTGTCACGTCTTCAGCTACCTCTATCGCTCTGTACATCTACAATAAAAGTTTTGATTCAGCAAAAGATTAAGGATATAAAGGATACGGAGCATAAAGTATAAAGTACAGAGCTGTTGACCTAATAAACTTAAAAGGGGTGAATGTATAAAGGTGTTATACTAACTAATTCTTATGTACTTCCCCCAGAGTATTTTTTCCATTTCTCTTTTCAGCGTTTCGATAAGTATACGTAATTATTGCAGTAAATAAAGGTGTAAATTGACTTTATTCACGGAATACACCAATTAAAAAAATTTCAGTTAAATTATAATGCATATTTTACTTCCGTTATTCAAGATTTTATCAATCGAATATCCTTTGCATACCTACCTATTATTTATTGTGCTAGGTAAGAATGTGGTCCAAATCAACAATCTAGTCGTATTGGAATAACCTAGATCATTTCCTATACAATCGGTTAATGCCTATATATGACAAGCCTTTCTTTAGGTATAGAAGATTTAACCACCTTTAATATTTTATTAGTTTGAATTACACGGCATAGAGGGCAGGTATTAAACTAATTATTCCCATACTTGCGTTTAACTAAACGCGGTCTGAAGCGCCAATCTAGTCGTGTTCAGGGAGAACAAAGGGAAAACATTGTAAACTAGCGCCCTGCGTTGCCGATGTTGGAATTACGCGAAGATCAAGATAAGAACACGAGTTTTTTAAAACACAATATTTCCATTAGAATTTTCTGTTAATTTCTGTTGTAATTATGCGACAAACGGGGTGATTGGGGTAATTAGGTGTATGTGGCGAGTTTCCTTAGAACGTAGAAACGCTATTTTTGGCAACATCGCGTTTAATTCCGCTTGCACCACCCCGACTGCGAGTAGGGATGCTGTGATGGGGATCAATAAACTACCCTCTTTGAACGTATCGCTGATTTTCTGTTAAACCCTTCAGAAATCGTTGATTTTACACCAACAATTTTTAAACCCAAACCGACTAAAATATCCCAACCGAGAAAAATATCTAACAGGGTGGTTATTCGTTAAAAATCGCCGAAATAAAACGCGAATTTAATGAAAAAAATAATTCGAGTAATAGGCTAATTGAGATAATTTTAGTTTGTTGGTATTTATTGTTAGCGATAATTTCGGCGGATTTGGGTGAGGTCGCCTCTGAGAGGGTTTACTAGGTCAAAATCCCGGGAAGCTGTGAGTCGGACCAATGGCGCGGCTGCCGACGAGCCCACGTGATACTCTGCAGCTTCCCTTCCTGAATGCTAGGCGTCTCAGTGCTTCCGCAGCCCTCCCGACGCGAACCGCCGTTATCGAGCAAATCCGTCGCTATGGTGAATGAAAAAATCGGCCGGGAACGCGAACCACCGAGCCCCGCTCGCCGTTGAACAATTTGTAATTGACGAAAAAAAAAAAAACCAAATCGAATTCGATCCCTCCGGCATTCCCTCTCGAAAAAATCGATTCGGAATTATGGGTGCTTGATCGGGGCGAATTCTCTGGATGCCTTCCGCCGGAATGAAGGTCGCCACCGTCGAAGCCGAGTCCGTCGATAACACGGCCACCCTTCCGGTCTCCTCTAGGGCCGCAAACGACACCGACGCCGAAAAATCCAACGCCCTAAGGGACATGGACTTGAAGCACGTCCAACCCAAACCCGACAAAAGGTAACCGAATTCTGCATACATTCCCCGAAATGCCAGCAATTCCAATCAAACCGGCAACACCGGCGTCGAATTTTCGTGCATATTCGGGGCTTTTATTAAACTAGTCGTTAATTAAACAAATCGTTCCTGTATATAGAGATTAAAAGAAGCTGAATGGGCTGTCACTGCCCACTTTTGTGAACCCATTACTTTGATTGCCCGGTCACTTACGCTATTATCTGGTCCCTCGTTTACTTATTAAACTCCACAATAAAGGGAGTTTCTTTTCACCGTACAGCCGGAAATGAACGGTATTCACCAGCTCGACGATTGCCGGTCTTTTATTTCGAATTTCAATAGGACGCCTCACTCACTATACAAGTTGTAACACGCAGTTTTTTTTATGTCCAGGACATCCCTGTTCATAGTGACCAGTTTCGTGTACGCGAAACTCCTGGTGGTCATCTGCCTGGCGTACGTCGTCTCCGACATCGTCACCCACAACATCCCGCTGTACTACTACGAGGGCTTCTTCACGTACCTGTATGGCTTGAGCATCCTGTTCCTGCTGTACGTGTTCTGCTTCCTGCTGCAGGAGAGCTCGTGCTGCTCGAGCGAGGAGAAGCAGCCGAAGCCGCCGGCGAAGAACAAGGCCAAGGAGAAGGAGGCCAAGGCGAAGAAGGAGAAGGAGGAGAAGGAGAAGAAGAAGAAGGAGGCGGAGGCGCAGAAGAAGGAGAAGAAGAAGGAGAAGGATAAGAAGGATAAGAAGCAGGAGAAGGTAGAATTTCGGTGCCGGATGGGAGGTTTTCGCCGGCGTCAGTTCGTTGCAGGATGAAGTTGATGATGCATAATTGATGAGTTGATGAACTTGCTCGAACTGGTGCCGGTGAAAACGGTTCATCTTTTCGAAATTTGTTGACTATTCACACGTTTGCAAACAAGTAGATGGTGGTTTTTAGTATGTGGTAGATTTAGTTGGATTTAATTTTCTCACTACTCACATTTTCTGTTTGGTGCGTGTAGTTAATTTTCTTTTCAGTAGAAACTCGCTATTTGTGTCACTTTCCATCACATTTATCTTTATGCGTCAACCTCTCTCTTCAGCGATCGTGAACGAAAAAGACAGACAATTATTTAACTAGAAGAAATCTGGTAGTGTTTGATTTTTTGCTCTATCTATAACATTGTTCTTCTACGACTGAATGTTAACCAACGTAGAAAACTCTTGATGATTAAGAATGTTTGATTGCAAGACCTACACTTACTCCCTTTAAATCCCTTTCTTTCATCACTCGTTTATTATTGATTGTGGAAATGAAAGATGAGAAAAGTTATGCTGCGAATGATGATCATATCATGCATGTTCATCTTTCTTTTGCGTTTTGTATCGACAAGGAGAGAGAGAAGATGAGCGGCGGGGATGTTCGTAAGTGACACGTTGTCTTAAAGTAGATTTAAAACGGCCACTGAATAAATTTTGATTTTTTTAGTGTTTTTTTGGAAGTGGTTTCTAAAAATAGTGGATTAGCGATTTTTTTGTGTGGTGTGGTTTTAGACGTGCAACTGCTCCGTTTGGAGCACTGGAAAAGGGACGGTGCTCGCCATATCACAAAACCAGTAATTTTCTTTTTTCATAAGCCTCGACCAATAATAATTTGTTCATTATTCATTTTTTTAGAGCCGACTAGACCAAACTTATTCGTTTAGATGTCGATTTTGTTTAAATAGAAAATGTTCAAAGCATGGTTAATTTACTATCTAAATCATTTTATAAGTACAAAATAATATTTCATACACACTGATTTACCCATTCTTCTTTCCAACAACTTTCTTTCTCCATTTATTTTCTCATCTCTTTTATTTTCCTTTTTATTATTATTTTTTTTATCATTGTGTATGAAATTAGAGACATTTTGTACTAGAGTGGCCAATATTTTCAATAGTTATAAAGCCGAATTAGATAATAAAAATACTAACTCTATTAAACCAACTAACTTACACGCACAATAAATAACACAATATTAAAATTAATTGGTCTAATTGTCGTCTATTTTCACGCTGTTGTAGTCGTAATATAATCATCACAATTAAATTTATTATGCTGGTTAGTAACTAATTGTACCTACTTAATGTCTTTTAAGTCGGTATATAAGTCGATGAATGAGCGTGAAGATAGATAAAAATTTTTGTTTTTTGTTTAATTCACACAATTTATGATTTTCGTTTTAAAGCAGTTATTGGAAGAGGCCCAAACGAAATTTTGATACTCACTTTTCATCTTCTAATTCACGAATTGGAAGCCATTTTGATCGAATTTGTTCATTTTTACAGCCCGAAGATGCCAACCAGCCGATATCCGTGCAATGGCAATTCGATGGGGTAAGGGAATTCGAAAATACTGACAAAAATATTGTAAAAGTCGTGGTCGGTAGATAGTTTTCAATATGATGAGTTTTCAGCAAAAGTTATCTTTTATCAAACACTTTTTGGGACAAAAGAGTATTCACTTTCTAATATTTCCTCTCCGTTTCTTATTCTTGTGTTTATTCTTTCACCAACTGCACACCCTATTAATATATTCTTCATCGTTTCTCCATTATACACACATGTACACATTTTTAGCACCAGCTATTAAATGATAAAAGATAACTTTTCATGAATCGAAATGTCAATAGCACACCCCTCCAGGGGTAGCGTTTTTTACCCTTTCACAAAACGAACTTCAATTTCTCTAATATTTTAGCGTCTTTTAGTAAGCAGTGATCCTTAATTGCATCTAAAAGGATCCTCAAGGAAGGTAGATTCCTATTTGAGATTCATTTAACAGTATTGGATAAGCTCAATGTTGAAAAAAAAAAACAATTTGATGAATAAGAGAGGATAGAAAAGGATATTTAAAAGGCATATAGGATTTGAGTAATCCTGCCTTTTTGAACTAGATAAGGGATGATAATAATAGCAAATAAATTGTTCGTTTGGCAAAAGGCATTTCCCACCAACCAAAACCGGTATGTAAGACAGTTATGGGACCCTTCTTCCTGACTGCTTAACGTCCATCGCCTACATTTTGTATGATTTACTGTTTTTTGATTTGTGGGGGTAGAGCACCTACCGGCGCAACTCTGAAGGGGTGGTTGACGCGGGCCTGGCAGCCGTGCCTGTGCCCGTAGAAGAGATAACTCAATCTCAAGGTGCTACTGTTGTATCGCAGGAACAGACCCCCGCGGCGCCCGTCGCCCCCGCCGCCGCCCCGCCGTCCGCCCAACCGCCTCCCGGCGGCGAGCCGGAGACGGCCGAGGGAGGCGGCTCGGAGGGCAGGGGCAGGTGCAAGCGCAAGACGTCGCAGAGCGATCGCAGCCACGGCAGCTTCTTCCTGCGCATCGGAGCCATCGGTACGACCCGATCTGACGCCCGTTGAGGGATTTTCAATTGCAATGTTCTGTTGCAGCGTTCGGATTGGGGACGATGATCTACATCGGGTTGGAGTTCGGGCTGTTCTTCGAGATACCGTTCAACTCGCCGTGCTATATGATCTTGAAAGGGGTGAATCCCGTGCTGCAGATGATATTCACTTTTATGCAGATGTATTTCATTTTCATGAATTCGAGGGTAGGTTTTTAGAGTTGCAGCAAGTGTGATTTTATTATTGTTGTGTACCTATTTTTAGTTGAATATTCATCGATTTAAAGTTATCGCTCGTTTCGGGCTGATGCATATTGTAGCTACGAATATTTGCGTTTGGATAAGGACCTTTTTCATCGAGTATTTGAAGGATATCACGAAGTACCACGTGAGGTACTTTAATGCGACGAATACAACCACTGATGCTGTATTCACTGGTAAGTACAGTGTGTCCAGCAGTGTTTAACAGTGTACTTAAGTTCGCACCATATGGGAAACTTTTTTATTGTTAATATTAGGAAAAAAAGTTATGCTTCATAAAAAGTTCTGCATTGTGTAAAAACTAAAATACAACCATCAGATATTAAAAATTTTCAGTCGTATACGAGGTTTGTCAAAAAATGTGATTTTTGCCCAAGAGTAAAGTACCTTTATTTTTGAAAATATCAAAAATTATTATAAAGAAAAAATAATTAGAATTAAAAATAACTTTCAAATATTCAATATTGTTTGTTTATAAAAATATTTTTTTCGACATTTTTTCTTGAAAAATTTCGTGAAAATGTTGAAAAGTTTTGCACTTTTTTGCACAATTAATTTAGGATGCACCGGCATTTTTTAAAAGTAGTACCGGATTTCACATTTCACTTTCCAAAGTTTTCACAGAGAAAATGTAAAAAAAATATTTTTATAAATAAACAATATTGAATATTTGAGAGTTATTTTTAATTCTAAACATTTTTTCTTTATAATAATTTTCGATATTGTCAAAAATAAAGGTACTTTACTCTTGAGCAAAAATCACATTTTTTGACAAACCTCGTATACGACTGAAAATTTTTAATATCTGATGATTGCATTTTAGGTTTTGGACAATGCAGAACTTTTTATGAAGAATAACTTTTTTTCGTAATATTAACAATAAAAAAGTTTCCCATATGGTGCGAACTTAAGTGGACACACTGTATAAAATTCTACCAAAAAATTCATTGAGCGATTCTAATTCACCTTACAATATTACAGAAAGCGTAAAATTACACAATCTTCGCAACGCCAACGCGATATTAGGCACCCACAGGGGTTCTCCGGAACAGATGTTCGATTTGCGCACCGTACCACCACCCACTACAACCCTCTCGACTCTCTTCAACCGGTTCATCACCACGCTGAGACCCACCCCCCGCAACGCCAACCCTTCTTGTAAGTACCCCGCAACACCAAAACCCCCGTCACACTAACCCACTTTCCCCCAACAGGGCCGTTCGCGCCGCCCACGCCGTCCAAGAACTACACCGGCAACCTCTGGAGGATGATGCCCACCACTTCGACCACCACCACCACCAGGTTCACCCCTCGAACCACCGTGGCCAGGGTGTGGCGAGCCGTCTCCACTGCCATAACTTCGACTACCACTCCCAGCACCACCACTTCTACTACCGCCACTACGACTACTACTACTACTCCGCTGCCGACTACTACTCCAACTACAACTACCACTACACCTTTTTCTACCACCACGGAGGCCAGCACGACAACTCTGTCGTTCGGGAGTTTGTTCGATTCTAACCTGGTGCGCAGCATCACCGCTGACAATATAAACAGTGCCTCTACTGGTAAGTTCTAGTTCAACTTTTAATCGCTTTATTGTGGTTGTTATTTTGCAGAAAACAAAGCGGTAGAGCTGTTTCCTGAACTGGGCAACGCTCTTTCATCCAATAACGACACCGAATTCCTCAACGACATCGTCCCACAGGCATTTTCCTTCTATGGCTCCTACAACGGAACCGCCAACAATTCCGATCGCTGCGGCAGACTGAATATCATGGGAACAATCGTGGAAGATTCGGGACCTTACCTCTACCCTTTCATCATCGAATTTTCGCTGATAGGAGCCGCTGTTATCTACGTGATGTGGAAGCACATCGGCAAGAACCCCAAGTAAGTCCAACTACCATCCCTTTATACCCTCATTAATTTAGAGGTTCTTTAAAGGTATGTTAACCAAGAGAATTTAGAGCACCGTTTGGAAATTATGCTATCTCGTAGAGCTGTAGCGCTGGCGCAGGCACAACAGCAGGGCAGAGTGGATTGCGTTGGGGCTTCCAAAGGACTGTTCTTCGGTCTTCTGATGCTCGTGGGTTCCCTCATCTGCCTCATCCTGTTCTTCGTGTTGATTTCTAACGACACCTTCAAATTGCTGGCTGTATACCTAGCGGAGGTGTCGCATTGCGCTCTGCTAGCCTTGAGTATCGTCGCCACTTTGATCGGATTCATACGGTGAGTTGTTGCGATTGCGAAATCAGCGAGTATCTAATGGTGTGTTGATTGGCAGAGTGAAATCGCTGAAATTCAAGAAGGAAGAGCAAAGCGACCTGAACGACATCCTGCTGAGAGTGTCGGCTTTCGGTTTGTTCCTGTACGCCGTCTTCAGCGTCATCGCCGGCCATCTGAACGCCTTCTCCGTGGAGGTCAACCTGCTCGCCATGATCACTGGAATACTCGTCGTTGTACAAGTATAATTATTTGCATAATTCGCGAGATTTCGTTGGTATAATTCTGGATTTTGTCAGGTGCTGCTGCAGTTGCTGTTCATCGCAGATGTCTCGCGCCGGCGGGTCCACCTGCCGGAGCACGACAGGACCAAGCCGGGGCGGCAGGTGGTGACGTTCCTGCTGATCTGCAACATCACCATTTGGATCATCTACACGTTCGAGTCGAGGAAGGTGGAGAACAACCCGGTGCAGCTGAGATACTACGGCTACTTGACCTGGTCGATGGTGCAGAGATTGACGTTGCCGCTGTGCATCTTCCACAGATTCCATTCGGCCGTGGCGCTGGCCGAGATTTGGAAGACGAGCTACAAGCCGCGGCTGGAGTAGATGGAAGAGGAAGAGATTGAGGATTGGTAAATGAGAAGCGAGCGCGTGCCGGGTTGGTTTGCTCAAGGTACAGCAAATTTCGAGACTGTTCAATTAATCATCTCTTGTAGGGAATTTCGTCTCGCTGACGGGCGCGTGGTCGCTTCGTAATTTTATTGCTGCGTTTGTGACTGTTTTATACTAACAAACAATTTTTTCGGACGTTCGACGTTCTTTCACTGCGAGACCAATTTTACTAACTTGTCGTACGCCATCGATTCATCGCTCTCTGGTTACCCTTTAATTTGATGAGACCAGTAATTTCGAACATATACTCAAAGAATAATTACTCGTCTGTTAATTAACAATTCGTTGTCTTTGCTCAATTTCATTATTTATAGATGTAATTAACTTATTGTATGTATAGCATTATTTTTTTACTTTTCTCTATCGTATCGTGACTAAAAATTATTTATTAACATACACTTAAGACTTTTCCAATTTCTAATTCAACTTCAGTTTCTTCGGTTTCAATCTGCATCTGTTCCATTTAAGGTCTTTGTGATGCAACAAATTATTTTTATTAATGTATACAGGGTGTTTCAAGTTTATAAATTGAGCAATTTTCCACAGTTCACCCTGCATTAAAGTTCTAAGCTATGCGTGTTAAATGAAAAAATCGAAAGGTGCTTAAATTAAATATTTTATAAAAAAAAAACCAACAGTAATTTTTCCTTAAACGAACAGATCAGTTTTCATTCGCCCCCGCAACACAAGAAGTTATAAGAAAAATGATAAATTTATATTTTTAAAATATTTCATATACATTTCATATATAAAAGAATTAGTCAAGGGATTTATTTATTTATTTATAAAATTACAAATATATATAAAAAATGATATTTATTTTATGAAGTTTATACGAAAAGAAGACCGTTCTCTACCACACAATATTTCTCGAACACCCCCTGTTTGTAGCGCAAGCAAAAACATATCTTCATGAAGAAAATTGTCTCATGTCTTCTGCAGATGTAATTTATAAGCACATTTATTTAAATCTTATAAATAAAAAAACCATTAAAAAGTTTAGAATAGTTCCTGCAAGTTTGTCGTGTATTAATTAAATATACCTAGTCAGTATGAAATTTATAATAATTATTACGAACGTCGGTCGGTTTCATTTTTACGAGGCCATCCGAAAAGTCGTCGAAACTTTACAATTCGATCGTTTTAAAAATGGAATTTGTAGGAACAAATATTGATGATAGGATTAATATCGAGATTATAAGGATAGTAAGGAAAGTTGAAAGAAGTTAAGGAAATTTTCGGAAAGGTTAGGAAAAAAGATAAAGCATCATTAGTACAAAAAAAACACTGTTAAAAGAACGAATTTTAAAGTGTTCTCCGTCTCACTAACACTGCCCCTCTTTTAATCGTAGCATTTCTAGTCTATTAGGTTTCGAAAAATGTGAAGCCTGACGTTCGATTGCGATGTCAAACCTATAACTAATGTATAATTGAACAATTGTTCACGATAAAATGAACAAATCGGTGTAGGAATATGAATTTTTATACTAAATACATACGTTATTGTCGACGATAAGCCCGTACCAAAAATAACCAAATGTTAGCAGGTTGTTTGAAATTTTGGTGGACGCTTCAGCTCCTCCACTGTATTTTACAACCAACTTTTTTATTGTCGAATTTTAATGAGTGTTTCGTCCAATTATTTACTTACACAATAACGTATGTAAGGAGGTTTTCTCGAAAATAATGCATTATACTTTACAGGGTATAAGTAATTTTAGCTAGGACTTGTAACCGGCAACACAATTTTCTTACTTTTCCTACTTTTAATTTATTAATGTGTGCATTAACACATTAGATAAAGAAAATTGAAGAAAATCTTGTTGCCTCTGGACATTCTGTGAAACCTTGCATCATTTTCGGGGACACCCTGTAGATATGTTTTCCCCTTTGCATTTATTTCGTTCGGATGTAAAACGAGGCGAGCTGAGAGTGGCATATTAAGTACTTTTTATAAAAGCGGTTCGATATGTTTTCAATTATTTTGATAAACCGTTGTTACATTTACGATTAGATTGTAAACAAATAAAAATTTAAACAACTCGTAGTGGTTAGTCGCTTAAAGTCGTAAGTTAACTGTAACTTAAGTCCACAAGGAGTTGATTGGAAGGCGAATGTCGAATTGCACGGTCACTCTGTAGCAGGAATTCCCCAAGGAATTCAATTAGAAATTGATATCGATTTTACGAGGGCGGTTGGATTAGTTGGATGCACTTCGACCTTCGGCCTGTAAGTATACTTAATATGTGTCACGTTTGATATACTCGTAATAATGTGTAGATATAAATGTGTTTTCTTTATCTAAAAATTGTAGCGAGGTATTCGGAAATGTATGAGAGTGCGCTCTGTATATAAATCCAGATTCGTTTATCGAAATGTTTTCAATTCGAATATTATTACCATGTGTATTATAAACTAAGTGTAAGTGTTTTGATTTTTCTGGAAGAGAAGCGCTCAAAAATGTGAATTTTAACGCACTGGTAGGGTTGGATTTTTGAGCGGTTTTGCTCGTTTAAAAAGTTTTATCTTTGCTTGGTAAGTTCGACGTGTAATCGTGTTTACTTGTGGATGTCCATCGATTTATTATACACACATTTTAAATGATTATTTATTTATTTAATTACAAAACTTATAATTATAACAAATTTGTTATTTCTATGCAGACTGTCGTTAGAAATATAGCCTTAATCTTATACGACTTTTTAATCCTATAACATCATTGTATTTTGGAAGTTTAACAGACGAACACATTTGGGATTTCCAAGGGCATTGCTATCATGTACTGGCAAATGTCGCTAAGAAACCCCAAAATTGCCCGTGAAAAGGCTCTCCATATTCCTGGGATTGCAGGCGATGGTTGTTTCTTGCAAAAACTTGGGACTTAACAGGCCAGTAAAAGCTAATCGGTCAACTGAACCTGTAAGGCCCAAATCATCACCAGAAATTGAACTCCACAATTCTCCATAAGCTCAAATTTTTATACAGAAAACTGCAACATATACCCGACTTTCAACAATCATTTATCTACTTTCATTAATAATTACAGAACATGATAATGCATTCGATAACTATAAGTTTGTGTGACTTGCAAAAATTCGTTATTATACTTCAAAATTAGCTGTTAAAAATATTCGTAACGCCTAACATTAGGGGGTATACCCGGTAATTAAACCAAAATCATTTACGAACATTTCATCGGCAAATATGACCTGCATGATAAAAGCAAACTGCGCCATTCTATATCCCTTTTAAGTCGCTAATGTTTTCATATCGAAATGCGGCGCTCAGCTTCTCGGTAGAATATATTTTATTTCTTCATAAATACAGGAAACGTGTACGTATCTTCAATATGGCGTCTTTAAAATGTTACGAAACGGTAGCGGACTCTTCTACGGTTGTCTTTCAAGAAACCCATCACATAAAGTAATGATTTATCGGCAGAAATTTCCCACGGGAGCCGTGCGAAGCCGTCATGCCGCTTCGTAGGAAGAAAAACCAGCAACCTGCCACTGTGACTTACTAACCTAGTAGAAAATATGAAATACGTCCCATTAAATCGTTTGATAGTTGGAAAATATGGATTAAATTTGATGAAGCAATGTTTATTTATTATATGGGGTGCAAGATAAGTCTTATTTTTCAGTTACATCTTCTTGATTTTCAGCTGCAAGTATGGCAAAAGTTAGTGAAGTAAATATTGAATTTGTTTAAGTTAGGTATTCATCAATTTTAAAGATGAATATTAAATTTTAGCTCCCAGAATTGGCCCATTTCCTGAAACAAATAAACAAATTTTCGCCAGAAGTCTTTACTACCACGTAATTAATCAATATATGAATTAATTCCAATTTCTAAAGCAATCATCCACCTACAGGATATACCAAAATTAGCTAGAGAGATATCGAATTTCCCAAAAAAAAATTAGACCGCCAGACGCACTTAGCATAAAGATTTCGTAACGTAAATATTCATAACAATTTTTTCTATACAGCCATCAGTCGACAATGGGCAAACCGAAAAAAAAACCTGTTACATTTCTAAAATCGCCATCTCTCGCGCCGAAGACGCCGATAGTTCGGTTCGAAAGTTTAAAGATTTCCGATAAGAACCGGAGCATTAAAGAAAGAGTGGGTAACTTGGACTGGGTAAATCAGTCATGTATAAGCGCTGCTCCAACAAGAAAACAATTTGCTCCGCCAGAATGGTTATACTTATCTAAAAACGGAGATCTCAAATTCCTGCTTGGCGCTCTTTCGACCAACATACCAATGACATACGCTTTATTATATTTATTCTGCGGTGCTAATGCTATAGTACTTACCTTGCAGAATCTTGAAATAATTTATTATAATTGAATATTGAAAAATTTGGTGATGGTTAAAGAACAAAGAATTTGATAGAAAAAATGTTTCCTTCTGCATTTCTTTTTTTTATTTAAGGCAGGAAACCACATTGAGTATTTTTATAGCATAAATAGTTAGCTTAATTATTCAAGAATACGCTGTCAAAATTTCAAAGCAAAATTCGCATCCTTTTAGATTTTATGAGCATAGAACTGAGTGGAATTCAAAATGTAATGAACTGATAATAATTATGAAAATTTATAGTGTGACTCGCTGGATGCTCGGAAAGGGGGCTGCGCCCTTTTTAACTTTATAAAATTACGAATTATATGAACTAACTTGTGAGATGATATTATGATTTTAAGTGTATATTTTTCTATAATTGTAGGAAAAAAAAATCGTGAAAATCGAAGTAAATTGTTCCAACGCCAGCAAAATTTTTAATTTTCATTTATTCACCTATATTCTTAGAATTTTCTAACTTATTTATTTACATATTTATTTATTAACTTATTTCTAACTTATTTAAGTTATTGATATGAAATCAAAACCTTTTTGATTTTAAATGAAAATCGGAATGGCTACACTGCACGCAATTGGAGAACTATAACTTACAACCTTCAACGGACATCACAGCGTAACTTTGTTATTTTTGGCTGAAATAATTCAAAAAAATTCACAATAATTGTTTGAAATATAAATAAAATGATACCAAAATTTGATTTAAATCCAATTAATTCTTGCCACCAAAAAAAAAATCCCAAAAAAATCAGTATCAAACAGCCTCCTAATGTGATTTCCCCCCTTAATAAATCCCCATAAAATCTCCGTATGTGTTATATTACCACACAACTCATAACTCTGCCGGGTAAATTGGACGACGCAAAAAGTACGTCCGTAAATCGCTATTATTCAAGTGCTCTTTGCTCTCCGTCAAGTGCTCGATGTAGGCGTGTTATTGTTCGAAAATTTTCTAATTGGTAAAAAAGTGGACGTTATAGGAGAGGCTTGGAAACTGAACTATCACTCCACCGAGAGGTGGTCTCCATCCGAGAAGGCTATACGTGCGCGCAATTGGTTAAAACGAAAGTTCGCTGAAAGATTTATGTTTATGCATAACGAAATGCGGGATTTAATCTGTTTGTAATCATAACTAACCGAGAGTCTAGGCGTACCTAAGTATCTACTATACGCATACGTAAGTATCTGTTTTTTCGAGCTAGTAGGTATTTACGCCATTTTGTTGTTTATAAGCAGCGCGAATTTATTGCGATTTATACAAAGTACACAGTCATGGTAATAAATAATTACTGGTTTGCGCGTATTAACTTCCATCCCATTCTAAGCAAATATAAAACATAAATCAATCTACTTAAGTACACGCCAAAAAAACTATATTATACACCCAATACGCGATAGGTACTCTCATTCATTTACCTACTAGAAGATTGGCAGGTTATAGGTACTTCCTGTAGCGAAACTATTTATAAACAACAGCTGGATTTGTGGACGCCGGAGGGCCTTCTATTTGCTCGTAAAACGGCCGAAGAATAAACGCAAGAAACGCATAACCTAGAGGTCCTTCCCGACGTGAGTATGGAAGCCGCGTGGGCCGGGTCGACTTTCAGTGCATAAACCATGTGCGAAATAATAGACCATAAGTATTTCAAAGAACAAACGGCTGAAATATCGCCGGCCGGTGGAAGAGATTTACGCAGTCCGGAATCACCGGAGTAGGACGATAAAAGAGACTTAAGATTTTAAGCGGCTTCTCGCCGGGATATATTTATCGTACTCGGCGCTCATAGGCGTAGAAAATCGTATATTTGCACCAATACGTATGAGTATCTATGAAAAATTCGCCGCTTACTTTATAAGGAAGAGACATTACGCTTTGTTCCCAATCACCAATTCACCAGTCAACCAGTACTAATTCAACAAGTTTTCAACAAGAAGGTGTATCTGCTGTACAATGGAGAAGACCACGACTTTTTTTTTAATTTTTTTTTCAAAACCGTGTGTTCTAAGAAGACCCTTAATGAAATTTTTATTTTTTTCTGTGGCCAAATAAGGCCGCAATTAATTTTTAAAGTTTGAAAAACGTCACACAATCGTCATACACTCTGCTCCAATCAAAGCGAGAGTTGCAAAGAGAAGTCACATTTAGCAAGTTTGCCACGTTTCCTATTACTCTTCTTTACTCCGCAAAATGTGCGTTTTTTGTATATTTATTGCAATAAACATTTTCTGATTTATCCATTTCTTCCATTACCTAATGGATAATTCGATATATTAATATAGAAATAACATCTTCATCTGTATAAATTGTAACCGATTTTCGTGTTAAAAACGCAAATAATGGTCCTGAAAAATTTATTTGGCAACATTCTTGTCAACTTCAATATTATCAGTAAAGTGTTTTGTGCCGAACTGCAATTCGGGTAATTTGTTTTGTGCATTTTTCAGAAAAATCTGACAAATGACAGTTTGATTTTTGTTCGTTTGTGTATTCTTTGTTACTGCGTTCGAAATTTCATACTATTTACTTATACAACAAGACGTGAGTGGTTTATGATTGGTTGATAAGGTATGAGTCAAAACCCGAAATTTTTAAATTTCAAAGGGCTATATCTTTTTAATTATAACACATTTTGAGCAACTGAAAACGGTTTTGAGCTCTAATGAATCATTTCTAATCGTATATTTTCTCCATTGTACTAGTCGAGTTGTGCAGTAGATTCATTTGTATTGAAATTTTTCTATTAAGCAGCCTTATACATATCTGTAATACAAAAAAATGAAATGCGTACGTAATATCCATATAAGTGAAAAACAAGATCGATCTCGATGCCCATACATAACGAGCAGTCACCAACGAAGACTTCATTTTAATATACCCAGACCGGTTTAAGGCGAATCTCGTTCGATACATATTTTAAATATATTAATATTAGTAATTAAAATAATAATTATATCTACCTACACGAGAATTTGCCAGCAGGAGATTAATATTCTAATAGGAATTTTGTGGCGATAATTTTGTAGCACGGGGGCTGAAAGCGCCCCTGTTTAATTAATATTAAGTTGTTTACCTTACACGCCGAGTTACGTGTGTACGCGTAAGCATTGACGTATGGGTACCTATATGGTAGATTTCTCTTTAATGTATGTACATTTAAAATTAGCCTTTAATTTATTTATAACATCAGTGTAAAATGCAATGATATATTGCAATAAGAATATTACACATTTTATTAATAAAAGTGATGTGGGTTAATTTGAACTAATTTCTTCTAAATTGTCATATTCTAATTGATTGTCAAAATATATACTTGACTGAAATTTCATGTATCTACCTACGAAGAAAGTAATGGACGTTGTAAGTACTTAAAAAACCCATTCATTTCAAATGATTTATAATCGAAAATTTAATAAATGCAGGATAAATCCAACGGAGCCTATCTAAAAGGCGTCCTTAATCGATTGAAGAGATTAGACGAAGAAATCGATGAAATTTTAAAATCGTTACCAAAAACGGATAAAAATTTGAGTTATATCAGCGAGAGTAATGAAAAAAGTGATGACAATATTAAGAAACGAACCAACGTTGCTATTTAAAACCTTTTTTTAGATAAAAATCCTTATTTATGTACATTATTTTATTACATATCTGATGCACAAAATCTTTCAATCGAAACTACCGGTAACCAATATTGAACCAAGAAATCTACACCTATACAGAACCTAAAAGCAAATAAATCAGCAAGTTAATTTCAATTAAATACCTAAACAATCTACCGTATAAAATACCTCGAGCATCCGATAAAAATAAAAAACCGCCAGAAAATACCTAGCGAATTTTCTAATTAAACGCCGCAATTACCATCGCCATATCTTCAACAGATACTCGATACTTAGCGCGTAATTTTCATACGTATACACGAGTAGTATTACGAGGAAAATCTTTAGTAATTCGCGCTAAGAGCGCCATTTATTTCGAATTGTCGCAGCGTTCTGGTAGCTCCCGTACCATCGGCCAACAAATCAGAAGTCACCGCCGCTAACTGGTAAGATTGGTTTCGGATTCTCCGCATTCTTTTGGCTCCCCGTAAATAATCGAAGCGCTGACGTTGAAAGACCGCTTTACATTATTCAAATTGCGTGTTTAATTTTAGACTAGATTAGAGCTCCGCACAAAGAGAGCTAAGAATTCGCATCTTCCCATATAACTGCATATTTGCATGGTGCACTTTTCTATTAGGATAGTTTGTTGCTGTATGAGCAACGCAAAACTATCTTGTAATACAAAAGTTTGTATGCATGAACACGGTTCGATTAATTTGATTTTCCTGAAGTGTTTTCGATCATGTAGAGATCTTGTTAGGAGAGCGTCGGCGATAAAAAATGCGCTTCAGCGCGGCGAATGTATTATTCACGAAGTTAATACATGTGTATTGGTGCTATGAGCGCTGCAAGTCGCACATAACTTCGCTAGAAATATTGTTATGGGCGCTCGGATGGGTTTTGCGCAGAAACGAGTCTCTGGAATTACAAGTTCATCAGTCTCTATCAGTCAATGGAGAAGACCACGATGTGAGATAGGCGGATTTCGGCAAAAGATACGATTAGAAATGATTTATTAGAGCTCAAAACCGTTTTCAGTTGCTCAAAATGTGTTATAATTAAAAAGTTATAACCCTTTGAAATTTAAAAATTTCGGGTTTTGATTCATACCTTATCAACCAATCAAAAACCACTCTCGTCTTTTTGTATAGTAAATAGTATGAATTTTCGAACGCAGTAACAAAGAATACACAAACGAACAAAAATCAAACTGTCATTTGTCAGATTTTTCTGAAAAATGCACAAAACAAATTACACGAATTGCAGTTCGGCACAAAACACTTTACTGATAATATTGAAGTTGACAAGAATGTTGCCAAATAAATTTTTCAGGACCATTATTTGTGTTTTTAACACGAAAATCGGTTACAATTTATACAGATGAAGATGTTATTTCTATATTAATATATCGAATTATCCATTAGGTAATGGAAGAAATGGATAAATCAGAAAATGTTTATTGCAATAAATATACAAAAAACGCACATTTTGCAGGAGTAAAGAAGAGTAATAGGAAACGTGGCAAACTTGCTAAATGTGACTTCTCTTTGCAACTCTCGCTTTGATTGGAGCAGAGTGTATGACGATTGTGTGACGTTTTTCAAACTTTAAAAATTAATTGCGGCCTTATTTGGCCACAGAAAAAAATAAAAATTTCATTACGCGCCTTCTTAGAACACACGGTTTTGAAAAAAAAAATCAAAAAAAAAGTCGTGGTCTTCTCCATTCGGAGTTTTATAACGCCGTTTGTGCTGGAGTTAAACCTAATTTAATTTTGCCTACGCGGTCATTAAAAGAAATTTTATTCGCCTTATTTTCCCGGCGACGGTTTTTTCTTTTCATTAGAAACGGTAAATTTCTCTGCCACATTCTGCACGTATAAGGATTTTATAGTTTTAATGCCCGTGATAATCCCCGCGAATATTCCTAATGTCGTTAGAGGTGTGAAATTACTGCTTTACGCTAGGCTTGCTTGACGAAGCGTGAAGCATCAACCCCGCGTTTAATATCCCGGATTCTCGGATTTTTATAGCGAACGGCAACGTCGGAACACGACCGAATCGGATAAATGCAATCAATGAAACAAAAGAAAAGTAAACGAAAAAAAAAGCGAAGAAGGAATCCATTCGGATAAGAAGAGGTTATCCAGCGATCTCCAACTACCTTGTTAAGAAATGCAAACAATACCAATACAATGGTTTAATGTGAACCATATATTCCTTGTAGGTAATTATCGAAAAAAATGGGAGAAGCAGGCAATTGAATAGTGTACGGAGATTATGCGAATGTGCGATGGACTGGATTGGAATGTTCGCCCACATGCTCCACCGCCGAGATTTATGGCTGTTAATTGTGTAATAACGGGGTCATTTTCCAACAGAATTATCAGCTGCCATAAATGTTTAACACGCATAAACGCTTCGCTCAACACATTACAGATAGTCGTTTTTCAACTAAAAAATACTCGCTTAAATTTTCCTCGCTTATTCACTCTCTCCAACAATAAAATTCAAATACCTAACCGATTGATATTCTACAGCTACAGGGATTATACAGTGTGTTTATTAAACAAGCGGCAAACATTATAGGGGTTGTTCGTTGGACTATTCTAAGAGTATTTTGTCATTTGATGATTTTTGGAAACCCTCTTTGTTTCGAAGATACAATATTCATCAACATCTTCATCATGAAACAGGCAAGTTGAAAAGAAGTAGAAGACCAGGAAGTCCAATGATACCAATTAATGTTATCAATTATGTTATCAATAAGAATGATGGAAGAGGAAAATATGATGGACATGGACATGATCGAAGAACATCCGAGTACTTCTAGGTACTTAAAAAATGCAAATATTTTGAATGAGTAATTCTTTACTCTTTGCACACATTTGTTTAAATTCCTCAACTATTGAAACTGATTCTTTTTACCAGCGGTGCCATCTAAAGTCATTAGTTTATAATACTCCTGTAGAAAATCTGGAAGACTGGCGAATTCGGATAACTACTGGGTGTAAATCAATATTATAAAAAACCACCCTGATGGAGTTTTTGGAAAAGTTCGGCAATAAATGAGGAGAAGATTACATACTTAAATCCTAGCTGGGGTCATTCATTTTCAACAGTTCTTGTAGATCACATTTAAATGTATTTTTTGGTAATAAAATGTTCTTAATGTCTAAAATTTTATTCGTCTTGTATCTTCAAAACAAAGAGGGGTTTCAAAAAATCATCTAAGGACGAAATTCTAAGGGAAAATTGCGCTTGAATAAAATTTTGCAGAGCCAATCCTGCGACCAGGTAACGCAAAAACTGTCCAGTTGACATCGCATGAAGCAAGACACCCTTTTGTTCTTTTGTCTTGCGCCGTCCATTCCGGCAAGCGATTGTTTTCATGCCTTGTTACTAGATACTAGTTGGTGCTAGGGATAGTACTAGTGGCACCACATAATGTGATGTACATGTCATCTTTAATCAGCGTTCCGCTTTTGTTCTTATTCTATTTCCACGGCGTCTTGAAACGAAACAAGACGGCTATTGTTCGCGAAACGAAGGCCCATCGAACACGCACAAAGGGTGTCTCTGATGGGCGTCGCATGGACGAATTAAATCCCATTTTTTCGACTCGAGGTTTTGCAATTCAAATGTATACAGTGTGGCCCTACAGAAAGTAAACAGTTACCTACATGTTAAAAATAGATCATTAATTTGTGACCAATTTGAGTTCGATGAATTGATATTTTTAGCGATATTCAAATGAACTAGTTGACGCACGAAGAACAAGTTAATTATAATAAATAACAAGCGTTCGATGGAGAGATAAGCGTTATATTGGGAAATGAGGAGACCCCACACTTAGTTTGGTGAAAAATGCCAGCTCTATTGTACTAGCCCGTTAAAATTGTGTGACATGACATGCACGTAACATCATCGATTGTAAATCTATATTACTAATACGCTAAATGTCAGTTGTGAGCCATAAAACTAACAAAACGCTAAGTACCTACATACCTACAGATCACCATCATGTAAGAATATGTAGGTTAGAAAGTAACCAACAGTTAAAGTGTCGTAATTTAATTTATTAGACACCACCCTGTATACAAATTTCGACACGCACGAAAATATACAAATATTTTCATTCGTGTATTATACGAAACTCTTCCACCTGTCTTAAATATGTTATATTTTCATACGCAGTTGATTTATCGACGACTCCTCGACATTAAAATACGGACATAAATCCGAAACGAAAAAAAAAATCAGTCGAAATAAATTATGCCATAAAAGTCACGACACTACCCACAAATATTTAAAATGTTCCACTCAAACGCTTCTGAACGTCTCCGTGTAACCTTTATTGCTGTTAAACATGGAAATCCGGCCGCTCTTGCTCTCTTATCAATACGCGTCCATCTCTAGGTGGGGTACTTTCATAAAATCCCATTCCTCCGGCTAATATCTTAATCAAATTTGTGGTTCTTTCGAAACCAGCGCTCCCAATCGGACTGGATCGTTTCGCGGCTTCGAATACCGGAATAATTTATTGTATCTACATTTTTCGATAATAGCTCCATTTGGAGAAATGTTAGATAAGGAAATTCGCTTTCAATCGGCTAATGAGTGTGAAGAGATCGCTATCTCTAAATAGTGATAAGAAACGAGCTGTAATTACGCACTAATCGCCACCGGAAAAATTACTTTAATATTTTCGCTGGCGGGCGAAACGCATTTACGCTGCCCAATGACAACCGTTAATTGCCAATTCGAATTGCTAATCAGCGTAATTATCAATTGAAATTTGTAATTACTACTGCATTTTCGATGCGTATGTTAGCTATCTTCGACCAGAGATACCTCCGGATGATATACGTATAAATAAACAGATATTAACATAATGCTAATTAAATTCTCCACTGATGTGGTCAAAGTATTATCCTGGCGCAATCATTGAATTTATTAAATAATATCAATTAGCTATACACATCATGAAACACCCTGTGTATATAGCTAGAAAATTACTGCTCCTGTAGGTATTAGAGGTCAGTAAAATTTAATACGAAATAAAATTACCTAATAATTAATTTAAAGTCTCATTACAATGCGAGAGGCGCCCGTAAACGGTACGACAAGAAGATCTCGAGCTAATTGGAAATGGGAAATACCAACACAACCATTTATTGATAATTGCCGACTGTCGAAGAATGCAAACGGTCGTTGATGTGTGAAAAAGAAAAGCATCCGCGGCACTTAAATCGCGTATATCAACAACAATAAAAGTTCGAGGAAAAAACCGAATTCGATCGACGGCGAGATCGATTAAATGGAAAAAAAATTAATAACTTTTAGAGAATTAATTAAAATGTAGTAGGTTAGTGAGATAATATGCTAGGTATAATTTTTTATACAGCAGCTGCAACATTCTTTATAAGAAGTGATATTGGTAATTATTGAACTCACCCTGTATTTTCCAACGTTGCCGTTATTACGTTTACGGTAAAATAAGGAAAAATTTTAGCTGGTCAAAATTTAAAATCGGGTCAATGACGACAAATTACAGCCTACTGCAAGAGCAATCATGCAAAGAAGTACGAAATCATTACCGACGTTGCTCTCTTTGCCAACGATCTCCGCTATTTTATAATAAGTCGCGATATTAACAGTACGATCTCGTCTAGACTCCATAATTATTTTTAATTCGTTGCGTAATGGCCAACGACAAACCCATGCTCGTTATTTTCTCGACCGATTCCGTTTTTTTTTCCAACGAAACTTTTTCATTCTTCGACCTCATTACACCCAGAACTAGTACTAGTTTCATTGTGAAAAAGAGGTTTATTTTAATTTGCTGCACTGACAAGCGTATAATTGGATTTGGATTATTTAGAGAAAATTGTGAAACTCCATAATTGTTTAACCTTCTCTCTTACAATTATAAATTATAGCAGGTATATTACCTATTTTTTTCCAGAAGTGTAAATTGAAATAAAATTGCTTATTATATACAAAGTATTTATTGATATTGGTATTTATTGGGTGTGAATCCTTGGGTGATTTTAAGGAGAAAAGTTCGTATCAATGTAACGTATGTCGCAAATCTTAGTTTTTGAGCTACAGGGTGTAAAAAATTAAGAAAACTTTTTTTTCATACTTCTCTTATCACTCCAGATATTTTATGAAAGTTTTGTACAAACCTTTTAATCATTAAAGGATCATTTTTTGACGGAAAATAAGCGTTTTGCAGTGACATCCGTATGGGGTTTGAACTGAATATTTTTGAAGAAAAAAATGGTACGCCACTGCTTTTTCTAAAAACCAAAATTACTTTTGAAATCCTCATTTATTTTAGAGCAAATTTGCTCCAAAGATTAAGAGATTTACGACATATACATATATTGATATGAACTTTCTTCTTAAAATCACCCAAGGATTCACACCCTTAAGTATCGGCATTCAATGGAGAAGATTACGACTTTTTAAAATTTTTTTTTTTTCAAAGCCGTGTGTTAAACCGTGCCTAAAAAGGCGCGTAATGAAATTTTAATTTTTTTCTGTGGCCAAATAAGGCTGCAATTAATTTTTAAAATTTGAAAAACGTCACACAATCGTCATACACTCTGCTCCAATCAAAGCGAGAGTTTCAAAGAGAAGTCACATTTAGCAAGTTTGCCACGTTTCCTATTACTCTTCTTTAGTCCGCAAAATGTGCGTTTTTTGTATATTTATTGCAATAAACATTTTCTGATTTATCCATTTCTTCCATTACCTAATGGATAATTCGATATATTAATATAGAAGTAACATCTTCATCTGTATAAATTGTAACCGATTTTCGTGTTAAAAACACAAATAATGGTCCTGAAAAATTTATTTAGCAACATTCTTGTCAACGTCAATATTATCATTAAAGTGTTTTGTGCCGAACTGCAATTCTTGTAATTTGTTTTGTGCATTTTTCAGAAAAATCTGACAAATGACAGTTTGATTTTTGTTCGTTTGCGTATTCTTTGTTACTGCGTTCGAAAAGTCATACTATTTACTGTACAACAAGACGTGAGTGGTTTATGATTGGTTGATAAGGTATGAGTCAAAACCCGAAATTTTTAAATTTCAAAGGACTATATCTTTTTAATTATAACACATTTTGAGCAACTGAAAACGGTTTTGAGCTCTAATAAATCATTTCTAATCGTATCTTTTGCCGAAATCCGCGCATCTCACATCGTGGTCTTCTCCATTAATAAACACCCTGTATACAAACTTATTTACCAAAGAAAAACGATCATGAAGGTGTTGTTTCGTGTTTAGAAGCAATAAAGAGTCGCGTGCGTATTTAGTCTGGAAAGAATATCGTCGAACATATTCGAGAACACTGAACAAACACAAGAACAGTGACTGTGGGCAGTACGATCATTACTTTAATTTCAGTACTTTACATTTGTATGGCCTATTACACCGTAATCTATTGTTCGTCTGCTGAGGATGCTATAACTATGCTTGATTTGGTTAATGAATGTCATTGTTGCGATTTTTTTCTCCTTTTCGGATGCGCACTCGTCGATTTAGGCCCCGTTCGATTCGCTTAATTAGAATAAGTGTTTCTTTTATAGAGTCGCGTGCAGGAATGGCTGTATACACGACATCGCCTTCGTTAAAATCCACTTCCATCTACACCACAAAATACTCATAATAAGTCCAGCATAGCAAAAATAAGAGAACGTGTAACTGTACAAGAAACAAGTGGTCAGGATGGAGGCATTTAGGCCCGGCAACGGAAGCATTTAAAGGCAAAACGAACACCCCGACGGGTCGAGCGCTGGCAGAAGAGGCAAAAGGAGAGCCTCGACTCCTTCGCGGTAACCTCTAGCGTCCGCGGCGTCGTCGAAGCGGCTCCGCGAGCGCAACCGTGCCGGGCGAAAGGGCGACCGGGTCGGGTGACCGGCGTTTGCGCGGCGGCTGAAAAGCCGAGCGAGCAGAGGCCACACGACCAAGATTAATACCATCGAGCCGAGAACATTATGAGTTAATTAATTGGCCGGCAATAAAGAAGGAACCGCATAAAGGAGCTTATTTCTGCGCCCGCATAGCAGTAATTGAGTATACCTGCGCTCACGACGTTGAAAAAGAACGCCCGATTTTAATTTATTGCGCCGAAGAGTAATTGGAGTTTCGGTTTATTTTTTTTTTCTCTTCATATCTACTTAAATGTTATCCGTTTATAACGAACTTCGTTGAAATAATATTTTATTGAACCAAATATTTCATTAACGTATACTTACTTAATATTTTAATTTACGAAGTGCATAAAAAGACTTTCCTGCTGTTGAAGGTGACGGCCAATGGCCTGCTATCGTGAAGACTTCGTAAATCAAAATATTGCCGTCCATACACGTTTATTACCCGTTAAAAATTTTAATGCCCAATAATTTATTTCGTGCATGTTCATAAAAGTTAAACGTTTAGTAGATGTCGAATAAAAAATTACAATATAATAAATTATCCGCACTGTAATAGGTGTAACTTTAGATTAAATATACGATTTCATTTTATTAAAGGAATGTTTGTACATCTATCTACTTATGCAAATATACGTTTGTTCTTATAAGACTCTGGATCTTCTAAAAACTACTAAAAATAGAGAAGAAAATGGTATGAAATTTTTAAAATTTAATGAACAAATGGGTGGTGAAATTCTGTTAGATTCTCGCCAAAAACCGTGAACGTGCGTGGCCGGCTTTAAATCCGCCTCAAGAATTTGTAGCTTCTTCGTTCGTTCTGGTTGATTTGTTCGTGTCATGGTTTTGCATGGGAAATAAATACATACATTTCCGAGGAAATATCGTTCTCTAAACTTGAATTACGCTCTCGTCCGAAGCATAAAAACGAACTTTATAGCATCGGTAATTGTGTACCTGGCGCCCGATCGGTAGAACACCGGCTTTTATTGATTTAACACGTTACATAACGCGAAATTCAGATAACAAAACTCAAAACTCGATTCCTGAACAACTACCTTTCGAATGGAGAAGACCACGACTCTTTTTTTAATTTTTTTTTTCAAAACCGTGTGTTCTAAGAAGGCGCGTAATGAAATTTTTATTTTTTTCTGTGGCCAAATAAGGCCGCAATTAATTTTTAAAGTTTGAAAAACGTCACATAATCGTCATACACTCTGCTCCAATCAAAGCGAGAGTTGCAAAGAGAAGTCACATTTAGCAAGTTTGCCACGTTTCCTATTACTCTTCTTTACTCCGTAAAATGTGCGTTTTTTGTATATTTATTGCAATAAACATTTTCTGATTTATCCATTTCTTCCATTACCTAATGGATAATTCGATATATTAATATAGAAATAACATCTTCATCTGTATAAATTGTAACCGATTTTCGTGTTAAAAACACAAATAATGGTCCTGAAAAATTTATTTGGCAACATTCTTGTCAACTTCAATATTATCAGTAAAGTGTTTTGTGCCGAACTGAAATTCGTGTAATTTGTTTTGTGCAATTTTCAGAAAAATCTGACAAATGACAGTTTGATTTTTGTTCGTTTGTGTATTCTTTGTTACTGCGTTCGAAAATTCATACTATTTACTATACAACAAGACGTGAGTGGTTAATGATTGGTTGATAAGGTACGAGTCAAAACCCGAAATTTTTAAATTTCAAAGGGCTATAACTTTTTAATTATAACACATTTTGAGCAACTGAAAACGGTTTTGAGCTCTAATAAATCATTTCTAATCGTATCCTTTGCCGAAATCCGCGTATCTCACATCGTGGTCTTCTCCATTCTTTCAGCAGCAGTTGCTCTACACTGGCATAAAAAACTCGAAATTAACTCGAGTGTGAACGCCGATTTCCGTCTGAAGCGGTTACCTGAGTGACACCGCGTATCTCCCGAGAAAAAATTCGCACGAGAAGAAGAATACCGAAATGATAAACCCGCGTGACAGCCCGCTATAGCCTGCTCCATATCAAAATCAGCCATAAAGACGATTATTATTTATCCTCAACCGAACATATCTGATTCTAAAATCGACAATGCGACCGGTCATTTCAATGGCATCCGACGCCACAGCGGCGTGCAAAATCGCTCCTCAAATTCGTACACTAGCCGCACCAACAATTTTCTTTTAACAATTCGTTTCACTCGTCCTTCCACATCGCCGGGTCCCGGCGCTCCGTCCAGCGGAGTCGTCGCGCTGGCACGTTTGACGCTAAATGATTCGATTATTCCCACTAGGAAAAAGAGCTCCGTGAGCATGTTATGGTTGAACTCTCGCGCATTCCCGCTCGAAATAAATCCGAAGGAGGCCTGCGATCGGTACTAACAGATGGTACAACACGGTACGATGCCGCGTTGCGGAATCTTCGCCCCGATTTCGCTATATTATAGCTCCGATGCTAATGGAGATGCGGAGAGTAATTCGACCACCTTGATGATGGTCTATTTCGGAATTGGTTAACCGTAGAAAAATGGGTGTAGGTACTTGTATTCAAGATAATATAGTACCTACATTGCATGAGTTTATAAATATTCATGTTTAAGAAATATCTTACCAAAATACTCGTAATCAGGTAGGTTTCTGTCTTGATCACCTATTGATGTCTTTTCTCGAAAATCATTTTTCTGTCTAAATATACAGGGTGTAATTTCAGGTGGCGATTCCTCGTCATATTTTATGAAGAAAATTTCATATAAACGTGTGTCCTAATTTACTTCAGTAGCGTACAATAATTTTTCAATAATTCAATTTTTCAATAATTCAAAATCAGCGAAAATATTCATCAGTTATTCATGAAAAACCGATTATTTTATTATACCTTCAACCCCCTGTTACTCGGAAACGAAGCAAATTAGGACACAGATTTGTATAGAAATTTACCATGGCATCTACATTCATTTTCTCCCTAATATCCCATTAAACTCTCCTGCAGGAATTAGAGCATTAAATCTCAAAAGCTATTTAAATGCAACGAGGAATGCACCTCAACTTGTTCGCAATACAAAAAAAATCAATACACATAAATCGAGATTTATAATTTACCTTAAAGACATTGCATTATTATCGATTCCCTTAGCGCGGTGGTTCGTTAGAGAGATTAAATCATTTCGCGAAATTTATCCCGTTCCTTAATGACCCAATCAAGTATTAAAATTCATTCATGAACGCGATCTTTCCGGCTCGTACGAAACCTCTGCAGGCATTAAGTATTAGCTCTTGCGCGGCCCGGCAACTTCCATCTTAGAAAATATGTAAATGGGGATAATTAGTAGTTAGGAGACTGTTTCGCCTCTATGATTACCTTCGGGTTAGGTAAGATGAAAGCCTAGCATTACCTGCTCTTGTGCATTTTTTATTTTTACGATATTTCACTGCAGATGGTTGCTTCTGAAACGGTAAACAACAAAAATGTTTTACTCGATTTATATATACCCACCTATATCTTGTTATACACTTATTATATACTCTCTTGCATTTTTTTTATTATTCTTATAAACCATCTTAATTCCTATAATAACTACCTACTAAAGTATGATACAGATTTACACTTAAGTATAGAAGAAATAAAACAATCAATTGTAGATCTTCGGCTCATTTTTCATTAAGGCAACTCTTTTTATTTTTCTCTCGCGGTGCCGGCGCAGGGACGACGCGCTGTGCGTTACAAAAAGCGTAAAAAAATGTAATAATGTATTTGTTCCGTCGAGCGTGAACCAGTGATTGACTTTTATGCGTATTGAACTTTTTAGGATGGGCTCCGCGTCAGACGCACCGGCTAAAACGGATAGCGAATGGAAGCAGGAAACCCGCACGGCAACGATTTCTTTTAAATTACAGGTTGTCTGTTATTGATTTGAGGAATTAATGTTTATTTCTAGTTTTTTTTTGTACCTAATAATGTGTTATGCAGAGTGCCAATCTTCTACAATTTTACGTTTAGAATATATTATAGCTAAACTTCATTATATTTCGGCCTTGTTTCGTAAATAAGTAGAATAGGTAGTATCTCCGCTAGCGGTCGAGATTCACACAATTTTAAAGAAATCAACACCCCACCACCCCCTCCCGCGCCTACGGTGCTAGGGTATTCAGTCTTTGTTTGTGTGTCGAGACGAACGCATCACGCATCATCGAATTAATCGAATATGCCGAAGCATAAACGCCGTCGGCACAGCCGAAGTTCTTCCCGCAGCAAGCGCCGCGGCCGCTCCGCCGAAAATCAGCGATTAGAGAAGCGTCTGGCCGAAATGCAGCGGCAACTGGACGAAATAAATAGGCGAGGACGCCATTTTTTCGACTCTAATTTGTCAGAAGGTGACAATTGTTTATCGCCTCTCCACACTATGGATGTCATGGATGACATAGATCAAGCCGGTAGGTGAAATTACCGGAAGTTATTTTTGTTAATAACTAGTTATAGTGTTTTTGGTAACACTAAAATATTCCTTTTGGTGGGAATGTATGTTTTTGGTAACATACCTATAGTTGGAGGTTATGGTTGTTAATAACCCGATTAGTTAGTGTTTGTGGTAACACTAGAGCATTCCTTTTGGTGGGAATGTAAGGCTTTTTTAGCAACATATCTGTACTTTGAGGTTATGTTTGTTAATAGCCCTATTAATTATTGTTTTTGGTAACAATAAAATATTCCTTTTGGTGGGAATGTGTGTTTTTGATAACATAACTATATTTTGAGGTTATTTTTGTTAGTAATCCTATTAATTAGTGTTTTTGGTAACACTAAAATATTCCTGTTGGTGGGAATGTAAGTTTTTAGTAACATACCGATACATTGAGGTTAATTTTATTATCAACCCTATTAATTAGTGTTTTTGGTAACACTAAAATATTCCTGTTGGTGGGAATGTAAGTTTTTAGTAACATACCGATACATTGAGGTTAATTTTATTATCAACCCTATTAATTAGTGTTTTTGGTAACACTAAAATATTCCTGTTGGTGGGAATGTAAGTTTTTAGTAACATACCGATACATTGAGGTTAATTTTATTATCAACCCTATTAATTAGTGTCTTTTGGTAACACTAAGATGTTCCTTTTGGCGGGAATGTACATTTTTAGTAATATACATGTACCTTGAGGTTATTTTTGGAGAATATTCCTGATAGTACTCGTTTAATTGTAGATGACGTACAATCTAATAATCAACAGGGGGGATTGAGCACGAGTCATTGCAACCGGAATTGCTTCAGATTTTGGGAGCGGAGCCTGCCCCAACCGAAGTTACAGGCCCTCCAGTCCATGCAGCTATCGCATCCAGATGGGACAATATTTTAACAAGCGGGTTGGAGGAGGTTGCCATACAGGAGGCTTCTAAGAGCTATCTGAAACTCGGCAACATGTCAAATTTGAGGGCTCCAGATCTTAATCCAGAGGTTAAGGCGGCGGTGACATCCCAGATTATGCGTAGGGATGAACGGTTGGCATTGAAACAGCAAACTTTGTCAACCAGTATATCTGCTATTGCCCAGACACTATCATCGATCTTAGAGGAAAAGGAGGGGGGCAATCGAAAGTTCATCCAGGCCCTCAGTGATGCTGGTCGGTTGCTGTGTCATTTGCATCACGCTGAAACTACTACCCGTAGAGAGCTTATATCAATGAACCTGAACAAGGATTTGAAGGATACTCTCTCAGGAGCTCCCATTGGTAATTTGCTTTTCGGTGAAGCTTTGGAGGAACGGGTTAGAGCAGCAAAGGTTTTGGAAAAGTCGGGAGAGGAGCTGAAGCAGCCCAAACCCAAGCTAATTAGGAAGCCACTCCATCCTTTAAACTCGAAGGGTCCAACTCGAATTCTAAAAGGAGCTCGAGTTGGACAACAATTCTAGAGGACTCCTTACCGTCAACCCACGGGACAGAACACCAGGAAGGATCACCAGAGCAGGAAGAGACAATGGGAAAAGCTCACGACCGACAGGATTATTTTGTCTTATGTGAAGGGTTATAAGTTACCTTTTATAAAAAGACCTTTACATAGGATTTGTCCGAAGGAACCTAACTGGTCTCCAATGGAAATTGTTTCTATTAGCGCCGCCATTAAGGATTTGTTACAAAAGGGTGCTAGTTCTATTGTAAAACCATGTAAAGTCAATCAATATGTATCAAAGATATTTTTGGTTTCTAAATCTGATGGTGGTAAGAGGTTAATCTTGAATCTCAAATCATTAAATATGTTTTTGAGAACTGAACACTTCAAACTTGAAGACCACAAGATTGTAACAAAACTCATTCAAGTACACTCTTTTATGGCGACCTTGGACTTAAAGGATGCTTACCATTTAATACCTATTTTCGAGAAGCATAGAAGATATTTGAGGTTTAAATTTAAAGGAAAGCTTTATGAATACAATTGTTTACCTTTTGGGCTAAATTCAGCACCTTTAGTCTTTACTAAATTAATGAAACCAATTTTGGCATTTCTTAGGAGTAAAAATCATACTTCCGTTTTATATTTAGATGATTTCTTGTTGATAGGTGAACCTTATGCGGAATGTCTAAATAATGTAAATTCAACAGATTTCTCATACAGATATTGGAGGGAGTCGGTTTTATTGTTAATTACAGGAAAAGCAAATTAATTCCTTCCAATTATATTACCTATCTAGGGTTTGTATATAATTCTACAAAAATGTCCATATCACTGCCGGAAAGGAAGGTGGTTAGCCTTACTAAACTCCTTAGGAGTTTTTTGAACCGTGAATTTTGTTCAATTAGAGATTTTTCTAGATTTATTGGCACTCTCTGTTCTATCTGTCCAGCTGTTAAATATGGTTGGGTTTATACTAAATGTTTTGAAAGACAGAAGTTTTTAGCGTTAAAACGGTATGGGGGTGATTTTAATGCGAAAATGAAATTATCACCTAACCTTAGGAGCGATTTTCAATGGTGGTTGGAGAATATCTCGGATGCCTCGAATATGATCAAGAAAGATTCTTATCAGTTAGAAATATTTTCGGATGCCTCCAAGACCGGATGGGGTGCGTATTCTAATGGAGAGAAAGCGCATGGGTTCTGGTCGGAAGTAGAAAAACATTATTCTATTAATTTTCTTGAACTTAAAGCTGTATTCTTGGCCTTGGAGTATTTTGCTAATACAAGGTCGAACTGTAACATATTATGTAGAGTTGACAATACAACAGCACTGGCATATATTAACAAGATGGGCAGTGTTCAATATCCTAAACTTAATTTATTGTCTCGTGCTATTTGGCAATGGTGCGAGAAAAGAAGTATTTATTTATTTGCGAGTTACATTAGATCTGAGGATAATGTTGAGGCAGATGCAGAGTCTAGAGTTAAACTGTCAGACGAGACAGAATGGGAATTAAATAATCTAGCATTTAGGAAAACCATGGTGTCCGTTGTTTTGTTCCCTATTGTGTTCCGAACCATTAATTTTCGAACCTGACGAGGATCTACTTTCTTACAGACGATCGGCTCATCCTTTATGGCGCAGGATTTCCCTGGTAGCAGGAATCTTATCAAGGAAGCCTTAAGAACAGGGTCCGTTCCAGAAGACTCTCTGGAGATTTGCTTAGCCTCAATTTGTGATTCCACTATACAACAATATAATTCTGGCCTTAGACTGTGGTGGCAGTTTCGGAGATCTAGAAATTTGCAGATTTTTTCGGCTTCTGTTCCCGAAATTTTGGAATTTTTACCCTACAATTTAAGAAAGGAGCGACGTTTGCATCCTTAGGTTGTTATAGGGCGGCTCTTTCTCAGATATTAGGTTCGGAATTGACCCTGGACTTTAGAATTAAAAGGTTTTTTAAGGGTGTTCATAGCTTAAAGCCTTCGCGGCCTAAGTACACCCATACATGGGATCCATCTATTGTTCTTGCCCATGTAAAAACTATGGATAATAAGAAATTGTCAGTTGAGGATCTTACATATAAGTTGGCAATATTAATTGCTTTAGCAACTGGTCAGAGAGTGCAGACATTAGCCAATATAGAACTGAGGAACGTTATTAGAAGCAATGATAAGATTATGATAATGATTCCGGCCAAACTTAAAACTTCAGGTAGAGGCCGCATTCAACCAACTCTTTCTTTACCCTTTTATGATATGGACCCAGATATTTGCCCTGCTAAAACCTTAATAGATTATTTAGAGAAAACTAAAATGATGAGGCAATCATCTAATAATCTATTTATTACATTTAAGAAACCTTTCCACGACGCTACAGTTCAGACCATATCTAGGTGGTTGAAAGTTATATTAAAGAAAAGTGGACTGGACTCAGGTATTTTTACAGCCCATAGTACTAGGCACGCTGCTACTTCGGCAGCTGCCAGAAAGGGTGTATCCTATGATAATATACGGTTAGCAGCAGGTTGGACGGAAAAGTCTGCCACCTTCGCAACCTATTACAACAGACCAATTAAAGAACAGGATAATTTTGCTTTTTCTGTTCTTGGTCCGTAGAGAGTTTGACTTTAATTATTACAGATAATTTGTAGTACAATACATGTTCCTTTAGATAAGTATATAGGTTATATTTATAAACCATATTTTGTATTTGTAACCCCCATTTAGGTTATAACTTGAGTTTGTTTTTTGTTCAACTGTGTCTGCCACTTTGCAACCTATTACAGCAGACCAGTTAGAGAACGGGATAACTTTGCCTTATCTGTTCTCGGTTCATAGAGGGTTTGACTCTAATTATTGATAACTTTTAGTACAATACATACATGTTCCTTTAGATAAGTATATCTATATTTGTAAACCATATTTTGCATTTATAACCCATGTAGGTTACAACTTGTTTTGTTTTTTGTTCAACGGTTTTGGAAAATATATTTTCTTTAAGAAAGGAATAAATTGTCGCAATTCGCTTTAAATAGCTACCTATTCTACTTATTTACGAAACAAGGCCGAAATATAATTAATAGATCAAACGAACTTACCTGGAAGTGAAGTTCGATCTTAATTATATGAGGCCTTGTTGAAGTAAATAAGGCTCCCACCCTACCCAATTTTTTCAAATTTCCCTAAAAATTGCAACAATTAGGCTTTGAATATGACTGAATACCCTAGCACCGTAGGCGCGGGAGGGGGTGGTGGGGTGTTGATTTCTTTAAAATTGTGTGAATCTCGACCGCTAGCGGAGATACTACCTATTCTACTTATTTACTTCAACAAGGCCTCATATAATTAAGATCGAACTTCACTTCCAGGTAAGTTCGTTTGATCTATTAATTATCTGTACATTTTTGACTCCATTTCGAGTATTTTTAGTACGAGAAAATGTTCTGCATTGATTTAAAATGCCTGGAATAGTCTGCATTAATCGGTTTCGTTTTAACATCCAGTTTTTCCATTTATGCAATCTACATCGAAAGCCATTATGCTAATCTCAGTATTTTACAGTGTGTAATACGAAAAGAGAGGATATTAGTTATTCAAAGATAGCCCATAAATCAGAATTATTCATTTTCAAAGCATACTGCGGCTTTATACCTATAAATTTCCTATAAGTTATTATAAATTGTAGATTGTACGCGCAGTGAATTCTTCTTCATGGAATTATTTGCTCTACAAAACGCTCTTATTTAATAACATTTTGTCCTGTGCAGCACGTACATACATATTTATAGCATGTCCCAACTGTGAGTTATTATAACGAAGAGTAAATATAATTACCTATATTTTTCATTCAGTTTATAATTAGATTGATTAGAGAAATCACAGCTCAGTAAGTTTACTGAACTAATTACCTACATTAACGTGGTATAAAAATACTAATTAGCACCGTATACAGCATGAAATAACTCCAATATAGAATGCCTAATTCAATCAAGATTTTTACCAGCAAAACCGATTAAGATGTTGCAGGAAAACCATCAAAATGTTTAACGATAATCTCGAGATCAGCCTTTATAGAAGTCGAATTCCGAGGAGGTTCGAGCCCGGATAGCGCGAGTGCCGTTGTAATTAATATTACGGCTTCAAATAAATATCATAATTAAAATCTAATCACCTATCTAAGCACCTCTCGTGTACCTTGTTCCGTTCGGTTTTTTTTCCTTTTCGTTTATTCCATCCAGCGACGAGCAAAATAAATAAAGTTTACGGCACCACGCCTCTTTCTTGTTCGACCAATTCGTTAACAGTTAATTAATGAATCCGACGGTGAAATTTCGTGTTAATTCCTCTGTCACGGAAGCGGAATCGATACGTTACTTTTATTAATAACATTCCATTTTTTACCGGCCGCCGACATAATTTATAGAGATCCGCTACATTTCAGGAATACCTTTTATTAAACGGTCGGCGGGCAATCACTAATTGATTGGGCTCGATTGTGCACGAAATAACGAGATTGTTCCGAGTGGGAAATATCTAATATGTGGACGTATCTTTCCCAGAACGCGGCGTACACTCGTACGTTTAGACACAATAGTTTAAAGTTGTTTATGAAGCCGTGTCAACCGCGATTGCACCGAATAAGGCGATCGAATCGCCGGTTATACGGAGGAGTGGTCGCCGCAGAAAAACCAACAAATGATGAAAATACTTCGATATTAGCTAAAAAAGGATTTTTTTCATCGGCGATTATTCCGCTGGCTGCTCTCAGATGGCAAATTGCGTTTTTTCCCGATCGTATACCGACGCCACGTAGGCGGTAACTGAAATTTATTTCTGTTGCGAGTAAACCAGATTTCCAAATCCACCATTCTATAGAATAAAAATCTAAAGCCATATTGGGTGTATATTGCATTAATTAGGGCAATCAAAAATTACTCACAATAATAGCCTCTAGAAAAATGGGTGGAGTTCAATTGGTTCCCGCGGTCAAATTTACCCAAATATAATCCTTTTTCGACTGGAAAGCTATCAGTCAATTGGTCCCCAATACCGGATTAAGGGTTTCTAGGAAGGACCGATGGGAATATTTATAATTTCAAAATTCTCTGGTAAATTTCGATTATGTATTTTCATTTCGTAGTACAATTTAATGAGGATTTTATGATTAGGGGAAATTTTTTGACTTCTGTCTTTTTTTTCTATTTCAATATAGGGAAAATCCCATCCCTTCCAGTATACTTCTAGAAAATTAGGTGTACTTTTCATAATAACAAATTTCGATATTGTAAAATATTAAGGTACTTTACTCTTGAGCAATATTCACATTTTTTGACATACCTCGTATAAGATTGATAAAATTTGATTTTTGATTGTTGCATCTTGGATTTTAGACCATGCAGAACTTTTTGTGAAGAATAACTATTTCGTAAAATTAATAATAAAGTTTCCCATATGTTGCCAACTATTTTTTGAAATCCGTTCGTATATTAAAACTAAAATAATTCTTTTTTTGTACAGAATTTTTCTTTTAATATATATTGTACCAATTGTAAAAATTTTAAATTACTAATGCTTAGATATTAAATATTTTTTAACACTAAGAGCTGCATTTTGTCCAAATTCTCTCAGCTATTTAAGTACACCAGAAGATAGCCAAATGATAGTTATTCATGCAATGTAAAATCTTATCTAATCGGATTAGGAATATTTTGACCGCGGAGACCAATTAGCCCATTAAATTTTGAAACTGGGGACCAATCGACCTGTAGGATTATGGAACCCCGCTGACAAAAATGACCGTGGGGACCAATTGACCAACACCGACATTATAGGTCAATGTTACAATATTCGCAAACCTCATTTAGAAATAATAATAATCCTGTGCTCAATTAACGGATGAGATAGACAAAATAATTGGAGATATCTATTTAAACTTCTTCGTGTTGTATGGGTAGGTAAAGTTTATTGGCATTTTTTCGCCTGTTGGCGAATTGAAATCTGGGATTGGTACCAATTTATTCTCGAGCAATATCTAGGATTTATTCGATTGAAATTATTTTAAATCTAATAATACACAAACGGTCAGTCGAATGTGTTTTGCATTCCGATTTTTATTCGGCTAATAATACCTATAATTTGCCGCTTTCAAACGCTGCGGTGGTAATCTGAATAACTGCATTTTATTTTATATACATACGGAAGATTTATTGTTTGGCCTCCAGCTTCTCAATTTTGTAATTGGAATGAATATTTGCTTTTCTCGATTCATCGAAAACGAGCGAGTTTCTCTTTATAATGCACCTGGTGATTTTTCGTTTAATTAATTGCGCCGCTGAATTTGGTTAAAATAAAATCAATTTCGTTTTTCATTTCAACCTACTAAATAAAATATAAATTACTGTATTCAATTACAAAATGACATCTTTTATTTTATTACATACAGTGGTATCTATATTATATGTAAACTGGTTTTGTGGTTGAGAATTAAAGTCGCCATCAGATAATATAATCACTTTAACCATACGCATATCAAATGTGTCTCTATATATGTTTGTCTGGAGCGTTGAACTTTTTTACCATACCATTATCCATTATTATAGGTGTAAGTACGCACTAATTACTATATCTCTTACCCATTTTCCGCGTTATTACCCGAAAGCAACCGAAAACCCGGCTAATTATCCGGTGTAACGAGAACCACTCAATTCGGTACAACATCCCATCTTATACAGAGCTCTTTCTATCGTGATTTCACACAGCCGAAAAAACGTACCGTGGATAATGAGGTGCGAGAATTGAAGTCATGCTACCAATAATTACATATTTTTTTCCTCCGAGTGGAAATCACTCGCCAGTGCGGTGCGAGCATTGAACAAATTTTGGGAATTGGAATTGGAATTTCGTTTGTGTTGGTGCGAGTTTTTCGCCGGGGCCGGGCGCGTTGGAAGGAAAAAAGAAAACCGAAAAAGCGCAGACAGGTGTGCATGCGTCCCTTTTGAATAATCGCCTTGTAGAAGTGAGCTGAAAAGATTGATCGGCGTTAAAAATGAGAGCCGAGGAACGAGAGGCGTTGACCGGCTAGCCAGAAATCGAATAACTTTGAATAAATTTGAATGCTAATGCGGTTTTAACTCCCATAACTATGGCATTAGTAATGCTTCCGTTCTTATTTTATGCTAATAAAAAACCGATTCTAATACCGAAGATGAAGATGCCATTTCCTTTTGCATCCTGCTTCTCGCAGGAATTTATATCATCCATCGGTTTTGTTTCCATATGTATCGAGTGTTGTTCGCGTCGACTTTGTCCTATAAATAAAACGGCTCGATTTCGATTTTAAACGCGAACTATTGGAAATATTCGAAGGAATTCCTTCCAGCAATTTCTGTTTCTATAGTTTATAAAAATGTTTATGTATAATTAAATATATTAAAACGCCGATTTTGTTTAACAAAGCTTCATAACTATTACCAGTCGATCAGATTAAGCGCCTATCTATTATTATTTTATATAAGCAAATGTTAAAATTGATTATAGGCATTAATAAATAATTGCTGTAAATGTTTATTTTAAACAGAGCAATTATTAGGTAGGCATAACGAAATGTTACCTTACTAAATTTATTGTAAAACAAGAATAAAATTGCATACAATGTTTCCTAACTATAATTTAAAGTGGGTATCATAATTATTTAATTAATTAATAACGCTGTTTATTTTATTAATTATATTTGTTCCTTTTTATGAATGACATATACCGCAACCTTGCCTTACATTAAACAGCAACATTACCTTAGGTGTTTCCAGGATTTGAATTAATTTATGAAAAATTCGTCAACCTTGTTCAATGTATGTAATAGGTAAATAGGTTGATCGTTCTAAATGATTTATAACTAACAATTAAGTTGTAGAAATTAAATGGCGGTTATAATCACGTACAACTATTAAAATAATGCAGTCGGCGATAATTTTTTGAATTAAACGCCCTAAATTACTGCGCGAGTCGAGCAAAAATCCTTAATCTGCGACCAAATGCAAAATTTCTAAGCCACGGTTTTCCATACTTATTATGCTAATTTCGCTTAACGCAACATTTATATATCATAAAATATTCGATTTATTCCGCAATTTAGGTAGTTTATTCTTAAATAACTTGTTTATAGTTAGATCAAGTAAGAGAGTTACGATATTAAAATATGGGTAATGCCACTTTGAGAGTTGTTTAGATGAAGTCGCTTGTTCGAGCGAATCGCTGGCGCGGGTTTTTTCATTTGCTTCAAATATGGAATGGCCGATAATTTTTATTAAAATTGAATTATCCAAACGTAGGTTTAAATAGGTATATTTAGTATCTGGAAAAACTCGGGGAATGATTGCTGAATATAATTGAATAAATTGAATTTTTTTGTAAAATTTAAGGAGTTCGTGATGCCTAGCCTATTTTTCCGCGTTTATAAATATTCATCACTAATATTTTTAACCGTTAAATTCCGTTAATAAAGTCTTCATCGCTGTATAAAACACAACAACCATTCATTATGTCGTCGAGGTAACTCAAAACAACAAACAGTTTTTAGTACAACGAAATTGCGTGTGAACAATAGGAATTTTATATCTTAATTAGCATAAAAGTCTTCTCAGTGTCTACCAGTTGATGTATCGGTTCAAAGCACGATTGGCAGTTATTAAAATGCCCTATTGTTTGTTAATATATAATATAGCGATCAATTTATTAAATATGTAATAAATAATACAAATATTCGAAGTGAAGATGACTTTTATAGGTACGAAAAATCGATTAAAACGAATAGAGTTTTCTCATGATTTCTTCTAAAAGCAGATACTAATCACATATCACTTTAAACTAATTGTATGCAATCTAATGTTAATTATTAGATAAGTAGTCGTTTATTAAGCAAAAAAATTAGTAACTTAATAACACAACCAGGCTATCTAAATCTTTTTAATTATACCTAACAAGTCGCTGTATATCCCAGAGCCGGCGTAATTAGAAATAGGCTTGAATTTAATCTATTTTTTCGAAGAAACCTAGCTATCAACTTCTACATGGAGCGAGGAATGTAATTTGGCGGTACGAAATCAATTACGGCGCGCATAATAGAGTTTCGAAATAATTTTTACTAAACTATTTTACGTAATGCGATTCGAAACCCGTCCGAAAAAACGGTGTAATAAGGATGATTCGCCGAAAAATCGGTACAGTTACTCTCCAGTTTTTTTCGTAACGTTATCAATTACAATGGAGTTATTCTCAGATCGGATCGAAGGCTCATTCTCCAACCTTAATTAAACAATTAACTGTTATCGCGATGCCGCGTTATGAAATTTTATCGAGTAAATAGGTTTTCTGGAGTTTGGGGTATTGATGAATGGCCCGGCGGAGTGTCCATATCGGTTACTCGAAGAGGACGAGAACGTCCCACTTCTAAATAGCGAGGAATATTGACAAATAGGCATACAAGTGAAGATGATAGATGCGACAACGGCACGCAAGGTCGTGGAAGCGAATACCGACTACCTGGGGCATTACTGTACATTTATTCCGGACCGATTTTAAAACCTTCGTCCGGCATTAAATCGGAAAATGCGACGTTAAACGCGAGAGTACATCAGACATTAATCAGATTAGCAGACGTATAAGGAAAGCACAAAACACGATCGAATCGATGTAAGCAAACTCGGGAAATTTATCTCGATGACTTACACAAAATTATTTAATATTTTTCAGCTGTAGTCCAGTCATTATATACATTTGGAAAAGAAAATGAACCGAGGAAGCTAAATTTTGGATATGTTGTGGGGAGTGCTTAGAAAAGCTTAACTTTAAGTTTTCGACCGGAAATTCCTTGTGCATTTTCCGCCATCTTGAAAAAAAGGGGTTTAATTCCATTTTTTGACGCTAACTCGGCTGTGCGTCGTCATACGAGAATTATTGTAATATACTTTTTTGTTGTTTTTTTTAGGCTCTACAATTTAGATCTTATGCATTTTTAACCTATCATTGATGGTTGTTAAGATATCGAGCGCGAAAGTTAAAAATAAATTCTTCGCAACCGATTGTTTGCTTTTTTCTCCTTTTTCGTGATATATATCGAAAAATTGTCTATCACAAAACTTGTAGAGCATGTTAATATCTACAAAATTGTTCTCAGGGGTTTTTTTGTTTGACAAAAATTACGACTCTTGGAGCGCCGTAAAGTTGGTAAGACGGTGGAAAGTTTTGATTTCATAGCCCGCGCAGTTGTATATATATATATATATATGTTGGAATGGATTTGCGGTTGTAGAGGAAATGATTTAAGTACAATAGAAATAAATAAAACAGCAAAATTATGAAAAATACGTTATAAATTTATTATGTAATTCCATTTCAATCGGTCCAAACAATCGGTTGCGAAGAATTTATTTTTAACTTTCGCGCTCGATATCTTAACAACCATCAACGATAGGTTAAAAATGTATAAGACCTAAATTGTAGAGCGTAAAAAAAACAACAAAAAAGTATATTACAATAATTCTCGTATGACGAGGCACAGCCGAGTTATCGTCAAAAAATGGAATTACACCCCTTTTTTTCAAGATGGCGGAAAATGCACAAGGAATTTCCGGGCGAAAACTTAAAGTTAAGCTTTTCTAAGCACTCCCCACAACATATCCAAAATTTAGCTTCCTCGGTTCATTTTCTTTTCTTCCCCGTTATTTCGTATATAATGACTGGAGTACTGGAGAATTGTCTCTTAATCCTCCGTGCGATAACGGAAAAGTTTGCGGTTTCGGTGATCTAACCCTTCCATAAGAAGTGTACACGTTTACATTAAATATTACACGGTTTGTGCGCTACATGATGTTCGAGGCACGAATCGGTTTCTTCCTATAGGTTATTGTATAAAATTAAATAATAAAGCATTCCTCAGTAGGTCCGATTTATCTGCTGCACGCGGGCACATGCCTCTGAGTAGAGGAAAAAACGCGCCGGGATGGGAAAAGAAAAACTGAAGAGAGGTTACGTTAGTGAAGAACGTGCCGTACCGAGCATTGTATTCATAGAGAGAATCAATGCCGATTTGGTTATCTTGGCCTTTGGTCTGCGGGCGAGAATAGTTTAGATAGAATTAATTAGTTGGTATGTATGTATGTGTGTGTATACAGCACGGACTCGTGAATTATAAAGGACTGTTGACGATTATTTACACTATTTTACATCGTTTAAAGCGTTGGCTATTCATCAAAAATACTCCTACAATTTTACTTTAAACGAAAATTTACCGGCATCACCGCGGGATTTCTCGTAATCGTATTTATCAATGTCATCTCGGAGATTTAGTATTACTGGTTCGGTAATTATTACCATTCTTTCGTCGAGATTGCACCTTCTTGGCTTCCTGGGTGCATTTTACGCGCTGTTTTGTAATGCATTATCGTTCTCGACATTTCGTTTTGTGGTTCTTCTATTAGCAATCTGCGATTAATTCGAAATTGCATCTTCTGTTTTATCATCTAATTGTGCTTTCCGTTCGATTCCGCTTAATTGCATGCCAATTACAGCTTTAATTAATCCGTTTTTTTAAAGAAGTGCGCGTATATCGGTAAAAATTTAATTTGTTGCTCGTTTTCGTCTTAATAAATTGATAATATTCATCAGGACAATCATAAATTAACAAGCTGTAAACGCGCTATAAACACAACTTTGATTATCATTTCAATATTTATAGCTCGAATAAAACTTTTGAGGACTTTATTAATAGATGTGTATCTGATAAAAATGTAGTCGTAAACTTGCGTTTGTTAAAAGGTTTTTACCTCTATAAAAAGCTGGTGAAAGGAGAGAAGAATTTTTTATAAATAAATACAATTTAATGCACTCACGTTAATTACATCTTTTGTCTATACGAATCGACTGGTAGCGAATGTACCTGAAACCAAGAGCAGATAAAATTACAATCATCTGTTTGAAGGGAATCAAATTTATACGATTTTAATTACTTAATTCTGTCTTATGTGCTCACGAGATGTACTAAAATGCCTAAAGGTCTCCTCGTGCTCGGCGATTTGATGTTAAGTGTAAGTAGTTCATCGGTTTTACGTCACTCAAGCTTATAAGATTGATTTAAATTTAAGAGCTTAGGAATTTAATATGCGTTACAAGGCGAATCTAATGATTAAATTCTATTTTAGTGTTTACTGAATGTAAATAAATCCCCATTTAATAGACGTGTAATATAAATAGAATTAGTTCGTTATTTATCGAGACAAGCGTACCCACTTCAAATCAATAAATAAAATGCATTCGTGGGTACTGCTTCTATATCCCGACCATTCCTCAAGCGACTTTTTCTTTTAATTAAATTAGATCTAATTATCTAAATTCTGTTGCTGCATCTTCGGCTAATTACTCATCCGATGAAACGCTAAGGAGATACATCCTTTAAGGAATCATCAGTGTCATTTACTTCGATTAGATCAATTTAATTTCTTACTTCATTTAACTGCGCTTTTTTTCAGTGGCGTGCAATTTAATGCCGATTACTGATTTCATTAAACTCCTCTCGAGACGGTTGTTGTTTTCCGAACAAAAAATTTTCAATTACCCAGCTAACTGGCTAAAGAAAATTAAAGAACATTGTTCGCCATCTCGTACAGTTTGTTCTTTGAAATAAATCGAAAATGAATATTGATTTAAATGAGGAGTTAATGTTTTAATGTGGAGTTAGGTTTTATTGCAAATTGTACGCCTCTGATTTGATTCGAGGAATCCTCTTTTCGGTTTTTATTAACGTCATGTCATTCCGATTTCTTTTTCTTTTTGAGCTTTTCGCTCAACATTTAGAACCAAATGCACATAATGAAGCCATAAATAGTAAAATCTTATCTAGATGACGACAAACGGAATATTCTAACAGCAAACTCCAGTAATTAGGAAGTTTTTTTTCGGTTTAATAGGATGCGATGAGCAGTAGGTATTTACCTATAAGAGTTAAAAATATTTTAATATCTTAGAGTTTATTGTTGGAATGCATATAATGAAATGGTAAACAAAAGGAATGAAATGCGGATAAACTAACATCATCCGGCATTGGTATATATAGAGCCGACTTCAACGAGCATCGCGGCCTTAAAATTACACACATGATTAATTTTTTTATCGCAAAGTGCACGCACATACCTAAATAAAATTATATATATTTCTTCGAGCGGTCAACTGCGTCCATATGCCTATTCGCGTTCGTTCGCAACAAAAACGAAGATAGTTAAAAGCAGTAAATCATAGCCGCAATTATCAAGGTGGCCTGCAGCTCCTTGAGTTATAAATTGTGTACTTCCTTCTTGTATTATAAGCGCGCCGAGTGCCTATTACCTTTCGAAGAGGCCTTTTGCAGCGGCACCTGGAAGCCAATCTTGCACCGCTTTCCGAGAATGCGCCCGGCGAAATAAAACACACGAGGTGTGTTGCAATACAATTCAAAAAATGTTCCTCGAGATCATTGTAATTTCCCCAAATCAGCTACTTCAGCTTGGCAACTGCGCTTTTTTGTGCGACATGAAGCCTTTTACTGAAGTGTCGAAGGCAATGTAGGTATCAGAAACGGGCATGTGAGGTAAATTCGTGCAAGAATCATCACCTCAACAGGTAGAAGTGAGTCGTAACCAAGTAAATTGTTCATTGTTGTGACGGCTCTTTGGAGGAGAATAATTTATCAAACGCAGAGGCGGACAACTCAAACAATACGTTATATTCCCGGAGAAAGTGTTATACAATCGGTGAATTTAACCCGGATTGTGTCACGGTTTATATACAGGGTGGTCAAAAGATGATAGGAGAATTTACATCGGGTGGCTGTAATTTAACAGAGTTAAAGGACATTTGTAATTTAATCATATTTTGAATTAGGTTGATGACTTACCCTGTATATTAGTAGTTTTCACTACAACCAATTTTTTTTAGTACTTTTTTTTATACAAGTAACAAGAATAAAATTTTTAAATAGTAGGCCTCCAACTGTCAAAGTCAATTCTGTCAATTTTATCTTATCATACGAAGTTCTGTCTAAAGTTACGACAACGTCAAACATTCTGTCTAAAACTTTCGATTCTTAATTTTTCAACCGAATTTCCTATAATTTTCACTCGAAAACGAAATATCGCATGCGGTCGATTCGTTTCTTTATTAATTAATAACGCACTTTTTATTCGAATAACAACAATAACAAATTTTAAATAGCAGGCCTCCAAACTGTCAAATCTGTCAATCACATCTTATCATACGAAGTTCTGTCTAAAGTTACGACAACGTCAAAAATTCTGTCTAAAACTCCGATTCCGGACTCTAATATAATAATTTTCGCTCAAATATGAAATATCGCAGGCGGTCGATTCGTTCTCGATCGGCCGTTAAATTCACCGCGCTCCGCCCGATCGGTAAGCGCAAACGCCAGGAGGCTGCAGAAGACACGTTTCCCTATTTAGGAAACATCCTATGTAGGCTTTTATCTTCGTCGAGTCATTAGAATCAGCATGGTAGAACACAAATAGTAATTAAACGGGAGACCACACGACGGGGCCCCAAATCGGGCGCTCTCTTCTGCGCCCGACGCCCGGCGAGCACGCTAATCAATGCGCAGAGGAAGAGCGGGAAATTGATGGAATTTCTTTGCCATTTATTAATCGCATTAGAGGTTTTTATGGATAATTCTAGTGTAGGTATTTATATCAAATTTATAGTTGATGGGTTAGCTGGTTAAACAACAAAGAGTAGATCACCAAGATACGCGTTATAAAAATTTATATCAGTATATAAAATAATTGGTAGCAGGAAAGCTCAGGAGAAAAAAAAAGTGGAAAACGTTTTCAGCGCGAGTACACGGCCTGCTTATCTGCAGGAATTTATCATTAAAATCGGTAATAGGCGTGCTATCTCGTCCTTATCGCGACGGGATCTCGCCTAGGCAAAGAAGTCTCGAAGATATCGCGGAGAGCAAAGAGTTCGACCTAAACCGGAGAGGAAGGCAATCGCGTCCGTAATGTTTGAATTATGGTAACAAGGTGGCGTATGATGTAGTAACCGAGGGCGTACGTTCATATCTCGGCGGATTTTTTCCAGGCTCGCCATTTCCGATATATCGTTTCATGGGAGTTGTTAAAGCCCGAGACCGCCAAAGAAGAAAGATAAACGATGACATCGCATCCCATGTATGATTACGGACGAACCAATCGCTCGAAACGATGGGTATATTTATGGGTTAAATAAAAATAACACGCGCTGTTTTGTATCCCCAATCGTATTTTATAGAAAAAACCGTGCATTTTATTACGTCGACTTTCTGCTTGACAATACTTAGCAATTACGGGGTAACTTTACATTGATATATTCTTTTCATATAATATAATATGATTCTGTAACCATCAGTTGCCAATAAATTTCCCAGATATAGTTTGTACAAAACAAAGCTAATGCACGTCACCATAAATTTACTACGTCACGTAGACGTAATAAACAGTGTTGCCGAACTTTTATAAATATTATAAAACCTATTAAGATATTTCTAAAATTGTCAAGTGCCATTTAAAAATAATAATCCTCGCCAATCATCATTTAAATCTACTTATAGAACAGTTTTGTTGAATAACTCTAAATATTAACAATAATAAAGATTGAATAAAGCAAAAACCACAAGGCAAAATTACAAAAAAAATTGCAATAATCTATGTGTTTACTTTTAAAAGTTGGTCACAATGCTTGGCAGATATGTCGACATTTAGTGACGTGCATCTAATTTTATTTTGCACAAACCATACACGGATTTTCCTTGAGCTTTACTTTGTATTAACGAAATTTATAGATTAATTCAACTGTACGCCGGGGGATAAGTTTTAATTAAATTAAGCCATATTTTCGAAACTAAACGACTCCTCTTACGGATACTTATTTATTTATTAAATGACTTGCGCAACTAATCTGACCGGGATTTTTTAGACCTTGTCTGCGGCTCCAATAATAAATTCATTTCAACGGTATATTGAAGAATTTCTACATAAAATGAGCGACTTAAACTATTTTACGGCAGTCGTTTAGAATAAATATTTCCAGGAAGTGAGAGTTTATAAAAATCGTTGCGTGTTCGCAGGCCGGCGATGCCGAGATGCTGAATTTCTAGTGTTTTATTGAACTGGATACATCTCGATTGATATTTGTTTTATTGGCTCCTTTGTTAATCCGCTGACTTATGGGTCGCTGTTAATTGACCTAATTAAACGCACTTAACTTTCTGAAAAATGAGACCCAACCTACGGGTATCGGATCAAAGTTTAACCGCGTTTGTTCGGGCCAGAGAATCAGCCTTACCTATAGTGAATAATTGTGTAGAATGTAAATGGAGGCGCATAAATATCCGTGGCAAGAAATTCACATGCTTCGTATCGATAAGGACAGAGGCTACCAGATTACTATATTAAGTATAAAGTGCGGTAGCACGGTGGTCGATGACAGCACGCCGATTGTTCCATCCTTCGCTTGATTTAATAATATTGCTAGATTCACTTTGCTTATCAACGGGCCCCTTGTCGAATAAATAGACTTCCCTTTTATAATATTGAGTTATTCACAAGATCATACGCCGTTTAACTAATCTATAGCAAGGGAATTTATGGGATTCACAGGACTATCAACGCGATTTATAATGTAATTACCCTTTCGTTAATCAAATTATTTGTTGAAAATATGCGCTTTTTGTCGGCGTTTTCCGCGCTCCAACTGGTGCCCATTATAATAGCAACTATACCATAAACTAATTTATCGGTTTTCGAGCAATCTCGTTTTTCGCCCGAGAATGAGGTAGTAATTCCGACGAAACTTATTTATTTTATAATAAATGCGATCTTAAAAAGGCAGGGAGTGTCCCATCATTACGTGTATCTTTCTTTAATAAAATAATAAATCTCCGCGGAACTGACCGACTAGCTCGAAGCTCCGATACGTATTTAGAATTTAACGAGCCATCGTCGTAAGTACAACAATACCAACATTTTACGGCCGACTAATTAGCAATGTAATGTAATCAATGAAATGAGTAACGTAATAATTCCATTCAATTATTTCCATTGTTCAATACTTACTCTATTATACTTTTCATGGTTTGTATAATTCACTACACAATAAAAAAGAGTTATTAAGTATACTTACTAGTAGATGCAATGCATAGATACTAAAAAATTATTAGCTTTCCAGCATTTGGAGTTGATAAAAGGCATGGCTTAGGCCCGGTTATAGATGTCACAGGTGAACGTTAGTTCAACTAAACTGCGAGTCAACTTCAAACCGAGTTCATTTTGGTTTTTGTTGTAGTGTGTAAGATCAGCATTAGTTTGGTTGAACGCCGTTCAGGTCACGTTGGTTGCACTGAACTCCCTTTTTTCATATGAAATACCAAAATTTATAATTTATATTTGAACGTTGATTCTATTTTGATGTCACTTTTGATATTTCGTTCATTTTGAATTATTTGGACTGGAAATATGTACATTGGGGAAGTTCTTGATGATATTTCAAAATGACTGGGTCTATTTCTAGGATGTAAAAAAATCATTCAAAATTTGTAAAAAATCTTTATCGTCGGTTAATTTTTCTAATAATACGTTCATTTTGAATAATGAATTGTATATCAGAAGGTTTTTTGGGTCAACAGCAAATGTTAAAACCTTCTTGAACCGCCTTTAAACGCTAATTTCTCTTTGAACCACAGATCAATACAATGACTGACGTACTTACAACACAAATTTGCAATTAAACTCGGTTCAACAAAGAACCACAGTTGAACTATGCATCTAAAACCGGGCCTTAGCAGATGAAAGATTTTTATAATAATACAAGGTTGTCACTTCGCTCTATTCCTCACAAGATTCTTGTACAAATGGTTAAAATCCAAAAATGAATTGCTAATTACAAACCACACAAGTCCTAAAACAAACTAATCGATGCGGAATGCGTTCCTCCTTCGAGTTGTACGCATGATCGACTATGAACGATAGCAATTAATATCAATCATTCATTAAAAATGATTTTATTCAGATGCTATCTGAGAAATCTAGTTAAGTGGTACTGTTAGGTACGATCTGGAGTTTCTTAAGCGGCGCACTCGAAGCTTATTAATTAGAATATCGAAAACGTTCAAATATTAGCCGAGTTGAAAAGTCATTCTTCTCGCATAGAAAATTTTAAAATGGCGAAAGACCCACGCACTGGATGTATAAAATTTTATGGGCGCATGTAAGTTGAAAAACTCGGCGAATTAATTTTCCGAGTTTAGCCTCAAACTGTAATGCAACAACGGAAAAAATCGCATAAAATTTGCATATTCATTTACTTCCATCTCACAAGTTACACCTCTATAATAAAGTAGTTCTGCTTCGGAATTGCCTATCTGCCATAAAGCAAACGTAATGAATATATCTTCTTAAATGATGGTAGAAGCGTATCAGTTTATAGTGGAGATTCAACGGTGGATGACTGCCTCTGACATTTAATTAAAATAATATCTGGGAATTGATTAGAGAATCGAATCGTTAGATTGCCGATACGGGGAAAATGCGTATAGAAGCTGCAACGTAATGCGAACCTTTTATATCAAATACCGTAGCCCTACGGTCAATTTTACTGCTCTATATTATACGAATTCATTTTGTTATTGAGAAAAACGCTTAGAATGCTGAGAATATAATTCTGCATAATTGATAATAATTATTAATACATATTTTATAACGTTATTATCTATCCATATCTATAAATCGACTTGCGTATATGTTAAAATCGCAATTACACCGAGATATATCGGCAAAATATTATTCAATATCCCCTATTAGATATGCTCGTTTCGATATTTTTAAAATACCAAGCGATTGATTAACGATCAACATGATGTAAATAGTCTTTTATTAGTTTAAATACATACCGTTTAGAATGCTGGAACATTTATAAATAGCCAAGGGAATATATTTACGTTATACGCAAACATGTCTCTTTATGCAATAAACCCTATAAAATACATAGACCTCTATAGATGGTTATAAGAAATGTTAAAATGTCTTGGACCTGTTCTTATATACATGATTTTACATATAAAATCGATCTGCGTTCATAAATTGACATGACGCGCATATATAGTATGGCAATACATCCTTATTGGCTCTATGTATACGTACTTACCTCGTCTGCAAACTATGAAAAATTCAGGATTTATGCGCAGGATTAATATTTCCTGAAATTGTTATTATTATGATTGATTAGCCTAAAACATTTGGCGGTGCCCATTAACTTCTAATCCATTTATTTTGTTGTATACTTAATCTCATAATGATACTATAAATATTTTATTTATTGATCCAAAAAAAAAACAATTAACGTTTCCTTAAATCGCTTAATTCCCGGCGAATCGGCCGCATAAATTATACAACAAACCGGATCAAGAAGGTGAAATCTAATTATAATTTCACCGATATAAAAAATTAATGTCTCCGGTGCAGATTAGCATTATAAAAATCATAACGGAGCAGCGTTATCTCGGACGCGGGTCGCTCGTTTAATTCCTTTCGAAACTGTTAGACGGTTCAATCGAAATTATTCGACTGAAAGAAAAAACCGCCGGATCGATTGTTTCGATGTTTCGTAATCTCCGTCGATCGCCCACTGAAATTTCATTGATACCGGAGCGAGTTGGGCTGTCGCTCGTTGAAGTTCACCGGATGATTTAGCGGCGCAAGCCCACCCAGACGCCCGGGATGCCTCGCATTTTTCACCACCTATTCTAATTTTCCCGGAAACAGTTGTACAATAACTCTCTATGCAGGTTGTTCCTTGGACTGTTCTAATAATAGTTTGTCCTTTGATGGTTGTTGAAATTCCTCTTCGTTTCGAAGATACAGGACGAATGAAATTTTAGACAATAACATTTTATTACCAAAGAATGCATAAATATAATCTACCAAGAACTGTTGATGTGTGCTTTTATTAGGAAAGAATTTATAATATCTTTTAGGTATAAAAGTTTTTTCCATAGGTCAGGTCATTCTCAAAAATATCAAAAGTCACTGCAGATTTTTGATATTTTCTTGAAAATCAATAATTTTGATATTATTTGAAAATCATTGAATATTTTTGATATTTTCTATTAGAAAATCAATGCAAATTTTTTATATTTTTTTGAAAATTATTGCAAAGTTTGGTATTATTTGAGAATCATTGAATATTTTTGATATTTTCTTGAAAATCAATGCAAATTTTTGAAATTTTTTTTAAAATTATTGCAAAGTTTGGTATTATTTGAGAATCATTGAATATTGTTGATATTTTCTTGAAAATCATTGATTATTTTTGATATTTTTTTTGAAAATTATTGCAAAGTTTGGTATTATTTGAGAATCATTGAATATTGTTGATATTTTCTTGAAAATTCATGTAAATTTTTGATATTTTTTTGAAAATTATTGCAAAGTTTGGTATTATTTGAGAATCATTGAATATTTTTGACATTTTCTTGAAAATCAATGCAAATTTTTGATATTTTTTTGAAAATTATTGCAAAGTTTGGTAGTATTTGAGAATCATTGAATATTGTTGATATTTTCTTAAAAATCAATGCAAATTTTTGATATTTTTTTGACAATTATTGCATAATTTTGATATTTGTTCGAAAATTGCTGCACAAGATTGATTTTTTTAATAAACACCCTGTATATGCTGGAATACTTGATTGATTAGGCTAGCAAATTTTATGCCAAATTTAGTTAATTTTTACCGGCCAATTTCACAAATTAAAAGCCTCGATTGACCATCAATCAGTATGAATTAGTACACATTTGCTTGTCAACTTCTGTTTTATGATTGACACTTTTTAACATCAATATATAGCCAAAAAAAATCGCATCTTCCGGGCACAAATTGATCAACATCTGCCCATCAAACGCGCTGCGCCGGGCGGCCGTAATAAAATTTCGATCGTGGTTTCCTCCTCGGCCGGGTTTTCGTGGCACGTTCTTCAATTTAGAGTTAATCCGCGATTGATATACACGGGTTTTATTGCTTTAATGGTCGCAGCACGTTCGGTACGAGTCGCGAGACGTCCGACGTGCCTTTTAACTTTAGAAAATCTAGTTTTGGTATTGGCATTTCATGTCCTCGACGGTACCGACACGCGCTCGACCATGTACCGCGCGCGGGTGTCCCAAACGCTTTATTTTACCAGATTATAGCCATAAAAATGCATACCTGGTGTACCAAAAATGTACAAAAATTCCTCTACAAGAATCAGAAAGAATGTACACACATTTTGGGACATCCTAATACTGCTTGAATGGAGAAGACCACGATGTGAGATACGCGGATTTCGGCAAAAGATGCGATTAGAAATGATTTATTAGAGCTCAAAACCGTTTTCAGTTGCTCAAAATGTGTTATAATTAAAAAGATATAGTCCTTTGAAATTTAAAAATTTCGGGTTTTGACTCATACCTTATCAACCAATCATAAACCACTCACGTCTTGTTGTATAGTAAATAGTATGAATTTTCGAACGCAGTAACAAAGAATAGACAAACGAACAAAAATCAAACTGTCATTTGTCAGATTTTTCTGAAAAATGCACAAAACAAATTACACGAATTGCAGTTCGGCACAAAACACTGACTTATAATATTGACGTTGACGAGAATGTTGCCAAATAAATTTTTCAGGACCATTATTTGTGCTTTTAACACGAAAATCGGTTACAATTTATATAGATGAAGATGTTATTTCTATATTAATATATCGAATTATCCATTAGGTAAAGGAAGAAGTGGATAAATCAGAAAATGTTTATTGCAATAAATATACAAAAAACGCACATTTTGCGGACTAAAGAAGAGTAATAGGAAACATGGCAAACTTGCTAAATGTGACTTCTCTTTGAAACTCTCGCTTTGATTGGATCAGAGTGTATGACGATTGTGTGACGTTTTTCAAATTTTAAAAATTAATTGTGGCCTTATTTGGCCACAGAAAAAAATAAAATTTTCATTACGCGCCTTCTTAGAATCACAGGGCTTTGAAAAAAACAATAAAAAAAAATCGTGGTCTTCTCCATTATTATCTACCTGTAAATTTTATATTGAAATGTTCATTACATGCAGGGTCCAAGAAACAATCCCTTGAATTTTTGTCGCATTGTTTAATAAATAAACACCCTGTATATAAGTTCTAGAGTGGTATAGATCACCTTGTATATAGAAATCATATCGTACATTGTTTTTATATGTAGGCATGTAAGTGAAGAAAAGAAGTTAAGTGCGAAAAGAAGACAGGCCGCGGCAAGAATAATTCCCGTTGTCCGAAGTAATGAAGCCGTACGACATTAATAGTGAATTACAAGGCCATAAGGTCTTTCCAACATTGGTCGCGGACAGTTAGTTATCTGCGTTTGCGAGGGAAGACCCAACCCAGCCCTGAAATTTAAACATTTTCTGTATTATAATCTTCTGTTCTCCGGCTTTTATGCGCTATCGAAATAGATACGTATTGTTGCGAACTTGAAATATTCGACCGTATATAGTGTGGAGTGAGGAGTATTTTACGTGCCTGCCTATTTTAAAAGTAACGTATAGTTATCGGATGCGAAATAAATCGCCCATCTACAAGGCGGTGATGTCTAAATGGCCGGGTTAAGAGGCATTGTTCACAGTGAGTCATTCGCTGATTTCAGAATTTAAATAAATCTCCTGCAGATATTTTACGTGTAGTTTAAGTACCTGCTTGTTCTAATCGGTACTATTCCTGACAAAATCATTAATTTCGTTTCTGAAACCGTCGCTCGTTGCAGCGAGAAATTCAAATTTCTTTTGCTCGAATACTAATGCACCCAATTAAATAAATTATCAATTAAAATAATTGGACTGAAATTAATTAAACAAGACGGAGAATATTGTGGGAAGTGTAGTTTCCTCAATATCAGATAACGATGATATTCGCTTATAAATCTCCATCTTCGATGTGTTTCGCTTCAAATCAACATTAACAGCAATTAATTTCGATTCCTTAGTTTATGAATAAAGCTTATACAGATGCGCAGAGTTGGATCCGGTGCGTTTTCCGGTGAAATTCGCCGGCTGGGAAATATTCCCGGCAATTCCGGCGATCCTCATAAGGCGAGGCGAGAAAAAAACTGCTCAATCTCAACGCAAATGAGCAGTAATCCCGATAATATCGCGGATTATTTTGCAAATGCGGTAGCCACAAGATCGCATTAGTTCGGCTCTGCGAATACGTGTGAATTTAAAACTTTACTTCGCCTGTGTGTGTGTGTGTGTATGTGCGTTCATATATGAACACCTGTAGGCAAAATTTTTATAGTGATCCAATTAGCTGATCGCTTTTACACGTAAATGGAAATTAGTGGTTTTTAATTTCGTTTTGTTAATTAGCAGAATTCTAAAATGCAAGTGTCTGATATACGCGAGTACCAAGGAGTGTCCAATGCAATAATTCATAAAAATTGACTTAGTGAAATAATTAAGAAATAATATAACAAGTTTCATGGCTTTAAAGTTAGCCATTTAAGATGAGCTTTGAATTTTTGAATGACAATATACAAAATTAATTATCGCATAAATAACACCCGCGCCCTGTAAATATAAATTGTAGTATTTGTTACGTGTAATTCCACCAGTATTAATGGTCTCGACAAGTGGGTAATTAATTAAAAATTATTATTCCCATTGATTAATATGTTTGCGGGAGCGATTTCTTTTCTTCTTCCATTCTTAACGTATACGCTGCGATTTTTTTGGTGTTACGTAAAACCGCCGAGAGTAGTAAACACATTCTATGAATAGTTTATTATCAATAATTAATAATAATTCTTATATTTATTGTTCGTCTTGATTTGTTGCCACAACTGCTGTTCCTATTGGCGGAAAAATGCGCTATGAAAAATGTACTATTCTGGTTTACAATCCCAGTTGCCTTTGCGTTACGTATACAATCAGATATCTCATATAATACTATTTTCTTAGAGATTTTTTTTACCTGAAATGATATATCTGTGTATCTAGGTACTGGTTAAGTGCTGAACACCTCAGGGCCTGATGTATGAAACTAATTATGGCCGTTATCAGTGAGATATTTCAAGCAGATAACACCGTTTACGTGTAAGTGTGTAACCACAATTTGTGCATGATCTTTTGCAAATATCACAGATTATGTAATTGGCATTTCGGCTTTTCTGGTGAATATCAAAATGATGCTCAATCGTAATCGTAAATGTGCATGTGCTATGTAAATTTACGCATATAATATCCTACATGTATATCCATATACAAGTATTTAATAAAATTAATATATAGTTTCTAGTTTATTAAAAGATAAATATTTGAAATAAATGGATATGTAGGTGTATGGACACATGTTTAAAAGTATGTAATAGATTTGGCATTTTATTTTCGAGATTAAAATTATTATTCTACTATATTACAAAATAATTATTAACATGCAGGTATATTCAAATTTAAGTGTATATTAGGTAAAGGATTTAAATATGAACCGCTGGATTACTTGAAATCATATTTTATGCAAAACGTGAAAACGATTTTCAAGTCATATTACACTCGCATTAAGATTTTACTGCAAGATTAAAAGACACTCTCGATGATATTAAAGTAATTTATTAAATTCGCACTCACTATTGGTTGTAATTACCCGCAATTTCTATATCATTTAACACCGGTAGCGAGTTTAATTCGAAATAATATCAATAAACTTTTACACTTATGCATTTAAAAATATATTTTACTTCTCTCTAGGTTATTTATTATTGATTTTGTTTTTAATTGTTGCTTACAAAAATATGCTTCTATAAAGTATTAGAATTATCATGTTTTAAAATTGTAATTTAGTTTCATTTAGTAAAAGAGGGTGACAATATTATAAAATTATCTATTTTCCATTTTTTTAATAAAATTGTTAATCACTGTATTATTTGATTAGTTCTTATATCATCCTTGTAATCATAATTACATATTTAATTAAATTTTTTTGCAACAAATCATTTTAAATCCCCCATTTTTCATCCCCAACGAATCATCTCTAATAAGACATCAATGCTAGATAAAACAAGAAACCCACTTACACATGTATCTACACTATTAAAATATACTCACACTTTTCCGAGTTTCCATTCACACACCAGCAATTAGCCCAACATCGAAGGAACCTTCCCTAAATTCAAAATCATCAAATAAAATAAATTACCATCACAAACCGCCCCCGAAAACCGCGCACTAATCTCACAAACAATTCATCACCGAGTATCTTTCGTCGGGTATACGCGTTTCGGAAAAGAATTTCCCCGTCAGGCGATCGACGAGTGAAATTTTTACGGTTCCGGTCACTCGATTGAAGTCATCAAGAGCGCGGTTAGTTCGTGAGTGCACGCGAAGAACAATCTCAGCTGGGCAAGAAACTGGATTATTGGCTCCCGCCATCACCGTCATATCGCCACACGTATAGGTACTCGCCAGCACCTCCGCCGAGAGGGTTAACGCTCGACATATAGGGGGTGCAAATTTGCCCCAATACGCACCTATACTTACCCATCGGTAATTGAATTATAACTGATTGTTATAGACTCCGTTTTGTTGGGTTAAATTAGTGCGATTAGCGCATTTAATTAATTAATAGTGGAGGTAATTATTAGTTGCTATAATTGGAGGTAACGTGATAAGTAAACGTGTTTGCGATGCTTAATTATATACAGAGGGTTGCTGGAATGACGAAAAAAATTAAATCGATCCAGCTAGACGAGTTCTATGCGTATTTGCATAAAGCTAGCAATTTTTGAGGACACCCCAGTTGCATGCCAAACGGACTTTGGGCAATGCAAGGGGGATGATTGGAACGAATGTGTTAATAATGCAAATCTCTTTAAAGGTGCAAATGGTCAACTGTTCTTGGATAGTTAGTGATGAGAAAATTTTTATGTTGAATTTAACCATTTATTAAATGTTATACAGGGTGTTTATTAATTGATTACCGATGCTTAAGGGTGTGATTCTTCTTGGGCGATTTTAAGAAGAAAAGTTAATTTCAATGTAATGTTGTAAATCTCTTAGTTTTTGAGGTACAGGGTGTTACAGTTTTAGGAAAAAAAAAACTTTATTTTTGGGGCTATAATTAATTATCTACTTTCACAAATGACTAAAAGGTGTGCTCAAAATTTCGTAAAAAAATATAGTGATAAGAAAATTATTGATTGATAAAAAAGTAATTTTTTCATAAAACTGTGACACCCTGTAGCTCAAAAACTAAGAAATTTAACACATACATACAGGGTGTTATTTAATAACATGCTAATACTTAAGGGGGTGATTCTTGGACCCATTTTAAGAAAAAAACTTCATATAAACCTATGTCCTAAACTTCTTAACTTTTGAGATAAGGGGTATTAAAGTTTTAAGAAAAAAAAACAATTTTTTACTGTCATTTTCATACCACTTTAAATATTTTTATGAAATTTGGTGTACGGCGTTTTTGCATTAAAGAGCATTTTTTGACCCAAAAATCTTTTTTTTATTTCTAACAGTGGCGTCCCGACTCAGACTAGATATTTTTGAATAAAAAAGTGATACGCCACTGCTATCTCTTAAAATCAAAATTATTTTTCGAATTCTCGTTCAATTTAGAACAAATTCGATTTCTTGACTTTTTTTCGTACAACTCACCGTTTCGCTAAAAAAAATTAAATTCATTCATTTGCATCTCCCTGGACCTGGACGAATGACGACCAAAAACGATTTATCTAACTCTGAACAATAATTTATTTAAGCGGATAACTTTTAAACGTTGAAATTATGAAATTAAAGTAAAATAAAGAAATAATTTAAATAAGATGTTGGAAATGTCCGCCGAAAGTGGTAAGAAAATGACAGTAAAAAATTGTTTTTTTTTCTCAAAACTTTAATATCCCGTATCTCAAAAGTTAAGAAGTTTAGAACATAGGTTTATATGAAGTTTTTTTCTTAAAATTGGTCCAAGAATCACCCCGTTAAGTATTAGCATGTTATTAAATAACACCCTGTATATTGATATGAACTTTTCTTCTTAAAATCATCCAAGAAGATTCACATGCACCCTGCTTATAAGTACCAACTAATAAATACCCTGTATAGAAGGTTTAGATATTCAAAAAAATTCTAAAATAAACGGATAAATTTTAAAATTGTATCTACTAATAACATAACAAAATGTTAAGATTGTTTAAAAATATCCTAGTAATTGTTAAAAGAGTTTGTCAGATGAATATTTGGTTCGAAAGTTGTGAATTTTGAATAATGTAATTGATAACATCTACTCCCAGTAAAATGACTTGTAATTTCCTTAAGTCGATCTACTTTTGTATATCGGTAAATTTACGCGTCGCCTCTGCCAATTCCCGCGGATTATGTTACCGCATTCGATGAGTTTGTTTAATGATCCCGTGCAGGATATTTAATATCGAACATCTGCAACTGTCATACACAAAAATGCGCATCACATCGACGAGATTGCATGCAATTAATTTTATCGATGGATTAATTGCGCGTTCTTCTGGCAACCCGAGTTTCATTAATATCGCGACCAGAACTCCATTCCATTAGAACCATTCCGCAACACCTGCTGATCTAAAAACGTTCTCGATATGGTAATTGTGGGATTTAATGCGAAAAAATGGCGCGAAATAATTGATTAAAATTAACGGCATCCTCTTGCGCCGGTTGATAAAACGCGGCGGTCGGGTTTTTAAATAAAATTTATTATCTTAATCGCGCCGCTACATCGATAAAGCACGCTCGTATCGCGTAAGATACAACTCGGAAATTATTATCTCCACTCATTTCGGTCAGTTTATCTGCTGCGAGTCCGCTTCACCATCGGTCCAGAAGTCTTAATTTAATGTGTATGAGGATATTCTATTTTATCTTCCATTCCTGCGGTCGAAGAAGTCTTATTACAACAGAAATTCTATAACGTATAAGACACCGGAGGTTACGAATAAATTTGTAGGCGTAAATTCTGTGATTTACGGCGGATCGGCCGCCTCCGGCCATAAAACTCCTCGCTAAGATTGGTTGCCGTTTGTTAGAAAAGTACTAAAATTCTTTCGCTTCGAAATTATCGTAATTTTTACTCCGTTTTTTATTTACCACGTAAAATCATACGTATTTTCTCGCTGTAATTGCTATGCTGAACTTCACACACTAATTAAACTAATTAAACGCACTATATTTTATTAATTACCTTAGGCAAGTACCTACTAACTCTTTTTTTTTTATTTCGTATAGTTTCCTCTAAGTAGAATTTTTTCAGAGATGTGATCTCAATCTAAACCGACCAATGAACACGCTAAAAATAAATCACTGAAATCTGTATAATCAAACAAGTTTGGTCTATTTAGGTGGCGTAAAATTACATAGATTTAATTGTAATTATATGTCTGGCGAAACATCTTAATTTTTGGTGTATTAACGGCACCAAATAATTGCGTCATTCATAAAAACTGGTTACTACGAGATCGTAAATTACAGTAAATCGTTCGTTAAAGAAATTCGACGTGTAATCGATCATTAAACAGGTGTGAACATTTATTGCAACTGCATGCACTCGAAACGAGAGTAAGTACGAATTTTTACAATTTTTCAGCCGATTGTTGGTTTATTTGCGGAGTTTAATTAGCCTATCGGCCTCTCGAAAACCGCTTTCAACTGCACCTTGTACGCTGGAATAACGATGGACGCTGGTAGCCTCTCCTGCGAATTGCACGATGGGCTCTCCTAAGTAGTTCACTATCGGTTCCTGCAAATTCCTGCGGTCTTGCCCGGTTGTTTCCAACGAAGCAAACGAATTGGTTCCCAGAAAATTAGGATTCGATTTCCAGTGGGATCTGAACAAAATTGTATATGTAGTTACTCTGCATTAAATACATCAGAGCAATTTCTTACCTTACTATTGTTACAGGTTTTGAAACGTCGAATAAATGTCCTAAAAATAAATTTAGTGTGAAGTAAATTCCGTCTTTTAATGTCTCCTGGTCCATTTTCTCGATTTTTGGTACCAACTCGCCGGTGTACCATACTAGTAGTACACTCGAATCCGGTACTGCGAATATGTGAAAATGCTCGGTTATCCAAGACTCGCCATTCTACAATTTTTTACTTCATTAATTTATCACTTGTTGTAATAAATTATTAACTTACTGAAGTTTTTGGTCCATAAGGAAACTTAATAGTGCTATCAGATTTGTCCTTATCGGACCAAATAAAGTTAAAACCAGGCGAATTTCCCCACCAGTTCGCTTCAAAGCAAGCGAAAACCTTTATTACAGCTCCATAACCAATATTTCTAATTGCAGTTAATTTAGAGGCATTCACCTGAGGCTCAAACATCGACCCAATGTTCTCTTTCAACACTCCCAACGAAGAAGTTACTATAACCCTCTTGGCTGAATAAACCGTGTTGTCACTACAAATCACCTTAACAGGCACATTCCTCATCAATGCTTCTCCATATGTAATTTTTGTAACTCTTTTGTTCAGCACAATTTTATCTTTTATACGAAGTTTGCGGGTCAAAGCATCGAAAAACGAAGCAAACCCATCCTTCCAACCATAGGCAAAACCTTGTTTATTGTAGTAATCTGGATCGTACGCTGCAGCAACGCTCCAGGAGGTAGCCCCTCTGGTTCTCAGAACCAGGTGAGATAAATAACTCAAGGCATCGTGGGCTATAAGCAATTTCTCTTGGCTTTTATTGTACTTGGTGCAAATTGCTTGAGTATACCTAAAATGTTATCTACTTGAGCATGGTGGGTGGGATAGGAGTTCACCCATCAATACCTTTCTTTTAAAGCATCTCTCAGATTCCTCTTAGAGTCCCTCAGTTCCCCTTCGGTGTCACGAAATATCCCAGCCAGTTCCCCAGAAAATTCGTAGCTTATATTCCTTCTACCAGAGTGGTAAAACTGCTTGGGGAAGTGATCACGTTTGAGCATCTCCAGCAGGTTCCATTCGGTTAGTTTCTCGTAGACGATATTGCTCTTCTGTCCATCGCACCATTGGGCTCCCAAGTCCAGAATAGTACCGTTGGAAGCCACTGTGTGTATCCTGCCTCCAATTCTCGGCTCAGCTTCCAGCACTAGGACATTCCTGAACCCGGCTTCGAGGAGTGCTGTGGCTGCGGTCATCCCGGAGGCTCCGGCTCCTATGATTACCACTGCATCGTCCATGCAAAGCGCGATTTTGGTTTTTGAAACCAGTAACAATAAGGCGAAAATAAAATTAAACTTGACCATGGCTATCGGGGAATTTAATTAGAACTGATCGCTACTAAAACGGTTTTGTTTTTAGTAACCTGTTGACCTTTTAATGACTGGTGCAGTGTAGTGGAAAATTCGGATTCGAAAGGGGTTATTGTTTTTGTTTGTAATGTAGGCCATTATAAAATTTTCTTTAATTGCGTTTAATGTAAATCGGCCGGTTCTCGTTCGATTAATCATTGTAAAACCACCAATGCGTTGCATTATTATGATTTTATTATAAAACGATTATTAATTGGAAAAAAATCGCCGCTCGTAATAATCAATAATACCTTTATGAATGCTATTAAACTTGTTAAATTGATCTATATAACTACGCGGCGTGAGAAATATAATGACAATAAATTAATATTGGTTAATAATAGATTAGATAGGTATTGATTTCGAAACGCAATTCGCTGAGGTTATTATTTATGATTTTTCGAATGTCGTAAATAGTGGTGTATACCACATATTAATGTCTTTATACTCACAATAAACGTGCATGAGCAAAAAACGTTGCGGATTTATTTTCCACAGAAAACCCATTGGAATAATTCACCTGTGAAATTTTAATTACAAATCGATCGATTAAATCGCAAAAACGGGGCAATTTTATAATAAATTTTATTTTACTGTAAATTAGTTTCACAGACGATAAATTAGGCACTATACGTAGGTGTTACACTAAAAGCCACTCATTTTTTATATACAGAAGGTATTTGTTATTCGCAATATAAGTAGGTATAAGAATAGGTTACTAAATTTTTAGCATTTAATAAAAGTTCAAGTTCTAACAGGTACATGCCAGATATACCGGATGTAGTTAAACAATTACGATTCGAAAATCCCATCGATCTCTCGCAATTCAACGCTTTCAGTACGACCGGTCAACTTCTATCTTCAATATAACGAACGGTTATTTCGATACAATCGTTACAGGTGGATACATATTTGCGATAGATATCTGAAGAATAACTTTGTTCAAATAAGAATCGTCGCATTCGAAACCACCGAGAGAGCGATTATCGGCATCTCGATCGATATGTACCTTCTGGAGAGGTCAATCAGCAACTGTCCTTTATCCGATAGAATCGCCGGTCATTAATAACTTGAGGATTTTTTGTTCCGGAGCGCCGAAGAATAATGAAGTCGTAATGTTAAGGAGACGTCGGAGGAGCGTTCCGGCGTAAATTTCTTTCTCCGGTCGGAACGTTCACGAAATCAAACAGACGTAGGTAGTACCGAGTGTTAGCGTATGACAGATTCCTTCGAACGGCTTATTGGTTATTAATTTTTCGTGATTTACGTGTCACAACCGGTTTCCAGCAACGCGCGTTTGATAGATAATAATTTGCATGCGTCGGTACTCGAAGTCGGTGCGCGTTTGATCCGCCCGACCGTACGTCGTGTATTTATCCGCGCGCCTCGGTACTATATTGTTCTGCGGGCTACTTTCCGACTTCCTCCTGTATAGGAAGTAAGGCACTCCTTGTAGCCAACTTTTAATAGCAGCTCCTCCGCCCGCATGCAGCATAAATCAAACACCGTTTTCGCGAAAAAATTCGCTCGGTGGTTCCCCTTCCCGATCGCCACTTTACCATTGCGATTTATCTCCTGACCACCGCCGGCGCAGTTGTCAAATCCCTCCGATTTATTGCCGCGTTTTCCGCAAAAAACGTTCCGTCGAAATAATTTCGCTCGCTCAAAAACGCGGTAGTACCATTAAATCATTCCGCAGCTAACACTTCCACCAGTATCGAATTCAAAGCTGCATATGCATATACTTTTTCGCGCAATAAAATTGCAACATTTCGAAAATGCATTTTCTAAAACGTTGGAGGCGGATTCGGCAACAATGTAAAATTAATGTTCCGTATTGAAGTACTACCGCATGCCACGAGCACGGGTGCGGGAGCACCTCTCGTGAATATATTTTTTTTATCCTTCTCGTTTGTTCTTATTCTTCTTGTAGCGGCTTAAAGGCCGCTGCCGCTATCGACATCAGCCCATGCTCGGACCCATAGGCACCCGTGGAAATCCTCCAAATGAGATAATACAGATACAAACACAATGTAATCGGGCCGGTGGTTTTTTTGCTCCGGAACTCTGCGGGCCGAGCGTAATGGTTTCTGCCAGTGTTGGTCAATTGGTCCCCATGGTCATTTTTGTCAGCGGGGTTCCATAATCCTACAGGTCGATTGATCCCCAGTTTCAAAATTTAATGGGCTAATTGGTCCCCGCGGTCAAAATATTCCTAATCCGATTAGATAAGATTTTATATTGCATGAATAACTATCATTTGGCTAACATCTTCTGGTGTACTTACATAGCTGAGAGAATTTCGACAAAATGCAACTTTTAGTGTTAAAAAATATTTAATATCTAAGCATTAGTAATTTAAAATATATACAATTGGTACAATATATATTAACAGAAAAATTCTGTACAAAAAAAGAATTATTTTAGTTTTAAAATACGAATGGATTTCAAAAAATAGTTGGCAACATATGGGAAACTTTATTATTAATTTTACGAAATAGTTATTCTTCACAAAAAGTTCTGCATGATCTAAAATCCAAGATGCAACCTTCAAAAATCAAATTTTATCAATCTTATACGAGGTATGTCAAAAAATGTGAATTTTGCTCAAGACTAAAGTACCTTCATATTTTACAATATCGAAATTTGTTATTATGAAAAGTACACCTAATTTTCTTGAAGTATACTGGAAGGGATGGGATTTTCCCTATATTGAAATAGAAAAAAAAGACAGAAGTCAAAAAATTTCCCCTAATCATAAAATCCTCATTAAATTGTACTACGAAATGAAAATACATAATCGAAATTTGCCAGAGAATTTTGAAATTATAAATATTCCCATCGGTCCTTCCTAGAAACCCTTAACCCGGTATTGGGTACCAATTGACTGATAGCTTTCGAGTCGAAAAAGGATTATATTTGGGTAAATTTGACCGCGGGGACCAATTGAACTCCACCCGTTTCTGCGGCGCAGCGTCTTTCGGATTTCCCTGCGATTCGGCCGGAAAATGGCGGTTTTAATTGGGCGGAAAAGTGAAGAAGCGCATTTTTGCGGCGAGAGCGTAATAAAGAAAGAGCAGGCGAACGGTCGGTGAGCACGCGTGGGGTCAAAATCGTGGCGCCCCTGGCACGGTGCATGGGCACATAGACGTAGGAGAATTCAGAATTAGGACGCCTTCGAAATCCAAGAAACGGTTTCTGAATCGCTCGATTCCGATGAATTTCCCGTCCTATCGAGATAGAGAAATTTATGATGGATTATCCGGCTGGTGTACGGCTCTAACTAAAATGTTAATAGCCCAGATAAATAGAACAGTTTCGGCTGTTTAATCTCGTTAATGTTACAAACATCAAAATATGCGCGGGTTACCATTCTATCAGTTTATCCGACATCTCTTTGTTCGGAGAGACGAGGTAATGAAATCGACCATTGCTTCCCGTTATATATTATCTGAAGTATAATAAGTATTAAATAAGGAGGTTGTTTGTTGTTTATCAATCTACGATCGGCCTGCATAAATCAATGTCTCCAATTTTTTGATACCTGGCGGAATTTGATGTCTCTCCAGATACAGCATCGCCTATCATAGGACGTTGCTTCATCAATTATTCCAAACAAAACTTGATAACTGACAATCATTAGATATAACCGAGTTGTCAAATCAGTGGTACAATCAGAACATTTCCAACAGAAAGTGTTGGTTGTTCCAATAAATTGTTAGGCCGTTAATTTTTTTATTATCTCATTACACACATACTCGTTTAACTAAATGATTGTGAACGTTTAGAGAGTTAATAAAATATAGAGTCAATTTTAGATCATTAATTTAATTCCCTTCGGCATGGCAGCGGCTCGTTCCAGTTTTTCTGACAATTCGATGCAAGGATTTAAAGAAAAAGGAAGAGCTGAATCGCGCAGAAAAAATTTGTTTCGCTAATGCCGCCGTATTTTTCCAGGACCATTTACTTTTACGGCGTCGTAAACATGCGCTGTTATCTGTTGACGTTTCCTATAGAAAATGGCATAAAATGACTACTGAAACTAAACCATGAACCAACCACTTGCCGGTATTGATTCCATAACTATGTTTACGTGACTCTATAAAATCTGCTCGTATGCAACAAAAATTCTTGTTAAATTGTAATGAGTATTACAAGTGTTATAAGCAAATTATCATAAAATTGAGCTAAAAAATTATTTTGTTTAATTAGATTATTTACATAGAAATAAACATTAGTTATAGTCATTAATTTCCATACTTGTTTAATAGAGCAGTAAATTTCTTTACCGTTTTCTTCACTCCACCTTTCTTTGTGTTTACCTACTCATTTATAATTAAATTATTAAGGGTGTGTTTTAAACGCAAAATAATCACACAAAAAATTACTTGGGAATAATTTGCCTATAAACAAACTTTAATAGTTAAATTTGTTGTGTAAACGTATATTTCACATTTAAAACCATTAAACAAGTATTCGAAATTTTAATACTATAGCGATTATCTGCATTAAAATAATCTCGATATAGCACGAAAAAATGCAGTATATCTATGAGGGCACTCGGTATTTACGCACCAAGCCGCATAAAAGCTCGGTGTAAATTTGTTTATGCTCTATTGGAACGATTTTAATGAGAAATAGCGAATTTATTTGTTTATTGTGAATCGACTGTGAATTTTAAAACAAATGCATATCTGATAGTACTCGAAGGAACAACAATAACAAATAACTGTTGAGGTTGAGAGCGTGTTTGTGTTTATGCAAACACACCTGAAATATTACCAGATAACATCGAAATTATGTTCTGTTAAGTAATAAATTCAGTACTTATAGTATTATTTATTAATCTGCAGTTGGTATCTATTGAATTAATTGTAATCGTTGTAATTAAGACAGGATAAAAGTTTGTTCGTAATAGATTATTTAGTACTTTTGGGTTAAATAGAGCAGCAAATATATCTCTCTATACTCTACCCTTTTTAACTTAGTCTTTACTCCCTACTTTAGTTTATCTTAGAAATGCAATGAATAGAACCCTTTTAAATATAGGGGAAGCATATTAATGATTCAAGTTAGTAGCATAAGGGTTGAATAAAGTAGGGCTGTAAAGAAATCTCTAACATTAACATAATAGGTACAAAATTTATCATCAGTTCAAGAATAGTTGGGAAAGTAGTACCACTAAATTCGATGACCACTTATTCACCAATGCAATGTATCTTGCCTATATACTAGATTCTAGCAGTAATAGTACCAAAGCAGTAAAGCCTTATTTACACAAGTACCAGTACTAGCACTAACATTATCACTAAAAACAAATCGAATTAGTTTATTGTCTATAACACAATTTGAGTCAATCAAAATGAATACTACAATACTAGTTTAATGGTACTATCAGTACTAATGTCATCATGTAAGCTAGGCTTAAGAGTGCTGGTAGAGTTGCATAAGTAAAGTGCTCGAAACGTTGCCATAATCAAATCCATTAGCGATTCGAATCCGTTAAAAATTAATTTTCGCAATTCTAGGTAAACGCTAAGGAATCGCGTCGAGTGTACGCGATTACTCATAGACATTAAAACTGTTAAATAATTATCAAGCATTTACATAGCATATTTTATTTTAATTCGGTCTAATTTATTAATTTATAAAATTTATTCCGCGGAGCGTTATGCAATATCGACCTATCCTTTTTTCTATGTAAAGGAACAGTAAACTCGGTCAAAAAGAACGGAAATAACTAAAGAAAATATTTACAAAAAGTGTTTAAAAATGCTGCAAAAGGGGTACGTTATACGAAAGATGTATAAACAAAGCGATAATGGTGTAGATGAAATTAAAGGAAGAAGGATCTGCAAGGTAAGATAACTAAATAAAAACTATTGTGTTGATTTCCACGCACTCATACGTATGCAAAACATAGGAAACGAATTAGCATTTCGAAGAAACCGATCGATATTATCGAATTTCGTTTTCGAAATGCATGAATTCAAGAACGGAATATTCAATAAATATATTCAGGTAATGTTTATTCGAGCGAGAGCGATACGAACGCAAGGTCAGAACACGCAACTACATAATGAATTGTTTCACTTTTACTTCCTCTATTCTTTTAATCATCCGAATTTAGATCACTCCGATGGAATATACAATGGCCTCTTGTCCGATGGGTGTGCAATCGAATTTCTCGGAAAGGCTATATTTCAACGAGCGCTGTAATAATTTTTCATTTTCCAGCTAAGCGCATAAAATGACTAGTAAATTTTCATTGAATCAAGGATCAAGTACGCAGGGCATAAATTACAGTTTCCTTATATCCAGCCATATAGGTACCCATTATATTAAAATTTCTATTACAAATACAAAGTAAGTTACTTTTATTTGAATTTTTATATAAGATCTACTATTAGGTATATTGCAACTGTAAGTATGTGAACTGCATTTAATTGATTTGTATCAAACACATAAATATACAGGGTGTGTGCAAAACGTAATAGCATCTTGGGCGATCTAACTATGCAGACAGAAAAGTACCATGTTTTAAGAGAGGGGTCTCCCACAATTACCACCATCACATCGTGCACTTACATTCTGCGTATGGGTTCTCCACAGTCGGCATCCTCGGCCAAGATTCAGTCCAATTTCACGCACCTCGCTATACAGAGTGTTTCGATCGCGCGATACCTCGCTTGCAGCCTAGGCGATTGGTTCGGTGGAGCTGGATTTGTAATCAGTGCATGGGCAGATCGATCGTTTGAGGGATTCTCGAATGCCCGAATGAGCGGTTGGATGTTTTCGAAAAAGGTGAGACGAAAGGAAAGCGGTCACCTAGATATTTTTGTCTAACGATCGGCGGAATATATTGCATAAGTTTTGTTTGGCTTTTATGGTTAACCAAAGGTTAATTTAATTTGGCTTAAAATCGGAGTGGATGGAATTTCGTTTGGTAGAAAGTGTAGGAGAAGTTTATGATTTTATTGAAATTTATTAGCATTTTGTTTCAATCCAAAAATTTTGTTTTTTTTTTAATTTAAATTAATTTAATTGATTTTCATCGGGTATATAAGTACACAATTTACCATAAAAATTGCCCAATAATTGTTTGTAAACCCATTAATTTTCGGTTTTTATGAAGAATAAAATCTGAATAAATTACAAATTAATTTACAACAATTTTTTACCACATATTTCATCTAAGATTTGGGTTACTTTTACTTTTCTCTGATAAATTATTTATTTTCACGGCAATGTTGTAAGAACTAAATGGGCTATTTACTTACCAAATTATTTTATTTATATTTATTTTTTGTGTTTTAAATGCACCAATAATACCCGATTTCACCAAGCAATTCTTAAAATTAGGAAATACTTAAACCGGATTCAGGAAGTCCTATAAGCACAATTTGCGTTTCACCATGCTCTATAAGTACCTAATACCTAAAGTTAGGACAGCTCACTAGGCTTGCCCATATAAAGCATTTAGGAAATACTTAGGTATAACCATACATTTCAACTTTAGCAGACTTTAGATGAAAATCCCACTTGAGATTAGCAGATTTCATAGTATCTATTATTTGTTGATAGTATAATTTTTGTTGTTGTTAATTAAAAAATATGCGAGATATATCAGAGGAAGTTGAAAATACAGATAATTTAATTGAGGAGGGTCAAATTGATATTATTCATATTAAAATAATGACATTTTTCAGCTCTAGAATTAATTGTAAATATTTTTTTAAGTTGATAAAATTATTTTATTGTATTTAGATTATATACTGGGTGTTCTTTTATGAGAGGTAACTCGTTACATTTCTATACCAGTGATAGTAACAAATTAAAAAAGATAGCAAACAAGTTAAAGTTTTGAATTAGAAATTTAAGGGTGGCTTTTGTATTGGCTAATTAAAAAACTTAACAACTATTTAACGCAATCAAATTTACTACAACCACAAATCGTCATTTAAGCAATTTAAACAAGGACAATAATAAATTAAATTATGAAAATCATTCATTACACAGCCCAATGACATCACAAAATCGATAAGAAAACAAACAAAACGCCATTAAACACAAATTTCAAACAATTAATTCGTCAAAACTTCGTTCCTCCTCGGGTACTTTTTTACCGTTCAACTACCAGCGAATTTCATTCACCTTATAGCATCGCAGCCGAGGCGATTTTCGTTCTACAACAAAACGGCTATTAAATTTTCAGCGTATCCACCGTCATTGAGCGTGACAATAAAATCGGTATCGTAAACGAAAGGAAAACCGTTTACCCGTGGCCGCAGAAAAACGGAATCGAGGTCGCTAAAACGAATATTATTGCCCGCGAATGGGCATTACAAAAAAAATTTTCCCACCGCGCTCCGGATAATAAACTGCGATTTGTATCAATCGGGATGATTTATTCGAAAATTATGTAATTAAGAAAAACGCGTAGGTACAACTACAAGGTGATTCGATTAAATAACTAATTATTTTTTTGCTGCTCTAATAGCGTTTTGTTTACTTGTTATATACAGAGTGATTCAAGCTAAATAGCATCCTAAAATTTCCTGTGATATTATCATTTATCTTATTACTGATGAAACCTTTTGTAGTAATGTAAATTAGATGAATTGAACCGTCTAAAAGCGTTCATTGAACATGAGCAAGTGCAATCCGTTCACTTTCATACGAATCACGTTGAACTTTCAAGAATTAGGTGTACTTGTGTCGCAAACAAACTCGCTAGTCTTAACATGTTTACTGTTCAACAATTATGCTAATGTTCGAACTGAAATAGATTACATACTCGACGTTTTTTGCGGCAATTATGTCTATTGTAATATTTATATTAGATCTATAGGTATGTATAGGTACAGGCGATTTTAATATTCAATCGACAATCAATTTAACATAACGTTATAAATAATACCAGTACCTATGGAGGGATTGCGTAATGTCGTAGCATAAACAAGCCGCGTACGCTATGTCAATTATTTACTTAGTATAAGTTTGGTAATGATGAAAAAACTTTTTTTTTTGTAAATAACTAGGTAAGTAGGAATTGGGTATACCCAAATTAAAACTTATCTTAATATGGTCAAATATTCAGAGAGCTTTATAATTATATGATTAGTAAAAATTCTTACCCTATAGCTGCATCATCAAATTTAATATTCCCGATTGAGTAAAATGTCAGTAGTTTTAATATGACATTTTAATGACAACTTGATTAAATTGAATTAATGAAATATTTTTTCCTTTATTGCTAATGAATAAGACAAGGTTGTAAGATTTAGCAGGACACTCCAATAATATTTTGATTTAAGTTTATAGCTCTCTATAAAAATTATTTAAATTATATACCTTTTGGTAGCATATTTTATTTAATTAATCGTAAAATTTTCACGTTTTATCAAAACGTCAAAGTTAGACATTTTGCATCATAGAATGTATATTTTGACATTTAAATGACAGTTAATTATATCCTGCAATAAAAAAATAAATAAAGAGTAGGTAGAAATTAGATGAATAATAATAATGCAGCAAATTGATTTCTCTCGATACCGATAAAAATTACCAATATGTAATAATTACCGCGATAAATTCAATATGTACTCGCTTGATTTTCCGATCGTAAACGCGTTCAACGCCAGTTCGATTAGCGCTTTTCTGGTAATGAATTATTTATCGTTTGATTTATCGGCGTGTGCAGCTGGTTAGAAAGTCTCAATCGGGCGGGAATCCGGCGAATTAGCCGAATTCATTAACGGAATTAATTTATTTAAATGCCGGCGTTTTTGAATAAATTTCGACTCGTCGCGAGAGGTTAAAGAAAGCGACATTAACGCGCCGTGGAAAGTCTATCCATTAAAAACCGAAGCGGATTTCGTAACATCTGTTTGTTTTGGTCAAATCGCAACCTTTACCTCCTTACGCTTGCTTGCAGGCCCCGCTGGGACCCGTTCGAACATGATACAGCGCTCCCCTTAAAGATGGCTCTCCTGAACTACACCGCCCCGTTTTTGGGCACCCCCAGCCCTCCAGCGGCGCCCAGCTATTACCAACAACCGGCCCACTTCAACGGGTACCAGGCCCACCAGCAGGGCTACTCCTACGCGCCGCCGCAGAAGCCCTTCCTGGCCGAGGAGTATCCCCAGTACCAGCGCCCCCAGAGCCCCCCTGGCCGGCAGGAGCACCGGCACCCGGGGCGCCAGAACTACCACCAGAACTACCCGGGGTATGACCAGGACCGCCGCGGCCATAATGGCTACAATAAAGTGAGAAACGGGGGGACTAAGACTCGAGTGCCCACTGTGGACTACGACTATGAGGAAGAGGTGCCAGATAAGGGGCGTCGCATCCCCGTGACCCCCATACAGGGGCCTATTTATATCAAAAACGGGAGCATTCCTGTCGTGCCTCTCTACTCGTATCCAGTTTTGAGTAACGGGACGTTCGTGCAAATACCTGTAAGTAAATTTTGAAGCGTGTTTGACGCACTTTGTGCTGCAATTGGCGCTATTTCTGTACGTTTCCAGCAGAAAAAACTTATGGCAACAGATAACAAAGGTATTATTTAATTCAATGTCATGTAACAATTATAGTAAAACTTTTATTGTGTATCGTAATAGGCGTTGTCAATGTGAAAACAAACTCAGTTTACACAGCTGTTTTAAATCGATGTTAGCAACTTATGAATGAAAATAATAAGAGAATGTGGGGAAGATATAAATGATTATTTTTTAATTCAAAAGACAAAATATTTAGGAAAAATTTTATTACGAAATATTGGTCATTTAAATTTCAATATTGAGAACAAAAAATGGTTTCTTTCACTTCCACCCTTTATGATACTCAAACTTCATGAAATCATGAAAAATCAAAATTAGAAAATTAGATAAAAATATGAAACAGATTCGATGTTGCGGTGTAAACGTAGTTTATCTTAAGAACTCTCGTTTGAATTGAGCCAGATCGATCGTTAAATCGTTGACAAATAGATAACTGAAACTGGAACTAAATAGACCGAGGTCGTTGTTGATATTAAACAATTAAACGTGCGCTCCGAGTGGATTTAATTGCGAGAAAAATTTAGTGTTGCACCTACTATTGCAACAGTAAACGCAGGTCTTTTTTGCGTTCGGCGAACAATGGAGCAGCGAAATGAACGAATTAAAATTCCTACCTGTATGCCTGTAATGCCGCGATTTTTTATAAAAATTTAATTAACTAATAGAGTAGGTATCTATTAAAGTGGTAATAGATGCGATTAAATAAACGTACGTCGGTGTTATACTTAATTATTTTAATAGAGGTATTCGTTATTAATTTTTAATGAAATTTTTAATTTATGAATTTCGATTAATAGAGTAAAAATCGAGGCATTTGAATAAAATTGCTGGTTCAGGATGAGTACCTGCTAGATGTTAATTAAATCGATTAAAAGCGGGCCAAACCCACCGTGTACGCCTCGATTTTCACGGAAGAAAGATCAGCAAAATCGACCTTGCCAAGCGCATCGGCACTTTTTTTACAATTCAAGCAATTTTACTTCGTTCGATTGCCGGTAATTAGTTTGTACCACGTATCATAGTCGTTTGGTAGCTCATTGCAGCAGAATGCGAGGGCCGCCAAAATTGGGATTTTTCACCAGAACCTTGGGAATTTTCCTTCTTTCACAGGTATGTTACAAATTTATCAATTACACTGCATTATAAAGGCTTTTGAAATGATTGTATTTCATCAGTTTTCTAAATTAATATTGAACTTCTTGTAGACTTGCGTTATACAGGGTTTATTAATAACATGCTAATATTTGAGGAGGTGAAAACTTCATATGAATATATGTCCTAAATGTCTTAACTTTTGAGATAAAGGTTGTTAAAGTTTTAAGAAAAAAAAACAATTTTTTAATGTAATTTTCATACCACTTTAAACAATTTTATGAAATTTGGTGTAAAAAGCATTTTTTGACCTAAAAAACAATTTTAAAAAGTGGTACGCCACTGTTTTCTCTTAAAATAAAAATTATTTTTGGAGTCCCTGTTCAATTTAGAACAAATTTGATTTCTTGACTTTTTTCATACGACTTTCATAAGACCGTTTCGTATAAAAAAATTAAATTCATTCATTTGTACTATTTATATAGAAACTATGAAGTTTTCTTCTTAAAAAAGCGTTTCTTCTTAAAATGGATCCAAAAATCACCTCTTTAAATATTAGCATGTTATTTAAGAAACACCCTGTATAGTTACTACTTAAAGTACTCTTTTTTAAATTAAAAATTCTATAGAAAATTATTCCAAATTAAAAAATGGTGGATGCGCCTGATTGCCTCCACCATTTTTTGATGCGAGCAAACTACTCGTTTTCAATCAAAAATTTAGTACATAAAATGAATTCTATATGATTTTTGTAGTAAATAAAACTCTTCTTAAAATTCCACCGACCACTCCCGTCCAATTGAAAGTCAACCGGACCCTAAAAGCCTTCATGATCGCGAAGGTACTCACTAATAAAAACGCTTTATTATTTCTTGCAACGAATATTAACAATAAAGTTATTAAAATTAGATCACGTGTCGCTCCGGCCACATACCAGTACCCCGATCGTTATCAATCGGGAATAATTAATGTCTCGAGCGGATTAATTAGCCGCGTATCCTTGGAAGAAAATCGGATTAAATCTTTGTCGTGCGAACCGAAACAAAACAGCTCTCGGCCATCGATCAGTTCCTGATACGTTCGATAATTATTTGGCAAGAAATTCGCGACGATTTATCGTCTGCAGGGGCGAAGGTTTCCGGTCCGGGCGCCCGGAACTCGCTCACCTCTCCTTCTGTTCCGCCTAATTAATTCGAAAATCACGCCGGGCGTGAAATAATTCAGCGTTTTCGCGCGATAACAACGATTACGATTAAACGGTGTGGTGATAGTATCGATTCTGGTATGGAAAGCATTGAGGTAGCGCAGGAAAGGTCGTTTAAAGTCTTGTTAAAAACGTGATTAAACGAAAAAAATAACGTTTTTTCGCTCCGGGTCGTTTGCTTTACGGTATTCCTGCATGATAATTTAATGAGAACTATATACTAACAGGTATTTGATTTATATGCTCGTGCAATGTTGTGTATGCAATAATCATTTCTAGTATAGAAACGATTTATACAACAAACTTCTCCTATATTTTATGCTTCTATTATCTGCACTATATGAAGATAAATACAATAAATGGGATAAAAATCGAATTAGACAGTAGCAACAGGTTTGCTTGACAAAAACACGTCGGTGCTAATTATTTCGTAAGGTCACAATCGTGAATTGTCTTTCAAATTCGATCGGTCAAGGCCGCAAATTTCTTTCAATTGCCCATTATCTCTAAGTGTACAACAGATTTCTATTTCTGTTAACAATTCCAACAATTTCTAGCTGATAAATTGATAGCAAAACCGCTTACTCGAATTAGATTGCATTTTCAAATGCATTTAATTGTCACGAAAGCATAACAAACATTTCGATGTACTATGTACTAATAATTGCGAACGGTAGGCATAACTTTCTTGTCAACATCCGCGATTTTTGATGACCACCGTTGAATTTAAAACGGTTTTAATTAATAATAGAAAGTGCCTTATCCATGGCGACCTTTAATAGCCACTTAATAAGCCAGATGCGTCTAGCAGATTTTCTCCCTGCTTTAACCTCCTCCCGGCTTTGACGAAGCTGTTTCGAAATTTATCATTAATCGCACGCGGCTATTAAAGTCGAATTGACCCCGCTCGGTAAAAGTAAATCATAAAAGCGGTTGAGGGTGTTCGGTATGCGGAAAAATTCGATACGACAATAATAACGTGACCTCAAACCAATTCTCCGTTAGTCATCCGGTTCTGCACCGAAAGGTACTCGCAATAAATTCGATTCTTGCGAAATAAGAGTCTCTAAATTCATCGGTTCGTCCTGAAAATGTTGCATTGTGTGCTACAGTTTTATTATCGTGCATCAACCGCGCGGGGTTTCCCCGGTAATTACGATTTTTTATGCGCCATCCTGGTATATTAACGTCCTGGTACAGAAATCCGTTTCGTTTTTTTTACAGCAAAATCTCCCCGTACGTACAATGTATGACTAAATAATCCGTAGCGTTTTCCCAGGATACAAAAAAGTTCGCATACATCATCCTCGCCGAAATAGGAAGTACACGATAACGCGACAAATGGTGTAACGAAATAATCAATTCCGTTCAATAACAATAAGTATGTCAAGCGTATCCGCGGTACGATTTTCCCGATGAATCAGATGTATCCACGAACATCGAATCGTAAATAGTACCTGTAGAAGCAATTTAAACTATAATTAGCACTTCGCTTAATTGCTGAGCGCGCTCGGGAGGACACTCGACAAATTCCTGCAAATATAAGGATTACCTGCGATTGGTCATCACACCAAAACACTTTTTTTATAGTCTATTCATAAATGAGGCGGAGTAATTCTTGCAAAACCAACACAGGGTGGACCATCCAAGTAATATTAAAATATTATTCTGAACATTATTTTTTTCAATTTCTGTGTAGGGTGGAATTTGGCCAATAGAGAAGACCACGATGTGAGATAGGCGGATTTTGGCAAAAGATAAGATTAGAAATGATTTATTAGAGCTCAAAACCGTTTTCAGTTGCTCAAAATGTGTTATAATTAAAAAGATATAGCCCTTTGAAATTTAAAAATTTCGGGTTTTGACTCATACCTTATCAACCAATCATAAACCACTCACGTCTTGTTGTATAGTAAATAGTATGAAGAATACACAAACGAACAAAAATCAAACTGTCATTTGTCAGATTTTTCTGAAAAATGCACAAAACAAATTACACGAATTGCATTTCGGCACAAAACACTTTACTGATAATATTGAAGTTGACAAGAATGTTGCCAAATAAATTTTTCAGGACCATTATTTGTGTTTTTAACACGAAAATCGGTTACAATTTATACAGATGAAGATGTTATTTCTATATTAATATATCGAATTATCCATTAGGTAATGGAAGAAATGGATAAATCAGAAAATGTTTATTGCAATAAATATACAAAAAACGCACATTTTGCGGAGTAAAGAAGAGTAACAGGAAACGTGGCAAACTTGCTAAATGTGACTTCTCTTTGAAACTCTCGCTTTGATTGGAGCAGAGTGTATGACGATTGTGTGACGTTTTTCAAACTTTAAAAATTAATTGCGGCCTTATTTGGCCACAGAAAAAAATAAAAATTTCATTACGCGCCTTCTTAGAAACACCCGGTTTTGAAAAAAAAAAATTAAAAAAAAGTCGTGGTCTTCTCCATTAATTGATTTATTACTCCACCTCATTTATGAATAGACTATAGTAAATTATGTATCATCAAATCCATTTTAACAAGCTATTTATTGGAGTAGTTCAAAATTAATTCGAGATTAAAGGACTCCTTTAAAAAGTCATTTTTTTTATTAGTTGGCAATTTCTCGAGATCCTATACACATTATTTTCGTAATGTGATAGCATTTGAAAAATATTCCGCCGATGGTAATCTCGTTTGTGCGTCTTATAAATAGATCTGAACGCATAACTTACTTAATGAATCGCTGAAATCTTAATTTATTAGGTAACAAATAAAAATATCCACTAATTATGTAGCGGCAGACGGATTGCGTAGCCGTAAAATTTCATTCAAACGTAAATGAGGTCAGTATCCGACAGGTAAAACACAAATGCAAGTACCCACTCGAGCCAATTGAGGATTTGTTGAACCAAAAAAAAATTAATTTACTTTCTAAAAAATTATGGAAAAACACCATAAAATCTAATCATAAAAATCACAATATTATTGCACATTTCAGATATTATGGACAGCATTATCTGTAGCATTAGGATTAGAATTAAAAGGCGGATACATCCGCGGAGTTCCTTGCATAATTCGTGATCTGCAACTCTATTGTCCCACCGCAGGAAACTCTTATCCACTGTAAGTACACTTGGACACATTGGCCCGTGTTCAGCGCCCTTCTTTAACTTTAAAGACGCGTTTAGAGTGACTCTAAGTCCTAACAAAGTCCTTAGTTACTCCATAAGGAGGCTCTGAATACGGGCCATTGTAGCCATTTGACCGAACAATTTGCGGCCGTTTCAGCGACCGCATCGAGACGTTCATCGACGAGAACAAGGCCCTGATGAAGCGGATGTACGGGGAGTTCGACATGCCCTACTACGACGACTCCTACGGCCCGGGGGACTCCTACGGGCCGGGCGAGGGCCGCCGGAAGCGGTCCCCCAAGCCGGGCGTGCCGGACCTGCACACCGACCCCGGCCCGGACCCCGTCCACGGCTTCGAGAAGCTCTTCTCCAAGAACCGCAGCCCCAGACAGAACTTCAGGAATAACCAAAGCTCCGAGAGCGGCCGGTAAATAAAATACCACCCCTATTCGCTGCATAATTGTTCTCTAATGTTGGTTTGTTTTCAGGATAGACTCCTGCGAGAGCAAAATAGAAATAGTAACTCCTTTCTGGGCGTCGAACTCAGCGGGGAAAATTCGTGCCATAGTGAACACTCAGCATTTCGAGCAGGCTATACATCAGGAAGTGTGTGCGTAAGTTGGATTGGGATTATCGCCCAATTATGGGGTATTTAAATTGGTTTTTTGCAGGAGACAATCGACCAAACGGTGTCAAAACGACTGCGGCTGTGAACAGAAATACAAATGGCATCGCCTTCTTGCCTACGATCCTGAGAACGACTGCAGAGGCATCTTCATGGACTGGTTTCTTTTTCCTTCCTGCTGCGTCTGCAGGTGCGCTCCGTAAACCAAAATTCCTTCCTACTACTTCTCTTTAAGACAGTAATTTAGCTCTTAAATCAAAGCTAATTACTCTGGATTAATCTGGAACAAACTCTTGATTAGGGTATTGTAACAATTGAGGAAAAATTATAGCTATTAGAGCATGATTTTTGGAACATATATTAGAGTTAATTGTAGCTGAATTAGATGATACAACTTGTATAATTATATTGCTAGCGAATTTAGTCTTCAGTGTGACTGATAACTATGCTGTAGATGTATATGGTAATTTCTCATTTTAGTTGGTACTAAAATTTAATCTTTTGTTGTTGGAGTAATGTCGGTAAATAATGGTGTTGATTAATGACAAGAGATTAAATTGTTATTCGCAACGAATATTCTACTCCTACATTATTTTAATAGTTTTATGTAAGTACAGTAATTATTTCTTTGTGTTTGCTATCATAAGCAATCTTTAATTATGTATGTGTGTTGGGTTGAATGTTATTTAGGAATGTTTGCAATAAATCACTTAATGATAAATTTTTTGGTATATTTTGTAATTTTAATATTCTAAATTTATTCTGTTTCGTTTACGATTGATAAAAATATCGCTGCCATTTTTTAATGTAAGTTTGTAGTTTATTAAGTTTTATTTTTTCTTATATGTATATGTATTTCCTATTTACCATTCTTCTGTATTAAGTATTAAATGTTAGCTGAGAATTTCAAATTTATTTTTGTATTACCTGCCATTTGCAAACATCAAAAACTCGCTTAAAGGGAATGTATAATTTATTAAAAACTCCATTTCCACGAAACAAATAACAAAGATACAGTTAAATTTACAGAACAAAAATTAATGAATTATTATTGTAAAATTATATTACATTAACAAAATTCAGCACCACATTTCCAAAACTGTACTGGGAAAGATAATACTTCAAGTAGGTACTCCCATTTAAATAAATTTAGTATTTTACCTGAGTTTATCTTATAATAAATACAATTTCTTTTCAAAGTTTTTTTGTGAAATGAAATTAACTGGAAAAGATTTATTAACAATTGCAAGACTGAAATATTTTTTTGAAAACCTGAAAAAACTGAACATTTATCCATAGGTTATTACGTAACAATATTATATTTACAATTCAAATAAATAGTGTGTATGCACTTACAAACTTATGGGTAATTTAATTATGTATTTGTACAAAGTACAGACTGTTCCTAAATCTATTGAATAAATTATAAAAAAATATGTACAAATAAACTGAAGTTAATCTAATCTAGGTGTACTTAAAAGATTAAATGAAATCTACCATAATAAATGAATCACAATCGTATATTATCAGATATTTTTCAACAAATATTTTACAAGTAAATCACTATTGAGCAACCGCACGTTTAATTAAACGCATTGTTGGTGCCTAGAATACATCTTTTGCATGTCTTTTTATTCAATGAAAGAGAAATTAAGTAATAACTTGTTTAGCGTAGAAAAAAAAACTAGTCGTCGTAAATACTTAAAAATATTACACTCAGAGAATTCATTAAATAGACTAGCATTTTTGAAACTATACCAATGAATCGTTAAGTACAAGCATATCAGATACTTGTAAGTTAATTTTCCTCACTTAACACTAACAATTTTAGCTCCTTCTAACTCCCAAATAAATGGCTAGACAAATAGCTACTAAGAAACAGGCACAAATTGTATACAAGACCACTTTCTGTTGGAGGGATCTCATTATCATAGAATTCATTAGTCTTCCTGACCGACTTAAATCTTCATCTGCTTCTCTTAACTATAAATCAATTGAAATTAGCAAAGCATCACAAATTACAACTAACTTACTCTAGCTCGAGTCCTCTGGATAGTTTCCCTTTGTTCGGCCAGATCTTTCATCACTTGATTCCCAATGTCCTCCGTTTCGACCACAACCCGATACCCTTCTTCTAGTCGCCTATTTGATCTTTCCAGCCTTTCTGAGTTATCTAGTAACCTTTGTTTTTGATCTGACGATATCCTAACATCGCTCAGCTCCTCGCTGCTGTCGTATAGAATACCTTGTTTAACGGATCTAGCTTTGATGTAATCCAATGTCAGTCTTTTTAATTCAGCCCTATAGCAGTCTAATTTCGTTCTGCATCTCTGCTTTTTGGATTGATCCACCTCCCGAGCCTCCAGCTCCATTTGCTCCAGCTAATCGTGAGAATGTTAATTAGGATGTTACGAATGGTTTTAGGTGATTGTACTTACTAATTCTTGGGCTTCTTCGACATGTTTTTCTATGTTTGAGATAAGCTGTCGACGGTCTTCTAATAAAAACAAATAATCCAATGAGTAACCCACTTATATATGTTTACTAAGTAGAGTGATTAAGTGCAAATGTAAATCTACTTACTAGAAGCTGAGGCTGTTAGTAGGCCTACTTGAGCCGTAATATCGGCAGTTAAAACTGAATATTGCTGTTCATAATTTTCAAAAAGTGAAACCATTTTGGTTTCGATTTTTTTCAATCACATTTTCAATTTTCATTGCATTTTGGAGTTGGGGATTTTTGGAGTTCTAGGGTCCCTAGAATTTGACAATGACAGTCAGCTGACAATTAACTATTCACCGAATACTCCTATTGATAAAGTCAATAACTTATGTAAAATGAAGATTTTGACGTTACTACGAATGACGTCTTCTATCAGTACATCAGTAAACTGTCAAAGTTAGGGAAGGCCAAAAAAGAAAATCAAGTTTTCACTTTATTCCCCTTTTTTTAACTTATTAATTTACGAACGACAATAAAAATTTCGTATAAGATTAAGACTGCAGTGAAATATCAATCATGGTAGTTTTCAAACCTTTCTATTAACGAATAATTTACTAAAAACTAATTCAAAAGTTCCTAAGACGAAGAATACATTTTGTTTATTTGCAGGATCCTCGAGACAATGGGTCCCTGATAGTCCTCGAACAACTCATGGAAGAATTCTTTAATCCTTTAACGAGTAACAGTAGAAAACAAGAAATCGAGCAGCAACTAAATTACTTCAAATCTCTGCAGCACCTGTGGAAATACTGCATTCATTTCTTGTCTAATACATCTAATCAGTATGTAAAAATGTTCGCCTTATCATCTTTAGAGGTAAAAGAGATAATTTCATTGTAATTCTATATTTTTTATGCGCTAAATGTTTACAGACTGTGATTAATCAACAATGGACTAATATTGAATGGTCTGCAAAGGAAGAAATAAAAAATTTACTCCAGAACTACTTAGTGGAACAAGGGCCTATGTCCCCTCATTTTTTTAGATTCAAATATTCTAAATTAATCATCGATATAGCCAAACATGACTGGCCAGTTAGATATCCGAATTTTTTCAATAATATCCTCGAGGTGAGTTCAAACGAAGATTTTTAAATACAATATTAACCGCATTAATTTCCAGTTATTAAGAAACGAGCCCAATCAGTTAATAGGATTGACATTATTAAAAACGACTAGCGAAGAATTCATGGGCATACAAGCGACTTACAAAACTAATATTAGAAAAGATGAAATTACAAGACTGCTGCACCAGTACATTCCTATCGTTTTCGAATTACTAACCAATATTTTAGATAATCTAGGCACAAAACCGAGACACACGTCCACTGCCACACCGCCTCCATCACCGGCTCACCCCTCATCATCACCGACTTTATCTCAGAGCTTGGTGAACGCCTCTTTTAGGCCCGATCCAAAAACCTTGACCAAAGAAGCCTTAGAAACCGTACAGCATCTTTTTACGTGGGCTCCGGTGCAGAGAATACCTTCGCAAATTATCAAAGCGATTTTCACCTTCACCAACGTCTCTTCCTATTCACAGGTCTAATTTTGTACCATTAATACATTCAATTTACTTATAAATGTTTCATTTTTATAGGATGATGATGATATGTGTGTGCTGGCTATGTCTACTATAAATGAGCTGCTTTATCGTAAATGCACTCCGCCTAACACTCAAGACTTTTACTTCCAATTGTACCATCAAACCGTCGATTTACTGAAAGAAATTACGAGTTCTCCGAATAGGATAGATTCTTTAGATCCTGTGTAAGTGCTTTGTTAAAAATGAGGTGTATTCAAATGAGTAATGGTTTGTTTTATTGTTTAGATTTATGGATAAAATGTCGGAGCTGTTGATCCTTCTAATCGAGCATCACTTTTGGAGATTGGAAGCCATACCGGATTTTTCAGCAGTGGAATTTCTGTCGCCTTTATTTCAACTGACTTTGCAGTTGGTTTCAGTGAAGTCGTATTTGTGTTGTTTGAACGTTTGGGCGAGTTTCGCCAAGCAAATCAAAACACAAAACGCCAAAAAGTACGTTCATTACATTCATTATATTTTCTCTAGTTATAAACTAGAATTTTTTGTAGATATTCCGATGTGTTCATGACTTTAGTCACCACCTTACTGAAGAAGATTCAATTTACTTACAACTTCAATCAGCTGAATTTGTTAGATGATTTACAGGTAGACGAAAACGTAAGTTGTGTTGTAAAATTCTTTTTTATTAAGTAATTAATATTTTGTATGCGTATTTACAGGATGAAACTGAATGGCAAACGTTTTTAAAAACCACCATCGAAGTTATCGCAGTAATTGCTGAATACACACCGACAGAAACGTTTGGTTTAGTAGTGAGTATATTTAATTAAAACGTTGTTTTTTATTAAAAAAAAAACTCCAAATTTCAGCTCTCATCATGGAAAGTTTCGTACGATATTTTCCGCAGTTTAGAACAATCTCTAGATTATCAAAATCCATCATTGAAACTCGACGTATCGGAAACCGAGAGACTGTCTTACGTGTTTAAGGATTTTTCATCGCTCACTCAAGCACTCACTAGGTACACAATCACCTTAACTATAGCCTAATTATTCTATTTAATGAATCGTTTTGTAGATTGTCTTCAATTTACGTGGATCATTGTCAATCAATCGCAGTTCTCAACAGCATCGTAGAAAAACTCTTAGAATGTGCCTCTCTTTTCAACGAGACTAAACTGTACGATTTCATCGTCAGGGAGGGAGATACAAGACTTAATTCGTCATTCATAGAATTGTGAGTAATTTTTATTATTAAGTTAAAAGTCATCACTAGCAATTTTGTTTTCAGGCACAGCCAGCTATTGTGCGGCATAAAAACCCTTCTACCGTGGACCACACAGAAAAACAGCATAAACAACTACATCATGAAGGCCATCTTAGACATCACTTTACCAGTACTGCGCAATCAGAACACCCTCGCTTCTAAAATAAAACTCTCAGCAGCCCATCTTCTGCTGCGCTTCACCGATATCGTACACGCTCCTCTACTGCTAGCAGTGCCATCTGTAGTGCAATTCATACAAGTCGCCCCGAACTTGACGTTCTGCGATAAGCAAACGAACTGCGTGATAAACAGCTCGATAGCGAATTTGCTGTTGAAGCCCTGGGGGGAGCTGAGCCAAGAGGACTCCCTTCGCAGGAACTCGATGATAAACGCTTTCTTCGACAACCTCACGAAGGATTTCAGGAACTTAGATTACCACCTGGATTTCAGGAGTTGTCGCGAAGACAGGACGCTACAGGTCGTAGAAAACACCCTGCCGAGTTTGTCTGTGATAGTCGAAAGGTGTAAGCATTACCCGATAGCTTCGAAGAAGCTGATAACAGCCATCTTGAAGCCTACGATACAACACGGGTTGTATTTGTTCCCTGTGTTTAGCAGTAAATACATGTATAAAGATGCTTGTGATCATCTTTTGACGTTTTACTTGAACGTGATGGGGGTGATTCAACAGCAATTGGGGGTGGAGGAAACGAAGAATGCCGTGGGGGTTTTCATGCACGTTGGTTCATTAATTGGGTAGCAGCATAGAATTAATTACTTAAGAATTATGTATGTTGCAGGTGACGATGAATGAAAGGCAAAACTATTCGTTGTGTGGGCTGGATAAATTGCTGCAAATTCTGCAATTGATCATCGAAGCTCCGGGTAATGGTTACAAGACGTTTCTACCGAGTGTTCTGCAATTAAGCATGGAAAATATATATCCGGTGGTTGTGCTACAAGGAAGAGATACGCCCGAGGTTTTTGTTGCTTTGTTGTCGCTGTTATACAGGTAAATTTTGGGTGAAAATACTGTAGGTTTGTGTACTAAATGGTTGTTATTTTTAGTATTTTGCTTCATCGTTGGCAGTATTTCTACGTATCGCAAGTGAAGTTGGGTTATTCTCCAGGCTGCAGCGATACTGACCAAGGTATCGAGCATCCGCAGAAGCCGGAACAATTGTTGGCTGTGTTGCAAGTTTTCGGGCAAGCTTTATTACAAGAAGATTTGAACGTTTTTCACCTAAGTCTGGCTGCTTTGGAAGAGCTGAATTCCAAGTGGAAATTATACCACAAAGTTAGTACTTTTACAATGATTCACAATCGCTGTGTTATTATTAATGTTGTTTGTTTTAAGATGCTTTTCCGTCAACATCTTTTGTGCGAATTCCTGACGGTTCTTCTGAATTGCTTGTTGGATAAATCGCAGAATTCTCTATCAGATGACATCCAATTAGCTGTGTATAATATGGCGGCTGTGAATTTCGAGGATTTTTATACGACATTCCTGAGGAAATTTGTATGTTGTATGGTGGGTGTAACGGACGAGCAACGTAACGCTTTATTGACCAATTTCCATCACAATTGCGACACCGTAAGTTAATAAATTCCTCTAAAATTTGTGTTAATTTTTATTATTTTAGGATATGCCTACGTTTGTGCATAATTTGCAAAGTTTCGTGAACGAGTCTCGTCAGTACAGAATGTGCAATGTAAGTTATTCAATGAACGGGTGTTGAATATTTCTTCAATAAGAATGTGTAATTGTTCAAATTCGACGTGTAACCTACCAGTAAGAGTAGGTTTTGGATAAAAGTACTAAGAAATGTAAGATGTAGATCTCAGTTTTTGTAACCAATAAGGTTGTTGTGTATAAAGAATATTTTATAATTGAATTTAATTTCATTTTACAGTGTCGTACTTTTTGGTTTATTATTTTTCATTAATTTGAAAAGGGTTATTTTTTTCTTCTAAATTTGTACGAATTTAGTAATTTATTTAAATAGGTTTAATAGTATTATTATATTTAAAGAGTATTAGTTCGCGTACATCTCATAATTCCAACTGACTTTTTGATTTACTGATGCATTATAAAAATAATGTTTTGTTTATTGTATGCGTAATTATTAAGTGTTGTAAATAATCGTAGTACTTTTTAATATTACAAATTTAATGTAAATTCTATTTGTACAGACTGTTGTGTACTTGTACTTTTTATATGTTCATACTTTCAAATGCTCAATAAAATGTATTGTAAAGTAATACAAAAAGTGTTTCAATTTGTCCCCTAACAATTTTTCGTACTGATATCGAACACAAAATGATTAATTTCGATAATCGTGATTATTTTGTTTGATTTGCGCTGTAAATATTCCGATCAAACAAGCGCATTAACCAAATCCTTTCATCCGCAGATAAAAGAAATTTTCCTATTTATAAAATTACAAATAAATAAGTACAAAAAATACGTTTGTTGAAACTAACTTTAATTTACTACTCAATCTAAATCAAAATCAACGATCCAATTGAACAGTGGCGCTCCTTTTCCCTCTGACACCACTAAATCCTTGGGGTAGTTTTTTCTCATAAACGATGTCATCCCAGGGGCGTACCGGCCGGTAGTTCTGCTTCTGGCTGGCCTCTAACTGCATGATGTAATTCCACAATCTGTCCTCCTCCGAATCGTAATCGTACTTCTGTGCATCCCCCGTCTCGTAAACCCCCGAATCAGCGGCGTTCGTCATCGACTTTTTACCCCTCACCCCGACGAACCCGTACGGCACTGCCAGCACCAAAGTCAAGGCACTCGCTATCAGTGTCAGCAGCAGAAGATTCATTTCGGGTGCTGTTTGGTACTGAGAAAAAAATAAAGTACTGCTTATTTAAGTGAGTTCAAAGCTCCTTCAAAGTTTCTTTGAACCAGTTTGATTCTCAAGCAATTTAGATGAGTTAATTATCACCCTCAATACAAATAATCCGATTTAATCAATCGATGAATGAACAAACTTACCAAAGATTTATCTTCAAGCCTGAGCTTAGGTAGTGTAATTGTATCAAAGCGAAATCACCTCGCAGCGCACTGGTCTCTCCGTTTACCCGACGATTCCCTTTTATACGAAAATCCGGCCTAGTTTAATTATATTTACATAATGAGGGATCGTTTAATCGAAGTATCTTGTATTAATTTCGACTGGGAAAACAAAGAGCCATATTGAACAATCATGAGCGCACGGAAACGCCATCGCGATAACGGGACAGGTAAATGGCATGTATAGGGCGTCGCGGCGTCGTGACGCTTTCATTTTGATGCACTATTCGTTTTCATCTGTTGCACCAATTGGAGGGATTCTTAAGGAAGTATGAAATATTAATTAAAAAATAGATAAAAATTTGGTGTATGTGGAAGCTTTTCTTGAGGGGTGAATTCGCGAAAATTGCTCTCGTGTTCTTCGCCACTGAGCCTCCACTATCTCATTATGAATGTGGATCAAACATCGTCGATTTACCTAGTATAAGTGCGATGGCTGATCGAATTTTTGTGTAAAACTAAGTCCATTATCTACAATAAAGTTTATTTTATGGCGTATGGTACAATTTATTACAATTGTAATGGCTTGCGATTAGTTACGGGGAATTTTCCGTTTCGCCCACTCATACACCTGATGCTCGGTAATCTTTCGAATTTCGTTAAGAAAATAGTTATATCTATAAAAGCTGTTTTTTACTTTCTATTTTTCTCAATTCCTTGCGCCTTACTAATACTTAGAATGCGAATTCATCGGCAATAATTGAGTATCTGCTAAATAAGTGTATTTATACAAATTGCGGGCATTCTTGAGATGGTTCGATATTTTGATGAAATTTCCAATGCTATTCTAATTTTATTATCAGTAGGTTCGCTCGAAACAGCGCTTCAACAATACGAAAGGTAGTACATTTGTTATTTAATCAAAACTATTTTAAATTTAACCAATTATGTAAGTATAATTATTTCGTTTTCATTTAAAATGCTAATTTATTCTAAGCCAATTCAGTATAATTTTCTGTACAATGTGAGCCAACAAAATGTGTAACCAATTTTAATCTGACACCCTGTATAACTAACTACGAGTTGTTCGCACATAGGGGATTTTTTTATTTCCAGGGGTACTATTATTGAAATTTCATCGGAGACACCCTGTATACTCTCGTTCTATTTTCGTTTCCTGTACATTTCAACAACCACCTATTGGTTCAATAAAAGCGCTAATAAGGGCCACAATAATCTTGTTAAAGTTGAGGGCACGTCACGGATGCGCTCGAATCAATAGGGGTTAAAGTTAAAGCTGTTTAGAAATAGTTAGTAAACTACAATTGAACTAATAAAGCCTACGATAATGTTTCCTCCAAAGGAAAAGACACCCCATGCGATCCGACCAATCGCGGAAGTCTCCGTTATTGGATGATTCCTCGGGCCGTCCTTTTCCAACGCAGGAATATCTTCCCGTAGCGTTGCCAAGCCGTACAGTTTTTCCACACAACCCCGACTTATCTCACCATTTACTTCTAACAATTCAAATTTCGTGTCATTATCTTCCACAACAACTTCGTTATAAGCGGAAGAAACCAATTAGAAGCACCAGTGCTCTTGTTTAATCGGCAGCAGCTGGTTCTGGAAGTGTCAGGTAGGGCTGAGGGAGACTGTCACCCTTGGAGAGGCGGCAACAGCGCCGGCTCGGAGGGGTTGAAAGTTAGAACGTCGAAACCGTTTGACAAGTAATCTCCCGTAGCCGTGGTAGTTCCGAGAAAACGTGTCCACCAAGGAGGCATATCGGGCATTTGCAATGTGCATTACGGCATTGCGGTCGGGTTTTTCGTTCGATAATGGCGATTCGAACGAATGTGTAAATATGTAAAGCGGCTCATTAAGATAGTCGGTTTTCGTCGGTGATTTCGCGACGGGTCGGTGCGTGTGTTACCTATTTTTTAAGTATTAGATTTCGAATGCCGACGTACAAGTGCCTGGTAGATTAGGATTAATTAGCGGGGAACACCTGTGATTGCCCGATTTGATCGTTCCCTCGTAGGGTTTGTTTTGATAGGGAGCTAAAGGAAGCACCGTCATGTTCGCATTGGGGTTGATTTACAACGCCACGAAGGCCAGTTTCCAAATGGTCCAGGATATGGATTTCGGCGACGCCAGTAAGTCTGTTACACAGCTCTATTAAAGCATCAACGTTTCCTGCATTATCGGTACGAGTAACTGTTGCGAATCGAAATTTTGGATTTTCAAAAAAGGAAAAAATTGCCGCCCCCGGGTGGGCTCGAACCACCAACCTTTCGGTTAACAGCCGAACGCGCTAGCCAATTGCGCCACGGAGGCTTTGGGCTAGTGCGTTTCGATTTAGCGTTATAAGTTGATTGCAGAAAAATTGCTTCTGCAAAAATGCATAGGCGTAGATAATTTAATTACAAAGGGAAATTTTGCGAAAATTATTTAGTTCGCAATGTTGGAGTAAAAGAATTCGAAACATTCATCATGCCTGGTGCAAAATGTAAATACTTTAATAGAAATTCGGAATTTCGAATATTTTGTTTTGTGGTAATTATTAGAAATTTTATAATAAGGAAAATCCCTTAGAATATACCATAAATTTTTACGTTTTAAATATATTGAACCTACATTCCTAAACTGAAATTTAGAATCATCTGTAAATATAAATATTCTTATCAATTTACATGTTATCTATCAAAAAGCCGCTAGTAATTACAATGAATCCGTCTGGCCTGGCTGTATATAGAATGTTAGGCTAAATAATTGTGTTTTTTTTATATCGAATCAAACAGACATTATTCGGTAAGCTTGGTTTTATATTTCACTTTTCACACAATTTTCACCCACATCATTTACATAGAGAATTCTAAAATATTTTAAAATAATATAACGGTTAAATTCTTATAGTAGAACATCCTGTATATTTACACAGTGTATCAAACACTGAAGTCCAAAAGTACATAGTACACAACAAATTCAATCACTATAATACAGTCTCTATAAAGAAATTAAAAGTATAGACTTAATTTTTTCCGCAGCAATAATGGATAAACTTTGGCGAAATTTAGCGCACCCTGTACAATTCTATCATAGCTCTATTATAGGCCCATAAAAGCTATATGTAGGTGAACGACCCCGGCACTTGGTCAGTGTAACAGCACGACAACGAACCGGCTATTGATCTCTCTCGAGCCTCCTATAGCTCTAGCTAGCGAGCGGAAGAGAGACGGCCCCATAGCGCCTAGTACCGGATAGTACCGGAGCGCAAAGAGAAAGACGGCCGGATGGCGAAAAAATCCTTCCTGGTACGTCACAAAGGATTCGCGACTGGATGGAGCAGATTAGGAGTACTTTCGGAGGGTCACTCTGTATATTTCCTCTTTATCGATTCGCTGTATGCAAAAATGATTTTGCCGGGTACTAAAAATTATTTTATCTGCCGCGATGTCCTCGATTTGGCTAACGGGCGTTTAACCTAACAAGGTCAAGCGAATGAACGGTTTGATGATTGAAGCGAAAAGCGAGGAAAAAAAAACGCGGATTCGCTATCCCCGTGGCGGTTGCGGTACCATTTGTGGACCCCCGAAGGCACGACCAACCGGAGAATTTGGTTACCGGTAAAACGCCAGTCGGATGCCTAATGTTTAGGTACTGATGATAGTCGTTTTGTTCGTTTAAATATTCACGCTGATGAAAGGTAAATGTTTCATTATAGAGCGCTTTTGCGATCGATTATTCGAATTTCCTTTTTATTTGTGGAAAAACACAACGAGTACACTTTTATTTACAAACGTAATACCCAAACACAACTAATATTTTATTCAAACAATACCTAAATCCCTTTTAATTAAAAATATATACTCGATTCAACAAATACTCATACTTATTATAAATTGTATACATGAATAATTCTATAGTACAGCAAATATCTAGTAGGCGAACTAAGTACCCAAGTGGTTGTTCCGTATTAACAATAGTACCACAAGATAGTCGATGTTAACATTATACCAAACGACTCGGTAAATACTAACTGTAATAATACCATTTGAGATTTAGAATGGTCCACGAAGAGAGTCACACGTAAGTACGCTGTACTCGCTGGCGGTACTACCTATACAGCTAAATCCTTCATCAAATTTCGCCATCGATTTGATGTCCGAAACATAGCAATAATTGGCAGTACTGTAAACCGGCGAGTCGGTCGAAAATGGTACTCGGGTACTACTGTTAGTTCGGATTGTTCGTTTTTATTTCGACCGAAACGGTGGGCTAATAAATATGCCGGGTTTGTGCGGTTGAAAAGTGAATTTCGATCGTACCGGCGTGGAAAAAATGGAGTACTTCGCTAAGAAGTGTTTCAAAACCGGCAAGGCTATGAGGGAGAAATCGCGCGACAAAAGGGCGAACGAAGAGAAATTTAACGAGCGCAACAATCGTAAGTTAAATGGATTTTTTATGGGAAAATTCGCTATAGTTGCGGCAAATTTAACGAAAATTTTGTAGTATACAGGGTGCAATGGTAAAAACACAGGGTGTTTATTAATTGAGTGTTGATATTTAAGGGTGTTGATCATTGGGTGATTTTAAGAAGAAAAGTTAATTTCTTACTACTTAGTTTTCGAGCTACAGGGTGTTACAGTTTTTGGAAAAAAATAGCTTTTTTGTCATAATTTTTTAAAGTAAAAATTTTTTGGTTTCTATTTTTTTACGCGAAAATGGTGCGTCGTACGAAAGTAAGTTTTTGGACTGAATTTGCTCTAAAATAAATAAGGATTTCAAAAATAATTTTGGTTTCTAGAAAAAGCAGTGGCGTATCATTTTTTTCTCTAAAAATATTCAGTTCAAACCCCGTGCGGACGTCACTGGTAAAAACTTTTCAGTTAGAAAATACTCCTTAGTGTTTAAAAAATTTCAAAAAAATATCTGGATTGGTAAGAAAATTATGATAAAGGTTATTTTTTCCTAAAACTGTAACACCCTGTAGCTTAAAAACTAAGAGATTTACAAAATATATTGATATTAACTTTTCTTCTTAAAATTACCCAACGATTAACCCCCTCCTCGTGTATATGAGTTGCGCTCTATGTTGAACAACTTGTTTGTAAGTATTGGCACTAAATTAAGAAAAGCACCCTGTATACAGTGTGAGTCAGTATATAATATTTGATTTTCAAAACTTCCTGGGGAGGGTATAGGCGACTCTCCCTGTAATTAATGTAAAGCAACAAACTCTCTGATTTTCCACATGCGTTCGTTTTCACCGGAGAACGGGACATATGTGCGAAATTCGCGCTTAATATGACCGTTTTTAATCGAATCCGAAACCGCTCGCAGACGAATCTAAAAATATACGAAAAAAAAACCCCGACCTAAAATTACACGCGTTGTTTATAGTTGTCCACACACTGCCCATAGGCCGATGCACCGTTAACAAATTCGTAAGTTTAATTAAAAATATTACACTTACTTAGCTTTTGATTGTACATTTCATCGAATTTTACGCGATCACTCTGCGTTTGTATAATTCGACATATGTATTCTGTTACACTTTCGATGCGAAAATAGCCTCGCGATAAATAACCGAAGAAACGGCGCTGTTCTGAATGTATTCGATATTTTTAAAACACAGATTTCTGTTTATGTTTCCTGTAGTCCCCGCATACATATTTATCCCGCCTCCCTCGTAGAGATCTAAAAGTAGTTTGTATAATTTTACGAGGGCTTACCAATATATTTTCTTATATAGAAAGTAAGGATTCCTGTATCATTTGAATAAAATGAAAGACCTTGGTGATAAATTGATTGAATAAAATATTCATATTTCTGAATTATTCCTTAGGTTTAATTTTTGATACGAAATCAATATGTCACCCTATTTTATAGATTCTTCCACGATATTCTTCCGCATGCTCCTCAAATCAATAATAATTAATAGAATATTTAAGCGTATCTATTATTGAAATTATAGTATTTTAATTAGCTTATTATAGCAAACATTGTCTATTGTTTGCCATACAATTATCGAGTATTCGCGCGTATATATCTTCCAAATAACCTACAGGTATTTTCTAAAAATTCCTTCAATGAACACAATTAAGTAATTACCTAATTACAATAATATAATACAGTTAAATTCGAATCCCGTTACTCCTATCATAATGCATCCGCTCTTGTATGTCGAATTTAACTTATACCAAAAATTAATTCTTTCGCAGTGGAAACCATGGAGCGTTGCCTTTTGTACATAGGCGGCGGCGCGGGGGCCTTAGCATTGACCGGAGTGGCCGCCGCCTCCGCCTATTACCTCGCCAAAGGCCCCAGCTGCACGCCGGAGAGGCCCCTGTTTCCCTTGGATGCTCAATGTATCGAAGAAGAAGAGGTAAGTCCAGATAGATAAAGGTCCAGGTGTAGATAAAGGGTTGTTAATTCATCTTGTAAAGATGATTTGTATAGGGTTTAAAGGGGTGGATTTTGTATAGGTCAATACAGGGTGTTATTTAATAACATGCTAATACTTAAGGGGGTGATTCTTGGACCGATTTTAAGAATAAAATTTCATATTAACCTATGTCCTAAACTTCTTAACTTTTGAGATACGGGCGTATTAAAGTTTTAAGAAAAAAAACAATTTTTTACTGTCGTTTTCATACCACTTTCGGCGGACATTTCAAACACCTGATTTAAATTATTTCTTTATTTTACTTTAATTTCATAATTTCAACGTTTAAAAGTTATCCGCTTAAATAAATTATTGTTCAGAGTTAGATAAATCGTTTTTGGTCGTAATTCGTCCAGGTCCAGGGAGATGCAACTGAATGAATTTAATTTTTTTTTAGCGAAACGGTGAGTTGTACGAAAAAAAGTCAAGAAATCGAATTTGTTCTAAATTGAACGAGAATTGGAAAAATAATTTTGATTTTAAGAGATAGCAGTGGCGTATCACTGTTTTATTCAAAAATATCTAGTCTGAGTCCAGTAGGGACGCCACTGTTAGAAATAAAAAAAAAATTTGGGTCAAAAAATGCTCTTTAATGCATAAACGCCGTACACCAAATTTCATAAAAATATTTAAAGTGGTATGAAAATGACACTAAAAAATTGTTTTTTATCTTAAAACTTTAATACCTCCTATCTCAAAAGTTAAGAAGTTTAGGACATAAGTTTATATGAAGTTTTTTTCTTAAAATGGGTCCAAGAATCACCCCCTTAAGTATTAGCATGTTATTAAATAACACCCTGTATATCGAAGAAGAGGTCAGATGTAGTACATAAGGTCATCAGGTCAAGTCCTGGCTAATGATGATTATTGTGGGTTTCAAAGGGGTGAATTTAGTATTGTTGGGATCGATAGATATTCTGGATGGTTCGTAAATTATTAAAAATACAGTGGATTGGTTTGCGTCATCTGGAAACCGTTTATAAAACGCTTGGGTTATTTTACGATTGAATTGCGTAAAGCACTGAGATGTTGGTCACACGCACTCTCCTATTCGTCTCATATCAATCTCGATGTATAAATAACGAAATTCGCCAAACGTTTCGTTTCCGAACAAATCGCGTTATAACAACAATTTGAGGGCACGCGAGGCGTCGCGACGCTAATTCATTCGTCGCCTCAGCGATGGACATAGGGCTGTGAGCGGCGACGCCTCAAGGCCCCGCTAAATGAGTCAATTAAAATAAACCCGAAGAAAATATTGGTGTAGTAAATATTTTTTCGAACTCCAGTGCCAAATTATTTATTAAGTGTTATATAAATTTCGGTGAACTTGAGAATTGGCCAAAAACCTCGTGACGGCGAGTGAGTCAAGTCGTTTCGACATCGAAAAATCATACATGTTCGATCCCGTGGAGCTAATTTTATTTATTTATTTATATTGTGTGCGGTGATATTTAATTTTTTTTTTGGTTGCGAACCAGCGCTGTGCCGTCGGTGCGGAAGCCTGTGCGGAATCATGGGGATTTTTTAGTACCGTTTTCTTTCATTGAGTGCTTTATTTGTCCAAAATGTGCGGCTGCTGTGGTTGCAAAAGCACCCCTCCAATTAGCGTGCCCATCAATTTGAACAACCAATCCGACGCTTACAATTACAAAGTAGGTACCCTACATTGTTCAATAGTACTCTTTTAAACGAGTACTTTTTTTGAGAATATGTCAATTGAACTACTTTCAAACGTTAAAGGTATATCTTCCACGCGAATCTACAGCAAGGTTGCAAAACAGCCTAAAATAACTCAAAACAGTAAACACCTTTTCACGATGATGCAAACATAATCTACTTACATACTTGCAAAACCAATTAGGCTTTTTTCCTCCACGACCTTCTACAAGCTCCCGAAATAGTTCCAACTCTTCCAACTCGAGTTAACGATAAAACGAGTAGTGAATTTGTAACTAAACAAAATTTTCGGTATATTCCAGGGTGGAGATGTGATTCGAGTGTCGCGGTTCTTCACCCACGCGAAGGAAGGGAAATTCATCAGCTACGCCTACTCGGACGCGAAAACGTTGTACGAGTCGTTCAGGAGAGGCTCGAAAGTATCGAGTAAGTAAAAATTAATTCGAGAGGTAAAAGGGCAGACGGTTTGGATGCCCGTGCGAATTTAATGATGAAAGTTAAAGGTCAAAGGTGAGGATATAAATGTGTGTGGGATGCTGAAAGTTCGCTCTTCTCGTCCGCAAATCGGGTCTAATTTCGCATTGGGATGTTTATTTTGCACGTTGGTGTGTAATTTTGCGCCCAGTTTCTCTCGGTTCTTAGATAAATTGAAATTTTATTCGATTAACTTCTGCATTGTTAATTGTTTTTGGTTGAAACCAGTAGTATTGGATTCGTTTCTAAAAATACAGCGAGTTCAAAAATCTACCTCCTACGATAATCACAAGATTTTTGGTAAAAATATACATAAGCCAAGTTGGCAGCGATTTTCTTTGCAATTGCAATTTGTTACAAAATTTATATCCACAAATCCAACAAAATTAAGTACCTGCTCGATCCGCTTCGAACAAGATCTCTTCCAAAAGGAAACATTTCTGCACCTTGTCCAAAGGTCTCTTCACATTTCTGCATCATCTTCAAAGGTCTCTTCACATTTCTGCATCATCTTCAAAGGTCTTGAAATCCTTCACATTTCTGCACCATCTCCAAAAGTTCTTCAAATCCATCACATTTTTGGATCATCTCCAAAGGTCCCTTCACATTTCTGTTTCATCCTCAAAGGTCTTGAAATCCTTCACATTTCTGCACCATCTCCAAAAGTTCTTCAAATCCATCACATTTCTGCATCATCCTCAAAGGTCTTCAAATCCTTCACATATCTGCATCATCTTCAAAGGTCTCTTCACATTTCTGCATCATCTTCAAAGGTCTTGAAATCCTTCACATTTCTGCACCATCTTCAAAAGTTCTTCAAATCCATCACATTTCTGCATCATCCTCAAAGGTCTTCAAATCCTTCACATTTCTGCATCATCTCCAAAGGTCTCTTCACATTTCTGCACCATCTCCAAAGGTCTTCAAATCCTTCATATGTTTCTGCATCATCTCCAAAGGTCTCTTCACATTTCTGCATCATCTTCAAAGGTCTTGAAATCCTTCACATTTCTGCAGCATCTCCAAAAGTTCTTCAAATCCTTCACATTTCTGCACCATCTCCAAAGGTCTTCAAATCCTTCATATGTTTCTGCATCATCTCCAAAGGTCTCTTCACATTTCTGCATCATCTTCAAAGGTCTTGAAATCCTTCACATTTCTGCAGCATCTCCAAAAGTTCTTCAAATCCTTCACATTTCTGCACCATCTCCAAAAGTTCTTCAAATCCATCACGTTTCTGGATCATCTCCAAAGGTCTCTTCACATTTCTGTATCATCTCCAAAGGTCTTCAAATCCTTGACGATTATTTTTGCGCAGATAACGGGCCGTGCTTGGGCTGGCGGGAGTCCTACTCGAAGCCCTACCAATGGCTGAACTACAACGAGGCCCTGCTGAGGGCGAAGAACCTCGGATCCGGCCTGGTGGCCAGCGGCCTACCGCCCGGCCAGAACACCTTCGTGGGCATCTACGCCCAAAACTGCCCCGAATGGATACTCACCGAGCAAGCGCTGTACTGCTACAGCATGGTGCTGATACCGCTCTACGACACGCTCGGTCCAGAAGCATGTGCCTTTATTATCAAACAAGGTAACAGCCGATTCTCTTATTGGTTCGTTCGAAAACGTATCATTGTTTGGTTGCAGCTGATATCAGCACGGTGGTATGCGAGGACGAAGGCAAGTGCAACTTGCTGTTGGAGAAATCCCCCAGGTGCTTGAAGAAGCTGATTGTGATGAGGGACGTGCGGCCGGCGGTGAAGCAGAAAGCCAAGAACCGGGGCGTCGAAATCGTCAAATTCTCCGACGTCGAATTGATGGGAGCCAAAAGCAATCACCAAGAAGTCGTAAGTAAACGTTACACCATCAAATCCACGCGTATATCTAATTATTTTCGAATATTCCAGCCGCCGAAACCCTCTGATCTCGCCACCATATGCTACACCAGCGGCACGACGGGCAACCCCAAGGGCGTGATGCTCACCCACGAGAACATTGTGGCCTCTATGAGCGCCGTTATAATGCAATTCGGCGACCACAAGCTCAGAAACACCGACATACTGATTTCGTTCTTGCCTCTGGCGCACATGCTGGAAAGATGTTGCGAGGTAATCATCCACGCAAAACTTGTAAACTTTCCCTTATTAACACGTTTCGTCTTTCCAGAACGCCATGTATTGCGTTGGCGGAGCCGTCGGTTTCTATTTAGGCGATATTCGAAGGCTCTCCGACGACATGAAGGCTCTGAAGCCTACAGTCACTCCGGCCGTTCCCAGGCTACTCAACAGGATATACGACAAGGTGCAATCCGACATCAACGGCAGCTGCTTCAAGAAGACGCTGTTCAATATGGCGATGAGCGCCAAGGAGAAGGAACTCAAAAGGTTTTTATACGCACTTTTGTTAGCTCTATTAAATCCATAATATGATGTATCTTGTAGGGGGATAGTAAGAAAAAACAGCTTCTGGGACATGCTGGTATTCCGAAAGGTCCAAGAAGGCATGGGCGGCAACCTGAGGTTAATGCTGGTGGGCTCAGCCCCGTTAGCAGAGAACGTGCTCACGTTCGTAAGATGTGCCTTGGGATGCTTGGTAAGCCTCCAACCCCATTTAATCACCCACATTTTACCGCGTAATTGTCCACTAGGTGGTGGAAGGTTACGGGCAAACGGAGTGCACCGCTCCCATCACGCTGACCATCCAAGGGGACCACACGCCGGGGCACGTGGGCCCGCCGGTGGCCTGTTGCTGCGTGAAACTGGTGGACGTGCCGGAGATGGAGTACTGGGCCAACAAGAACCAGGGCGAGGTGGTGGTGAAGGGCACCAACGTCTTTCAAGGGTACTATAAGGATCCGGAGAAGACCGAGGAGGTGATCGATGAGTTGGGGTGGCATCACACGGGGGATATTGGAATGTGGTTGCCGGTAGGTTTGGTGTTGTTAGTACTGCTTTAGGGGATTTTATTACGTTGGTTTGTTGTAGAATGGTACGCTAAAAATCATAGATAGGAGGAAGCACATCTTCAAGCTGTCTCAGGGTGAATACATAGTTCCAGAAAAAATAGAGAATATTTATATTCGCTCGCAATACGTTGGGCAAGTTTTTATTTACGGGGAATCGTTGAAAGTAAGTTTTTTAAATCCACAAATCGGCCCGATTTGTTAAATTTATTTTCTTTTGCAGTCTTGTATAGTAGGAATTGTAGTACCGGACGTTGATGTGATCAAATGTTGGGCTCACGAGAACGGCATACCGGGCACTTTGAGCGTCCTGTGCGCCAATCCGGAGGTTAAGCAGCTTATTTTAGATGATATGATCATGTGGGGCAAAGAGGCCGGATTGAAGTCCTTTGAACAGGTACTGTACAATTGATAATTTCGCCAAAATCATCAATGATATTTCTTGTTTTTCCACAGGTTAAAGATATTTACCTGCACCCGGACAACTTCAGCATCCAAAACGGCTTGTTGACTCCCACGATGAAGTCGAAACGTCCACAGTTGAAGGCTTATTTCAAACCACAATTAGACGATATGTACAGCAGACTCACTTAGGTTACATATTTATTTCCGTTTTTCCCTAGGTTTCTTGAATTACTTTTAAGTAAAATTCGTAGATTTAGTTATATTAAGCACGATACATAGCATCATTGCTTTAAAAGAAACTTGTAGACCTTTTGGGAGGGTTTTACACCTATTGCTTGTAGTGTTGCTATCATCTTCATGGTCAGACAATAAGAGAGATTAGAATTCGTCCATTATTATGTCTATCTAATGAATTTTATTGCACGTTAAAGCAAACAGCCCCGCATTTACTCACAATTTCCATTCGATTTATAATAGTAAAATGAAAGCAATGGTGTGTAATCTTCTTTAATAAGATAAAGATTTAAAGCAATAACACTTTAGTCAATCCGAAAGAAGTGAATTGAAATTTGAACTAGCGGCTGTGGTTTGTGCGAGATATCTTTTTATTTAATGAACTAGTTGAGGAGAGAACGATGAAGGATCGATGAAACAATTATTATTTGTTCTTTTTTATTATATCCACTTGTAGACGATTAAATTTAATTGGAAATTTTGTAATCGTACAGTTAGGAAATCTTCAACACTTGTGAAATTTGGTAAAAGTATCAAAATAAATGTTTCAAATTACTACTAAAATCATGTCTTTGATTACCCTTCCTTATATTACTACTAGATAATAAATGCATTATTTTTCAAAGGGAAAAAAATACAAAAATACCAATAAAACTAAAAGTTATAAATTTATTACCATCTATTTTTTAGCTTTAGTAACAGCTTGTTGGGCTTTAAGAACTTTAACAACAATCTTTTGTTCCTCGATGAGGAAAGCTCTTACGATCTTTTCCTTGACACATTTGTGGCATAGAACACCACCGTAAGCTCGCTTTACGGTTTTCTTTCTTCTACACAAACGGGACCTTTCTTGAGGTCTAGCAGGAAGGATGCCCCTGAGCTTGTCTTTGCATTGACCGCATCTCGGGATCTTCTTGGGTTTCTTCAGGTATTGGTACACCAATTTACCACCAGGAGTACGAACACTGCAAAAAACACGAATTTTTATTAAAAACAATTATATACAGCGTAGATTTACTAATTAATGTATTAGAAATATCAGAAATTACGAACGAAAGAGTTGTAATCACTAGTAATCAGTACTCTAGCCTAAGTTGTTCATCACGTTAGAAAGAAAACATAACCTATATATACCATTTGTAATAAAAATAACAAATAGTATAAAGTTTATAACGTTAATTGCTTGTAGAATAAAGGTATTTTTCGGTACTTACATTCGCCTCCTGTTGGATTTTGTGTTGTAAGACAATCGTCTTCTAAAAACTAATCGTTGAACCATTCTGCTCTAAAATAAAATAATCTCGATTAATGAATTAAATAACTACACGTTGATATATTGAAGCAAGATTCACAGAATTCAACTCAACATAATTATAAGTGAAATATTTATTTTTTAACACAGATGTTTGAAGATTTATTTTTTAAAATTACTAACCTCTTCGAGCTTAAAATAGGAAAGAGTCCGAAATACGCTTGCGCAAAATGTGCTGTTTTGACTTATTTGACATTTGTCGTTAATGACAAGTTCCACTTAAAAATTCTAATTATAACACTTTTCTCACAATGTTGCCAATTTGTAGTTACGAATTTTTCAAAATAAGAGATTATCCTAAAGATTTTTACTTTTTTGATATATCAAAATTGAAGATTTGCATTATTAGCAGTATTAGATGCATAAATAAAACTGTAAAAATCAATTTTAATTTTTGCAGATTTGCTATTGGTTGATTAGTGCTGCCACCTACGTTAAATGTATGTGTCAATAGTGTCATAGTTGTCTATTCTGTTTCTCATTTATTCCACACATTCTTTTTACACGTTGTTGTTGAGGGGTGAAGTTCTATTTCGGCCTTCGGTTGAAGAAAATAGTAAAAATGTCCGAAACTCTACAACTAAAGGGAACCCTTTTAGGGCACAATGACTGGGTTACGCAAATTGCGACAAACCCAAAATATCCCGACATGATTTTGTCGTCATCTAGAGGTAAAATATAACTTAATCATAGTTGTAAGTTTCGAGGTTAACATTTTTAATCTCATAATATACTTGTAATCTTTCGTTAAACGTTCATTTATATTGAATATTTCGCTTGCCAATTACTTTTACTATAGTCGTTGCTAGATATTTTCGTGTTTTCGCAGATAAAACTTTAATCGTATGGAAATTGATCCGTGAAGATACCCAATATGGTGTGCCGCAGAAACGCTTGTACGGTCACTCTCACTTCATTTCTGACGTTGTGCTTTCCAGTGATGGAAACTACGCCCTTTCTGGATCCTGGGACAAGACTCTCAGGCTGTGGGATTTGGCTGCTGGCAAAACTACTAGGCGTTTCGAAGACCACACCAAGGTTTGAAAACCAACATTCTATTGCTTACTTAACATGTACTAAAGCGTCTCAACAATTTGTTTATTGTATTGAAATTTTTGAGACTGCTTGACCGATTTGTGTCTTTGAACATCTAATCATTTCCTATCCACAACAGCTAGAAGATTTTTTTTTTTTAATTTAATTCATCGTTCATCGTCAGAAGAATGAAGCCATTAGCATGTAAGTATCGGATTAATTTACTTTAAGTCGTTTCCTCAAAAGCACCAAATTTTGTACACTGCCGAGCGAAATTTGGCCGTCAAGTAGGAATATATAAATTATTTACCTGGGTGCGGATGAAATGTATACCTATTTTTGTTCCTCAATCTGTTAAATGACATTGCTACGAATCTAATCGGGAGCTTGATTAATTCTGTTTAGTATAGATTTTTTTGATTGTATATTCTGTTGTGTTATAGGACGTATTGAGCGTTGCATTTTCTGTTGATAACAGACAAATCGTGTCTGGTTCAAGGGACAAAACCATCAAACTGTGGAATACTTTGGCTGAATGCAAATACACCATTCAAGACGATGGCCACACTGACTGGGTAAGTTTATAATCTATATCATTACCCCTTCCTAAAAGCGCCGATGAATGTTTTTCATTGACTTTATTGGTTGTTGCACGGAAGAATATTAAATTGAATTCATGGGTGAGAACGAAGGGAAACCAACCTTTCGTTCCGCAATCTGAATTTGCACAATTTTCATTTATCTAACTTTAAACAATTGACTAAATTTGTTGAATTTTTGTGCAGGTATCTTGCGTGAGATTCTCCCCCAACCACGCCAATCCCATCATCGTCTCGGCTGGATGGGACCGTTTGGTGAAGGTATGGAACTTGACGAATTGCAAGCTAAAGATCAACCATTCCGGACACACTGGTTACCTTAACACGGTGACGGTTTCGCCCGATGGTAGTCTCTGCGCTAGCGGTGGAAAAGACTGCAAAGCCATGCTGTGGGACCTGAATGACGGCAAACATTTGCACACGTTGGATCACAACGACATCATTACCGCTTTGTGCTTCTCGCCAAACAGGTAAGAATCTTTGAAAAAATTTGTAGTAACTTTATATGAATTTATTATGATGTAAAAAAACTTTAACCACTTGATTGAATCTATGAGAGGTTAGCGGATATGGGACTGATTATTTATAAACTAATTCTTTAATATAAGTTTTGCTTTTGAACAATTATTTATGTGGATTATTTGATGTTCAAGGTATTGGTTGTGCGCTGCGTTTGGACCTTCGATTAAAATCTGGGACTTGGAAAGCAAGGAAATGGTCGAGGAACTTAAACCTGAAGTCGTTTCGCAAAACATCAAAGCTGAACCTCCACAATGTTTGTCGTTGGCTTGGTCGACTGATGGTCAAACTTTGTTTGCTGGTTACTCTGACAATATCATCAGAGTATGGCAAGTCAGCGTATCGGCGCATTAAAGTCTTTTATAAGTTGAAAAACAGTTTTTAATAAAAAGACTGTAAAAGTATTGGAGTTTCATTCTAGGCTGTACATATTATATTTTTTATAAATAAATTAAAAAATTATTTATTCAAATTTAATTATCCTTTGAACTTAGTTTTTCAGTATATCATTGTATATTTATCCTATTTTGCTTCAATTTCTTTAGAGGAATCGTTGGATTCGTCCCTTTTTCGTTTCCCTTGATTTCTTTTACTCTTGGGATTCGTTTGGTCACCGATCCTGAAAGTTTAAGCAATAGTTAAATATAAAATTTTCTAACTCGTAATTCTTACATAGCTGTATTTCTAAATCCAGGACCCCAGCAGGGCAAAGGATTTTCTTGAAATCTAACAAATCCTGACTTCCTACTAGGCGGATTAGCCTCCAAATGCATAGCGAAACTATAATCCTTTTCAACCGGTTTTGATAATATCTCTGCAACAGGTGTTCCTTCTATGAGCCGTTTTCTGGAGACCGGATGCGACTTTTCCCAACAGCGCATTATATCCCATATTACCTACAAATTAATAATTTTATAATAAATCGAGATGATTAATCAATTTTATCTACTTTTGTAGGAGCGTCAGTTTTTATGGAAGTCTTATTCATGTGCGAAAATGACACCCTGTAGCCTGCATTAAGTATAGCTGATCTGCAAACGAAATACTTAATAAATACACAAGTACAAGAATCTTATACATTACCGAATCGTCATCATTTGCGGGGTTTCTAAATGAAGAGTACCGCACAGCTTTTCGAGCGTATAATACAAAGGTACATCCATTAGTTCCTCAGAAATTACGTTCAAAATACCCTGCATTCTACGGAAAGTTTTCAACTTATCCATGTCCATCTGTAAAACTTGCTGAATGAAATCAGGAGAGTGTAAAGGTGCTGACCATATCGGTCCTCCCATCTGAAACCCTTTCATTATTAAAAATGTTTTAAAGGATATGATAAGTATACTTACGTGGTGAGGATGGCCACAATGTTCGCATTTTCTATCCACAAAGGGCCCAGTAGGAATTTTAAATTTAACTAAATTAGTATTCTTTTCGTTAGTTTTAGTAATCCCTAGGGGTTGAAGAGTAAAACTATCACAACCGGTGCATTGGTATACATGAGACAATTTACTAAAATAGAACAAGTTAATATACATTCGAAGTAACAATAAAACACCCACCTAGTGCTAAATTTGCACTTGTACTGTCCCGAATGCACCCTTACAAATACCCTAATGTAAAAATCGACTGAAAGGGATAGCAGTGGTTCGATGTATTTACCGTATCTATTCGCATGCGATTCGATACACTGCAATAAAATCCTCAGTGCCATTTCGTGGCAACTTTTGATTCTCAGAGAAATAGCTCCATACTTAGTATAGCTTGTTTCAGGTGAATTGCCAGCTAAAACTGCCATATCTGTAGCAGTTACCAACAATAAACCACCATCACTAATAGCTTGAATGGCAGAATCCAGGAAAATGGAAGGACATCCATAGGGATCCAGATCGATAACATTAAATTGGTTCTGCTTGTGTTGGTACATCAGCATCCTGCAAATAACGAGAACATAATCAATAATGTATCGAATTGATGGTGTAATATTTACACTGCATCGCTGTGGCTTGGAGTAACTAGATGTTCGACTTCATTATTTTTAATGTTGTTTCCAATGTCTTCGACGGCTTTTAGTTGGAGATCGTTAGCAATTATTTCATTAACACCAGGTATTTCTTTAGCGTATCTGATGCTTCTTAGGCCTGTAGCAGACAGGGCTTCTAATATGTACAAGCCATTATCACATTTGCTTCCTGCTTGCCAGGAATCGTTTCCTTCAGCTTGTAAACTTGGATTCTTCGCCGATTTTTCTTTGTAAAATTGTTTGGCAAATGCCGAGATGACTGTAATACTACAAAATGTTTAATTATTATCGTTCGATTACTAAGATTAGTTTGTTAAGTCTCACCTTAAATCTCTATTAAATTCTTGAACTGGATTGTAAAACACGTCTCCTCTGGTTTTGATAACTGCTAATCCTTCAGTTATTTCGTGTAAATTCTCACTGTTATTCATTGTTGATAGTTTGAAAGTGTTTCGTGTACTTCTAAAAAGTAATTTATGCCTCAGAAAAATTGGGGAAATCATACATGTACAATCATAAGGATTGGAATTAAGTTTCATATAATATTCAGTGTTTAGTATTCGCAGTAAAATCCTTGTTGATTTTTACCTACCCTACAACGTGTTTTTTATTTACATTGGTATTGAAATTGAAAGATGTCAAAATAGTTTTTGGCATATGTCAAATTTGAGGCCTCGAACAAATAAGGTGTTGATTTATTTATTGTTTAAAATATCTGTCATTCTTGTCAAGTAAAAGTTAGCTGTCAATGTCAAATCAAGTGCCATATATTTTTTGTTTCAGGAGTTTTTTATTTCTTGCTTACTCCCTCGTTTGTCTTTTGCGCTAATTTGCATTTTTACGCGAAAAATGGACCCGCGAAAAATGTGAACGTGTAGTGATTTTGTAGTGAAAATAATCCACAAACTGATACAATATTTTAACTTATGAAAATTTGAATTTGAGACTTTGATTTGTTCGATGATTTAAGTATATCTGATAGCTTATTTGCTTTACAATGGAAACGGATGGACTAGGGGAGAATGAACACCCCAAGGATAAGGAAAGGGGTGATACGAATGGCAATTTAGATGAAACTGTGATTAACAAAGAATCCACAAAAAATCGAACTGTCGAAGTAGTGGATCACGAAGAAGACGATGTACCTGGTGATTTCTTCGATGATTTCCTGAAAGAAGACTTCATGGCAGGCCTAGATATAGTAGACGAAGATGAAAGTGAAGAAAAAGGCGATAATACAGAGGCATCTGGCAAAAAACCCAAATCAGGTAAATCGACCGATTTAAGGCATATGCTCAAGAACAAGGAAAAAAAGATGAGCGAAACTGATTTAAGAAATGTACTGAAAGTAAAGGACTCCCAAAAAGCGAAACCGCCCGAAATGCTGCGCAGAGACCCAACCAAAACTAGACGAGACATCGAACGTGATAAAGTGAAATGCGAACGCGATAAAGAGAAGAAAATCATCTCAGAGAAGCTGAGATTAGTCGAAACTGGTTTAGTACCGCCCGGTATGGAAATGGAAACCGATTTAGAACAAATAAAAAACCAGAAACAATCAATCCAAACCAATAACACCAATCAACTAGCGAAAAATGAGAATCGATCATCTTCGCTAAAAAAGAAAAGATCTAGCTCAAGCAAAAACATCAGTAGCACTAGAGACTCGTCTCCCAAAAGAAGCAGAAGGCTATCGAGAAGCCCTATAAGGAGAGTTATGAGTCCGTTAAGGAGACGACGCAGCCCTTTCAGGCGAAGGTCAAGAACCAGATCGAGAGAAAGGCCATCGCGCTCCAGCAGAGAACGGCACATCATAAGATCCCTAGAAAAATCCCTCGATAGATCGTCCAGCCGATCGAAAGAGCGCTCCTTCAACAGATCCAAAGACCGGTCGCCCAGAAGGCGATCCCCGTTCAGGCTGGACGACAGGAAGCGGAGCAGGAGCCGCGACAGGTACAAGTACTCGCCCAGGCGCAGGAGATCCCGCTCGGCGACTCCTCGAAGGCGGCGGGAATTCGACAAGAAGAAGAAATCCTTCCTGGAGGAGATCGCCGAGAAACTGAACGAAACCAGACCGGCCGTTTACCAGCCTGTTATGCAACCTTATGTTATGCCCAATATGGTTCCTAATCCGATTCCCGGGCCCGTGCCGGCCCCCATGCCGGTGCCCAATCCCATGATGGGGCAATTTCATCCGCAGCAGCAACAGCAGCAGTTCGATCTGTACGATCAGAGTTTTTTTATCGGTACATCCGTTCCGCAGATCAGTCCTGTGACTCCTGCAATTTGCCATGCTCCTGTAGTTGATAGTAAGATGAATCAACAGCCGAAATTGGCTCCTGAGCAGAAACCTCAACCTCAGGAGGATTTCACCAAAGTAATGATATTTTTTTTGTTACATTTGTGTTGGCTGGTTTAGTTTCTTGGACTAGTCCGGCTAATGCTGTATGATAAATATTTTAAAGTGTACATAGAGATTTCTTTATTCCTTGAAACTTTTTATAATGTTTTTATGAAGTGGAGAAATGTACAATTAATTTACTACCTTATTGAATTATAATTTGATGATTTTGTTTTAGTTGTTCCAAGATAAGAAAATAACTCTTACAGAATTTTTGTCAATGACAGCCAAACCAGAGGGTGAGTTGAATATTTCTTATATTAAATGCTACAATATTACTACATATTATTATTGATTTTCTAATTATTTTTATAGCAACATACTCCTATAAGCGGTTGTAAATTTTTACTACAGTTTGTTTGTAGAAGATTGCTTGCGACTTACCATTTTACATATTCTATACAGGGTGTCTACTATAAAAACCGCCAAATTTCAGGAGTTTATTAAGCAAGTAATTTCGAACAAAAAATGTCATTATAACACTTTCTGGAAAAGTTATTAAAATTCATTCATATTCATTTCAATCTTATATGAAAGCCTGTATTGAAGTTTTTTTAAAGCTGATAAATACTTTTCTTATAGCAAATTTAATGCATTTTTACAGTGTATGATCACAATTAATGTGACTATACAAATAAAAGCCATATTTTCGTCTTTTTGGGAAAAAGAATTAAAACTATGAAATGTTAAATAAAAGAGAAATTATGAATTTTTGGAAAAATGGTTATATGACTTTTTTTGTTCGAAATTACTTGTACCTCCTGAAGCTTGGTGGTTTTTATGGTAAACACCCTGTATAGGATAGGATTATTTGGTTCATTATTTCGATGAGCGCGAAGTTAAATAATGAAGTTTTGGTGTAGATTTTTTTTTCCTATTATAAGCTCAAACGGGAATAATCTGTATACAAATATGTGCGTTACTTTTATTAAGTATTAATAATTTTTTTATGCCTAGTATATTCAACGAGTACGGAACAAATGAAAGAAAAAATCAAGGGTAAGTTAATCACTTTTATATACAATTTTTATTTTGCAATAGTTGTCGATAAAATACGAAATAAATGTGTACGAACACGTAGTTTTTGATTTGTATACGTTCGCCCCCCCGTTTTGTAATACACTATACATCATTTAGTTGAATTTAAAACCGTTGTAAATCAATAATTGTACTGGCTTGCAGTAATATCGAGGTGTCAAGACGCTATAAAATATTTGGACAGTAGTGAAAAGAAGTTATACGGGCCGTTGATCGTGCGCAAGACGCCGGCGCCGAAGCCAACCACGAACAAGTACAAATCGCCGCTGCTGCGCTGCGCCGAGGTGCGGCTGCCCTTCACCGAGATACCCAAATCGGGCGAGGAGCACCGCGCCGACTTCACCCGCCACATCGACGCCCTCCTGCGCCACCTCGGGCTAAGCGAACCCGACGACGACGACGTCGTGGTGGTCGAGGAGACGGCCGCGCCGCCGGCGCCCGTCATATCGGCGCAGCGCCCCGTGGCCAGCAAGGCGGCGCAGACGGAGCCGCCGCGGTGCCCGGCCTGCGAGAAGCGCAAGAGGACCGTGTACAAGAGCGCGGGCACGCAGTGCGGCGCCGACGGCGTGAGCTTCTCCGTCGGGACGCAGGTGAGCGATGATGATTTCGGGGACGCGCTGCCGCGGAGCCGGTCGCTGGCGGCGCTGACGCCCGCCCAGCTGCTGGCCAGGTCGGGGGTGTCGCAGGGCGGCCGGAGCGTCGACGACGACGACGTAGATTTGATGTTTCCGCAGAAGATGAGGCCGCCGGGGAGCTACCAGATGGGCGGCGGGCAGTTCCAGCAGATGTGGGGCGGCGGGAGGGTGCGGCCGCCGCCGCCGAGTCGGGACGGAGGACGGTTTTTCAATAATCTCTATTGAGTTTTGCTTGGTTTTTTTTTAATGTTGTGTTTCGAATTATTGGAGCATTTGATTGTACATATTAAGATCGAAATTTGAGGGTATGCAGTTTGTAATTTTTAAAAATATACCGTTGGTTGTTCTTATACGTTTATTTTTTTTTTCTTTGTAACCGGCTAACTTAGTGGTATTCTGACTATTTTAAGTATTTTTAGTTTAATTTTTTGAATAAATAGTCTACAAATTATTTGTCATTATGATTAATAAAGCTTGTTTTTTACTCGTTTTGTCTCATGAGAGAATTCATACCATTTCCCTTCCTAACACTCAATTTTTTATTTCCCTAAACGTGTCTCTTACAATTCGTTTCGTGAATCGTTTGAGTGTGCAAAATTTCTCTGGATTTAATAGGGGTGAACAGAAAAAATGCCCTTTTTATAGTGTAGAAAGTCTAGGAAGAAGGAAGCAGCAAGTATAATTGAATAGACCCTTGCATGTGGTGCTACGATGTTCTATTTTAAGTTAGTGGTAAACTATTTTATATATTAAACAGCAATTTGTTATGTTTTAATACCCGTTTTTAAATAAAAACCCAAGAATCTACAACGACTTTTAATTTTTAGTTAATTTTAAATATTTCCGCGCTTAAATATCGTATTACGTCATAATAAGCATTGCTGCCAACACAAAATTGGTTGATATATTCCAGGAAAGTGTCGTAAAACCGCAAAGGTGGAGATTACTGTGTAAAATTCGAAGAAATTTCAAGTGACAAGTGAAAGGAAACGTTGTTGATTGGTGAATGACGATTGTGAAAATAAAAAAAAAATAAACAATCAAATCAAAGTAACCTATTCTAAACTTGTCAGTTAGTTAATTGTAAAAGTCATTATATTAATTTTTATAAACAGCAATTATTGCAATTCTATGTAAAAGCGACTGATCTCTATTTAGGAAGATAACTTAACATTTCATATAGGTGAGTAATGGTTTATCATACAATAATACATTGCATTTAAATTTTACGCTATTGCGAGAAATATTTTTTGAATTCTAGCATTGCTTTATTTATACTAATCTATAAAGACTTATTTTAGATATTTACAATGGAAAACCCGGACATTGTGAAGAAATCCCGCGTCGATTTGTCTTCGTTGCCCACCAGACAGTACTTGGATCAGACTGTTGTACCTATTTTAATGAACGCCTTATCGTATCTCGCCAAAGAACGTCCAGACGATCCCATAGGGGCTTTAGCTGCGTTTTTAGTGAAAAATAAATCTGCCTACGACAGCAACTCGGAGCCAGCAGGATTTCCCGCAAGTGAAGTAACCGCCGGCGAAGAAAAATCTTAAAATTTAATTAATGTAGAGATTTGAGACTACTATACACTTTTAATTTTATTTCAATAAATTCTTTTGATAACGTCCGAGTTTATAGCTGCAGCGAGCCCAATTGACTATTCGAAACGGGTAATTAATAATAGACAAATAATTGCAATATGTTATTTATAATCTACAAAAGGATATAAATCAAATATATTACATGTTTAGTAAAAAAGTGAACGATAATACAATTACACTCCTCTATTAGGCAGATCTTTGACTTTGTAAATTCTGACTAGCCAATGCTCAGTCGTATAAGCTTCTTCCAAAACGTCCAATTCGAAATCTTTGTTACCGATTTCAGCACCACGAACTCGATCGTAACCAGGAGGCCTACCACCTAAAATATACCAATTAAATACAATCACAAACGTTAAACTATAAATTAATTACCTTCAGTGTAAACTTGCCCGAACCGGTAATAGCACATCTTATACATCAAACAATTCAGAAGAGTCGGCGAACCATCCTTATCCACTCTAAATTCCCCACTGGGGGAATAATAATCCCACTCTTTGATGTGCGCTCCTCTATCAGTACTACCACCTGTAGATTGTTAAATTATATAAAACGTATTGTTCACAGGCACTCTGAGAACTCACCTATTCTCACCATCCATAAGAATTTGTTGATATCGTCCGAAGAATAACCCGTAAGGCCACCAAAGATGACTAAAACGTAATCCACATCCAGCTCCTTCATTATTTCATAGGCCTTCTCCTCCGTGCTGGCCATCGCTTGCCCCACCCGACTTATATGCGTATTATTCCAGGTATTGTTATCCACCAGTATAGTCCGATTAGCCATAGCTGTTATCTGATAGCCGTAATCCCACCAAGACATGATGCGAGCATCTTCGGGTGTGTTCATTTTCAACCTAAAAACGAAATAAGTTAGAGAAAGGAATTGATAGCCGAGGTGATAATTACCAATAGTAAGCTTCTCTGAAGTCGTCGAATATTATTTTGCCCCCATCTTGTGATCTAGCACTGAGGACGATGCTGGGAGAGCTGTAGGCTTCGGAAGTTACCCAGGTACAATGGAAGGTGTACGAAATTAACAGAATAGTTACTACGGCTACAAAGGCGGTGGATATTTCGCTTTGGAAACTGGCGTTAGCTTCGGATTTTTTGTATTTCTTGTGCTCCTGTTGCTTCGTTGTATCGATGTCTTTCATGAATTTCATCAGTAAATGCGAGACCGTTATGCCGCTTAGTATGCACATTATAGGCGATAGTACCAGCATTAAACGAACCATCACACCCTAAAATAATTGTATAAGAAAATAGAATATTGGCAACAAAACGAACTTACAGCAAAGTAAATGCTTGTTACTCCGTACAAGATCATAAAAATATTCTCATCGGTTAGCTGCTTAAAACAGAAGTACAATCCAGCCGGGAAGAGGAACACCAGTATTTGCAAATCGAAGTAAAAGGAGCTCCAGGATGTCGGCTGATGCTCCGACACACTAGCTATGATAGGTATATGATTTTTAGCATAAGAAGGATCGAGAAGCGAATAAAACCTCCCCGTCCACGGGGAAATTTTACCTGAAATCATCAAAACACTGCCCACTGTTACAGTAAGCATACCCACGCTATACATTATGAAATTATACAGCGTTTCGAAATCGGATTTCGATAACTTGCTGCGCACGTAATCCACAAACGCCAGGATCTGGCATAAACCGAACACTCCCAAGGCCTGGAAAACGAGAAATCATTCGCAAATCGTCATTTAATTGCTCACTTAAACTCACCAACATGTGTTCAGAACTCTGTACAGGCTGGAAGCCAACAAATGATATTTGCATGGATAAAATGGTACCTACGCAGTACAAGGTACTGTAAGCGATGTAAATTCGATGACCAAAACGACCGGTAATCATTAAAGTGAGTACATGAAGCGGTATTAAATTTATCAGGAAGACGTATCCTCCCCATGATGAAACCTACAAATAAAAATATGTATTTATGATACAGCTTTAAAAGAAAGTAAAAGTCCATCCTATCTTACCATATAAAAGTAAGCTAAAGCGCTCAAAGTACCCCAGTAAATAGTACCGGTTTTCACAGCTTTTATCCAAGTGTAATACGTCAGGAGCATACAGAAAATCGCAATCCCTTCGTTATCGTAACTACCAGCTACGGACCTACTAATATATCCAGGTACAATAGACACGAATGCCGCAGCTACCAAACCAGCTCCGGAGTTTTTCACCTCTTTAGTGAGCAAATACGTTATGATGGTAGTAAACGAAGAAAACAAGGGGGCGAGGAATACGCAAACATTTCGAATGTCTATGCTGATGTTCAGCAACCAGCAGAGATGGTATAAAACCGTCGAAGTTACCATTAAACCGGGGTAAATGGTACCTAAAATTAACAACATGAATTAGGGATTTTAATCATTGATTTATGAGCGTTCTCACCTCCTATGATTCTTCCGAGAGGGTACCATGCTCTGTCGTCGAACCAGTTGTGAAACGAATAAAAACCTTGCTCGGCAAGGTACTTAGTTGTTCGGTAGTTGAAATAAGGATCGAATTCATGAATAACGCTTTCGAATCTTAATACTGAGAACAATCTCGTAGCAAATGCTGCAAAAACATAGCAATAATTGTTGGTAATGTTAGAGTAAAAATGAGTGAATGCTTACATAGAATGGCAGCTATAGTTAATATAGTTAAAGTAAGAAGAGTTTCTTGCTTTTCGGCGTTCTGTTGTTGAGGAGCCGCTTTCTTAGTTGAACCAAACATTATTGTATTTTAGAATTCAGGTTAGAGCCGGCATAAACGAAATGAAACTGATGAATTTTCGAATTTAAACTACTAAAAGGATCTACTCGTAAATGTATGTACTACAAAACCATGTCGAAACGATTTTTTCGGTAACACCTACACACTTATCAACTCAAAGATACATTTATCACAAAATTTTCTTGTCCAATTTATTTGTTGGTGTTGGGTTGGCTTTTTCTAGGGAAGAACTAAAATACAAACTGACAGTTGGCAAATGGTTTTGACAGTTCCAGTTGGGGATTTTCATTTTTCAAAGGTGATTAAAAGTCACTATGTCAAAGTCATTGATTTTGGTTATGGCTGTGTTAAATTTTTCTGCTTTTCTAATTGATTTAGTTAATTAATTAAAAATGAAACACTTCAATCCATTAAAGGGATAATAATAATTAATACGTCTTCTCTACGAAGCTGCAAAAATGCCGGATGAACGGTGCCCCACAAAAAGCAGTCAATGTCGAAATGAACACTAAACATTAGTAAGATATGATGGTAAGTTTTACATTAAACAAATAACATACATTTATTCGCTAATGTTTATTTATATAAATTACAGGGCAACACTGAAAAGTACGTTACAATTTCGCTAGCGGCGTTTTTGTGCTACTGTAACACCCTTTACGGGTCTTTTGTGTTCGATGATAACGAAGCCATTTTAAAAAACAAAGACGTATTGCCCCACACTCCTTTGATGAATATTTTTAAAAACGACTTTTGGGGAACCGACATCACTTTAAACAGCAGCCACAAGTCTTACAGGCCTCTTACCATATTATCTTACAGGTAAACTTCACCATTACATTAACGATCGAAATTTATATATATTCTTATTTAGGCTGAATGTATTGTATATGAAGGATAAATTGGACGCGTTTCAATTCCACGCGACTAATATAGTGTTATACGGGCTCCTCTGTCTGCTGACTGTGCCAGTTTTTGAATTGTTTTTGAAGAAATCAAAGTACGCAACGAACGTCCATGAGGTTGCATTCCTGTCGAGTTTACTATTTACCGTACACCCTGTACATTCCGAAGCTGTCGCCGGATTGGTCGGTCGAGCTGATATCCTAAGTTCCGTATTGTTTTGTGTGATAATCTTGCTGTACCATAAAGTACGAAATAGGAAAATCGGGGGGACCATCTTGTGGTTTCTGTTGATTGTTTTCCTAACGACAAGTGCTGTTTTTTGTAAGGAATCCGCTATTACTGTATTGGTATGTCTCTGCTTGTTCGATTTAATAAGCGAATTTATGTGTGCTTTTGTAGGGTTTGTTGATATGTTACGATGTGTATAGAGAGAAACGAAAATCCCTGTCGTGGAGAGATGTGCCCAATATTCAGCTAATATTAAGATGCGCCGTATTGGCTAGTATAGGTTTAGTAATTATGTATTATCGTTTAAAGATAATGAATTTCGAAGGCCCTATTTTTACGGAAAATGATAATCCTGCTGCTCATGCTCAACATTTATTGACAAGGGTAAGATACGAATCGATTAAGAAACCAGCTCATCTAGTATGTTTTAGGTGTTTACGTACAATTACATCTATTTTTTAAATTTTTTACTGCTGTTGTGGCCGGAGTGGTTGTGTTTCGACTGGTCGATGGGCTGTATACCATTGTTAAATTCGATTAGCGATGTTCGTGTAATTATTGTTGTGGTATTTTGGTGTCTAACGTTGCTCGGATTGTATTCTATACTCAAACAAAATTACAAAAACCAAGTCTTGTAAATACACTTAACACAAATGTTATAAGTTGTTCTAAATTACTGTGTTTTAGAGACGCGAGGTTTATGGGAATGTGTTTATTGGTGTTGCCATTTCTACCTGCTTCGAATTTATTATTCACTGTGGGTTTCGTCATAGCCGAGAGGACTCTGTTGATACCGAGTGCTGGGTTTTGTTTGCTAGTCGTTATTGGTTATAGGAAATTTCTGAGATATACCGACAATAATAAAGTACAATATACTAGTATTCGAAGTAAAAAACGAATGTAATTTGTGCATTTTTTTAGATTTGTTTCTACTTATTCTACAGCCTGATTCTGGTGTTCGTATTGAGGACGTTTTTGAGGAACATGAATTGGCTCAGCGAGGAAAGGCTGTTTTTCTCCGCATTGGACGTGTGCCCTTTGAACGCCAAAGTGCATTATAACATTGCGAAAATTGCAGCGGATAATAACAACAAGCATTTAGCTGTAGATGAATATCAAAAAGCTATCGAATTAAATCCCAATTATGAGCAAGCGATGAACAATTACGCGAATTTGTTGAGGGAGAATAAGAAATTCGAAGAAGCGGAAGTTTTGTTGCGGAAAGCTTTACAAATAAGGTGAAAATTACTGTATTTGTTTATACAATTTATACATAAAGTATTTCAGGCCGAATTTTGCGGCAGCTTGGATGAATCTGGGCATAGTTTTGACCAATTTAAATCGCTCTGAAGAAGCTGAACATTGCTACAAAACCGCAATAATGCATAGAAAGAAATACCCGGACTGTTACTACAACTTAGGAAATTTGGTGAATACCAATACACGCAACAAACATACAGAATTCTAATGATAATTTTTTAACAGTATTTGGATTCAAAACGCAACGAAGAAGCTTTAAAAGCGTGGGAACTGGCCGTTTTGTACAGACCATCTCACGTAGCCGCATGGAGTAATACTTTAGTATTACTGGACAGTATGAAAAAATACGACGAAGTCCTGCAGTTGGGTCGGACCGCTTTGATACACAATCCTAAAGCTCCAGCGTTGCATTTTAGCTTTGCCAACACCTTGGGCAAGTTGCGGCACTTCGATAAGGCCGAAGGGCATTTTCTCCAAGCCATTAGTCTGAATCCCACGAACGGTTTGTATTATTCCAATTTGGGCGTGCTATATCACAGGTGGAATAAAATCGATAAAGCTCGCCAAATGTACAAAAAAGCACTAGAAATCGATCCGAATCTCAAATCGGCCGAGTTAAATCTTAAAAAATTGATATCGAAAGCTCAAGATTCCTAAATGTATTTGAATTTGTCCTGTCTTGTGGTTTAATTAAAATGATTCGTTGTGAAGAAGTATCTACAGGAAGTAATAACATACCTAGTTTTATTTTTCACTTTTTTATTGACATTAAAACAGTATATTTAATAGATCTATGAAAATTGCAGGCATGAAAACGACAAATCAAAGTGATTTGCGCTTCTTCAAAATGCCCTCTTCATTCAAATGTTAAAAAACGACTTTAATATGGGAAAATGCTATTTAATACAATACATATTGCAGTATGGTAAATAGTAAAATAAAAATTATATAATGTTAACAGATAATGTTTCTAAACTCAAAATACAGAATAGGGATCCTCATCAACCACAAACATATTGAAATCAAGGCATAAATAAAAAGATAGACATGAAATAATAACGACTAAGTTTACATCGGCTCTTTGGACATCAATTAGTAAATATGAGACAATAAGATCGCTCCGTTTGTAAGGAGCACAAAAACACAGATTGAACGAACATTTGAATCCAATTTGCAAACGACGCAAATGATCAATTCTTAATACTTATATAACGTTGGATTAAATTCAATTTAAACAACTATTCGTCCGATATAAACCAAGTCTCTGACACCTGTAATAAGGAATATATTAAATGGCATCGATGTCCACGTCATCCTGCCCATCATCTTCCTCCACGGTCGGCTTGGGTTTAGGTTGAGGAGTGACTTTCAGTTGGATTTGTGCCCTGTCGTTATATTCAATCTCTACATCATCATCTTCACTTTCGTCATCGTTGTCGGAATCCTCCGATTCGGCTTCCTTCAACCATTTTATAAACACAGCTGCGTTGTCGTGGATCTCCTGGCTGATTTCTTTGGCTACATATTTCTTAGACACCTAAACCAACAATAATTATAAATTTATTACAGTTGATGTTAGTGATACAACGTACCTTATCCGACCACTCGATGATACAGTCTTCCGATAGAATATCCATGTCGTAGAAGAGCTTCAACAATCCAGGAACTTTGCTCATCATCTTGTCTCTGTGCAAAGCGATCACTTGCTCCAACCCGCCCATCAAATATCTCTGTGCCTTCTTATCGTTGAGGGTGAAACGCAAAAACAGCGTACGGTACTTCTTCACTTGCACCAGTATGTTCTGATTGAAGAGCAATTCAGCCAAAACGAGAGGAGCCTAAACAAGCAATTACATCAGCAAATCGGGTTACGCAGCTACGATAAGTATACCTTAGTTTTGATCTCGAGGCGCTCAGCCTCGCTCAGCACTTCCTTCTGAGTTTGCACGTTCTCCAGCAAACCGGTGTCTCGCTTAACTTTAACGAAATTGTACAGAATATCCATGCGCTCCTTCTCGGACTTCTCCAAGTCGTCGCTGATGGTCATGTTCTTGGCGCCGTCGCTGAGATCCTGCATCCTGGCCCTGACGGCCTCCTCGGACACGTCCACCGCCCATTCCGTTTGATCATCATCGCTACCGCCCTACCAACCAAAGAACCACTAAATAAAAACGAGGCCTATTACTAGAGGACAACAAGCCACCTTTACCGATTTATCCATAGAGGTCTCGATCATCGAACCGTCGACGCCGGACTCGTTCTGGTCGTCCTGCTCGCCGTTCGGCTCGCCGTTGCGTTTGCTGCGCTTCGACCGCTTGCCCTCGGTCAACGAGGAGCCCTGGCTGGCCGGGTTCGAGTTCGGCGGGTTCTTCAGTATGAACGTCATCAGCTTGTGATTGGACTCCAGCACGCCGTGGTAGCCGCAGGCCTTGCATCCCTGCGAGATGGTGTTGCGCTTCAGCGACACGATCAAATCGGTCTCGGGGTTGTCGCATTCGGGACACAAAACGAACCTGCGATTTGGCGAAATAATTTCATAAGAAAATTAGGTAAATTTGTGTAACGTACTTGCGAATGAATCCGTCCAAAAGGTCCTGTAGTTTGGAAGCGTCGTGGGAACCGTTGACGATGTAGCGTTCGTTTTTGAAGTCGAATTGGGTTTGCGCGCCCAATTCGCAGCCAAAGTACTTTGTCGGGTAGGTGGGTGGTCTGCCGAGGGCTTTGGCCACCTCGGCCATATTCACTATTACGGTTTTTATACCGTTACCCTTACCTAAAAAATATATGTTTATGCATAAATTCCTTTATATGTAGGCAAACAGTAGCCGAAAAATGTCCCTTTTTGTTGCGCTAGGAAACGTGATTTCGAGGACAAAAGAAGCAAACTTTGATAGCAAAATAAAGACGAGTTTATAAAAATTAGATCGCTCTAAAAAATTGCAACTATGCAAACATTGTACAACAAAAACATTCATGAGGATGTGTGATGTTGGCAACGGCAAATGTAGTTATCAGTAGTACTAATTAAAGTTCTGGATTAGTTTTTCATAGTTCTGGCATTTCATATAAAGCAGGGTCCACATTTAATAACATGTTGTATAGCATTGTTATATAGCAAGTGTGGACGCTGTTAAAACTTCATAAGCATCAAAAAAAGCGTCCACACATGCTATATAACATTGCGATATAGCAATGTTGGTATAACATATGTTATTAAGGGGTTACACGCAGTTATGAGGCAAAAATAAGAATAATTTATCCTGAAGAGACTTTTGAGTGTATTAATTTGAAAATTTTTGTGGATATATAAGCATTCTTCAAGAACCTAAATAATTTTTTTATTTATAAAAATGTGGATTGTAGAGGGCACTGAAGGCGATTTCCGGAAGCTCCTCTAAAAAAAGACGATTTACGGTGTATATCGTATCTCAAGATTGGATTATTTGAAATCAAAAAACCAAAAAAATTTCGTTAATATATTAGATTATCTAGTAATTAATCGTTCGGCTAATCAAAATATTGAATTTTCACAAAATGGCAGCTTCTCAAAAAAATGGTTTCGATTTTGTATATAAAATATGGCCTTAAATTGTTTATAAAATGGAAAATAAGTATCTGATTGACAAAAGGAACGATTAATTACTAGAAAATGTATGTAAGAAGATTGTGTTAAAATTCTAAACCGATCGAATAAGACCGGCTTGAAAAATGCTGATTTGAGAAAAGTTTTCAAATCCGGTTCACACATATTTCAAAATCGAGTTTTTTGAAAATCATAACTGCGTCTAACCCCTTAAATGTAGACCCTCTTTTATGGCATCATAGAGAGAAATTGCTCGTTTCTAATAGATTTTTTTGGGTTAACTATAGTGTCATAACATTCGATATACCTTCGACTTTGGCGCAAAGCCGCGGCATTTTGTAACGATAGAACACATCGCTAACGTTTCGATTGACGTTAACGCTCATTGTGATGGACGCGACGACGCAGGGTTTAGGTAGCAGACGAGAGAAATGATGTCGATGTTGGTATTGTGGTGGCGGTTGTTGATCTTCGGTGTTGGATCAATCGTTCGATAGATGTATCAATAGCCAGTCACGTTTCTCTAAATGGTTGAAGTTTTCGATGCCTATTGGATGAAATTTTTGTAGTCCTACAACACAAATATGCCATATATTAATCGCTGTTTCTCCAGGATTCGGAAAGATTAATTACCTATAACAGGTAGGCTCACGTCGCTGCGAAGTCATACACCTCGCTTGCTCGGGCCCTAAATTCCCAACTATGCTTCTTACTAATAATGTCTCTGAAACAAAAAATAATTTTCGTGAAATAGCTGATAACTGGAGCCACTTTAGATAACAGAACCCTGCGTTAAAGGGAGCCCTGTTGTGGCATGGATTTCCTTATTAATCCGCTCGTTATTAGGCAAAATAAAAATAATCTTACTTCTTTTTATAGTTTACATAAATCGATAGAAGATAACATCTTCCAACATTTACCATAATATGAAAACGGTTTGACAACTGACAGTTGCGTTTATGTTTATAATGCGTTTTTGATTTTTTTCAAAATAAAAATCTGTGAGAAATTTACCCAAAATATCCTGGCATTCCAGTCTTCCCTATTCATTTAAGCAAACCTTGAGGCGCGTGAAAAAAATTTCCGGTTTTCATTCGTGCGAATATGTCCGCTCGATTTTTATCCTGTTTTTTTGGTTCTTTTTAGATTCTTAATTTAAATTTAATGAGGTCGATTTACGTTCTGTTTTCGTACAACAAAAACGGCCATACTGTGGTATAATGGAATGGCTGGTATTTCAACATTGGATATTTTTGAAAAAAAGAAAAATTTCGAAATATGAACTTGGTCACAACATTAATAATTTCGATAATAATGACAGTCGAATGACAAATATTTCATCCGCGATTTTAAGCCCTTTTTAGTACACTTTGTATTAATACTAATTGTTTTTTTTTTCTAAGGTATTTCAATAAACCAATAATATTTATTTTAATTAATTTTCATTCAATGAATAACGTTGAAGCAGATAAATTTTATACATACATTCCACACAAAAAAAACACTAGTTTTGATCACTCAATAAAGAGAGTAATTCAAACATTTTATCATCATCAAGTTTGAGGACGTAGTAACCAGATAAAATAAATTTCCTCTGAAGGAAATAAATTGTTTTATTTATACAAAGTTTTCCTAATGAATTGAGGAACTTGTACACTGTAGGGTGGGATGTATAAACTCAAAGGTGAATCTAGTTCAAGTTCAAACTCCCCCAATACCATTGGCCAAATTTTGAACTAAACCAAGTTCAACTCGAAAACTTTTTGTTACACACAACCCGCATTTAATTAAACAAAATTACCTGCAAAAACGCAATTTTTACAACAAAAACCGTACTTAGTGCGCGATAACACAACAATCTACTACCCAATATTTCCCCAACATTTTTACACGTATTCCACGACCATTGCGAAACGAATAAAATCAAAATCGCTTATCAATCGAGCACAAATCGCATGAACAATCGCACTCCATTTCAATCTAAAAAAGCCGAATTCCCTCAATAACCATACGCCACAGATAAACCAAAAACCACCTACTGTAATCCACAACATTCCTTGGTAAAGAGGACACCATGAGCACGGAGGAGGCTTCGTGCCCCTTTTCCTTACAACTCTATCTCCACAGCCTTCACAGCACCGCCATCAACGGAAAAATTAAACAAACAAACCTCTACAACGCCACACCGAACCGACCCGGGCGGCGGCGCCGCGACGGCCGACGAACCAGCGGCGTCCCGGCGCCCCCTCGCCCGCTATCTCGATGGGAAACACGGGACGCGCCTATGGCGCGTAGGCGAATTCGAATCGATAAGGTAGGCGCAGGGGATACGCATGGAGACGATGGCGATTATCGATCTGTACAGGGTGGACCGGCGAAGCGTGGGCGATTGTTTGAATTGCTAACTGCATTAAATCGCTAGAGTTTAATTAGAAAAGTTAATGGTTGGGGGATACGTTTGATACATACTGGGTGGCCCAAAATGCAAGCTCTCCATACAAAAAATGTGGGACCTGGGGCGGCTCTCGAAAAAATCATTTATGATAGGATTAGGGTGGTTTCTGGCCCTTCCACGATTTCAGTTGGTGTAATTTTTGCTTAGAACAATGGCTTTTCAATTAAAATAGCAACAAAAAAAAAATCATTATTAAAAAAAAATTTTATAAAAATCAAACGAAGCGTTAATAAGTTATTAAAAAAAATTTTTAAATATTCTTTCAACTTTGAAGCTTCCTCACAGGCAAACGAAACACTTGGTGATATAGGTAATTTATGTTCAATGGACATATTTTGATCTCAACAAAATACAGTAGGGATTTTTGGGACACCCTGTATTTCCTCCATCTTCAATACCAAGGATAGATGAGATGTAGATTACCCTTCATTTGCAATGTAATTGTTATGGAAATGGGGGCAGTATGAGTAGCGTAATAATGTATTTGAATATGAATAAAGGCGAATATTTAGAGTTATTGTTGCTTTAATAAAAGCGATTATTTTGTAAATATTAGCGAGTTTTTTTGCGCTCAATGTCAAGGACGGATTATCTTGCGGTTTGTAATTCGATTTTGTAAACATGGAAACAGAATAACAAAATACATGCATAAATAATTCGATATTATGTGCAAATCTTCAAACAGCAACAACGATAAGAGGCTGTAATATTGTACTTTAATTTTTTTACTGCATTGTCATTCAGGTGTATTTGCTATTAAGTATATCAGTTGGGTAATATAAAAGATAAATAAAAATCACATGAGAAAACTACTTAATCGACACAAATTGCATCAAATTTAAATTACTCCTTGTACTCATTGTAATGATTTTTATATTATGAATTATTCAAAAATAATGGATAATTAGACAACCCAAATTACATAATTCCATAAAGTTTCCACATAATCAACGCCGCCTCTACCAAAATCTTTACAATAAATTACGCAAAAATTCTACATAAAATGGCAGTTATTACTGTAATAAATTCATAAAAATACTTACTTTGATGTTTTACTAAAGTCATATAAAATATTAACGCCCTTATGGACGATAACCTTTAAAGACTTAAAAAAAACCTTTCTTGTTTAATGCGCCTATGGAGAATCTTCTTGAAATAAACCGTACTGTTAATTACAACCACTCTAACCTGCAAAAAGTAATTAAAGTAAGAAAAAACAGGCACTTTTATCACACGATCCTAACATATTTTTACACTATAAATTAATGAGAAAAAAAAGGCCAGAAATCGTGCAAATATTTCACTTTTTCTCTTTGTAGAAAATACTAATCGCTCGCGTTAATCTTAAAGTCGTCAAAACACAGCGATTCGAAAGTAATAACGTAGGTACCCCGAACATATTGGATTAGTAATGTGAAATTGGCCATATTTTATTTTCTTTACCATCATATGTAATGAGACATAAATACATACCACGTTGTTGCGACATCCGATTTCGTCTATAATAGTCTGCTATTGGAGAACGTCGGATAGTAAAGAAATTAAAAAGAAAACTTTATTGAAAATAACTGTTTTTTAAATAAAATATTAGATAAGAACAATTAAAATCGAGTTTCTAGACCACACTGCACCATTCACGATTGTCTAATGAATGACACTAGTGACAAGATATGTGCAGGTTGCTCAACAAAAAAACGCTAAAAAGCACCAACTTTTTAGTCGATAAAACAGATAACTGTCACTACACGTCAAAATCAGATGACAAAACCGGATGACACTAATGACAGTGACATTTAAATTTATCCATTGTAAATTTTGTTTTTGTTTACTGTTGTCCCAAAAATGCTATAAAATCGCATCCATTTAATTAATCATGGCTAAAGTTTTAACAGAATCCAAGTTCGAATCATTAAAGCACGCCGTCGAATTTGTAGACGTCCAAGACCAGTACAGTTGGCATGAGGATTTGCGTTGCCATTTCGTCTATAACGATTACACTCCACAAGAAGGAGACAGAGTGGCTATATTTAAATTCGGCTGGAGCTTCGAAAAGGATTATTTGGTATTCGAATGGGCTCCGATTGGTCCCGCTATTCAGACCAGCAGCGTAACGTTTAACAGGTACTACTTTCCGAAGGACAGGGACAACTTGGAGCAGATGTACCAAATTTGTTATTTAACTGGCGAAAACGAACTGCTGGGGGCGAGCAGCCCGTTTCAATTCACTGCTGAAAAGGCTGCGACTGTCCATGTTTCGGAGGAAAGCGTGTACCAGAGCCTTTCGAAATCGAAACTGATGATCAATCATTCTGATAAAGATGAAATCAAGAAACTCAAAGATGAAAACGCTGTTTTGAAGCAAGCACTGAAGATGGTTATTTCAATGAAGGAAGCTTCGACTTCTAAAAATTATGATTCTGAGATAGCCGACCTACATAAATCTTTAGGTATATTTATTTCTAGGTGACAAAACGATTTGGTGTTCTATGTGAATTGCTTTTTAGATGCTGTTAAATTGCAAGTAAATTCACAACAACAAGAATTAAATATGCTGAGGGGGAAGATAATAGAAAGCGGAGAAGAGTACAAGAAACTGTTTATAGAGAAATATAAAGTAGAAAAGAAGTACGAGCAATTGCTGAGCAAAAAAGGAAACCATGGGAAAATTTTGAACACTTCGAACGATTTTGATTTAACTATATTAGAATCCTTACCGCCATTTCCTATTCACAAATCTGAAAAATAATTTAGAATATAATCTGAATGTATGTATATAAACATGAAATATGTAACTGTAGTTTAGAATAACAGCTTAATAAAATCTTTAAAACTGTATATTATAAGAATAAAAATAGTAAAAATACCTAATGTCAGTCTTAAATGCGTTTTTATTTCTTCTATTTTTAATAAACATAAATTTTAGCGAAAAATTCACAGCTTTTTAATTTACACAAAAGTACAAATGATTAAAGCAAATACATATACAACAATACACAAATGTAAATAGGATGTATGTACAGGGAGATGCGAATTTAACTAAAGTGAGCTTTAGTACGTTAAACAGCAAAAATGGCTCGATTAAGGTAATACGTAATATCTTTGGTTTATTGAATTTGCACCGATTTTAGTTAAATTCGACCACCTCGCTAAAAACCGAAGAGTTTCATTAGAAATATAAAATTATATGCGTACGAATTATTCCTGTTAATTAAATATAAACAATAATAATATCACAAAATTAATATAACATGTTAACAAACCGCGAAAGCAAAATTATACGAAAAATACTAATTGTAATTATACGGTTATTGCTAGTGTTTACCGCAAAAATTCCGATACAATCCAGAAACGAAAGAAAAATAGCGGTTTTCTTTTGAGGATTCTATGGAACCGTTGCGGCATTTACAAATTCCTATTACTTTAAAAGTGCTTCGAACGCTATTTCAAATGTACAAAAACTTAGTGCAATTTTATCAGCAATAATGAGCTCCAACGTTCTCCCGTACAATTTTTATTTTTCAGTCGTTTAATAGAATTTTGCACGCTAAATAAATTTTAAATCGAACGATTAGTGTTAATTCAATAATAAGTATATCTAAATTATTAAAAAAGTTGTCATTACGTTCAGGTTTGGATTTAATTTTAATTTCAATATTACAAAAATATAAAAAAAACACCTAATTCGTAAATATAAAAAAGCTTAAGATCCTTATTCCTTTCAATCCAGCAACACATTGTTAATAAAAACAAGAATTACTAATCAATTATATAGTAATCTGTGCAATTATTGTATTCGAATTATTCATTACAAATCAATTACGTCCGCATTCGAGTAATCGAATGATTTATCCAACACTTCCACAGCTATAAGCAAAAAACGAGAAAAATTCTTATTCGCATTAACAACCATACTAATACTTGTATGCCTTCACAACGCGATATTAGTACATAATTTTCATCTCCTTCTCGATACATTTCGCTTCGAGAATTGCATCTCGAAGAAAATTATTTCTGCTTACAAAATTTCGAGACACTACTTGATAATTTTGAGCATTGGATTTTATACAGCTAACTTTCTTTATAGATACCAGGGCCTTTTAGAGAACTGATAATATTTTAGAGATTCCGGTTTAAATATAAAGAGATTGTACGAAATGACTAGATGTGTTACACAAGAGATGAAAATAGGAAGACAAGAAGAAACGATGAAGATATTTTAGAGATGTTTCCCCGCATTAACAAAAAACCCTCAGCCATCTATTGTCACCGTAAATTAGTCCGATTTCTCCGACAGGTCCTGGAAATTACGATATATATAATATATATTTAAAAATTCGACATTAAACAACCTAATTAATGCTTACAGAGCAGAAAAGAATCGCGTAAAGCCATTCAAATAACTACTGTTACGTTATATATTTCGAGTTTTATCACTTAAACGGAACTTTGGTATAAAAAACATACAGCAGCAATCGCAACAATACAATCGATTGATACAATTACTGTTTAGAACTGCGCGTATTAAAGCTATTTGGAGAGCATATTTGGACAAGACAGAGTGTCTTAAGCGAGAATTAACGCACCGAAACACAATCAAACAAAGCACTCTAACAAATACTGTTGATGTTAAAAGACACCCATCTCCGCTTAAGACACTCTTTGTACAGTTACTTGAAAACCTCATCATACAGTCGTTCCGTATGTACAAAAAACGACTCTAGTGCTATCGCTGTCCAAGGTAACATCTTCGGGGCTGGCCAGATCAACCCGTACACTGCCGGAGTTCTGCCTCTTGCGGCCCCCCCAGTTACTCAATGTCCATCTATAAACGCCTTCGGATGATTCATTCGCAGACTCTTCGATCGGTTGACTGTCCAGAGTATCCGAACTGGAGCTGGTGGTGCCTCTGAACGAGTCCGCTCCCGCCTTAAACCTCCCGATTCCTACAACAATATTCAATCAAAACGAGTTGTAAATATAACATTAAACGTACCGCTATCGTCGGGGGACACGTGACTCTCCTCGATGCCCCTCAGGACGCTCTGGCAAATGTCGGACTCCAGCGGAATGGGATCGTCCGAGTCCCTATTGTAGATGGTCACGGCGATGTGAGCTGGATGGGGAATCGGCAGCGGTATCATCATTTTGTCTGGAGAGTACGGACGGTTGTGTTTCTTCCAGGGCGTCCACAACGTCTTGTAGTTGGATCTCAAGGAGCTCAGAGCGGTTGATGGGTCTCTGAAAGAATACATAAAGCTTTAGAACCATCGAAATGAATTAATTGTTGGTGTAACTCACTCGATTTTCTCCGTCTTTCTACCAGTAGCTGTTAGCTTCGATCTTGGATTGAAAGCGGATATGTCCAAGTAGGGAGAATGCACTTGAATGTTCCCTCTCGGAGCGTACACATTCCCTAGTAAATCAGGTCCTCCTGCACCTGAATAAACACAAAAATAAGCACAAAAAGCGTAGTTTTATTTCCAACTGACCTAATTGGGCGCATTTAACCATCTCCATGTACCTAGACAGGTCGACTTGAGGGTGGGAATCCAATCTAAAGCTCGTGTCGGTGTGATCCAAGGGCGTCAAAATATCCAAACTGAACAATTCTGAGTACAAAAGCCCGGCCAGACCGGCCCAATCGCCGGGGCTCAGCACTCTGCTGTCCCAAAATTGATCCTCCGAACATCCCAGCTTGGGTAGGATGTGCTTCGGGTAGAAACGTTCCAGCATTAGGGCGCCTTGTTGGATCGCGATCTAAGTATAAGAATGTTAATAAACATAATTTCGTGGTGCATAAATTTACCTTCAAATCCGGCGTGCTCAATTTCACTTTGCTTTTGACGGACACGCTCAAACCAGTTTGCAAATCTCGCCTTCTTTTCTCAAGTTTCTCGTGCAAGATGACCATTAAGTCTTGCGATTCCTTCTCCAAAACTTTATAGGCGCCGTTCTTGGCCAGTTGCGTGGAAAAGCTGCCGAAGCACGCTTCGATGAAGTGACTGAAGTCCTTTTGCGGTTGCATTATCGTAGCTAAACAACGAATATCAAGTAGAATTAACCAGAAATTTTGAAGGTATTTCTTTACCTTCGATTACGGATTGGTATGCGGATAGCTCGTCCCACTCCATTTTGGCTTCGAAGGCCGCCAAGGCTTGTTCGGGGCTGATTTGGAAGTAATAATCAGCTGCCAGGCCCGGCCCTGCTATTCTTTTAACAGCGAAACTGTCGCTAGCAGGAATACGGCCACGTTTTTTTATTAGAGCGTGGAATATGAAAGCGTCCCAAAGAAGTCGCAACCAGTAACGTACAAAACCGCCTGGAAAATCGTATTTAAAATGTATTCTGCTATTCTACAGCGTGTTTATTAAGCATAATATAGTGTACGAATTCATTACCTGCCAAAATTATAAGCGATACAGCCGGACAGACGATAGCTGCCACTAATACGGCCAATAAAGGCTGGAGACACCCCTGTATAAAAATGTTCCACACCACCGCTTCGAAGATGACGAAAAACCTGTTTCTCTCCTGCTCCGGGCTATCCAAATCGTATATCAAAAAATTGATAATTTGAACTGAAAGCGTCAGCAGCGGCATCCAAGCCACCGAAGTCACGGCGACGAACAGACTCGAAAACGTGACGATAAAACAAACTATAGGCAAAACGATGACGATCAAAGCCGTTCCGAACAATCTACAAAACGAAACAAACTTATAACAACTCGCTTAAGCATGCATTAATCGACCTCACCCTTTGATGAAGTAATTCCAAATCCGATTCAGATGCCTCGTCAAGCCTTTCCCAATAAACCCGGTGTCCGGCTTGGTCTCGAAGTGCGTCCGACTTTTCGATATGTGCCGCCACAGGCTCAGCAATCTCGACATCAGCGTCGGCGTCAGGCTGCTCTTCCTCGGGAACAGCGTGCCGTTGACTTGGGACAGCTCCAAATCGGCCATGAAGGGCTCCAGGCAGAAGAGCGCCCGCAGGCCGACGGGGCTGCACCAGGGCAACACGATGCCGAAGAAGAACATGGCGTTCCAGGTCCAGCACCACGTGCGGTGGAAGTAGTTGAAGATGCGCCACAGCGGCCAGCGGGTGGTGGTGGTGCGAACGGTTTCCTTCTCCACCAGGAACACCTGATGAGGTGGGAGTTTAGCGAAATGTATTGATGTGTATGTATGTATTTACCGGTTGACTGGGATCTGATCTGGGCGTTGTGATGCTGGTGGCTTGTTTGCTGAGCACGGTGGGAACGACCTCTGATTGGCCCTGGAAGTTTCTCCTGACTATCCAGTTCTTCGGCAGCCAAATTTGCGTGGGCCACAAGAAGCTCCTAGTCGGTATTTTGTCCTTTCTCAATTCCCTCAGCAACGCTGGCTCGCGCTCTTTCATGAACGTCAAATCCCTTAAACAATACTCCATTAGAAACCCTACCAATTTATTAACTACAACTCTAACCTATTCAAAAAGTAAACAGTCTGCAACAGCCTCTGCGAGTTGCACAACATCAGGGCCTCCTCGTGGGCGCTCCACTGGTTCTCCTGGCTGAATTTTTGCTCGGCCGTTCGCAGTTTGGCCCTCATCCAGGGCCCGATTCGGGACAAAACGGGATGGTAGCCGCACAGCCTCGATTTCACCTCCTCTTGGGACTTGTGCAGGCGATGTTGCACGTTCTCCACTGCTCTATGCATCAGCACAACGCTCTGGGCCTGCTGGACTAGCAACTGCCCGAAGTCCTCGCCCAAAGCCATTATATCGGAATGAGATAAAATACTGTTGTAGACTCGTTGCAGGTACTCCTTCATGACGGCCTCGTTGACCTCCTAGGAATTCAAAAAACGTTATTATTGTGTTATTAATATTAAATAGGCTTACTCTTTCGATATCTTCGTCGGGCATTTTTTGCGTTCGCAGTTCTGCTATGAGCCTTTCTCTGAAATGCAAGAACCAACCTCGCGTTTCTCGCTCTAAAATAGCCACCAAAATCGGCAAGAGTTTCCTCATTAAGGCTCTATCCCACAGTCGTAAATCGAGTTCCGAGCCTGAAGGTGTTTTGAATTTGTATGGTACAGACACCGGCGGTTGGGAGCACTCCCTAGCAACCTCGAATTTCTCTGTAGCTGCCCTCCTAAGCTGCTTCCGGATGAACGAGCAAATGATTTCCAACGAATCCTCATTTTCAGGCTACATAAAAACGAATTGAGTTGTCTAGTTCATATGCAATTTTGATTTACTTACACGACAAACCAATTCAGCTACCAGATATTTGTTCCTCTCCTCTCTGAGTTTGGCGTCCAAATTGTGCGCTTGTAGGCTAGGTATGCCGATGAGGAGGTCGATTAGTCTCAAGAATCCCACCAAGAGAGCCTTGGCTGCCTGGGAAACGCTGAAAAAATGCGACAACAAGCGCCCTCTAGCCGTCACGACGATAAATCTCAACGCTAAAGCTAGATCGTTGAGCAATGAGTCGTGGCTATTCAGCAACCCTTTCTGCAACAACTGGGACAACTTCCACCTGTGCTTTTGGCCGGGGAAATTCAGGGATTCGACCTCGAAAACGCTGCAAACAATTACCAATAAATTTACAACTAGATACGTGTTAGATAGGTAAAACTTGCACAGTTTTTATTTACACAAACTGCAGATATAGATGTTGCAAAGAAGCTATAATAAAACAAAATTTTCACAACTAAAAAATATCACACAAACTCAAACTAACATTAATCAATGTAGTAATTTGTATAGTTTCCTTCCTATTCGTATTCCTTCGTCACATTCTAATCGATGCAATAATTTAGTCCAACTCAACAACACAATTCAATAATCACGCAAGGCAAAACAAGAATTAACGAAACAAAAAACGCTGCAGAAAATACAGATTTAGATAGACAAATCGACAGTCAAACAAAACATACCCATGAAATCTAATACTTTCAAGTTGTTCCTGGTTCAATCTTTTTGGTTTTCCGAATTTGTCCTTGTGCAAGCTTTACAAAACAACAGGACGGGTTATAAAATAATATATTTCACTAGTGCTGTAAAAAAAGTAACTAATCGTCATTCGATTGTCCATTACTCGACTAAATTCGAAGCAAAGATAACTATAATCAACGAATTCTACAAAATACACTTAAATTATCTCGAAATAGTCGAGTTAAAACTAACGAATAGTTACAAATAACCGTGATTTACACCACTATTTTCCAAGTTGAATCGTACAGCCATTCGTACAAAATCAATCCCAAAAACCTACCCCCTTTCTCTGATATATTCCAGTTGTTTGCCGGTCAGCCTTCGAGGTTCCCCTTTACCATCCACAGCAACAGCATCTAGTTCATCGAACGATGGCGCTATGAACAAATCTCTGAGATGATATTTGGTCTTGCAGCGACCTAGAGACCCGTCTGAAGACACCTGAGATGTAACTAGGAGATCACAATGCGATACAGGACTAGGAAGAACTGCGAAAAAATACAATCAGTATCATTACACACATTATTTAAGTGAGCTTACTTATAGGAAATGTTTTCCAGTGATATAAAAATTGTTCGGCGACTTGCTTGATGTTGTTCACCAGTTGTTCGACTTCAGGCGGGGCTCCTACTAGATTCACATCGAATCTCAAAGGCTCCCGTTCGGGTTGCAGGGGATCGTGCCCTATTATACCGCTGTCGTTCGACTTGAGAGGATACAAAGAGGTGGGTCGAGCGGGGCAGTAGTTCTCTTGTTGTAGGGGTTGAAAATCGAGTTTAAGCGACACTGAAATTGAGTTAGTGGTTATTAAAGTTGGAATAAAAATTATGCGGAGCTTACGTCTCGGTGTGGGTGATTTTTCCTTCTCCGCTTCGCTGTCGAGTATGCTCGTTTTGGACCGGTGTCGAGTCTGTTTTTGATAGCCAGGGGAGTTTGAGTTTGAATTCAAACTATGGCCGGACTCTGACCTGTTCTGGCCGAAGCTGCCCAACCCATGTCGGTGGTGTCCGCTGGACTCCGTTCTCCTGTGGGCCAGCTTGATGTTTGGGCCAGAGTTGGGTCTGGAACTCATGCTTCAATTGTGGGTATTCCTGAGCATAATCTAGAAGGCGTAGTAAAAAAATATTACAAAATTAGTAAATAATTAGTAAAAATACCTTTATACAAGCAAATACATTTTTGATATATTGTTATCGTGAAAAACTTTAATTCATTCGAATCAATTGAAATTCCAATGCAGTGTGAACTATCCTTTAAAATATTTTAGATTAACCTAATTTTCATAAATAGATTGCTCTGGCCAGCGCCAGCCAAAAAAACTATGCGGATAAAAATTCTTAGGGGCTTTTTGAGATTGCACGTGTAATAAAGAATGTATTTTCAACTTACTTGGATAATATTTTCGAGTTTTAATCCGTAGAATTGCCATTTCTGGTCGAGTAAAATTTAAGTCGAAAACAAAGACGAAACATTATAAATTAACGACCGAATAATTGGTAGGAAATAGCCTTTGGAATTTCACTGCAGACGATCGTAATTTTTCCGTGTGTAACAAACATTCAAGAGGAGATAATTATTTTCTTCATCTTGTATTTTACTTTATTTTTCTACCTCAATCATACCTTCTTAAAACATTAAATACAAATAACATAGGCTGGTGAAATTTCTGATTGGCCAAAGTGACAAGTGACGTCAGTGGGCGTGATTGCTGTCAACCGAAAAATGTGACAGATGTCAATTGGAATCGATTATTACAAGATTATTTTATTATTGGAATTTTAAAAACATTAATTAATAATTGGATATGAAATAAAAGATAAATTGTAATAACGAATTTTATTACGCAAATTATCGATGTATTTTCGAAAAAACATATCATCTACGTCAACGGTGTAAACAAAAAAAAGCAAATGTCAACAAGAATTTTAAATTATCTTGAAAAGTAAAAAACCCGAAGGCATAAAAAAATGATATTTCTCGACGCGATAACGATTCAATAAATTAAAGGACCGGAATTTCAACCAAAACACAAGTGTCCTTGACAATAGAAATTTTTTTTTGTTCTATCAAGGATCACGTGACGGCGAATTCCGGGTGTCATTGGCCCAACGTGAGCGTGCCCTGCGCGGATTTGTTGCGCAACAGTGAACACAAAATGCCGTCAGAGTCCAAACCTTTGTTGACAGCTCAAACAGAAAAGCCAAATCATTACTCGTAAGTGTATTTTTAGTGCGTGATTGTTGTCGTGATGCGTGCAGCAATTAATCTTGTCCATTTCGATGTGCTTTTTTTGTTAAAATACAGTGTTAATTTCTAGATATTTGAAGGAATTTCGCGTCGAGCAATGCCCGCTCTTCTTACAACACAAATGTACACAGCATCGACCATTCACCTGTTTTCACTGGCATTTCATGAATCAGCGGCGACGACGGCCCGTACGTCGTAGAGATGGCACGTTTAATTACAGCGCCGATAATTATTGCACCAAATACGACGAAACCACGGGCATTTGTCCCGATGGAGACGAGTAAGTAGACCTTTTTTGGTTAGTTCTACTGTCATTTTGTTGTGGTGGGTGTGACGACTTTGAGGCGCAATTTCCGAATTTCCTTTGTATTTTCCCTTTTTTCGCCATTAATCGCTCGCTTTCGATCTAACAGGTGGATGACGAATTTATTTCGAACTTGCTCTCGCTATTTTTGGCGTTTGATTTGACAATAGATAACCAAACTTTTAACCATCAAAACAATGTCACTGTAACCTTGGACCTATCCCAATAATGTTATTTTTCAGTAAGGCTCTGTTATATTATAACGTTATGTTTTTGCTTTATTACATTCAAGAATGATTGTTTTATTGTTTTCATTACAAACATTAACTCTACTGTTATTCATGTATCGATTCCTATATAACTTCATAATTGTTTTCTATCCTATTGTAATCGATTTTTGTAAACTTACTTTCGCTTTTTAAAAGCAAATTATACACTTTTATACTGGCCATCTTTTCCTAGATGACATTCAACATTTCACCCCTCTTACTTAAACAAGATATTTTAGTATACTCTGCACAAACAGTACATTATCTTTACAAACGAATTAACTAGCAAATCACACTTAATTACTCTACTTTTAGTTGCCCGTATTTACACAGAACAGCCGGTGACACGGAACGAAGGTATCACCTTAGGTACTACAAAACGTGCATGTGCGTACACGATACGGATTCCAGAGGGTATTGCGTGAAAAACGGTTTGCACTGCGCCTTCGCGCACGGCAGTCACGATCACAGACCGCCAGTATATGATATTAAAGAAATCCAAGCGCTGGAAGCGGCCGAAGCCGAAGGCAGTGGATCCTCCAACGGGCCCAATGCTCTAGATAAAGAACGAAATTTAATGAACGAAGACCCCAAATGGCAAGGTCCGTAATGGCGAGACTTATCGTGGATTTTATTTAACGTTTCGCATTGTTGCAGATACGAATTTCGTGTTATCGAATTACAAAACCGAGCCGTGTAAAAGGCCGCCTAGGTTATGTAGACAAGGCTACGCCTGTCCTCAATATCACAATAGCAAAGATAAACGGAGAAGTCCTCGGAAGTTCAAGTATAGGTGAGTTGGATTCGCATCGGTTATGTGTGGGTAAAAACTTAGAAAGAAGTGCAAATGGTTTCAGATCGACGCCTTGTCCTAACGTCAAGCATGGCGAGGAATGGGGCGAACCGGGCAATTGTGATTCTGGCGATTTGTGTTCGTATTGCCATACTAGGACGGAGCAACAATTTCATCCGGAAATCTATAAAAGTACAAAATGCAATGACGTTCAACAATCAGGTTATTGTCCTAGAGGTGTATTCTGCGCCTTCGCGCACGTAGAACGTAAGGTTTCCCTTTACATTTTTGTCGAATTAATTGTGCATCTTCTTTTTCATGTTTTTAGAAGAATTAGGCGTTTCGAGAGAAACCGGTGAGAGCGGCACAAATCTAGCGGAAATCTTGTCGAACGTTCTTCCCCAGACAGATATAAAACTCAAAGAGAAAAGCAGTGATAGTTCTGTAAGAATTAACCTCATAATCAAATTTATTTCAATTAATATTTCATGTTTTGCGTAGAATGGTTGCAGCGAGGGCAGCGAATCGTCGTCAACGTCATCTGAATTAGGGAATTCCATAAGCAATCTAAACAGTAGTTTGATAAACGCGAACGCTTCTAATTCGACTAGTACAAGCAAGGCGCCTGGATCTCAATTAACTCACAAACCTGTCCCCTTCCAAGGCAGACCAGCACTAGGCATGGAATTGACAAACAAATTGATAGCAATAGATAAAGATCCTACTTTAGGTACTTAATACATTTCCTAAATGGATTGTTAAGTTATTAATAACTGTAATTTTTAGATTCAATAGAAAGGGAGCAAAGAAAACAAACGTTATGTTTCGCTTACAGTAGTTTAGGAGGTTCCTCTTTTTTCGGCAGAGGGAATGATACAGTAGAAAGCGTAGTTGGTAAGCGATATCGAATTTTTCAAACAATAAGTATTAATTTCGTTTTTGTAACATTTAAAGGCAATGCATTAGATGAATTAAATTTAGAAGATTCATTAAATTTGTCTGGAGCTTTGGATAGAGACTTAGACACCGATTCTCCCACTGTATCGAATTCAATATCCGTAGGATTGGCCTCGTCCGCAGGGCTTTTAGGCAGTTCAGCACCGGTTAACATTCCAGGGTCCACGCGTTCGGGCCTAACAGGCTTCAGCCCGCAGGGCAACAGCCCCATGCAGCCTTTCCTGTCTGCGGCAAGGTATAATTCGCTATTTGTACACTCCGATTTAATTGATTGAATCTAATTTCCGCAGGTTCTCACAATCGGATCTCGATTTCCTGAACCACTCGGGCATCCAAATGAGCTCCAGCACGTCGAAAATCAACAACTACACCAACTTCTTCGATTTCCAGAGCCAAAGTATATCGCCCAATTCTAGAAACCACAACTTCAGCATGTCGCCCAGCATCAGTAGCAATTTGGAGATGGTGAGATTAAGAGAGGAGATTTCGAGCTGTAGGCTGCAATTGGGTAATTGGGAGGAACGTTTCCAACAGGCGAGGAACGCTTGCGACGCCTGGCAAAGGGAGACCGAAGAGGCGAATAGGAAAGCCCAACAGGCGGAGAATAAATTCAGCGAAACAATGACTCAATATAACGCCCTTAAGCAAGAATTGGAACAATTGCAAGGCGGACCTCACATTAGAAGTATCACTAAGGTAAAGGGACGGAAGAGTGTTGTGTGAATTTAAAGTACTAATGAAACGTTTTTTTAGGTTTCTGAATTAAGTAAGCTATCATTGAGCGTATTAAAAAGCCTGCACGCACAACTTCGTCAGGATTTAGAAGAAATAGAAAAAGTTTTATACAGAGAAACGGCTTCTAAATGTATGGTAAGCAATGCATCGATAGTACCTCTTTACGAACACTCCAGTTAACTGTTTTATAACTGTTGTATTTGTAGGTATGCGAAGAACGCAATAGGACAGTAACGTTGAGTTGCAATCATTTTGTATTGTGCGACACATGCGCGAGCACTCAAAGCGAGTGCCCCTACTGTCAGACGCCGATAAACCTCAATAACATCTGAAGAAGAGGTAATTAGGCTTGCGAAGAGGCCACCGAGACTTTATGGTCAGGTAGGAGCGAATGGAGGCAATGCGTTGTATTGATTCTTCTGATAACGTTGTTGTAATAATAAAATACTCCCTTTTCACGAAGTCCAGATGGCCGTTTTGCAATTTAACAAATTTTTTAAATTTCATCATTAACGTCTAGTAGATTCGATCGAAAGTATATTTTCCCTTTTTTTTTTTAATTGTTCGTATAAGTCTAGGCGTGATTATTTTAATGGTTCGTGAATGTGTCGTACATCACTTGTATGTAAGTTTTTGCTAATGTATTTTTGAGATATTTCTTTTGCGAATATCAAATTACAGTTTCTCTGCAAGTTGTTTTCGATTGGTGGGTGATGTGCATTCGAAACATGTTATTTTTACTACGAATAATGTACACTTCTTTCAGTTAAAGTTTAATTAATTAACACAAATAGTATTTTAGTTTACATCTAACGTATGGGTTGAAAGTTTGAAGAACTTCGAAGCAAGCTAAAAGAGTGAAATATTTTTGTAATCAAACTTTTGATCTACACGTTATTTACAGTTATTTTATTGTATGATTATAAGATTGATTTTATTCGCCCGCCAATGCAGAAGGTCGTCCTTAATATTTTTTTAACTGTCCATTTGTTCAGTCCATATTAAAGTTTTCAATAGACGCGCTACGTTAGGTCGACAAACGCGTAGTAAACTCCTTTAATTTCTCCCCCTTACAATAATTCTTGATACGAATACTTAAAGAAGCAGTATTTTTAAAGTTTTGACTAATTAACTAGGTTTCCATTAGAAATTTATATAAGGAAATGTTTTAATGTATTAACGTGCGTTTATGATGTGTAGGAAGTAAAATGATTTTATGTGAAAATTTTATTTACAATTAAATTGTAGTCGGTTTGTAAAAATGTAGTTTCGAAATTGAGCAAATGATAAACGAAATAAAAGGTTTGTAAATTATTTTTTCGGCAAAAGCTACCTAAAGGAAATTTTTATACTATTTTCAGAGTGTCCAAAACTTGTGATTTGCAAAATTTGGGAAGAGCAATAATTCTATTAAAATGCAGAGAGGAAGTAAATTTTAGTTTAATAGTTTGTAGGTTTCTTTTTTGGTGAAATTTGAAAACGAAATTACGCTAGGTGTGGAGGCTGATTGAAATTACTGATTGATCAAATTGTAAATAATTTTAGTTTTGGACACTTTGTAATAATTTTTAAAAAATGTAATTAAGAACGCATTTATTTTTTTACAAAAATCACATGTAAAATTACATTTGACGCGGTTGTTTGCGACTGAAGACACACAGAAAGAATATTAAATAAGACGAGTCAATTTTTGTAAATATTTTCTGTTTATAAAATATAAACGACAGAAAATTTTAATATGGATATATTAATATAATAATTAGGATTTATATAATAGGTAGGATTTTACAATTTTTAATTTATTTAAAATGGATTTTGCTGCACTAGTTACATATCATATTTATTTAACTGGACTTTTTCTAGATTTAAAATATATTTTGATACAAATGTTATTTATTTAAAATTGTGATTTAGGTTCCACTTACTTTTTAACATTCGAGTTTCTTTGAAATTCTATTTCTTTGAAATTTCTAATAATTGCGTGCAGCATAATTTAAATTAAAGTGTCGATTTTTTACAGGGTTGTTCCGACGAAAATTAGTACAAATGGTTTACTATTATTTTCATTTTACAGACAATTTTGTGGGTTGTAATTTTTAATTTTATACCTCCTATTATGTACAACAGCATGCATATTTTTTTATTCTAGTTAAAAATATTCAGTCTATAAAATACTCACTTCTTCTAATAATACTTTATTAAATCAAGAAAATAATAGTTCACACGTTCAATTCTCATTCTACTTATTGTTAAGCGTATTGTGTTTTTTCTTGTTCAACTCTGTACAACATCTGCAAGTGACGACTGATTCCCAGCAATTACAGTTTTACAGTTCTCAGTGTTAAGTGACAGCCTCGAAAAGATTGTTTTTTTTCATAACTCTAAAGCCTAGCTTAATTTCGTACTATGTATATGATTATAATTTATGAAAATAAAATGTTTAATAAGAGTAAGTAACTGGACAATACTCTTTTTAATCCTATCTCCTTATTGCTTAATTAGATCCTTATGAAAGGCTACTGTTTAGACTGAAAGAAGCTAGTAAGAAGATTGGAGAGGTGAAGGTTTGTGGTTTTATTTTCCTGAAATGGGTAAGAAATTGAAAGACCCCCGAATATAATAATACCTTTTATTTCTTTCAGAAACGAAACGATATCAATCTATCAAACTAAACTGGACGAACCGAGGCAATCGCCGTCGATTTTCCCGCACAAACTCGGCGAGTTCCCCTTGGAACTCCCGTACACTTTCGTCGAATACCCCGAATCGTTGTTAGTGTCCCTATCGATGGTATCAACCACACTAACCGACGCCGCGGCGCCCTCGTCGCCATCGAACGACTTGGGCCCGTTCAATATGCGCCTCTCGGCCACGGCATTATCGTAGTACTGTATCTTATACGGCTCCACGAACCCGACGTCCGTCCGGTACACCGGCGTCCTCTTCTGCGGCACGTAACTCGCGGAATCGCGGATCTCCACCAGCGGTATCTGGTTCACCAGCACACTGTTCACTATCGTGGGGCTGTACACGCCCGTCCGACTACGCGGCACCGCGCCCCCGGGGAACTCCAGCGAAGAAGGGCCCGGGTTGGATGCTCCAGGGAGCGATTGGTTGTTGCCTTTGGCCGGGAGGTCGTCCTCCTCGCTGCTTTCGCTGTCGTTGCCTTGGTTGGAGACGTTTAATCGTTGGATCTTCGCCACGATTTCCTTCACCGAAGGCCTCGCTGCCATCGCTTCCTCCGGCGGGTCCAGCTCGTCCATGCTCCTATTTTACAAGAGTTTATGAACAAAAAACCTTTAAGTAATTGCTAATGTACCTGGTGGTTTGCATCTGCGGTTTGTCGTCTTCATAGAGCATTTCCAAGCTCCTGGACCTCGGCAACACGGTTTGTTTTTCTCTATAACTAGTCGATAGTACCCTCTCGGACCTCCTCGCCTGCTGGCCGCGCTTTAGCTTCTGCTCCAGCCCTATCACGCGTTGCTTCAGCCTGAAATGGGCCTTCTGCAGGTCCTTCTTGTCCTTCTCGATTCGAGCCTCCAGGTGCTTAAATAACGGTGCGCAGTAACAAGTGTATCCTACTCCTATGGGACCTTTGCAAATATTACCTATAAAAAACGTTGCTACAGTTCAAAAAGCTGTTCAGTGGGTTCAGTAGGTACCTGCTAAATCTAAATAATACTGTTCTCCCTTCTTTAGCGGCTCTTGGGGCAGCGAGTCCAGCCGAGGCGATGGGAAATTCTTCGGATCCGGGAAGTAATGACAACCGTACGGCGACCACGGTTTCTGCTCTAACGGTACTTCTATACCCAACAATAATTATGAATACCATTGTAAAATGATAATAAATGAGTTTAGATACCTTTCCCGGCGCTTTCGTCGAACTTCACCTTGCTCTTGGACCTCTTCTTCACGCTCTTGGCCCGCCTGTTGTCCTTGCAGGCGCCCGTCTCGCTGAGGATGTCGACGATCTCGAACAGGTCCTTGCGCACGGCGATGTCCGCCGCCGTCTCGTTCTGCTTGTTGCGGACGCCCTTCGCGCAGCCCGCCTCCAGCAGGATCCTGGTGAGCTTCCTGCGGCCCATCGCCGCGGCTATATGCAGCGCCGTGTCCCCGTTTTTGTTCTGCTCCGAGACGCGGCACTGGGCAGATAGCAGGATGCGAGTGACGCCGGCGTGGCCGTACCTGCAAAGGGATCCTCTGGGTAGAGTTTGTGCACCAGGTTAATGGTTACGTGTACCTGGCTGCGGTGTGTAAGGCGGTGTCGCCGTAGTTGTTTTGGATGTCGGGGTCGCAGCCGGCCAGGAGGAGCTCCCTGCAGGTCTGGTTGTGGCCGTTCTGGCAGCTGAGGTGGAGGGCCGTGAAGCCGCCGGCGTTGCGGCGGTTCAAGTGGGCGCCGGCGGACGCCAGGAGGCGCACCGATTTGCTGTAGCCCTTCCAGGAGGCCTCGTGGAGGGCCGTGTTGCCGTGCTGAAAGGTTGCAGTTATACAGTTACACGTCTAACGGTTGCTGGATAGCGGGAAAGTTTGAGGCAAGGAATTTTTCCGAAAAGTGTTTTCGGGTGATTCATTTTATTGCGCCCGGGTTTTGGAGAGTGTCGCAAATAGCAATGGAACGTCGCGCTAAAAGATTTGTGAAACATTTCCGGTTTTTAAACATGATTAAAAGCAATAAACAACTACTACATTAAAATTGGCATGAACGTAAAAAGTTAAAAATAATAAAAGAATATTATTTATAGAAGTCCATATAATGAGCAATAAAAGCAGCGGTCCGCGTTAATATTGACCCGATTTAAAGAGCTTGGAAATTTAATATTTATAAGCAGTTTATTAGTATTATTAGTATGGATAAGAAACTATTTAAATTTGTCACTTAATATGTATACTATTTTTATTACGAAATTATAAAAATTATGTAATTTACGTAATTCTTCGAGTTAATTCGGAACGATCGAAAATAACACAAAAAGTAAAAGAAAATCTTGTGCGAGTACATTAGAGGCGATTTTCTCAAAGAAAATTACTTTTGGCACGAATTTCAAAAAGATGCTGAAAAGCGATTGTTAAAATAAGAAAACGCCGTCGTTGACAATGAAAATTATACGATGTTTACTTTTTTTGAAACCCACGTATTCGCTTTGTAAAGCGAGGTATAATTTACATATATTGTCCTTAAAATATAGTTTTAGTTTTTTTCCGAAAGTCGTATATAATAAAGCAAAGGGAACCATTTCCGATGTTATTTTTTGTTTTTCTTTTTTATATAAAAATCTCATTTCCGAATCTAAATTGAGAAATAACGAGCCATTAGATTAGTAACAATTTGTGTATCTATTCTAATTATTATCCATGTGCAAGTGGGAATCACCCAATTATACAAATTTTACAAGCGCTCGACCTAGACCTCAATGAAAACCTTTTTATGCGCGTCCGTTTTCGAAAAACTCTTGCGAAATTAATCCGCACTAATTAATAGTCTTCTCCATCATTCGCCGGTCTCAACAATCCGTTTAAGAATAACTTATTGCCGATTTTCAAGGACCCGCTATTTTCGTCGCCACTCGCTCTATTTTCGAACCCGGCCGAAAAATCCACATTATTCTTATTTGTTATTATTTTTTTCGCAATGCACCCGAATCATAAATCGCTTTTTGGCGTGCTTTACTTACTACAATTTGTATACATTTCTAACAACTATAGTTTGCGCAAAACAAGCTTACATGCACGTCACCATAAATTTACTACGTCACAAATAAGCAGTGTTGCCGAAGTTTTGTAAAGTCACAAAATCTAAGAATTTTCTACAAAACTATAAGTATAGTTTGTGCAAAACAAAGATGAATGCACGTCACTAATGTCGTCATATTGGCACATTAATTTAATATTAACGAGGGATGATTATCAGAATTAATTTGTTTTTGTCATTTTATCACTTGACAATTTCAGAAAATCTTTAGATTTGGTAAACTTTATAAAAGTCTGGCAACGATCAATTTATGACGCAGTAAATGACGTGCATTCATCTTAGTTTTGCGCAGACTATAGAGTGTTATACTTACGACGTGGTCCTGCCCGTTGACGTCGCCGCCCCTGGCCAGCACCAGGCGCATCACCTCTTCGTGGCCCTCGGACGCGGCGCGCTGCAGGGCGGCGCAGCCGACGGCGTCGGGCGCGTCCACCTCGCCGGGCGCCGCCACCGACAGCAGCAGCCGCACGACGTCGCGCCGGCCGTTGGAGGCGGCCAGGTGGAGGGCCGTGCGGCCCCGGTCGTCGCGCGAGAAGCGCGCCAGCCGCGCCGCCCCGAGGTGCCGGCGGCACGCGGCCACATCACCGCGGCCGGCCGCCTCCCGGAGCTCCGCTCCCACAGTCGATGGAGTTGCGACGACGCCCCCGACTGCGTCGCTGACGTTCATTCAGGGCCATCTGACATACCACCTGGAAAAGACATGAATAATCTTCAGCAAATTCAGTAGACGATGAAGTTATATTATCATCAAGTAGCATTAGAAAAAGTATCTTATCCTACAAAGGCTATATGGCAGTGACGTCACTATTCAGCGTGAGTTCTTATTGGCTGATAATAGAATTGAAAAAAAATCGTGTATTTTCATTGGCTAGATTGAGTGACAGACTGTCAAAAATTTGATTTATCAGTAATTTAAAGAGACCTTTCCAAACTCAGTAAATGAGGAAGTTATAACATCCTGTAGCATGTAATTAGAAAAAAAAATCTTATATACCTATAAAGGCTAGGCCAGTTACGCCGCAATTCAACGAGAGCACTTATTGGCTGATAATAGAATTGAAAGAATATCGAGTATTTTGATTGGCTGGATTGAGTGACAGACTGTCAATAATTTGATTTATCAGTAATTTAAAGAGATCTTTCCAAACTCAGTAAATGAGGAAGTTATAACATCCTATAGCATGTAATTAGAAAAAAAATCTTATATACCTATAAAGGCTAGGCCAGTTACGCCACAATTCAACGAGAGCACTTATTGGCTGATAATAGAATTGAAAGAATATCGAGTATTTTGATTGGCTGGATTGAGTGACAGACTGTCAAAAATTTGATTTATCAGTAATTTAAAGAGACCTTTAAGTGGCAAATAAGAAGTTATACTATTCTCAGCAAACTTAGTATATGAGAAAGTTATAACATCCTGTAGCATATAATTAGAAAAAAAAAATCTTATATACCTATAAAGGCTGGGCCAGTTACGCCACAATTCAACGAGAGCACTTATTGGCTGATAATAGAATTGAAAGAATATCGAGTATTTTGATTGGCTGGATTGAGTGACAGACTGTCAATAATTTGATTTATCAGTAATTTAAAGAGAACTTTAAGTGGCAAATAAGAAGTTATTCACAGGGGGTTGAGAAGTTCACAGGTAAGTTATTCTTCTAGTTACATAATGTAAAATAAGAGGGATATTTTGGTTGATCGTTTAAGTTCAAAATAAACAACGAAATGGTGTTTATTTTGCGAAAATAAAGGCAAACAAACGCGCTTACTAGATGTATGCGATGTTTTGACTTATCCTTCGGCGGTTCGTTGTGAAACGGCAATTAAAAATTCTTTTTTAATTAACTTTAAAGAAGTTAAAAATACGTCGACCTTATTTTGGGGAATTCTGGCGAAATTTCGATTTCTGTGGGTCGATATGCCAGTTTTGTCGTTTTGTGAGTTGTCTTGAATTTTCGGTTTGGAAAATCGAATATTTTAAGAACTGGTAGGTAAAATGGTGACGTGATGTCATTATTTTGGATGAAAGTTTTATGGGTTTTTATTTACTGTACAACTGTAAATAGTTACTTACAGGCGTTTTAAGTTTGTTTGAATTTAGATAAATAAATTTTCTCAGCCAAGAATCTTATTAGAATTAATTGCTTTTGGATATTTCTTATTTTTAGGCAAATTTATTTGTTTAGTTTTTACATAAAAAGTTGCAAAAAGTTTTACTACCCCATATAATAAGCTTTTTTTACGATGAGTAAACGATGATGTCATTTTTAGTTATTTCCATTGCCAACGGAATAACAATAAAATGTCAAGGTGCAAATCAAATTTTCTAAGAAAAATTGGATTTTAAATATTGGCAATACTTCAAGATGTTGTCAAACCATCATTAACCAAGACGTTAAATTACTGTAAAGCTGTTAATCATTAAACGTCAAACTGTAGCAACTTTAATTAACTGGCTATTTCAAAGAGAAAGTAGAAAGGAAGGCCAATTTCTTTCATCCGTCGCTGTAAAATACACCCAATAAATCACTACTAAGTAGACAAAAACTTAATTTGACAATACCAATCCATCTTCGAGCAATTACCGTAAAATACTTCAAGTACTTAATTTTAATAGCAACATTTATAAATTCCAGTTCGCTTTTTCCACCGGCTTCCGGATATTTACGAACGAAAACGCCGCCGGCTAGGTTTCTGGAGCGTTAACCTAGCCAAGGAGCCGTGAAATGTTTGCATATTAAATAAAAAAATTCAAACAAAAAAAAATCGTAGGCACGGAGCGAAAGTAGCACGGATTCTTTATCTGTTTTCTCAGATGAGATGCGTCCGACTTCCATTATTCGGATTCCGGTGCGTGTGCATAGAAATCTCGTTTGAATCGATATGTAAAACGAGGAGAAATATTTCTCTTCGACATTTCCAGCGCTGCAATTAGTCAAGGCGAGTCAATCAGAAGAAGAACTTGGTGGGATTTCTCCAATGAATAGTAGAAGATTTTGCTCAATATATTTATAAAATTAAGGTCGCAATTCCTTCAAAAAGCGTTCAAACAGGAAACTCACTACTGTGATGTTAGTGTAATGAGCAATCCTTTTAATTTAAGATTCTTGGACATCCCCAGCGGCCTCGAACGCTCAGGACAACCTGCCAGTTCACTTATGCAAATTGAAGATTTTCGACGATTTTAAATTATGACAAGAACTCACATACTGTGATGTTGGTGTAATGAGCAATACTTTTAATTTTTGATCCTTGGACTTCCCCAGTGGCCTCGAACGCTCAGGACAATTGGCCAGTTCACTTATGCAAATTGAAGATTTTCCATGAATTTCAAATTTTGACAAGAAACAGGTATATTGTGATGTTTGGTGTAATGAGCAATCCTTTTAATTTACGATATTTGGACTTTTCGAGCGGCCTGGAACTCTCAGGACAATTGGCCAGTTCACTTATGCAAATTGATGATTTTCGAGAAATTTAAAATTATGACAAGAAACTGGCATACTGTGATGTTTGGTGTAATGAGCAATCCTTTTAATTTACGACATTTGGACTTTTCGAGCGGCCTGGAACTCTCAGGACAATTGGCCAGTTCACTTATGCAAATTGATGATTTTCGAGAAATTTAAAATTATGACAAGAACTCACATACTGTGATGTTGGTGTAATGAGCAATTCTTTTAATTTTTGGATCCTTGGACTTCTCCAGCGGTCTCAAACGCTCAGGACAATTGGCCAGTTCACTTATGCAAATTGAAGATTTTCCGTGAATTTAAAATTTTGACAAGAAACTGGCGTACTGTGATGTTTGGTGCAATGAGCAATCCTTTTAATTTACGATATTTGGACTTTTCGAGCGGCCTGGAACTCTCAGGACAATTGGCCAGTTCATTTATGCAAATTGAAGATTTTCGAGGAATTTAAAACCTTGACAAGAAACTCGCATACTGTGATGCTTGATGTAATGAGCAATCCTTTTAATTTACGATATTTGGACTTTTCGAGCGGCCTGGAACGCATAGGACAATTGGCCAGTTCATTTATGCAAATTGAAGATTTTCGAGTAATTTAAAACCTTGACAAGAAACTCGCATACTGTGATGCTTGATGTAATGAGCAATCCTTTTAATTTACGATATTTGGACTTTTCGAGCGGCCTGGAACGCATAGGACAATTGGCCAGTTCACTTATGCAAATTGAAGATTTTCCGTGAATTTAAAATTTTGACAAGAAACTGGCATACTGTGATGTTTGGTGCAATGAGCAATCCTTTTAATTTACGATATTTGGACTTTTCGAGCGGCCTGGAACTCTCAGGACAATTGGCCAGTTCATTTATGCAAATTGAAGATTTTCGAGGAATTTAAAACCTTGACAAGAAACTCGCATACTGTGATGCTTGATGTAATGAGCAATCCTTTTAATTTACGATATTTGGACTTTTCGAGCGGCCTGGAACGCATAGGACAACCGGCCAATTCCGGGCAAAACAATGAGAAATCGAATTGCGCTCCGACCTGGACGCGGTAATTTTATTTTTAAGCGGAATTTCGAAATAATTTGGTGTGCACCCAAAAAAACGCCGCTTACCGCCCGATACGCCACATACGTTGCGCGATTTTCAGAGGAAAACCTTTTGTTTTTACTCCGAATTTTGTAACGAAAAAAAAAATTAAGTACCACTAGAAACGCGCCGTTAACGGTTCGGTATTCACGAAAACAGGACCGCGTCCATTGTTAATTTGCGGTCATGCTCTAGTATCTAGCGGTTTACGTAAAAACACATTCGTTGGTTTTGTTGTGGGTATTTAAAATGTGGGTCGTTAGTTTCGGTGTCTTCCTTTTTATGCTCCAAATTTATGTTAAATTCAGCCGAGGAGTTTTAAACTATGTAGAACAAACGGGTTTCTTTCAGCGAAGGGAATATTATGAGAGATTTATGCAATTCTTATTTACCTACTACTACAAGAAAACTCATTATTTTTAAATACCTTTGAAGTGCACATTTGAAGTAGTTATTTATTGACATACACCTGATATAAAAGTAATTAAATCTAATTAATGTAGGTATTCGAACATACCAAGCCTTCTAACGCTCGAATTTACCTTGGTAGGTACCTCCAGCTCGAGAGCCTCCACTACATAATCCAACTTGTTCGATGTTCCCAAACAAATTCCACCTTCCCGTGTACCTGTTATCTCTTATCGAATACCATTTGCGCGCACCCACGACCACCTCAGCGACTGTTTACATCCATTCCTCGAACCACAAGCACCCGATTAACTAACTCATCTCGGTCGCCTTACGGAATCGTCCATCGAGAGGCCGAAACGTCTCAATTAAAACCCATCGAGCGTTCGAGAGGAAACGCGGCGAAGACGAAGAAGCGGACGTCACCACAAGATGGGACTTCTCCGAAGAACCGTTACCGCCCGAAAACTAAAAAACCGCCTCGGGCGAGCGCTTGGTTACCGTCGATTCTTCGGGGAGGAAGACGCGGGGAGAAAACCACCCGATGGTTGTGAAGAGCCCAAAGGAACGAGCGGGATGCGAGCGGAATCCAGCGGAAACTGAACCGAGAGGTGAACTGTTACTGAAGCGAGCTGCGAAACGAGTCGAAATCCGTAGACGTAGAGGTAGAGAGCAGAGAATGCGCCTCGGCGATGCCGCTGGTTCGCGTTGTGTTGTCGATTCGGTGGATTAAACGCGCAACCACCGCTCAGCGAGATCCTAAAGATGGGCGCATTCGTTTGCCGTGATTATCCTGCGTACGCTCGGATTATACTGGGTGGATCGTAGGCAGGCGTTAATGTAAAGCACCTGCTTGGGAGACTCCATAAAATGTTGCTGTGATAGAAACTTAAAATATTTTGGTAGTACTCAATTTTGGTATATTAAATCAGACACCAGGTGAAGCTTTGCAAAAATGTTTATTGATATTTATCGATACTATTGAGAGCTCTATAGCTCTATAGCTATAGTGGAGAGCACTTACCTGGATCTAATGCCTGCTTAGCTAGAGCTAAATGAGTTTGGATTTAACTGATTCTTCATTATACACTGTTCAAAATGATATAGGGGAGAAGGCAATCAATGGACAATTAAGTGTTAATTTGATAAATAAATTTGGAAAATAATGAAATCTTTTTTTTAAATATGGAATTATGAAAAACAGAAAAAAATTTTATACAGAGGGAATATAACAATTGTAAAAAATTAATAGAAATTCTCATAGACTCAAATTTTGATGTCCCCTCTTGACCATTTTGATGAGTGTATTTATATCTGAAATTTATGTCTAAATTGAAATTTAAAGAGCAATGCTCTAGTGCTCATTAAATTAAATAACATTTCTAGGACCTACAAGAAAAAGAATCTACCTTTAAATTTAGCATTTTTCTATTATTTGCAACTTAATTGGATAGTTTGATAATAAAAAATACAAACAAAACAAAACTTTACTCAACTATTAATAGTGCTATATAGTCAAGTTCCGAAGCATATATTCGCGAAACATTAAAAAAACGACTCGATATACGTAATTATAGATCATATTCCACATTTTTCCATTTTAATTGCTACTAAAAAGCAATTAATATACAAACCAGTAAAATTTTTATCGCCCATAAAAATCGACGTTACAAAATAACCGAATGCTTCACCTCTACACACGTTCCTATTAAATGCGAATCTAAAAATAGTTTTCGTCGAATGTGTGTATGCATGTAATGTTATAGTTATAAAGAGTATAGGTAAATATTTTTACATTATGTTAAATTTGTGTAGATTTCGCTCAGCTTCATTATTTGTAATTAAAATTTTACACGACAAACTATCCAATACGCGTTTTTTAATTACACACCAATCTCTCAATTTACCATCCTTTACCATTTCATACAAAAAAAACCCAAACTCCAATTTTAAACCTCCTTATAATACTCGGTCAATTCCATCAATCGCGTAAACTATAATACAAACAACCCCCACGTTTCAAGACTTGTGCTTCAACACGAACACCCCCTCCAAACCCTTAGGCATAAACTTGGGCACCTTCTTCGTGCTCTTCATCACCTCGAACGTGGTGAACCTTCCATACTCGGTGATCTTGGTGATGGCGTACCGCACCTCGCCCTTCGAGGCGCAATCCCCCTGCTGCAAGTTGCCGTTGGAGTCCGACCCGGAGGTGTAGCCCGTCGAAGAGGTGCTCGTGTAGCAGTCGCACTGCAGCTTCGCCTCCTCCATCGCCGGCCGATCCCCCTTGGTCCTGAAGAAACACCAAATGTGGTTTAGCAAGAGAAGCCTACTGGTCGAATGCTACTAATTTTGAGGTGATAGAATTAGTGTGGAGAGCAAATATTTAACCAGATTGTCCATAAAAGAAGATGCAATAGTGGTTAATCCACACTTCACTCTTCAAGAGTGGTTGGGATTCATCCAAGACTTTCTTCCTGCTTATATAGTGGTTTGAAAAGATCCTTCATAAGTGTTGTTTTCTCTATTAAACCCAATATTTTGGAGGATTGATAAGGATTGTAGTGGTTTGAAAAGATCCATGAGAAGTATTGCTTTCTGTAATAAACCTTCAATTTTTGGTGGACTGGTAAGGATTGCAGAGTCCTTTTTAAAGATGGTAGATAATCCTACAGCTTTTCTTTGGTGAAGGCAAGGTTTTTCCTTTGGAAAAGCTAAGAACTGGAGCTGATATGGGCTACTTACTTTTCCGTTTGGTGGCTTGTTTTGGGGTCGGTGGTGGATTGGTTCTTGAGGAATGGGCAGTTGACCAAAACAGGTGCAATGTTGGATGGACAAGAGCATTGTTCATCTTCCGTTATCCTTGCGGGGCATTCGGTTTGGATGCGACAGGCGCACAAATAGGTATCAGTACTGGAGTCCTTCGATTTCGGTGAAGCAGTTTGTTTTTGTAGCGAAGATGTTGACGAAGATTTGTTGATTTTCGATGATTTTTCTTCTGAAACGATAAATCGAGTTATTTATCACTTATATATAGCGCTGTTTGGAAGTTAAAATAAGTTTCCACCCAACATAATCGCACGGTTCTAGTTTGTCCATTTATTACCCGTCATTGGATAAGTTTTTAATCTCATTGGATAATTGATTGCAATACAATTCCTCTAACACACTCATCCCCAATTAATATCAACACGGAAGACATTGGATACAAACGCAGCTCCCGAAAATTATCCAATGATAAGTATCAAACGAACAAACCTGTGGAATCGTATCCGGATCCTTCCGACGACGAATGATCGGTCGTCATCGTCTGCGCGCTCTTCATCGCCTCCTCGCTGATCTTCCCGATGCCGCTCGGGCTCCGGCCGCTCTTCGAATCCCTGCTGGTCCTCTTCGAGTCCCCGCTCAACCTCTTCGAATCCCTGCTGGTTCCCTTCGAGTCCCCGCTCAATCTCTTCGAATCCCTGCTGGTTCCCTTCGAATCCCCGCTCAATCTCCTCGAATCGCTGGAGTCCCTGTGCCGACTGGCGCCCTTCGTCGGCTTGCTCGAGCCCTCCGACGACCGCCGGGACCCCTTGGAGTCCCTCCTGGTCGTCGAGGAGGAGCGTCGTTTGGCTTCGTTGTCGGACTCCACTTGGCTCGATTGCTGTTTCATTGGTACTTCTTCTGGTCTGCAATGTTGTTGAATAGTACGAACGGGGTGTAAGGTAGTGGATTGGACTCACGATGTGCTGTGTTCAGATTGGGCATCTTGGGCGCATTTCGCTGAGGCTACGACGATTGGCGGAGGTCGGTAGATCGGAGTGGATTTTTTCTGCGATGTTAGCAATGACTGGTCGACGTCATTTTGGCGTCTTTGACGCGACGTCACTGCGATGTTCCTCGATTTGGCGTCGGTGTGACCTATACTGTTTACTTGTACTGTGCGTTCGATCAATTCCCCAAGCAAGTTTGTGGGTTATACAATAATGTAGGGGTAGGATATAGATGAATTAGTGTGACAAAATAATAGTTTTTCGTACCTTCTTTTGGTGGAGTTTCCTCTTCAACGATCTCAGATATGATTTCGGATGAAATAAGAGCTAGAATTTCTTTTTCAGATTGTTCTAATAGTACTTCTTCAGTTAGTTCGTCTAGACTTACATCCTCGACTATATTAAGGGATGGTTCTTCGATGATAACATACTCCTTTTCTTCTATTGCTGGTTTCTTTTCAAGTGGCTTTTCTTGCTTTATTGGTATGGTTTCTTTCGGTAGAAGTGCAGGGGTTTCTTCTGAGAATTATATAAATAATCACAGATGCCCCAAATATTTGTTTATAATAACTTACTGATTTTAATTACTTCTTTTTGTGGATGTTGCTCGACTACTGCTTCTTCGATTTCTTTGGGCACAATATTTTGGATTTCTCTTACTGCTTTTAAGCCGACTTCTTCATTTTCTTTTGTAACTTCAACTTTAATTTCTTCTTCCGCAACTTCCTCTTTAATTTCCACATTTTCTTCCTTAATTTCCACTGTTTCTTCTTTAATATCTGGTACATTTGCTTCGGGTTCGGGCGATTCTTCGAGGATGTTGCTGGAAATTTCGCTCGATGGAGTTGGAGAAGCCTCTTCAGTCAGTTCTGGTTCCTTTTTCACATCATTTTCGTAGTCTGAAAATTACCCAACTATATTAAACCAATTTTTGGACAATGCAGTACGCCTACCAATGATCCTCTTCAACTCAGATTTCCCGATGGGTTTGTCCATCGTTGGTGTTCTCATCGAGCTTATAGCCGTTTGCGAAGTTTCACTCTTAGTCTTAGACGATTTGGTTTGAGACGAAGCATCAGAGAAATTTTCCCGCCTGGCCGGCTTGAATTTTTTTATCTAAATAATAATTGTGTTATCATTAAAGTGCTTCAATACTTCATCAGATGAGTAACAATTGGATTGGATCTTATACTATGTAGTTAATTGGTGATGAGACTTACTGGTGCTGGTTGGGGTTGATCACAGGGGGGCAAAGCGAAGCCCAAATTAATGAGCAATCTCAAACCCACCAAGATGCTCTCGTCCACGGTGGGCCCCAGGAAGGTGCCGAAATAGTCGGGATCGCTGCATTTGATGGAATCCCTGCTGGTTAGCACTTCCAAGCTGCTCGGTATGCGGTCCTTTAACGGGAATGAATCTGTTGAACGCATCGATTTAATTATGGAAAGATTGGTTTAACTAAAGAAAAACGTGAACATACACGTATCCTCTAATTTCCATATTCGGGTAACGGACGCGGAGGATCTTGTCGAGCCCTCTGGAGAAGTCTTCGGTCGAGGTTTCGCTTTGTTCATTTCTTTTGCGATTGATTTCGACGGTAATTTATGTTGATAAACGAAATGCGTATACTTAAGTATCGTAAATACCCAGAAATGTCAATTTGACAAACTTGTAATGCGACATTCTGAATGCAACGCTGGTTGTTTTTTCACGACGTAAAAGGCCAGTAATTATTTCGTTACATTAAAATTGCAATCATTTTTGAAATAAATTAGCCTTATCGTTATCTTGCTTTGGCTTAATTAAGGCGTTTCTAGCGTTTTTAATGGGACAAAAATAGGAAAAAGAAAACCTACAAATACCTTCACTCAAAATTAACTTTTACCTTTAATCTGATTAGATCGTGTACTAGAGAAATAAGGACATATACAGGACGTACAATTTTTATTTGTATATACATATTCCATTGGTATCGAGTTACAGACTATCATTTCTCCACGACCTTTCGATTCAAACAGAATATGTAGAACGAACGAGCAATTATTCATTCGTGAGCACGTGTACACGCATTTTTGAACAGTAAAATAATCGACCAGTGATAAGGAATAATATAAATACGAACTAGATAATCGGGTAAATTGCGACAAATTAATTGGTACGTCGGTCAATTCGTCCCACAGTGAGTACCCATTAAAACAAGTGCATTAACAAAATTATTGTTTACGCTTTTAATTAAGTAATTAGGTGATTAATGAGTTAATGGGTAATTTTTTATGAGTATTTCAGAGGAAAAAATCGAGTGCGTAGGCTAGATTAGGATTTTATTAGTAATCTGTTTTTCTCAACTAGTCGATAAAATTCTTCCGAAAACTCGTAGATTATGTAATCTAAAAAAATCCAACCAATTTTTCCAGCATTTCCACGACAAGTTTTCGAATAATTTCGAACATTTTCTTCGAAATGAGTCAAATCGACGACCGTCCGACGTTTTTTCTCGTTATCTTCGTTATCAAAATTACCTTCTACTCGGCGTGTTGTGAATAATACACCTTTTGCGATACCTGCTTAGTTTATTCGACGCTCCTTCCACCATTCATTCGCTCGCAATTGTTACTATTTCCCAAACTTTTACCACCTTTATTACTACAGTTATTATATTATTCCGAAAGTGCGTTTATTACCAGTCAAAGGCGTTCGAATACAAACCTATTTTTTTACACATTCAGCAAGTTCCAATTAATGCAATTTTCGGCAATTAAATGAATAGTTCCATCAGTACATACTAATTAAAAAAAACGTAAGTATACCTTTTTATTTAAATTACTGATTGCTCGAATAGATAGAAATAATTATTTATTTTTCATAGATAATATACAGGGTGCGCTATAAATGCTTCAAAAGTTGTTATACCCTTCAAAACTCATTATTAATGAGATTGGTGGGATAAATAATATTCGTTTTCGCTATAAAAATTGATATTTTAATTTTATGGAATCGCATAAGTATGGAACACTCTGTATACAGTGTATTATGTCTATAAAATAATACAGAGTGGTTAAATAATGAATTTCGCTATATTCGAATTCAAAAATTCCTTTTAGGAAGGTGGTCGAGGCGCCACCTGCATCACATCGCGCGAATTAAGAATCGACGACTGCGCGACGCCCGGCGTCGGTAGCGCCAACGCGGATGGACGCCAGTACGCTCGCAACTATGGACAAGGATGCGTTGAAGAAGCAAATAGAAAATATGAAATACCAAGCTGCCATGGAGCGCTGGCCCCTTTCGAAATCGATTGCGGCGTAAGTAGACCCGGCGAATGCGGTGGTTGTGAAAAATCCGCGAAATTTCGCTATTATAATAGAATTTTCGCGACAATATGGCATGGTGTTGGTAACGTGTGCGTATGGGTACGATATTTCCTGGTGGGGTGGTTGCTGGGTGTGTGTGGATGTGGGTGTATGTGTTGCTGGGAACGTTGCGATATGGGTTTTGTGATTTTATAGTTTTATAACAGCGCGTTGAGTTAATTGAATTGCATTTTTATGAAAGCATGTAGTGAAAATCAATATTAGCAATGTGCTAAATCTTGATATATTGTGTGTTACTTCAATAAAGAAAATCTTCTTATAATGACAACGAAATAATACAATTGTGTGTTAAGTACTGTATAATTAAATATGTGTAAATTTGTTGTTTATTTTTTAGCATGCGGGAATATGTAGAGGAAAACGAGAAGAACGATCCGCTAATTCACGCCCCCGACAAAAAGAACAACCCTTGGGCAGAGAAAGGAAAGTGCGTCATCATGTAGAATCAACAGCTAATTTTCGGCTTTCTCGTCGTTATTTTCCCGTTCGTCGTTATGATTTTACCGAACATCAACAATTTGTTGCTTAGCTCAGTCGCCTTCCATTATTAAACATTTCGTTTTCGACGTCGCAACTATGAAGAATCGCAAGTATCATTCCGATATTAAATTCCTCTACAAGCCGCATTTGCAGTTAGTAACTTGTAACGCATTCGAATTAATTGTTAATCTGCAACTTACCAATTGCAAATATCGCTGTGGAAAATAACTTTATAGCAGTAGAAACTCACTTATAAACCCTAATTGTTAAATTCTTTGCAGTGCATCGCAGTGTTTCAATCAAATAAAAAGCCTGAAAATTATGGTCCATTAACTATTTTAAACGATTTATATGATATAAAGTTTTTCGAATCGTCATTTTTACGTAGTCTTAAAACATTTAAACCGATTTCATACGTTTGATTGTACCACTATATGTTCCATTTAAATGTAGTGTTATTTATTATACGGCGGTGAAATTGGTGGTCTTGTAATCGATGTCGAAAGGATCGGGATGCACCTCTCCTGCTCCTTTGATTAGAGTCATTAAATTAACCGAAGAGGAACGAAATGCAAACATAATATATATCGTGTGTTTTAGCTTGATATTAGCTTCGTTGGCGAATATAATAGTCTAAGGTGACCCGGCTGTATTCAGCGATTATTAAGAAAATATATTACTTTTAAGATACTCATATACATATACTTATTATCTATATAAATATACGCTATGTATGTAATTTTAGTGTTTAATGTAAGTAAGTTGGTTCCTCTTCGCGCGATTTGCAAGACCTCCGCGATATTTTTCACCATTTTTAAGAATATATTTAAATACATTGTGTGAAGTATTATTCGTAGATGTAGTGAATTTTTTGATAGAATAACGGTGGTGTTCGAAATTTTCGAAATTACCTGATTAAAACGCATCCATGACTTAACATCTACTACAATTAGGTGGTTTTTGGATATTTCGAACATCATTTTTTATTCGTTTTAATAAAGTATTTAGTCTAATTTCGATTGATTTTACATTGCTTCTGAAAATACGATTTTATAATCAGCAAACTTAATTTAAAAGAAATAGTAGGTAATATAAGAAGCAATGTAAGTGTAAACTAATAATTCTAAATTATTCTTAAAAATATTGGTACATTATTACGGATTTTTATAAACATGTTACTATTAATAGAATTGGAGCTTATTATGCAGTCACAAAATTCAAAAGTTTCGCTCGAATTTTACTTTGTTGTGCTGAAATTTTCGGCGTAGGCGATATGTTTTCGATTCTTTAAAGGTAATTTATACTCATACAATTGATATGTAACACTAAAAAAGTGGTGTTAACGACTTTTGAATAGTGGTTGGTTTTTATTACTCACTGTTTGTGAAAGTTTATTAGAATCATTACATGCATACAAGCCGAACAATGTACCGGTTGATAATAAAATTATACGTATGTCTTCTTGAATAAACATTTCTATGCCTAAATTAATACAAAATTGCGTAAAGACTCAGAACGTGTTCTAAGGTGTGATGGTGGTTGTCTAATTTTAGGAGAATCTTTTTAATTTGGATTTTTGATTAAACCGGTACGAATAATAAGTATCATTTCAGAGAATTTATTTTTATTCCAGGTGCCTTTAAATATTTATCAATAATGGTAAAAAATATTCTGCTAACAAAAAAATCAGTAGCTCCATCTATTAACAACATCCAAATTACGAGTGTTGCCAACAGCTTATTTGACATGACATTTAAAATTAAAAATCCCCACTTTCATTTTGACAGTTGACGTATAACAACATTTTAGAATTCAATGTTTATATTTCAAATATCTTCTAGAATTACACGATAGTAATAATATACATGAGTGAAATATCGAAAGGTATAAGTCTAATAACACATTTTTACAATTAATTATCACAAAGTAAGTCAATATTTTAGCATGCCTGCCGAACACATCCAGTACTCTGAGAAATACAATGATGATTATTACGAATACCGTCATGTAATATTGCCACCTGACTTGGCGAAATTAGTTCCTAGGCCTCATCTGATGACGGAGACGGAGTGGAGAAACTTAGGAGTTCAGCAAAGCCCCAATTGGGTACATTACATGTTTCATTTACCCGAACCGCACATACTGCTATTTCGAAGACCACTTAGAAATCCTCATACTGGTTCTATTAACAATATTAATTACTAAGACATTTTGTATATACGTTTAAGACTAATTTAAGTAAAATAGGCTATGATTACTTAATTATTTATTCCAATCTAAAGTACTACTAAAAATTGTATCAGTTAAACACAAGTTACCAAGATGAAATTTTAATGCCATATTACATGAATCTACAGCATTTTATTACACTAAATGGAATACACATTTTTTACAAATAGTGTAAATTGTACAAAAGTTATCACAAAACTCCTAGTCATACAACTCCGTCAGACTTTGGCAAATTATATAATTTCAATCAAGTAGGGCGCTGAAAAAGAAAACAATACGTTATTATTCTCATACTGATTAAATATTAGCAATATTTCATCAATAAAAAGCACGTTCTTACTTGCTCTGATTATCCCAACAAACGCCACAAAAATTACTAAATTTGCTATAACCGATTCGCGGCTCTTCTGCTGGTCATTTTGACCAGGCAGGCACACTCCTCCTGGGCCGCTTCCGCCAGCGCCGCCCGCTTTTCCTTGCTCCCTTTTCATAATTGATGTTCTTCTAAAATTCCAAAATTTTGCAAGATGAAAATGAAATGATGGTACTGTCACTTGTCACGAAAAACGCGACATAACCTAACAAAATTTTAATAGAGATGGGCCATGTTCCGGCTTGTTGCCATCTCGAGAATTTGTTACATACCGATTTGTTTTCCAAATTATTTTAAATTTTGTACTTTTTGCAATTTGAAATCATTAGATATGTGCTAATATTTGCCGTAAAAAATACTTTGGAAAATGCGAATGTATTTAAAAAAAAAAAACAATGTGACCAACTGCAGTGATTTTGTGAATTTGGTTATTCCCTAGATTTTTCCTCATTTTGTTGTTTTGTTTATTGTGTGATGTGCGTCTGGTTGTTCACTGTTTTGTTTATTTTTAATTCTTTTACAAATGGTGATCGAATTTAAGTTACTTATCGGTTAACTTTAAGTTTGCGACGATTCCCGGCAGCTAAATTCGCCGCACACCATGTAAAAATGTAAATAACGAATAGTATGTGATTTCTTTAGGGTGCCTTCAAATGTTTCGATACTCTTATATTTTGTTATCGACATTTACTTGTTTGATAGTATTTTCACTTTGCCAAGGTAAGATGATCTTTTATACTTCATAATGAATAAGACTGCTTGATTATTACATTGTTATTTTAGGAAATGAAAATCCATTGTTATTATACTCAACCATGTATGATATTCGCCTGGTAAACTCGACTAGAGCGTACAAACCTGATGTTATCGTTAAGAATTCAAAAAATTATAATAATTATACTTCATACATAGCTACTATAGATTACCATTATGCGGCGAAGAAAATATTTTGGGCCGATCATCAGAAGGGAAGCATTTTTAGTGTGGATTATTATGGCAAAGGAAACGTAACCAATAAAGTAATTTCTTTAATTACAAAAATTCCTGACCATTTATACAATTTCCTTGTTTCAGACTGAAATTATAACCGATGTTTTTACTCCCTACGGACTGGCCTGCGACTGGATTACTAACAAGTTATATTGGGCAGACAGCGAAACCAATTATATAGAAGTTGCGACTATAACGGGGCAACACAGGAAGGTTTTATTTTGGACTGACATAGATCAACCGCGTGCCATAGCTTTAGTTCCTTCTGAAGGGTAATTTGTAACAAAATTCTCACTATCGATCAATCTAATTGTGGTTTTTTTAGTTTCTTATTTTGGACTGATTGGGGAGAAATGCCGAAAATCGAAAGGGCCAGTCTCGATGGGGACCCTGCATCGAGGAAAGTAGTAGTCTCAGACAACATATTTTGGCCCAATGGGCTCACCATCGATTACAAAACAAACACAGTATATTGGGCCGATGGGAAGCTGAAGTTCATTAAAAAAATGGATTACGATGGTAAAAATTTATCGAAAGTACTAGAAAAAGGCTCCGAATACCCTTTCGCTCTAACCCAGTTTGATACTAAATTATTCTGGACCGACTGGAAAACAGGGTAATAAACCATTTACTAACAATAAGAGATATACTAATGTACACTCTTCTAGTTCTATACATTTTTACGACATGTCTGGCCAGCAAAAACAACCTTCAGAACTATTACCAGTGCAGCACCCTATGGATATCCATGTATATGACCCCCAACATCAGCCAAACATATCCAGCCCTTGCCAGATAAACAACGGAGGCTGCTCGCATCTTTGCCTACTATCCCAGAAACCTCCGAAATATACTTGCGCTTGCCCTATAGGCTTCAAACTAATGGACAACAAAACATGCTACGACAAACCTCAGGAACTTCTATTGTTAGCAAAAAGACCTGAGATTCGACTGATTTACCTGGATTCCCCCGAGTACAGCTCGAAGGCCTTACCACTCGACGTTAAGTATTCCATTGCTGTGGATTTCGATCCAGTAACCAACTACATTTACTGGTCGGATGATGAGGAAAAGAAAATTCAGAAGGCTAGGATAGATGGTACCGATCAGCAAAATGTTATATGGACTGAAATTCAGCATCCTGATGGTATAGCATTGGATTGGATAGCCAGGAATATCTACTGGACAGATGCTGGAACTGATAGAATCGAGGTTTCTACATTGGATACTGGATTCAGGAAAGTTGTCATTATGGATAAACTACACGATCCTAGAGGTAATTATTCGTATGTGCATAATTCTTTATAGGATTATCAATTTGTCGTTTAACAGGTATAGTCGTTGCTCCGGAATTGGGATGGCTGTTTTGGTCGGACTGGAACGAAAAAGAACCAAAAATCGAAAGATCCGACTTGGACGGTACAGAGAGAATTCAAATCGTTACGGAGAAACTAGGCTGGCCGAACGGCATTACGTTAGACTTGGAGAACATGAGAATCTACTGGGGTGATGCTAAATTAGATAAAATAGAATACGCCGATTTAGATGGAACAAATCGAAGAGAATTAATTAACGATAACGTACCGCATTTGTTCGGGTTCTCATTGATGGGGGACTACATTTATTGGACCGATTGGCAACGAAGGGCCATCGATAGAGCCAACAGAGAGTCAGGTAGACATTCCATAAATTAATATAAAAATATATGAATTATACGTAATATTGTAGGAAGCGACAGGGAAGTCATAGTCGATCAAATGGAGAACGTAATGGGCTTGAAAGCTTTCAATTTGAAGGGGGCGACCGGCTGGAACTTGTGCAAAGAAAACAACGGAAATTGCTCACAATTGTGCCTTTACAAGCACAGCAGACGGAGAGTGTGTGCTTGCCAAATAGACTACGAATTAAAGAAAGACGGTTTGACCTGCGTAAAACCCAAGGCGTTCTTGTTGTACGCCAAAAAGTCCAACATCGGTAGAATCGGAATCGAAAACGAGGAACACGAAGCGACCATTCCCATAGCTGGCATCAAACATGCCAGGTAAATTACTGTTCGTTCTGTTTAAATGATTATTTTCAATCGGTTTCTTGTGTTTTAGTGCGATTGATTTCGACGTGAATACAATGCGTATCTACTGGAGCGACAGCAAATTGAGAACTATCATGAGAGCGTTCCTAAACGGATCTGATGTACAAAAAGTCATCGATTTAGGTTTGACCTCGCCGGAGGGAATAGCAGTCGATTGGTTGGGTTTGAACGTTTACTGGACCGATCCGGTGTCTCACAGGATAGAAGTCTCTCGATTAATGGGCAGAAGTAGGCGCACGTTGTTGTGGAACGAAGCCTACGAGCCCCATAGCATTGTTGTAGATCCCAGTGAAGGGTAAGGATATTAATACAGCTCGATTATCCATGCAGACTAATTGATTAAAATGATTGTAGGTATATTTATTGGTCAGAATGGGGCTCCGTGAACTCTATTAAAAAGGCTGGAATGGATGGGAAGAATCAATTAAAACTACTCACTACTAACAATCCAGCGAGTAGTCTCACTTTAGACTACGAAACTAAAAGACTGTATTGGACTGAAAAAGACACGCCGGCCATCGTTACTTCAGATCTCAACGGGAACGATCGTAAAGTAATCATAAGCGAGAACATCGTAGAACCCATAGGTTTAACTATTTACAAGGACTTCATTTATTGGAGCGATAATAAGACAGGTAATTAAGTATACAACAACAATTTTGAGACATAACATTAATGTGATTTCACTTAGGTGAGATTTCTCGGGCGAGTAAATCCAACGGATCCGATAGACTGAAAATGCACAAGCTAGATGGCGTGACGGATTTATTGGTGCATTATCAACAAAAAACGTGGGATACTAATCAATGCGCCACGAGTAACGGCGGTTGCTCCCATTTATGTCTTGCTCTTCCATCTAAAGTAACTGAAGAGCAAACTGGATATACATGCGCTTGTCCGAATCATTATACACTGAATCAAAAAGAATGCATACGTATGTAAACAATCGCTAAAGCTAGTACAGTTATCTAATTTCATACGTTTTCAGCTCCGACTAATTTTATGATATATAGTCTAAGAAATTTAGTTGTTAGATTAGTACCGGATACCTCAGATTGCCCCGAGGCGGTCTTACCTTTGCAAGGAATGAAAGCCGTCAAAGCCATCGAGTACGACCAAAGAACAAACTATTTGTATTGGGTGAGTACCAACTTACAGTACAATTAATCGTTTACTAACTACTCGTTTTCAGATCGACAGTAAAGCTCGTTCGATAAAGAAATCCGAAGCGACTGAACAGAAAATGGAGATGGGAAAGCAAAAGACTGACACAACGGTGGTATCCAGCCACAAAGAAATCCAACCGTTCGATCTCGCATTGGATCCCATTGGCAGGCTTCTATTCTGGACTTGCGAAATAAACGACGTTATCAACGTTACCCATTTGGAGAACCAGAACTTGTTCGGTAACTTGGAGAGAAAAGACGGCGAAAGGCCTCGACTAATCGCTCTACATGTAGACAAAAGGTAGTGCTATATAATGTGTTAATTGTTTAATATAGTATGTACGTTTTCAGGTTGCTGTTTTATACCGACGTTGGTAAAACACCTCAATTAATTAGAGCTAGATTAGATGGTTCCCACAGAATCGTTATTACTAAAGCAACTAATATTACGGCTATAGCAGTTGATACTGAGAACGATTTGATAGTATGGGCGCAAGGGCATGGAATCTACATAAGCAACATCGATGGAGAGAATCAGTGAGTAGTATTGTATTACCGAACTAGTTAATATAGTGTAACAATTATCCTTTTCCAGGCATGTGGTTCTGAACGAGAGCAACTCGATAATAACGCAGCTCACCGTCCATTTAGGCTTCCTCTATTGGATCGACAAGGAGCTGGATCAGTTGCAGCGGATCGAAATACTGTCGGGCAAGTCGCGGTCGACGCTCCCCATCCAGGCCACCCACATACTCGACTTGATTTCGGTGAAAAACCACACGGAGAGCCTCTGTTCGAAGGCGGCCCACAAGTGCTCGCACTTCTGCATACACAACAGCACCTCCATGATATGCGCCTGTCCGCAGGGGAAGATCCTCAACGACGACAAGAGGACGTGCTTGGTGCCCCCGCACTGCGGAGAGGATAGGTTCACCTGCAATATGCCGGAGAAGGTACTTTGGAGTACTGTAAATGTGTAGAAGGGGTGTATTGAATTGTAATTTTAGGATAAAACCGAGTGTATTCCGATCGCTTGGAAGTGCGACCGGCAGAAGGACTGCGGAGACGGTTCCGACGAGGCGGATTGCCCGAAATGCCTTCCCGATCAATTCCGATGCCTTAACGGTCAATGTATCGACAAGAAGAATTACTGTGATAATTATCCGCATTGCAGCGATCGCTCGGACGAGAAGAATTGCTGCGAAAACGGCTTCCAGGTATAATTATTCCCATCTTCTTCAGCAGCCTTTTACAGTCCACTCCTGGACATAAGCCTCTCCAAGCTTCTTCCATCCATCTCGATCCGTTGCCCTTTGACACCAGTTTATGCCTGCTGCCTATTTTGCTATTACTATATGTAAATTGATTGTGTTTCAGTGTCCCCAAACCGAAGTGTGCCTTCCGTCGTCGCTAGTCTGCGACGGCAACGAGAATTGCGCCGATGGTTCCGACGAAAAGGACTGCAAAGTCGCTGTGAAATCGTCCATGCCCATCGTCGTTATACTGTTAATCGTGTTCATCATCGTGTTCTTGTTCATCGTGTTCTGCATCATCAAGAAGAAGATTTTCCCCAGGGACGAGAACGTCAACGATCAAATAGGGGAGGCCTTGAATCCGCTGCATCCGAACTGCGCGGGAAACTTAAAATATCGCAAAGGTATTTATTCAGGGTCTTTCAACGTAAAGTTGATCCCCCTATGACTAGAGAACCGAAAGGTTTTTCTCAATTCGACGGGACCCGTCAATTTTTGTTCTTGGGGGAGCTTTTTTGAACAGTCTAGTCAACTTGATATGTTCATCCTCTTAACCCCCAGCAACTCTAACTACCCTACTTACAATAAAACATTTGAAAGCCCTTTCTGTTGCTAATACTCTGGTGCACCGTATTTGAAAATCAGTTTTTAACTGGATCTCTGTAATTTTTTAGGTATACCGGATATCGTGAGGATGTCTATGTTAAACGACAGCGGCTGTCCCAGTTCTTTCGACCACCGCCATGTAACCGGAGCCTCGAGCAGCTCGAACACCAACGGTTCAAGTGTAACCGGCTATCCCTGCGAAACGCTCAACCCGCCCCCGAGTCCCGTCACCACGGCGACTTCCACAAGAGGTAAACTCGAACTATTCTCAAACTTTCTCGATAAATAATGTGTGTACTTGTAGGGAGCAGTCCGTCCCGATACCGGCCGTACAGGCACTACCGCTCGATCAACCAGCCGCCGCCGCCGACGCCGTGCTCGACGGACATCAACGACGAGAGCGACTACAACTACCCGACGAGGAGCCGGTACGACGCGGGGCCGTTCCCGCCGCCGCCGACGCCGCGGTCCGTCTGCCACCAGGAGAGCTGCCCGCCGTCGCCGAGCTCGCGGTCCTCGACGTACTTCAGCCCGCTGCCGCCGCCCCCGTCGCCGGTGGCGTCGCCCAGGGGGTACGATTCGTGACGGGATGAGTCGAGATAAGTTCGTGCAATTTTTTTATATTTTGACATACTCAGGCGGTCGAAATGTATTTGATTTGGCGTTGTGGTTGAATTGGGTACGTTGCGAAACGCGTTCGTTAATTTAATTTCATTATAATACCTGAATTCGTTCGTTCTTTTCGTTGTATTAAAATTATTATTTTAAGAAGTTAGTTTTTTGTTAGGTTTTGAACAGAAAGGTCGATTAACATTTACATACATGTATTTTTATTGTATAATATAAATCTCAAAACAAGGACAAATATATCGAACAAAAAAAAGATATATATTAAATACATCGATCGTTTTTAAAAAACTAATATCACAGATAATTACACCGGTATTAAAATATACCAGATAATACAGTTCAAGACATATTTTTTTTAAATATATACATAAAAATCTTAAAATTCTATATCATCCCATTAACCACATAAATACCATTTAATACAAATATATTTTTATAATTATTATGGAATTATACATTTCAAAAGTCCTTTTGACTATTCGGGCGCGGATTGTTCTCCTTGTTTCGCCTGCTAGTCGATCTATGTAGTAGCCTTTTATCTCTGGAATTCGTTCTTTTGACGCTCGGTCTTTTCTGGACAGATTCAGCGCTTATGGACAATCCGGCAATGCCCACTAATAACAAACAAAACAATAAGTATTAATCAATTCTAATGAATGTATGAAATTCCAAAAAAAGGTCTTTTCCCCATTGATAATGGCTAATATATTACCTATGGTCCCGGAAGATGATTTCCTCAAAAACGCGTTAGTAAGGGCGGAAACGTCCATTTCGTTGAGTGGAAAGTCTAAGGAATTGCGGCAACTAGCGCAGTCTACGGCTGGTCCCAAGAACCACTGGGATCGAGTTTTCATTCTCTCCGTTTGCCTTTCATGCACCTTAAACAAACCACATGCAACATGTCCCCTCTGCACCGTCCACGCGTCACTTACTTGCAACAAATAGCTCAAACTCCTGGTGCTCTCCGCGTATTTATTGACCGCTTTCAGTTCGTCTAGGGTCATCTTCAGACCCGAATGGTTTTGGCTCAGTTTCGAGGATTGGCTCGTGCTCAGCGAACGAGAGGCGTTGCTCTAAAACATACACGCACGTTTTTACATGTACCCTCTAATTTTTTATCCCTATTTATTACCTTAAATATACCGTTTTGCTCCAAAGAAACGGACAGTCTAGTGCACGACTCGAGCAACTCGTGTCCCACGATGATTCCCAACGAAGTCAGGCTGACCTGCGGCTGTATCCCAGCTTCTATTAGAGTGGGTGTCGATTGGCATTCTTCTACCTGTGACATGGCTGCAAAAAGAATTCTTACATTGTAGTAAATTGTTTCTGATGATTACATAATCGTAAATTGTTTTTGTGTAATACGTGTTTACCTCTTGATGTCTATTCTGAAGATATGGGTATAGTGATTAAAAGGTCATCAGGCCTAATTATGTGCTCTACTGGTTTTGTTAGTTACTGTTTTTTTGTCGTTGTTCAAATAATATTTTCGACGGTATTTATATCGGTAATTATCTTCAGGATGTTCGGTGTAATTTATCCTCTTGTAATGGATTCGTTGCCCTTTTCAAACATAGGGTAATTGTGATCAATTTATTATTGACAAATTAAGTAAACGACTTGTTAAACCGACCACCAAATGAAAATGTCAATTAGTACTGAATGAGTGTTTCTTGTGACCGAAAAAACAAGTATAGTTAAACAGGGATTAAAACTGTCCCCTATTAACTATAATTTTATGAAAGATTAGGTCACAATTACAATGAGAATTTTAGCTCGTGAATCCCAATTATTTTTATAGCATTTTTATGACTCACCTGCGAAATACGATCCTAAAAATTTCGATCTTGGAAGTTTTTAACGAGTGTTCACCTACACTACAAAATATCTGAACGAGATACCTAATTTTAAGAACAAGTATCGCGCGGTACCAAGAAATGTTAAACTTGTTAAATCATATTTTTTTAAACAAAATACCAATGTTATTGACAACAAAACAGGCAAGCAAAAATATTAATATGCGAGCTGAGGACGTCGTAAAATTGTGTACGTCGCTTGTAGTGAAATATACAAATTGTGTATGAATCAGGAGGAAAAAAAATGAATGAACTACTAATTAAGACTTGCTGTTTAGTAGTTCATTTTTAATTGAGGTGTCATGCAAAAAATTCTAAACGAATCCCTCGAAATGCCATCACTCTTTCTTACATCGTACAAAAAACAAACAAACACAAAATAAGACAAAACTAAAAAAACTCTTAATTTTATTACAGAAAAAAATACTTATAATATCACAGTGTTAACATTAAATTTATTATAACTCAAAGTAATATTAGGTAAACTATAAACTTAGACGAAATACTGAAGTGAATACGAAACAGAAATGGAAAAAGACAACAAATTAGACTTAAAAAGTGTTGTTGGATCGTATGTAATCATCATTACCTTCCAAATTGTAACTACTGTTCCAGTGGTCATAGTATTCACACTGAAGCCACGTTTTGCCCAGTTTCAATTGCCCTTTAAGAGAACAACAAATTTTATGTCAGTAATTTATCGACCTATCGACCGTTCGTTTTTGAATCGACCCAACAATTGCCCTTCAAAGCGCAATTAAGCAATCTGTTTACCTCGAAGGAACATTTCACAACTACTAAATCGCTTAGAAATAAGAGGTTGAGTAATTGCGAAAGTATTACATACCCGGATAGAAGGGTTCGAGTGATGATGTATTATGTTTTTTTTTTTATCGAAATCCTAGTATTTTAATGATTCTGCTTAAGCAAATATGTCGAATTTAATGCTCGTCTTACGCATACTTCTACGTCGTAAATACTACTTTTAATTTAAACAAAATAAAATAATTTAGATAAGATAAGAATCAGAAAATTACAACGGGTAATACGGTAATTAGGAGGAATCTATTTTAAGTATTTTACGTTACTATTCGAGTAAAACTTAAATTCGTTGCGAACAACAAAAGTTTAAAACGCGTTCCGCTCAGGTGTTTGTTACGAAAATAAACAACAATGCTTTTTTTAATAGCCAGGAAAATTAAAGCGAATACCAATTGTATTTCGAGCGATAATATGCCATGTTTACACATCATAAAAAATAAATAGAAAAAAAAAACTAATTTAATTGACGACTAGGGAAAACATAAAACAAGCCCTACAATAATTAGATAATTCAGCATACATTTACTTTGCTCAATATCTCTTTCTAGGAAAATCATGCTAGATCTTTACCAGCATTATTTACTTTGCTTAATAAAATCATACGATCATAAAGTACACATCTCTATAAATGAATCAAGTGACCTACCTGTAAAAGGGGATATCGAAAGGAAAGGTGCAGAGAAGCGAGATAAACAAATATCAATCCAATAGAACGAAAGGTTGTCTTTACAAATCGCGACGTTTTAGTGCTAGTTAATAAGTTAAAAAAAATCTGCCTTCATTAGTAGCACAACCAAAATCAATCGATTAATAAAATAGGCAACAAACTCACCCAGCAAGTATCTATCTAAAGCCGTGTACTCGTTGGCGAAGGACCCGTTCGTCGGGGGCGGCGGGTACTGGAACGAACAGATCCACTCGCCCTGCACTCTCAACACGCGCCCCGTCACCCTGGCGTAGTACTCGTAGTTCTCCCGGCCGAACAGGTTCGAGCTGGTGAACTCTTCGATCAGGTGCTTCATCACCCGCGAGGCCACCTTGAACTTGGTCACGTCCTCCATGCGGGCCGTCTTGCCGTCGCTGACGCACGAGTGGAAGAAGCTGGGCGCCACGCTCACCCCCAGGGCTTCGCTGGTCATGCCCGTCGAGGCCTTCTCGCTGTTCGAGGCTATCACCCTGAACGTGCCGAACAACAGCACTAGCAGCCTTTGGGTGTACGTGGGCAACGATGTGATGATTCTGCCGAAAGAATGTATAGTAGCGTTGGCCGTGGCTGTCAAAATTTAATCTGTCAGTGTCAAAATGTAATCTGTTTTTGTCGTTCTGTGCTACTGAAATTCTTTTACATGAAACGCGTTTACATGCGGGATCCAGTGATCGGATCGGGATTGACTCGAGGTAGCTTTTTCTTCGTCGAGTCAACTCGATCCGGTACCTTCTTTCTTCGTCGAGTAGTCAACTCGATCCGTGTTTATTGTTTACAGAGGTTCGATCTGGGATCCAAGCCGGCTTCGATCCCGCTTGTAAACGGGGTAATGTTTGGAAAATGATAGATTGATAGATCAAAATTTCATCCTATCACAATTTCATTGATCTAGATTATTTTTGGATCATAATTGGAAAATTTGTAATATGATCTGCGTTTGATGCAAAAAACATTGATGAAGGAATATATAATAATAGGGTTGGCCGTGGTTGTCAAAATTTAATGTCATTGTCAAAATGTAATCTGTTATTGTCGTTCTGTGCTACTGAAATTCTTTACATGTTTGGAAAATTCGATCAAAATTTATTTATTTAGTTAGATTGTTTTGGATTATAATTGAAAAATTTGTAGTATGATCTGCGTTGGTTGTAAAAAACATTGACGAAAGAATGTATCACCCTGTTTACATGCGGGATCCAAGCCGACTTGAAGTCGGCTTGAATCGTAGATCGACTCGATCGACTCTTCTGTGAACACGTATCGAGTTGACTCGACGAAGAAAAAGATATCTCGAGCCAATCCCGATCCGATCACTGAATCCTGCATGTAAACGCGGTATATAATAGCGTTGGCCGTGGCTGTCAATGATCATCTGTCAATACTATTATCGTTCTGTGCTACCGAAATTCTTTTACTTTTATGATGAAACTTTCATGATTAAGCTTGATTAATTTGGATCATAATTGATAAATTCGTTGCATGATCTGCGTTTAATGCAAAATGCATAGCCAAATGAAGGAAATTACTTGTGTATTTCCTCCTGCTGTTCCCTGAAATCCAGGATTTCGAGTATCTCGAAGAACCTGTTTTCGATATCTTTCCCGAACACGCCCCCGGGGACTTTTCTGAGGAACTTCTTCAGCACGCTGGCGATGGTGTGCACGCTGAAGTTGTCCATGTTGACCAGCCGGCCCGTTTGGAGGAAATGGATCAGCTTTTTCATGGCCCCCTGGTGGCCGGGCGCCCGGAACACGTCCCTCCTATAAGGCGCCTCTTTGTTGAGTTTCAGGATCAGTACCTGCGAAATGGGCGAGAGGCATATGAGGCTATATGAAAAATCTGTTTATTACAATAGGACTATAATCTCCAAATCATCTCGAATAATCCTATTGTAAATATTGTAGGTTTCCTAATGCTTATCTGCGTTAGTGCTGATAACTAACATTGATGCGTTATTATCTGCTTTTCGAAACAAAAACTCTTTAAAATAAATTAAAAAAACCCATTCGACCTTGTTTTTTGTGCGTTTCTACTGTTATCAATTGAAAAAAAAAACTGTTTTGCATATTAGTTACACAACAAAATTTATAGGTCGTATTATGAGGGATTGGTAATTAATTTAAAAGCTTTTTTTTAGTTGGGCGTACAACGTAACCCGAAAAAAAATCATTAAATACCCATCTAATTCTAACAAAAATGCAAAAATAGGTCACTTGAATGGAGATGTTAGGCGTATGCAAATGTTGAATTAAATTACTTTACAAGCGAATTTATGAACCAAATGCGATACAGTAGAATAAGTAAAGATTGTATTTACCAGCAGCGGCCCGGGAATATCATTCTTGCACACTTCTTCTAGTGGAACGCCGAATTTGACTTTTTCTAATCTCCTAGGGAAAGCTCCTGCGGGGTGGCCGCAGGAAGTAACCACATTACCGAAAGTGGCAGCTCGCCTATGCATTCTGGCTGCCCAATTGCTCATTTCAGGTTTACAAGGGGGCTATAGGCAGTTCTGGTATGATCACTGGAGCATAACCTAAACCTTGTGACATTTAAACCGATTCCAACGCAAACAAATGATACAAGCATACAAAAATCACATAACACACACTTTATATTCGTTAAAAAATGGTTTAATAGCATTAGATTTACCCATTTTTACAACATTTTTTAAAACCAACCACACCTTAATATATCCCTTTATATTAGGACAAATTGTTTACATGCCACCGATTGTAAACAGACAGGAAATGTCAGGAAACTCGATCAGTAATGCCAATCACCGTTACCCCCTCAAAATCATCTTCGCATCGCGCACACTCCGATTCTTCGCGCAACTCTCTCGCACATCTGGTTACCAATTTGTTTTGGCAGCACTGAATTCGAAAATCAATACATTGACACACGTCAATCAAATCAAACGCATACAAACAAAAGCAAGTCAATGTCATTTGGGTAGAAGTGGGAGTGGTAAATTTATAAGCATTTGGTAAATCATTTACGATTCGTGAATTAAACACTGAAAAAATGGTGCTTATCCGCCCCGAAGACAACTTAGTCACGAACGAAGTCGCTGGCCAAAACGCAACAGTTAAAGTCAAGGCCCCGAAAAGAGTCTTGCACTTTTGCGATGGTGTTTTGGAGGAGTACAGTACAGACGAAGAAGATTGCGTCGATAACAAGAAGAACAATCAAGACGTCGTCAACCCTGTAAGTTCGATCAATCACTCATTTATATTAAAATCAATAACTAATTACGCATTATAGGCCTCTTTAACGTGGGGTCCTTGGTTCGCGTACAAAGCATGGTCAGCTGGCTCTTCGACTTTGACCGCTGTGGATTCCGTAGGAGAATTCCTGGCATCTCTGTTCGGCATCACTACACCAAGGTAATAAATTAAAAAAATTAGATATTATTTGTTTTCATTTATACATACCTTTTCTGTAGATATTACTTTGAAATGGAAGAGTACAAGAGAAAGGAGGAGGAGAGAATTAAACGACAAGAAGGTGAAGCAGGCTGGTGTCAGGTTTCGAACACGACTGTATCAGTTCCGCTGAAAGACATGTCGAAGGATTCTACACCTACAGATGTTTAAATTGGAAAAAATATATACGCTATTCGCAGCTCTATATATGCACGTGAAATTTGAAATTTACTTTGCTTCTGTGTATGAAAAGTACAAAGTAGATGTTTTTATTTAAGGGTTTGTTATTAATTTTATTATACTCGGAGGCCAAATAAGTACTTAAGTCCAATCAGTGCCTTACTGGTTTTACTTTGGCTCATTATTCAATGCTCTAATATATAATATATTTTTACAAACCAAAACTTTGAGAATATAAGTACAATTTTTTTAATATTTGTAATGGATTTACACTTTGTTATGGCATAATATTATTTTTTAATATGCATTTCGATGAATTATCTCGAATAAAAGCTTTAATTAAACTATAAGTATTGAACGAAAAAGGGTAATGACAATAAAATTACTGTATTAATTAATCCTTGATTTCTTTGGAGGGATTTCATATATTCTTCTCAGGAGTAGTGGCACATATATATTTTTTTTTAAGAAAGATTGCTAATATATTTGCACAAACTTGCAACACATTATATATTGTGAAAAATGTTATTTTATAAATTGTTTGTAGTAGGTATTTTATTGTATTTCAATGTTAATAAACGGTTAAATTATGAGTCAAATATCACTTAAATTCCTCTACTTAGAAAGGTTATTAAAACACATAAACCCCAAAATTACAAATTTTATTGGTATATATCATGAGCAGTGTCGAAAAATGTAAGCCAAAAAAGCTTCATTTAATAATATTTGGCTGGATAAAAAGTAAAAGGGGCAACGGCACCCTCAAATTGCAAGGAAATTCGAATTCTTAAGCTCAAAAAATTGTCCAACCAAATTGAAATAAATACACCTACGTGTTAAGTTCTAAGACCTAGAAGCTTTTTGAAAAAGCCGAAGAACTCAACAAATCTTATAAAAAAATATTAATGCCTCTGCATATTATCTCAATGGATAAAAATAAATTAAGAAGTTTCTAAATATTATAGGAAAAATTCTAAGTCCTTAAACTTAAATCATAAATTGTAACTTATAAAGTACATTAACCATTGAATTTAGGATTTCATCCTAAAAAAAAAGAAGTAATTCAAAGCTTTTCGAGCAGTTTCACTAATTTATCTAAATCTAGCATAATAATTACTTAGCAATGAAAATAAATTAAATGGAATGAAAAATAAACCAGCTGAATTAAGAATGTACACGACAGTGTTCAAGTCTTGAGTATCACATATTCAATAAAACAAGAGTTATTCAACGACTCGCGCGTTAACGTTTAGCAAAATTTGGTTCTCGACTTTGTATCAAAAAAATAATATCACCCAACAGAAAAGTACAAGGCATTTGCATTGACCTGAATATTTCACCCGGCTGCCCACAAAACACCCAAGTGTATCACATTTCCATCAACGAAACCTTTACAACAACCGGAAAAAGATCGAGACAATAAATACTTCGTGGGCCAGCCGAATAGACAACAGCCATTATTCCGAATACACCAGCTCCAGCTCCTTCTCGGTCTCCCCTTCGTTCAGCAGCTGCATGAGGAGATCGTGAACGGGCTCGAAGGCCTTCTTGCACCCCGAATTGGTGAGCAGCAGGTAATCATACATGTCGTGATGGCTGATCGTCCCATCCGTTCTGACGAACCCGTTATCGATTTTCACTATTTCTACTTTCGAATGCCCATCGATAGCTGCTGGTAGGAGTTCGTTCACTTTCGATAGCTTCTCTCGCACGGGGTTCGGGTGTTGCCCTCGAGGCAGCAACGTCTACAAACATATACAACAAATCAAACGTTTAAATGTTAATATATAACCGTGTGACTTACGGGAACAACAATATATACATTAGGATGCTTTTGTCTAATTAAGTCTACTATTTCTACTATCCCATCTTTGATTTCTTCGGGGGTGTTCGAGTAATTGTTTGTACCTACGTGGAGAACTATAACCTAAAAGTAGAGGTTGAACAAATTGTTGTAAATGGTGAAAAAGGTAGTTTACTTTGGGATTAACGTGGTCAAGTTCTCCGTTTTGAATTCGCCACAAAACGTTCTCTATTCTATCTCTGTGTATACCGAAGTTTAAACAATGTAGCGGCACGAATAATTCGTTCCAGACGTCCGTGTGCTGTAGGGCTTGCACGATAGAGTCTCCTATGAAAATAACGTCGGCGTCTTTCTCTTTACTTTCAGTGAGAAACCGGTTGTGCTGAAACATTGTTATTTATTCAATTGTATTAGTAGGAAACGATTCGCCTACTATGCTAATCCATCGATTGTCTCCCTCGCCCTCGTCCACGGGTACAGGTACTTTGCATAAATTCATGTTGTACTGTTAATTTGCCAGTAAAATGTTTTTAAATTATACAAAATACACCATGCAGAAATAATTTCTAAAGAATTTTGAATGGAACTTAAAAAATGGAAACGTCACTTTTCTTGTCACCTGTCATTTAGTTGCAGCAACTTCGAAAACAAAATTATTTCCAAATTTCCAACTACCCTTCTCTTTTTAATCAATGTAGATAAAAAATGATGGTATTATAGGTTATCGTTTACCAATAAGAAAGGAGTATAAATCGTATGACAGTAACGTCACAGAACAACATATGTCATTAGTTCGGAAAACCGTGTCATGTCATGTCACGCTGCATGAATGAAAGTAAAATAAAACGTAAAGTGTAGAAAAGCACCGTGAATGTATCGTTTGAGTTTGTTTTCTGCGACTAAATTAAATGTGATTCGCGTTGTCAGTGAACGAACGCGTATTTAAATGCTCTGAGAGGGTTCATTCGTTTTTTAAAATGTATTTTTACAAACAGAAACTTTTATCGGACGTCCAACTGAAGAAGCTCGGCGAGCACCAATATTCTTGCCAAAGTGTTAGTCTTTTAGATAAAATTTTACAGCCCTACTGGAGCTGGCTCGTTTTAAAAGTACCGATTTGGCTAGCGCCTAATTTAATTACCGTTTTGGGACTATTCGTAAACGTATTTACAGCTTTAATATTAATATGGTAAGTGAGCAGGTAGAATCTAGATTATTGGGACACGTATAGTAAATTACATGCTTTCCCTGTTTTCACTTTATTACAAATTCAGAGAAACTGGTATTTTTTTCCTGCCTTTTAATTATTTAACTTTACATCGAGAGAAGTTATTTGGCTAACGATAAAGAAACAAATACTTTAAATATGATTAATTTGTTATTATTTGAGCCGATCCGTCGTAATTGCGACAATAAAATTCTTCGGTCTCGTGTTACTAACATTTATAAATATTCATTTGCGAAAATGCATTTACAGGTACTCACCGGACGCCCGCTCCGAACCGCCTAGATGGTCTTGTGCCTTGTGCGCCTTCGGTCTATTTATCTACCAAAGCTTGGACGCCATCGATGGCAAACAAGCGAGAAGGACCAATTCCTCCAATCCCTTGGGGGAATTGTTTGATCACGGATGCGATTCGATATCCACAGTATTTGTCGCCCTGTCCGCCTGCATAGCTGTACAGCTCGGTCATTATCCTGGATGGATGTTCTTTCAAGTAATTATTAATTGATGTTGTAAATTTGCTTTATTATATCACTGCAAAGCATGTATAAAATGCTTGTATTAAGGCTGGCTTATATGCCTCTTCTTCTTCAGGCACACAGCCAATTTATGACTGATGGTATAAATGCAAAAGTTAGTTAAAAATTGTTTTATTTTTCAGTGTTTCTGTGCGGCAACGTTGTTTTATTGCGCCCATTGGCAAACCTACGTGTCTGGTACATTGAGATTTGGTCGTGTGGATGTGACAGAAGCACAGTTTACGATAATAGGGATTTTATTGGTATCTGCCACATTCGGTTCTAGTTTTTGGTCTACAAAGGTTCGTATTTGATCTGTTTTTTTTAATTATTTTTTGAACCTATTCAATTCAATTATACACGCGGATATATCAAGGTCTCGTTTTAAAATATATATTTTTTGTTTGGTAATTAATTAATGTTAAAAGTAAATGGATTAATTTAATTATAATTGATTTTAGCGTGATGTTGTGTCCTTATTTGGACTAGACTTGACAAAACAAAGTCAATTTTTCTATTACAACACAACTAGTTTTTTTACTACTGCATTACATATGAATTAATAATACAGCAAAAATAGTTTTTTTGTGTTACACATATTTTTCTTACATATGTGTTGAATATAGCAAAATTTTATGATGGCCGTTTAATTATTACATTTGATTGTTTTAATTTTTATTTTAATTTTTCGTTATACAGCTCTTTAGTGATTCTTTTGAATTGTGGTACGCGATACCGTTAAGCACTCTAATCTGCGGAATAATGGCCTTATACACCAATTTAATAGTCATATTTACCGGCGGCGTTGGCAAGAATGGATCCACTGTCGCTGTAAGTCAGAGTATCTCAAAGACATGGCATGTCTGAATATAATTAGATTTTATTTTTTATTATTAATTGGACTAACTAAATGTTTTATTTCTTATGTATGGGTTGATTGATGCGTACATGTGGCGTTCAAATTTAATACTGCCATGAGCTTAGTTTTGGGATACCTGACCTTTTTTTTCGATAAAAAAAGGGCAAATTATTTGATACATATTTTCGTAGATTGCTATACTATCATATCATTCATAGAAATGGTTAATAATTTTCATTTGATTCGATTAACAGTAATAGAGAAAATCGCGAATTTTTTAGTAGGCATTTGTAATATTTTGTTTGTTTTTGGTTACGATTGTTTTCCAGGTGTCTTTTGCCGGATTAGACATTTATATGGCCCAAGTGATATGTTCAGTGTTCTATTTGGGATATTTGCAAGTTTTTTTAGCGTTTCTTGAAAGGTTAAAAATAGGAGGCATTGGCAAAAATGGATCGACGATCGCTGTAAGCACAAGACAAATATTCGTCAAATTTTATTGATTCTATTAATTTCCTAATTCTTTTGGTTTTAAACGACTGCAATATCGGCTTTGGTAAAAATGAGTAATCCTATTTTATTTATTATTTTTTCGTTTTTGTTTGGAAGGAAACTGTGGTGTATCTGAAACGCAAGGCTAAGAAAGTTCATTTTCACTGGAACTTTCAATACAATAATTTTCAATCACGTTGTATCTATAGAGTGTCCCAATAAAATGTCATGTATGGTAAAGGGCATAGGGAGTTTGGGATGGAGTTTCTTATAATTCAGTACAAATAAAGGGACATTCTATAGTATTTTAAGGGTTGTTGTGTAGAAAATTGAACTTTCCTTTTCGCCCTCGTATGTAATTAACGGCCAACTGCGGTGCGCGGTTGTGGATTATTTCAGCATGAAATTCTAAATTAGTTCGCAATGTTTTTGTTCGAATTTCGGTTTAGACCGAATGCCCGTTTATATTTAGACGTAACTCGTGTACTATTTTCGTACGCACGTTTTGCCAATTAATAAAGCTAATATGATAAAAAATAATAAAAAAACCTCTCGATTAAACTCTTATCTTTATCGATATTCGCTCCGCCATTGACAACGTGAAATTAATCGACGGAAAAAATGGTATTGATTGCGAGATGTCGGTTTGTATTTCCATAAATGCGAATTCATTATTATCGATACATATACCGGGTGTTTCAAATCGATTAGTGTACAGGAGAGCAATGAATCAATCAAATACTTATTTGGCTCTCTCTGTACTAACATTGGGTTAGCATATTTTTCTTCTGATTGGAATGCCTATTGATGGTGTTATTTGTTTCTGGTAAAAGTTGCCCGGCATCGAGACCGATATGAGGCTGATTCCGCTGACGGCGGCCAGCGGGGCGGCCGTGTGGCTGGCCCACGTTAACGTGTCGATCATATTTACGGGAGGAGCGGGCAAAAACGGATCCACTGTGGCCGTAAGAGTTGTTAGAAAAGCATAAACACCTGTCGATCTGTCGATGTTGTTGGTTGATTTTTTTTGCATTGTTCGTTTTGGTTATCCTGTTGCCGATTTTGCCAGGTTCAGAACGTCCGGGGATTCTCCCATCGGATATCATTTTTGACTCATTTGCCTTATCGTTTACACATAAATAGTGAATAATTTAGTTGGTATATTAGTAAGATTTGTTGTTATAATAAGGATGATTAATGAGGTCAATTCCATGCCGTACTAACCATTTTTACTGGGACACACTGTATATAAATCTGGCAAGGTTGATGCAATGTAATAACGTCACTTGATGGTGCAATTCTGAAATGATTTGCAAATTTGTAAAAAATCTTGTATTTTACAAATTTTGTAGCTTATTGGACAGTTTCAGAATAGCAGCATTTTTAAGAAGCGCAGTAAAAAAGTATAAATTCATACTTTCTTTAGAAATAGAGAGTTTGTATTTCGGGATTACCTTTATTTACTATTTTTTCGCTCGTCATTTATCCACTTAATAATATTTATTGTCATCGGGTTTCTAGATAAAACCAATTGGAGTGAATATAATAAAATTTAATTGATAATTAAAAATGAAATTAAAAAATTTAGTTCCTTATCTAGAATTCATTAGTACAGAATGTTTCACAATTAGTCGATTAATAACAGTAAGAAAATCGACATAAAGTTGATATATGGTGGGAAATTTTAATTCAATTTGTTTTATTGAACAATAAAAACGAAAATAATAAAAACTTGAAAAACAATAAATTTCTGGAATGTTTTGAAATACTTGTGTTTCATACAAGAAATTCAAATTTTTTACCTTACTTAATAATCGATTGGTTATGAAACAACATGTATATCCCACTTTTAAAAAGCATGGTAGTTACTAATTTCGGCGCTTTTTTTGCTTATGCTATATGTGCGCATGTGAATGGTAGTGTAAATCGGAAATTTCAAACCAAATCCCAATCATTTTATCTAATGTATTTTCCATGATCGATCAATCAATCGTTTATAAAAATCTATAAATTCGCACATGCATAATTTAAATGGAGCTTATACTTGGTATATTTTAATTGGGATATGGTTTTTTAGTCATTAATAATTATATTTTTAACATAAGAACCTTATTAATTTTTTTCTTTCTAATTTATTACATTTACAAATTTCTGTTTAATGATATTAATAAGGTTTTCGTGAGAAAAAACATGTATACAGAAAGAAAATATTGGCAATGCTATTTAAAAATTAGCTTTATTCACGTTCATCTTAATTACTGCAAATAGGACATTCTGTATACATGTTTAATATCCCTATTAAAGTGTCCTGAATTGACTCTGAAAATTATCGAAATTTAGTGCTTATCTAATATCCTAATTGGAGTAACTCAAAAAACGAAAATACCTTTAAAGCGAGTAATTAGATATGCACTCTATCACACTTTAATTCAGGACACCTTGTAATATGTACGTAATATTTATACAATTAAATGTATTTAGGGTACGAGCGTCATATCGCCTATAATACCGTTCTCGATGGTTTTAATACCAGCCTTCATAATCTATAAGAAATCCACGCAAGAAATTTACGAGAACCATCCGGCCCTTTACATATTGGCATTCGGTTTGGTCGCTGCCAAAGTCACCAACAGACTAGTGGTATGTACTTACTTTACTATTATTCTTCTTACGATTACATTGAGGAAACTGTAACCCCACGTTCATAAAGTTGGTGGAAAATCCTGATTAAGAAAAATTGTGTTGTGACATTGGCATATTTGCTGATAGTTTTCCACGGACTTGTATGTATTAGGGGCTGTTATACGGTAAAATTCGTATACAGATATAGACAGAGTTTTGCGGGTAATAGAACGAATTAACGTTATATTACCCGCAAAACATTGTCCATATCTGTATACAAATTGTATGTATTTGTATTTATGTAAGATTTGATTATTCCAGGTGGCACACATGACCAAAAGCGAAATGGACTACATGGATTGGTCGTTGCTCGGGCCTTCAATGTTATTTTTAAATCAGTATTTCAACACGTACATCAACGAATACTACGTACTGTGGTTGTGCTTGGTGAGTTTAAATTTCTAAACGGTTCAATTAGCAGGTTAACATTATCGCTTTTTGAAGATATGGGTGACCGTGGACCTGTTGAGGTACTGCTCCCAAATTTGCCAGGAGATCTGCGACCATCTGCACCTCCAGCTGTTCAGAATACCGTACCCGGGCGGGCCGTTGAGGGCGTACGCGCCGCCGTCGAACGCCGCCTCCACGTCCCACGAGAAAAACGGTACGAATAACAAAGTCACTACTAGATTACAAAAGTCGCGCGCCAAAAGTAAACACTACTGAGTACGTTTAGTTTTTTTTAGCACGTTTCGCCCGCCTCCTTATTTTTTTTAATTTTGTTTCTTATACACGTTGCGATTAGTACTTCCTAAAGCCGAATTTATCCAAATATTGGTAGTTTCTCTTTTCGCTCAATCAAACGGACAAATTTACAACTTATAATGTCAGTACTTACTCAAACTTGTGACTATAAAATCTAATTCATAATAACTACATAAATAATAACTGACTGATACTAAAAATGATATTAAAATCGTACAAAAATTGACTATCATTAAACTGACTTTTGACTATTCAGTTTGTGATCAATTTTGTCATGTTTTTGTCACATGAGTGGCAATTTGGTTAAAAAAAAGTATCATATTGAATCGGATAAATTCGGATGTAATTTAAGGACGAATCGACGCTGACTGTGGTATTAAATGTGACTAGATTGTACAATAATAGAGGCGTTTAGAGTCTCCATCAATATGGATTTTGCTTTGTCCTTGATGCTATTGTCGAGTTAATTATTGAAATTTGATAGTGATTAGGCAAACTGTTTATTATTTATAAATTTACTAACGAAAATCCAAATTTCTACTTGATAATGTGGATTTTCTATTAACAAATAAACCCGACTATCACCCTTGAAATTACAATGTCTATTAATGATGGCGGTATTTAGGTCCTCTTATTATAGTACTTGTATTTGATAGGATTTTTTTTTTGTTGACGAGAACACGTCGCTAACCGATTGCTAAATTAATTTGAGTATGACAATTTTTTTTAATTAGTTATTTTGGCTTTTTAAGAATTTATACATATCCGTTTACGATCGTTATTATTTGGATTAAGTTGTTAAATGAGAAAAAAACAATGGTATTTTTCGAATGTAGATAGGGAAAGTAATGGAATATGTTGATTGTTTGTTTATGATAAAAGGGATTGAGTACTTTATAAAATTAAAATATATTTATTTTCAAATTAAATTGTGTGTTTGAATTAAAATTGTTTTTTTCAATTAGCCGACGTGCGTTTTGCTTTGTTTTTTTCAGCTTTCTTCTTTCGTTGATTAATTTCTATGACAGGGTGATTTAATTAATGTTTTAGCAATATAAAAAAGGCAGTGCTAAAAAATGAAGGGACCTGAGTGTTCCATTACTTTCTTGGTTAGTTCACTAACACTAGCTTTAAGCACTAAAAGAAAATGAAGCGATTTTTGGATTGTTTTCATATTTTCTTGGGTTCATTTTTTTCCTATCTGTGATGCCTGCATGCTCTGTCTTTTAGTAAAACTAGCGAAAACATAATGATATAAATAAACGGCACTTAACTCTAGCCAATGTTAAAAACGTTCCAACTTCGCGTTGTTTGTATTAATAAAATAAATACTGTATATTCCAAAACCATTTAGGTTAGTGTACTTTTGTCAGCATTGTAATCCCCCAGGCTAGTATCTCTACAGCCAGTGTTTGCCTAGTAAGTACAAGTAGTTCAAAATCTTCTTGTATTTACCTGCTAGGGGATTAAAATTGCAGTAGACGGTACATTATAATTTGAGCTAGATAGAGTACTAGGAATAGGTCTGGTTTATAAGTATTTTAATAAAATGTTTAATAGCTTTTGAGGACTTTTTTCTGTATTAAGTTTTTCTTCTTACATTTTTTTAATTTAACTGGCGTGCTTATAACCAATTACGATAAAGAATTATTCGAAAATCGAAGAAAACCCGAGGTGTAACTTATGAAGCAACGAAATAAATTCGCTATAAAGCAGTCGGTAAATCGGAGAAATTGTATATCAAAAACTCCTTAAATTATACTATTCTTCTTTTTATACATCTCATTTCTAATTAACAAATTCTTACCACTAACTTACTCAGTAGAAACAACTGGACACTTCACAATTCTTTGATAAAAAAAATTATCACACTCCAAACACATATTTTCATAATTTTATACACGGGGTTGTTATAAATTGCTCATCTTTAATTGATAACTTAATTACACATTTCTTTATGGAATCGTCCTGTAAGTACTGCCTTTTACTTTTAACTTCGCCGGTGAGTAATTTATAATAATTGCCCTTATCACATAAGCACAGAGCGCAAGCATCAAATTAATGCACTTCAAGTATAGGTAAAATTTATCGAACAGACGGAGCAATAAATAAAAAATATTCTATCTGAAAAAATTAGTAAGTAAAGTAAATTTGGGGTAACTTGTAGTAGTAATTTCGTTTTATAAGAGTTTAGTAAAACTGGGGAATAAAAGAGCTGCAATTTGTGGAGTTAAAACGCTTTATCACTTCGTCTGTTGGATGAAACTTATCCTGCGTAGACTATACCGTGGCCGTCGTAAGCGTTGCAGAAACAGCAGTTTTCCAGGACTTGTTACTTGTTTTTTCAGGGCGCAGTTACAAGAAATTCGCCTCGGACGAAGAGGACCACGTGCCTTTATTGGACGCCGGCGAATCCGTTTAATTTTCGATATTTTAAGTATTAACCGGTAAGATACAGCGAATCCTCATCAGATAACGAGCAAACTTAATTAATGTGATATTTTTTTCGAATGGGGTCGAATGTTTTATGGTGGAACGCGTGGTGTTGTTACTCGACCAATATTAGCCTTAAAAATTACAAATGTACTATTGCCGGCAAAGTAATTCGCTAGTTGGTTTGCAAATTCAAACAAGTTTTGCAAAAAATAGAGATTAACTTGCAGTCTGTAGTACATACACATACATGCCTAATTTAGTTTAAGAAAACACTAGTAATCTAAGGAAAGTCATTAACCAGTATTTACCTATTTTTAATAAACATATTATATAACCAGTACTGAAACAAATAGGTTCTTGCTTCACAAATTATGCTATCGAATGAAATATATTTCAAAGAAACGTTTTATTAAAATTATTTTACAAGCCATATGTAAATAAAACCTACAATGAGTAAAAATTAAATTGTCTAAAAATCTAATAAAATATAATACAATTTGATCAAATACGTCGAATATCCGCAAAATACAATACACTTCTCTTGTCCCGTTTTCGCAAGCAAATGCCCTTTAATTCAAAGAAATCGAGCGAAAGTGCTGAAGATTTTTCATGCAAAAAGCACAGGGTCTCTCAAAAGCAATGAACGAATTTTCGTCGATATTCAGGGCGTTAAATTTCAATACGGACATCGCCCTGTATAACTTTAATGTTAAAAAAATTTCTTATCAACTAATATAATTGACGTATCGTATACTAATTAAAATTTAAAACATTGGGAAATTAATAAAAAAATAATATAGGTTTAATAAGGAACGCAATTAATAAAACGGAACAAGGAGTTTGAGGAAAATAATATCCGTAAATAAACCCCAACCAAAAAGTTCAGTATCAAAAAACTACTTTTCCTCGGTTCACCTACTTTTCAAAGACACGCTGTAAATTTTTTTTGTTTGTTATTAATCTATGTTAATATTGCACTACAAGATTCGCAATTATTTGCCGCAAACGATTCGTTGGAATGTTATTTTCTTAGTAAATTTTTACTGCTGTTTGTCCAAGAAAGCTCAATTAATAATCGAATTAAATGAATAAACATGTCCTGAAACGAAAGGATAACTAAGAGTTGGGTTTGCTCCCCGGCGAATGAATTCCCAGGGCGCTAAATAGCTTGGTTTTTAAGGTGCCTTTTTCCGTGTCCGGCGTCTTCGCCGTTGAATTCTGTGGAAAAAACTCCAAATCAACCTCGAATTGATTGTAATTAAATTACAAAGTTGTTTCAAACAACGTGTTGAAAAATGGGTTATTCATTGGCTGTTCTATTTCTGTATCAAGCTTTTTTGGGATGCAAATTTCTTGAGTATTTTCTTTAGAATTTCTCCCACTTTGCAACACTAGTCTTGAAACATCTCATGTAGTGTTAGTAAAAAAAAATCTTAAAAAATGTAGGTAATTACTTACCTGTAATAGTTAGAATTATCACCTCTGAAGGTTCAAGTTTAAACTAAAGTGATTCTAACAGTGTATTTAAAATTATCCCCAAGAAAATTGAAAATCTAACCAGGCAGAGTTCTAGCCAGACACTTCGTTTAATTAAGTCAATTATATTAAATCAGGAAATATTTTCTTGATGCTATTTTGAAATACCGGCAGTCCTGGTTAGCTTTAGAACGAGAAAATAACAAGACTCATGCTTCACTTTTATTTATTCATAAGAAGCCACATTTAATACAATGTCCAATAATTTGAAATCTCCATTTTGTATAACAACAAATCGGTCGTACGAAAACAAAAACCAAAAGCGACTACACAAGTGCTACATACAAGCTGAGATATAAAAAGCTCAAGTGAAAAAGTTGATTCCGATAGTTACTTTGTGCCGTTACATCGTTTCCATCTTACACAATAATTAAACTTAATAATCACAAAGATCGAAAAACAAATCGGGAATAATTAGACAAAAAATAATAATAGAAAAAACACCATTCATTTTCATTAATCGTTTTTTAAGAGACATTTTTTACGTACCACAAACATTTCAAAATAACATCAAGAACTTATTTCGTCCTCACGTTAGGATCACTTTGTTAAAACGACGAAGAGAAAATAAACTACAAACTAACAACTAAAAAAAATCGACAGATTTTCAACCCTAATTTCTAACTAATATCGTCTAGAAAGCCCCCAAAAACTATATCATAACAAGAAACTGAGCGATAATGTGAGAGATATCGTTCCATTTCGAACTGCTCGAAAGGCTCTTGGACGGAAAAAGTCAACTTTACGATAAAAACATTGAAATTATACCGGAATGATATATAAAAAAATATAAATTAACGGGTTTCCTGTCAAGTAACCTACTAGTAAAGCATAAAAGACATAAATATATCACAGTTACGGAATACGAATTTAGAAATTTTCTGTTCTTTGGTTTCAGCTTTAAATAGGTTTTGGGCTTTAGTCGAATTTTAAATGAGTAAACAGTCTTTATTTTCTATTAGAAAAAATTTCAATACTATGATAATCACTGCTTCTATAAAGCCAATAATACTGACTAATTTTTAGTTATAAAAAGCAAGCCTTTTAGTTAACCAACCCCCTACGACGCGTTAAATATATGCACTTAAGTATTAGTAAGGCAGAAAGCGTTATAATTTAATTTTAAATGATTAGTAAGTAAATTTTTATTTATTCACATTCAAGTAATTGAATGGAAATTTTAGTTTTGTAAGTTTTTGGTATCTAAAAAATCCGAGTTAAAATAAATAAATAAATAAAGAGTGTAAAATATAAAAATTTTTTTTGACGTAGTTTCTCTTTATATTGTAATCTTCTTTTGAAGAGTCTCTTCTAAATAACTTGTATAATTTATCCAGAATTGTGTATACTTCTCATCCTTTTATTTTTCTCGTCTACTCTTGTAAATCCAGGAACTCCTCGTCATATAATGAAGAGAAACCAAGTCAAAATTATAAAACAAATCAAAAATAACGACAGTGGTACATTCTTCATAAAAGAGCTAATTTTTGAGATATTTTACGGTCGATTTACCCGTAAAAACAAACCACATCTACTCTACCACTACTAATAATAATGAAAATGAACAGTATCTATTACAATAGTCCTTAATAATAATTCGCCCAAAAACGACAAATCAAGAAAATAGTATTATTCGCATTTATATTAGACACACTTATTCGAACTCACCTCGTCGCCGTCGTACGACATGTCCAACGACTCCCGGGATCCCCGTCGCGACGCCTTGTCTTTGGCGCTTCCCGGCTTTCGCCGGTCGTCCGTCAGGAGATTCCTGCTGTGTTTAACGATATCTAAAGCCTACAAAAACACCATCATTTTATTCCACAATACAATTAACAAAACATTAAGTAACAATGTCAATCGCCATTTTGAGTACTACTCTACGGCTATCTAGATTTAATTGAGAACATTTTTTGATCAAGGTGATTGAAATACCAAGGATTGTCCAATACCTTTGGCGTGAGCATGCGAGTATGTTATCTGGCATTAGAATTAAATTAGCTATGTTTTAAAGTACATTCGTATGCATATTCACTGTTCACGACATTCATGTTTGATACAACAAGAATATGTAGCCAGATGAGCAATCCTTAGTTCTTTAGTAGCCTCGGTTATTCTGTCAACGTCAAAAAAATTATTACTAAAACTGTCAATATACTTGTCTTTTCATATGGGCCTACTAGATTGCAACATTTAACACGTCAACCGCCGCAATTTTCCATATAAGGAAAATACTGTATAAAATTCATTAAAATAAATCGTACCTCTTTTCGACTACGCAGTGCGCAATCCTCCAGCGTTTCGGCTGCCTCGTATTTACCCTGTCGTCTGTATAAAGCTCCTAGATTTTTGAGGGTGGTCGTGACGGTGGGGGAGTCCACTTTAGCCGCCTTGTGCCATCCCCCATACTCCCCATATGGAACGTTCTCCTTGTTCTTGGCCTTGTTTTCCTCGCGTTCTTCGGCCACCTGCCAGATCGGCTTGTTCTCTCCTAAAACGACAAGTCCAATGAATAATTACAGCTGGGTTTCTGTTTAAATCGCGAGATGTAGATGAGGAATGAATTTAATGAATATGCTAGGTAATATTTGCGAGCTATTACCTGCCTGATAACGTAAAAAACCTATATAAAATCCACAAAATGTTCTTGACTCATTCGATGGTACGTGGAAGAAAAACTAATCTTCTTTGATTGAGTGATATTAGGTACTTCGAAATGCATATCTTCAATCGGTATCAAATGCACAAAACTAAGGAATTTACGACAAAAACAAAATAAAGACACGATCCAAATTTGTACAAATATTTAATGCATCGATAGTAACATAAAACAATTTTTAAAATCTATCACCGAACGAAAAAGTGCAGAACTTATTTACTATAGGTATCCCACTTATTCATGCATTTAAAAACTACGACTACATTAAGAAGAAAGCTACGAGAAATACTTGTCACGGGATAAAAAGTACAGTCTAATTTGGACCCGTTTTAGTGTGGACATTCACTCGAATGTGCTGGTTAAAAACTAATAAGTACCTTAATTTTACGTTTAAGCGTATTCAATTACACCAGGAAATGTTTAAAATTCAATTCAATAAGCACCAAATCGGTTCAGCTTGAATTCGTAAGCAATTAAAAAAAATAATACAACTAAACAACAAACGAAAAAAATACTATTCAAAGAACGAGAATTTCTGTAGCTCGAACAATTTTTTATCTCCGCTCACCATCAATTGTCCCGAATTCCCGTTCGTGCGCCCTGTTCAGGATCTGCTTGTAGAGGATCTCGGCTTCCTTGTATTTGCCTTGCTTCAAATAACAGGAAGCCAGATTGTTCATGGTTTTGCTGACGTTTGGATCGTCCGCCCCCAATCGTTTTTCGTATATTTCGAGCGCCCTCTGGTAATATTTCTCAACCTCTTCATATTTACCCTACAATCAACCACAAATCATATTAACACACACCTTACAAGTTCGTTAATGTACTTACTTGGTTTTGACAAAGCAAAGCCAGGTTATTGAGTTGCTTGGCGACGTCGGGGTGCTCCTTGCCGAGCACCTTTTCTCTGATGTCCAAGGCCCTCTTGCACAGCGGCTCGGCCTCTTTGTACTTGCCTCGTTTACCGTATAACACAGCCAAATTATTCAAAGTCGCAGCCACAGCCGGATGGTTCTCGCCCAGCGTCTTCTCCCTTATCGCCAGGGCGTCGTTCAAAAGGTTCGCCGCCTCTTTGTATTTATTCTGATCTCTGCAAATTGCCAAACGAATGAAATACACTACTCATAAAGCGGACGTATAATTTACCTATAAACTAGAGCTAGTATGTTCAACATGGTGGCCACGTCGGGGTGATCGTGGCCGCTGGTCTTCTCCAAATCTTCTAGGGCTTGCTTGCAGAGGGGCACGGCGACTTCGTAGCGACCCTGCGACGCGTATTGGATAACTAAGTTGTGTAAGGTCCTCAGACGAGCGGGTATTTCGTAACCGGCGTTCACCTGCTGGGAGAGCTGCAGCTGGTTCGGGGGCGTCGGAGACATATCTGAATAAATAGAAAATTCTTAGATTTTGTATACTTTATAAAAGTTCGGCAACACTGTCCATTTGTGACGTAGTAAATTTATGGTGATGTGCATGTAGCATTGATTTGCACGAACTACACCTTGTCCCACGTAAGGCGGGAATTAGAAGTATTTCGTGAATGGCTGTATATAAAATTATAACATTTTGTATTAAAGGGTTTTTGGATAAAAGAAATTTAAATAAAATATTACAAAATGAACTCATACTTGGTATCTTGGTCTCATAATAAAGGCTATAGAGCCACTTAAAAATCACAACATTTTGAATTTGGGTGGCTCTAACATGCTCTAACTGTTCCAGAACGCATTAGTACTGTCCTGAATCATCTAGAACCGTCTTAGAACTGACTAGGATCATTTGAATCAATTCAGGATAATCTTAGAACATTTTAGGACTGTCCAGAATCATTTAGAACAGTCCAGTACCGTTTAGAACCGTTTTAGAGTTCATTAAAACCAATTGAAACAGTTCAGGATTCTCTTAGAACCCTTTAGAACAGTATAAACTCATTTAAAACAAATTCAGGACAATTAGGAACGGTCCAAGTTAAACTAGAACTATCCAGAACAATTTTAGAATGACTATTTAGAACTTTTCATTTGAAAAATCGAGTAATTTAAAAATCTGTGTAGTCTTTATTATCAGACCAAAATACCAAGAATGACCCCTCTTTGTAATCAGCTCATCGAGTAGAATCCAACAATTCAAAAATATACAGGGTGTCTCTAGTATACAAAATTTCATAATTTTATACACAGCCATTCACGAAAATACTTCAAATGGACGGTTTCCGTGAAAACCTCTGTACATGGTCTTTTACATCACCAAACCACCAGCCAATTTTCTTCGAACTTACTGTGCCTATCGTCAGCATCGTCATCGGGAAACAAATCGACCACGGGATCGTTCTTTTCGTTCCTCGACGCCTCCGAGGCGTTGTCCTCGGTCACGTCCTGATCGTATTTGCTGATCGAGCTCATGAACTCGCAGTGGCGCTTCTCCTCCTCCAATTGGGCCACCATCTGTTCGCTGGACTGCAACCGTTGCTGCGTCGAGGCCAGTTCGTCGCGCAGCCACGCGTTCTCCTGGCACAGTCGCCTCACCTGCGTGCGCAGCTTCTGCTTCTCGGCCTCCACCAGTTGCAAATGCGAAGCCAAAGCCGTTATCACCTACGATGAGACAAACAATAATGAGTGAGGTATAAATTAATAGGCGGTAGGTGGGATTTACCTGGGCTTCCCCGAGACCGAGCTCGATCATTTCGGCGCTTTGCTGCACTAAAGTGGCCCGTTCGTTGGCTATGGGATCCGGGGCTTCGTGGAGGCTGTGCAGGATGCCGGTGTGCTCCGATCGAAGGGCCTCCAGGCCTTGGGCGACCGTCTTCACGGCGGCGACGATTTCTTCTTGGGTCATCTGCGTCATCTTGCCGTAGTTTTCTATTTTTTTGCTGCGAGAAGAGAACGCGCGGTTACTTTAACAACAACATCGGAGAATTCCGTTGACAACAAATTGTTCGGAGTATTAGGAAATGTGGCGGAGAAAGATGTTTGGGTGACTAGTGAATTGGAAATTGCACTAACAATCGGCTTCGATATGAAACACTTGACCTTGGGATTCTGCAAATTAAGTATTTCTGGGCCAGTCGGAAGCATAGAAACAAACTAAAATGGCGCTAAATTAAGCTCAATACTCAAACAATTTAGGCAACAACAGCTTTCGAACAAACCATAAAAGAACAAGAGCAGTCGATATTTCAAAAGCTTCATTTGATTCCCCTAAAATGTAATTCAATTTTCATCAAACGTGCGAAGCATGTAAAAGCATAATAATCACTTCGGCTCGCTACAAATCCAATTTCAACGGTCAAACACAAAAAAAAAAACAGGATTATTTAGCAGGTGAATCAATAAATACTACGTGTTAATGTTGATCAAATTAATAGCAAAAAATCCATCAATAGACAACAGGATGTTGTAATAAACACAAACATAAAATGATAAAGCACTGTTTAGTGCGTGGGCACACTTTCGATTCTGGTAAACGAGTAATACGATGCACAACGGTTAAATAATAGGAAGAAAGCGGATAAATTACAAATAAAAAAGCAAACTTACATCCTATACGCATTGATGGTTTTAGACATGTTTCAAAAATCGCTCTTGATTAAACATCCACCTTCGGCCGGCGATACCATTACCAAAAATATATAAGTACAACTTCCGCAATCTAAATTAAACGAAAATTCTTCATTACTCTCTTTTTTTTTAATATCCATTTAAAGGTAAAAAATCACAATACCCAAGTAAATAGTTTCTTGTATGTAGCCTACTTGATAGAGATAAACTTTCGCATAATCGAACTCGCATAATCGTATTTAGTTCGTTAATAGAGTAAATTTCATAATAGCCAAATCTCAATGAAGATACAAAAAAAACCTACAGGCAGGTAAAATTAATACTTGTCCTTTTATGGTTTAATTGCGTGAAATTTGATTGGGCTACACGAAACAGGAGAGGCTACATCCTGCTAATAGCACAGGAGAACTTTATTTCGATTTGGCACGTTCGCATATCAACACAAGAATTAAATCTCGAAAGAAAGTGACTCATTGTAATGTTGATGTATGTAAATCACGCCTCGGGTCAATTTCGCTGGTGAAATTAAGTAACGTTTCGAAGCTGCACTGAATGGTGTTTTCGACCTTGCTCTTGGAGGCTCGATTTTCCCCAGCTCGAGTTGCGTTGGAATGTCGCGATAAACGATTAGAAGTTGTTTATTTCGGGAACGGGTTTCAATGCGCTTTCTTTCGGCCAGAATGTAGTCCCAGGAATAGGGAAATTGTGATGTAGACGACGTTGATTCATGGTTGGGTGACGTTTAGCAATCGATAAAGATTTCGCTTTTAGACAATGCGGCGTATTTCTAGTTATCTTGTAGCTACTTACGGGTTGTTATCTAATCGAAATTCACTATTGTTTCGGCACTATATATTCCTGGAACATTTATATTTATTATTTATACGTAGTGGTTGTTTCTGCTTTTTGATTTTATTGACTTTTGACTTGGATTGCTTACCATTCTTTCACTTCAACCAGCATTGCGACGTTGCCACATCTTCCTTTCTCCAATATCGATTTCTTTTTAGCGACCAATATTTCAGTACCATTCGATTATAATTCAACAAAATGTTACTACTTATTTACTCTTAATGATTTCTTATTCATTTTCATATAAATATACTACAATTTTGTATTTAAAATTAATGATATATTATTGTTTATTCCTAATTAATAGGGATTTCTAAGAAATTTGGCTACGCTGTAATTTCGATGACAGGCCATTCTTTTTTTTTCTCTTTTTGTTTTTTTGTGCCTTATACTAGTTATTAATTCAGCCAGGTAAAAAGCAGCTACGTTAAAAGTGTTGCCTATTCATAAGAGAGGTGGCTCGTGGATTTTACTTCTGTTCTGAAAATAAACCACTGATATCTTACATGGAAACGATTTTATTAAAAAACAATTTAAACAATTCGCATTTAATAAATAAATACAATAAATATAATACTAATTACTGCTAATAATACTCAATCAAGGAGCATCAATAACAAATTGCACAATTTTATTCAGAATTAATACAAACAAATTACATATTTCAATTGAATATTGTACGTCTTATTAGATTGGATACTTACACGTATTTAACAAAAGAATTGTTTGGACAAAATTGGACATTACTTCGCTATTTATAGTAAATATTTCTGAATTTGACATTAAAAAATAATAAATATTTATTAAAAAAAGGTAAAATAAATCACAGTCAGAAATGTTTTACAATTAGCTATAAAAATAGTTCGGAATGTTACTATATCTAGGATCTTCGCGAAAAGATCGAACCAACATATTAAACATACCAGACAATTAAAACTTATTTGTTGACAAAAAGATTGAGACCGGATTTACATTATTATCTAAAAACAAATTTTGAACCTTAGCACCAAAGCTCAATTCTTCATAAAAAGTTATAAGAAACTAGTTCATATTGAATACTGAATGCAATCGATAGTTATTGAATTTACTGTTCACATTATAAAGTAGAATTAATTGAGCGTTTTGAGCGAAATATCTCCAAAACCTGCTCTTGTGCCAGGTTTCAAAATTCGTTCAACAAATCCGCATCTCACTGCTGTTAAGTACACATTTGATTACATTTGATACATCCCTCATCTAACTTTTAATTAAAACATTTTTACTTGTAGTAAGCTTGATAGGATAGAGATTGAAAGAGAAACATCTCATACAGGAAATATTAAGATTATGTCTACAATTTTATACATTCATATCCGCTTCTGTAAATAGGAAACTACCTACAACTGAATTTCGACTAGAACAAAATGATTGTATAGTGAAAATGAGTACATATTTATCTATACGAATATAGTTTACATGCTTTATGTATTTGATTTGAATATATTCAATCAGTCGGCTAGTTAGTTTAGTTGTAATTTTACATTGTTAGAGGGGATATGAATTCTACTGCACTGCATATTAATAAACATTTGTTGATTTATATTGTCTCGTAATTCTGTAAGCTAGCTGATGCTGTTTTATGAAAAGTTCAGCCGAATTACGATAGGAAAAACGTTGTCACGTGCTATTAGAGGGTGTGCATTTTCTTTTTATTTTCTCTCAAAACTATGGTTTTATCTTTGATATCAATGGCGGTTCTTCGTTCGCTAATTATAATAACCAAACTGTAAAACACCGGTGCCATACATACCTGTACAAATATCACACAAGAAATTACTCACCCCAAAAATAACGAAAATTACACAGACGCCCGTCTGAACCGTCGACGGAGGAAGCGCAAATCTTCGATAAATTACATTATAAATTATAAATTTTCTATATACAAGTATTCGCTATTTAAATTTAACATAACAACAGGCGACCATGGAACATAGCAAATTGTCGCTGTGCATACATTTGCATTGAAATGTAAAATGCAATCGAAATGTTAGTGTTCTGTTCAGATTTTTCGTAGCATAATAAATATAGCGTTTTCTAACATAAGATATGCGCTTCCTTAAACATAATACATACGCAATAATTAGTCTTTAGACTGCAAAAATTACATGTATTGTACACCACATTAAATTGAATAATGGCCCTTTTCGAAACCAGAGATGCAAAAATTCTGGCAATCTAAAGACCAACAGAACAGATCTCCAGGTTCCAGTAGCAAGTGAGGATCTACAGCAAACGAATTACTATCACGATGTCGAAGTTTGCGTTCTAGTTCGGCTGCGAGCCCGCTTGGGTATCGAAGTCGATGACGAAGTGGAGCCGGGAGCGGAAGGAGCGGTGGCGTAGCGTTGGGGCGACGGGGGTTCCCCGGGTTGCCTCCACAGCCGCGAGGGCGTGCGCCTCGACGCCGCGGAGTCGCCGGTTTGGCTGGGCGTCCGGGCCTTGCGGATGGGCAGCGATTGCGATTCAGTCGCACTGGAACAAACGAGCGAATAAACTGAATATTTCGATGAAAAAAATAGACTTCTAGCAGAAGTAAATGTTTGGAATGGTGAGGTAATTGTATGATTTGTATTATGTAATCTGTTTTCTTACCTGGAATTGCTGATAGCGGGCGTGAAAAATATAAATAAACTATTACAAGTACTGTAACCATTTTTTTTTCTATATACACATAAAAAACAAGACGAGCTACTACTCTCATAAGGTCACTTGAAAACATCTAAATATTTCTCTAATATAAAATAAATTAATAGAAATTATTTTGCATATTGAAAGCGAATTGACTAATTTGCATAAATAACAGTAAATAAAGTACTACCATATATTACTGTAACTAGATAATTATTTACAGTAATTTATAGTTATAGTTTTTAAATGAATATCACAGGGTCTATTTTTATGTATTAAACACTTAAATTTATTAAAATATATCGAATTTGTTGCAAGGTTCAATTTGCTAATACATTCAACAGTTTCTTTCTCTCCTTATGTAACTCATAGAATTTTAAATTTCTTTTTAATTACTGAATTCAACGTTGTAACAAATCAAAAAATTATCTACTCTACTAGATAAGTTGAAATTGCTGATTGTAGAGTAATTTAGCGTTGAGTCACATTAATTAGAATTATATTAAGAAATAACCGAACAGGAGTATAGTAGGTGTAGGATACATAGAAGGTTAATGCTACACAAAATAACAATGCCAAGAATTAAATCAGCTAGTACTACCTTCCCGATTCTGAAGCTGGCGTCCCAACCGACAAAGGCGATTATCAAAAGCAGCATAAACAGAACAGAGGATAAAATTATTTGAGTTTTTTTCATATAATAAATTATTGTTAATTAAAGTGAATTGTAAGAAATTTTGTATTTAATTTGTTAGCTATGGGAAGTACTTACTTTGTAAATAAATATGAATGATATGGTAAAAAATTGGTATTATGAAATCAATTTGTGTTAAAATATACTGTGCACTTTAAAATATGTGCAGAAAGCAAATTAAATAAGAAAATATATAAATAAAACATAGTAAGAGATAACAAAAGAAATGTGAAAATAGCCAAATTTTCGCAAAAAAATTAATCAATACTAAAAGATGTTGCACCCGGAAAATGGAAGCATTGTAGATGAATGTACAGCTCCATAAATAATAATTAAATTAAGGGTAGAAGAAAAATGAAGTAGTGATATAAGCAGATTATAAGATGTGTGCAATTTTATATTCTCTGGCAGTCTTTACCTGACTAGAGATCCAGCATTACAGTCAACTGGCGAACCGTTTAGAAGTGATGGGCCAGCTGATAGTGGCCGAATCTTAAAAAAGATAAATGCATATTGTAACAACAATGTTAAAAAACTAGCTACACAATCAATCAATTTTGTAACAAACAGTTTTCTAGATGCCTAGAAAGTAAATTTCCAAAAATTAGGCATTTTGATCACCATCAATTTCCTCTAGACTCGACCACAACGTGCATACAGCTAGGAGTCAATCAACAAAGATGATTCCTTACCCTTTCGGTTTGGGTGGCGGCGTTGCAGGTCTGGCTGTCGCACGACGTGGACGCCGGCGCCGAGCTGGCGTGGTAGTTGTCCTCCACCAGCCGCACCATCTTCTCCTGCAGCGTCTGCACCGTCTTCTCCTTGTCCTCGAGCTGGCCCTGCAGGAACAGAACCTGCCTGCGCAGGTCCACCAGCTCGGTCATCACCTTGCCGTCCTCGGCCGCGGCGGCGCCCCCTTCGGAGCCGAGACTGTTGAAGATCCCATTCATCAGGTGCTGACTATCGAATGGGTTGTGAGCGTCTGACTGGAAATTAAACCAAAGTCATAATCTGGGCATAAGTTGTTGGGGTTTGAAGCGAGGTTGAAGTGTATGCTTACCCTCGACAATTCCTCTTCAGTGGTCTAATAGCAAGGCGGGATTGATACAAACACACAAAAAACATGCAAAAGAAAAACATAAAATGAGTTAATTTGAGGTGGTGCACAAATAAGAGTAAGAGACTCGAGTGAGTGTAGTAGGCACCTCGTTAAGTATCCTCCGGAGCTTCAGCAGGAGCGTCTTGATGCCGACGATGTCCTGGGTGATGGCCGTGTGGCTGGCGCGGTCCAGCCGGATGCTGTCGTCGGAGTCGTAGCCGCAGGCTGAGGATAAATTGGCGACCCTGCCGTGGCGGACGGGGCTGTTGGCGGCCGAGGGCCGGGAGAACCGCGCCAGGGACTTGGGCGAGTCGACGGTGGAGTTCGGGGTGCTCACCCGCGACGAGAGCAGCCGCGATCGGGACGTCGAGCTGCAAAAGAAAGCCTATTTTTTAGTCGATTTTAGGGACATGCTGTATGTTTTAACGTACGTAGAACGGCTGCGGGTCGTGGAAGAAGTGTCGCTAGTCGATGTGGCTACATTTACACTGTTGACCGTGTTATTATTTTTAATTCCCGGTTTTCTTGCGGTCGAGAGAGATCTTTTGAACCGTAATTCTGTGGTTCTGTTTATCCGTATAAAGTTACTTTTATTACTATTATTCATACCTGTACTTCGACTCTATTCGACATACTTATTGCATTAAAAAAATAAACAATCTTCTACTTAAAATCTGCACAAATCACGACTATCCTAAAGGATGAATCAGATATTATTACCACGAACAGTTTACTAGATATGCATCAAACTGTCGCTCTAACTCACCCTGTAGGCTTATCGACATTTCATTTTATTATCATGATACTGATCGTATGTACAAAAGGCAAGGCACTTGAATTTCCATTTATTGTTGAACTCATTTTTTCGACAACATCGCGATATCGGGCATGCCGAAAAACTGGAATAGCCGATGGGGGTTCGCTTTAGCACGTCGTTTTCATCCTGATTCCGTGAATACGGAAGACGGCGACGTCGGCCGTCGCGACGCAGCGCCATTTATCGATTTTACATAACGTTGTGGTGTGAAAGGTTAGAAAACTATCGGCACACTTTTATACGAACGTAAATAATTCCCTAACCTTCTTTCTGTGAATTGGGTTGGGCAAATGTGGTTGTTATTTACATGACTAATTATAGTTAATTGTTCGATTTCAAAATTTGTAGGTAAAATTTAAGCTTATCTAGTGCAGATAAAAGTTATCGTACGAGTGTAAAGTACATACTTGAATACGCACAAATTGCATACAGTGGTTAATAGACTAAAACTGATACTGAGTAATGATAGCGAGTATCTCACAAAAAAAGGATAATTTATTGCCTCTATTAAAAAAGTAAATTTGAACCAATACAAAAATTTTAAGCACATCTATCAAGACTATTATAGCTGAAATAGGCCAATATTTCTTCTGAAATAAATAATTTATCATCATTAAAAATCAATTTTGAATGATTGCATCGTGCCGCCGAGGTATATGTGAAACGATAGTAGTTTTTATCGAATTATGCGGAATACAAATGTTAGGAACAAAACGCAATTAACAGTAAATTACAAAACACCAATGTTGCAGAATGGGAAAAATAATAATCAAGATCAATGACTCTGTTCCACTAACTTGACCGCGGATTGTGCTCGATGGGAGCGTTAACACCAGATAAAAAAAATTGTGAATCATGAAAATAAAAGATGTAAACAGCGTTTAGAAAAAGGATTTTGTTTCTAATTTAAATCCTATATCATTTGCTTGTTTTTCTAATGATGCATAGATTAACTTTTTAATTAAAAATAACTTTGATGTATCAGTAAGGTCGCCAATAACTAGATTTTTGTAATTAACATGCCTCTCCATATTTAGCAAGCAAGGTTCCTTTGAGACTGCAAAAACTTGTGTGACTGTAAAATTGTACTCTCAGAGTAGAGGATTATTTGAGCAGTCAAATTTGAATGCTGAGATTCAACGAGAGGAAACTCCAATGGAGAAGACCACGACTTTTGTTTTATTTATTTTTTTTCAAAACCGTGTGTTCTAAGAAGGCGCGTAATGAAATTTTTATTTTTTTCTCTGGCCAAATAAGGCCGCAATTAATTTTTAAAGTTTGAAAAACGTCACACAATCGTCATACACTCTGCTCCAATCAAAGCGAGAGTTTCAAAGAGAAGTCACATTTAGCAAGTTTGCCACGTTTCCTATTACTCTTCTTTAGTCCGCAAAATGTGCGTTTTTTGTATATTTATTGCAATAAACATTTTCTGATTTATCCATTTCTTCCATTACCTAATGCATAATTCGATATATTAATATAGAAATAACATCTTCATCTGTATAAATTGTAACCGATTTTCGTGTTAAAAACACAAATAATGGACCTGAAAAATTTATTTGGCAACATTCTTGTCAACTTCAATATTATCAGTAAAGTGTTTTGTGCCGAAATGCAATTCGTGTAATTTGTTTTGTGCATTTTTCAGAAAAATCTGACAAATGACAGTTTGATTTTTGTTCGTTTGTGTATTCTTTGTTACCGCGTTCGAAAATTCATACTATTTACTTATACAACAAGACGTGAGTGGTTTATGATTGGTTGATAAGGTATGAGTCAAAACCCCAAATTTTCAAATTTCAAAGGGCTATATCTTTTTAATTATAACACATTTTGAGCAACTGAAAACGGTTTTGAGCTCTAATAAATCATTTCTAATCGTATCTTTTGCCGAAATCCGCTTATCTCACATCGTGGTCTTCTCCATTTAGTGTATGGAACAGAGAACATCTTTAGTTCATTTCAGAACAATCCCTTCGGCTCATTAATTTCGTAATACACTCAGGAACAGCAAAGCGCAGTTACGCATTTAAATTTATTCAAATTTTTATGTAAAAATCTTATCGCAACAACGGCCGTAAGAAATCGCAGTTCGGATTTTCCGGTTATGTGCGCAAGATAATATTAATTAGAAAAAAATGCTCGAGCGATAGATAAACCGCCGTTTTTTAGAAAGTTAATAACGATATTTTTTCTTTCTTCCATTACGGGCGAACGATGAGCAATAAATACGGACCATTGTTGCGTGTTATTACGGCAAAAATAATGTTATTAAAGCATCGAGATAAAAGCAGCAGGTATTTTAAGTGGGATGTGTAGTAATGCTTCCTGAAAAACGAAAGTAGGTTCGCATTGTTCGAGATTCAATGTATAATACAAACGAGAAAAACACATTTATATTTGTAATAATAAAAAATTCATTTAATTGAAATCTGGGGAGTTTTAGTTTAGTAACTTAAAAACCGTTATAGTCTATTCATAAATGAGGAGTAATCCGCCGTCGCGATCCTTGCAAAACCAATACAGGGTGAACCATCCAAGTAATATTAAAGTATTATCGTGGACATTATTTTTAGTCAATTGATTGATTTATTACTTCGCCTCGTTTATGAATAGACTATAGCAAGAGTGAAAGATTGTTAATTTAGCAACAAAATGGCCAGCCGAGAGCGAGTGATTTCGTATCTAAATAAATTGTGCGCGTTATCGCGTAAATGCCTCATTTTCTGTAACTGCACCGAAAGAAACGAACTACAGAATGGAAGAGAGAACAACAAATTGAGCCGCACTGTTTGCATTATCTAACGACAGTTACAGCTTGATTGTAGCGAGTTTTTGCTTCAGTGATCGCCGGGTTTCTTTGTTGCAGAAAGAAAAGAATCCGTCAGATATAAAAAAATAAACCATTCTGTGCGTGCTGAACGTTACGTGAAGTAACATTTTGATTGAATTGTTGCAACCTTGTACTATATTTTTTTTCTTCATAAAAGAGAACGCCCCACTTGCGTCAAGTTATCGCAATTCGAATGACACACAGCTAATCGAATTTTCTAAATTTATTATCGGAAGCATCTCGACTTCCTGCGCGAAATATTAATGGATTAATTAGTTAATTCGTTAATAAATAGAGTGGGCAAACCTGTTAGGTGCCCACGTACTTGTCGATATCAAGATTTGCATTTTACTTCTAATAAAGAAAGTTTTTCTAGTTCAATTTAAATTAAATCGAAGCGAATAATAACGTAAAATCTCCAAACTTTCTCGATAACCAATATATTTGCGTGGAAATTGATTTTGCAATGGTTAATTTCTACCAGAGGAAAACCATCTGGGATCTAAGAAACATAATTTTCTATGCAACAATAATGAAAAAAGTGGCAATAACGCGCGTAATGATCGAATAAAATATTAAATAAAAATTTGTGGGGAATTTAAAAGAGCGGGAATGCGCGTGTTTGTAAAATGAGGTGCACCTGTTATGCATTCCTCAAAAAACAGCCGATGATTTGTAAAAAAAATAGTTTTACTATTATGATAACAAGATTACGCACATGCCATCATGTTGGCTCATTATGTAGTAAACAATTACTGTAATATTTTCATATAAAGAGTGACAATTTTTTTAAGATTTAATGCAGAACAAGCTTTTATCAACCCTCAAATAGATAATAAAAAATAGCAACCCCCCAAATTGTTGCACATCATTGGATAAATACTAAAAATGTCTTGTCAATAATATAAGTTGTAAAGTACCTATTGAGACTGGTAAAATAGACATTATTATTTGTTTATTATAAATAATCGTTGAATAATTTACTTAATTCCCTTACACTCGATGAAACTCCATTTTCAATTGGACTTTTACTTTAATTATATTGATGTAATTACATAAAATTTAGTCGACCTTCCCAACTTCCTATTAAATCACTTTCTACAACGCCATGTTTCTTACAATTTAGTGATATTTTTAAATAAATATGTGCGTATTCTACATTACTGAACTATAATATAAGGGATGAATGCTTGCCTATGTTGAACAATAAGAAGATATTTTTTTGTACTAACTTCTCACTACATCTTCACCTGCTTGTCTCCAGGTGACCAATCTCATACCTGGTAATGAGGGGGTGGAAAAATAAACAATATTTCACAAAAACCCCTTGCAGAAAAAATATACATGGACATTTAAAGGACTTATAGAAGATATGCACCAGTAACTTACCCGTTTTGATATCCGATTTTGACTGGTATAAATCCATTAACGCTTTTCATATTATTCACTTTATCTTTCATACTTTTCACGGAATTGCTCATAATAAGCCAGTCGGGCGGGCTAGCGATAAATCCGCCAATAAAACGAAACTTATCGACGAAAACAATAAATTGTAACTATACGTAATCCCGGCGTTTCCATCGTCACCGATTCTATTTACTTATCTATAGAGCGTCGAGCCGAGACGCGTCGAGCGCAGCGAAATAAAATTTACTTTATCCAAAGAAATCGGCGTGTACCGGTACCGCGATTCGACCGTCCACCACGTCCACCTGCGGCGAATATCGTTCCACCTGTCACTAAATTGTAGATACAGAAGGTGCTAGATAGTACAACACGGTAAAGCGCTTTTACGACGTTGCCGCAGTCGATAATTCCGGAGTTTAGCGATATAACAAGAGCTTCTACGTGTTTCTCGTTTCGAGATAAGATTGTAATTTGTCCACCCCTCTCATAGGCTAATTTTAATGGTAAGGTGATAGGGAGTCTCCCTCATAGTGAAGGGTGAGGTTTGGATGAAAATACCTGTTTAATTAATTACGGTTTCACTATTATTTCCCTTCTTTATGTTTGCGGGGGAAAAAATTCTATAGGATAAAACCATTAAAAAAATAATGCAAGAATACAGGATCGAAAGTTTCCCCGTTCCTTCATTAATTTTATGTATTCGTGACATAAAAAGATACTTGTATAAATATGAGAATACTTTTAGCTCACCCTATATTTAATTAAACACTACTTTCATCATCACTCAGACCTTATTTAGATCTTTATCTTCGTCCCATTCATTAATATATCCTTTTAACTGCAACAATCAGCTTACCTTCTCTTGTGTTTATCTGGTCCTCTGTACGAATCCGTCATGAAAACCGAATTCCAATCCTTCCCTCCTTTGAGCGCCTCCAGCGTCTCTTCGCTATTCTGCAATGTATCGTTCATTGATGGATATCCACTGCTGTGCCTGCAATGAAACAATCATATATAACAACCTAATTTATTTATTGTTAGCTTCGAAACTCACGCTTCGCAATCATCCAAACCGCTGCTTTGGCTGTAGAAATCCATCATCAGATCATCGCTGGCGATGCTCTCGCAGGGCGATAAGGTGTCCAAAGAGCCGGTCCTGTTTTGGGAGAATCTCTTGTTTTTGGCGCCCAATGGGCTACTCTCCACGCCCGCTAGATTCCTCCTTCTTTGCTTAGGTGTGGATTCCATCAGCGTTTCAGTGCTATTGTCGTTCGCCAGGTGGTGGGAATCCTCGAAGATCAGAGCCGGTTGATCGGCAATCTCGTCGTCTATCAAGAAATCGTCCTTGCCGCCTATTCAACGAATAATAGAGCAATTAATACAGTACGATTTTCGTATGTTAATTAAAGCTTACTATTATTTATGTTATCATTATCATCGGATATCGATAGCGAGTTGGAAGCGTTGGTTGGAGTGCCGGGGCTAGGCGGGGTGAGTTTCTCGTTGATGTCCTTGGAGTTGGACGAGCTGCGTTGTAATTTCCTGCGAAGATCCTCCGATTCGGAACAACTGATACTGTCTGGAGATAGAAGCGTTTCGTCGTCCAAAAGCGAGCCTAAAGACACCAATAAATAAGGGTTAGTTAATAAACTCTGCACATAATTTCTGTTGAAAGATCATGCGAGTAGTTTGGCGACTTACTGGAATTGCTAGCGGCTGCGAGGGCGGCGAACTTGGGATCTTCTATTGTTAGGGTGATGTTTTGGATGTTTTTAGGCGCTGGGTGGTTGTACAGCGAGTTGTTAACGAGGTTTTGGAACGTGGAGGCGAGGAAAGCGTTAGAGAACGCTGATGCAGGGACATTCGGTTGATCTTCGGAGCAATTTCTGTCTCTGCTTTCGTCGCTGGAGCTCAACGAAACGCTCACATCGTCCGCCATCGCTTCTCCACCAGCCTAAAAAATAGGATAATTATCAATCAATGGAAACTTATCATCAGTAACCATTCTTAATATAGTTATATACAAAACAAGTTAATCTATTTGTGACGTAGTAAATTTAAGGTGACGTGCATCTAACTTTGTTTTGCATAAACTATATTAAGGACTTTACCACTGCAGCCGTCCAGTCACTTGACTATTTGTCCCCTTATGAGTTTGCAGGAGAAACCTGCTTCTCAATACCCACAAATCTAAGCTATTTTCAAATAAACCTACCCATTCCTGTTCGTCGGAGCTGAGCGGGCTCGAATCCCCGCCGCACTTCAATTGATTGGTTCTCGATTTCAAAAACTTCGGCTGCTGCACCGTCGGCTTGATGAAGGGCTTCTCGCTCCTGAACAGTTCATTGTAAGTCTTTTCATCCTCTCCGTAATCGTCGCTGAAGCCTTCCGACGACGTCTTCGACGTGCTCCGCAGCCGCTCGGAGCGGCTCATCATCTGCCGTTGGTAATCCGCCGCCCGATCTCTCACCAAATGCGACGAATGATATGAACTAAAACATGATTGAATCGTTAGATTTCTCTCAACAGATCTACAGAATCGTTCAGAACTTTACAAAGCGTTATTCGATATAGCATAAATTTATAAGAGTGTTCAGAACGGTTCGGAACAGATGCGTACTTGGTTCGTTTCTCCGGGGTGGAGTGGAACGCGCTGGGCAATTGGGGCAGCGGCGGGGCGGAGGCGCTGTCGCAGGAGTCGTTGGAATCGTTGGCGTCTCTGACGTCGAAGGTGTTGCAGCCAGTGGCCACCACCTCCAGGCTTCTGGGCTTCGGCGCGGCGGTTCGTCTCCTGCGAGCCCCGAAGGTCGGGGACGATTCGAAGTTGTCGAGGCCTCTCATCACCGGGTCGGCGTCTCCTGGTGAAATGATTTCGCGTTTAAATAACAAGCATGTTGGGGACAAAAGGGCGAGACGCATTGGAAAGGTTTCGTTCGAATAGGAGGGATTATGCGGATTAAATAACGCCGCTCAGGGTTGGATCAATTGGGGTTAAACATACATAAACTGCTTTATATGATTTTCTACATATTGGTTAGGGTAGTGATTGAGTAATAAGCAACTCACTGCTAATGTGACTTCCTAATCCAGAATCCTCTGTTAAGGATCCATCTTTGGAAGACGTTTCTTCGGGATGATGCTGGTACATGCCGGCTACCCTTCTGTTGTTGTTGGCCAAGGTTTTTGCTGTTTTCGTTTCTATTACTCTGATCGGTTCGGGTCGGGGTAGTTGCGTCGATTGCATTGTGTATTTACCGATCTGTAACAATCACAATGGAGTGAGAATCGAATAAAGTAGTGAATCAATCGGTGAATGCAAAACAATATTTTATAATTTCTGCAGATAGAGGTGGGATTTACCTGTGCAGGAGGCTCTTTGTGTATTTTGTTCCTATTGTTATTGTCCGTAGGCATGACAGTTCGAGTAAGAGCAATGGGCTTTTTAACGAATTGATTGTGTTTGTTCTGATTAACAATTTCTGGTGGCTTGTTCACATCCGCCACTTTATTGAACCTGGTGTTCTGGGAGCTCCTGAAAAGAAAATAACCGATTATTAAATTATACTCTGCTATTTTAAATAGTACTAGTGAGTAGTGCTGTCCTAAAAAATAAATTCAAACACCGCTTTATGTTTTACCTCGGTCACAACACGAGACAGCGATAAAAAGAGCAATTAATCCGACGAAAATCTAAAAATACAGAAACTTACATACCGACTTGTCGCCCGAAACCTCGAAATTCATTAAGTACTTATTTTTAAACCATCAATTATCGGATATATTCGTCTACGAGTTTTCTACTCCGTACGGAGTACATAAATACTTCCTTCTATTTAGTAAAAAAAAGCGATTCAAACTGTTTCGGGACAGTCGGAAAAAGATTTTTAAATATAAGCTGGACTACCTTAAAGTTGTAAAAATAAACGACCTGTCCGCTTGCATCTGGCACAAGCATATATTTCCACCTATCTGATCCGGAAGAAACTCAAAGGCTTATTTAAATGGACAGTTAATTAACCATCGCTCGAACAAGACAAGTTCTGTAAATTGCATCTAATGCAATTCCATCCTAACATCATGACCAATTAATTAATTAACTCACAATTGACAGCCAACCCCAAATTAGTAATTTTTCTAGTGACATTTATCTTATTAAGTTCCCCACAAACTCACCTAAACCCAAATCTAGACACCTTGGTGGCGTTGGCCTCTTTCTTGGGCGGCGCCAGCCGCGGCGTCGATCGCCCGGTGGGCGCCGCGTTCGCCGTCAGGGCGTCGGTGTCCCGGGCGTCGTTGCCGTTCCTGTCGTAGGCGTCGTCGATGGCGGCCGCGTTGCCGGCCAGGCGGCGGGCGGCGGTCGCGTTGGCCGCTATGGAGGGCGCCGGCGTCGGGCGCCGGAAGCCGAACGACATGGCGACGCCCTTGGTGGCCGGCGCGACGCCCACCGTCGCCGTCGTTTGGACCAAACGCTGCTGGCGCTTGTTGGTGTCCTGCGGGATCATCGGCGAGTGGAGTTTGTTGTTCTCGTCGTCCGGACTCTGGAAATAATGGAGAATGGATTAGATTGGGATTGTATACAGGAGATGTGGAGGCTTCTGTGTGTACTGGTATAGTTTTTTAGTATATGATGCTCAAGGTAAGCCGGCAATGAGATCAGATTAGGTGATGTCATATCTGCCGATTTCTTGTATAGGGTGTCATTAATTTTATTTATTTATCAATCAATTTATGATTGATGGTAATCAACAACAAATTATCCTATTAAAGCGTAAATTAATTAAGTAAATCTCTAATTATCCTAGTTTGTATATAAGATTAATTAGATCTAAATTGTACATACACTTCAAGCGCCTTCGATATATTGTAATTACCTCTTTAATTACTTACATTGTTATCGATTGGACGAGCGTTAAGTTAGCTTAGAAAGCAAGACAAAAACTAAAAAAAGCGTTATTTATTGGCGAACATTTGTATTGTAAATTCTCAGATACAGCAAGAGAATAAATTAAGAATGCGTCACGTTAATTAAAACCGAACAACTTCCTCAGATATAAAAATTTTATTTTCATGTTTTTATCGATTAGCTGTGAAAAATGCGAAGTCCGAATTTAGTCAGTTTTTTTTATAAAAGAAGTCAACATTAAGTTTCATTTAAGTATAAAATAAACACTATAGATATCACAAGGTATACTTAATAAATATATGTACAAAATTTTTGTATAATGGGCCGTTAAAAAACGCAATTTAAGATCTATCAAAAATTTGCATAGTACAAGATGAAAGCACAATTCAACAACTTTAATTTGCATGTAATGAAATAACGTAACAGAGCGTAGAGCATCCTGCAGATTATGTTCATATTTGATTAGAATACCAAGCCGACCATTACATACGGTAATTGAAATCAATTACAACAAAAAATATTTCTTTCGAAACGGTACCGATGGCTAATTACCCTCGAAACGACCCGCGAAAAGAATCCCAATCATCCTCATTCCCATGGCATCGCATCGCTGGGAAATTCCATTCGAAAAGCGAGAATTTTCGCACATTCGCGCGAATAAATCGGGATAAGTGCACAATGGATTTCTCTTCTGCCTTCTCACGCAGGAAAGGTTGAATGTCGATCGATAGGTCGGTTCGAAACGAGTGGTCGTTGCTCGTTTCTGACTCTCGAATCATTCGGAATAATTATTGAATAACAGTCATGTCAAGAGGAGCTCCCATCCTCATTCATGTTCGCTTCGAACGGCTACGGCAGTCACGACTTCGTAAGGTGCTCGGTGCATTGTTTTCTTCAGCGGCGCACCGAATTGGAAATACAACAATTTGAGTGTAAATGGAGAAGACCACGATGTGAGATACGCGGATTTCGGCAAATGATACGATTAGAAATGATTTATTAGAGCTCAAAACCGTTTTCAGTTGCTCAAAATGTGTTATAATTAAAAAGATATAGCCCTTTGAAATTTAAAAATTTCGGGTTTTGACTCATACCTTATAAACCAATCATAAACCACTCACGTCTTGTTGTATAAGTAAATAGTATGAATTTTCGAACGCAGTAACAAAGAATACACAAACGAACAAAAATCAAACTGTCATTTGTCAGATTTTTCTGAAAATTGCACAAAACAAATTACACGAATTTCAGTTCGGCACAAAACACTTTACTGATAATATTGAAGTTGACAAGAATGTTGTCAAATAAATTTTTCAGGACCATTATTTGTGTTTTTAACACGAAAATTGGTTACAATTTATACAGATGAAGATGTTATTTCTATATTAATATATCGAATTATCCATTAGGTAATGGAAGAAATGGATAAATCAGAAAATGTTTATTGCAATAAATATACAAAAAACGCACATTTTGCGGAATAAAGAAGAGTAATAGGAAACGTGGCAAACTTGCTAAATGTGACTTCTCTTTGCAACTCTCGCTTTGATTGGAGCAGAGTGTATGACGATTATGTGACGTTTTTCAAACTTTAAAAATTAATTGCGGCCTTATTTGGCCACAGAAAAAAATAAAAATTTTATTACGCGCCTTCTTAGAACACACGGTTTTGATAAAAAAATAAAAAAAAAAGTCGTGGTCTTCTCCATTTTAGATGCTCGCTTTTGCCTGAGGATGGTCGTAAGATACCGAAACTAGTTGCCATTCGTTCTGTAGAAGAAACTTTAATTTTCCACTTTGCAAACAGGATTGCAATAGCAATTTTAACTTTTTCTTCGAATGATTGCTGTTTTTAGCCAATTCTGAAGTTGTTTGTTACAATCGTGCGTAAATAATATTGAAAAAAACCAACACACATTTTACTATTAACTCGCAGGCGCCAATTTTAACGGCAATAAGTACCTTTCTTTCCATTTACCTACATACCTAGATTCTTGTATTTTACAACAAAAACGTTATTACTGATTAATTGCAGGAAGCTATTTATTTATGAAGTTAATTTGGTATGTAAATATCCGTTTTTTCGATTCAATCTCGGCAGATTTGAATCGCCATTACCAGGTCACTAGCTTATAATTTAACATTGCCTACATTACATTATTGTAGTATACTTATCTGCATCATCATGCATTTAATGAAAAAAAAGTAACAGGAAAAATTAACGAACTAACGCAGAAAAACTTTCTAATATACATTTCGCGTATTTTAACCAAAGAATGATTCGTTGTTTTGAATATACAGGCGGTTCTCTAAAAGGTTGCAGTTTGTTAAATATAACTATAAACTTTCATTAATTATAATTTTATAGCTCGCTCTTATGGCTATAACGTTGATTGCTTTTTAGTGTTTACTCGATTTATTCACAGTTAATCAAAGTATGAAACGCAATGAGACAGCTCAGAAATAGAAAAATGAAAAACCGGTATGTACAGAGCGATAAGAATAGCAGCAGAAGTCTGCAGCTATTATTGTTGCACTGTAAGCAAAATTTCGAAACTTCTTATTAGAATAACAATAATATTTTGCGAATAAATTAAAATATTTATTCAATTCAAGTAGGTTTTATGTAAAAAAATGTAAAACCGGACCGTAAATAGGAGAGTACGTGGAAAATTCACCACAAACCAAACCAATTTCCTGACGCTAAAAGCTCGCCCTGTGCACAAAATCCAATTACAAGGATACAGTGGATTTCTGTTTGCTCGAATCTCGGCAATTTCAATCGCACGAATATAAATTTAGCGTTGCATGTTTGCGAGTACAGCGCATTGCAAAAGTACTGCTTCATATCTGTCACTCTCTTAAGAAATCCTCCGGTATTCTAAACAATTTAAAGGCTGTTCCGTGCATAATTGAATAAAAAGTTCATGCCAACGTTGCACAACAAGCAGCCAGTGTCGTTCGGTGGTTACCTTAAAGGTATTCCATCTATTATAACTATTTGCGAAATTAAAAATGTAAACTCATAAATTTAGAAGATACCATACGTCCGGCAAGTTGCAGTTGCTGTAAATTGCATAGGAAAGGAATACATATATCTAATTATTATCCAAAGAACGCTTGGCTGCGAGCGAATGGGAAATACAAATGAAATTCAAAGTGGCAGTGTCAATACCGTTATCACAGCAGCATAACAAAAAATATATTCAAGGATATAGTCGGGCAGCATTTCGCTTGAATGTTTCTTGTTCTGAACGTTCAGTAAAACGTAGAAATTGTAAAAAAATAACCTTGGCTTATTCCGTAATGTAATTACTTATGAACTGTAAACTTTTTACCAATTACAGATCATCGTTGCAACATCGCAAAAGTTTTGGGTTATCCAATAAAACGAGATTGAAAATGCTTGCATATAATTATACGCTAGGCGTTACATGGGATTATTATGAATTTTATAGTAGCCCACGGCCACTATTTTTAAATGAATAGTTCCGAATGAAGAAAGCTGTATAGTCATTAGATTTTTTTAACAAAGCAAACTTGTAGGTTTTAAGTATCGTGATTCAATCGAATTTAAAGACCAAACCTACTCTTATAGGGTGTTACATAAAACATACAAATGGATAATTTAAAAGATAAATATTGTATGTAGAGCTCATTGCAAAGAACAGATTTGTAGATAACAGAATTTTTATGAGCCTATATTTTTTTTAATTTATGGAGTAATAAAATACGGACCTGTCGCATGAAAGTTTTACAAACCCATTGTACTATCAAAACATCGAATTAATGTATGAAAATCAAACGTTTCTCGTTTACGTAATTCGCGAATGTTCGAATTTTATTCAATTTCTTCTCTAATTGCGTCTGGTTCGTTATTTTATTATAATCGGCCAAATTAATTGAATTGGCAGGTCAGTGATTTAGTGACCACAACAGATGTTCGAATAATGCGAAGAATATACCGTAGACCTATAATTTATTTGTGAAAATAATTTCGTTCCTCGATTGAAGAATTTTTGTGCATATACAAGGTGTTGCTCGAGTAGCCTAACAACAATTAGAGAAATTTTTCAAATACCATTAAATTATAGTCCTAATTAAAATGTATTGCGGAGAGATTAAAATAGCTATTGAATAAATAAGGGATCCTCTTATAAAACTCTCTTTATAAGAACTACCTTATAAGTGGTGGGTTTTGGGAAGAAGATTTATTTGAAAAATTAATCTTTGATTGACCTCTGGCATTTCCACTATTCATCAAACACCCTGTAACAATCCGCTCGAGTCTAATTGTAAATTAAATTTCGAACATGAACCTATCGTCATATTTCAGAAGCGATGAGGAAGGAAGATTCTAACGCCATTAAATTATCACAATTCTTTACGGTCCAACAACTTTGTCTATTAAACGTTTTAAGGTTCATTAACCAGAAAGTACCTAGTTCATTAAGAAAAATCAACAGATGGTACATTGGATACGGTCGTTTTATTACAAACGTAACGTTCAGTTACATGTGAACTATGTATATATGATGGCCCCAAGCATTCATATGCACTTGAAGGTTATGACCAATTGCAATGCATCATAAGATTATACCGAGTGATTGCTGTAAAGGCAATTTATTGCCGATGAAGTATTAAAAAGGGTGGAGTTCAATTGGTCCCCGCGGTCAATTTTACCCAAATATAATCCTTTTTCGACTCGAAAGCTATCAGTCAATTGGTCCCCAATACCGGATTAAGGGTTTCTAGGAAGGACCGATGGGAGTATTTATAATTTCAAAATTCTCTGGCAAATTTCGATTATGTATTTTCATTTCGTAGTACAATTTAATGAGGATTTTATGATTAGTGGAAATTTTTTGACTTCTGTCTTTTTTTTCTATTTCAATATAGGGAAAATCCCATCCCTTCCAGTATACTTCTAGAAAATTAGGTGTACTTTTCATAATAACAAATTTCGATATTGTAAAATATCAAGGTACTTTACTCTTGAGCAAAATTCACATTTTTTGACATACCTCGTATAAGATTGATAAAATTTGATTTTTAAGGTTGCATCTTGGATTTTACATCATGCAGAACTTTTTGTGAAGAATAACTATTTCGTAAAATTAATAATAAAGTTTCCCATATGTTGACAACTATTTTTTGAAATCCGTTCGTATATTAAAACTAAAAATAATTCTTTTTTTGTACGAAATGTTTGTTTTAATATATATTATACCAATTGTATATATTTTAAATTACTAATGCTTAGATATTAAATATTTTTTAACACTAAAAGCTGCATTTTGTGCAAATTCTCTCAGCTATGTAAGTACACCAGAAGATGTTAGCCAAAAATGGTAGTTATTCATGCAATGTAAAATCTTATCTAATCGGATTAGGAATATTTTGACCGCAGGGACCAATTAGCCCATTAAATTATGAAACTGGGGACCAATCGACCTGTAGGATTATGAAACCCCGCTGACAAAAATAACCGTGGGGACCAATTGACCAACACCGATTAAAAAACATTATGGAATATATCCCGATAGTTCACCAGCAACTGAGCAAAGCCCGATGGACAGTGAAGTTAATAAAGTCGAAATACAATAAGACAATTACGGTGGCTAGTGTAGCGTAAAAAATCGTATATTTGATTTGATTATGGGTTCCAGATAGGGAGAGACTACAGGCCGACTAACGGTAACGCTAACTCTCGATCGCATTGATCATAAAAACGTTACTGCGGCGTGTGGCCATTAGTTTAAAAGGCCTATGTGGTTCAAATTTAATAGACCACTGAATGTCCATTAGAGGAAGAAAAGATACAGAACGTAAACGTGTTCTACATCATTTGGTACTCGAAATACATATCATTACCAGACATTTTAACACTAAATAATAATATTTCAATTCTAACACTCGTGTGTGGTGTATATAGTATATAAACGTGCGCCGTATTCGAAAAACCCTTACCCTTAGGTCAGGAGGACACTCGTCCATGATCAAATTGCTCAAATGATCCTCCATGGTTTCGATTTCAGATCATCTCACGGTTTTCCTCGAAAAACACTCGAACTCTCGCCCTTTTCGCCTAGCGTTGGACCATGGCGAAAGGTCGCTCGCGATGAAAAAACCACTACGAAAGACGCAATAACGTCGGATGTGTCGGTGGGTGATTTGAAATTGATCGGGCAGCTCGGCGAGAGGGCGGCAAAGCGCCGTTGCGGCGCCATGCGCCTTCCCGTCGACGTCGCCGTGCCAGCGATCCCGAACCGATGGCTGGAGGCCAATTTTTGCAAGAGGGAAAGGTAGCGAACTGAGTGAGTCACTCTGGATGAATTTAGACTGCTTGGTGTTTGACTGTTTGTCTCGAAGATCAAGGAATTGTGGGTTAAACTGGATGTTTGTTAAGGGTTTTTATTGAGGACTATCAATGGTTTTGAAGGATTTATTTGGGGATTTCATAGACAGATTTTCATCATTTGTGATTATTTGCGAAAGAATTTTTGAAGAATTTAAACTGAGTTTTGTTAAGGTTTTTTTGAGGACTATCATGCGGGTTTTGAAGGATTTATTTGGGGATATTGTAGGATTTTCATCATTTGGGATTTTTTTGTGAATGGTTTTTTGAGTTATCAATTTTGGGTATTAAGGGTTATCAAGTTTTTTTTGAAGAATTTGAACTGGACGTTTGTTAAGGGTTTTTTTGAAGACTCTCATGGGATTTGAAGGAGTTATTTGGGGATTCTGTAGACAAATTTTCATCATTTGGATTATTTGTGAACCAAGGATTTAAAGGATTTTAACTGATTTTTTATTAAGGTTTTTTTTGAGGAATATCATGGGTTTGAAGAATTTATTTGGGGATATTGTAGACAGATTTTCATAATTTAGGATTATTTGTGAATGGTTTTTTGAATAAGGGTTATAAAGCATTTTTGAAGAATTTGAACTGGATGTTTGTTAAGGGTTTTTTTGAAGACTCTCATGGGTTTTGAAGGAGTTATTTGGGGATTTTGTAAACAAAATTTTCATCATTTGGATTATTTGTGAACCAAGGATTTGAAGGATTTAAACTGATTTTTTTATTAAGGTTTTTTTTGAAGACTCTCATGGGATTTGAAGGAGTTATTTGGGGATTCTGTAGACAAATTTTCATCATTTGGATTATTTGTGAACCAAGGATTTAAAGGATTTAAACTGATTTTTTATTAAGTTTTTTTTTGAGGACTATCATGGGTTTGAAGGATTTATTTGGGGATATTGTAGACAGATTCTCATCATTTGGGATTATTTGTGAATGGTTTTTTGAATAAGGGTTATAAAGTATTTTTGATGAATTTGAACTGGATGTTTGTTAAGGGTTTTTTTGAAGACTCTCATGGGATTTGAAGGAGTTATTTGGAGATTTTGTAGACAGATTTTCATCATTTGGGATTATTTGTGAATGGTTTTTTGAATAAGGGTTATAAAGTATTTTTGATGAATTTGAACTGGATGTTTGTTAAGGGTTTTTTTGAAGACTCTCATGGGATTTGAAGGAGTTATTTGGAGATTTTGTAGACAGATTTTCATCATTTGGGATTATTTGTGAATGGTATTTTTGAAGACTTTCAAGGGTTTTGAAGGATTCATTTGGGGATTTTATAGACAAATTTTAATCAATTGGGGATTATTTGTGAAAGGTTTTTTTAAGGATTTGAACTGAGTTTTTGCTAATAAGGGTTTTTTGAGGGCTATCATGGGTTTCGAATGTATTATTTGGGGATTTTGTAGACTGCAGATTTTCATCATTTAGGATTATTTGTGAAAGGTTTTTGGAAGGATTATGAAGTTTTTAAAGGATTTTTTTGAGGAGTTTTTATCACATTTTTATCCTGATTTTTAAACCTTATAGTTCAAAAAAAGGTAACTCTTACCCTCTTTTTAAATATACTAAGATGAAAATCTTTACCCTCAAAATTTAAAACCCCTATGACATTCTCACACAATTTTAACTATTTATATTTAATTTCCTAGATACCTATGCACCTAACAAATCTCTTCAATAGTATCTAACGTTCCATATATTAAGTTTTTTTTTTTTAATCTTCACCATAACTAACATCTTCAACACGTTCTTCATCTTGTGCTCGATTTCCGGTCGTTAAATTTCAGTAAGTTCAAAGTGGCTATAAAAAAGGATAATATTACCGAACGCAGGAAACGGATGAGCCGGACGATTTCGTCACATCGCGTAGGATTTCTCAATCCTGATGGCAAGTAATACAAACAAGCCGGTTTTGTAACGAGAGAACGCCGGCCGGGTCTTGTAAAAGATACGAATACGACTCGAAATTGAAACGGATTTAATTTTTTTCGCGTTCGTGACGCCTCGTTATTTACTTTCGCGAATTTCAGCAACAATATTGTTGCTTATCTAGGATCTGACTAGATGAAGATAGCGAATAATAATGGATTTTGTCACGATTATTAAACAGAACCAATAATTACGGCTAGTTAAAAAAATCTTGTACCTAGCTCTTAGGTAATTGCACTTAATAAAGTAACAAAATTGTTGGTTTGAAAGGACTACTTTCATCAACGAGACCTTTAATGAACCTGCTATAAAATTAGAGGCATGTGGGACGTTTTCTTTATTTAGAATTACATCTTTATGTTTTACAGTGCAACATTTTTGGGAATAAAACAATTCTCCGGACATTAATTTTTTAAGATCTTGCATTCGATACGCGTTAGGTGGAATTTAGTTGTTATTTAAAAAAAGAGATAATGGTGTATTATCCGGCGTTTGGTTACGGTCTGCACTTTATTAGGCAATGCCTAGATCATAAACCAGACGGGTCACTTACCTTGCCGTGTGAAATGTCCATTTTTTTCATCGGAATTGATCCTTTCTACGCCCTAGATAATAATAAAACGACAGTTTTTCAGTGGAAAATGTGCGAATTTTTAATTATGTTTTGAATAAAAACCGTGCTAACTGTAATTTTTTTATAGAGGATTCTCACAATTATCAAAAAGTTTTTTATCCCACCATAAACTCATCATTTAAACAACAATGCCTAGTGCATTGCGCAATTACACTATTAAATTTAATTCTGCATTGTTTGAATATACACGGCATTAATTAAACGAAAAGAAAACCAACATGGCTCGATAATTGTTCGCAAAATTACGAAATCATCTACTCCTTCCAGAACCCTAAATTAACGAAAGCAATCCAATATTTTAACATCTTCATTCGACAGGTATGCGATTATCTAGACGCTGCATTTAAACAATTAGTAACGTAATATCGGTTCTCCTTGTTAAGTCAATTACGAAATGATAAAACAAATATGAAAAGACCACGCTGTGCACTCGAAGGCGCTAATTAACATCTTGAGTAACGTTCATATATAACCACTATGTGACTACGGAGAAAAGTATTTTAAGTTACGATAAACTCAATCAATCGTTTCGTATACAGGGTGTCTCCCGAACTTTTCTTCTTAAAATCACCGAACGATTCATACACTTAAGTATCGGTGCTCAATTAATAACAAACATGCACCCTGTAAGTGTTGTAAAAATTCTCAATTAAAATCAAAAGTACTCGATAAAACTATAAAAGGATAAACATCTAGGCATATCGCTTTCTTCGCATCCATATGCAACGAGTTTCATCGAAAAGAGAAACCATTTTTCGATTTTTATCAGAGGGAAAATCGAGGCATCCATCACTCGGAGTGAACGGCTCGAAAATCCCGGTGAATTATTCCGATTCCGCCAATTATCGGGCTAATTAATTTCCGATTAAAAAGCGAGAGCCGGTTTATGGTACATAAATTTTTAGAATCGAATCGTGAAAGGACCGCCGCGCGTCTTACTTTCGATAGAAACGAATCGGTTTAATTAAAATTGAATCGAAAAATTAGATTAGAGGGAATGAGCAGCTCACCTGGTTTTTCTGGTGCTTCTGCATCTTGGCGGGGCGATTCTGCGAGACCGCCGCCGACGCCGCGAAGGCCCCCGCGGCCTTACGAGACATGCACTGCCCCATTGGACGCGACCCGAAGGTCCTTTGCTTTTTCTAAAAAAATATTCTGCGATAGAAAAAAATAACAAAAAAAATTCACAAGAATTGAAAGTGTGAAGACAGATTTACGGTATATACAGGATTTGGATTGTTTACATCGAAGAGAGGAAATTTTCTCTACTCACAATGGGTAAATTGTGAAAAAACCATCACCGCATGCACACCATATACAGATTGCTGCAAATTTACTCGGAACATGGTCAATGGAGAAGACCACGATGTGAGATATGCGGATTTCGGCAAAAGATACGATTAGAAATGATTTATTAGAGCTCAAAACCGTTTTCAGTTGCTCAAAATGTGGTATAATTAAAAATTTATAGCCCTTTGAAATTTAAAAATTTCGGGTTTTGACTCATACCTTATCAACCAATCATTAACCACTCACGTCTTGTTGTATAGTAAATAGTATGAATTTTCGAACGCAGTAACAAAGAATACACAAACGAACAAAAATGAAACTGTCATTTGTCAGATTTTTCTGAAAAATGCACAAAACAAATTATACGAATTGCAGTTCGGCACAAAACACTTTACTGATAATATTGAAGTTGACAAGAATGTTGCCAAATAAATTTTTCAGGACCATTATTTGTGTTTTTAACACGAAAATTGGTTACAATTTATACAGATGAAGATGTTATTTCTATATTAATATATCGAATTATCCATTAGGTAATGGAAGAAATGGATAAATCAGAAAATGTTTATTGCAATAAATATACAAAAAACGCACATTTTGCGGAATAAAGAAGAGTAATAGGAAACGTGGCAAACTTGCTAAATGTGACTTCTCTTTGCAACTCTCGCTTTGATTGGAGCAGAGTGTATGACGATTATGTGACGTTTTTCAAACTTTAAAAATTAATTGCGGCCTTATTTGGCCACAGAAAAAAATAAAAATTTTATTACGCGCCTTCTTAGAACACACGGTTTTGATAAAAAAATAAAAAAAAAAGTCGTGGTCTTCTCCATTTTAGATGCTCGCTTTTGCCTGAGGATGGTCGTAAGATACCGAAACTAGTTGCCATTCGTTCTGTAGAAGAAACTTTAATTTTCCACTTTGCAAACAGGATTGCAATAGTAATTTTAACTTTTTCTTCGAATGATTGCTGTTTTTAGCCAATTCTGAAGTTGTTTGTTACAATCGTGCGTAAATAATATTGAAAAAAACCAACACACATTTTACTATTAACTCGCAGGCGCCAATTTTAACGGCAATAAGTACCTTTCTTTCCATTTACCTACATACCTAGATTCTTGTATTTTAACATTTTGTTTTTAACACGAAAATCGGTTACAATTTATACAGATGAAGATGTTATTTCTATATTAGTATATCGAATTATCCATTAGGTAATGGAAGAAATGGATAAATCAGAAAATGTTTATTGCAATAAATATACAAAAAACGCACATTTTGCGGAGTAAAGAAGAGTAATAGGAAACGTGGAAAACTTGCTAAATGTGACTTCTCTTTGAAACTCTCGCTTTGATTGGAGCAGAGTGTATGACGATTGTGTGACGTTTTTCAAACTTTAAAAATTAATTACGGCCTTATTTGGCCACAGAAAAAAATAAAAATTTCATTAGGCGCCTTCTTAGAACACACGGTTTTGAAAAAAAAAATTAAAAAAAGTCGTGGTCTTCTCCATTCAATGAGTTGAACAAAGATTAATAAAATAACAGTGGTTAGAGTGAGCAAGCTGCAATCAATCTGGACAGCCTACATTTACCTCCCCTACACCGCAAATAGTTTCTAATTGGATGTGACGTCTAAAGTCACATTAGACAGACGAATGACACATGAGACAGACCAATCAAAATTTACTTAAGGGGAAACTGAGGAGTGGGAGTTAAATTATAAGTCTTTCTTTTTCCTTTATATGACACTAATGGTATTTGTCTTTGTCGCACCCATGGACCATGTTCCGAGTAAACTTGCAGCGATCTGTAGATCTAATGATGTGTTTAATGTACATTAAAGAACTATTTATGATAATCGTAAAACATTTTATGTATCCATTTGCCCCTTTAATATTACCTACTTAAATTATAATGATAAGCGAGTAAAGATTGGGAATTCATTATGTATCACCATAGGAAATAGCAGTAAACCACAACCAAAATAAAAACGAAAAATACTCACAATAGTTTTGTTGGCTCCTCCAACAAAACCGTGTGGTCAGTATAAAACTGAAGATCTATTGAAAATAAAAAATAAATAAATTCGTTTTTTCAGTCGATTCTAATCGAAACCTCAGCTTGTCTTTAGTCCTGTGGAGGACTAAACCTTTCAGAAATGAAATTTTCTGTTTGATCAACGTTTTTATAATCAAATTCATTATATTTTAAATAGCAAATCGTCTAATAATAAATTACATTATTGCAGAGGATTTCATTAATCGGACTTCATTTATTTAGATTCAATGCATGAAAATAAGGCGAATATCTAGGGCACCGCCGGGGAAAGGATGTGAACTTAAAACTGCTCTGCATAAATGCGAGAAATGAGAAAAATTTTATTAATAACATATACTTTCACGTGCAAAATCGTGTATACGTATTTCGTAGGAGGACATTTCCTATTACTTATGTAGATTAATTTCTATTACTTCGAAGAAATGTTTATGTTTAACACCTTGAATGCGGCTTTAATTTTTCAAGTAAAAAAATAAATGAAAAATCTTAGTAATAATAAATATATCAAATTGTTTATTAGACAGTGTTTTTTTGAACTTTAAACATTGCTGTTTTTTATGCAGAATCATTCTGTATAAATAACATTGAATGTTAAATTCAATTCTTTCACTTGTCTGTTAACTTATACAGAGTGTCTCTTAAACAGTAGTACGTAAATTACCTGTTACTGGGACATACTGTATACTCATCGTTCTTGAAGAATGTCCTTAGATAAATCAACTATTGAGAATATTAACATGTCAGTTGCAAGTTCATATGAAATGTGTAAATTGCCATTAAATATGCAAATTAGAGAAACAGGTAATGTTCTTTTCTTGATATGAAACTACGTCAATATACAGTATGCATTTTTAATGGGCAACCTTGACTTTGGATTCGTTATTGCAATCTTATAATCCTGTTAAACAATCGATAGTGTAGATATAGGTTATGTTACTTGTCAAAAAAATCAGGGTAACTAGATATGTAAAAAAATTAACAATTCCAAAAGAGCTGACAAACTATTTAATTTTTTCCACGTAAAAATCACACAGAAAAAAATGATAAAAAATTAAATATTTACCTTTTCCAGTTTGACTAAAAAATGTGTCAATAACAAAAAACATATTCACATTCCAAGTTAGACCATAATCACATGAGTTTATTTCACAAACACCTGCAGTTACAAAATCTCACGGGCTAAATAAACAAAAGTTTATTCAACTGACTATCTACTACCGACAATGTTTTGAAACCCTATGAGAGGATATGCCATGCCAAGACGATTTAAATTCAAAACCGAGAATCCCAGATAGTGGATTGAATGAAAAACACGATAAACTTTTCAATCTAGAAGTCTGTATGAAACTGAACTGAATTATCATTTTAACGTCATAGATGGCACCACAAGCTTGAAAATTACCACAAAACATCAATTTGCACCATTTGTGTCAAATTGGTTGCATAACTCAAAGTAAATTTGTATTTTCAAATTCAAAAATTGTCAATTAAACGTCCAGGAAATTTCCCTTGCATTCTACTAATCAAATGGTTTTGCACATAATTAAAAAGATTTTCAATATAAACCAGCTGAAATGCCGTCAATGTAAATCGAATCAAAAGGCCAAAATAAGACGCACCAAGAAAATCAGCAAAACAAAAATTAAAGAAAACATCTGGGAATTACTAAAAGACGAAAAGAGTTTGAAAGAGAATCATTTCATTTTGCGTACGCCAGCGAATTCTGCGAGATATTACGCGGAATTCTTGAGTAACTACAGGTTCTGCAAAGAACACGAAGAGGGTAATTTACGCAGAGGGACATTCGTTAAATCGGCGATTTATTTAACACTAAAGCATATGGATACTTACGATAAAACTGTAGTAACAAATTTATTAGAAACAGTAAACAACGGCATACAAATCACTGCACAAGCAAACTTCGAAGACGTGTTAAAACATTTTCAAATGGATAAAGTTCAGCATTTGATGATTCTAAAAAGTGTTATACAAAAATGGATGGATGTTATGCCGTTGCTACTGGAATTCAAGAAATACACCGACTGGGACAGTTTATTCAAAATTAATGCTCACTTATTGAATTCAGATGATTTGTTCGACATCTACATAAACTTGTTACAATATAAATCTGTATAGATAATTTGCTATTTTTGATTAAGAACAAACAAAGTTACAGCTAATAACAAAATTTACAAATAGGTACACAGTGTTCGAATTGAAGTTGATAACATTTGATAATTTATTAAAAAATAAAAAAGAATAGGTACATATATTTAATTTACATTTGTTCATTTATAGTTAGTTAAACTGTGTTTGAGTAACAACAGAATTTAACTAAAATATATTGCTAGTTGGATAAGATTTTTTTGTTCCTCTAGATTTAGATTATATTACTAATACTTATGCTTTAAAAGTCGATTTAAACTTAAATGAGTATTACACATTGAATGAAACAAGAAGTACGTTCGTTATTCGAATAACAATACTACCTACATATAGAAAAAATAAAAATAAAGTAACTAAATTTAATTACAAATAAAATATAATAAACATACATATCAATGTAAAGGAAACTGCTACTTGTTGACTTAATTTACAATATGTATTATTCGACGAATGTTCTTTGCAACTGAAATCAGGTTAATTTACTTTGCTTTCAAAGCAAAATAAACAGTCATTCTACTGATAAATTGTCCCTACAGCAAGTTTTATAATAAGCACAATAGTGCAATTTAAATTTAATAGTAATTTTTCGAAAAAAACTAATAGAGTAGATAAAATTATAACTATGACTTGTCTTTTTATTATAAACATGTGGACCTCAATTTAACACTTAAAACAGCTCATATAATGAATTAATTACACTAAATAGCTCTACTATAGTCTACAAAACACAGAATACTGAGTAATAATAATTACATGAGCCCCGTGAATGTTCAATCTACTCAAATTAGTCGAAACGGGAAGCCTGAACAAAAAAATGACCTGAAATCAGTTTTACTAGGACTCCTGATTTTCTTTCAATCCTGATCAGATTGCGATTATATACAAAATACATTAACAAGAACAATTATTCTAGGGAATTCAACATGAGTAACTGCTTTAAAACCTTCGTTTGTGATGTTTCCCTTATTTCGCCGGCCAAAAACATTTCGTCGACTACCGTGTAGACTTTGTAAAAGTTAAACACCAGGTCTAGTTCGCACACATTGTGGAAATATTCATTGAGGACTTCTACGAAATTGTGTATGGCTTCTAAATAACTCAAATTATTGTCGTTAACGTCCACGCATATGCAGAAATATAACCCGGCGTATCGTCTATACACTATTTTGAAATTGCGAAACTGAAAATAAATGCCCACTATTATTATTATTCCCTAGAGGAATGTTTAAATAACAGACTGTTAAAAATATATCTATTATCTGCAAATGGTGTGGTGGTGTATTGTGATATCATATCACTTCAATAAAGATAATTTACCTCGACAAAATTTGTGTGCTTGGCGTCTCTTACAGTTACCACTGCGTGCACTTCTTCGATGAGTTTCTGCTTCTCGTCATCGTCGAAATTCATGTACCATTTCGCTAATCTCGTTTTGCCGGCCCTATTTTGTATGAGAATGAAACGAATCTGAAATAAATATGTTTTGAGAGGCGTAAACCCGAGTATATTCGATAAGAAATGTATATTAAAATGATTGCGAAACGTTCGCCCGCTGAAATGTATGATTAAAATTGTCGTCAATTTACCATTTTAACTGCCTTTTGAGTATATTTGGATTCAAAAAACGAATTTATATTAAATTACAGACTAAATTTTACTACTACTTCAACCTACTTAACAAATTTGACGTTGACAAAAGTAGAAAAATGCTAAATGTCAATAATAATGTCATATGTCAAATTTCTACTTCTTTTTTGAACGATATTTAATATGAACTGTTGCATTACTACACATTCAGCAAAATTTTAAATTTGTTCAGAATCAAAAATTACCCCGTTTACATACAGGCTTGAAGTCGGCTTAAATTCTAGATCGACTCTCTGTAAACACGGCTCTGTAAACACGGTACGATCGAGTTGAATCGACGAAGAGAAAAGATGCCTCAAGTCAATCTCGATCCGATCTCTCAAGCCTGTATGTAAACCGCGGTAATTGACAAAGAAAGTAGAGTTCGATCCGTAGAGAAAGAAATATAAGAATCTTATTGTAACTTATTACACACAAATATGTAATTATAAACAATAAAAATATGTAAGAAATAAACAAAGTTTCAATTATGCTTCAACACGTATTAAACTGCTATAGAAGCCGTCTTCGCCGATTGAAGACATTTCTGATATGGTAAGTGTTCTAAAATCGCAAGTTGCAAACTCGAAATCTTTAAATTTCTCCATGATTGTCTTGGCATCGAGAGTTTCATATCTTCGACTGTACCTATTTCTATTTGACGACTTTTTCCTATACTTTGTGTTAATCAAAGTCATGTGAAGAACAACATTGTCTTTATAAGTTTTCAAGAAACCTGCAAAATAATTCAAAATTTAAATAGTTTTCTTAATTATTGCAAGGAGGTAAAAGTTTACCTTTTTCATAGAAGTGCTCCAAGAGACCATTGGCAATTTTTTGTAAATTAATTTCATCCGTTTCATCAACGAATTTGGCTTTGGCAAAAACGACATTAACTTTATCAATTTTCTCATCATCGAATTTGTTGATTCCCGAAACGTGAATTTTTATTGGACCATTCTGAGCTATCAACGGCCTACAATCAGACGAGATTAATCAACGAATACATTAATAGATTTTAATTTACTTCAGAACATTTTCGTTGTATTCCTGCAAAGCTTTTTTAGCCTCCTCCTTTTCCTCATCGCTCAAAAGCACAAGAACATCAATAGTCAGATGCAGTTTCAACGCACTCTGAAATATCGATTCTTCCAAGCCTCTCGTGTTCTCAAGTTTCAGAACTTCGCTTTTAAAAACTTCGAAATTGCTTTGTATTTCATCGCTCACTAAGGGTATTCCAATGAAATGAGTGGGTCTCGCTATTTGTCTTATTTGCCCGATGATTGAAAGGATACTATCGAATGATTCTTTAACATTAGCTTCGCAATCTCCGCAAATGTTCATTTTCTCGATTGGCAGGTTGGTATCAGGTACTTTAATAGAGGTATTCCATTTGTTACCTACTGCTGTTAAATCGGCAAAAAAAACGTTCGTGTTAGGAAAGTGCATTAGTTTCCCATAATAATATCTATAAAAATGATGTGTGAGATAAGACATTTGCGGAATTGGAATACCTACGGAGGCAACTCGAAACTAATCGATACTTTTCCATCATCTGCTCTAATAAAATTCGTTTCATTTGAATTCAGTGGTCCTTCGGGCTCTAAAATTTAGGATAATCAAAGACGAAAATTAGGGGAATACCCAAAACTCACCTGTATTCTCCGATTGGGAATTTTTCGGATCTTTCCATTTCTTCATATTGAAGCATTTTCCATCTATCCACATACGAATAGGCTTTGAAATTGCTGCAGTTTTTTTCCGCATTCTGTGACAAGTTTCGCTACTTGCAGTTTTCACAACTCGAGATCATATTATTTGACGATTATTATTAAAAAAAAAAGTTTTTTTCTTCTTCTTTTGTGTCTGGCTTCAGCATCTAATAGGCTATTTGGCAATGTTTCTTCGTTTTAATTTATGTCATTTTTACCAATGCCAATTTAACTGTCAAAATTGACATCCGCCATCCAATTCATAAGCAAGTAATCTGTGTTGATAAACATATTTTTAAAAACAACACAATGCATAAATCAAAAGGTAATAAAAATACATTTTACAATGAATTAATAACGCTCATTCCTGCAATTTTTAGGTAAAAACAAGAGAAGCAAGTACTCAGTCGGCGACAAAGCAAAAGAAACTTTGAATAGCCTATCCGAAGACAGCCCAGTGTTATTGATGTTTAGAGAATATGGCAAAACATTGGACGACAAACACGATAGATACGAGAGAATTGTAAAACTCAGTCGCGATATAACAATAGAATCTAAAAGAATCATTTTCCTTCTACACAATGTGAACACAGACTTGTAAGTGAAGCACCCCGATGCCTTTACATTCGTCACTCGTAAAATTTATATTATAGAGATGCCAAGAGATTAAAAGTGATAGAAGAAGCAGAACAACGGCTGCAAACCGTGATTGACACGCAACTTAAAGCTGTGGCATTGGAGCTCAAAGACCAGGACAGCTATCAGTATCACAAAGCCTACACTGCGGGGTTACAAGAGTTCATCGAAGCGTTCGCTTTCTGCAGCTACATCAAGGAAGAAACCGTGAGGAATTGGGGCACAATGAACAATTTGTTTCGATTCGAAAGTGAGGAAAAACAATCCGTTTCGTTGGTGTTCCCTCACGTTGATTTCATATTAGGCCTGGCCGATTTTACGGGTGAACTTATGAGGAGAAGTTTGAACAATTTAGGCATGGGAAATGTGGAGGAATGCTTCAAATTGTGCAATTTTGTAAGGCACATTAACACAGGGTTTCTAGGTAAGAGGCATAAATTTATTTATCTCGTTTTTTACTATAAACGATTTTTTTAGGTCTTATGGCACCCGGCTATAAAGAATTGTCAAGAAAGGCGTACGTGTTACGACAAAGTTTAACTAAGATGGAGCTTGTTTGCTACAACATACGAATTAGAGGTAGTGAAATTCCAAAGCATATGCTTCTGAGTGTAATAGAATCGAATGATGTCAATGAAAATGATGATGAAGGGTTTTATTGAATCCGGAAAGTTATAAGTTTATTTTGGATAATTATTATGAGTTCAGTTCCTTTAATATAATTTTATTGTAAAAGAAATGGTTTGTTTAATTAATTCCTACAAATAAAACTGGTTGTTTACTAATATAGTTAAGGACATTACAGATTTTTTGGAAAGAAGAATAAATGATGTTTGTGTTGGTAAAACTGAAATATTAATGTCAAAAAAATCATTATGGGAAATGTCAATTGGTCGAGAGAACGTCAAAACAAATAGTAAAAAAAACAATTTATTCAATATTGTCTGTAACTAATAATAATATTATTCAATAATCAATATTTTATTATTAATTATAATGAACAATCACAATACAGTATTTGATCCTTCGTTATTTACGAAACCTCCCCCGAATTACATGAAAAACGTAAGTAAACCCATTTAATTTGTCGTCAATAATTATATGAATAATTTCAGGAATCAGGTAATTGGAATAATTTCAAAATCCCCCCGCTCCCTAGAAATGGCACGAAAAAGAACAACAATACAGTTGATAAAAAGGAGCACTTTCCAGTTGCTCCTCAAAGGGGACCCAGAAAAACCCCCAATCATTCGACAGGACCAGGCCAATCAAAGAAATACAGCCAATACCCCTCTTTACATCCAATGCCTTACCCGTCTTTTAGGAACAACTCAAACAAATCTTCTTCACAAGCGAGCTCAAGGAGTTACGTTAACTCACAAAGTAACCAGCAAAATTCAAAAAACTACCAAAACCCCTCAACCTCTAATTCCCCTATGAGTAACCCTCCACCTAATTATCAATCACAAATGGCTGATAACGCATCACAAAACATAGGTGTCAATTCGGTAAGATTTCACGCGAAATAACTATGCTTTATAAACATATTTTATAATTATTTAGGTTCCGTTTAAACCGAATGTGCCACCACCAAATATAAGACATCAATACTCACAAAACTTGAAAGCGAATCCTCTAGCCCTGCAGGCCCAAGCACAAGCGTTATCCGCCGGCCAATACGATGAAGCTAGCACTAGTTACTTCATGCCAGTATGGTACGGGTAAGTGAAATTTATCCGATAATATGTGCGCATAGATTGTTAACTGCATTGAGCTACATATCGAATTCAATTCATGTTAAATAAGTTAACAATCTGCTCGCATATTGTATATAATAATATTTTTAAGGTACCCAGTTGCCGAGAGCAAGTTTTCCTATAACACAGCTCCCCTGCCTCCCTCCCAGCCTAATTATCCCCCGCCTCAGCAACCGCCCCTACCGCTCGACGCCCCGCCTCAAATCCCACCGCCTCCTCCGACTTCGGTCCAAAACGGTTACACCATGGATTCTTCAATGGCAAACATGTCAATGCAGAATCACATGAACCATCCCAAGATGGAACCTTCCCAGAGACCCATGCAAAATCAACAAACCCCAATGGCAAACTACCAGGCTGGTATGTCTCCATATCTCGTTTACAATAATAATACATCGTTTAACATACCGAATCACTATGGCGTAAAAAGGAAATATGAGGGTACGTTATTGTTCCTGCGCATGCTAGACATGCGCTCGTTGGTATTAAACGGTTTGATTTCATTTCGCCGTGGCGGTTTTAAGGTAATTGCGATCAGAAGAAGAATCTGAAGAAGAAGAAGAAACCGCTGTCGCAAGTGGTGCCGCAGAGGAGAGAATGGTCGATGGAAGATGCCAAGAAGGCGCTCGACGTTGAGAAGGAGTGCAACAAGAGAACGAGAAGGCAGGGTTTGATTATCAAATTCCCCGATCAGGAAGTCAATCGAGATATCGTCACCAGTTTTCACACTGGCATAGAATCTGTCCATTTCCAACAACCTTCCACACCGAGATACTGCTTCGTCACCCTTACTGTAAGATACTCGCAACAAATTATGTATATAAGCACTAAGTTAATAATGCTTTGGCAGGAATCGGCGGATCCGGAGACCGTCATAAAGCAACTGAACCATATCAAATTCGGTTTGGGCTACTTGCACGCGGAAATTAAGAAGGACAGGGAAGATGAGCAGGGCATCAGGCCCACGGATATCGATCCGCTGACGCTGTACGTGGGCAATTTGGCGCAAGAAATAACGAAAGAAGACATGACGAAAACCTATCCCAAGCAAAAACGGATAGACATAGGCTACGCGAAGAAAATGAAGTACACCCGTTACGCGTTCGTCTCGTTTTACAACGTAACAGATGCCATCGAAGCGTTTAAAAATACTCATTCGTCTCAGATGTACTCCAAGAGTCTGATAGTGAGGTATAGCAAAGCTTCCTTCTAACAGGATTCTTGATTTTTATTGATATTTATTGGAATAATCGCAGGTTCAGGAGACTTCACGGCACTGTGGGGATGCCCGGCGAGGTGAGAGTACAAACGTCTCGACAAAGTCGTTTATCTGAAACTGAATCTTTGACTGAAACCGAATCTAATCCGACTCCTTGGGACATCGATGTATCGAACTGGGACAATAATGTACCCACGCCTGATGTATTCGATGATGATGATGACGATGATGATGACCAGGATGAAGGGTTTGTAACGAAAGACAGTATACCTTGCGTTGAGGAAGATAGGAAGCCGGATCTTTCGCAACCGTCGTTTTCGGGATACGTGAGAATTAAAGAGGAAATTCAGACTTCGGTAGGTTGAATTTGGATTTGAATCGAGCAAGAATATGTCTATTTTATACGTTTGTTTGTTGTTACTAGCCCACAAATTGCGACGAATTTGAAGATATGAGCGACAACGAATCTTCGTCTGGTTACGGAGAAAACGATGATCAAACATCGGACCCCCAAACGCCCGAGCCCACCGATCAACAAACCATCGAAGCACCGGAATGCACAAATCAAGTGATTAAAACAGAAATTAATACGGATTCCACTGAGAAGGGAAAATCATCGAAAATCTACAAAGTCGTAACAAAAAAAATGAGTTCCCAGAGGACCACCTTAATAAATGATAGTTTCATTCGACCACATCCTACCGATCAAGACGATAACAAAGCTTCAATTGTTGTTACGCAAGAAGTAATCGATAGCCAAAACGCACCACAAAATAATGTTACTGCAAACGAAAGTGCTGTTACAGACGAAAATGTGAAAAGTACAGATCAAAGCGAATGCAAAGATGATTTACAAACTACCGATTTAATGACTACAGATTTAATTACTACAGATGTAACCACTACCGATGCAGTGACTACCGATTTAACGACTAATTCGTGTATTAGTCCTAACGTTGATGATAATACTCCTGCTGCGCCGAATGCAGATACCTGTCGAGAAGATGAAGGGAATGCTACAACAGATGTGAATGTAAAGACTGAATTAGGTAGGTAAAAAAAGTTGCAAATTACAAAAAGGTGTAGAATTGGCATTATGAGCTTCTATTAATTTTTAGAGTTACCTCCTGAAAGTTTGAATAAACAGCCTGTTAATGAGGATGAAGATGATCTAGGGGGAGATGACGACGACGGTGATGAGGGTGATACTGCTATAACTGCGTTAAATAGTCTTCTATTGAACGCAAAGAGAGGAGGAAATATCTAAAGAAAATATATTGTCGTTTTCATGGGTTAACTTTTCACAGATATATTTAATTTCATTCTAGATTTCAGAAAGATGACACAATGAGGTGTTATGTGTTTGTCGTCTTGCTGTTTTAAAAATATAAATGTGAATTTTATGTATACATGTTTTTAATTTTAATAAAGATATTTATCTTTTGTTCGTCAATTTGTTCTAATTTACTGCACAAGTAGAAAAACGCCAATTTAAATAAAAACATCCAGCACACAATATAATTTAATTAAATACGTTTTGACAATAAATAATTTGTTGGTGTTTCAATATCTCTTCTTCATTACTTTCATAAATAGTACCATATCTAAAAAATAAATAAAATATAGAAATACCCTAAACAAACAGCATTACTTACTTATAAAAATAATGACCACAACGGCCAACAAAATCCACATCCAACATTTCCAGGCTCTTTTTGAATGCTCCGCTAATTTTGATGACTCCGTGGTGAGTTTGCTGTAATTTTTTTCAGTCAATTCAGTCGATTTTGAAACCACCTAAACATTTAGAATTTGTCATAATGATAGTAGCCTTTTTAAAGATAAATACACTTTACCTCTGTATCTTTTTTTATAATTTTATTAGCTGTCTCTGATTGTTCTTTCAACGTTCTAGTTAATGATAACATATCTTCAGTAATTTTTCTCTGTCTGTCTTCATTGTACTCTATTACTTTATCAAAATCACCAGAACCAGTTAGAGATACGTTATCAACGTTTCTATGTCTCAGTCCTACGAATGTAATTAAACAGTGAAATAATTAACAAAAAGATTATGCTATAATAAGTACCTAATAACTCATTTCTCATGCTTTCCAAGTCTTGTTCATCTTTGTATTTATCCGTGCTAATGCCTAATAAATTTTTAATTTCCTTTATTCTCCTATGGTAATTTCTTACCGATTCGCTAGACCTGCAAAATAACAGCAATTTTTCGCCATTGCAAAATGCCAATGAACTTACTCTGCTAATTTTTTCACTTCCTGAAACATATCCTCCAACGTTTCCACGTACTTCTCGATCCTGTCATCGTCCTTTCCACTTTTACACATCAATTCACATTTGGCGAGCAACCGCCTCAAATTTACTTCTTGTCTGGACAAGCCCATAATTGAATATTTTCCAAAATAATGCGATGAACACAATTTTATTTACATCACCAGGTAACTGTCACTGACATGTCACTGACGTTTCGAAAATTTTTAGGTTATAACGTAACGTCACTGTCACTGGAACTGGAACAGATTTGTCATACAGGGTGACCCATATTGCTGATCGAATTTATATTATTTTGAGCATAAATGAGTCGCTAATAAAGAAACACATGGAGCTATTATGTGGAAAGATTTTGATTTGTTTACACTTATCATTAACTTTACTTATCTCAAGTATAATTCATTCAAGTTTCTATTGATTGTTAAACAAATTAGATGTTTTTATCTAATCGGAGATTAATTTGTCCATCAGTGAAATTACACCTAACAATTGATTTTGTGTATAACCGATTTACAGTGAGTCAATACGCGATGTACGAATTAGAATACGATAGTACTCTCGATCAATTCACTGAAGTTATTTTCAATGAATTCTCCAGCTCATCAGAGGAAGAAGATACCACGAGCATACCGTTGTTGATATTGAAGAGGCGAAAAATTAAGTAAGCAGAAATATAACTATTTATGTACATGTATACATTAAATCATTTTGTAGAAGAAACGTTCGATCATCCCTAACCAATTTCACGTTGGCGAGATTGATCAGCAGAAGCGGCAAGCTAAACGTGTTCCTTACCAAATTGTCCAACAAGAATCTGTCGTACATCAAAGATTTGGGCAACACGCTGCTCGGTATTCAGTGGAAATGGATCCTGATCACGCTGATCGTGGTCAATTTCGTTTGCTTCTTCATCTTCGGCCTGCTGTGGTACGGCATCGCCATCAGCAGCGGCGATTTCGATCAGAACAACACCGATTTCTGTGTCATCAACACCCGCACTCTAACTGGTAGGTCAATATTTGTTCGCCATTTACCTACAATAAGATGTTGTTAGTGAAAAGACAAGAATTTCTCCTTACAAACATACTTATTTTCGCAGGTTACTTTTTATTGAGCGCAGAAACGATAACTACAATAGGATATGGTTATAGATATCCGACGGAGCAATGCAATTTGGGCTGGTTGATGTTGATGCTGCAGGTTCTTCTTAGCGTTGCAGTTCAAGGGGTTTTGGTTAGCATTGTTTACGTTAAAATCACCAAGCCCATATCTGCTACTGCTCAAAAGATATTCAGCAAAAAAGCGGTGGTAAGTCCACCCAAACCACAAGCCACTGCAGAGCTCCTTGAACGTTTTTTTTAGGTTTGTATAAGAGATGGAAAGCTGAGGTTCGTGTTCCGCATCAACGATTTCGCGAAGAAAATTTGGTGCAGTACTTACATATCGTTGTATTTCGTGGACAAGGAGCTGGTTTATCCCAACGTGGAGTACGATATGATCCAGATGAAGATCGAGCCGCACGGCCTACTGATTTTTCCCTTGGAAATCGAGCATGTGATCGACGAGCAGAGCCCATTGTGGTCGTTCAGGCCGCTGGACGTCTTGCAATCCAGGTAAATTAATTTCCATTTTGAAAATGACAATGTCAAAATGACATGTTTGATGTCAAGGATACTATACCTGACGGCCGAATCACTTGGCACTGACGTCACTGTTCAGAGAGAGCTATTATTGGTGGGTAATACTTATTGACAGGAAATAGAGCGCCGTGATTCGCTAGACTCAGTGACGTCAGTGCCAAGTGCCAAGGCCGCGGGGTATTACTACTCATGGATTGGTCAATTATGACGTAATATGAGCATATACATATTACGAAATCAATATACAAGTTGTGTTCATTTATTGCACTTTATTTGATATTGGGTAATCACGTTTGTTTGCAGGTTCGAAATAATAGCAGTGGCTGAGGGTAGTTCGAATATAACCGGTCAAATATCTCAGAATAGAACTTCCTATAGTAATAGCGATATATTGTGGGGACATCGTTTTGAACCTTGTGTAGATTATGATAAGGAGAAAAATCGATATGTGGTCGATTATAAAAAGTTTAAACAAACCAAACCGTTTGACACACCTCTGTGCAGTGCTAAGAAGCTGAAGGATATTCGAAGGAAAATCTCCGTTCAGGAATAGCACCAATTTAGAAGAAACTTTATTACTGTGATATTTGTATTAAATATTTGATATTTTTTATTAAAGTGGACGTATGCCTGAATAGGTCGAGATCATTCAACATAAATTGTCCCACCTCTAATATCAAAATTCAAACTGTCAAGATGAAATAAAAAGAAGAAAGAATATAACCTATAAAAAAGTACCATGTTTTTGGAAGTTGAATATTGAAATAAAATATTAATATGGGTAAAACAAATAAAAATAGTACGGCTGGTAAATTAGATGCCAATACGAAGAGATTAGAATCGCTGAAAAATTTAAAGGAGAATTATCGCAATAAAAAGTCGCTAATCAAATCTGCCTTGGCGAATATCGATGGGCCTTCAAAAAATAAAATTGTTTTTAGCAACAATACAGAAAGGTATAGTGAAAATAACGGCACTAATGAAAGTGGAAAAAAAACGTTATTCGACGAAAATGATTCTGAAGAAGAGTTTGAACCAACCTTTTCAGTAAAAGAGCATTTTCAAGGAAACGAAGGACAAAAGGTATTATTATTCTCACTAACAACCAATTAAATTCAGTTTGTAATGTTAAATTTATTTATTTCAGTTATTAGAGTTGCAATCTAAATTCAAGAACGATAAAAGATTTACCCTTGATAAGAGATTTTTGGAAAACAACGAAGCAGAATCAGTAGAAGTTTCCCCTAATCAAGACACCAACGAAGATTTGCCAATCGAGGAAGAAAAGAAGAGAGAATATGAGATTCTCGAGCAAGTTTTAGGAAAGAAAATTGCTCCTAAAGAAAAACATGAACTGAGGTAGAGTATTTAATATGCTTGATAAAATAATTATAACTACCGATATAATTGCTTTTAGTAAGAAAAAAATGTTGCGTTTCGACCCTTCGCACCCGGAACATTCTAAATATGAAATTCCTAAGGCCATACCTGAGAAAAAGAATAAAAGAAAACGAAAAAATTCAGACACTGAGGTAACCGATGAGAAAAAACAAGAGGAGAAAGCAGCACCGGAAGTTTCCAAAGAAGTATTTTTCCAAGTTTCCGATAATTTGAAACAGACTTTTGAGGAACAGAAAGAATTTAGCTTACTCAGTATGTTCGGGCAGCAGCCAGAAGAAAAGAAAGGTAATTAATACATTATCCTTATTGCCAAGATTAAATTATTATTGGATTTAATATTACAGCAGAAGAAGCATACATGTCAAAAGAAAATTCTAAAACATTGACAAACGGTTTTCATAAAGAAAAGAATCCATTTAGATATGACTCTTCAGATGATGAAGATGAAACTAAAGATATTCAAGAAAGTCATAAAAATGATTCAGTCCCAGCTAAAACTGAAGAAGTTAGGAAAAAAACTTCTTGGACAGAACCATTCTTTTTTAAACTGGACGATTTCAGGTTACAAGGTTGTGAAAACATATTTTTTAATGTCGTTTGTTTTTCAATTTGGTATGTTTCAGAGGGTTTTGACTTCCTTGAAAAAATGCAATCCGAAGAAACAACCGAGTTTAAAAAGTTACGCAGAGACCTCAAAGAAATAGTTAAAGCAAAAGTGAGAAATAACTTGAGAAAAAATAAACCTTTCAAGAAAAAGTTGGGAGGCAACAGAAAGAAGAAAGTTCTTAGACTTAAGAAAGCGATGAAAAGGTGACAATAAAATGTAGTTAAATTTTTTTATTTCGTTTCATTTTTACATTCATGATGAATTCAGTTGATTAGAATAAAATAATTTTTTACTCATTAAGTAATTATATTGGAAAATTATTATACAAAATACCATTGAACATTTTTTCTATGTACTAAAGTATAATGCCAATCGTCTGGAATTCAGTAGCGAAACTCCAATTTACAAAATTTAAAATACTTAACATTAATGAGAAATCACACATATGTGTAAAATTCTAACCAAATAAAAATCTGACAAACAATGCGTAGAATAAAGAAATGCACAAAATAATAATAATTCTACAAAGCTGTTGGGAATCATACATCGACGTTAACAGCCACATGTATGTCAAAAAATACTTATATAATCATATAATATTACATCTACTCCTTAGCGGGCACCTCGATAACTCGAGGTTTGTCGATAATACGGGCTGTTCTATTGCCTTTCTCCACAATACCAATAATCCAAGCCTGATAACCCTCCTGCTTCTCGATATCTTTGCAGTAAGCCGCCGCTTGCTCGCGCGGCAAACAAATCAACAACCCCCCCGATGTTTCCGCAGAATGCCCTTGCAACAACTGGAACATATTCCCACAAGCCTTCGCCACCGCCGCCATTTTCGCAATGACAGGCAAATTGTGAATAACGAACGACACCTCGTTCTTCTGATGCGACGCCAACGTTTGAGCGTGTCCTAGTAACCCAAAACCAGTGATGTCAGTAGCACCGTGTGCGTTGTATTTATGCATCAATCTGCTCGCGATGCGGTTCAAACGAGCCATCGAATCCATCGCTCTGTGATAGGCTTTCCTCACGTCCTCCTCACTCACCACCAACTTAATTCTGTTCCAACGTTCCGGCTGGTCCAGCCACTGGTGGGCGTTCACAGCCACCTGTGTGCCCAACGGTTTCGTCAACACCAGCACATCCCCTACTACAGCGTTATCGGGAACAATGTATTCGTTGGGCTGGCAAACGGTGGTGGCGACTCCTCCGATGGTGCACCAGGGGTTCACCACCGTCTGGCCTCCGGTTACGGTCGTGCCGGCTTCTAGGGCGGAGTCTTTGAATCCTCGCATGATCAACGGTATGACCACGTCTCGTTCCTTTTCAGTCATTTTCGTGCTGACGCCTAGCAGCATGAGCATGTTGTCGCATTCGGTGACTCCCATGGCGTAGAGGTCGCTCAGGACGTTGGCGCAGGCGATTTTGCCCATCATGTACGGATCGTCCACCAACGGGTAGAAGAAGTCTGTTGTTTGGACAAGGCAGAGGCCGCCGTGTCGGAGAGGGGTCACCTGGAATTTGTTTAATAATTAGTATCGGTAACGTTAGAGTAGGTCGAATAAATACCTTATTTTAGAAGGAATTAAGGAGGGGATCATGGAAGCACTGAGTGGGTTTATGATCACTTTTCGATAGATTTTAGGTGGGTTTTTCATTAATTTCTGAGTGGAGGAACTTTTGCACAATTTTGAAGCTTTCATAATTTGGTTTTTCAATACCATAAAACTACTTTGATGTAATATCAAAGAGCAAACTGGTCTTTTACTTCTTTAGCAATAGTAACAAAATTGGAATAAAAATATATAAATCTAATCGTAAATTGGTAGTAAATATGAATTTTAATATATGCATGCATAATACATGAACTTTGTGACCCTTAGAAGCGTAAGGTTGATAAATATACAGTAAATATTAAAAAAATCCTTATAGTGTATTCGACCATTACAGATAAACAATATTTGGAGTCAAATTAAATACAAAACTGATAACAACTCCATTGTAGTAAATGATAGATATAAAAGCATTTTAAACAAAAAACGGGTAATTAAGACGATGAAATGCATAAAAATTATTCTTATAGTTAATGTTTAAAATGCAAGTACCAAAAAAAAAAACAAACAATTTAATTTTAGAACGTTAAGGTGCGAGTAAAGCGCTGCAGTAGCTCCGTAATGAATACTGATATTGCAATTTTATCAAAAATTAAGCGCTGGTGTAATGACAACAAAATCTTACCGAACAATCAAGGCCGATTCCGATTCGCGGAATAGCCATATGCATAAAATGAGCGTGTTCATGTTCAGCGGAATTGTAGTCCTGCTGGAGACCCTCGACGAGTTTGTTGAGAACTTCCTGGGGCACTTTGCAGCCTCGGCCTTTTAAATCGGCGAACCGCGTCAGCCTGAAACTGGCTTCCAAGTCGTGGGCCAAGGGGTCGAAAGGCCGACGCAGGGCCAGAGTATTGGGATTTCCGCCGAGCTCCAGCTGAACGGCCCCGAGAGCATCCTGCTGGACCTGAGCTACCTGATAATCACCCATACCGGCTTTTCGGTTTAAAATCAAAATGTATTCGTACTACCGTGTTAAAAACACTGGCTCAACGAGAGCGTTTCTCAAACAATCGCGAGACGCTTGGAAAATGGCGATCCCAAAAGCTGTCCGGCTGGGAGCGGTGCGCATGACAGAACACTGCCTCGCCGCCGATTGGTCGAAAATAGGAAGCCGATTATGCAGGAGGTTGTCAAAATTTTTAGTTTCACTACGTAAATTGTTAATTTTAACACGATTTCTTTTACATATCATTTTCGTACTATTTTATTTCGAAAATTCGATATTTTGTTCAACAGTACGCATCAATTTGGTACTAGCAACTGTTAAAATGAGGGCATAAAAAAATATTGATTTTTCCCAATTTCAAATACGCTCGAAAGAAGTGGGAAATTTTACGACAAGATGAGTAGTAGTTACAACATTGCCATATCCTCTTTTTCCATCCATTTTAAACAATTTTTACCTACAAACCCACTCCTTTCCCACAAAATCTTATTTTATCTAATTTATAATTTCTTCGTACATAATCCAATCACCAAAATCTCGCAAATATGTTCTGTTTTAACAATATAAATTTGATACCGCTTATTAACGCCTCAATATGGCAACATTGTATCGCCCTGTCATTTGTCGTTGGTTCTGTTCCTGTTTATGTTCCGAGTTGTCTGTGTTTGTTGTTTTGCTGATAAATTCGTTATTTGTAAGGTTATCCATTCATTTGTTTAAAATTTTTAATTATCACAATAATATTGCAGGTCGCATCAAGTGGTGCACATTCTAGTAAATCATTTTATACACAATGGAGGGATGTCCAAACGAGACTATCGCTAATATGGTGAAAACTTTGAATCCACCTTCTACAGACTTCCCCATGAAAAGGTCCCTCAATGGAAACGAAGAGTGCACCCCGGTGCCTATAAAAAGGTTTAAATCAATCAGCAAGGACTCGACTCCTTACGAAGGCTCCCCAAGGGAGATGAGAAGGATGCGAGCCGATTTAGTTGAAGCCAGGATCACCATCAAGGATTTGCAGTGTAGGCTCACTAACTCTCATTCGCTCAGAAATAAAATGGAATTGGAGTTCAAGGAAGAGAATAAAATTCTGAGGCGGCAGAGCGAGTACGACAAGAAGAGTATCTTAGAATTGGAAGATCAACTGCAGTCGATAAGAAAACGAGAAAAAGAACTTAAAAATCAACTCTCTGAGGTTTTACTACTATAAATTGTTTTAGAGCAAACTATGAAGCTAATTTATTGATTGTTTTAGATTAAATGCAAGTACGATTTACTAAAAATAAATTCTACAAAAGAAATCGAAATGCTCCAAAACAACTCCAATAATTCGAAGGAAGAAAGTACTGAATCGGACATTGAAGAAAGCGCTGTTGTGGCTTCTCTCAATAGAAGAATTACTGAATTAGAAACCATGCTTGAATCTGCCGAAGACGATGCAGAAACTCAGAAACAATACGTCAAAGAATTAAGTACGTTCGCTAGAATAGATCGATTTCTATTATCTAATATTAACGTGGCATTTTTAGGCAGTAAACTAAGCGAGGATAATAACATTCAGAAAAATTTGGAGCAAAAGGAATACGAGCTAATGAAGGCCAAATTAACAGTGAACAATTTGGAATATCAATTGAAAAGCTACAGCGAATTTCAAGATCAGGCCAAAGTAAATCACATCAATTTGTCGTAAAAATCACAATAATGTGGTTGTTTATTTTTTACAGCAACAAGCAGGAAAGTTAAACAGGTATATTGAATTGGAAAAAGAGAACGAACGATTAAACCAAGAGCGTGCCAGCCTGCTCGATCAAGTCAAAAACAAGTTGATTCTCGAAGAACAAGCCTTCGACTTCAAAAGGCGACTGGAAAAATATAAAGATTACGATAAGAAACTAATGGATTTACAGGTACAATATTATCGAAAGCAGGAGTAACATTACCACATTGGTGTTTTCAATTACAGATGCAACAATCGCAAAGTATGCTGAAATTGAACGAATGGAAAGCAGTTGCGAGGGAAATATGCGAATCGATGGATTCCGATTCCGCCTTGCCTCACCAATTAAGAAGCGTCGTGGAAAAACTCCAGCAACAGGAATTGACTCTAACATCGCAGAAAGTTGAATTGGAATGCGAGCTTAAATCGACCAGTCATGTAAGTGAACATAAACAGCTTCAAAGAGCTTTTAAAACTCTCCTCGTTTCTTAGGAAGCGAAGGTTCTGAAGTCAGAGGTAGAAAAATGCCATAAATTGCTCGAGGAGTTGAAACTAACCGGCGAGCAAAAGCAGAAATTGATCCATCGAATGGAGAGGAGAATGAAATTGGTGATTAGCGAAAGGGACAGCTACAGGAGACAGTTGGATTCGTACGAGAACGATTTAACAATGGATACTACCGTTGCCAGGGGTTCCAGCCAATTGCAAACCCAGAAGGAGCATATCAACAATTTGGAGAAATTGGTCAACGGATATAGAGATACCGTATCAGAATTGGAAAATGAGCTCCACAATGCACAACCTCACTTACGCGATGGTACTTTCTATTTTAACAATAACTTACAATTTAATTACTTGGAATAATTTCAGATATACCGTTGAAAACTGAGCAAGTAGCGAGACTCAAAGACGAAGTTCAACGATTGAAATTGGAAAACGACAAGTTACGTCAGAGATGCGATCAACTTGAAATAAAACTGGAAAGGCAAATGGAGAACGACAGCTCGTTCAAAGGCGGTAAAATCGCTCACCAGCTCTACAACCCTTTGAGGGAAAGCGTGGAACAGAGGGCCAATCAAGTGGAAAATCTGAAAAAAGAAATCGAGAGATTGAAGTTAAAGATCAGGAATTACGAAGAGGGCATCGAAAATAGCAAAATCGGCGATGTGACTTTGCACTCCAAAGAAATCGATGCGCTGAAGGAGCAAGTGAAGTCGCAAGAGTCGCAAACTGAGATGCTGAGGAACTATTTGAAATCGAACTTCCAGGAACTTAGGAACGTCATATACGTTCTGTTTGGCTATAAAATGGACCGAAAGAATTCCTTGTATACGTTGGCGAACATGTACGCTGAAAAACCTGAAGATGTAATATGCTTCCAATACGCCAATGGGAATATGCACCTTTTGGAAAACGAATTTACCGGTTCCCTGGAACACTTGATTAATTTACACGTCAAGCAACAAAACTCAATCCCAGTTTTTCTGAGTTCATTAACTCTTGATTTGTTTGCAAATAAAAGTATGACCGGCTTGCTTTCGGTCAATTTAACTGATCATTAAGATGTACTCTTGTAAATTTTGTCTGTATAGATGGAAATTAAGCTGTAGCACTAATTTTAATGTAATTTTTTAATGTTTATAAGCATAATTTCTTATTTTTGATTCAGGGTACCCTCTGTGGGTATACTTAATTAAAAGAATAATACATATATATCGTTTAAAATTTGAATAAATTAGATACCTATTTATAATTAGCTTCTTTCATTTGTATTAAAACACAATGAGAATAATTTATTAAAATGAGAATAATAATTTATTAATTTCAAAACAAACTAAATCAGATAACAAATTCTTAAAAACTACTCAGCAATTTTGTTTGTCTAATTTAGTAGCTTTTAATACATAAGTGAAAGAGGAATTGAACCACCAATACCAAGTATTTGTAAGGAAATTGTAAATAGTTCCGTGAACGACATCTGTCCGGCAATTATCTAATAAAAAATAAGAATTAACACAATTATTACCACTTGGATAATCATCTTACTTTTTTCTAAAATGCGTTGCAATTCGTGAGGAGTAATGAATTTATCATAATGATGAGTTCCTTTAGGTATTTCCCTCATTATATTTTCGGCTAGGTATATTCCTACAAAACTAGCATATTTTGTTTTGCTTATGGTTGTGAAAAATATAGAGCCATTCGGCTTAAGGCACTCCACGCAGGCTTTAACGAATTCCTCTTTCTGTGTTACGTGTTCTATCACCTCCGAAGCGACGACTGCGTCATATTTTTCGAAGTTTTCTTTAGCATGTTCCTCTACAGAGGAGGCCACGTAATTAACGTTTGCCTTGTTTAGTTCAGCGTGCGATTTAGCCGACTTTATAAGGTCCTCATTGGCATCAAGTCCAGTTACATCAGCCCCTATTCTCGACAACGGTTCACTCAAAATACCCCCTTAAATTAAAGAATATTTATTACTGAAGGACTGTATATGAAGGTTTGTTACCTCCACAACCAACATCTAATATTGAGTACCCTTTTAGAGGTAAAGAGACATCTTTCATTTCGTTATTTGCTAGAATACAATTTCTTATCCAAGGAATGCGGATTTTATTCATCGAATGGAGAGGTTTAAGTTCACCGTACTCGTCCCACCAATGGGATACATACTTTTTAAAATGCACGACCTCTCTATCATCGATGGTCGAAGTTGTCGAGTTAAATCTAAAATAGGTTTATGTTGTAATTAATGCGGTATTATGAACAAATTAACTTACCTAATTTTAACCATACATTTAAAGTTTTGTGCTCTAACAAACCCTTTTAATAGATTTCCTGCCATATCGATGAATACACTGGAAAATATAATTATTTATGCAGGATATATTTAAACAGTGCTTCTTACCTCACTATAAATTAATATTATTTTGGGTAAATTTTAATTATAAAATAAACATTTTTACAGGTTTTGTTGAAAAATCGTCATATGCAAATACCGGAATTATAGCAATAATATTGTTGCTATTTTTATTTAATTTTGAATAAATTCCTCTTAAACAATCGACAGGTAGAGTGGAGCAAATTCAAACTAAGTGCTCGCAATTTCACAATTTTTTTCCTTTAAAATTATTGTTTATTTTGAAATAGACACGAAAAACTAACCTAAAAATTGAAATTTGAAGTTAGCGCAAAGCGACAGTTGACATATAAACAATTGCCAACATTTTCAGTAAAAAAACACTAAGATGATCCCTCTCTCATTTAAAAAAAATAAACGTTTATCCCACTCGAATTTATTGATGATTTATTACCGCTTTTTTCATGCTTACCTAACTGTAACTAAGCTGACAGGTCATTAATAATAATAAGGATACCACACAATTAAATATTATGATTTCATTACTATCTAATTTAATTATATTATTAAAATCGATATCGATTCAACAAGTTTTTTAATATTCTGAACCTTTGTCTTCAGGATACAAAAAATATATTTTTACACTTCCTTTATTCATCAGAACGTCCTCTGAATGTTTAATTAAAAATACGGCCGCTATACCGTAAGCGAGACACGGTATTCCTAAAATAAAAAATTTTATTATTATTTCAGAAACTAACAAAAATTATTTCTGCAAATAATTACCTAGATTCAAAATTTTAATTGAACGAAAAAAAATGTCATCCACACGAAGATCCTCATGATTTCTTTTAGTACAGTGATATTTTATGTAGGGGAAACACCCAGTCCTGAGTATATGATAATTAGAAAGGCCTACTTTCCAGTTGAAATGTGATTTACCCCATTGATCGTCCACAATGCTAGAATACTAACAAATTGTGAACAAACATTTACTCTCAATATTGTATTCTTACTTTCACAAAATACGATGTCCACGGTGGTTCGCTGCATTGTTTAATGTAATTAGTGAGTACTTCGGACGCTAAAGGTTTTCCAACATTGCGATAATTGTAAAATATTTGCCGTGATTGGTATTTATCTACTCGCTTCATTGATATGGACAACATATTCTTCTAAAATTAAAAAATAGGAAATAAAGTATTGAAGTACCGCAGTTTAAAACACGCGGGAAGTTCCTTTTGAAACCAGTAATACCAACATAAAAGTACGTCATACGTTTAATAGTCTATTATTTTAGGAAATTCCACAATTATCTTTATTTTATTTATCATTTGGTATTGTGAGTACAGTTTTTGGCGAGTTTGTGATAAAATTATTGGCACGAATATTGAGTGGCCTCCGACTAGTCGGTCGTTGTGACTGTAATTTTACCTGGTTACCATTTCTTCAAAATGGCAACGCCGCCGTAATGAAGAAACCAGCCAGACTGAACCGAAGAGTGAAGAAATATTTTATAAATAAAAGTAACAAGTGTCAAAACACGGGCGCTCCCAATTTCAGCTCGTTATTTCCACATTTTCGCAATTGAATTATCGGACGAAACGGTTACCACTTGTTGACTACTACTTTTCGAATTTCGGGGAAAATTCGTGCGAAAGTGCTTGGATTTTTTACTGTAACATCAGTGTTTGTGTTCGTGCCAAATAGACCTGTGTGCATTAATGAAGATCGAAGAATCGGTTTGAAGAACAAACCGACGAAAATGCTGTAATTTTCCAGGATATTTTTCTTTATAATGGAGCAAAACTTGTAGAAGATGAACAAACAGTTAGAAAACGATCCTCTCATTCCAATTTCCTCAGGTAAGTTAACTTGTTAATTAACACTTTTAAAAACTTTACCCACGACTATATAACTTAGTCACTTTATTTATTCTTACCATTTTATTAGTATTTCAAAGAAATTACAAAACACAAACTCTCAATGAGAAACCTTACACCACCTATTAAATTAGGTTAGAATACCATAGTACCTTTCAACAACAATTCATTAAACTACAATTATATTACAAGAAACAAATCGAATATTACTCTAATCTTTCCTAACGCAATAACTGCATAACAGGACAGTAATGTATCAGGATATTTCGCTTGCCCATTATTCATTCGATTTAATTAAAACCACACTTAATTTGCGGGATTAAATGTTATAATTAACTGTTATTTGTGGTAAATTTGTAACTAAATTAAATGCTAGTATTTGAAGTTTGCACGACTGTAACATTAATTCGGTTTTTCTTTGCTATTTTACCATTCGCAGACACATTTTGAATAAATGTATTCGTTTACTAATCAAATACGAAGTGTTTTAATGATTTTTCAGAAGTATATAAACAAGCATTAATTTGTTGAAGAAATAAAGTGTCTATTTGTAGTATAGTCGAAGAAGAATTGGGAGAACAAAATTAGGAAGAAAGGGAAGAAAGTACAGTTGAATTGTAAACATAATTAACAATTTCCTGTAATTATTAAATTGTTTGTTATAAAACCATAGTAATGTTGTAACTAGTATAGTCTCTCTATATAAACATGTTTCTTGAAAACTCGAACCGTGTTATTAAATACCTAATCGAGTAAATTAGAAAATAAATGTTGTAACAACATCATTGTAATCATTACTTTTAATGCAGCATGCGGTGCATAATTTATGCTATTTTGCATGAGAATACAGCATAACAATTAAATCCAAATGTTTATTTTGGTTTAATGATCATCAATTCAATTGATAATTGCGATCGTAACAATTTCTGAAATTTTTTTGTTTTGTATTTTTGCACCAAAAATAATTTGTTATCCAACTGTATAATTGAATAAATGCTTCAATATATAAATGTATATAGAACTTCTTCAATATACAGGGTGTTATTTAATAACATGCTAATACTTAAGGGGGTGATTCTTGGACCCATTTTAAGAAAAAAACTTCATATAAACCTATGTCCTAAACTTCTTAACTTTTGAGATACGGGGTATTAAAGTTTTAAGAAAAAAAAACAATTATTTACTGTCATTTTCGTACCACTTTAAATATTTTTATGAAATTTGGTGTACGGCGTTTATGCATTAAAGAGCATTTTTTGACCCAAAAATCTTTTTTTTATTTCTAACAGTGGCGTCCCTACTGGACTCAGACTAGATATTTTTGAATAAAAAAGTGATACGCCACTGCTCTCTTAAAATCAAAATTATTTTTCCAATTCTCGTTCAATTTAAAACAAATTCGATTTCTAGACTTTTTTTCGTACAACTCACCGTTTCGCTAACAAATAATTAAATTCATTCATTTGCATCTCCCTGGACGAATGACGACCAAAAACGATTTATCTAACTCTGAACAATAATTTATTTAAGCGGATAACTTTTAAACGTTGAAATTATGAAATTAAAGTAAAATAAAGAAATAATTTAAATCAGGTGTTGGAAATGTCCGCCGAAAGTGGTATGAAAATGATAGTAAAAAATTGTTTTTTTTTCTTAAAACTTTAATACTACGTATCTCAAAAGTTAAGAAGTTTAGGACATAGGTTTATATGAAGTTTTTTTCTTAAAATGGGTCCAAGAATCACCCCCTTAAGTATTAGCATGTTATTAAATAACACCCTGTATAAAACAAAGATAAAACTCCACTGTGTATTGTAGACTGTTACAAGATCCACCACAAGTTCATTATAAAGTTGGAGATCCATAGGGAACAGTTCGCAATTTATGTTGATGGTATTATTACACAGTTATGTAGTATACATTGAAATGACAGTGCACTGGGAAATAGACAAATTGGTCGCCAATTCATTTCTCTTTCGCCTGACGAGCGTATGAAATACCTGCGAGAATGTAAATGCCACAGGTCTAATAAGATTCCGAGTCCTAACAACCAATAAACACAGAAAATTACCAGCGAGGATCGTTTAAAAGGAAAACATGAAGCGTTTACTTTTATCGCAGAAGCTACTCAGACAATCCAATGCGGAGTTCTTACCTTGTACGTACTCGTTAGAAACCCGCTTAAATTTTTTTAAGCGTTCGATTCTTCATTGGAGCGGACGACTCGCCTTTGGGAGTCTTCGTGTCGACGGCGAAATCACGACGCAAGCGTAGCTAATCGATTAGGCGTCGCGACGTCCACCCGGCCGGGTACCCTCAGTAGTTCTGGAGCGGCCGTTTCGCGTGCTCCTACGTAGACTTCCCCACTGTAGCAGATACAACAGGTATTTTCTGTGTTATTGCTTGAAAACTTCTTATTTTCGTCAATGAAAATTTCCAAATTGGACGGGGATTTTTCGCTGAGGCGCGCCGAAGGGGTAGAGGGGTCGAATCGGGTGGTTTTCGCACGGTTTTTTTCGCGTTTGGGAAATCGATATAGGTACACAGGTGGCCGTTTTAACGTCCGTTGAGTTTATAATTAAATTTTCATAGCGTTTGACGGCCTTTGAAAAAGTTGTTGATTGCATTTTAGCGATTTTTAATTTCGAAGTTGGTTTTTAATTAGCGCTCGGCGGCGGTAGTGAATCTATTGGAACGGACGTTGGATTTTAAAAATCTAATTAAAAATTTTTCCAATTAACGCGCGCAAGGGTTTATCGATTTTTTATTCCTTTATTTGGGATTCATAATTGTCGAACATAATTATACGTGTATGTTTAAGTTGGAAGTTTTTTTTTAGCTAATTATCACGGAATTATGCCTGATAAGTGTTTCAAAGTCGTTAGTCGTGCATGCATAATTTTATATAAGTATTACACAAAAATAGGAAATTGTAATACAGGGTGATACGTGGAAATATTAATAAAACAGGTTGATTTTGGAGCACATGCGATGTTAATGGAGAAGACCACGATGTGACATACGCGGATTTCGGCAAAAGATATGATTAGAAATGATTTATTAGAGCTCAAAACCGTTTTCAGTTGCTCAAAATGTGTTTTAATTAAAAAGTTATAGCCCTTCGAAATTTAAGAATTTCGGGTTTTGACTCATACCTTATCAACCAATCATAAACCACTCACGTCTTGTTGTATAGTAAATAGTATGAATTTTCGAACGCACTAACAAAGTATAGACAAACGAACAAAAATCAAACTGTCATTTGTCAGATTTTTCTGAAAAATGCACAAAACAAATTACACGAATTGCAGTTCCGCACAAAACACTTTACTGATAATATTGAAGTTGACAAGAATGTTGCCAAATAAATTTTTCAGGACCATTATTTGTGTTTTTAACAAGAAAATCGGTTACAATTTATACAGATGAAGATGTTATTTCTATATTAATATATCGAATTATCCATTAGGTAATGGAAGAAATGGATAAATCAGAAATTGTTTATTGCAATAAATATACAAAAAACGCACATTTTGCAGGAGTAAAGAAGAGTAATAGGAAACATGGCAAACTTGCTAAATGTGACTTCTCTTTGAAACTCTCACTTTGATTGGAGCAGAGTGTATGACGATTGTGTGACGTTTTTCAAACTTTAAAAATTAATTGCGGCCTTATTTGGCCACAGAAAAAAATAAAATTTTCATTACGCGCCTTCTTAGAATACAGGGTTTTGAAAAAGAAATTAAAAAAAAGTCGTGGTCTTCTCCATTAGCAATTTTTTACATCAACAAAATAGTACCCTGAGTCATATGTATTTAAATCTAGTTGATTTAACGAAACGATATTTCAATGGCAACTTTCAGACTTTGAATAAGTACCCCCTGTGGTGTCCACTCTATCTTCCCGCGAATTTATCTAATAAATATTGATGTAAGTTCATCAGAGATCCACTAAATAAATAAACATTTTTTTCCAGAAAAAAAAAACTTTATTGTTGGACGCATTCTGAATTATTTCTCCAACTGTATCCAAAATTTAGCGTCCACGAGAGTGCTATAATAAACTCGCAAAAAACTTATTTACCACCCCGACAGTCCCCTCGATCAATAAGGCTTCGCATTCGAACGCAAAAAACTATTTTCGGATCCTCGAAAAGGATCTCATCTCGAGAGATCAACCCTTTGCACACTTGCTCGGCTCACCTATTCATACGCGCGTACATCCCGCGTTATTGCCGTCGCGCCTTTTTTGACGGCGCCCCCTCGGCCCCGTCATTTCCCGTTCCGATTCGCCGGCCTATTGAAAATATTTTCGGCTTACGCGCCCTTGTGGATTCGTCGTCGAGCTAGTCTGGATTTCAAGGGTTGCGAACACATCGCGTAGACGGTCTTGACCCATTTATCGCGACCGGCGACCTTGCGGCCGGGGGACGGGGATCCTACGCGGAAAACATCGATTTATTTACCTTGCGTGAATTACTTATCGATATGGATGTTTCTAAAGGTTAGTTAGGTATTGCTGGAAGTTGCTAATTATATCAAAATAATAAAGTTTGCTGGGATTATAGAGACTATTTAAATTCTATAAGGTCCGTAAAGATCTCGAAATATTTCGAAAATTAAGTAATTTTTGAAAATTTTCGGCTCTTCAATAATTACAGAGGAACGCTTTTTCTGCAAAATGAAATAAACCGGATACTTCTACCTCAATTAGTTTTCGAGATAATTGTGATTTTCCATTGAGTTGCGCTAAAATAATTTATAAACTCAACAAGATCCATGAAAACTCGAAATATCTCGAAAATTCAGCAATTTTTGAAAATTTTCGACTCTCTAATAATTACAGAGGAACTCTTTTTCTTCAAAATGAAATAAACAGGATACTTCTATCTCAATTAGTTTTCGAGATAATTGCGATTTTTCATTGAATTGCGCTAAAATTAATAAATTCAACAAGATCCATGAAAACTCGAAATATCTCGAAAATTCAGCAATTTTTGAAAATTTTCGACTCTCCAATAATTATAGAGGAACTCTTTTTCTTCAAAATGAAATAAACAGGATACTTCTATCTCAATTAGTTTTCGAGATAATTGTGATTTTTCATTGAATTGCGCTAAAATTAATAAATTCAACAAGATCCATGAAAACTCGAAATATCTCGCAAATTCAGCAATTTTTGTAAATTTTCGACTCTCCAATAATTACAGAGGAACTCTTTTTCTACAAAATGAAATAAACAGGATACTTCTTTCTCAATTAGTTTTCGAGATAATTGCGATTTTTCATTGAATTGCGCTAAAATTAATAAATTCAACAAGATCCATGAAAACTCGAAATATCTCGCAAATTCAGCAATTTTTGTAAATTTTCGACTCTCCAATAATTACAGAGGAACTCTTTTTCTACAAAATGAAATAAACAGGATACTTCTTTCTCAATTAGTTTTCGAGATAATTGCGATTTTTCATTGAATTGCGCTAAAATTAATAAATTCAACAAGATCCATGAAAACTCGAAATATCTCGCAAATTCAGCAATTTTTGTAAATTTTCGACTCTCCAATAATTACAGAGGAACACTTTTTCTACAAAATTAAACAAACAGGATAATTCTACCTCAATTAGTTTGCGAGATAATTGTGATTTTTCATTAAATTGCGCTAAAATTTATAAATTCTGTAAGATTCATAAAAAACTCAAAATATCTCTAAAACTAAGCAATTTTTCAAAATTTTCAACTCTCCAAGAATTACAGAGACCTTTTTTATAATAAAACGAAGTTAATTAAGAATGCACAAAATATGTAATGGCCTTATATTTGATTGACATTGGGAAGACTATTTTGATTTTGCATGTATTCTTTGGCTTGTTTTTTATAAGAAATGATACATATGATACAAATTTAAATTAAGACCAAATTTAGACAGAAAGATTTTTGTATAAATATACCTATGTATTAAGATGAGAAAAAAGAAAAAGTGGTAAACCTACGAGTATATGATTATTCAGTGGTAGAACAATGAATCTCTATTATTATTATTATTATTATGATTTGTGAGTAAGAGCATAATACAAGCTGTAGTCGTGGAAAAGCATTACATTAAACCGCATTTTCTTTCAGAAAAAATTCCGCGTACACGTTCCTTTTTTTTATTATTTATACAATTTGCTCGAGGCAATTTTTCGTACGTACGTTTGCTTCGGGGCGAACAAATTGTTATGTTCCCATTGTGTGTCTGATATGAAAGCATAGGAGAAAATGCTCGCATTCACCTCAAAACTTTTATTTCTCCTCGAATGCGAAACTCCGCGCTGGAACACATAAAAGCATCTGTTCCAGCTAGATTGGAACAACGCCGGTTTTTTCGCAATCGCATTTAAATTCCCTGAAGTTTTCCGCGTTTAAAATCGCTCAAAAATGTTGCAAATTGAAAAAAATTGGCAAGTAACAGTTATATTGTAACACACGTTCCGCCATCTCTATACTGAATAAACGATACCCACCTTTACACTAAACGTCAAAAAATGACATATTCGGATATGTCTAGTCAACCTACATGTAGTGTCTATTACACCGCTTCAAAATAAACTACTAAAAAACCGAAATTCGTATAAAAAATCAGTTTAATCGGCACGAAAAAAAATGGCGATCGAAAGCGATTGTAAGGGAGCCCCTAGAAATGAGCGGACCGATTGAATGTCGCCGTCTTGCCGACCCTGAAAATCGTCGATAACTCGACGATATTCTTTTTCTACCCCATTCTTTCGCATTCCTTATTTACCAGAAAACTTTCGAACCGAATTGTTCGCGACCCGAACACATAAAAAAGGAAATAAACGAACGGAGAAGTTCGAATGGGTGATTTAAAACGTCCGAGTTCCGAGTTCGAGAGTTATCGCAGTCGTGATCGTGATCGTGAAGTGAAAAATATGAATAAATTTTTAGACTCATATGAGGATGAGTTAATTTCATTTTTCATTTACAAAGCGCATGTATTTAAAATAAGAATTCTCTTTAATGTAGTAATGGAATGTATAGTTCTTACGTAAATCCTTGAAATTTGCGAATATTCGGTTATAAACAGCATTTTTTTTGTCTTGAATTTGTGTGGAAAACAAGCGGTTTCAACCGTTTTGTTATTTCAATGTTTAGCAAATTTAGGCTTGGAAGTTAAAATTAGTCTCCGAAACGAATGCCACTATTTATTTTGAGTTTTAAAATAAAATTCCCGTAATTTTGTCGGTTTCCCTGGAAAATTTCACTAAATCCAATTAGTGTAAACACAATCAGGTCCGTCTCTGATGCTTGTAGATACACAAAAATCATTGTAAATACCAGAGGAATATTGCATACTAACCTATTACATTTTGTCTCTTTTGTGAAATTGCGCCTATTCATGGAAGTTTTTGGATAATAGGAGTTTCTGAATTACCCACTTTGCATATTTAGCGAAAAAGATCCAAAAAGTCTTTCCCTCCCGAGATCAGAAGCGATATGAGCGTTTAATCGCGGTTCATTTTTAAAAAGTATTATAACTTCAACTTCGCCTCATAACGGCCGGGAGGAAGCTTAAACGCGATTTTCCAGGCGGAATTTCCAGTCGAAAGCGCTGGCGGAAAATTCTCGATCTAATCGATTTTTTTATTACAATAACCAGAACTATCCAATAGCTATTTTTAGCGCCTAATGTAGCTCTGACGAATTTCAATTAGCGATTATAATGAAAGCGACTTTAAGACATCGGCACCCACAACAAAGCCGTTTTACGCACGCAATAAAACGACGCCGATCTTTATAAATAGATCAGTTTTTCAAGAAATCCATTAAATTTTGTCTCAAAACACTATACACAACACTTTCCCAAAACTCAATAATTTAATCTTCAACTTTAAAAGGATCTATACCATTTCAAAGGATGGCACATTGAATGGATAAGTATGGAACATGGACCACAGACCTATGGATTATGGACCATAGACCTATGGACCGTGAGCCATGCTGAACCATAGACCTATGCGGATCATGGACCATAGACCATATAGGACTTGTCTATGTTTTAAATCATGATACCAGTGTTTCTCATAATTAAACAATTCAATGCCCCAGCTTTGACAGGATTTATCAAGGGTTCTTTCAAAGGATGTTGCATTGAATGGATAAGTGTGGATCATGAACCATGGATCATGGACTATAGACCATAGACTTAAGGACCATTAATCTGTGGACCATGAACCATATACCATAGGACTTGTCTATATGATTTAAATCAGGATTCCAGTGTTTCCCATAATGGAGAAGACCACGATGTGAAATACGCGGATTTCGGCAAAAGATACGATTAGAAATGATTCATTAGTGCTCAAAACCGTTTTCAGTTGCTCAAAATGTGTTATAATTAAAAAGATATAGCCTTTGAAATTTAAAAATTTCGGGTTTTGACTCATACCTTATCAACCAATCATAAACCACTCACGTCTTGTTGTATAGTAAATAGTATAAATTTTCGAACGCACTAACAAAGTATAGACAAACGAACAAAAATCAAACTGTCATTTGTCAGATTTTTCTGAAAAATGCACAAAACAAATTACACGAATTGCAGATCGGCACAAAACACTTTATTGATAATATGGAAGTTGACAAGAATGTTGCCAAATAAATTTTTCAGGACCATTATTTGTGTTTTTAACACGAAAATCGGTTACAATTTATACAGATGAAGATGTTATTTCTATATTAATATATCGAATTATCCATTAGGTAATGGAAGAAATGGATAAATCAGAAAATGTTTATTGCAATAAATATACAAAAAACGCACATTTTGCGGACTAAAGAAGAGTAATAGGAAACTTGGCAAACTTGCTAAATGTGACTTCTCTTTGAAACCCTCGCTTTGATTGGAGCAGAGTGTATGACGATTGTGTGACGTTTTTCAAACTTTAAAAATTAATTGCGGCCTTATTTGGCCACAGAAAAAAATAAAAATTTCATTACGCGCCTTCTTAGAACACACGGTTTTGAAAAAAATAAAATAAAAAAAAGTCGTGGTCTTCTCCATTATACAATTCAATGTCCCAACTTTGACAGGATCTATGGTCTTTCAAAGGATGCCACATTGAAGGGATAAGTATGGACCATGGTCCATCATAGACCTATTGATCATGGGCTATAGTCTATATAGGACCATTAATATATGGACCATGGACTATAAAACCTACTTGTCTATAAGTATTCTATCAGAATGCTAGATTTATAGAATGTATTTCTTTAGTTTGACTAGACCTTTCTGAAATTATGGTATCTGAAACAGGTGAACAACAATAAACCGCGAATCTTTTTTTATCGTTCGAGCAAACAAACCCGAGGAAAACTTCTTCGCGCCAGATCTAGAACATGACGCTATATACTGTTATCATTCTGATTACGGGGCACCGTTACCTTCTTAGCGCGAACGCCTCGATCCCGCCGCCGCGGATTCGTAGTTCATTTTAATATCGCATTTTTTTTATTAATTCGCCGAGCAGTACGCGCGGCGTACACAATGCGAAAGAATGCCAACTATGCGAACGTACGGCCGATTTCACTTCGCGGTTACGGCGCTGGTACGCGATGATCGATGCGCTCGCTGGAGCTAGTACCCGAGAGGAACGGACTAACAGTAGATTCGAAAAACGGTTTTGCGGCTAGTACCCGCGCGTGGGTCGATCGTAATTATTCAAATGAGAAAATTAGCCGAGTATAAACGCCCATAATCCATTCGCAAAGCGGTGATTTTGCTCTAGAAACTTGGGGAGTTTGTGGTAGCACTGTCAATTTCTTCGAAAATCCCCATCCTAACGTTGACTGTATACTTATGACAGTGATATTGGGCCACCTTGTATATAAGGTTAATTAATTCGGCGATTGGAAAATCGCCGATTCCGGGGGGGTTCGAGCGAAATTGAAAATTAGTCGCCGCCTAAAATACACCAATTAGCCGTTGAATAAACGCGAAGGGTCGAAAGCGAAAGGCGGGATAGGTGGGCGTTAATGCGGACAACGCTATCTGAAAGCCGAGCAAAGGATCTATTAAGTATGTTCTGGGTTCGATGGGCTCGTTTCGAGAGAGTCTTTTGCATTCGACGGCCAGTGGGAGGCCACGCTCCGATAAATGGTTTCTTGCGTTTAATGTAAATCGGCATTGTTGGAAAATTATCGAGAACAGGAAGTGCTTTATTAACGTTTCATACGTAATCAATGTTTTAATAAGATTTCGCTGCATAGTCTCTGAGGAAGAGTTCGCAATAAACAGAAACGTTGGTATTGATGTTATTATCGATGAAATTGGCAAAAATGAATTGTGCTAGATTTTCTGAAGTATTCTACAGAAAACATACTATTTTCTCCCATTTAGTGTACAAGTTAGTTGATTTTCTGGTACAATGGAAAAGACCACGACTTTTTTTTTAATTTTTTTTTTTTCAAAACCGTGTGTTCTAAGAAGGCTCGTAATGAAATTTTTATTTTTTTCTGTGGCCAAATAAGGGCGCAATTAATTTTTAAAGTTTGAAAAACGTCACACAATCGTCATACACTCTGCTCCAATCAAAGCGAGAGTTGCAAAAAGAAGTCACATTTAGCAAGTTTGCCACGTTTCCTATTACTCTTCTTTAGTCCGCAAAATGTGCGTTTTTTGTATATTTATTGCAATAAACATTTTCTGATTTATCCATTTCTTCCATTACCTGATGGATAATTTGATATATTAATATAGAAATAACATCTTCATCTGTATAAATTGTAACCGATTTTCGTGTTAAAAACACAAATAATGGCCCTGAAAAATTTATTTGGCAACATTCTTGTCAACTTCAATATTATCAGTAAAGTGTTTTGTGCCCAACTGCAATTCGTGTAATTTGTTTTGTGCATTTTTCAGAAAAAAATCTGACAAATGACAGTTTGATTTTTGTTCGTTTGTGTATTCTTTGTTACTGCGTTCGAAAATTCATACTATTTACTATACAACAAGACGTGAGTGGTTTATGATTGGTTGATAAGGTATGAGTCAAAACCCGAAATTTTTAAATTTCAAAGGGCTATATCTTTTTAATTATAACACATTTTGAGCAACTGAAAACGGTTTTGAGCTCTAATAAATCATTTCTAATCGTATCTTTTGCCGAAATCCGCTTATCTCACATCGTGGTCTTCTCCATTGCTTAAATTACTATAGATTATTCAACATGTTATGAGATAAATTGGTGGATTTTTCATATCATTTCCTAGATTATTCAACGTTTTACTGAGTAAATTTGTCAATTTTTGAAGATAACATGTTCTTTTTTCTGCACTTGGAGCTTTTTTTCCAATAAATTACTCGATTACAACATTATTATACTCTATTCATAAATTAGACGGAGTAATCCATCATCTAAATCCTTGCATAGAATCCTTGCAATTAGCTCAATGTTTTACTAAGCAAAGTCTGTTATAAGTAAATGTATAGCCTATTCGAGTACTACTAACAAGCTAAATCTACTTCACTATCAAATTTTAATGACATTCTTTCAAACACAATTTTTCTCCACAAGGGAAATCATCGACTTCATCACTTCCATTTGTTCCTCGAATGTTCCCTTCGCTAATGCAACTTTGATAGCGACCTTATAATCATCCGGCATACAAAATTTTTACCGGAAAATCTTGCGTTCCATTTCGAGCCGTAACAAGTTTCCGAAAGCGTTTTCCTCGGCTCTTCCTCACCCGAGATTAGTTTGGAAATCTTCGGTGACGCAAGAAACAGATCCGCTTCATCCGATTCCTTTTTCATCCCGTTTAAAAAGTTCCCAAATATTTCGTAAATAAAATTTTCCATACGCCGGCGAATCCGGGCGTTCGTTAGAAACGAATCCGGTTTCATTGTCTCCGTAATTTCGTTTCATCTTCGCAATACGGCGGTAGTTGCGTGTTAAATCGAGGAACAAAAGGGAAGAGCCTCCTCGCCCGGATACAGAGCCCTATTGGATTCTCCTGCTCCCCATATACACCATTATTTCTCCGAAGCCGAATTGAATATGAAAGGTTTCGGATTATTTGAATTACGCGAATCGGAAGTCCGAGAGCCAGCCAGATTCTCCCGGAATGAAATTCCCAATGCAGTTGTATAGTTACCGCCAGAGTTGGATAATTAAATGAATTGATCGCTATAAGTCCTTTAATTTAATTTGACTCTATGCAAAAATTTTACATAGTAAAAATATGTACTGATGATGATTTTGCAAAAACGAAACGTTGAGAAATGAGTTGTTTTTACCTTGCAAAATGCATCACCCAGTGCACGATGCTAGTGAATGAAAGTAGAAGATAGGAAACGATTATAAAGTGATACAATTTTTGTTTTGATAAAAAAAACCTATGAAACGTGATTATATATCGCACTTTGGAGGTTTCCGCACGGCGTCCGCGACTTCCTGTCCGAAACCCGCAGTAAAATTAAGCCAAAACGACGAGCAAAAGAATCAGTTCACCTCATTCCCGGCGATCGCGGGCTCGCCTTTGTTTCGATTTCCATCAAATCGCCGAGCACTCGGTTTCTCAACGCGGCGCGACCTGTTATTAAAAATGCGAAAGACGGCGAAGAACAATAGATATTTTTTCCTCCGCGCTCCAAACCGCCAGCTAGTGTGAACCGATGTGAATCCGAGAGTGGGTAAGGATCGGATCGCTCCGGCGAGAGTGCAGTTTGCTGGGGTTTTTCGTCCAAAGACCTCCGGCGGTCATTCCGGCCGATTTTCCGGCCCGTCGAGCCAGCGTTTCCGTCGCGGAAAACTCGCATAAAATCGGTTTACACTAGCATGATCACATCGGAAATAAGGTAGTTTTTCGCACGGAACATTTGCTCCAATTCGCCTGCATAACATACAGAGTGTTTCAATATTACCTAACTTTTTATATCAAGTGAAAGGTCTACTTATTTAGGCACGGTTGTAAATGCATAGTTCAACTGTGGTTCTGCGCTGAACCGAGTTTAATTGCAAATTTGTGTTGTAAGTACATCAGTCACTATTGATCTGGGGTTCAGAGAGAGGTTTACGTGAACGGTCCTTTAAGAGCGTTCAAAGGCGGTTCAAGAATGTTTTAACATTTGACGTTGAGTTGTTAACCCAAAAAAGTTGAATTTCTTATGTACAATAAAATGCATTATTCATAATTATCGTAATATTAGAAGAATTAACCGAGGATGAAGATGTTTTACAAATTTTAAATGGTTTTTTACATCCTAGAAGACCACAAACTTTCAGAAATAGACCAAGTCAATTTGAAATATGCCATGGTCAGATATTGAATTTAAATGTAGATTTCGATTAGATATTAATTATCAAGAACTTCTCAAATTTTCAACTCAAGAAAATTCAATTCAAAGAACTTTTCTCAAACTAAAGTTGATCTTGCACTCTACAACAAAAACCAAAATGAACTCAGCTCAAAGTTGACTTGCACTTTAGTTGAACTAACGTTCACCTGTGACATCTACAAGCGGGCCTTAGTGCAATTTCTGAGATAGAGATTGTTGAAATATTTATGTTTCAAGTGAGGATTTTTGTGTAAAGTATACAACGTAATTAAACCACTTTTGCCAACCTTTTCTTAGGTGTTGAATTACTCTAAAGACTACATACTTATTCCCTCCTCATGTCTACAACAATTCAGAAATTGAAGTTATTTCAACATATCCTGTTTATCAGAAACTAAACCACATACAAGCCCTAAGGCAGTTCATCATCAAATATCCCGATCAATCGAGTTCCTCCGCCTACGGAATAGCGAAACACCTTGTATGTTTTTCGTTACGAATTACCGACTAACGTCGTCCTATCAACTTGGAAAACTTTTAAACGCGTTCATTAGAGATGCAATAATTGCAGTTAACGGAGCCATTACGATAATTGAGCGGTTTAAGGTTTATTAAAACGTTGTGGAACCGTCCGAGTAGCGCTTTCCACGTCGCCGCCACCGATCGATGCGAGCCGAGAAAAAGTGCAAGTGAAGTGTACCTAATGAATTAGTAATTATTTTTAAACTCTGTACCCTCGATATACCCGATTAATTCAGCGCGATTTTCACCTAATCTCTCGAATTCTGCTTTGATGCGAACCTCGAAAGCGCCCGCTGTTTGTTTTATTGTATCGAGCAAATCGGCGCGGTTAAATGGAGTTCTCTCGATTCAATTAAATTGTTCCATTGTGTATTTCATCGCGAAAGACTTTGATGCCTTTAGAACGCGCTCATTAAAACCAATTAATTGCCTTCGTCCTCCTAAGCCGGTGAAAAGAAATCGATGCGAATGCTTTGAACAATGCTCGATGGGGGATGAGTTTGCTTCCCGTCCATGCAGAAGGATGCAACTTGTGCTCTAGGATCAAGATCCTGCTATTTTCCATCATGGGATTATCTTGTCTGCTCGAAGGTAAATGATTTATTTCTTAATTAAAAAAAAGTCAGCGCTAATGAATTTCGTAGAGGAAATAAAGCGTCTCGTTATTGTGATTTATGGGCGAAGAAGAATGCGTCATTGTGCAGTTATAGTTCGTGTACTAAACACTAAACAATTTTATTATCTTTCTCTGTGTTGTGGGCGTTAAATTTCGCGAAATTCACTTGCCCTGAACGTCTCGAAGGGCCCTTTTTTCATCGATGTTCGAGCGCGTGTCGTAAGATTGAATTTCGGTGTAAAAGCGGCCGGGAAAAATTTCCCTCGCTTAATTTATTCGCTAATTTCCCGAGTGGTAAACGGCCAAAGCATAACGAGCCGGTTTAATTGGCAGGACGAGGGCTCCTCCGACAAAGAACACCTCTTAGCGCTGTTTATGCAAGTTTCGCGAGAGCGCTCTGTTTGAATTTTTTATTCCGTTGTTTGGCGAGTAACTAGCCGCAAGAGCGGATGGAAATTCTCTTTATCACGTTATTAACCCGTTGATTTTTAGAGCACGTAATAACCGATGAACAGCGCGCGTTTCCAAATAAATTCGCCGTAAAAAAGTTCGCTGTTATAACAGATTTATTTATTGCTGGAATTCTCCATTGACCTAATAAAAAACTGTATACCCAACTGGGTTATAAATGTTGAAAAAAGCAGTTTGAGAACTGCCCTGCGACGTAAAACAATGGCTCGACGATCGGTCGTAAACCGACGGTAATTTAACTGTTTTATAACAGAATGCTTGTGAAAATGTGCATCCGGATTTGTTTCATTTAATTAGCAAGAAGTCATTTGAATATAATGCTTCAAAATCTCTACGTAAATAATCAAAATCTCAACATCTTGTTTATCATCTGTAAAGATATCTACTGCAATTATTACAATCACCTTGCAATTTTCAGTATTTCTTGATCCAACTCTTTTTCTTTGAGATGTATCAAGGTATGATCAGGATGAGTGATGGTTAACAAAACGATCAGATTTTGTTCCGAGATAAAATTGGATTCGAATTGAACGGATGTCATCTCGTTAGAATGGAAAAACAATAGGCTCGTATTGGAAATTTCGATTCAATTGCAAGGAAATTGCGTACGAGTAGAATATAGGAATCTGATTTCATCTTATCTTCTCGTAATACAGGAAAATTTCGCGAATTTTCTTGAATTTGATTCGCGTTAAATTATATTTGCTGATGCAGAGAACTTAGTAAATATCAACAGTTTTTGCTTGAACATTACATTGATATGAAAAATTTATTATTAGTCAATTAATGGTTAAATTGTAACGACAGTTACTGCACCTCTATACTCGATAATTTGTTCCCACCTTTATACTATATGTCAAAAATTGAATAGACATTGACATTTTTGACAGTATTTGGATATGTCTACTCAACCTAAATTTGTTGGTGTATACTCAACCATGTTTAACTGTATAAAATGTAACTTTTTTTTGAAAAACTAATCGCAATATACAACAGAAACTCCGAACTGGGTAAAAAGCACACAAAATCATGAATAAAATTCCAAAAAACAATCATCTTTATATCATGTTTCCTACCATACAGGCTCGTAAAAAACAGCACCCTGCATGGAAAACGATATTAAAAATGCACGAAAAACTCCTACAACAGCCGACATAAAGCTACTTTACATATAACACACGAAAATAATAATAAATTCCGACCATAAAACGCGGAGGAAGCAGCTCACCACACCGGCGCGTCTTCGTCAATCATTCACCGAGAACAAGCGGCCCTCATTTCCCGGCCGCTTTTCCCCAGCTTTTGCGGCACATCTTCGACTTCACCTTTTACGATTCCTACTTCCGCCGCCGCGACGCGCTAAGCCCCAGGCCCCTTGGGGTCGCCGTCGCCTCGAATAAAAGTTTACGTGCAATTTCATTCGCTTCCCGTGGAAAGCTCGAACGCTCTGAGATACATTAGACAATCAAAGAATCATCTAAACAACTCTTTGCTCGATTTCATCGACCAATTCTTAAAGTTAGGTAATACTTAAACCGGATTTGGGAAGTCGCTAAGTTCAATTTGTATACCTAAAAGCAGGTTGGTGAAATCGGGCATTTCTATACAGGGTGTTATTTAATAACATGCTAATACTTAAGGGGGTGATTCTTGGACCCATTTTAAGAAAAAAACTTCATATAAACCTATGTCCTAAACTTCTTAACTTTTGAGATACGGGGTATTAAAGTTTTAAGAAAAAAAAACATTTTTTTACTGTCATTTTCATATCACTTTAAATATTTTTATGAAATTTGGTGTACGGCGTTTATACATTTAAGAGCATTTTTTGACCCAAAAATCTATTTTTATTTCTAACAGTGGCGTCCCTACTGGACTCAGACTAGATATTTTTGAATAAAAAAGTGATACGACACTGCTATCTCTTAAAATCAAAATTATTTTTCGAATTCTCGTTCTATTTAGAACAAATTCGATTTCTTGACTTTTTTTCGTACAACTCATCGTTTCGCTAAAAGAAAAATTAAATTCATTCATTTGCATCTCCCTGGACCTGGACGAATGACGACCAAAAACGATTTATCTAACTCTGAACAATAATTTATTTAAGCGGATAACTTTTAAACGTTGAAATTATGAAATTAAAGTAAAATAGAGAAATAATTTAAATCAGGTGTTGGAAATGTCCGCCGAAAGTGGTATGAAAATGACAGTAAAAAATTGTTTTTTTTTCTTAAAACTTTAATACCCCGTATCTCAAAAGTTAAGAAGTTTAGGACATAGGTTTATATGAAGTTTTTTTCTTAAAATGGGTCCAAGAATCACCCCCTTAAGTATTAGCATGTTATTAAATAACACCCTGTATAGATATATTGTTTATTGATTTCTACTAAATATTGAGCATATTGAGCAAAATTGCATTTAAATGCATTTGATATTAGATCCGTTTTGGGGTAAGGAGGCGGGTTTAAATTTCAATTAGCCGGCCTGGAACTTTGCCGAAAGCAGCGATGAAGCGACCGAAAGGCCAATTCCCTATAAGATCAAAGGCCGCTTCGATTTTGCGGAATCAATAAAAATTCGGACCGGTTTCGAAATTTCCCAATTCCCGCAAAACTAATTTCGCCGCGCCAAATGGAAATATACCGCCTGAACCTCCCTTTATTTTAATAACAGTTACCTCCGATTACCAGCCAAACCTCAACCGAACCAGCTCGATCCTCTCTATTGGGAAATTGGGAATCCCCGGCGTTTATTTCGGGCCCGACGTGATTTATAACGCGCATAATACGCCGACCCAATCCGATTAATTATTCCCTGTCAATTAGCAGAAGCAGTATCTGCTGTTTATATATTTAATGAAACACGTACTGTCCATACGACGTGACCCCGAAATATCCTACTTCATTCTCCCCCAACGAACCTCGCAGATCATCGAGCGCCGCTCCGCAAATATTCTAATGCGATTATTGATTGATAATAACAGCAATTGGTTGCAGATGAATGTGGCCAGAGCGGAGGCGAGGCCGACAGTGACGAGGACGTCATCACCGACTATCACATTCCGGTGCTGGAGATGCTGCCGCGGCCCGGAGCCGGCGGTCCGCTGCCGACCATCAGCGTGACGCCGCACTCGCCCGCCAACAAGACCTATCCCGTGCTCGAAGACACCTTGCAACAGGTGCGGGAGCTCCACGAGAGCGTGCAGCACATGCGGAACGTCTGCGTTCAGAGTGAGTATAGAGTATAGAGGGAAAATGCGGCGGGTTCTGATACAATCGCGGCGTCTGCGGAGGGGTTTTCTGCGGGTGAAGGGGTGAGAGATGATGATGGATAGGTGGAGTAAGTTGGGGGTTTGAGGGTTTCACGGGGTGAAGTTGTAATGTGGGGTTATAATTATTAGTAGTTTTCTTTGAAAACTGACGAGAAATTTAGTTTTGGTGAAATTTTAAAGGCGAAAAGTGTTCCAAAAAGCTTTTAAAAGTGACCAAACAACCATTTAAATTTTCCTTTTAGAAATATTAAATCAACTTAATAAGTGTACAAAACTGGAAATAGAAGGAAACAGTTATGAAATTGGGGTAGAAAATCGGTTTACTTTAGCAAAATTCTGGAAGTCACTTTTATTCCATTACCTCCAACAATCATTCCTTGATTAATTCTTTATTGAATTAAAATACTGCAAAAATTAAGAAATGGAAATAACCAAAGAATGATTTTATGAGGGACCATCTCTATATTTTGAATTTTGCATTGCAAAAGAGCTTTTATTCCTGACTTTTGGGAAGAATTGAACAAAAAAATTGAAGCAATTAAAATTAATTATGTTATACAGGGTGTATCGTAAGTTGATACTTATGTTTTAACTGCGTATGAATCTCTTAATTCCATGTAACTTTTTCAAATAAACTTTTTGAATATTCTGAAAAACAAAGTTAAAAATTTTTACCATTTTTCGAATTTCGAATATTTCCCAATACGTACCTGCTTCATTAAATATGAAATTTATTTATTTTTCGGCATTTATTTGACAGATGACCGCCATAAATAAATTTCTTATATAAAGAAGATATACGTATTGGAAAATATTCGAAATTTTAAAATTTTCTATCTTCTTTGTTATTCATAATATTCAAAATGTTGAAAAAGTTGCTTAGAATTAAGAGATATTCATACACAGTTGAAAAGGAAGTATCAACTTACAATACACCCTGTATACAAACGTAGAATTTTTCTAATATCTATTTTTCATGGATGATTTAATTCTGCTTTTTAACATTTTCTATCATCCCTTGTTAATATTAAATTAAATTCTGCAGGTATTTAACTTACTCTGTTTTATTAGTTTATTTTTAAAAGTTGGACACAATGCTTGGAAAATACGACGTTATTAGTGACGTGCATTCATCTTTGCTTTACACAAACTATATACAAGTAAAGTACAAATTTGTTTGCTATATACGATATGCTCAATTCAATGAGTTGAACAAAGATGTATTAATAAAACAACAGTGAATGAGAAAGTTGCAATTCCACAATATCAGTCTTTCTTTTTCCTTTATATGAGACTAATGGAAGTTGATGTCTTTGTTGCACCTATTGCGTACAAATTTGCACTAGCCTGTATACAGGTTAACATCAATTTTATACCGTTGCAAACGATCGCAACAGTCGAATTTTCCTTTCAATTTCCCATTAATCGCGGTCGTTTAGATCGCGGAAAATTTACGATTCCGCCGTTTCGTTTTTACGGTTTATTTACGACCCCGATACGAGCAACATGTGCGCGTTTTTACGAACTCCGCGGGAATTAAAAACCGAAAAAAAACCTCCCGAGCTCATCTCGAACCCACCCCCCCGTTTTAGTTGAACTTTATACAGTTTCTAATCAGTGCATGATGCCCTTTCCAAGGTTCGTACGGGTCGCACTCCAGAGACTTTGCGGCCTTCGCGCTCAATCCCTTTCTCGCCCAAGTCGCGAGATTGAGCTCGAGCTGTCCGGCTCTGAACGAGGCGAACCTCGATTTGGAGGCCATCAGCGGCTCGTTGGGGTCGTCTCCGCTGCACCAGCCCCCCAGCAGGAAAGGCAGCGGTAAGAATCTTCTTTATTATTACTCACATACCATTTTTTAGTGCTCGAGTTTGCAGTGTAACGCGTAACGCAAGAATCCTCATTGTAATAAACGAGGACTCCGTCATTATTATTCCAGGTCAAATTTAAAAGGAAGCAATTTCTCACGTCTTGACGCGCTTCGATTGCATTGCTGTTTATTCAAATTAATTATTTAATCGCATTTTTGACCGAGTTCTGCGTTCGGGTTTCCTGTTCCGCGTTTGTACCGCGAACAATCGCTTCGAAAACTATAATACACTGCATTGAATCGTTATTGCACTTTGTATATCTAGAGATCGGTTAATTAGATAGGTAAATTTCGTTGCCATTTAGCCGCTCAAGATTGGTTGTGCCAACCGGAGCCGCAGAGAAGGCGATCATGGACCGCTCTGGAGGATCTCACCGGGAACAAGGACAAGATCAAGCAGACGCGGCAAAGGAGGTACTTATTAGAAAATTATGACTGCTACAGGGCGTTTAAAAAAAGAGTACATTAAGGGAGTAAATAGACAATGGAGTAGACCACGATGTGAGACAGGCGGATTTCGGCAAAAGATACGATTAGAAATGATTTATTAGAGCTCAAAACCGTTTTCAGTTGCTCAAAATGTGTTATAATTAAAAAGATATAGCCCTTTGAAATTTAAAAATTTCGGGTTTTGACTCATACCTTATCAACCAATCATAAACCATTCACGTCTTGTTATATAATAAATAGTATGAATTTTCGAACGCAGTAACAAAGAATACACAAACGAACAAAAATCAAACTGTCATTTGTCAGATTTTTCTGAAAAATGCACAAAACAAATTACACGAATTGCAGTTCGGCACAAAACACTTTACTGATAATATTGAAGTTGGCAAGAATGTTGCCAAATAAATTTTTCAGGACCATTATTTGTGTTTTTAAAACGAAAATCGGTTACAATTTATACAGATGAAGATGTTATTTCTATATTAATATATCGAATTATCCATTAGATAATGGAAGAAATGGATAAATCAGAAAATGTTTATTGCAATAAATATACAAAAAACGCACATTTTGCGGAGTAAAGAAGAGTAATAGAAAACGTGGCAAACTTGCTAAATGTGACTTCTCTTTGAAACTCTTGCTTTGATTGGAGCAGAGTGTATGACGATTGTGTGACGTTTTTCAAACTTTAAAAATTAATTGCGGCCTTATTTGGCCACAGAAAAAAAATAAAAATTTCATTACGCGCCTTCTTAGAACACACGGATCTGAAAAAAAAAAAAAATTTTAAAAAAAGTCGTGGTCTTCTCCTTTCACATGAGTATCTGTGGTTGCCTATCGATGCGGCGTTAGTGGGAGGATACCGAAGAAAGACATGATGTTATTAAAATCTGCTTCCTACTTTTGTGTTTCTGGAATGAGTTCAATGTACTCGTTTTTTAACGCCCTGCAATCTTCCTTCATTCTTCTTCCATTTCCTACTTTATCTAACCCATTACTCTAATCTACCTACCCCTCTACTCCCTTACTCTAATCCATCCAGTATCCTTCCCGTTTGCACAAATCTCTCTTACTCCTGCTCCAATCCAGTTCCTCCAGCTCTAACAAACCATCATTTGGAGCAGCCCGGTTATCGTTTGACAGTAGCTCTAAATCCGATTTCAGCATATCGCTGAGCAGCATGGAATCCGAGGCCGACGAATCCTCTTTAGTGGACAACGTGGACGGCAGCACCGTGAGGCTGTTGGGGCCCGAGGCTCCCGTGGTGATGAGGCACCGCGGGTCCAGGGGAACTGGCGGCGGAGCCAGCACGCATTCCCTGAACGAGGCTGATTTGCAGGTACATTTGCTAGTAAATTTGGGATTTGGAGATGTTGGTTTTTGTGGATCATATCAAGCGTATTAATGTACCAAGGATTGCTCAATATTGCTTGGAGGTGACCCGGAAGAGGCTACAAAATTGGCTTGAGGTCACCAAGTGGTGATATGAGATTGAGCAATCCTTGTATTGGAGTGTGCTTGGCTTGATGTGTGATTGGGTGGATTTTATTTGAGTTGGGTTTGGTTTTAGAATGATTTCAACAAGCTGAAGGCGAAACGGGAGGCCGAACAGCGGCTGTTGCCGGCTAGGTTACCATTGCAAAAGTCGATTTCGACGCCTTCGATTATCGCCGTGAGAGATTTAGCGCCGGAGCCCGTCCTGGCGGGCGCGCAGCCCACTCTGCCCATGTAAGTGCGGTATATTCATCGTGTTTTCGCTTAAAAATTTAATAATTTTTTCGATTTTATCCACTACATCGCACATTTTTAATGCATGCGAAACTTTCGTTGTTTAATCGTTTTTATTGGATATTAATGAAGCGATTTTATTACGCCCGTTTCATTCGATTATAATAGGCTATTAATAATAATATCGATAATAATTATTGAATTAAATACCGCGCCGATTCCGTATCTGCTTCTGTTTCGCCATTCAATGCGGCTGCAATACCGTAAAATCTTTTGTTCGACGTCAATTAACCGTAATGCAAGTATCTGGAGTGCTCGTATATTCTCTACCTCTGATACCGCCTAATAAGGGAAACAAGAGCAGTAAAGTCAGTAATGGTTTTCAAGACGAACTCCCATTGTAATTTAATCATCGACTAATTTAGTTTCCCTTAACTACTGGATGAGTTTAGTTTCTACCATCATCGTTTGAGTCGATTAGGGTTAAATTCCTAATTATCAATTCGCCCTTCCGAACGCGTATTCAATTACAAATCGCAAATTGGGAATGTATCGGTTTCTTAAAACGTTCCCCGGTTCAATTTTTGGAGAAATTTGATATTTGTTGTTGATTTTAACGAGCTCTTTTTGGCGAAAAAACGCACATTCGAAACCTTAGATAAAAGGGTGTTTAGGTATTCATTGAGTTCCGATACTTAAGGGTGCGAATCCTTGGGTGATTTTAAGAAAAAAAGTTACTTTATCAATATACAGATTGCTTCAAATTTAATGGGAACATGGTCAATTCAATGAGCTGAACAAGGATTATTAAAATAACAGTGGTTAGAGCGAGCAAGTTGCAATAAATCTGGACAGCCTACATTTACCTCCCCTACCCCGCAAATAGTTCTAATTGGACGTGACGTCTAATGTCACATTAGACAGACGAATGACACATGAGACAGACCAATCAAAATTCACTAAGGGGAAACTGAGGAGTGGGAGTTAAATTATAAGTCTTTCTTTTTCCTTTATATGACACTAACGGCAATTGTCTTTGTCGCACCCATGGACCATGTTCCGGGTAAACTTGCAGCGATCTGTATGTTGCAAATCTCTTAGTTTTGGAGCTACAGGGTGTTACAGTTTTAGGACCCACCAGACCACCCCAGGAATCACACCATTAAGTATCCACCCTCAAAACACACCCTGTATAATTTCAACAGTGAACAGCTTGTAAATAGGAACCAGGAAAGGGTACTGTGCATCACAATTTACGGCTAACGACATTTCTGCAGGTGTCGTACGTTTTACGTAACGAAATTTTGCGTGAGCTCGATTTGCATTACGGTTGCGATTAAAACAGAAGTGGATGCGTTCGAGGCGCACACGAACATTTAGCTATTTAGCTAGACAATGTAGTGCATGTGCTTAGCTTGGTGTCTAGGGGCCGACCGAGCGGGACCGAGAGCGAAACGGAGGAAGAAGGTAGCCGATTGGGACACGCGCATTTCGATCCGCATTCGATTGCACTTTTGCACCAGTAAGTACACCAACGCATGCCAGGCTGTCGCCCTACGATTTCATTCGCACTTCCATCACTTGTACATTCTGGCCCCGTTTTTGTTTGCAAACAATGCGGAAGTATTATTATACCAAATTGAATGGTTATTGGCATAAAGAACTTCCTTTATTGTTGAGAATACAGTAAATCATTCCGTTGTTCCTACTTCTTTTGAGGTTTGACACCAATGGCTTGTTATAAGAACTAAAGAAGTAGGAACTATTCTTAAGGAATGATTAATTGTTGTTAATCAAATATGAGAATAATATTCATTACGAATAATTAGTTGCCTACTTCTCAATAAAAATCAATTTATGATCAAATTACTTCCTAATTGCGTTGTGATTTCGTGGATATTTGTATGAAATTTTCCATTTTTCTGCGCGATTGAAATAGTTTAGAATCTCGGATGATTTTCTAGCGAACGAAGTTTATTAAATTCCGAAATTTTTCCTGTTTCTGTAAAGTTTTATCGTTTTTTTACACAAATATTGGAAAAGCAAGTTCATCGCAATGTCCGTTTTGGATTATTGTTTATTTTTATCTGGATGAATCAGTCATGTGTTTGTGAATCAAACTGTGACGCAAATCGATTTTTGTTTGTTCTTTGATAAAAAAAAATAACGTTTAGGTCACAAAAGGAAAGTCAATCGAAAAACGATAGAGCTTTTGTACAATACTCTTTTCTTCTCTATCGTTAAAAATACTTTGTAAATAAACAACATGCTCTAAATCATGCCAGTTCATTTCGGTAATGTCTATGTAACGGTACACTTTTAACCTGTAATTGAATTTCCAGCGTCTCTTACGACCGGCATTCCGAGAAAAGAAGGAAACGGGGCAGTTTGTTTTTCAGAAAAAAGAAGGTAAAAGTATTTTATTTACCTCAATTCAACCACCAATCGATTATTTATTCACTCCACAGGACAAATCGAAGAAATTACCGCATCAGTGGGTCTCTGGTAGTTACGGTAATTCTCATACATGTGATTTCTGCACCAAATCGTTAAGCAATAAACCCGCTCTTTATTGTGAAAGTAAGTGTTAATAAAATATACAAGATATTCTTAATATAGCCGTAAAAATGCAACTTTGTTGCGAGAGTCTTTACCAAAACTTGCATTTTAGGCTGTGGCATGACTGTACACCAAAACACCTGCAAGGACAACATTCAAGAGTGCGTTAAAATAAAAAACGTTAAGGTGAGAGTACGATTTATTCATATTAATCATTGGATTTAATTCGAATTGTTTGTTCACAGAGCGCTAGTAAATTGTCAGGATTCGCGGTGCCGTTGCAGAACGCGAAAAACTCGATTTCCAAGCGAGGATCTGCCTCTCTACCGTCGCAGAACCACTCCAATAGGTAAGAATCCCCTTCTTTTACGCTAGTTTTTTTCGATAGTTCTCGCTGAAGGGAATTCCGAATTCGATATGACTTCTATGTAAATTCATAGACGGTGAAATGAGGGTAGATACGTTACGTTTTGTCTGTGTTTACGTAGAAGGTTTGTAGTTGTTCGTTTTCAGATCGGATCGTTTTAGATTTTTGGTAGTTTAGGCGATATTGGGCATGGTGGTAAGATGGTAGAATTTGTGGGTATCTTCATTTCATTTAATCGAAATTATTACAATTATATTAATTAATTTCTAATTATGGGAATAAATCTATTGAATTTTTTGTTATGATTTTAACAAATTAATGATGAAGATATATTACATACTTGTGTATAGAGTATTTTAGATCCAGCGAACCGTTTTTATGTAAGAATTTTTGTTTACTCCCTGTAGATTTTTTATTACAATTTGATTATTCGTTAACTTTTAAAGGTATTACTTTTATTTTCCTAAAAATAATTAATTGCAACTATCTATTTATTTTCGTAATTGAAAGTAGATACAATTTGTCGGAACTGAAGTTAATAGTGATCGAATAATTCTCTAATCCATCTTCTCTACTTAGTAATTAACGTAGATGAAATAAAATAAAAAAAAATTTTTCGTATGACAAAATAATTAATTTTAGCATGCTTACTTTCAAATAAAATGATTGATTTACCTGCATTTGGAATAATTTAAAGTATTGTTTTCTAACTAAGTCTTGTATTATACAATTTTAGTATAGGAAACAGGTAAGTTTATAAACTATTTTCTTGTGATACACAACAAATCATTCCAAAAACTATAACTTGCACTTCATATAATTTAAAACCCGAAAGTTTTACCATATATTTCAGAACTTACTAATTTATGCATTAGTGTATTTTAGTTTAGAAATTACAATTCACTAGAAAATGGTACAATTTCTAATATAATACAAGCTGTTTATTTTATAAATAGTATATTTATATTAAAAACAATACTTTTATTGTTAATTTATGATAATAATAACAACTTTTAACTCGATGTACCCCACCTATACACACGCCACGCTTGACTTAATATCCATTAAATGTTGTGTTGCTTGCTTCGTAGCTTTTATTGACGAACATTTTAGTTTCGAAACGTTTACGGGATCATCGCGAATCCTCTCCGAACGATCGCTTAAACGTTTCGCTGCGCTAGGAAATTTAGATTCTGTTTTCCGTTTATTATTTTTAACGTCTCACGTTAACGGAAAGGACGTATAATAATATACACTTGAAGGTGCTAATCCCCCAAACGTAAAGAAAATTCATCTAAAATAATTCAGCAAATAATAAAAGATTGCAATAGTTACGAAGGGGTTAAATTTAAATGGGTTAATCACTTTGTAACTATGCAGTATTAAATGCATTAAGTATAATATAATGGCTTGTTAATTAATGAACGTAATGAGTGGATGGCGCTCTTCAAATTAATTTAAATGTCCAGTGTAAATAGATGTCTGTTAACAATAGCGGTTAATCGGTTAATGTAATAAATTTATGGGTTATGTGCCTAATACGTTGCCTCTTCCCTTGCCCTCCCGCTTAGGAGGAGCCAACTATGCTATTCGCCGTGGCGAAGGGTCGCAACTAAACTGGGAGTAAAGTAAGTTCGAACTTACCTCACCAACTACCATCTACTTTTCTGGTATTCACATCTACTTTAGTCTCTTACTTTTAGCGGTATATAACATCGTATGTTGTTGTTGACTCTTCAGTAATCTGCAGTCATCTGGCTCATTTACTTGGATTCGAATCAACAGCCGGTTTTGTATAGAAAGGAGTTTCCTCCATTGAACGTTGAAGAGATGGTATTAATTGCTTCGTAGAGCGAAATTCGGTTTTGTACAAAATAGGTTGATTGAACAAATTGCAGCTACATCTGGGTAGAGCCAAAACTTCTAAGTATAATCTTATTAGTCGCTATACTCCTTTTTTCGCGGCTAAGTCGATGGATGTTTTTAGTTGTAGCGCAACAATTGCCGTACATTCGCCGCACTCGTTTTATTATTTCACTCTCACGCATGCTTTTTTTCCTCTATTTTCAACGCCAGTCACATTCACAATAAATACCCCGACCGTAAATATCACATTGTCGAATTGTTCGTTGTTAACTCCTTATATTTATTCGATGTTTACCTCTACTCGGCCTTCGCTTGTACCGGGCCTCATTCGGCTGGTTCCACCTCTACAACATACAAACCGCTTTAAATATCACGTTACCCTTTCAGCCAAATACTTTACGATGACAAGGACAACTCCCACGGGCAACACGACTCCGCCAAGTAAGTCACCCTGGAAACCTCCCCCAGGTTACCCAAAAAATCACGTAAATTCTCGTTTAGCTACCCCGACGACGTCCCCATCGTGCCCTTGGAGTTTCTCTCCGACTCCCCACTCACGGCTGTCGACCTGTGCTCGGACTACACCCTGGGGCTGCACGAGAGCGAGCCGGACTCCTGGTCGCCCTACGTGGGCAAGGACATATCCCGCAAGCTCAAGGAGAAGGAGGTCAAGCGGCAGGAGCACATCTACGAGTTCATCCTCACCGAGAAGCACCATTGCATGACCCTCCTGGTCATGCAGAAGGTACCTAATTAGAATCTTAACTACCGGGTGTAAACGTTATTGTTTTAGATATTCGTCGACGGTTTGCACAAGTACTTCCAGCTGGGGCCGAACTTGGAGAGGATGTTCCCCAGGCTGGTAGACCTCACCGAATTGCACTTGGGCTTCCTGGCGAGGCTGCGGCAGAGGCAGCGCGAGAATCCCATCGTCTCCTCCATAGCCGACATCTTACTGGAAACCTTCTCCAACAGCCACGCTGCCAAGTTAAAATCGGCTTACGGTGAGTGCAATTGCAAGCGAGCATAAAGCCTCCCTCACGGATTCTATTGCAGGGGAGTTCTGCAGCAGGCATCGCGACGCCGTGGAGATATACAAGTACTACCTGCAGAACGACCAGCGGTTCGGGGAGTTCGTGCGGCACTGCCAGACGAACCCTTTGCTCAAGAAGAAGGGCATCCCGGAGTGCATACTGTTCGTGACGCAGCGGCTGACCAAGTACCCGCTGCTGATCGAGCCGCTGATCAAGACCAGCAAGGAGAACAAGCTGGAGCAGGAGGCGCTGCTGAAGGCCATGGCGCTGGTGAAGGAGATCCTGGTGGAGGTGGACGCGCAGGTGGCCGAAAAGGAGAAGGAGGACAGGAAGCTGGAGATTTACAATAGGATCGATGCCAAGTCGAGCACCGTCTACAGGGGGCAGAAGTTCAGGAAGTCGGATATCCTGCAGGGGAATCGGTCGCTGAAGTTCGAGGGGGTGGCGATGCTGATGCAGGGCCGGGGGAAGATGCAGGTGGTGTTGGTCATTGTGCTGTCGGACGTTTTGTTTTTCTTGCAAGAAAATTCGCATAAATACACGTTTTTCACTCCAGTAAGTAAAGTGAGTAAACTCTTCGCTTCTATTTTCTTCCTACATCCAATGTAGTCGCTGCAATTTAGTTGTTATTAATCACATTTATATTCCTTTGTACTTCTTCTTCTTATCCTAAACGTAAGCCTAATATAACCTAACGTGTGTAAATTCGTTTTAGACCGGTGTAGTTTCTCTTCAAAAACTGTTAGTGAGAGAAATAGCAGGCCAGGATTCCCGGGGGATATATTTAATTTCGTCCGATCCAGCTGATCCGGAGATGTTCGAACTGAAAGTGCACAAACCTAAAGATAAGCAGATCTGGATACAAGCAATAAGGTAATAACGAATATTAATAAATAATAATAATAATAATAATGCATTATTATTTGGGTTTCAGGGAGGCGGTGCAATCGTGCCCGGAGGACGAAGAGGACAACATAGCTCTGAGCTCGGAGGAAAAGCAAACCCTAATCAACGCCAAGCAGAATCAAGTGCGCCAATTAATCGGTGAGTAATCGATTCTAATCGATAGTGGTTTTGTACAAAATAATCGAATCGGAATCGGCATGCGTTTATACATCGCAACGATAATTCTACCGCCGGAATCTTAGACCGTAGTTCACTTCTTAACTTTTAATAACGAAAATTCTCTCATACCGATCTGTTAGTGTAAATATATTATTTGTATTGCTCTGTTTTCCTACAGAAGCAGATTCGGACCTCGAAGGTAACTAACAGAAAAAATTGCATGCATTTTCCTCTCTTTTAGATTTATATACAATTCTCTTTGGAATCCTTTCGGGTAGATTAGTTGGTTGATTTTGGTGTTTGGAATGAAATTCGCAAGAACGGAGAATCCGAATAGAGTCCCCGAGTTTGTAGGTAATCCTCTTTAAAGATTAGTTGCGGCAAGATTTTGTAAATTTTCTGCAACTTTCACAAAACAGAACTTTGTTTGGTAACAATGGTATAATTTTATTCAAAGTCGTGGTTTTGGGTTGCAATCATTCTTCTATTAATCCCACTTCTTTTGTGCCATTCGTTACGTGATATAAAGAAATAGTAATGATCAAGGAATGATTATAATTTTTGTGAATTTAGTTGCAAATTTGAATAAACTTGTATGTAAAAAACTACTCATTTCTATTCTACTTTTACACGAGCTATTTGCTTATCTACAAATTTATAATATAGGACTCTACTGGGTTATCTACGTTCATTATAGTTATAGATTTTTCATAATGGTATGCAAATGAATTCCCCTCTCACATACTGTTTTATTTTTCAATACCTAGTATAATTTCCATATCAACGTAGTGAATTATTGATAGGTACATTAGCACTATTATCGGGGGTTAAACACTAAAGTAATCATATTTTCGAGATGTCTATTATCTCTTGTGGTGAGTTATTTGTTATTTTACACAACTCACTATAACAATTTTTGATATTTAAAGTGTAAAAAAGTCGCAGACCGATAAAATACACCAATTTTTGGATTTTTATATTTTATTTTCGTTAATAATAACGAAAAAATAACTACTATTCGCATGATAGTGCGCATGTATTATTAAATACTAATAATAACACAAGTTTTTTAGGAGTTGTACTGTAAATTTTTAACCAATACTAATTTGTTAATCTATTTTAATACTTTTTATCTACTCTATTAATCTATTTGGAACATTCTCACATTAACATTTGCATGTTTTCCCTCTAAACCAAACTCATTCTTACGGCACTACGTTTCTTTATTACAAAAAAAGAAGCTTTCTCCACCCTTCATTCCGAGCTCACTAACATGCCGATTTGTAGGTCAATTGCGCCAGAAAGACATCGAACAAGCGCTACTGCTGGAAGAGAAAATGTCGCTGCAACTGCGGCTCTTAGCCGCCGCCGGCCTGGAACCGCCGTCGCCGCCCTCCTACAGCCACCTAGTGCGCGAGAACATCGACACCAACCAGATGTGGAAGGAAGTCCTGACGGCCGTCCAGGTGAGTTCCATACCCAGTAAGAACTTCAGGTCACATATAAAGACCTCCCTCGAAGTGAAACCGCGTTTGAGGCATCCAGAATCTGCTATACTTTGCTAGAATTAATCTTACTGTTCATTATTCTACCCTTTAATTAAATGCCTATATTAGGGAAGGTATCGATTTGTGAATGTTTTTCAGGAGGTGAGCCACCTGGCCAGCTCTTTGTACACGACGGGCACGAACCTGTCGAGGAGCGTGAGCTCGGCCGGGGAGCACCAGAGCGACACCTATGTTTCGCCGTTGCTGCCCAAAAGGGCAGAAACTTTCGGCGGCTTCGATAACAACCAAGGTCCTCTGAAGCTGCTGGGCAAGAAGATGTCGGCGGCCGGTGCCCCAGCCGGCACGCCGGACTTCGAGAATTTGAAACCCGGCGATTCGAGACTATTTGTAAGTTATCAAAAATTGAAGTTAATGTAAATGTAGTGGTCCATTGAAATGTTGCATTTGATCTTGCATTTGATCTTGCATTTGATCTTGCATTTGTGAGAGGATGAAATGTTCTTTGATGTAAAGTTAAATAGTTTTTTCGTTATATCGGCCAAACTAATAGTAGCACTGAAAATTTGTTAAGACACTTTTTGTTGCAAATTGAATCCTCTACAATTTTATTTATGTAACTTTTGGTCGTTGAATTGAAAATAAACAAGTTATTAACGAAAATAGATACAAATTTTGGGGTATATAAAAAGGGGGTTCGGATGATTTTTACGTTATATCGGCCAAACTAATAGTAGCACTGAAAATTTTGTAGAGACACTTTTTGTTGCAAATTGAATCCTCTACAACTTTAGTTATGTGAATTTTGGTCGTAGAATTAAAAATAAACAAGTTATTAACGAAAATAGATACAAATTTTGGGGTATATAAAAAGGGGGTTCGGATGATTTTTACGTTATATCGGCCAAACTAATAGTAGCACTGAAAATTTTGTAGAGACACTTTTTGTTGCAAATTGAATCCTCTACAACTTTAGTTATGTGAATTTTGGTCGTAGGATTAAAAATAAACAAGTTATTAACGAAAATAGATACAAATTTTGGGGTATATAAAAAGGGGGTTCGGATGATTTTTACGTTATATCGGCCAAACTAATAGTAGCACTGAAAATTTTGTAGAGACACTTTTTGTTGCAAATTGAATCCTCTACAACTTTAGTTATGTGAATTTTGGTCGTAGAATTAAAAATAAACAAGTTATTAACGAAAATAGATACAAATGGGGTATATAAAAAGGGGATGTGGATGATTTTTACGTTATATTGGCCAAACTAATTGAAGCACTGAAAATTTGTAGAGACACTTTTTGTTACAAATTGAATCCTCTACAACTTTATTTATGTGAATTTTGGTCGTAGAATTAAAAATAAACAAGTTATTAACGAAAATAGATACAAATTTTGGGGTATATAAAAAGGGGGTTCGGATGATTTTTACGTTATATCGGCCAAACTAATAGTAGCACTGAAAATTTTGTAGAGACACTTTTTGTTGCAAATTGAATCCTCTACAACTTTAGTTATGTGAATTTTGGTCGTAGGATTAAAAATAAACAAGTTATTAACGAAAATAGATACAAATGGGGTATATAAAAAGGGGATGTGGATGATTTTTACGTTATATTGGCCAAACTAATTGAAGCACTGAAAATTTGTAGAGACACTTTTTGTTACAAATTGAATCCTCTACAATTTTATTTATGTGAATTTTGGTCGTAGAATTGAAAATAAACAAGTTATTAACGAAAATAGAATAGAAATTTGGGGGTATATGTTCTTTTTTTCGTTATAACTTATTTTCTGGTCATTTTACAAAAATATTACATCAGAGCATTTTGATAGAGGAGCTTTCAAGGAATATCTATCATTATCCATTTTTTCAAATTTGTTAATTTATGACAGTTTTACAGTGCGGAGAAACTAACACTATTCTACTGTACATATTCGAAAAAATGTAACATTTCAATAGACTATAGCGAGAATATACTTAGCACTGCGGAATGTAAATTTGAAGTATTGAATCATTCCTTAGTTACTACTACTTCTTTATATTTTGCATCATTGCTATGTCTAAAGAAGTAGTAATTATAAAGAGACGATTAAATGAGTTTATAACATTGACTAATCAATTAGAATGATGACGAGAATTTTTATAGCGAATTTTCCTGGTATTTACATTTCGAGAAGCAGTTTATTCTTCTAATTCTAAACGCAGCACTAACACCTGCACATCGTTTTTGTGTCGTTCCAGGAACGGTTGCCTTATAGAAATTGTGTGATAACGGCAGGGCCTTTGACTAATGGTAATATATTAAATGTAAATAGCGAATCTTCCAATCAACAGCAGCACCTCGCCGCCGCTCCCGACGGCCCGGCGTTGCTTTCACTCGGAAGAGAGCAGCAGTACGCGGCCATACAATTGTCGCACTACGTTTACACGCTATTGTGCATCATATCTCAGCTGATGACCACCAACGAAAGGTGAGTTACCTTTTACTTGCGGACGGTCGCGATTTTATCGGTGAAAATTGATGATTTTACTTTCTCCGGTTCGATTCCGGTCGAATTTAATGCTTAAACAGTGTGTAGTTAGCAGTGTGTTTGGCGGTCAACGGTACCATAAATGCTAAAGCATTCTTATTTAATTCATGTGATTTATTAGTGGCGAGTGATTATGTTTCGGAAAAATAAATTCTTGGGGTATTTCGATGGAAGGTAATTGATGCTCGCTTTAAAATTTATTCGCGATTACATCTGGTTTTTTATATAATAAATAATAGTGAAAGAGAAATTCGTTAGGAAATTTAAATGCGTAGGCACATAAACGTGTTTTTTACCTTCTTTGCAATAAATATTTACATTCTCCTATAACATAACAAGGTATTACAAAAGCCCCATAACAGTTTCTTATTCACAGAGAATTTTTTCAACTCCAATAAAATTTTGAAAGCCTTCTGATACATTTTCTCTTATAACATCAAAATAATCCTCCAAAGAAGCTTCATTAACAGCTTTCTACCTGAAGACAACACTAGTAGCTTCTACTTAACTTTACTTATACAGTTTTGAGGTGGTTTGTAAACAGAAATAACCTGTGAATTTCAGTTTGCAAGCTCAAATAATGACGCTGAAAGGGGGCGCCGATTCGAAGCAATACAGGCACAACCAGCAGCTGGAGGAGCTGCGGAATTTGCAGGATAAATTGAGCGGCGAGAAGGCGGCGTGGAACGCTCTCAAGGAGCAGGAGACCAAAGAGCTGGAGGAAAAGAAAACCGAGCTCCTGAGACTGCAGGTAAATCGAGCGCAGCTAGAATCGATTAATCGATTCATTGCGAGTCTCCATGTTTCTATAGGCAGGTGCTCGAGTTCAATCGGCCTTGTCCTCACCTTCTTATTAGGAGCGGCCGTACGAGAATTACATTTTAATTAGTACGGTTCTTTTTTTAGAGTTAACTTTTTAATTATTACCAAGACTTTCGTGAATAAATTACTCACATCGTTGTTATCTAGACTCAGCATTAAATGAATATTTATTCGCATTAAACAACTACAACTAGAATTATGCAAATGCGGCTCGTTTATGATCCACATCATACTGTTAATAAACTTTCACGCTTCAATTTCCGCAGGAGCAAATTCGAGCCGAGCAGGAGGACATCGCCCAGCAGAGGGAGCAGCTGTTCAGGAAAATGGAGATGCTCACGAACAAGGGCCTGCTGGTCAACGTGCCAATCACAGCCGGCGTGGCCGACGACAGCAGCAAGGACACCTCGGAGGACAGCAGCCCCCAATCGGACTCCTCTTCAGCGATGAGCTCCAGCGCCTCCGGGGGCGGCAGCAGCTTGGTGCACTCCGCCTCGTCCGTAGACCGCAGGAAAGACTCCAAATGGGGCAAGGGCAACTCGCAGGTAAAGCAGCAGCTGCCGCTCAACCTGATATCAGCCACCAACGAGCAGAAGGTGTCTCAGAACGTCCACATCAAGCAGCAGATCCCGCTGAAGCTGGTGTCGAAATTAAGCGGGGAAGTGCCGAAAGCGGGCGCGGGCGGCGTGCAGCAAATGTTACCGTTGAAGCTCAGCCAGGACGAGAAGGTGCGCAGGACCAGCACGTCCGGCTACCAGCGATTGGGCTCCGATAACAGCTTCAGCCCCCCATCCGGAGATACAGTACGTTTATAAATATTCCTATTGTAGCACGCAAATCCTCTTGGAGTTGGCCTTTACTTGGATCTAATCCAGGCAATCGTGCAAGGTTCTAGTACTAATAAATTGGGCTTGTTGTAGACTCCGACCAGCGCGCCGCATGTGCACAGCCGGACGGGGTCCAGTCCGGCGATGATGCAGAACTCGCCGCCGAACTCGGCGCCGGCGGGCCTGGGCCAGAGCCCGGGGGGCGCGAGGGCGACGCGCACGCACACCTACCCGAAGCTGCCGGACAAGTTCAAGGTGAGGAACGACCAGCAGCCGCCCGCCGACGAGGAGGTGATATATTTCTGACAACTCTCCGGCAGGTCGCGGCACTACATTTGTTCGCTTATTCATACGAAGGTATAGGATGATTTCTTTTTTGTATCGATTAATCGCGGTTACGTTTTGTTTGATTGCGAATCGATTCGGCCGGGCGATTGGATCTTGAACTTTGATGTATAGGAAATGTTTGGCGTGGGATTGAAGCGATATTGATTTAGTAAATTGCATTTTTTTACTCCTTTATAATTAATTACCCCAGACGAAAGTAACAGTTTATTATACTGTTGCTCGATTCAAATTATGCAAAATTAATTGCATAAATCACTGTAATAAATCAAGATGCATTTGCTCGGATATGCTGTATAACTTCTTTTATTTATTTAGTATTTATTTAGAATTAGGTTGTAATAGGTGATTTTTTTTATTGAAGCTGTCCTGACAATTTTTTCGAAATAAGTAGATAAGTATTGGAGTATCTCTTTTCCATTTTCGCTTAACGATTGACTTACATTTTTCGTCTTCCTCGAAATTTCGTTCGAAACAGTATTCTTTGATATACTCAAATCTTGTGACAATACAAATAACGCTAGTAATATTATTTCGAATCTTAAATTAGAAATTAGAGATGTTTTACAGTTTACTGATTAACCGTAATTGAGGAGTGAAAAGAAAGCGATAGATCTGTTGGTGTGCATGTGATATATTTGTGATATTTTATCTCCATTAATGTACTTTCTATTTCCGTTTGATTTTTACATTTAAAATTCGCCCAAGTAGTGGGGCTGTTTCGAATATATTCTCTAGGATAAACTGTAATTAAAATATTCATCGAAATTAGGTATGGTTTTAATTTATTTACTCAAAAATTTTAATTAATCTTACCAATTTTATATTTCACTCTTTGACGAAGATATTTTATAAATATATTTAGAAGTATAAAAAATACTTAATTTAAACGATATATCCTTTCTTTTCATTCGCCGTAATTTATATACCGTTGTTAATAATTGTTATAGATATTAGTACGATTCCCTATACAAATTTGCAAATAATACATAAGTGTTTTAACAATGCGTTTAAAGCGGAAATGTTGGCTTTTATTTCCGGCCAATAAGCCGAATATTAATTTTTTAACTATTGGAACATTCGTTGAATGTGAAAATTTTAAATGTTTGAAATAAATTCCTAATAAACAATCAGGCAGTAATAAAAGCACGGATCGAAATTCACATAGCAATAAAAGCGAGATGTATTGAATAATTGTCGCTGTATATTTGCAATTTTGTTTTTTAAGAAACACTTATACATATAAACGTAAAAGGCCTATCGTATTTTATCTCTTCTTGTGAATGTCTCGTAGTTTTAAAGGGAATATTTTTATATATCTTTCAACTTTTACTGAATCTCAAGTTGTGGTTAAAACGTAAGAATGTTACTTTGTCAACCCGAGAACCGTGATATACACTGAGGTGATCGTAAAGTTTATTTTAAATGGAAATTCTTTTCCCTCAGAAATATGAATTGATGGCATTAACAATTTATTTCGCAATAAAAGAAATTGTACTTAATATTATAAAATTTGACACTTGTATTAAATTTCAATCGGAATCTCATTTGTTGATACAATCGTTGATGCCTCTTAACATATTTGTTTTTCAGAAAAACAACACATAATTTTGCTCACTACATAGGATGTTCTTGTTACTTAAACTGTTTGCTTCATTATTAAAAACCTGTTGAAGTAATGGTTTTTTTTGCAGTAATTTCCTAGCTGAAATACAACACGTAAACTTTCTCATCCATTAATTATTTACAATGCCTAGTTTATTGGTTTTGAAGCAGGGCAACGAAAATTAATTTTTTATTATAGTGGGCAAATTTAAACTATTTAACGAAATTTCTTATATTCATAAAGTGGCGTGGAAGTTAACATATTGTATATCAGTTTTTTTGATTAATTTATTTAATATAATAACAATAATACATCAATTGAATTTATCGAATTATTTTACAAAGAGAAATATACTTGTTCAAAACTATAACTACAAAAATCGATTTTTATCTAATTAAACCTGTTTTTGTTATCACAATGAAGCAATTAGTTGTAAAATTATAGTTTTTATTTATAATAAGTAGACAGTGACTGATATGACATAAAGTATTCGATTAGAACAATGCAATCTTGCCTTGAAATTATTTTCCAGACATTTTTAATGTCAGGAAGTATGTATGGAAAATCTAGTTGTTGTTAACAAAAAAATTAAGAATTCTATTTATTGAACCTATTGTAAATAAATAAATATAACTGAAGTCAGAAACTTGTTTAATTTTATAATTATAGTTTTTGAAACTTCTCTTTAGCTTTACACTTTATTAAAATATTTATTCGATGATATAACAATAAAACTGTTACTGTAGCTTTAGGTAAAATATATTCTAACATTCCAATTGTCTTCGGATGTATTTTTAAGTTTTTATTTCAACAGATAAATCAGATAGTCACACGGGAAAAATAGTAAATTTGAATTTATTTTTATTATTTTTTTTAACTAAATTGTATTCATGTATATAAGACTCATATTTATTGTAAATACATTTGAATAAAAGTCAGTCAGGTTTTTTATTTAGTTTATATTTATCTCTAAAAGGACAGGGACACGCTAGCTTCCTCTAAAATCTAATTTATTCTATTTGGTCCTTACATTACCTAAATTTGACCGGAAATACAATCGCAAATTATTTTCCAGATAGATTCTACTTCATAGAGATCCATAGTTTGTACAAATTGAAGCATATAAATCATTTTTTTCTGGAGAAAGCAAAACCGAAATAGTGCTCAATAAAATAGGTATAAATTTACTTATTTTTCTCTACAAAGACCACATTTTATTTTAACTTTAAATGTTGGCATCTAGATTGCACATGTAACAATGCTTCAAAGAAGAAAAAATCATTCTTCTTCTCCTTGTGGAGCATCACTTTGGAATATCTGATAAACCGTTACCAAATGAGAATTATCATTGAACTTACAAGACACGTGCAATTCCGCTATCCTAAACACGTAGCAGTGACTGCCCCACCTTTCTCGCAAGTAAACCGATCTCGGGTCCTCCCGCAGAACGTTTATTATAGTAGTTTTCTTTTCTTCACCCTACAATTCATACATTAAAATATGTACATTAAAGCGAGAAAAAGCAATTACCTCTGCTCCTAACTGATTTAATTGCGCTAAAGCCTTGTCTTTGAAAACGACTGTTAATCTGGGCGGTTGATCGATCCACGTTGGAACTCTAATGTGACCATCCGGAGTAACAGTAGGTTCATCAATGGCAGCAGCTTGGGGGTTCCTGGGGGGTTCTTCCTCTTCACCATCCGGCGCTTCCCTCTCTCCCATTCTCGAACTCGACCTACTCGATTAATTTTAGTTGTAGTTAACAGTAGAATTGTAAATATTACCTTGCTGAGTAAACTTCGTTCCTCGATGGGTCGGTATTTGCAACAGCAGCTCCTAGAACTTCATCTCTTCTCTCGTTTTCTTCACCTTCTAGCGTTCGTTCATTGTATAGTATTTGATTGCTATCTGTACTAACATTGTGATGTTCTAGGGCGACCGTTCTTGATGTACTGGGAGTACTTATATCGTTCATGTTTAGGTACATTGGGTTATCGTATTGAGGGATGTACGGTTTAATGTCTATTACAGGTGTATCGTTGATCATATCAACACCACTACAAGTAAGATAACATTAATTTAATATTAAACGGTTAGTGTTGTAACTTGTAACTACCTAAAATAAATCGTATTATCCATAATTCTATCGATTTTTACTAATGACAGTCCGATGGGAGCTGGTCTATGTGGAGATCTGGTTGCAAATACTCCAGTTCTAGCCCCGTTTAGTCTTGGTGGGGCGATTTTTGCTTTGGAGTGGTTGGACTCATTTTTATGAAAATGGAATAATATCCACATATGGGAGAAGTCCTGCAAGCCTTGCAAGGCGTGCGCAGGATTCGTGAAAACGTTATTTAACAACAATTTAGCGGTGGAATCCTTGCATATGCCAGGTTGCCTCGGAGTGCCTCGTTTCTCTGGGAAATTCGTATGGATTTTTCCTATGTAATTCACTGAAAAATCGGAAGGTGTTGGGGATTCCAAAGCAGTCGCTTGATTCGCTTTACAAGTCGTGCATTGCCAGTCGGAGAGCTTTTTATTGATAAAATCGAGTTCCTTACGATGCACATGATTCAGAGCAGTGAGCTGTTGCCTAAAAGTAATCGGCTATTAACTGCTTTATACGCAATATTTATACTTACCGTAAATTATTTATTTCTTTTCTTGCTGTGGCAAGTTGATTTTGTAAATAATTAGGGTCTATTGAATCACCACTGCCCGCTGCATCGAATATTTCGTTATTTGAAGACATTTGTTTTATTTTTATTTACATTAATTGACAGATATGTTTATTTTGACAGTTTTGACAACTTTGACAGTGACAGTAGTAGCAGAGTACCCAACATAAATCTTGGATCAGTGGGAGTTCCTAATTATTTTTTTAAATTAATTAAACTTGCTAAACTAAATTAAAATCTAAAGTAGGAGATGTTTATTTTTATACGTAATTAATAACGCATTAGTAGTGTTAAAGTGGAAAAGAGAAACAAATTTGTGAGTGTTTATAATTCAAATTAACCGCCAATGACAGTTCGTACGAATGGGCGCTGGCGTCGACTTCGATTTGTCAAAAGTTCGGTGACATTCCACATTGGCGCTGTCATCGATTCGAGTAGTTTTCATTTATCATGACGAGTAAAGTGGTTATTTTCACGAATTTAACGAAATTTACCAATAAGTAAACCCGCAAAATGCTTCGCAAGTGATACCAGTTGTTCGCAGGACGTTATTTATCCGTTTAATTCAAGAACTGCACGATTTCGGCCGCTACTGAAGCTACAAGTTACGATACTTGCGTAGGTTGGACGATGATATTGTCCGAGGGTAAAAGAGTTTTTGCGTGTGGAATAAACGTAAATGTGGAGTGCAATATCGAAGATTTTCACGAAAAACTCTAGTATTAGTAACGTGCAAAGTGGCGATAACGTACCAGACGAAATGGATCGCGGAGAGAGAAGAAAAACCGACATGGATGATACATTCACTACAAGGCTGGTAAGTTTCATCCTTAAAAACCATTCATTTCCTTTAACAGGACACTTAACCAGCAGCCAATTTCGCTGTATAAATTCGTTGTGAATTGTTTCTTATTCGTTATAGCGTACGTGCAAATGAAGCTTTTGCTAGATCAACGGTTAAAAGTGCTTGTGTACAGGCTTTAATCCGCAGCTTCAATCTTAGAAATTGATAATAAAATGTTTTATTGGCAACAAAACGAAATGTTCAGTTGGAAAATTGAATAGTAAATTAATATAGGTCAATTTGCAGCGATAGTTGTGCAGATGGTGTTGGCAATTATGGTATTAATTGTTGCGTTTCTGAATCGAACAAATTCCATCAATTACACAAATGTAAAAGCAAAAAATCGAACCAACTCCTAGGTGAAAATTACAAACCTCTTCGAATGTGAGGTTAATTTAATAGAGCCGTAACTTTTTTATTTTATTTACGCCTACACCAGCGCTCTTAAAAGAGTAAATTGTCCTTTGACATAATCTCTATTTATATCACAAATAATGAGCTCTTTGTAGAAGTTCATGCATCCCAAAAATTTTATCTTAATTTCCCCGTTGCATTATAAATAAAAGGTGTTACTCATTGAACAGAAATTATTGTCGAATTATTAGAAGATTGATAAGTGAGAATGATTCAGAATTCGTACAATAATTAACCGGCTAATCATCTTAAATTTACTCTTAATTTTTTAATTCTTATTGATAATGTCTGTTGTTATTGGCAAACGAGACGTGTGGTTTTGTTATTAACAATAGATTGTTATTGATTCTGTTTAATAACGCTTACCTTTGCTGTAAGTATCGAATTTAATTCACAATATGTGTGTGTGTTTCATGTTGGAAGTTAAAACTAAAGAAAGATGAGTGTGTTTAAATGTTTTGAATTAGATAAGATATGCTATGATTCTACTTATTCTAATCTTGTTACCAAAGAAAATTTATTGCCTATTAACTTGTGGATTGTAATTAAAAAATGTGTATTTGTGGAATATTTAATTGTCGAAAATTCGAGTTTTTTCTTACTTTGCGTTCGTGATGGACGCACCCTCTTCCGTTAATTTGATTAAATAGTTTAATACCTATTTATAGGAATTGTTTTACGATTGAAAGTTTTTGTTTTTGCGACAATTCCTCCTGAATTACAGCAGTTCATTGCGTGATGGAATTCGGTTAATAAAGCAAATATCACATAATCTTTGAATAGGATTTTTATAATATCAAACGGTTCATTTTCACAGTTGCCGATTTTCAACATTGAAATTACGTCCTTCAATTACAACTCCAAGGCAATCGAACAGTTTCTGTACACCAGTAGATTCATACTCAAGCTATTAAATCGAATTTTCCAATATTGTAGGTATTTTTGTCTCTAAATAAACCGTTTTTGTATAGCAAGTAGCACGCGATCACAGATCATAAACGTAATTTGAAAGCTGTGTGCATGCCAAACAACATTTATCATTAAATTACACAGTCTAAAACGGGTTTTTATAAAGATTCCGAACGTTTTAAATTAATTAGCAAGTTAAATGTTTCGTAAGTTAAGTACAGGACGATTCGAACTAAACTCTTCATAAAAATACCTGAGTTGGGTAAATTTCGAATGAATAGGCAACAGCGCGTTGCTTAAGCTGGTTCCCCCTTCTCTGTATGGTCGTGGTTCGTAGTTCTTCTTCTACTTTAATCTAGATATCATCTAGCTAGACTGGGAGATTCGAAATTTTTACAAGAGATAATTTTCTCCTGAGCAGGAAATGTAGTGAGGATAATTCGATTGGGAGTTTTTTTTTGGTGAAGTTTTTTTTCGAAAAATCGTGCCATGGTTTTGACTGTAGCTTCGGTTAGTGCCTTGAACGGATACAGTTTTTTCAAAAACGATCAAAACGTTATAGGAGTTGGGATTTCTCGTGTCACATACACAGTAAGGCGATTTTTTTTTAACCTTCGAATTGAATTAACACCTTCAGAATGAGCCCACGTTAATTACTTTGTGCATAATATCGAAGTATTTTCGAATGTTTATGTTATGAAATATATTGTTTTCAAAATACGCATTTTACATATTATCTAATTATTGATTAATGTAAACGTAATTTGCGAAACGCATGTTAATGTTAAAGAATTGTTCGAGATTGTTAAATATAACGACAATTATCGGTGTGATTAACATTATGTTAAATAGACTGTCAAAGGATTAACCTAGCCATTATTTAATTTATTGTTTTCTGCTCCAAAAACGGTGCATTTGGTATATTCGTTGCGTTGAACATGCAATAAGCTACATTTTTTGCAAAAATTACCAATTAAAAACCCTAAATTGGATGGCAATTCGAATTGATTTATCGCATTAATAATATAAAATCTAAAGATTAAGATTATGATGATGTCATTTATAACTAAACTTGATTTCCTTTTCCAAAACCGCAAAAATAGTTTCGATAATGTATTTTTATCAGAATTATATTCAAATTTTGCGTTTATCGCTTCCGGAATTGGGCTAATACCACCATTATTGAATCTATTGGTGTTTTTTGCAGATTGGAGATTAAGATCCTAATTAAAGAAAATTGCGATAATAGTATTACCGAGATTTAAATTTTGTTTAGGTTATGGATTAGCCGAGACCTTGGTTTTGGATTTGTTTATGTTTTGGATTCCGGGAAGGTGCATTCAAAACACCATAGAAATTTTAGCAAACAATACATTTCCTTCCATTCGGCAACGCTGCCACAAAATGACTTGGGTATTTTTGCACTGAAAATGTACCAGATAAGAAAGCGTTCTTTCTCGACATGAAAGAACCCGCATTTTGATTCAGGACACTTTCTGAAATTTCATACAATAATCATACGCTGCCGGGGTTTGCGCGGTTCCGGTGTTGATATATTTGTGTGCCTATGTTGAAATGATTCCGAACCTTTCACTTTTGCAAAATAACATTTTTACGAACACGAAAAAGCACCCAGTGATATTTTATTATCTTCAGATATCGATAAACAGTCATAAGTTTTATTAGTATTCGCAAAACTATAAAGATAGCATAGCGAAAGAGGTCCAGGTGATGGGTTCTCTAGCGAAAGTTCTTGGATTTCCTACATTTTAAGCGGTCCACAATTAATGTCGGTAACCCAGTTAGTTAACACAACTTTCCGTTCAACGGGAAACGATTAAAATTTTATAATTTAAAATATATTCAGTTTTAACAATAACCATTTTACGGTAGATGATCGGATACAAACGCCGATTCAACTCGTGCTTTTTCTTCGAATTTCGAAATGTTTAAGAAGCAAATAAATGGATTTTATCCTACAATCTTTCATAAAAGTTTAGAATTGCAACGATGTAATCATAAACAGTACGTGTTTTAGTACGAGTTAATGGTGGGTAAATATTATTTATACATCATTAAATTAGCGACCAGACTGGGCAAGCCTACACACATGTAGAAAAGAATTATTAATGTTACGTGGTTATGTCATTCTGTTGTAATGTCCTGTAATACTATCAATATTTCAAGGTTCGTTAAGTTCATTAAATGGTCGAATATTCATCTTGTATTTTTACCACCAGATGGATTCGAGGAATTTACCGTTGAATTTGACATTGACAAATGACGTTTCAAATTTGACACTAGAATTTATATTTTCGAACTTGATTTTGGCAATTTTTTTGTTTTTTTTGTTTATTAAAGCGTAGTAAAGGGTGGGCTATTTAAGATTTGGAATTTTAACGGGCAATAAAATAAAAGTAATGATTATTTTTGAGTGTATTAGAAAGATTGATCCTTTCTATTTAGGAATTGAAGACATCATTAAAATGATTGTCACGGCTAGATTTACAATAGCTGGTTTTATAGCCGATTAAACTTCCAAATCTTAAGTGGTCCACCCTATGTACAAAAAAACTAATTAAAGGGAGATACATTTGTCTTAATGTAGGGCAAGAAACTGCTATTAAAATAGAAATGACTCGATAAAAAGTGGTTTGTGCTAATAAGAAACGTTTCACATATAAAAAATAATTCCTAATTAGGCGTATATTTGTACTTAATGAATAAAATTAAAGTGAAATCTGATTCATTTCTTATGCTTTCGTTGATTGGAAACTACTTATTTAACTATGGAGATACGTTACATGCTCGTCTCACCCGGAGCTCGAACAAACATATACCAGGACTCGTGTTATGGAGGATAATTGGGCGAATGTAACAGTAATTTTCTGGTTACGTATTATCGATCACCGTGTTGTAAATTTACTCTCTAGCGGTACTTAAAATTACTGAGATTCTTTTCAAACGAAAAAATTTTCTTTCGAATGCATACCGAAGGAGTATAAATCAATGTTCGATTAAACAAATCAATTTTTACGAGGAAATAGGTGGGTCTCGTTAATTAATGTAATCGGTACTTTCTCCAAAGGAATAATTGCCATCCTGTATAGAAATTAATACTTGGTTATTTTTATTATACTTGCTTATTGGTGAATAATGCACAATGCTTTTTTCAAAGGACAACGCAGGATAATAATTTTGTCAACGGTTATTATTTACTTGTCAATGTTGTAAAGAGAAATTTGTTGATATTGAATTCATTTTGTTTGTATTTGTGTATATAGGATATTTATTTAAAAGAAAGTTTAAATAAATATTGGACATTAAATTGGGCCTTTAGGTATTACGCTTTTATGAACATTGCAGGTTCAATTTAAGCGATAAGATCTTCCAACTAATACCTTACTACAAACAAACGTACATTATACGGATTAAATTAAAATACAAATTAATATTTTATCTAATTAGAATTTTCTTATCCTCTTACATCTCTCGCATAGTTTTGAAGTAATTATTGCCCTGAAGTAGTTTTGTTTGAAATAAGAAAACGGTGCGTGAAGGTGTGCTGTAGTCACGTTTTCCAAACTCATTACTTTAGATTTCCTAAGGGTAGATTTTAGCAAGTTTTGCAAACAAATTTTTTAGTTAGATATTGTTAATGCTAATTTTTATTGAACATAATTTGGTTGTAAAGCGATTTGGTTAGACGATTATTATAATTATAGAAAGCACTCAAATTATTTCTAACGCAAATTCTATTCAGCGATAATATGCACTGAATAAATTTTCGATTTTGTTCGATTAGTTTATTTTGCCGGTCGAAAATTTCCTGGTATTCGAATAGGCAAAACGACTAGTTCAATTGCGAATTGCGCGATTTAAATTTAGACGAATTCCCGAGCGAAAAACAAGGAAACTTCGTATGCAGAAAATATTTTTGAGGGCGAGAAGCGAATAACCGTTCGGTTTTTCCAGACGCCGCGGTCTATTTGCGTCCATCTCGTGCCAAAACGACGAGAATAACGCAAAGAAAACCGAACGTGACGTAAGGGTAGCGGGGTAATTGAATCGCCTTTTTCTAGATTGATGTTGTTGTAGGGAAAGGTGAGCTAGTCGCGAGATGTTAATGGAAATAAAGTAGATATCCGGTGCTGTGGGTTGCTGGTAGATAATAAATAACTGTAGCGTTAATGAGCTTCGTTAGAAGAAGTTTCTAAAGTTTCGTTTTTTTCTGGGTAATTGAGGTGGTACAATGTGTTCTATAAAAGTCCAATAAACTGTAATAAAAATGTACTTATAGATTCTACAAACATTGTAGAACACTCTTTTCAATTTTAACCAAATTTAAATCTGTTTGTAACTGTTTGAACTTAATTTAAAGCATGTGACGGGCGAAGGAAACGTATTTATCGCTTGATTTGTATTCTATATGAAGTTTTATTGGTAAATTCTGTGTGGTAAGAGTGATAAATTTAACAGTACACATCCGGATTAGCATCGGTTTTTCGGGATACTACCGGCGACAATTTAAAGGATTTTTTCAACACTTTGCATCGTAACCTTGTCAAGCCGATTCATAAAATTGTATCCCTTAATTTCGACATGAATCACGGTATACTTTTTTTTCCACTTGGTCGACTGAGCTTGACGAGATGATTCAAGTTGCCAAGTAAACTATTATTACTTTATTTTCATTTTCCCATTGTTTATCGATTTTAGAACCTTTGGGCCTTTCGTTACGATTTTATTTATAACTGTTTTTGTAAACATTCCTGCCGGCTCGTTAAGGAAACGTGCACGGAGCGTAATAAGACGTGCAATGGTATACATAAAAACGGTGTATTGTATACAGTTAATGAAAATAAATGATCGAATTGTAGGAAACACATGTGCCGAGAGTGAAAGTAATCATTACGAGCGTTTACGTACAGGGTGTGATGAATTACAAGTACCTAAAATTGGGATTTCTGGTTCATTTTTATTACAAAACCGCTCAATGGAGAAGACCACGATGTGAGATATGCGGATTTCGGCAAAAGATACGATTAGAAATGATTTATTAGAGCTCAAAACCGTTTTCAGTTGCTCAAAATGTGTTATAATTAAAAAGTTATAGCCCTTCGAAATTTAAAAATTTCGGGTTTTGACTCATACCTTATCAACCAATCATAAACCACTCACGTCTTGTTGTATAGTAAATAGTATGAATTTTCGAACGCAGTAACAAAGAATACACAAACGAATAAAAATCAAACTGTCATTTGTCAGATTTTTCTGAAAAATGCACAAAACAAATTACACGAATTGCAGTTCGGCACAAAACACTTTACTGATAATATTGACGTTGACAAGAATGTTGCCAAATGAATTTTTCAGGACCATTATTTGTGTTTTTAACACGAAAATCGGTTACAATTTATACAGATGAAGATGTTATTTCTATATTAATATATCGAATTATCCATTAGGTAATGGAAGAAATGGATAAATCAGAAAATGTTTATTGCAATAAATATACAAAAAACGCACATTTTGCGGACTAAAGAAGAGTAATAGGAAACGTGGCAAACTTGCTAAATGTGACTTCTCTTTGAAACTCTCGCTTTGATTGGAGCAGAGTGTATGACGATTGTGTGACGTTTTTCAAACTTTAAAAATTAATTGCGGCCTTATTTGGCCACAGAAAAAAATAAAATTTTCATTAGGCGCCTTCTTAGAACACACGGTTTTGAAAAAATAATTAAAAAAAAGTCGTGGTCTTCTCCATTGTAGTTCGTTTTTTAAGGAGAAGTTACGGTTACTTCACACAATTCAATCATCCATTTAATGTCCATCTAACTGGTCTTGGACAGAGCTATAAAATAACGAAAATAAAAGGAAGTAAATTTAGTGCGATTCTAAGTTCATTCATATCTTATTGCTCTGCTTCAGTGATTATTGCTTATTTTACTGTAAAAGTTTCGCTACTGAATTGTAGCTCATCTATAAAATGAAATATACAGGGACTAATTTCTTGTAGAAATTTTAAACTACTTGAGGTGTTATAAAAGGAATTGTTACGAAATTTTAATAGTGTGTTATTCGGCGATTAATCCACTCGGCGACCTAATTGGTGTCCGCAGGAATTAATCGATAAACAAATATTATTGAGCTGTCGCGTTCTGATGTTAATAAGAAATCAATAGACAATGTTAAAGCGGTTACTGGTATTATAATATAACCATATGTTCGTGTTCGCCTACGAGAGTTCCTTTTTGAAATCGGACAAATTCCAAAACCAGCGTTGCATGCGTTGTGACACTAAACACCTTATTCCATAGGTGTAATTTAATCGCGCCTCCTCCGTACGTTTTGCCGCAAGAAATCGTATAAAACACTACGTTCAGAAGTGCTCTCTGGGCTTTTGTTGCGCAAATTGATTCTCTTGAATTTCTGCTGGTAGCGAAACTTATTTTATTTTTTATGTTCGATGTGGGTTCTTATTTTGGACTAATTTCGACATATTTTGTGTGTTTAAAATTTGCCTATTTGATTGATTTATTTCTGCTACTTTCGCTGCATTCTCTGTAATCATCAATCGATATTTGGAGTTTTTCATATCTTATCTTTTCTCGGTGACACGGCAGATTGACTGATTACCAGTCGCACGATTTAAAAAAACAAGCTTCTAAATTATTACCTAATGGATGTTTGTTTTATTTCGATAACAAAACAAATTTTAAACAAACACAGGCTTAAAATGGTTAAAAAATGGTGGCATCAGATATCAATTAATTTTTACACCAATTAAACTGTTTATCCTAATCTAATTGTTCGAAACCTCTTATTAACACATTATTTTTCTAATTTCTCACGATTTACTTGTTAATTAGCGTCATAACTCATAACATTCAGTGAAACTAAAATTATTATTTTTACACAATCGGACTTATTAAACATCAATGTCTTTTGTTAATTTTTATTTTTCTAACAAAAGAATACTTACGAATATTGCTGATGAGAATATGTAACTGCCATATTTCTGATATTAATTAAGCAACTGAATTTTTTTCCATTTGTTTAGAAACGACATTATACATGCTAATTACTTTTCTAAATTCTTGGCTTTAGTACAGGAAGCACAAAAATGTTGGCACCGGGTACACTTGCAGCGCATTTGTAGACTTGTTATTTTACATACCTACATCAATAAATAAACTTTTGCAATGCGAATATCAGGAGAAGGACAGTATCTTCAAAAATTAGTACCATTATTAGTTGACCTAAATATTATTGGAATTAGGAGTCAGAACAATAGATCAAATCATTTGGCCAGTTTCGCAATTAATTGAATTCAATAGAAGCTCAATGTCAATTAAGTAATTTAAATTTTCTATATATAGATTTAATTATTCCGCTTAATTACGTTACGAATTATAGCATACATTCAGTTATATTTGTTTGTATTAAACATTTTAATAAACTTTTATTATGTAAATAATAGCAAAAATTACATAGCAATTAGTATTTATTACAAAAAAATTGGCGAAACACGTAGGATATAAAATTATAACTATTTTATTCCAAGAAAAGTCTGATTAACTCATTTTAAACACTCTATATAACTATAAAATACAAGTGCATCTTCTAGCTGGAAGATAAGGAAACACCGCTTGTTTGTCAGTACATTAGTTATCTCTTGTTTATAGCGTTTTCAAATCATCTGGTGCTTACAAACATTAAAGCAATAAACTTTAAAGCACATACACTGGGTGCATGGGTATTTTTGTATGGATACATTTAATGGACGACAGATTATAGTATAAAGTTTCCTCGGTTTTAATTAAACTTTGTTCATTAACGCCGGTTTCTTTACGGATTAGAGAGATTAGAGTTCGAATCGAGTTAACACGGTTCTTTGTTTTTTTTTTTAGGAATTAATAAATTCTTGCATGCTCTGCAACCTAGTGAATTCTAATTAGCATGTATTTAGGTTTCCTGAATTAATAAAATTCTTCTTCAATCTTATTGCAGTTTACGAAATTCTCGACTTTATTTATGTATTGAAATTCATGCTAATGGTTTCTTAGTGTTACAGGTATATAGCTATTTCGTTTTATTATCGAATCCCACGCGGTTACAATATAATGCATTTAACAGGTGGGCGTTTGACTTGATTCCATTGAGATAACTAATAAATCATACCTAATTTTTGTAATTTTAATTATCTGCAATTGTGTATTAACTAAAACAACGAGTTTCATCTCCTCGCGTGTAATTATTCCATAGAAAGAAGTTTGTTCGGCGTTCCTTTCCCATGGAATTCTTCGTCTCGATGAATTGTTATTTAAGATTTTTAATTTATTGTAATTTGGACTCCTACAGTGTGGTTTTATAATTCGCAGCAATGTCGACTAGAAGGTCATTATGTGGGATACTTGCAAATAAAAAAATAAAATAGATATTAGACTCTTGCCAAACCAATATTCATGCGAGTTTATTGAATAATTTATTCGGGTTTTTAAAGGTTATTTCTGGGTACTTTCTTTTGCCGAGTGTGTAATGATATGTTTAAACATACTCATTAGATTTTTTTTAATTATACACCTTTAACTTTTCTAATTATTCTTGAAACGTAAATTTCAGTATTGCCTTACGTACACGTGCGTCAATAAAGCGTGAATTGCTAAGATTTTTGCAGGATTCGCTTTCCTTTCCTCGAATGCGCTATTGAAATCACAACCCAGGACCGGTCTTGTAGAAATAATCGACGCATTTGTAGAAATTCCTCGATAGAAATATCCCATTTACGGGTAGAGTACGCAATAAATTCATAAACGACCGCCGGTTGAACGTATCGCTATTAATTAGAATTCATGGGAGCGAGTTCGAATGTTGTTTTCTTCAACATACAAATTGCGTTAGGAGTTCGTTGTCTCGCGCAAACCAGCCTTATTGGGCCGCAATTATTCATTCTTGCTGGTAATTTTCTAAAAGAACGTTAGAAAATCGTTGTTATAAATCAATTTGGAGGTTGCTAGTAAGTAGTTTGACGCAAATTGCATAAAAACAAAGGTGATATTATAATGTAAAAAATCTGTAGTTAAGAGAAATATACAGTGTGGTGATAAAGTAAGGAACAAAATTCATAATTGCATTATTTACTGTTTTCAAGCAAAACGCTCGGACAGGTCGATTTTAATATTTAATTAGCTACCGTATGGCATAAAATTTTTACCTATGACGTCATATATTTTTGCACAATGACGTCATCATTGGTTTTTTTAAATGACAACCCTAATTTTTTTTGTTGTTTTTTAATAGATGGTCCCATTACTTAAATGATGGTGTAAAAAAATTGGTACTTTGAATAACAATTTTTTTGAAAAAATTACAACTTACCGATACAAATCAAAATTTAACTTTAATGTAAGAAAATCCTACAATCATATCTGTCAATGCCAAATAGAAGAGTAATTTGAACACTTGCGCTAAATTTTGCTCGTTTTTGGGGCGTTTTAGGATTTTCTTTCATTAAATTTAAATTTTGATTTGTTTCGGTGAGTTGTCATTTTTTCAAAAAAATTGTTATTTAAAGTACCAATGTTTTTACACCATCATTTAAGTAATGGGACCATCTATTAAAAACAAAAAAAAAATAGGGTTGTCATTTAAAAAAACCAACGATGACGTCATTGTGCAAAAATATATGACGTCATAGGTAAAAATTTTATGCCATACGGTAGCTAATTAAATATTAAAATCGACCTGTCCGAGCGTTTTGCTTGAAAACAGTAAATAATGCAATTATGAATTTTGTTCCTTACTTTATCACCACACTGTATAATATTTGTACGCAGTCGACTTGCTTAACTTTCACGCCCAAGCAAACTTGTTTTCTATTACATATTATATCATCTTCAGAAGGCTCGGTTCAAAACGAGATAAAGCACATTCCGTAGTGTAAAATCGATAGATTCTTCAAACAATGTTCGAGTTCTGGCGAATAAAAATTCGTTGCGAATAAACGCTTATACAACGGCCTAGACTTTTTAGTCGTACAGTTCATTCAATAAATCAGCTAGTGATATCATCACTGAATTAACATATTATGTATTTGTAGTTTGTTACTAAATGTTTGATTATTGTTTCAGGCCAAACAAAAGGCGTCAGTGAAATGGCTCCTTTCGAAAGCCTTCAACAACAAAATACCGGAAAATTTGAAAGATCCATTTTATCGCGACCACGAGGTAAGTTCGGATTTCCCATTAAATATTTAATACCCTAAAACATCCTCGCGATTTACAACCGAGAAACAGACACTTACGAATGAGCCATCATTACCGAGTTGACGGTACAATTCCGCAAACTTCAGAGATATTAACGAGCGCCATGGATCACGCCGCATTTACTCCCTATTATGTACTTTAATTTTCATATTTTTTCGCAGAACCAAGAACATTTAAAACCTCAGATAGCCGGGGGCCTGGCGAACGCAGAAATCTTCTGCTTGGCCCTCGGCAACATCTACTCCGATCCTAATTACCACAATCTCAATCACACGGCCATTTTGCAAACGTTAGCGAGGAAAGGGGTGTACAGCACTGAAGACGGCCAACTCACCGAAACGACTTTAATACAAACCAACCCCCTTCGCATGGTCAGTACGCGAATACCCCAAAAAACCAACACGTCTTCATTAAATTCTGTTTTTAATAGAGCGCGCACATGACTGTCATCGAAATGATAATGCTCCTGTATTGCCGGGAGGTGGTCACCTCCGAGAGGATACTTTCTGCCGTGCAAAGGTTCGAACACGGTAAAACTGCTGGTCCGGATGTATCGGGTAGCCTGGTGGAGCAGCTGCTGGTGTGGGTGAACCACGCTTGCGACGCTTTGCGCGTGAGGATAGAGCAGGAAATCGGCGGTGGAGTTACGAACGGGGGAGGCGTAAGTACCAACGACAATGGAGAAGACCACGATGTGAGATACGCGGATTTCGGCAAAAGATACGATTAGAAATGATTTATTAGAGCTCAAAACCGTTTTCAGTTGCTCAAAATGTGTTATAATTAAAAAGATATAGCCCTTTGAAATTTAAAAATTTCGGGTTTTGACTCATACCTTATCAACCAATCATAAACCACTCACGTCTTGTTGTATAGTAAATAGTATGAATTTTCGAACGCAGTAACAAAGAATACACAAACGAACAAGAATCAAACTGTCATTTGTCAGATTTTTCTGAAAAATGCACAAAACAAATTACACGAATTGCAGTTCGTGAACAAAACACTTTACTGATAATATTGACGTTGACAAGAATGTTGCCAAATAAATTTTTCAGGACCATTATTTGTGTTTTTAACACGAAAATCGGTTACAATTTATACAGATGAAGATGTTATTTCTATATTAATATATCGAATTATCCATTAGGTAATGGAAGAAATGGATAAATCAGAAAATGTTTATTGCAATAAATATACAAAAACCGCACATTTTGCTGAGTAAAGAAGAGTAATAGGAAACGTGGCAAACTTGCTAAATGTGACTTCTCTTTGAAACTCTCGCTTTGATTGGAGCAGAATGTATGACGATTGTGTGACGTTTTTCAAACTTTAAAAATTAATTGCGGCCTTATTTGGCCAGAGAAAAAAATAAAAATTTCATTAAGCGCCTTCTTAGAACGCAAGGTTTTGAAACAAAAATTAAAAAAAAAGTCGTGGTCTTCTCCATTATGAGTGATAAATATCGTTTTGATTGGACTTTTATTACAGGGCGACAGGTTGAAGGTGCCCGATTTTCCGGAACAGAGAGAACTGAAAGACTTGTGCGACGGTGTGGGTTTGGCTGCGTTGATTTCTTATTACTGCCCCGACGAGCTATCGTGGACTGAAATTAAAATGTCTCGCGTTCCATCTGTACAGGATAGCATTTATAATATTAAGCTGCTCGAGGATTTTTGTCTTCGATGTCTACCGGCTTCCATTTTCCATTTGATGCCTGAAGATGTTACCTACATGCGAGAGTAAGTAGAATTTTACACCAAATCAAAATTTGTTACAGTTTATTTCACAGACATGCGAACCAAAACATAACAAGTTTGAGAGGCGTGCGGCTTTAATCTACATAAATGGATGAGAAAACAAAAAAGTTTCGTTTGACAACTAATATCTATGAATATGTTTTAACAATTTCTAATACAGGGAAATGTAGATTAAAGTCGCACACCTCTGTAACTTGTTTTGTTTTGGTTCGCATGTCTGTGAAATAAACTATAACATAGGGGATACTTTTATTGGACACTTTGTTGATATAATTTCGTGAGATCCTGTATAATGCAGTTATTTGGTATTTTTTTAGATCGATGAAACAGAATCTTTTAGTTTTCCTGGCCGATCTATTTAACGTTATGGAAATTAACCCAGCCAATTGCGTACGATATCCCGGCATGGATAAATTTACCAGTGGTAAGTAATTGCGATAGGTAATTAAATTAAATTACGAGCTTCAATTTATTATTATTTTTAAGCTTGTTTTTTTAATTTGCGATGGCTTTTATTTTATTGTCGTATTTTGTGCTCGATTAATTTTATTAATTTTTTCGAATTTTGTTGTATATTTTCTACGTGGAAGAAGAAAAATTTGTATATAATTATGTGCGCGTTTTTTCGAGAATTTTATATTTACTTTTTGAATTTATTAAGGACTATAAAGTCGAGAATTATTTAAATTGCAAATATGTGCAAATATCTCCAGTTTAATCGTGAACTTCTGTACCTACCTACACTATTTTTCTAATTTTTATGCCTCTTGGATTCTCTTTTTGTTCTATTATGGATTATTGAACACACAAACAAATTCAAATCCTCTATCAATGTGATTAATAATACATATGAATTACGTTTCGATAAACAAATTAAAACGCTACAGTACGAATTTAAAAAGAAAATTACCTATTCGCATGTTTGTATTTTCCTCGGATTTCCTCGGTGTCGTTCAACCCCCTTTACTATTTATGAATTAGCGAATTGCTCTGCGGTCGGTTATGACGTGCCAAAGATGTAATATTTTTATTCTGATAACCCAAATGCGATAAGGTCTATCGATCCACGGCAACCTGGACTGACCTTTGCCTGGCACATTACTTTGAGCCATTATTGAATTTTCTTATTTGACCGTACAGCCGACGTTCTCCGTAAAGTTTTAAGTTAACCCACATTGTAAACAGATTCGCTTTTCGTGAGATTTCCAGTGCGGCTTCGACGCGCGACGGGCCTTCTCGCTTTTCCACTTTTCCCCCTTAGCTCGGTTGTTTTTCTTTATTTTTTGTTTGGCTTTCTTACGATGAGCTTGTTAGTTTTCTTTTGCTAGTTTGGTGGCCGGTAAAATTAACGTTATGTGGTGGTGGTATTACATTGGTAAGAGATTTTATGTAGATGGCACGAAAATTACAAATCGCTTGAAGTTTAAATTAAATTGACACTCTAATCTTGCGGCTATTCTTAGGATAAAAATTTGCTGTAACTAATTAACAAAAATATTCGTATTATTGTTAATTAGTCCTAAGTAGTAGTCGCAAATATGGAAATAAAAATGTCAACAATACGCTCGAATGTAATATATACAAATATGATGAAATTCCTTTTAAACCAACCGATGTGGCCGCAGAAGGTCTGCCCCAAACGAATGCCCACGGTGTGGTGCATAAGCGCAATCTGCTGCAGACCGTGATGGCTCCCATACCGGATCTGCGGGCCGGCATCGACGATCCGGTAGATCCTACCGCCTTCCAAGGTAATATCTACAGTTCCTTCATCTTGAGATCTTCCGATCGGATATGTTGTAGTCGATAACAACGACACGTAGATTTTGTTTCAGTACTAATAACGTATCTGCGCATGCACTAACCGATTTTAACTCACCCGATGACCATCTTTTTATGGGTAAAGTGTGGAGGAATTTATTGTACTTCATCTTCAAATATTTTTTCAAAACAGTAAATAATGTACAGACCAGTTGGTATATCTGCCAACGCGAGAGTATGATCGCGCAGCTTACGTTTTCAGCTATTACTGTCGCACTGTAAGTTGCCAAAATCTTTAAAAGGAGTTGAATAGAAAAATGTGGAAATGCAATAAGTACTGATCCTCATTTTATCCATATTTATGGAAGAACTGGCAGCTTGTTAGATTTAGTTTCGCAATTTGCACGATAACGATCACTTTGTAGATTAGTATTTGTAACTATTTACATTATTTTTTCGATGTCAGTCGATATAATTAACAGCATGTTTGAAATTCACAAAGGTTTTGCGTGCGGGAAAAAATAGATGAGGATGTAAATATATGCGGATATCGGTTTTTTATTCTGTTAACGGCTGAAAAATTTAAATTTGCATTTTTATCGCTGTATTCATATGATTTATCGTATTATTAGAAAGAAGAAATTTTAGTAACCGCATTTTGTCGAAAGTTGTTCGTAAACTTGACCTTATGGACTTGTGATTGTTTATTAGTGTAATAATTTATCGCAAAAGTAATTAGTCGTGTAAAATTGATATTTTTATTTATTTTATACTATCAAATATCTTTTGATTCCGAGTTCATTATCTACTAAAATTGGTACCAATCCTTTCATTACATTTTTTTCCTATTCTCACTGTACTTTTTTATTTTTTATCATCTATTAATCTGCCTATTTCACAACAATTTTCCTCTATATCGACTAGATAGATCCTAAATAAACCATCTTGGATGTATCATTAAACAATTTTTTAACGTATTGATCATTTTTTCATCCGAGGTCATTCCATTATAAGGGTTTGATCCATTACAAACTATTCAATCTCGAATGAGCTACGAGGGTTAGTCAATAAGTTTTCGGTTCAAACATACATTTCGCACATTAGATTGCATCGCACACTTGATACATGGGCAACCATCGCATCAACAACGTACAATCAACAGAAAAAATACAGATAAACGGCTTCGAATCCATTCGATATCACCTGTCGTGTGGTTGCTTTTTGTGTTCCATGTTTTCGGGGAAACTCAGTAACCGTTTCAAGTACTCATTCCTTTCGAATTCCTTTTTAGTACCTCGATCGACGCCGACGCATTTCCCTCTCAGAAAATCCAATTCGCTGCAACAGAGCCAACAGAGCGTCATCACCGACATGACCGAGGACAGCCTGCGCAGAGCCTCAGAAGAATCCTTCGTCGTCCACCGAGGCAAGAACGTACCAACCCTCAGATCCGTACAGGACGAGCCTTTGATACCAGCACGCCTCAGGGTAATTGTTGAAGATTGCTGAAGAATTGTTGAAGATTAATGTTTGGTGGTGTTGTAGGTGAATAAGGAAAAACAGAACAACGATAGTAAGGCGGACGAACGAGGCGAAATTGCTGCCGGTAGGCCTAGCAATTGGGAAGAAAACCGAAGAAGCACCTACGCAGGTCGCAGGAGTAGGCGAAATTCCACTTCGGAAGACTCCCAGTTAACTATAGAGAACTTCGGAGGTAGCCAGGACAATTTGAATTTCATCGGCAGGAATCCGGATAAAGAGGTATATAAATATTCCTACTAGGTTTCCTAAAGTAATGTTGTAAATTATTGCAGGTTGCTGTGCACGTGGGGCGTAAAATATCAGCGCCATCGTTCCCGGTGGCGGTGGAGAACGCGCCAGTGAGATCCTCTTACCAAGACGCCCGCAGCACGCTGCAGCTGGGCTACGAGAACGGCTGCGACGAGAAGCAGGACAACGGCACCGAGAAGTACAAGCTGAAGCGGCAGCTGAGCAGCGACGACATCGCCTTCCGCTCCGTCGGCGCCCGCCTCAACAAAGAGAACATCATCAAAGACCTGGTGGACGGGGAGGTGACCAAGCGCATGAGCTTCGCCGATTTGGGCAAGCAGAAAGAGAACAGAGGCATCCAATTGGTGTACATGAACGACAAGGAGGAGTGCCCGCAGAAGAGCCTTCTCGCCAAATTCGGGAACTCCATCGAGAAGAAGACGACGTTCGCGACGTTGCCGCACACGACGACGTGGCAACAGCAGAGCACGCAGAACCAGCAGGCGGATTCGAACGGGGGCGAGGAGTCGACGCCCAACGTGATGGCGGCCCAATTGAACGATATCAGATTGAAGCTGGAGGAGAAACGGAGGCATATCGAGAGCGAGAAGCGGCGCATGGAGGCGGCGATGAGCAAGCAGAGACAGAAGGTCGGGAAAGCGGCTTTCCTGCAATCCGTTGCCAAAGTAAGTAGGGGGAAGTCGCGTTTGATACGTGCACATATTCCCCGTTGGTGTATTTAGTTGCGTAATGTAAATTATTCGGGTGGTGTATTGTAAATAAACATTACGGGATTGACATTGAAAGATGAGTAGATATGCGAACTTAATGGAATACTTACTTCTGGGTGTTGTACGATTGAAAATGCTACTTTTTATTCTCACACGAATATTATGTGGTATATTCTTCATTACGTTTTAATGGCTTAGCATTGTTTCTATGGCCTATTGTGCTAGCCATTTTAACGTGTTTTGATGCTATTTAGAACGTCTGGTAATGTGAATGTCTTTTTTAGCTAACTGAGTTGGTAAGAGCGCGTCGTTTTAAGTTCTTTTTTCGATTTTTAATGCCTGAAAGTTTACGTGGTTTGTTATATTGTTTGTCGACAAATAATACCCGATTTTCATGTGATTGTTTGCGAACATGTATGAGATTCAGGAAGGTATTGTTTGTTGCGGTTTCTACAAGAAATTGTTAATATCGTTTTACTAGTAGTTAGGAATTCCGTTTATGCATGATTCTTAAGAACCCTACCTTTTAAAATTAGTTAGATTTTCAACGGTAAAAAGCCTAAATATAGATGTAATTTTACTAATTTAACCACTTAATATTTGCTTAAAAAGTGCAAGTTATTTTACGCCCTAAAGAATACAATAACATTCAAATATTCCGAATTATTATTGCACTTTTTAAGCTCCGTTTGCACATTTCTTAATTCACTTGTCGATATGGAGTGCACGGTTGAAGGTAATTTAATGTAACTAACTTTCAGGGTAGAGGTAAATTACTTAAATCGTCCGAAGCCGAGCCTAAAAACTCGGCAGAGGGTTCAGAAACACAAAGTCCTTCTTCCGAATCCACAACTCCCTCACCAAAACCCCAGAGGCCGTTAACCTTACAGGTATTTTTCTTTTAATTTTTTTATAATTTTGGCTTGTTTTGTGTTCGGTTTGCATGATTTAGTCGTTTTTTATAGGTTATCTAAAAATATATAACATGCTTCTGTTTCAAAATTGGACATTTGTTAACACATATTTTATTCAACGCCGCTTTTTGGGTAACACATTACTAACAATTTTACTGGATGAAACTCGTTAAATTCGAAAACCTACAGTTATTGATTTTTACAGGAAATTAACGATGATGTTATCAAAATGGACAGAAAATGGTCGGACGAAGACCACACTCTAGTAGAAACCAGGACTCCCGATTTGGAAAACATGGATTTAGAAAGCTATCAGCAGTCCATTGCTCAGTAAGTTACTCTCTCGTAAAAAATCATAATTATGTAAACCTCTATTACATTTTAGAATGAATTCTAGTCTACACGATATCCAGTCAGACATGCAGAGATTAGCGTCACAACAAAACCACCTACACCAACAAAATCTAATTGCTCAACAGCAAAGGCAAATCCAGGCCTTGCAACAACAACATCAACAGTACCAGAGTATGCAGTCGCAACAACATATACCTCAGTATAACTCCCAACCATCTTATCAACAGCAAATTTATCAGGAACCACAAGGTACCGATACAAAAATTAATACAAGTGAATTGTTATAATTATTAAATTTTGTTTAGTGTACGCATCTCCGTTGCAAACTTCGGCCAGTGCACCGCACGTGCCTCAAACGATGTACGGGCAACCTCGAACAGCGCCGCCTCAGGGACAATTTTTCATGTACGATCAACCCGCTCCACCGGCCGCCCCCCAACGCAGAACGTGGGCCCAACAACCGCAACCGCCTCCTATACCCATGGAGCCCTATCATCAACCCGAATTGAGGAATTGGGGCAAACCGAACAACGCCACCGAAACCAGAGGAGTAGGAGGAGGAGGATTTGTTCTACACGATACCGATAGGTTGGTTGCGATTTTTGTTACAATCTAGATCATTCATTCGAAAATCTAACACTGCATTCATTATTAACGCTCGGTGTAGGTATCAGGACCATTCTAGGTATCAAGAAAACACCCGTTACAGCGAAAGCCCCCGCTTCTTCGACGTGAAACACCAAAACGGCGCCAGCGACGATCACGCACTGCACCATTCCAACAGCTTCACCCTGAGCCAGCAACACCATCAACAGAACCACCATTCGAGCAACTACGGCACCTCGAACAGCACCCCGTCGGCCTCGCCGCAACATCGGACCATTCACAGGCAAATATCATCGTCCATACTTCGAAATAATTCGCCTACAAGCCGCTAATTTGTACGTTAATTACAGGCAAATATCGCAATTGCTGGACGAAGGCAAGCGAACGCCGGTGAGCCTGCAGCAAATCGACGCCAAGGAGCCGCTGTCGAGGCGAACCAACATCACCCACGCGGCCATTCCTGCGCCATCCGTCGACGACATGGAACCCCAAAATATATCGTTCATCGGGAATTCGAGCACCGACAAACTTAACGAAGGTAACATCATAAATATAAAATAACTCCACGATTGCTACTCGATTCTTCGCAGGCCTGAGTCGATTGAATATCACGTCGGGCAGCCGAACGTACAGGATACCGTCCCCCACTAGACCTTCGATCACTCGAAACTCGTTCCAACCGACCCCCTCGCCGCCCCTATTGGAGCCCCCCACCGCCGCTGAAGTTAGCAGCTTGGACAACGATCCCACGAGCCAGAAAGGCTTCTATATCAGCTTCGATAACGACCAACCGAAGCGACCTAAACCGCCCCTTCGGACGAAGAAGATGTCGCCGAAGAAGGAGCGCAGTTACGTGCAATCCACCGAGGATCTATACGATAAGAAGGTGAGTTAATTGATCCAAAAAGGATTGTTACATGGATTGCTCATTGGAGTATTCCATTTAAATGAGTAGTGCATGGGGTAAAATTTGTTGGTATTTTTTAGGAAGAGCAGGAGAGATTTGAGAGACCAAGGCAGCTAGAGAAGCAATTCGACGAGGAGCGGTCGAAACGAAGCGTGGACGAGAGGAGACAGGCGTTGATCGAGCAGGAGAGGGAAAAATTGAGGGCGAAACGTGAAGCTAGTCAAGAAAGGCAGAAAGTCAATGCTGCCAGCGCTTTAATTATAGGACCCGAACTTAATAATCCCGATCCTGTAAGTTGCTTTATAATCATTCTAACGCGTTATATGACAAATCGTCGTTGCAGGAATTAGATTACGAAAGGGAGAGGAAGAAGGAGAAGATCATGTTGCTGTCGCTGCAGAGGCGACAACAGCAGGAAGAGGCCAAAGCGAGGAAAGAGGCGGAGGCGCTGGCGCGAAGGGAAATGGAGAAGATGAAGGAGGAGGAGAAGGCGAGGAAAAAGGAAGAGCAAGCGGCGAGGAGACAAGCTATTTTAGAACAGTACAAGCTGAAAAAAGCGTTAGAGGAAGCCGAACGAGAGGTTTGTTTTCTTTTTAATTTGGAAATTTGTCAAAACATTTCAAGAATTCTACCCGTCTATTTAAAATGCGCAACGCGTTACACTTAAGAAAGCGTTATGGATTGCAGCGGGCGACCGAATGCATAGTCTATTTATACCATTCCACTCGTACATGCTACATTTCGTCTCTTTATTTCACGAGATATTTTCGGCGATAGTAGTTTTCTCGTTTTCATAGGACGTTCACTCCAAACAGTCGGTGTTGTCGTTGTGTACAGAGCGTTTCTTGTTTGCATTTCACCAGTGATCAAACTGTTTTTTCATCTTTTTTACAAATATTTGGATGCATTTTGGTCGCTACGATGTCTTTTATTTATTGGTCGTTGGTAATTATTTTATTACGTTGTGATTTATGGATAAGAAAGTGTGAAAAAATTAGTTTTTTAGGCGTGTATGTAATTAGGTTACGACAGTTTATTGGTTTGATTAAATAGAAGATAAGTTTGTTAAATTATAGTTGATAAGGTTGATGTATAAATAATTTACCTTACGTTGTTAATGTGTAATTTTCATTATTTTGTGCATTAATTTAAATAAGATACCTAATTTCTACAGATATGGACAGAGTTTTGCAGGTAATAGAACAAATTGTCCTTAGGTGGAACAAGGTTAGCTTCCACTGCTTGATTCATAAATATGAAAAAAACATTGTCTATATCTGTATACTACAATAACTATAACCAAATGCTTTCCTCATGAAGATTTTTTGTATAAACCCCAAATTGTGATGAATTCCCAGTCATGACAGTTTTGTAATTTCTAGGGCAAGACTTTGGACAAATCCGAATTCTCCCATCCGATTAAACCGGTTCCTAGGATGCGTCCTAAGGCGAGTACCCGGCCTCGACCTAAAACCATCCACATCGACAGCGGTTCCGTGCAAATGGCCGAAGGGATGTCCAGTCGAGGAAAGAAGGGCTCGTCAAGTAACCTAACAGGTAAGTCCATCTATAATTTACACCTATTTTCTTATACAAAAATTTATTTGGTCCAATTTGCACGTTTTTTTTTTCAATTTTTATTTGTTAGCTTACGCTCCTTCCACTATGAAAAGAGATTACTATAGAGGTTCCCAAGACAGCTTGGCAGAAAGAAGCATGAGCAGTGGCATGTTGTACAAAGGTGTGTTTTATTTTATTTTTTTATTATTTCAGTTTTTACCCTTCTGAAATTATTGATCATATATGTATATTCTTGTGGCTTGGTACAAGAAGTGCCATTTATAATTTTGTAAAATGGGGTTCATTGATATTTATTGGTAAATAATAGGGAGTTCCTCATTTTGCCCTCGTTAAAATTTACATTTTTATTAGTGCATATTTATACCAAAAATAGAGACATATTCACTTCTTGTACCAAGCCACAGATTCAAATGTATGTTAGAAACTACATTATAATAGGATATTTTGTTGAAGAAACTGTCATCTTCAAGCTTCCATTATGTAAATAATACTCTTAACTTAGGGGTGATCGTAGACTGGATTTTATTATTTGAAAATTGTGTATTTTAGAATCCCCGGACGACAGCAGAGGGGTTTCGCCATGTCCCAGTGCCAATCAAACGTTGGGGCGAAGGAGTTCGTACAAAACTAGTCGAGGTAAGGACGGTGATATGTGCAGCATTTATGTTGTAAATGTGATCTGAGTAGACTTTTGAATCGATAGCACGCCACTATTTTAATGTACATTCTATCGTTTTATTCCATTCGATTACTATTATAAATATTATTTTTTGGTTAGTTGTGCATCTGTTGATTTTTTCCGTTGCTGGTCTCACTTTTCGTTTATTTTACATATTCTTACGAAATTTAGTGTATTGGAAAGCAAGTAGATAGGCTAAAGAATACAAATACAGATTTTGGCGCAACTAAGGTGAGTTGTGTTTTAGAAAATTGGGCACTTTTGTTTCGTACAAACATTCATATTGCAACGTAATGAGTAGGTATACGGATCAAACGTAGGGTTGAGAGTTTTTCCAGCACTCATCTATTACCTTAAGGATTAGTTTATGTAGAAAATTGCTTCAAAATCTGTTTTGTCGGAATGGGAATGGTGACATAAATAGTCAGAAACGAGTCTTGTCGATTACGACTTCAAAATAACAAAAAATAAAAGATTGGAGAGTAGTGTATGTATTGTTAACGATATTTTTACAGACCCCTCTCCTGCTCAGGTACGCGGCAGACCTAAGTATTCGGCTTATCAAAACTTTAAAGGGCGCAAGTCTAGCTCTCTGATGAATTTGTACGGTAAGATAGACCTTCACGCCTGGTTTATTGGTATTCTCGTTCATATTTGCTAGATGTCTTGAGCTGTGGGGCATGATGGACTTACATTTTAATGATTTATTTCTTATTTCACTCGATTACGATTTTGGTTACATTTTCGTTGTTAGTATCCCCCGCTGTATACTTTCCCAATTTCCTGCTCTAACAGAAATCACGAAGCAGTATGAGCCTATGTGATTAAATATTTATTGAATATGAGACATTTGTGGTTTCTGAATGAGTAGGTCTAGTAGAAGAATTCTAAATTGTCGAGTTTCTGTTGACGAAAAGGAGTCGTTTTGCAGATGTACAATTTAAAATTCACTGTCTTAGAATTTTTATTAATTTTTATAGATGGTGTTGGTGTTTTTTTTAATTTTATTGTAACTATTAATTTCTTATTATTACAATCCTGCCTGTTTATTGTCAAGTGATATTGTTTAAGATTTATTATAATATTTATCGTTTTATGAATACTTTTACCAATAATGATTATTGTAAGTTCAATCGATTTTCTTGGTTTATTCGGTTTTAGCTACGATTTGATGCATACTAAAAGCCCTTATCAAACTATTAGTCGATTGAACTTAGTTTTATTTGGAATTTCAACGTTCTTTAGAAGATAGTTTTTTCTCAATTTTAAAAAATTACTTATAGTTCATTCGAGTTATTCAAGAAAAATATTGCTTGTATGCTTGTTTACCGAAGCTTCAATACGTTAATAAAAAAATAACGGTTATATACCCTGGGAAAACCGCTTTTTTAATGATTACTTTGGCAGAAATTTCTGAAAATCTTCTGTAATTAAATCTTGTAATATAATTGACTAATTTCACCGGTGTATGGTAAACACAACACACATTAACATTGTGTAATACACTTCAAGTAAACCACATGTAAAGCACAAACCTTCTACTTGTAATATCAATAATAATCGGGGTACCGTTACATATTCATACAAAACAACACAAGTAAAATAAAAAACAAACTCCACCCTGTAACAAAGGTACGTTTAAGATGTTGCGAAATCGTTCTAAACTTATTTTTCTGCAGGTTCGAGCACCGATCAAGACAGCCTGGCGTATCGCTACGGTGACACCGATTCGGGCTTGGGACGGGCCACTCCACCCCGAAGGGCCCCTTCACCAGGCATGAGCATGCGACATCTACCCTCCCCATCGGGCCCCGGAAGCCTGCCGGGACTCATGTCCAAAGGAAGGAGGATGTTCGACGATGGATCCAGCGATATCAGCTCCACCCCCAGCATGATGGATTACAACGGTAATGATAATGAGCAATTAGAAGAAGTTATAGCGATATGTAATTAAATTATATTTCAGGGCCTCGATTGTACAAGCAGCCGGCCACCAAGTCGAATCGAAGTATTATGCTGAACGCTGTAGAGTATTGCGTGTTTCCGGGGGCTGTGAACAGGGAGGCCAAAAAGAGAGTGTTGGAGGAAATCAGCCGATCGGAGAGTAAACATTTTCTTATTTTGTTCCGAGACGCCGGCTGCCAGTTTAGGGCTCTCTACTCGTATTGTCCCGAGCGGGAGGAGATTACTAAGCTGTACGGTACGGGACCCAAGCAGGTTAACGATAAGATGTTCGATAAGTTTTTCAAGTAAGTGTGTTGTGTGCGAATGTGGAAAGGTAAATAATAAATGGTTGTTTGTTGTAGGTATAATTCAGGCGGAAAATGCTTCTCTCAAGTTCACACGAAGCATTTGACTGTAACGATAGATGCTTTTACGATCCACAATTCGTTGTGGCAAGGTAAAAAGGTCAACCTTCCAAACAAGAAAGATATGGCTTTAGTTATATAAGTTAAAAAGAGGAATCTAAAGAAAGTTGTTAATTAGTCATCTAATATATTCGTATTATTTTTGTTAACGCTTTATTAAAAGTTATTACTTTATCTGTTGTAGGCATTTGTCGAACAAATTACTATTTTTTATTAATTTAAAATGATATTGTTTGATGAGAAATAATCACGTATTTATGTCAGTGTTGCAATGTCTGCGATATTAAATATATCACCTTTTGTACCAGGGAAAAAAGCTGTTTTATTCCTGTTTTTTGTTTTATATTATGTGCCTTTTTGTACGTATTTTTAAGTATTCCTTGTGGTATTGTTTTACATTATTTCATTTATTTGTGCCAATAAAATTTAATCTAAAGAATCACAAAAATGCTTTATTGTACTATTCTGTCCATGGAGGAAAACAATAAAAAAATTTCTTATTAGTGTCATTCCAAACGTTTAGATTAGACAAATGCAGGGCTGTTTTCGGTAAAGAACGTTTCGTGTGCGATTTTCGGCCCGCCAATCTGTAACAAAGCGTAGTTAGTTATTTTTTAAGATGAAATTAAATGAATTAATCGACCGCCGAAAATCGCGCACGGCATTTTACCTTTCTTTTGTAACTCACTTAAAAAGTTTTTCGCTTCGAGATGTTTGTAAATTTATTTATAATGGTGCACTAGCATTAAGATGCATTAGATAAGTGTAAAATCGGAATTGTTTGTCGCCAGTTGATATTGAAATCGCGGCCTCTCTCAGTCAAGTGCGGTGTTTTCCTAATTCGAGATATATTTAATTAAATAGCAGTAATTCCATTTTTAAATGAAATTAATCTAAGTAACCCCGTTGGCTGGACGATGTGACGTTGAATTTCAATAATCATTTATATTGAACTAAACTTTGTGATTATAAAATTTTTAGAATTTCATTTTTTACCTAATATTACGTTAATCTGTAACAATTTTTAATTTATAAAAACGAAACACTAATCTTCATGTCTGTACATATTATGTTTTTATAATACATGAAATATTTATTAATTGTACACTTGTATGAGTCAAAAACACAGGATACAGTAAATAAAAATTCGTAACCCATTTTTGCGTTTTTTTTACCTGGTGAAAAACTGGAAATTATTACGAAAATTATTTTATTTAAAACATACGACATTACATCCAAACAAATATGTTACAATAAGAGGGGAGCCTTACACTTTATAAATATGTTGTAGCCTACAACTATGATATGTTGGGTAAATTTACGAGTAATATGTACAAGTATGTTTCTTAAACATATTATAAACAGTAAGAAATTGGTCCAACTAACTTCACAATTTCTTATAGATAAATTGCTAAATTATTTGACATATAGAGGAAAGGAAAACTTAACAATCAGTACGTTTTAGTTCTTACAGCAAAGCTATGATTAAGTTCGCAAAACTAAGTTACAGAGTCTTAAAGCAACTAATTATCGAGAAGCAATTAGTTAATTATATTAAATTTATAATTGACTTTAAAAGTTATTAATGTGCATTTAGTGTGATTTATTGGACAAAGAAAATGTACTGTTAAGTTCAAAAATTCGAAAAATTAAAGAACTAATGTGATACTTGAAAAAGTGCAAAACGGGATAGAAAACTTTATTATTTCATATTTTTAAGCGTGCATTTTGTATAGAAAGCCGAAAATTCAAGCATTATTTATTAAGATTCTAACAAAATTTAAATGCTCTTTTTCATCATATCAGTTCACATACGTTAACACATTTTAAAATTGTTTTTAACATAACTCGGATAGTTCATTGTAATTTTTTTTTATCTAACTTTACATACAAAGGGAGGATTTTTAATGTTTATCACAGTGATCTGGGAAATTCTATTTCTCCTATAAATCCCTGTAAAAAAATTAAAAAACCAGCCCCTGTATAAGAACTTTATTTATGTTGCAGTTAATACGTTAAATTTACCGTACAACTGCAACATCAACTTTATTTTAAAGTTTAGCGGAAGGCGGAAGTTCAACGACAAACATGTAAAAACATCAGTACTTTTCCGCTAGTCTATGATTAAGATATTTATATTTTTTACAATATACTCCTTAGTTCTGATGAAACATTCAGTAGAAAATTTATAATTACGTTCAATACAAAAAATATAAAATAGTTTTCCGGCAAACGGAGAAAACTTTTCGATTATAAATTAATTCACAAACAACTATTTTATATTTATTAGGTATTTTTACGTAAAGTTGATTCAATAAAGTTTGCATTGCACTGGAGATGTCGAAATTAAAAAGTACTTAAACAAGTTTCGGATATGTTTGAGTTATTGAAATATAAAAGACTAATTCATTAAACTTTTAAATTTTTAATGGTATAATTATAATCGCGTGCAATTCATCATATTGAATCAACCCAACACGCAAATTCAATATTTAAATTTAATCCGAAAAGACATGTACACCTATTCAAAACACATTCAACTACCGCTAAATCTTATTTAACAATTATTTATGTTTGTACACATCCGTACTGATTTCCAATAAACCGGCTTTTGAACACCAGTCAGTACTTGCTCTTTTAGAATTATCTACATCAACTCTTCCAAAGAGTTGCAAAATAGAAACAAAGTTTTATTTTTACACATATTCGAAAACAACGAAAGGTACCTTAAATTCTACACCTAGGTAAATCTACAATGTGCCCCAAACAATGGAAGGTTTCTATATACTTTTCATGCGGAATGAATGGGATTGACATGAAAAAATGTGTCTATTAGAGTGAGTTTTTTTTATACAGAGTGAGTCAATGGAAAATTAAATTCTTTGACTCATCCTGTAGATGAAAAGTTATATTGAAACATTCGACAAATTCGCATAATTTTCACGCAACAATTGAACAGGGTCAATTAACAATAAAAATAGGTCATTTTTAATACTCACTAAATTTACGTATGTACAAATTATTAAATTAGCACCATTCATTTAAATTGAAATATATATCGTTATTTAAAATTCACATATTTACAGGGTAAATAAAAAAACAACGGAAAACTTGACCTAAGCAATTTTAATGGATACACAGTACGATAGAAATAGCTAGAGACCTCGTATCTACAGCTATTTATTTCGCACTGTAGCTACTAAATTTTCATCTATCGGGCAATATTTTATAAAAGTAGGAATATTAAGCGTTTAGCGAACCGAATCGAATCCATTTCACAATCGATTCAAACTAGAATTTGCCTAATCAACCATTAGAAGAGACTACAGGCGACAACATCAATCAGTTGCCCTGCGACGAGCAATTATTATCCTTGTTTTTGCTGGCCGGCATCACGTCCTCGTAGGGCGGTATGTTGGCCTTCCTGAACTCGTCCCGCACGCGCTCGGCCTCCTGGAACACCCGCAGGAAATTGAGGCCGGCCAATTTTTTCAGATCGTCCACGCTCCATTTTCCCGTGCCAATCAGTTCGGCGAAGAGAGTCGGATAGGAGGAGACGTCCTCCAGTCCCTGCGGAACGCTGCGAGAAAAGGGAATATCAAAGCGAATGTCATAAGAATTTCGGGGATTCGAAAGAAAATCGCTACTAACAGATGGCGAGGGTTCAATTTCGTTGCTGCGATTTTTTTAGCTGGAAGATTGTAATGTACGAGGTCTGTACGTTTATTAAGAGGGGAAGCCGCGTTAGGTGGAGATAAAAATTCGTTTTTTTATTGAGTAAATCGTTAGCTTAATTATTCAAGAATATGCTGTAGAAATTTCAAGGCGTAATTCGCTTTCTTTTAGATTTTATGAGCATATAACTAGAGAAATGAGCATTACAACCTTCAACGGACATAATAGCGCAACCTTGTTATTTTTGGCTGAAATAATTCAAAAAAATTCACGAAAATTGTTTAAAATATAAATAAAATGATGTCAAAATTTGATTGAATTCCAATTAATTCTTCCCGCCCAAAAAAAAATCCTGAAAAATCAGTTTCAAACAGAATCTTTATGTGATTTTCCCTTCATTAAACCTTCAACGGACATCATAGTGTAACTTTGTTATTTTTGGCTGAAATTATTAAAAAAAAATCACAAAAAATGTTTGAAATATAAATAAAATGATGTCAAAATTTGATTGAATTCCAATTAATACTTCCCGCCCAAAAAAAATCCTGAAAAATCAGGTTCAAACTGCCTCTTTATGTGATTTTCCCTTCTTTAAACCTTCAACGGACATCATAGCATAACTTTGTTATTTTTAGCTGAAATAATTCAAAAAAATTCACAAAAAATGTTTGAAATATAAATAAAATGATGTCAAAATTTGATTGAATTCCAATTAATTCTTCCCACCCAAAAAAATCCTGAAAAATCAGGTTCAAACAGCCTCTTTATGTGATTTTCCCTTCTTTAAACCTTCAACGAACATAATAGCATAACTTTGTTATTTTTGGCTGAAATAATTCAAAAAAATTCACAAAAAATGTTTGAAATATAAATAAAATAATGTCAAAATTTGAATGCATTCCAGTTAATTCTTCCCACCCAAAAAAATCCTGAAAAATCAGGTTCAAACAGCCTCTTTATGTGATTTTCCCTTCTTTAAACCTTCAACGAACATAATAGCATAACTTTGTTATTTTTGGCTGAAATAATTCAAAAAAATTCACAAAAATTGTTTAAAATACAAATAATGATGTTAAAATTTGATTGAATTCCAATTAATTCTTCCCATCCAAAAAAATCCTGAAAAATCAGGTTCAAACAGCCTCTTTATGTGATTTTCCCCCTTAAGTTCATTTAACATTCATCCTTCAACTCACTAAAACTGTAAAGTCCAACGTTATTTCATTACTCCAAAAAAAAAAGTAGAGAGAAATTTTTATGAAGCACCCCCTTTGAACCATCGCCGATATCGAGTTAATTCCACCGAACGTATCCACATTCTTTTTCGCCGGATTTTATTAATTCGGCAAATACCGCACAATCCGAAGTCCCGATCCCAATTTTACGGCGCCCTCCGCCGGGAATTGCCCGGAATAAGACGCGGGCTCTCGTATTTACACTGTCGGATTATATTTTTGGTTTCATTACGGCGTTTAATGAAATAAAAGCGCGGGCGGCCAGGAGCAGAGGCCATATCCCTCCATCGTTCTAAATCAACATTCCTGCGAAAGCGTTCCTGCGCGACTCGGCGCTAAGTGGATCGCGAGACGGATGAAAGGAAGATAAATAATTAAAAAAGGCTGCCGAGAGCTCGCTGAGGTATTTATTCATTTTATTTTCGCGATGGAACGGAAAATCGATCGCAATCGCATTTCTACGAGTGCTTTTCTAGCTACTCTAGTAGCCCTGCAGGAAGAGCAAAGTGACGAATGTTTTAACGATCAAAGCAGATGAAGCCTTGCGGCGATAAAGTCCACACGAACCGGACACAATTAACGGTTTCTTTATTAGCTTCCGGATTATTCCGGGCGGATAAGAGCCGGATATATACTTACTAGTTTATTCCGTCGTAGCCCGCTCCGATGCCGACGCTGTCCACGCCGGCCACTTCCCTGATGTGATTTATGTGAGCTGGAAAACAAAAACAAACGGAATTAATTCCGGCAGGGCAAAAACGCCCCGGCGGATAAACCGCACCGGCGCTGCATAAGGTCTCTCGCATTCGATTCCATATTTTTACCGCACGAACGGTTATTATTCCGCTACCCGGATTTATGGCCGGGCGGAAGGTGTTTTGCGAGCCATCCAGCATTGGCGTTACAAAACCAAATATTCCAATAAATTAACATTTATACTGGAAAAAGTATTGCCAGCACTCGAAGCGAGATCTATTCTATACTCAAAGCGATTTACACTTAACTCAAAGCTTTACTTTAACCGAGCTCTCTAAGTCCCTACATGATATCAAAAACTTCGATCGAAAAAAAAAACTTCGAAACTCTTTTCGAAGAATAGAAATGAGCTCTGCTATACTCAAAGATTTACTCTACTTGACGCCAGCGATACATTGCTAAAATAGAGCACATATCTACTAGAAGAATATAACTAAGATCTACTAGGTATACTCAAAGCGAACTCTAATATGCTCAAAGCGAGCTACACTATTCTCAAAAAGTGCTCTACTATACTCAAAGCGAGCTGTACTATTCTCAAAGAGAGCTCTACTATACTCAAAGCGAGCATTACTCCACTTAAAGCCAGCGATACATTGATAAAATAGAGCACATATCTACTAGAAGAATAAAACTAAGCTCTACTATACTCAAAGCGAGCTGTACTATTCTCAAAGAGAGCTCTACTATACTCGAAGCGAGCATTACTCCACTTAAAGCCAGCGATACATTGATAAAATAGAGCACATATCTACTCGAAGAATAAAATACTCAAAGCGAACTTTAATATACTCAAAGGGAGCTGTACTATTCTCAAAGAGAGCTCTATTATACTCAAAGCGAGCTTAACTCTACTTGAAGCCAGCGATACATTGCTAAAATAGAGCACATATCTACTAGAAGAATAAAACTAAGCTCTACTATACTCAACGCGAACTCTAATATACTCAAAGCGAACTTTAATATACTCAAAGGGAGCTGTACTATTCTCAAAGAGAGCTCTATTATACTCAAAGCGAGCATTACTCCACTTAAATCCAGCGATACATTGCTAAAATAGAGCATATATCTACTAGAAGAATATAACTAAGCTCTACTATACTCAACGCGAACTTTAATATACTCAAAGCGAGCTGTACTATTCTCAAAGAGAGCTCTACTATACTCGAAGCGAGCATTACTCCACTTAAAGCCAGCGATACATTGATAAAATAGAGCACATATCTACTAGAAGAATAAAACTAAGCTCTACTATACTCAACGCGAACTTTAATATACTCAAAGCGAGCTGTACTATTCTCAAAGAGAGCTCTACTATACTCGAAGCGAGCATTACTCCACTTAAAGCCAGCGATACATTGATAAAATAGAGCACATATCTACTCGAAGAATAAAATACTCAAAGCGAACTTTAATATACTCAAAGGGAGCTGTACTATTCTCAAAGAGAGCTCTATTATACTCAAAGCGAGCTTAACTCTACTTGAAGCCAGCGATACATTGCTAAAATAGAGCACATATCTACTAGAAGAATAAAACTAAGCTCTACTATACTCAACGCGAACTTTAATATACTCAAAGCGAGCTGTACTATTCTCAAAGAGAGCTCTACTATACTCGAAGCGAGCATTACTCCACTTAAAGCCAGCGATACATTGATAAAATAGAGCACATATCTACTAGAAGAATAAAACTAAGCTCTACTATACTCAACGCGAACTTTAATATACTCAAAGCGAGCTGTACTATTCTCAAAGAGAGCTCTACTATACTCGAAGCGAGCATTACTCCACTTAAAGCCAGCGATACATTGATAAAATAGAGCACATATCTACTAGAAGAATAAAACTAAGCTCTACTATACTCAACGCGAACTTTAATATACTCAAAGCGAGCTGTACTATTCTCAAAGAGAGCTCTACTATACTCGAAGCGAGCATTACTCCACGTAAAGCCAGCGATACATTGATAAAATAGAGCACATATCTACTCGAAGAATAAAATACTCAAAGCGAACTTTAATATACTCAAAGGGAGCTGTACTATTCTCAAAGAGAGCTCTATTATACTCAAAGCGAGCTTAACTCTACTTGAAGCCAGCGATACATTGCTAAAATAGAGCACATATCTACTAGAAGAATAAAACTAAGCTCTACTATACTCAACGCGAACTTTAATATACTCAAAGCGAGCTGTACTATTCTCAAAGAGAGCTCTACTATACTCGAAGCGAGCATTACTCCACTTAAAGCCAGCGATACATTGATAAAATAGAGCACATATCTACTAGAAGAATAAAACTAAGCTCTACTATACTCAACGCGAACTTTAATATACTCAAAGCGAGCTGTACTATTCTCAAAGAGAGCTCTACTATACTCGAAGCGAGCATTACTCCACTTAAAGCCAGCGATACATTGATAAAATAGAGCACATATCTACTCGAAGAATAAAATACTCAAAGCGAACTTTAATATACTCAAAGGGAGCTGTACTATTCTCAAAGAGAGCTCTATTATACTCAAAGCGAGCATTACTCCACTTAAATCCAGCGATACATTGCTAAAATAGAGCATATATCTACTAGAAGAATATAACTAAGCTCTACTATACTCAACGCGAACTCTAATATACTCAAAGCGAGCTGTACTATTCTCAAAGAGAGCTCTACTATACTCAAAGCGAGCATTACTCCACTTAAATCCAGCGATACATTGCTAAAATAGAGCATATATCTACTAGAAGAATATAACTAAGCTCTACTATACTCAACGCGAACTTTAATATACTCAAAGGGAGCTGTACTATTCTCAAAGAGAGCTCTATTATACTCAAAGCGAGCATTACTCCACTTAAATCCAGCGATACATTGCTAAAATAGAGCATATATCTACTAGAAGAATATAACTAAGCTCTACTATACTCAACGCGAACTCTAATATACTCAAAGCGAGCTGTACTATTCTCAAAGAGAGCTCTACTATACTCAAAGCGAGCATTACTCCACTTAAATCCAGCGATACATTGCTAAAATAGAGCACATATCTACTAGAAGAATATAACTAAGCTCTACTATACTCAAAGCGAGCTGTACTATTCTCAAAGAGAGCTCTACTATACTCAAAGCGAACTCTAATATATTCAAAGCGAGCTATACTATTCCATATGTATATGGTACAAGTATAAGCATGTATAAGTAGTTACTGTAATGGTCAAAGGCCAATTGGTAACAAATGGCCCATCCATTTTTTATTTTCCGATGTTTCGGATCGGTTATTAGTTATCGAAAAATTCCACCGTACTACATACGAAAGAGCCTCACAAATAAAAGGGAAGTATGTATACACACTCGTCGGTTCCGCTATTTTCTAATAAACCCCCATGCACGAGCACCACGGCCTTAAAGGTGACGCGAGTCACGTCTTTAATCTAAAATGGCTGTTGTTGTCTCGCCGAAGCCGAAATTTATCGTGACGAATATCCGGGAATTGCCCCGGGGAAGAAAAATGTTTAACGTATATATGGTGAATGCGCACTCCTTCCTATAATGCGGGCCGGCGAAATTAACTTTTCCCCCGGAATTTTTACGCCGGCGAAAGCCCGGGAGAAAGCTTCCCCTTTCCCTTTCACTGGCCGGTCTTCATATTTTAATGAGCCCGGAATCGCTAAAGGGAGACGATCATGGATCAACAGGGGGTTAATCATCATTTGCGGTATCTTCTGCGCCATTTAATCGCTTTCCCGCCACCTCATTTCCCATTGTTATCCCTTTTTTATCGCCTTATCTCGAGCAATATAAAACAACAATCCTATAACGCGAATCTCGTTACCAATTCCCAAATAATCTTCCACTACATATCATACAAACTTATTGCTTATTTTCTTCCCCGGCTCCAAATCGCGCACTAATCGCTCCGTCCTGTATAGCCCGAAACCCTTTTCCCGCTGCCCTTTAAATCACCATCGGGACGTTCCGTAAAGGTTGAGTAATGGTGTTGTGCTGTACACACATGAATTATGGAATATGCGTCGTTTACTATCCCGCGCTCCGGCTACACGGGGAGGTTTCAAAGACGATATCGGATTAGCGACCGAAAAGGGACGAGGGGACTTGGGACTCATCGCTCTGGGATAGCGGACGCAATACGCCCGAACCCTTCAGACGTATTAAATTCAATTCCGGGTGGCTAAAAACTAAAAAGTCGCGGCTTCCCAACTGTATTTACATCCAAGGTTCTCGCTTACATCATTATAAGAATGATGGCTTTGGCTTGGAGGGTGGAGTTCAATTGGTCCCCGCGGTCAAATTTACCCAAATATAATCCTTTTTCGACTCGAAAGCTATCAGTCAATTGGTCCCCAATACCGGATTAAGGGTTTCTAGGAAGGACCGATGGGAATAATTATAATTTCAAAATTCTCTGGCAAATTTCGATTATGTATTTTCATTTCGTAGTACAATTTAATGAGGATTTTATGATTAGGGGAAATTTTTTGACTTCTGTCTTTTTTTTCTATTTCAATATAGGGAAAATCCCATCCCTTCCAGTATACTTCTAGAAAATTAGGTGTACTTTTCATAATAACAAATTTCGATATTGTAAAATATCAAGGTACTTTACTCTTGAGCAAAATTCACACTTTTTGACATACCTCGTATAAGATTGATAAAATTTGATTTTTGATGGTTGCATCTTGGATTTTAGATCATGCAGAACTTTTTGTGAAAAATAACTAATTCGTAAAATTAATAATAAAGTTTCCCATATGTTGCCAACTATTTTTTGAAATCCGTTCGTATATTAAAACTAAAATAATTTATTTTTTATACAGAATTTTTCTTTTAATATATATTGTACCAATTGTATATATTTTAAATTACTAATGCGTAGATATTAAATATTTTTTAACACTAAAAGCTGCATTTTGTCCAAATTCTCTCAGCTATGTAAGTACACCAGAAGATGTTAGCCAAATGATAGTTATTCATGCAATGTAAAATCTTATCTAATCGGATTAGGAATATTTTGACCGCGGGGACCAATTAGCCCATTAAATTTTTAAACTGGGGACCAATCGACCTGTAGGATTATGGAACCCCGCTGACAAAAATGACCGTGGGGACCAATTGACCAACACCGGGCTCGGAAGGGGGCTCGCTTTGTGTACTTACACACGACACCCTTCCACTATTGCATGCATAAATAGAGACGTTCGATGGAAAATATAGCGGGACATTCGGGTGATTTCTCATGCATTGGCCCCGTTCCAAAAATATTAAAGAAAGCGATCCGTCCGCGGAAGAACCGTCGACGAAGTTTCAGGTCGAGATGGAAGCGAAATGAGCATTTTTATCTTTCGCACAACAAACAAGGCAGGAAACGGCGGGCTCCCCTTAAATCAACTACGAGGAAACGCGAAAGTTCGCCGGGTTTTGTTTGAATACGGGCAATAAATCGCGCCCGAATCGCTGCCAACGTTGCTCCGATTGCTCGCAGTAACTCAAATAGCATTAAAAAATTACTTTTTTTTTATCAATCGCGATTTGCCCGGACCCGGGAGATGCCTCGATATTCCCGAAATTAAAACCCCGTTCGAAATCAATACCAGTACTCACCCACGGCGTCTGCTATGGTGGAGACCTCCTTGCAGGTGAGGAACAGAGAATAGAAATTCACCATGATCACCCCTCGGTTCATCGCCAATTTCCTCAACGTATCATCAGGAACGTTCCTCGTCGAATTGCACAAAGCGTGAGCCGAAGAGTGGCTGAATATCACCGGCGCCTTAGACTCCTCCAGGGCGTCCCTCATCGTATTCACCGAAACGTGCGACAGATCCACGATCATACCCAAACGGTTCATTTCTTTTATTATACTCTGAAAAAAAAAACACCAATAAATCAGCCAGGAAATGAGATATTTGTCCTTCTCCATCTACAAGACTCCACAGATAATTGACCCCCAGAGGATTACCTGCTAAAGGAAGTAAATTTTATCCACCAAAAGGGATTCATTCACCCATTCCAAGAGTCCCAAGAATTAGTTTTATACCCAAGAGAGCCTACATACTCAAGAAAATCAATAAAATACCTAAAAGAGTCATTTGTGTACCCAAGAGAGCCTATTACATACTGAAGAGAGTCGATTGCATACCCAAAAGAGTCATTTGCAGACACAATAGAGTCATTTGCATTACCCAAGAGGGCCAATTACATACCCAAAAGATGTAACATAATCAATAACATACCCAAGAGAGCCATTTGCGTACCCAAGAGAGCCTATTACATATCAAAGAGAGCTGAATACATACCCAATAGAGTCATTTGCAGACACAATAGAGTCATTTGCATTACCCAAGAGGTCCAATTACATACCCAAAAGATGTAACATAATCAATAACATACCCAAGAGAGCCATTTGCATACCCAAGAGAGCCTATTACATATCCAAGAGAGCTGAATGCATACCCAAAAGAGTCATTTGTATACCCGATAGAGTCATTTGCATTACCCAAGAGAGTCATTTGCACACCCAATAGAATCGTTTGCATACCCAAGAGGGCCAATATCATATTCAAGAGAGTCATTTGTATGACCAAGAGAGCCAATATAATATCTAAGAGAGTCATTGGTATGCCCAAAAAAGTCAAGTATTCACCTAAGAGAGCCTATATTGGCCGTTGAGTTAAAACAATGGGTGAATTTCCGTCCACCCTTTGGAGCTAGTGGCTCCACCATGTCCGGGTTTCAGTCAGATAGGTCTAATGAAAGAAAAGTCTAATTTGATCCTTTTCTCTTAACTTTATTTGCTTGATTAAATTCGGCCGCTTTGATCGGAGACACCCGGCCGGCTGGTGGCGGGCGCCGCCGCCCCGCGCCGCCTCCGCCGGCTGCGGATGAGCCCCCGCGTCAATTAAATTATGAGGAAGAATATAAAAGACAAGCCTCCATTGAACGGGATTAATCAAACGGACGGGCGGCGAGAGAGCGGATAATCTACACTGAGAAAAATGCGTTCAGTGTGTAGTATTATGCAGGAAGGAGTAGTGGAAGTGATTTCGGGGTGATTTTCTCGAAGGAAATTAGTTTCCTTCGAGTTTACGGGCGGCTAAATGGAAAAACAAAACATTATCGATAAAATGTGAAGAAGCGCGTCTAATATCGCGATAGTTTATGGGAAAGTTGAGCAAAGTTGGTGGCCGGCGTTGAACAAAGGGCATCAAAAGTTTCGCCACTAAAGCAGCCATTTATGCACTCTTCGGATTACTGGCTTCGTATACGAAATTTATTACTGGGAATTTATGAACAAACTTTCGGTCCCTCTTTTGTTTTCGCGCGGGCTCTCCTCTTCCCCGTTGCGCTATTATTTTTTTTAATTCATTACGAGTTTTGCAGCGACCGCATCTACACTAAAATACTGGAAGATTTAAAAAATTGTACTCACCTTTCCGAAGGGGGTGAGTCCCCCGTGTTCGGGCTTCTTTCCCGGCATGTCCGCGTGCGAGCAATCCGCCCTGAAACCCAACGCATTTTAAGAACTATAATCCAAAAAAAAAAACTCAAAGGAGGAGAAGAATGGAGCTGGAGATTCGAATGCAAATGGGGCTCGCTGCATTTCGTTGTTGATGTTAAAAATGCGTTTGTAAGCTAGCGAAATTTTTAACTTGTGCACCGGATGCAGCCAATTTAATGCACCTTGCACCCGATTGTAGCAGCAAAACGAGTCGCTATACAGGGTGTTATTTAATAACATGCTAATACTTAAGGGGGTGATTCTTGGACCCATTTTAAGAAAAAAACTTCATATAAACCTATGTCCTAAACTTCTTAACTTTTGAGACACGGGATATTAAAGTTTTAAGAAAAAAAAACAATTTTTTACTGTCATTTTCATACCACTTTAAATATTTTTATGAAATTTGGTGTACGGCGTTTATGCATTAAAGAGCATTTTTTGATCCAAAAATCATTTTTTTATTTCTAACAGTGGCGTCCCTACTGGATTCAGACTAGATATTTTTGAATAAAAAAGTGATACGCCACTGCTATCTTTTAAAATCAAAATTATTTTTCGAATTCTCGTTCAATTTAGAACAAATTCGATTTCTTGACTTTTTTTCGTACAACTCATCGTTTCACTAAAAAAAATTAAATTCATTCATTTGCATCTCCCTGGACCTGGACGAATGACGACCAAAAACGATTTATCTAACTCTGAACAATAATTTATTTAAGCGGATAACTTTTAAACGTTGAAATTATGAAATTAAAGTAAAATAAAGAAATAATTTAAATCAGGTGTTGGAAATGTCCGCCGAAAGTGGTATGAAAATGACAGTAAAAAATTGTTTTTTTTTCTTAAAACTTTAATACCCCGTATCTCAAAAGTTAAGAAGTTTAGGACATAGGTTTATATGAAGTTTTTTTCTTAAAATGGGTCCAAGAATCACCCCCTTAAGTATTAGCATGTTATTAAATAACACCCTGTATAACAAGGATTTTCAACTGGAATTATACTGTTAGATATAAATAAATCGGATGATTTGGCGAGACACTAACAGAAGAAAAAACAACGAAACTCTCACTCTCACGCAGGACCCTTTTCAATGGCGGTTTGAGTTGGGTCCGGCGTGGAGAAAAGGGGGCGCGAGGATGAGGTTGCGAGAGCGTTTTGTAACCCATCGTGTGTATTCTGCGGAGCATTACAAGATAAGTACAGTCCGTGATTAATTATGATACTTGGACATGATCTATGTTCCGGGATACTCCGGGACTTTAATTTTATCAGAAAGTTCGCCGGTCGCTGTTGCCGTTAGCCGGCAAAGCGAGGCATTAATTCGCGGAAACTCTAATTCCCTTCGAGTGAAATTAGTTTAATGGATAGAGATATAACGATGTATATGTATCGTATCGTCTTAGCCGAAGTTTCGGTATTTTTTTATATGTACTTAAAAAGTATTCTTATGTTAATTGCGTTGCGAAAAGAAGAAGGAAACTCACCAAGGCGTGTTGCAAGTAGAAGTAAGCGTCAAATATCTGACTCCGACGTGATAGAGGGTCCTCAAAACGGCCAAACTTCCAGCCAGAGAGTGGCCCCCTTCAACTCCTATCAGCGAACAAAGTTGACGTTTTTTGTACGCGTTCTTGATTTCTGAAAGATAATTTACAAACTCCCGTTAAGATTCGCATCTCGGAATAAAAATGAGGCTTTTCCCCGGGAGTTTTTCCTTACATCCCCTGTAGGGGAATATATTATAAACTCGCGATAGAGCAAAGCTTTCAAGTCATCCACAAAATGGTACGAATAATCATTAAATTCAATTACACAGTGTGTAAATCGATACGTTTTCCCCTTACATTTCTTCAGATTGTTAAACATTCGTTTATTTTGCAGTGCATTTCTTTCAAGATTTCTACCATTATCCTGCGACTCTTTTATTTTATCGTCGCTGTACTTTATTCTTCGAACCGTATTTATTTTAAATTCGCATCGGAAGCGATAAATAAGGAATTTCGCCGTGTAAATTGTAATCGAAAGTCGCCGTTTTACATGAAATTCTCGGACCGGGGGAGAAAAACGGGGCGCAGGAATGCGCCCCGTTGTTAAAAACTTTACTGCGGGAATTAATTCGCAGGTCGGGCACGGACGTTTTCGCTCTTAATTCCTCCAATATCCCGAAACGAGGTTGTAAATGTTACAAATTGCTAATAATTGACGTTTTCGAATCGTTCGCAGTATCGGGGTTTCGCTTTTTACGGATCGGAACGGGCGACATTTCGGATACAATGTTTTCGCTGCAGGAAATTCCGAGAGGGAAATAAGAAAAACGGGATTTATTGCTTCGAGAGAAAAGAAAGCTTTTTATTGATAACGATTCGGTTTCGTATACATGCAAGTTAAATTGATGGGACCGTTCAGGTAATATTAATCATTCACAACTCCCTATAAACTTTGTTGAAATATGTTCTAAAACAAATTTTTATCGTAACTTTACAATATAATGCCGCGATTTTATCAATAAAAATTTTATACATTTGTCACAGATAACTCGTAAAACTTTGCAATATAAATAACAGTTAAATTGTAACATAAGTTACAACATCTCTATACACGATAATCAATTCCCACCTTTACACTAAACGTCAAAAAACTGACATTTTTGACAGTATTTGGATGTGCCTAATCAACCTACATTCAATCGTGTATACACAACCACACATCCAATCTTTTTATTTCGTTTTTTCTCGCTGCATTCTGCCGTTTCTAGCTATGCTGTAAAACAGTTTAATAGCTGTATATAAATATAAGTTATATTAAATTTCGAAAAATAACGCTCGTGCGATAATTAGACTCCTAATAGGTATAGAGCAAACAGCACGAGACTGATAAATTTAATTGCGCTGCAGCAATTCCAAATTTCCTGGGATTGTCGGACATAAAACCGAATTAGTTTTTCGTCGGAAGGCACCGCTTTCGCGAGATTAGTTGTAAAATCTCGACTGCCTCGTAATTTCCAACAATGACCCATAAAAATAGTCATCGCCTTCGTCGCCCGCGCATCATGCACTGCTCGGGGTAATTATAAATTATCTAAATTTGAATTCGGAGATATCCCTTCTACGAGCGTATTTAATGCAGCCGTGAAATACTCGCATATGGATTGTAATTTTAATAGAGCAAAGCCAAGTGTTAATCTCACCTTCTGATGATGTGCAGAGCGTCAATCTGGGATGATACTGATCAGTGAGTCGCCTGATGACGTCTATTTGCTCCAGAGTGAGCTGAACGGCATCTTTGTATTGAGAATCGCAAGGCACGTAAGCAGCCCAAAACTGCAAATTAATACAATTGCTAATAAATCAAACATTTAGGAAGAAAAATTGCATCGTTATAACGAAACCCGTTCGCGTTTAGTGCCCTATTCTCGCCCCAAATTGTAGTTGCAAATTAGTTGAAAACACATCGAACTCAATTAAGGCTCTGCCAACTCGAATATCGCAGTAACTGAGAAATAAACGCGAAGTGCCCTAATCTAGTTCGGTCCTCCTCCAGGCCGGTGTTGGTCAATTGGTCCCCACGGTCATTTTTGTCGCGGGGTTCCATAATCCTACAGGTCGATTGGTCCCCAGTTTCAAAATTTAATGGGCTAATTGGTCCCCGCGGTCAAAATATTCCTAATCCGATTAGATAAGATTTTACATTGCATGAATAACTATCATTTGGCTAACATCTTCTGGTGTACTTACATAGCTGAGAGAATTTGGACAAAATTCAGCTTTTAGTGTTAAAAAATATTTAATATCTAAGCATTAGTAATTTAAAATATATACAATTGGTACAATATATATTAAAAGAAAAATTCTGTACAAAAAAAGAATTATTTTAGTTTTAAAATACGAACGGATTTCAAAAAATAGTTGGCAACATATGGGAAACTTTATTATTAATTTGACGAAATAGTTATTCTTCACAAAAAGTTCTGCATGATCTAAAATCCAAGATGCAACCATCAAAAATCAAATTTTATCAATCTTATAAGAGGTATGTCAAAAAGTGTGAATTTTGCTCAAGATTAAAGTACCTTCATATTTTACAATATCGAAATTTGTTATTATGAAAAGTACACCTAATTTTCTAGAAGTATACTGGAAGGGATGGGATTTTCCCTATATTGAAATAGAAAAAAAAGACAGAAGTCAAAAAAAATTTCTCCTAATCATAAAATCCTCATTAAATTGTACTACGAAATGAAAATACATAATCGAAATTTACCAGAGAATTTTGAAATTATAAATATTCCCATCAGTCCTTCCTAGAAACACTTAATGCGGTATTGGGGACCAATTGACTAATAGCTTTCGAGTCGAAAAAGGATTATATTTGGGTAAATTTGACCGCGGGGACCAATTGAACTCCACCCCTCCAGGCGACCACCTTTTATTTTCCCCATCGACCCGGAAAATCTCTTCATTTGCGAGAATAAATCGCGCGAATTTGTGCATTAATTTTGACTCGAGACGCCTGCAAAGCATCGCAGGCGACTGCGTAAAAAGATTCGCCACTAAATGCAATTACATGACTGTAAAATACAGACAATAAGAGCAAAAGGAGCAAGGCGAATGACGAACGTTTTACGCGAGCGATCCAGGAATTGAACGACGATCGGACTTTCTCACAAATCACTCCCTAACGCGAAGCACAAAGCGCAGTTCATTTATGCAGAAGCGAGCCGTGTGCATGGCGAAAAGGCCGCACACATTCGAGAAAACGCAATTAAGTAGGTGTTCAGAGAGAGATTTGTATTCTCCATTCGCTCTAATTACTTACTAACTGTTGAGTTTCTCTCCTTTAGAATTGCCGCTTGCTCTAACTGCTATGCCAGTTTAGCGAGCATGAGACCTATACATAAGTAATCCAATAAAATTGCTGATTAAGTTTCCAAAGTTAATAATATATATATTTTTTTAAAGTGTAGGTAATAGAAGCGAATTTCCACATTTATTGATTAATGAGTGGTGTAAGTTAAACATGCAAATTAATTCTCATTTAGATGGAATTCGTTCAATTTGCTCCACCTTAGTTAGAGCTACAACACGTGCAGTCGTTTCTTGGAGGAATTGCGACAACGGATCGTAAATTCAGTTCGCAGCCGAATACGTTCGCCAATTCAAATCTACAATAATCTAATAAGTACAGGAATTAGTCCGCTGCAAAAGTTATTGAATATAGCAACGTTGCAAATGAAATTTTTATCTCCAATTAAGCCTCGCGCGAATACCGATAAATACGCTCTCTTAGCCGGTGAATTAATAATCACTCGATTTCACGTGGGGGATTTGTATCTAAATTAATCAGGAGTTTTTCCGCGTTTTTGGCTCCGCGATAAATCGCCCGCAAGCACGGGCCCGGTCTAGCCTATGGCCTAGCGGGCTGTGATTTACTTTGCAATCATTTATAACAAGTCGGAGGTGTGGTCGTGACAACGGCACCGCTGCCCCGGAAAACTAGCCGGGCTCTCCGGAATCACCACCGGCAATTATTTAAGAGGACCGTTTTTCTAGTGTTCGTGGCATCGATTGTTGTACAAACAGTTATATTGTAACGTAAATTACAACATCTCTATACTCGATAATAGATTCCCACCTTTACACTAAACGTCAAAAAATTGATGTTTTGACAGTATTTGGATGTGCCTAATCAACCTATATTCAGTCGTGTATACACAACCAATACATTCAATATTTTTATTTATTTGAAAAAAATTATTTTTGATAAGGAAGATTAATTACTTTCTTTCTTTAACTCTGTATTATATCAATTTTTCAAGTCTACCAAAATTCGGGAGGCTGGAATTAGATTCAGTTTAAATGTTTATATTCAATCAGAGAAAGGCATTAGGTCTGGATATTCGGTTTTGTAGCATTCGGGGGGACGATTCCCAATTCAATTATTAATTGCCCTCGGAGAGAATTATGCCCGTGTTTCTTGTCGATTTACTATTGCCGAACGCCAACTGAACCCGATTAAGAAATATGTTGGTAGTTTGGAGGAATAATTGTTATTGGGGTGACGCAGGCTCACGATCCATTTGCTCGTGTATTACAACGTTAAGTTGTAATGTAATGTTTGAGTAATGGACCAAAAAGGCTGCATTCGGATGTATTTAGTTTAGTTTGCCCGGCGTGGATTTAATCTTTCATGTTGAATCTATCCAGATGATCCTTTAGTGTTTCAAAATTCGCGTAAATAAATTAAGGAAAATTGGTATTAATAAAATGCTTCTTTTTGGATATATTTTTATTTTATAGGTCTCATGTCTAATTTTCGTATACAAAAACAAGCTGATGAAAATTAATTTTTTAAGATGTAATTCGAGAACAAATGAACAATCTGAAATAATATGTAACAACAAATGTAATTAAAGGAAATTACTATCAAATTAATCAAAGATAATTTTTTTGAGTCAATCATTTTACCTTATACATAAAATAAAATAAATAATTTAAAGATCTATTTAATAGCAATAATTTATATTTTAGTATTCTAATTTTACCTTAGATGTATCATTTATGTTATATGAAATACATTTTTCTGACAACTATCAATGAATATATAAATATGCAAATATGTATAACAGATAAATATTTGATATAATTTGCAGGTTGTCGTTTTTATGAAATTATTTAGGTAATCGATAGTAAAGTAATCCAATATATTTTACGTATAAAGAATATTGTTATAATTGTGTATAGAATTAATTAATACCAACAATAAGTACATTTTTATTTAATTTATATCACAATCTACAATTATAAATGAGGATATTTCCAACGTTTTGTTAAGAAAATACCAGGAAGCAATCAATATTTGAAAAAAGACTGATATAAAACTATGGAAATAACATTAAAATATAAAATATATTAATTTTTCTTAAATAGTATATGAGTACTTTTGAAACCTTTTATGATTTTTTTATTAAATAACCAAACCTATACCGAAATAAAAATCGGCAATAAATATAATAGAAAAATGAATATGATCAACAGCAATATGAAAAAAAGCAATACTGTTGCGCGATTTTAAATACCTATACTACCCTTTTTTTCGACTTATTAATTAAATTTGGTTCCAATTTTGTATCGAGATTATTACTCTTTCTTCCATCAGTCTCGCAATTATCACGTCGTTTCTTGAACTCCAGCAAATTCTCGTTTTTAATTTTAATTCTGAGAGGAGTGCATATGCTGAAAATAAACATTATGTAATAATTTTAAAAAGATTACTTAGCTGCTACAAACCTGCTAAGTAAGGCTGCTTTCGTCTTTCTTTTATTGACTACTTTAGAAGTTTTCTTGGGCTGCTTCTTCGCAGAAACATCGGCTACTTTTTTAGCTTGCTTTCTCCGCTTGGAAGGCATCGTGTTCTCTTTGGCGTTATTTTTATGCCTCTCCTCAATATCTTTAGTTTTAATGGTTACTTTAAGAGGCTTGCAGATGCTGTGACAGAACTCACTGTAGTTCCTATTGCCTAATAACTGATGATATTGCCTCTTCGGGAACTTATATACATGCACATTTTTACATTTCGCAGGTTCCACATAACTCACACTATACTTCTTCGCGCTACATTTTACGGACCTATTTAAATACTTGTCGATTCTCTCCATCTTCTTCTCCACATATTCGGGCACACTTTGATGTCCTGCTTTGAGTATTATTTGGCCTACATTGGAAGAGAACGGTATGCGCTTATTTAATTTTATACTCATGGGTTTTACCGCATGTTGATCTGTCTGTGAGCTGCTTCGATTCGAATTTGTATTCGAATCGAGCTGGAGGTAAGACATGAAGTCTAATTGATTCGGGATTTTTTCGTCGCTTCTGAAACAATAATATGTACGATCGAAATGGAATTCTTATTGAGCTAACGTAACATCGAGCATTTCCTGGTAGTACTTACTTATTCGATAAAGATTCGTGTGTAATATCATTCCTTATGAGAGATATGGAGAGGATTTTTTGTTGCTTAATTGGTGAATTTTCCAATTCGTTACTAACCATCTTAATTTGCTTAAAATTGCAATATTCGTCATTTCGAAGAAGATGAACGGCTGGAAGGCACTTCTCTTTGGATTCACGAAACAAATGGCAACAGTCCAGGATGATTTTTTTTAAATTGTACCGCCATTCTCTTTTAATGCTCGTGAGGTTTCTTTGCAAGGACAAGTCATTGAACCAGCTGTGGGAGGACAATGTATCCGATGAACTGGCACCCAAGGCCTTGGGTGTGAATTTCACCAGAAGGGACACGAAATGCACTAATTCTTCTAGGTTCAAATTGCGCAAACGACGTAAAGGATAATATCCGCCTTCTACGTCTTCTAACAACCTTAAATACACTCCTTCTTTCTTCATCGAGTTTTTTGCCATTATTGCAGCAACATTAATCATACAACAACAATCACTATTGCTAACTTCAACATAAAATATAGCACGTGTATTAATCAAAATTAACAAAACCACAATATTTACACAACCATATTGTTGCTGAATTGTTGTATTTTTTTATTAGATAACAATAGATAAACTTTTTTGTTAATAAAGTGCGGGACCACAGGCCACAGAATTTAGAGAAACGCAGAACTGACAGTACAAATGACGCAGTTGACGCTTGCGTCGGGTCGCCATCTATTGATTAATTTCCCAACTAAAATGCGCGGTGGCGCTTTCGAGGAATAAGGTCACTGCAGGGTTGCCGCTTTAGGCGAAATTTATCATGAAATTATACTTTTACTAAGAAAATTATTTTTCTCAAGAAGCCCTAATATATCAACTGCGTTCATTAAGACATTTAATTTATACTCAAGCTAACTTGAGTATTTAAATTAAATTTAAAAATTTAATTTTCTACATTTTTCCTTACTTTTCACTGTATTTTAATCAATATTAAACCAAAAATGCAGAGAAATACTAGAAAATGTAATTTTCTTTACAGTTTTCCATAATTTTGCGCTAAATTTTAGTCAATTTTACACTAGAAATGCAAAAAAATTAGTACATTTAATTTTCTTTATATTTTTCCTTCCTTTTCACTGCATTTTTCTCAATTTTATAATAAAAATGCAAATAAATAGTCGAAAATTTAATTTTCTCTACATTTTTCCTTACTTTTCACTGTATTTTAATCAATATTAAACCAAAAATGCAGGGAAATACTAGAAAATGTAATTTTCTTTACAGTTTTCCATAATTTTGCGCTAAATTTTAGTCAATTTTACACTAGAAATGCAAAAAAAAATTAGTAAATTTAATTTTCTTTATATTTTTCCTTCCTTTTCACTAAATTTTGGACAATTTTGGATAATTTTCTTCACAGTTTTCCTTAATTACGCAGATTTTTAGTCAGTTTTACGGTAAAACTGCAAAAAAATACTAGTAAATTTAATTTTCTTTGCAGTTTTCCATAATTTTGCGCTATTTTAGTCAATTTTACACTAAAAATGCAAAAAAAGAATTAGTAAATTTAATTTTCTTTAAATTTTCCTTCCTTTTCAATGCATTTTTCTCAATTTTATAATAAAAATGCAAATAAATAGTCAAAAATTTAATTTTCTCTACATTTTTCCTTACTTTTCACTGTATTTTAATCAATATTTAACCAAAAATGCAGAGAAATACTAGAAAATGTAATTTTCTTTACAGTTTTCCATAATTTTGCGCTAAATTTTAGTCAATTTTACACTAGAAATGCAAAAAAATATTTGCAAAATTTTATTTTCTTCACATTTTTCCTTCCTTTTCACTGCTTTTTGATTAATTTTAAATGCGAAGAAATACAAGAGATGCACCTTTTCCTTCATTTTTCCTTACTTTTCCCTGTATTATAGTCAATTTTATACTATAAATGCAAAAAAAACCACCACAAAATCAAATTTTTTCTGCATTTTTCTTTTTTAGTGTATTTTTAATTGAATTCTTAGTTATAGTTTAGTTTATTATCATGCTCATACATATGATAAATGTTTACAATTGTCATAATTAAATAGTCACATTACTTAGTGAATAAAAATACATACAATACAATAAAATACATACATACATATGCATATTTAACAAATTTTACTCCAAAAATTACTAAAAAAATTAATTTTTTTGAAGTGACAATCTTCGTTCAATCCGAGCATCGCCACCCAGTGCACCATCACGCCATTGTGCAGGAAATATGAATAGCAAGTGACGTTAATTAGCGCTCTTCTAGCAAGTATACAGTATTAAAATCGAATATCGAATTCCCCGTCGAAATGATCAAGAACAAAACAGACGGGAATTAATCGAACTCTATCGCTGACAGCATTTGCAAACGAACAGCACCAGCAGATAGATAGAGTTGGAAGGAGCGAATCGGTAATGCTCACCGTCAAAATTCAATTCCTAGACGCGAATTTCGGGATTCTCGAGCATTCCGGAATGGCAAATCTCCCCCTTAATTGTGAATTACGCTGCGATGCATCCGGAGTCGAACAACGGCCCAATTAGGCTTTTTGATTTTGTATATTTGCGAGATTTCGCATCGCTTACGGTGGGTGCTCTTCCATCATTTACGACTAAAATGGTATCTAAAAGTATCGATTCACTGCTGGAGTCAATAATCAAGATTTACTGCTTGCTTTACACGGGTTCGCAGGAATCAACAACAGCGGGAAACGTCGGTTATTTTTAAGATGCATCTGTATCCCATAGTTTCCGGGATTAATTATTCTAATTCCACTAATTATTACACGAAATTGCAGGTCTATCTTTTTTCTCTTCCGCGATAAATTGGGAACGAGCGAACAGAACTAACTCGCTTTTTTTTTGTTAAACAAAAAGGGCGAGCGCGTTCGCAATTTAAAAAACCGGAGAATTAATATAACTTCTAGATTTTCTCATTTCCAGCAGTCGGCGGAGTTAACCTTGTCTCAAAGTAGGCGCGAAATTTTTCATTTTGTACTCGACAAGTTTACAATTAAATTCCCCGCCGTTTCCGTTGACGAATTCGCAACAGTCGCAGCTGAAACTGCATAAACGCGGAGCTGTAAGTAAGGAAAATATATACAATTTTTTTCAGCAGCTGATATATCTTTCGATAAAGACGTAAAAAATCATTACAGCATCGTTCATTTCGCCCCGTCCGTACCTTTTTCGGGACGGTTTAATAAAGACCATAATTTGTGCGTGGGCAATTTGACCGTTCTTCCGATTCTATGATTTTTTCCCCGAAAGCATTATTGACCATAAAGCCGGATTTATTACGAAACTAAATGCCCGTCCGCTCGGACGCCCGCGGGAGAGCCTTAATAAACTTCTAAGCGCCCGAAAGGACGCAATAAATATATTGTATATCGAATATTCACCTAACCAGATAAATCTTAATACGCCGGATGATTTTTTTCGAACTCTAATTGGATTTTGGGAATTCGATCCCTTAAGGGATGCTCTCTGAAACGTTTGCGAAGAATGTTTCACAATGCTTTATAGATTTAGCTTTTAAGTAGAAAATAGTGATGGTATAATACAAAAAGCTATATACAGGGTGTTTATTAATTGAGTGCTGATACTTAACGTTGTGAATCTTTAGGTGATTTAAGAAGGAAAGTTAATATCAATATATGTCGTATAAATCTCTTAGTTTTTGAGCTACAGTTTGTTATAGTTTTCATTTTCTCTCTACTTTTATATAAGAATTCTCCCTTTTCAAGAATTCTCTCTACTTTTATAAGAATTTTCCCTTTTCAAGAATTCTCTCTACTTACAGAAAATTCTTCCTTTATAAAAATTCTCCCTACTTTTGTGAGTTCTCTCTACTTTTATAAGAATTCTCCCTTTTCAAGAATTCTCTCTACTTTTATAAGAATTATCCCTTTTCAAGAATTCTCTCTCCTTTTAGAAAATTCTTCCTTTATAAGAATTCTCCCTACTTTTGTGAGTTCTCTACCTACCTTTAGAAGAATTTTCCCTTTTCAAGAATTCTCTCTACTTACAGAAAATTCTCCCTTTATAAAAATTCTCCCTACTTTTGTGAGTTCTCTCTACTTTTATAAGAATTCTCCCTTTTCAAGAATTCTCTCTACTTTTATAAGAATTATCCCTTTTCAAGAATTCTCTCTCCTTTTAGAAAATTCTTCCTTTATAAGAATTCTCCCTACTTTTGTGAGTTCTCTACCTACCTTTAGAAGAATTTTCCCTTTTCAAGAATTCTCTCTACTTACAGAAAATTCTCCCTTTATAAAAATTCTCCCTACTTTTGTGAGTTCTCTCTACTTTTATAAGAATTCTCCCTTTTCAAGAATTCTCTCTACTTTTATAAGAATTATCCCTTTTCAAGAATTCTCTCTCCTTTTAGAAAATTCTTCCTTTATAAGAATTCTCCCTACTTTTGTGAGTTCTCTACCTACCTTTAGAAGAATTTTCCCTTTTCAAGAATTCTCTCTACTTACAGAAAATTCTCCCTTTATAAAAATTCTCCCTACTTTTGTGAGTTCTTTCTACTTTTATAAGAATTCTCCCTTTTCAAGAATTCTCTCTACTTTTATAAGAATTATCCCTTTTCAAGAATTCTCTCTCCTTTTAGAAAATTCTTCCTTTATAAGAATTCTCCCTACTTTTGTGAGTTCTCTACCTACCTTTAGAAGAATTTTCCCTTTTCAAGAATTCTCTCTACTTACAGAAAATTCTCCCTTTATAAAAATTCTCCCTACTTTTGTGAGTTCTTTCTACTTTTATAAGAATTCTCCCTTTTCAAGAATTCTCTCTACTTTTATAAGAATTATCCCTTTTCAAGAATTCTCTCTCCTTTTAGAAAATTCTTCCTTTATAAGAATTCTCCCTACTTTTGTGAGTTCTCTACCTACCTTTAGAAGAATTTTCCCTTTTCAAGAATTCTCTCTACTTACAGAAAATTCTCCCTTTATAAAAATTCTCCCTACTTTTGTGAGTTCTCTCTACTTTTATAAGAATTCTCCCTTTTCAAGAATTCTCTCTCCTTTTAGAAAATTCTTCCTTTATAAGAATTCTCCATACTTTTGTGAGTTCTCTACCTACCTTTAGAAGAATTTTCCCTTTTCAAGAATTCTCTCTATATACTTACAGAAAATTCTCCCTTTATAAAAATTCTCCCTACTTTTGTGAGTTCTTTCTACTTTTATATGAATTCTCCATTTTCAAGAATCCTCTCTACTTTTTTGAGTTCTCTCTACTTTTTTAAGAATTCTCTCTATATTTGTGAATTCTCTATACTTATATATGAATTCTCCATTTTCAAGAATCCTCTCTACTTTTTTAAGAATTCTCTCTATATTTGTGAATTCTCTATACTTATATATGAATTCTCCATTTTCAAGAATCCTCTCTACTTTTTTGAGTTCTCTCTACTTTTTTAAGAATTCTCTCTATATTTGTGAATTCTCTATACTTATATATGAATTCTCCATTTTCAAGAATCCTCTCTACTTTTGCGAGTTCTCCCTACTTTTACAAAAATTCTCCCTTTTCGCCATATACAGCAATTCTCTCTACTTTAAACATCAGTCTCATGTTTGACCCAAAACTGTAAAACTGTAAAACCCTGTGGTTCAAAAACTAAGAAATTTTCGACATGTATTGTTATTAACTTTCTTTTTTGAAATAACCCAAGGATTCTCACCCTTAAGTATCGGCACTGAATTAATGAACACCCAGTATATCTCGATTTAGGTTCTTTTGATTCGGCATTTTGGAAAATTAGAGACGTGGGAATGGGAAAAAACAGGGAATTTTTTTGATTCGCCGGCGTAATTGGTCATTATCGCAAACCGTCGTTGCGGCAGCGTTTCTTTTTGAACTCGAACCCCTAACTCGAATGAATGTAGGCGAATTTTCTTTATTGGCGCCTTCGCCATCGCCACTGCCAGCTATTGTTGCGCGAATTGAGAAATTCCTTTCTTCTACTTTTTTCCCATCCCTCGACGCCGCGTTCACTTCCTACGGGCCCATTGTTTGATATTGCTTGATTTGCCGATAACATTGGAATAATATTGTTTTTGCGACAAATCGAAAACTTGCTCAAAAGAATAAATAGGGCCTTTCTTCTCAATTGATCAGTCGGAATGGGACTCAGGTCGACGGCGGTTTTTTCTTCTTAGAAGCTTCTTAGAAATTCATTAATTAGATTGAATGATAACAATATTAGACAGATAAAAACCTTCTTTTTGGCCCAGCAAATAAATTTAGAAATCCTGGTAGGTATATAAAAAAAAGCAGAACAATTATCACAATAATCCTGCCCATTGCATGATTCGTGTAGAAGGTCTCTACAGATTTAAAACCAGACGTCGAGCGTAAGGAAGTAGAAAATTAAATTCAAAAAACAAACAAGTTATAAAACGTTTTCCATATACCGTTAAAACCAGACGAGCAATTATCAACGACAACTCGCCCTTTGTTTCCGGTGAAAAATGCCTCGCTCAACCACTCGAACAAATAGAATATGAATAATAAAGGGGTTGAACTTTTGTTTGGTCTCCGCATTTTCCGAAGAAGCCTTTCGGCGCCAATGGAAATCAAAAGGCAGTGGGGCCTCTCCGCGATCCGCAAACCTGCGTTCGCAATTCACAATAATAGGCAGCGGCACTTGAAACAACAAAGCCACATATTTCAGCCGGAATTGTTTATTAATTTTAAATTAGCACCCGCCGACGATGCGCCCTATCGTTGCGGTAACGCGATTGATTCCGGTTTACTCCGGGAAGAAGGGCCTATCCGCGCAGATCTGATTTCCAAAGTAACAAAGCTTGTTTTTCGAACAAAATAATCTCCAAACACGGCGCTTGTAAAAGGAGTTTGTTCCGAAAGAAGCTTTCGCAGGAGGCTTATTTAATGTTTTATGGAGATAAGATATACAGGGCGTTTCCGCTTTTTGGGCTTTAAAAATACATGAAATAAAAAGCATTCTAAAAAATTTAAACCAACATCGGAATATTTTCGCAAAATAAATTCATCCCTAAGCCAATGAAGAGCCCCTCTCATAACGCACTTCACCGAGCCAGCGGTGGAAATAATTTTAAGGGAATTTACGTTAAACGCTCGCCAAAAGATTATACAAATTATTTTCGAGTTAAATGATATTCAATTAGCCTTCCAAATGAAAACCCATTAACCCGACCATCAGTATAATTTCCAGCCGCTTCCGGGCTGCCCGGGCGCAAGTACTCGCCTCTAATTGTGAATTCTTTATTCTTCACTTTTCGGATTTATCCGAAACGAAATTTGCAATCGGATAATTAATCGGCAACGAGCCCCGCCATTACGCCGGAGCGCTTGTAGCTTACCTAAGACAAAGCTCCGGTAATTTACCCCGCTCTAATTAAATTGAAGAAATTTTAGACCGCCTCTCCACCGGAACGAAATAAATAAATAATTTATTTGCTTAATGAAGCTTCACTAAAAAGGTTTAGAAATACCCACTGCCCCTCCAAGGAGGTGTTTAAGATAAACCCCCTCAAAGGAGCAGCTTCATGAAGCTCTACAAATACTAATTTGCCGAGCGTTTTTGTGGTAGTATTTCAATCCGAAACGCGTGGAGACATGTTAGATTCAATTCGTCCACATTGCACTGGGAGCGGGAGCTGGAGGAGGCTCTCCCCGCAGCACTCGAGACCGTCTGAGGACCGTCTGCCATAATGGAACACTTACTCATTCACTGCCGGGATCTGTGTGTGGCCTCAAGAGGCGTTCGCGGCGGCCTAACAGCCACTGTATAATTTCTCTTTGGAGTTTTCTTCTCGTTAGAGCCGCTCTTTGAAAATAGACGCTCGACGCCCGGCGAACTGCGCTCTAAGCGGGCGGTTTTAACAGGTACTTAGGTGTAAACGTTTGACATGGGATTTTCGAATTAGTAGGCAAAATAGTAATGATAGAATGTATTAAAAATATGATGAAAATTCACTTCACGAACATTCGCTTCAAGTCTACCTTAGAGGTCCATTCAGCTGGAGTAGTTGTTGGGGGTAGTTTTTCATTTTGTATAACCGAATGAGAAAATTTCCGGATATACTGGAAGAAAGCAACAAGTCGCCGGGTCTGGGTCAGCGACTCGGTGAAAGCGCGAAAACTAAAACCAATTCGATGTGACGAGGAAAAATAATTTTCGCTCGTTACGGGCCAATTTTAAACCTGTCAGGCGCGCGGTCGCTTTTCGTTTTTAAATAGATATTTTTTGGATTAAAAGCAGTCTTGAAAATAATAGAAAAAGGCGCGTTGCGACCCGCCCGGAGCGGCTTAATTGCTATTTGTCTTGCCCGGATTTCGATCAATCATCGACTTTGGTTAAAATTTATCAGCCGAATAAAAAACGCCGGCGAATAATCCGGCAGTGTCGATCGAGAATTAGGCGAAGGCTCCGGAAAATTCGGATTTTTCGAGGCGAGAGAAGAGTTGCTTTTATGTATTCGAAACTCCGCGAAAGAATCTGTTTTTGTAGCGAGGCATTCCCGAAGGGAAAAAATACCTACTTAGGGATTAACCGAGATTGAGCAAAAGAAAAGCGGCTTATATACGAGATTTTTTGCGCGCGTTTAAAACTTGCACCGTCGATCAAACCCTCGTCCTCGGCCCTTATTCAACAACATGTAGTGAACACATTTTATCGAAGTTGTTTGTAAACAAGCATCGTTATTCTTTTTTTGAGCGATGAATCTGTTGTAGGTGAAGGTTGATGTGTCTGTTATTCGAGCTTCGAAAACATTTCTTCGCTCGATACGTAGATATACAGGGTGTTATTTAATAACATGCTAATACTTAAGGGGGTGATTTTTGGACCCATTTTAAGAAAAAAACTTCATATAAACCTATGTCCTAAACTTCTTAACTTTTGAGATAGGAGGTATTAAAGTTTTAAGAAAAAAAATAATTTTTTACTGTCATTTTCATACCACTTTCGGCGGACATTTCCAACACCTGATTTAAATTATTTCTTTATTTCTTTAATTTCATAATTTCAACGTTTAAAAGTTATCCGCTTAAATAAATTATTGTTCAGAGTTAGATAAATCGTTTTTGGTCGTCATTCGTCCAGGTCCAGGGAGATGCAAATGAATGAATTTAATTTTTTTTTAGCGAAACGGTGAATTGTACGAAAAAAAGTCAAGAAATCGAATTTGTTCTAAATTGAACGAGAATTCGAAAAATAATTTTGATTTTAAGAGATAGCAGTGGCGTATCACTTTTTTATTCAAAAATATCTAGTCTGAGTTCAGTAGGGAGGCCACTATTAGAAATAAAAAAAAGATTTTTGGGTCAAAAAATGCTCTTTAATGCATAAACGCCGTACACCAAATTTCATAAAAATATTTAAAGTGGTATGAAAATGACAGTAAAAAATTGGTTTTTTTTTCTTAAAACTTTAATACCCCGTATCTCAAAAGTTAAGAAGTTTAGGACATAGGTTTATATGAAGTTTTTTTCTTAAAATGGGTCCAAGAATCACCCCCTTAAGCATTAGCATGTTATTAAATAAAATCCAAAAGTGCATTGGGTATTCGCGGAAAAAATGCATTAGGTAGCGCAATTTCGAATTCATGGGAATCGTATCGGGCCTCAAACCGAGCGCAAAAAAATTTAATATGATAGTTTCATGCCGTGTGAAACAGACCATTATTTTTCTGTTTCTTGTCGAAAGGCATTTCCTCGCGATTTGGGGCGTATCAAATTTATCGGAATATTCCATTTTTCTTCGACGCTCTATCGCGAAATATGGAAATAAGAAATACGTTGACGTTTTCTATTCACCCAGAAGTGCGATACGTTAGGGGCATGGAAATAAATTTTATTTATATTTCATGTTTGCTCGAAAGGGGGAGATTCCTACCCCATACGGCGGTTGGTTATTATGCCCTATAATACCTTTGGAAAAAATCTCGGAGGCAAACCGATTTTTTTCTTATGCTAAAGCAATTTTTTAATAATATTTTTGGCGTTGAGTGAACGATAAATTGGTGTATATACTCGATAGGTGAAATGCACAATTTACTTACAGTTTGTGAATTTGTTAGCACGCCCATATCATCGAACAAGGATCCCCTTTCGGCACTCAATACACTTACATCCATTTACCCGTCTTTTTGGGGAAGTCCTTCCAAAAATAAACAGACCCTCGAGAGTTCCTTCCAATTCCACGGATAACAAAAACTTTACATCAAATCCCGTTGAGTGTGTTTTCTCAAAAAGTATCCGAGTCATTCGTCGACATAAAATGTCCCTTTGCTGTAATCACTTTCGCTCAAAATTGATTTTTTGCCTTTCCTTCTCCGCACTTAAAAGGGCCCCGCTCGGCTTCAAAAATTTATTCCGCAATTTGTAGGAGGCTCGGCCTTTTTATTTTCTTCTCGCCCGCCAGTCGACGGCCTCAATCTGGTTTTTAGATACACAAATAGTTTACTGCTGAAACCCCTATTTCATTCATTTGCCGCGAATTGTTATTTTACTCAATCTTTTAAGGAATAAAATATTGTTTAATTAGAACCTATTAGAGCGGAAAATGATTGTTTGAACTAACTGGAAAAATGCAGAAGGAAGACCACCCCTTAAAGCGAGTGTATAAATTGCCAGTAAGTTACATAAACGCGAATGGGTCGTATAAAAATAAACGAAATCGATTCGTCGGCGATTTTTTTCTTAATTTAACAGTTTCGCTGGCAAATTCGATTCCCAATATAGTTGTTCCGGAAAGTGAAGAACATTAGCGCGGCGCGGAAATTCGCCCGGAATATCAATTAGATTTCAACTGCTATTCCGATTTCGATTTGTCTATACGACTTATTTGTCTTTATTTGCAGCCCGTTCGTGGCTTATCGCGATCTCCAATTTTATTTCAAAACTGCAATGAAAATTCCAATTATATCGGTGCAAGGCAAATCGACTCGACGTTTAATATCTGTTCGAGTTTTATTAGAAAGTAATTAGCGGCGGTGTTGAAGTGATGAAATAACCGTGCGAACGAGGGATGGAGGGATTTTATTTTAAACAAATAGCAAGGTATTGGTATTTTTTTGGAATTTTTTTGAAAATAATTGAATAATTTTGGTATTTTCTTGAAAATCATTGAATAATTTTGGTATTTTCTTGAAAATCAATGCAAATTATTGCATATTTTTGATATTTCCTTCAAAATTAATGCAAATTTTTTAAAAGCTTTGAAATTTTTTGAAAATAATTGTAAATTTTTGACATTTTCTTGAAAATCAATGCAAATTTTTGAAATTTTTTGAAAATAATTGCATATTTTTGACATTTTCTTGAAAATCAATGCAATTTTTTTTATATTTTTTTGAAAATGATTGAATATTTTTGATGTTATCTTGAAATTCAATGCAAATTTTTAATATTTTTGAAAATTATTGCATCTTTTTGATATTTACTTAAAAAACAATGCAAATTTTTGATATTTTTTCAAAATTACGGCGTTATTTTGGTATTTTTTTGAAAATCATTGAATAATTTTGGTATTTTCCTGAAAATCAATGCAAATTATTGCATATTTTTGATATTTCCTTCAAAATTAATGCAAATTTTTGATATTTCCTTCAAAATTAATGCAAATTTTTGACATTTTTTTAAAAATTATTGAATATTTTTGATATCTTCTTGAAAATCAATGCAAATTTTTGATATTTTCTTGAAAATCGATCCAAACTTTTTATATTTTTCTGAAAATTATTGCATATTTATTTCCTTCAAAATTGATGCAAATTTTTGTAAATTTTTGAAATTTTTTAAAATAATTGCATATTTTTGACATTTTCTTGAAAATCAATGCAATTTTTTTGTATTTTTTTGAAAATCAATGCAAATTTTTGAAATTTTTTGAAAATAATTGCATATTTTTGACATTTACTTAAAAAACAATGCAAATTTTTGATATTTTTTCAAAATTACGGCGTTATTTTGGTATTTTTTTGAAAATCATTGAATAATTTTGGTATTTTCCTGAAAATCAATGCAAATTATTGCATATTTTTGATATTTCCTTCAAAATTAATGCAAATTTTTGATATTTCCTTCAAAATTAATGCAAATTTTTGACATTTTTTTAAAAATTATTGAATATTTTTGATATCTTCTTGAAAATCAATGCAAATTTTTGATATTTTCTTGAAAATCAATCCAAATTTTTTATATTTTTCTGAAAATTATTGCATATTTTTGATATTTCCTTCAAAATTGATGCAAATTTTTGTAAATTTTTGAAATTTTTTAAAATAATTGCATATTTTTGACATTTTCTTGAAAATCAATGCAATTTTTTTGTATTTTTTTTAAATCATTGCAAATTTTTGATATTTTCTTGAAAATCATTCCAAATTTTTGATATTTTTTTGAAAATTTTTGCATAATTTTGATATTTTTTGAAAATCATGAATATTTTTGATGTTTTCTTGAAATTAAATGCAATTTTTTGATATTTACTTAAAAAACATTGCAAATTTTTGATATTTTTTTGAAAATTACTGCGTTATTTTGGCATTTTTTTTGAAAATCTTTGAATAATTTTGGTATTTTCTTGAAAATCAATGCAAATTATTGCATATTTATGATATTTCCTTCAAAATTAATGCAAATTTTTGAAAATTTTTTGAAAATAATTGCATATTTTTGACATTTTCTGAAAATCAATACAATTTTTTTTATATTTTTTTGAAAATTATTGCAAATTTTTGATATTTTTTCAAAATTACTGCGTTATTTTGGTATTTTCTTGAAAATCATTGCAAATTATTGCATATTTTTGATATTTCCTTCAAAGTTAATGCAAATTTTTATTATTATTATTATTAAATTCCAATTATATCGATGCAAGGCAAATCGACTCGACGTTTAATATCTGTTCGAGTTTTATTAGAAAGTAATTAGCGGCGATGTTGAAGTGATGAAATAACCGTGCGAGCTGGGGATGGAGGGATTTTATTTTAAACAAAAAGCAAGCAAGCATTCGAAACGGGCCTAATTTAGTGGTCGAAAAGCGAACAAAAGAAAAACCGGCCCGAAAATAACGCAATTATGCAAATGGAATCATAAGCACACATTGTTTTACATGACGCTGAGTGGCGTTGCGGCGGCGGCGTGGTAACAAGGCCGTTTGTACAGATTGTTCCTTTCCAAATTGAATATAACCTAATAATTGGGACCGGCGGAAGACGGAATATTAACATTTCAGTTGGCACTCGAAATTAGATTTTCGGTTTTCCACTTCTGAATTCGGTTTTCCCGCTGTTCGCTTTTCACTACACGCCGCATTCCTAATTTTTTAACCCCCCTATAATTCGATAAATCCATCAAATTCGCCCACAATCGCAATACTTCACCCTTTCAATCACACCACCTATTCATACTCTATTTCATTAACACAAAACCACCTTCCCATCAATTTTTAATAAATATTTACTATAGGTACTTTGGGGATTCGAGGTGTTATATATTGTTGAGCCACCGCGTATAGGGGATTATAATTTTATAACAATTAACCTATAAATAATAGATGGATTTGTGATCAGAGTGACGTGAGTGATTCAATTCAATTTCGAATTACCGAGTGAGTACAGAAATGGTAGGGACAAAGGAAATGGGTATTGCGGTTACCAAACGTATATTGTATACTGTTATGGTTTGCGGAACTAAAGCACATTTCTAATTTTAATGCAATTATTCCGTTTGTTTAGCCGCGAATCGATCTATTCTAGGATGTACGGCAATCGGTGAGTATGCTGACAATTCGCTAATTCCTGTAATTAATATTAAAAGCTGCCGTTTCGTACGAAAATGTGGTAAGTATAAGAGCTTTCAAAAGTCCTCTTACTTTTACGTATTTATAAGCGCGTATGTATTATGGGGATTTGACGAAAGCACTGTGTACATTGAATAAATGCACGGTTCGCAAATCCGCAATTTTCAAAATTTGGGATCGGGCAAATTCGATATAATGGTGAATGAGTACATTAAATTTTCATGCGACAGGGCCGCTTTGATGACTTATCCCAAAGCCAGCGTCGCTAAAAGCGCCGTAGGTACGTAAAAGTTCGACGTTTTTGTAGCGAAGTTTCGATCGAACGATTTATTATCTATTTATATGAAAAGACAGAAAGAACTTTCCAACTCAGTTAAGGGCGTGTCAACGAAGTTCAGCCCGTGAAATCGACAAGCCCCGATCGAAAATGAAATTTAGGACTCGGCTCGACCCAAATGAATCAATGATGAATCAATTCATCCGATATCTATCACAATCGCATCACTTTTAGCTTTCATCCACTCGATACTTATACAGCTAAGTGAAAATTTGTTTACAATATGGTCGATTCAATGAGTTGCAATCCTACAATACATATCACTCTTTCTTTTTCCTTCATAGGGGACTAATTAAAGTTGTCTTTGTTGCCCATACACCCATACACCATATTTCATACAAATTTGCACTTGCCTGTGTATATAGAAATAGTTCATTTCTACTGCTTCTAGCACTAGCTCATATAGAGTGCATCAGTAATCATATAGACAATGGAGAAGACCCCGACTTTTTTTTTCAAAACCGTGTGTTCTAAGAAGGCGCGTAATGAAATTTTTATTTTTTTCTGTGGCCAAATAAAGCCGCAATTAATTTTTTAAGTTTGAAAAACGTCACACAATCGTCATACACTCTGCTCCAATCAAAGTGAGAGTTTCAAAAAGAAGTCACATTTAGCAAGTTTGCCACGTTTCCTATTACTCTTCTTTACTCCGCAAAATGTGCGTTTTTTGTATATTTATTGCAATAAACATTTTCTGATTTATCCATTTCTTCCATTACCTAATGGATAATTCGATATATTAATATAGAAATAACATCTTCATCTGTATAAATTGTAACCGATTTTCGTGTTAAAAACACAAATAATGGTCCTGAAAAATTTATTTGGCAACATTTTTGTCAACTTCAGTATTATTAATAAAGTGTTTTGTGCCTATCTGCAATTCGTGTAATTTGTTTTGTGCATTTTTCAGAAAAATCTGACAAATGACAGTTTGATTTTTGTTCGTTTGTGTATTCTTTGTTACTGCGTTCGAAAATTCATACTATTTACTATACAACAAGACGTGAGTGGTTTATGATTGGTTAATAAGGTATGAGTCAAAACCCGAAATTTTTAAATTTCGAAGGGCTATACATTTTTAATTATAACACATTTTGAGCAACTGAAAACGGTTTTGAGCTCTAATAAATCATTTCATTTGCTGAAATCCGCATATCTCACATCGTGGTCTTCTCCATTAATCTAGCCAGTATCTAAGTAATTAATTGAGAAATTACATATTTCTTTAGTTAGAAGTAGCGAGAAAATCCTAAATATAGCGCAAGACTCATTTAAAAAATTTAACCCATTGGCAAAATTGAGATAAATTTAGTCAGGACCTGGATAGATTTCCTCCAGAGTGCTCAATGATAGAATTTTCGTACGGAACTCGTTTCCTTTGGATCCTAACTCAATGGTAACAATTTTTAAGTTGCTTTTACGATTCGAGAAGTGCCGTAAAAATCCGGTTATAGTACATAGTTATGTAAATCCATTGAAATTCGCTGCGGGGAATTACGGCTATCTCCCGAACTCATATACGAAACTTAACAAAACTAATTAAAACCGACGTTAATGCTTAATAATGAGAATGCTACTTAGACCGTTTCGCAGGAATAAAGTTATTTAACGGGTCGCTAGACTCTAAATAATCTTTTGCGATGTTAAATATGGCCGAGTGGGCGGTATATAAACTTGAGATGATTTCAAAATTCGGCGACAGATTCTTGGCGAGGGATAAAACGAGTTCATTAGACCGGGCAAAAACCGATTTCATACATATTTAGAAGACACAATAATTCCCAGTGATTGATTCTAGGGAAAGGATGGCGCAAATGCTGAATTATGAATGCCGGTAAATACAAAAGGCAATCAGCTTAATGAATTGCCTCGATCGACATTAATATTCCACGAATTCGCATTTGCATACCAAAAGACTTATTTACATACTACATTTATTAGGGAGGTTTAAGAATTCGAAAAAAGCAGCCCGGCGAATGTGGAATTTTCATCCCGTCTGGATGTCGCTGCACACCATCAGAAAAAGAATCGCAAACACTTTGAATAATTCATATAATAAGTACTATCTAACGATGAATTTCGACGGAACATTTCGAAGCACATAGAAGCAATTTTGATAAAAATAAATTTTCGAATCGAGCTTTCCTTAAGGAAGGAAATCACTTCCCCGGGCGGCGATGGGAGAAAAAAAGTAATATTTCTCCGGCGCGCGCTATCCCATTCGGGTCTTTATTTAGAATAATTCCATTTTGTTTAGTCGACAAACAATTTCGTCGAGTCGAGGCGACACATAAAGCGACTTTAAAACGTATAAAATTCTCCCTGAAGGAGCGTCAAACAATCATTTACTTTTATTAGGGCGACACGCTTTTTTCGCGCCGCGTTCGATCGGCCGAGCGGGGACGCTTTTGACCGGAAGAGAAGACGAAAGCAGAAAAATAGGGTCGGAGCCGATTTCAAAGGCGATCTATTATCGGGCCAGCTTTTTACGATTCCAGGTTGTTTAACTTTCATCTCCCCGGTTATTCGGATATTGAACCTCCAAGAACAATGGAAGGGATTTTTTGCCCCAAAAACACGCGTTACAGCGGGGCATTTCGAACTGTTTTATGCAGTTCGTGAATTAACCATTCGGCGGAAACGTCGGGGGCGAATCATTTTTCATTCGCAATTGGCAACAAGTAATTAGTAAAACCTGGATGCGCCTTGGGAAGCGCCAGTTTTTGTTTTCACTTTGCGATTTGATCGATCGCTGTTTTACCGACGATTCGCTCCGTACTGATTCTCTTCCATGTTTTGTTTGCCTCAATTATCCCGGACGGGAATACGAACGAACCGAAGGGATTTCTGCTTTATTACAGTCGATATGTCGACATGAATATTCACTGGCTCGACTAACATTTTAAATAATCCGTAAGTTGACACATTTCTTGCTTATAACTAAAGAGCGGATTATATGCAGAACGCATATAGGTATATTGCAACATTTTGTTGAAAATCAATGCAAATCTTTGAATATTTTTGATGTTTTCTTGAAATTCAATGCAAATTTTTAATATTTTTGAAAATTATTGCGTATTTTTGATATTTGCTTAAAAAACATTGCAAATTATTGCATATTTTTGATATTTCCTTCAAAATTACTGCAAAATTTTGAAATTTTTTGAAAATAATTGCATATTTTTGACATTTTTTTGAAAATCATTGAATATTTTTGATATCTTCTTGAAAATCAATGCAAATTTTTGACATTTTTTTGAAAATCATTGAATATTTTTGATATCTTCTTGAAAATCAACGCAAATTTTTGATATTTTCTTGAAAATCAATCCAAACTTTTTATATTTTTCTGAAAATTATTGCATATTTTTGATATTTCCTTCAAAATTGATGCAAATTTTTGTAAATTTTTGAAATTATTTGAAAATAATTGCATATTTTTGAAATTTTCTTGAAAATCAATGCAATTTTTTTGTATTTTTTTGAAAATCAATGCAAATTTTTGAAATTTTTTGAAAATAATTGCATATTTTTGAAATTTTCTTGAAAATCAATGCAATTTTTTTGTATATTGTTGTAAATCAATGCAAATCTTTGAATATTTTTGATAATTTCTTGAAATTCAATGCAAATTTTTAATATTTTTGAAAATTATTGCGTATTTTTGATATTTACTTAAAAATCATTGCAAATTTTTGATATTTTTTGGAAATTACTGCGTTATTTTGGTATTTTTTTGAAAATCATTGAATAATTTTGATATTTTCTTGAAAATCAATGCAAATTTTTGATATTTTCTTGAAAATCAATCCAAACTTTTTATATTTTTCTGAAAATTATTGCATATTTTTGATATTTCCTTCAAAATTAACGCATACTTTTGAAATTTTTTTGAAAATCATTGATATTTTTGATATCTTCTTGAAAATCAACGCAAATTTTTGATATTTTCTTGAAAATCAATCCAAACTTTTTATATTTTTCTGAAAATTATTGCATATTTTTGATATTTCCTTCAAAATTGATGCAAATTTTTGTAAATTTTTGAAATTATTTGAAAATAATTGCATATTTTTGAAATTTTCTTGAAAATCAATGCAATTTTTTTGTATTTTTTTGAAAATCAATGCAAATTTTTGAAATTTTTTGAAAATAATTGCATATTTTTGACATTTTCTTGAAAATCAATGCAATTTTTTTGTATATTGTTGTAAATCAATGCAAATCTTTGAATATTTTTGATAATTTCTTGAAATTCAATGCAAATTTTTAATATTTTTGAAAATTATTGCGTATTTTTGATATTTACTTAAAAATCATTGCAAATTTTTGATATTTTTTGGAAATTACTGCGTTATTTTGATATTTTTTTGAAAATCATTGAATAATTTTGATATTTTCTTGAAAATCAATGCAAATTATTGCATATTTTTGATATTTCCTTCAAAATTAACGCATACTTTTGAAATTTTTTTGAAAATCATTGATATTTTTGATATCTTCTTGAAAATCAATGCAAATTTTTGATATTTTCTTGAAAATCAATCCAAATTTTTGATATTTTTCTGAAAATTATTGCATATTTTTGATATTTCCTTCAAAATTGATGCAAATTTTTGTAAATTTTTGAAATTTTTTGAAAATAATTGCATATTTTTGAAATTTTCTTGAAAATCAATGCAATTTTTTTGTATTTTTTTGAAAATCAATGCAAATTTTTGATATTTTCTCGAAAATCAATCCAAATTTTTGATATTTTTCTGAAAAATATTGCATAATTTTGATATTTTCTTGAAAATCATTGCATGTGTTAATAAATCGTTTGCATAAAGGATTTTGAGAGAGTTGGACCCTCCATTTAAATTTGAGAGTTTTTGATCATTTTTAAGTCAAAAATTTATACATAAATATGTCACCAAACAGAGATATTCGGTACAATTTTTCACGAAAAAAAAAAACAATATCTGACACAATATCAAAAAATCTATTTCATATTATCAACTTTAACACCTGATGTAACTTCTTTACTAAACACTTTTTATATAGGTAAGTTAGGTAATCATCTTATCTTATCATCTTATATCAACCTTTCTGCGACACCCTGTATTAACATCGATATAAAATGATGAAAATTCTGTAGTTTGTTTCCCTCATTTTCTCCAGTTCATCTGCTTCCGAATACAGACTGATGGTCTATGATGAATAATTATTCAACGTTTAAATCATTCCAAAAGGGGATTGAGTCGTTCGTAAACGAAATTTTCAATTATTCAAACGGGAGTATAACAAGACGAGCCTGTACACAAAACACCTGTTCGCTTCTTATCTTGTTCGCAAACTGGGAAATATTAAGCAAGCGACTGGAAGTGGAAACGCTGAAAGCAGTCGATCAGTGAAGTGCGTCTCGGAAAACTCCAAGTGCGATTCCGGGTTTTTCCTCCTTAGGTGTATTATTTAGTCGAGTTCCATTAAAAAAATCGGGATGCGTGACGCGCGAACTTTCCCACGTACACGGCGATACTTTAAACTTTCCTTCGGGGAGCTACGCTTTTCCAATTTCCCTAGCTTTGAATGTTCGCACGTCTTTGGTTCGGGCGTAAGCCGGGTCCCTATTTTTGCGCCAGATCTACCTACTTTTCCTACCTTTTCCGCTTCGATTTCGAACGCCGAACATCTGCGGCCCACTCTCGACCGGACCCCCTTTTCCAATACCGTTTAACCTTTTCAGGGCGATAGGTTACCATTCGGATGAATAAAAAGCTTATCTTCGATAAATACGAATTGATTTCGTTCTCGTTTTGCGCCATATTTTCGGCTGGTTACACCCTGGAAAACACTCCACATTCTTATTATACCTCTACTTATAAGCACCGAAACATTTTCGTTCATTATTATATTCCTACGGTATATTTACAATAGGTATAAAGTACCCCGGATTAAGCAGATAATTTAGGAATCTGTTGTTCCGTACTTCATATTGAATGGAAATTTTCATCGTTATTGTCTAATTACGCAACGTTCTGAGCGAGTTGCCACCATCTTTACCTCATTAAACTGTGTATATTTGACAATTAAGAAGACGCCCAAGAGCTTCCTTATACTCCGAAAGGGTTAAAAGGAGTAAAATCGCTTAGGGAGGGGTCGTTTAAAGTTCGTTGAACACCTACCGATTTTCAGGCCCCGTGCGATTTTCCGGCGCGGAAGAAGTTTTTAATTAATGTACACAGCGCTAGGTTTCAAAATATTTTATAAACCTACTGTATAACTCTATACAATACAATGGAGAAGATCACGATGTGAGATACGCGGATTTCGGCAAAAGATACGATTAGAAATGATTTATTAGAGCTCAAAACCGTTTTCAGTTGCTCAAAATGTGTTATAATTAAAAAGATATAGCCCTTTGAAATTTAAAAATTTCGGGTTTTGACTCATACCTTATCAACCAATCATGAACCACTCACGTCTTGTTGTTTAGTAAATAGTATGAATTTTCGAACGGAGTAACAAAGAGTACACAAACGAACAAAAATCAAACTGTCATTTGTCAGATTTTTCTGAAAAATGCACAAAACAAATTACACGAATTGCAGTTCGGCACAAAACACTTTACTGATAATATTGAAGTTGACAAGAATGTTGCCAAATTAATTTTTCAGGACCATTATTTGTGTTTTTAACACGAAAATCGGTTACAATTTATACATGAAGATGTTATTTCTATATTAATTTATCGAATTATCCATTAGGTAATGGAAGAAATGGATAAATCAGAAAATGTTTATTGCAATAAATATACAAAAAACGCACATTTTGCGGAGTAAAGAAGAGTAATAGAAAACGTGGCAAACTTGCTAAATCTGACTTCACTTTGAAACTCTCGCTTTGATTGGAGCAGAGTGTATGACGATTGTGTGACGTTTTTCAAACTTTAAAAATTAATTGCTGCCTTATTTGGCCACAGAAAAAAATAAAAATTTCATTACGCGCCTTCTTAGAACACACGGTTTTGAAAAAAAAATTAAAAAAAAAGTCGTGGTCTTCTCCATTCTATTAAAGATCTTATTTCTAATAAAATTGTGTTTTTTGAGACTTACATATACAAGTATACCATATCCCGAAATAACCCCTAAGGGAGCTATGCCTCTTCAAAGTTTTTAGGTACTTTTTGAGTTAACCATTTTTTTATTAATTTGACCTATGCAGACCCTTATAGGAGGAAGGTCAATGGTATTTGACCCTGTGATGAAAAACTCTTTATTGTATACAGGGTGTGTTAAAAAAATTGCAAAAAGTTAAGAATCTTAATTTATTATTGTTAGGGAAATTCATGTTTACATCCCCATTCAGCAGATTATACTATTATAAATTATTCTGTAGGTGTATTTAGCAAATTTCCACAAAAGAAAGATCTGTGTGTGTCAAAATTTGGAAAATCCATTAGATAAATTTCCCTTTAAAAGCTAATTAAATGGGACTAGGTTAAATGCCTAGATAGGGAAAGCGGCGCACTTCAATTCTCCTCACATTTTCCCCATAAACATATATACATTAAAATCAGTTTACTGTATAAACATCCGTTCCTCGCCAGACGTATCATCATTAATCTATCCATCTCGAGTGGGTAAACAACAAGTTAAATTTGGTTCGGAAATCAACAGAAATAGCGGGAGCCGGGAAGTGCCTCGAATTTTCAGCCGGCATGTTACCTTAATATTAATTATATTAGCAGCCGAGCAAACTCGAAGAGGTGGCGAATTATTTGCTATTGAGAAAGCGAGTTTCAGTCATGCCGTAAATTAATAAGTGAAATTGAAGGTTTTTTTTTATCGGCCGCTTTCGAGGATTGTTCCTTCGAGTTCTCCCGATTCCTCGAGAGTATAATCCAATTTATCAGGTTCTCAAAAACACAGCAAGCGCCTTCATTCTTTTCCCATACCGGCAGTCAACATAAAATGGCTCATAATTCCGGCAAAACGTTCTCTAATAGGTAGGAAAAAGGCAGCGAAGGGCTGAATAAACTTCAATTATCACAGGGACATTAACCGACTTTATTGACCGTTACCAAGAGCCTAAACAACTTAACCTATAAATTTTGTTGTTCGAAAAAGTTAGGGGAAGCCCACTCGGCTCTTATTTATTGGATTTGTTCGGGTTTACCTGTCCGTTTGGTTTTCTGCCCTAAATATTTACGATGAGCTTTATGTATTTTAGTTACTATTATTGCTGCTCTTATCTCCGCCATAAACTTCTTTTTTTTCCGAACGACGAACCGTCCGCTATTTTTTCTATTTCCCTCATCAAAAATTCCGATAATTCATCCGGAATCTCTCTAACGAGTCCCGACAATCGACAGTGCCGTTCTCCAAGTTTTCAAGCAGCCCAGCGAATTCAGGTTTCGACACGTTCTTGTTAGTTTCCGCTGCGCCGAAAGAGCGATACAACGTAAGCACAACACTCGAAAACTGGGTTATGCAATGCCATTCAAGAGAGGAATTTCTTAATGGATCCTATTTCATACATGCACAGTAAACGTCGAAAAATACGACACTTCTTCCTCTGCATTATGATAGTAAATGTCTAACTCGTCTTCTTGATACCTTCTTATCCATTTTGATAAGTGCAAAAGTTCGCTTCTTATTCACAAACCGGTGTTGGTCAATTGGTCCCCACGGTCATTTTTGTCAGCGGGGTTCCATAATCCTACAGGTCGATTGGTCCCCAGTTTCAAAATTTAATGGGCTAATTGGTCCCCGCGGTCAAAATATTCCTAATCCGATTAGATAAGATTTTACATTGCATGAATAACTATCATTTGGCTAACATCTTCTGGTGTACTTACATAGCTGAGAGAATTTGGACAAAATGCAGCTTTTAGTGTTAAAAAATATTTAATATCTAAGCATTAGTAATTTAAAATATATACAATTGGTACAATATATATTAAAAGAAAAATTTTGTACAAAAAAAGAATTATTTTAGTTTTAATATACGAGCGGATTTCAAAAAATAGTTGGCAACATATGGGAAACTTTATTATTAATTTTACGAAATAGTTATTTTTCACAAAAAGTTCTGCATGATCTAAAATCCAAGATGCAACCATCAAAAATCAAATTTTATCAATCTTATACGAGGTATGTCAAAAAATGTGAATTTTGCCCAAGAGTAAAAGTACCTTCATATTTTACAATATCGTTATTTGTTATTATGAAAAGTACACCTAATTTTCTAGAAGTATACTGGAAGGGATGGGATTTTCCCTATATTGAAATAGAAAAAAAAGACAGAAGTCAAAAAATTTCCCCTAATCATCATAAAATCCTCATTAAATTGTACTACGAAATGAAAATACACAGTCGAAATTTGCCAGAGAATTTTGAAATTATAAATATTCCCATCGGTCCTTCCTAGAAACCCTTAATCCGGTATATTGGGGACCAATTGACTGATAGTTTTCGAGTCGAAAAAGGATTATATTTGGGTAAATTTGACCGCGGGGACCAATTGAACTCCACCCTCACAAACTGTTTAACATACAATTAACCACTAGCGGAACGTGCACAGCACTATCTGGGAAAAAATAGATCCGGGTCGAAGCAACTCTCCGGATTTCCGTTCGAGTTAGGCCTGACGGTGACGCGTCTCGCCCTTGACATGTCGGAATTGCAGTCACCCTACGCTCGCGTCCGCCATTAATATCAGACCGGCGCTGACAACCTCGATCCACCATCGAGGATCATAAGACGAACGGATCTATTACTCAAAGACGTTTTCCATTACATGCATATTAGCATAACCGGGAGAAATCCACCGGAAATCCACAACTATTCGCCCAACCCGACAAAAATAAGTTTAGATACCACAATCTCATTTACACAAGCGACCATAGAGTCACCAAGATTACCAGAAAAACCAAAAACACTAAACTACCAAGATTATATCATACATACAAACTCCTTTGTGATGAAATGTTGCACTTACTTGGGCTGCGACGTGGCCTTGCTCCAGCCTCATTAGGTCCGTGTGGCTCCACGAGCTCGTGGACCATGGCGAGACGCTGCGCAGGTCTTCGTTAAATTTGAAATTCTTCAGCTTGTTGTGCAGGAATTTCCTAATGTTCCAAGGTAGGTCGTTATGTCCGTCTATGAGAGGCACTTCTTGAAGTAACCTGGAAAGGAGAAGGCTGGAGTAATCGAGTTTATGGAGGTGGTATTGGGTTTCTATTATACCTAGTTGCAAATTCGAGACGTTCTTCGAAGGAGGCACTTGAGCTAATCTTTAAGGCTATGGGAACGCCTACTCCTGCAGCTGCAGCTAGAAGTAATACAGTACCGATCAACCACCAGTGTCGACTCGACAAGTCTATACCCCCTGGAACAAAAAAATTAAATAGGTAAGGCATTCTCGTCGAAGTTGCAGCCAGCGCATATGAAATATCATTCAACATTCATGGGGTGATATAAAATTCCGACGAGCCGCGTCCGCATTTTTCAACCGTCTTTACGGTCCACTGTGCCCCTCACATACATAATTTTTAGTTGTAGAAATTCCTACTAGTTATATCTCTAGTATACGGCCACAAGAATGAGATGCCTTCAAGTTTTCGGAAGTTGTGCAGCTATAAAGAGATATTTATAGCGGCTGCTCCAGCTTTATGAAAGCGGCGGTTAAGTTATATCCGCATAAACGATTCTGGAGTTCCACTACACCTTTCGGGCGAATCTTGACCAGAGTCGCCGACGGGGATTACCAACATTTCGCAAGTTCTCTGGATTCTAAACGGTCACATGTACTAAATTTTAGGTAATTATCTACAATTAATTAGAATGAAATACAGTGTTATATTTTCAATTGAAGATGTAATTAACGCAACTGTATATACACCATTGCGCAATTACTCACCCGTCTCTAGCTATTTCTGATGAAGTGTAAGTGTCGATTTTTTTATCAATAGTACCTAAATCTGCTGTTGTTCTAAATCCATAGAATTTTTTGTTGTTAAAAATTAAAAATGTGTATAGAATTTTGTATATTTGTTACGCCAATGACGGTGAATACAGATCATCCCTTCTACTCTTATTCGTTTTGTGCCCCTATCTTTTACTTACGAATTGAAATCGGGCATGCATTTTTAGTAAAAAATGTTTTCATCAAAAGCGCCCTTCTTGCGCTTTAATAACTGATCCCAGACAATCTGCTATCTGCGTAGGTGCAGTAAATTATAACAATGAAATTTAATTTTAATTCTAACATCCAACTCGAAATATTTCCATACTTTCGCGTTGTAATTAAACAATTAATTATCTTTTTTTTTGCCTTCTTGCGAAATTGACGATGCGAAATTAACATGACACTTGAAAGATGCCAGCAATTTTTTTGCAAAAAATGAAATGAAAAGGGGGAAAATAGTAATCAAATGCAGTAAAGTTTTGGCAAGAAAAATAAACTTGAACAAGTGAATATAATTTTAAATTGCATGCAGAGCAGGCTGTATGTAATACAAATGTTTAAGTTTGGTTTTTTATCACATACCCTAAAAAACGCAATCGACTTATATTTAGCAAGGTTGTAATAAAGTGTTGTGCCATTTTAAAGTTGCGGAACGTTCAGCTAGATGGTTTTCAGAGATTACTTTAGCCTTTATGACAGCTGTATCACCTGAAATAATGCACGGTACATTAAAATAATAACAGGCGAGCTTACTTTCGCATAAAGTGAAGCTTTAACTCCGGAGTTAAATGAACGTTTTGACGACGGCGCTTCTGAATTATTGTTATTGTTCGCGAACTAAGTGCAACTTCGGCTCTGCCGGCATTAGCCATTTTTGACGAAACTCCTCTGTTCGGAAATAACCGGGCATTTTTCAGGTGAACATTCTAAAGTCGGGATTTACGTTTGTATACACAAATGTTGGCTAATTTATTAATTAAATTATTCACTCCGAAAGAGCACTACATTATTCGAGCTTATATATTCAAAAATGAGTTCATGTCGAAAACATCATTCGTATACTTTATACTTACGGCTTTAAAATTCGAAATAAAATGCACTACCTCTATAAATAACTAGTTGTAATTTCTTTGAAGTTTACCAGCGGGATTTTCATATTTATTGGATTTTCTTTAAAAACACATTCGAGATCTTATTAGGTACTCCAAACCGTATTAGTTTCGAATATAAAATGCGGAATTTTTATCCGTAAAGACGTCGCAAAATAGTAATTTTTCTTAAGAAATTAATTAACTAATAGTGCAGTAATTGCACATTGGCAATAATTGGCGAGAATTCCAGTAGGCGGGAAGATAATAATGAATGCATATAATTAATGGTATGACGAGCTCTGCACATAATTCGATAATAACCTGTAAGTCTATAGATTTAATGCTGTATAGTCAAACATTGTGATGTACTAACAAGGAACTGGGGATGGTAGTATATTTAATTAATTATGTCTACATAATGAAACTGTTAATTAATTGGATCTATATTGTTGTATATAGGTATTTTAAAGATTAAAGAATGCAAAACATATATATTCAGTAATTTAATTATTACACATAATGATTAAAACAAACCAATAACATCATACCTGATTAATGGAGAAGACCACGATGTGAGATATGCGGATTTCGGCAAAAGATACGATTAGAAATGATTTATTAGAGCTCAAAACCGTTTTCAGTTGCTCAAAATCTGTTATAATTAAAAAGTTATAGCCCTTCGAAATTTAAAAATTTCGGGTTTTGACTCATACCTTATCAACCAATCATAAACCACTCACGTCTTGTTGTATAGTAAATAGTATGAATTTTCGAACGCAGTAACAAAGAATAGACAAACAAACAAAAATCAAACTGTCACTTGTCAGATTTTTCTGAAAATTGCACAAAACAAATTACACGAATTGCAGTTCGGCACAAAACACTTTAATGATAATATTGAAGTTGACAAGAATGTTGCCAAATAAATTTTTCAGGACCATTATTTGTGTTTTTAACACGAAAATCGGTTACAATTTATACAGATGAAGATGTTATTTCTATATTAATATATCGAATTATCCATTAGGTAATGGAAGAAATGGATAAATCAGAAAATGTTTATTGCAATAAATATACAAAAAACGCACATTTTGCGGAGTAAAGAAGAGTAATAGGAAACGTGGCAAACTTGCTAAATGTGACTTTTCTTTTCGACTCTCGCTTTGATTGGAGCAGATTGTATGACGATTGTGTGACGTTTTTCAAACTTTAAAAATTAATTGCGGCCTTATTTGGCCACAGAAAAAAATAAAAATTTCATTACGCGCCTTCTTAGAACACACGATTTTGAAAAAAAATTAAAAAAAAGTCGTGGTCTTCTCCATTAGTAGAGTTATAAACGAAGTACAGTAAAAACCCACGTGTTAATTTCTGTTATCAACCGCCAAATTAAATTCATCGTATACTTACACATCTCCTTCAATCGCCATTATTCGCGCAAGAAAGGCAAAAAAAAACACGAGAACACATAATTAAAAGTTTTTTTTCTACCCTACCTAATTAGAATTTAATCCGAGAGGAAGGCACAGTTGCTTTCATTAAAGGGAAATCTCCTTTGGCACGGCGAAAATTATAAAAGGCGAGATATTAAAAATTTCCCCGGCGAAAAAGTGCTATTGGCCTTCATAAAGGGTGGTCATAAATTAAAAGCTTAAGTTAATAGGTTGCAAGGAAAATCGGACAAAATTTAATATATTTTCGTCGTCTCGTCTCGTCCCGTTTTTGGGGCAGGCCAGACTCGCAAAAACCGGCTATCTCAGTCAGGTTCGCGGTAATATTGCAACAATGAATTTACACAGATTTCGCCAGAAATCCAACAATTTTCATGATATGTAACTACACATAATCATGTTGTTTATGCAAGAATTTTGTTGGCAACTCGTGCTGTATTAGTTTCCCTAGCAGATTGAAAAACTTCTGACTGCTATAAACATTTTCTGATTTGTCCATTTCTTCCATTACTTAATGGATAATTCGATATATTAATATAGAAATAACATCTTCATCTGTATAAATTGTAACCGATTTTCGTGTTAAAAACACAAATAATGGTCCTGAAAAATTTATTTGGCAACATTCTTGTCAACTTCAATATTATCAGTAAAGTGTTTTGTGCCGAACTGCAATTCGTGTAATTTGTTTTGTGCATTTTTCAGAAAAATCTGACAAATGACAGTTTGATTTTTGTTCGTTTGTCTATTCTTTGTTACTGCGTTCGAAAATTCATACTATTAACTTATACAACAAGACGTGAGTGGTTTATGATTGGTTGATAAGGTATGAGTCAAAACCCGAAATTTTTAAATTTCAAAGGGCTATATCTTTTTAATTATAACACATTTTGAGCAACTGAAAACGGTTTTGAGCTCTAATAAATCATTTCTAATCGTATCTTTTGCCGAAATCCGCGTATCTCACATCGTGGTCTTCTCCATTGATGCTAAATGACTACTATAAATGAATCTATAAAGAGAGATTATTTAATAGAAAAATGTCACTTTTTTGCTATATCCATCATACACGAATAAATCGTAAAATTTAAGCATAATTATAACAATTTTTACATCCATTACGTGCTCGTGATCGTGATGTGGAATCCGTCAGGGAATCATTTTTTGACTTCGACCGCCCGACGTGTTGCATGATAACCGACAGTTTCGATATTTTATCAATTCCGCGCGAAATTATTTATTTCACCGTGCGAAAAATCCATCCGATCCGTCCATTTACGTCCATTAAAATTTAACCGGAGGTTTTTTTAACCGCGCTCTCTTTGTGCACGTCGAAAACGATGCAAAAAACGCCGGCGACACGTGTGTTATGCACGTATGTAAGTAATGCACTTCGCGTTATAAATCAACAATGTAAAACGGGTCAATTAGCCCGGGCTGTTAAAACCTATTCATAGCAGATTAATAATCAAGTACACGAGAGAGTTTTTTAGTTACCGTTTGTAAACTAGCCGGAAGTCGAAACAGCCATAACTGAAACAGAACGAGCGGGACAACAATTAAACTGCACGTTTTATTAGCATTCCTTGCCGGCGCAAACGGCTCTTAACCGGCGAATGCGAGCAGCAATAACAATCACTCATTTCGCACGGCTTTCGTTCATCCGCCAGTCGAATTGTTTAGAATTGTTTCCGAGCATTCGATGATATATTGTTCCCCGATACGCGCGCGAGACTGTTGACAACGCGCCGCGACGCCCTCAAAGGCCGGCTCCGATTTTAGAGCCGGGCTTTAGAGAAAACTTCCAAGTAGCTACCCGTGTTTAATCACGCTCCGCGACTTCCTATTGCTCGACTTTCGGTTCAGGATCGCATCGATATCTATTGTAGATCAACGTTTATCCAGGAAAATCTAACTATAATCCTGTATACAGGGTGTTATTTAATAACATGCTAATACTTAAGGGGGTGATTCTTGGAGCCATTTTAAGAAAAAAACTTCATATAAACCTATGTCCTAAACTTCTAAACTTTTGAGATACGGGGTATTAAAGTTTTAAGAAAAAAAAAATTTACTGTCATTTTCATACCACTTTAAATATTTTTATGAAATTTGGTGTACGGCGTTTATGCATTAAAGAGCATTTTTTGATCCAAAAATCATTTTTTTATTTCTAACAGTGGCGTCCCTACTGAACTCAGACTAGATATTTTTGAATAAAAAAGTGATACGCCACTGCTATCTCTTAAAATCAAAGTTATTTTTCGAATTCTCGTTCAATTTAGAACAAATTCGATTTCTTGACTTTTTTTCGTACAAATCACCGTTTCGCTAAAAAAAATTAAATTCATTCATTTGCATCTCCCTGGACCTGGACGAATGACGACCAAAAACGATTTATCTAACTCTGAACAATAATTTATTTAAGCGGATAACTTTTAAACGTTGAAATTATGAAATTAAAGTAAAATAAAGAAATAATTTAAATCAGGTGTTGGAAATGTCCGCCGAAAGTGGTAAGAAAATGACAGTAAAAAATTGTTTTTTTCTTAAAACTTTAATACCCCATATCTCAAAAGTTAAGAAGTTTAGGACATAGGTTTATATGAAGTTTTTTTCTTAAAATGGGTCCAAGAATCACCCCCTTAAGTATAAGCATGTTATTAAATAACACCCTGTAGAGTATACATACTTCCTATCAATCCCCATTTTTTTTTCATATCTATGTAAATACAACTCTTTTATAGCCCCCAGTGAAAAATTCGCGACCCTCTTTATCCTCCACTTTCGTAAGGAATTGCATATCAAATTTAATTACAGCTAAGAGAGCGAACGTTTCGGTTAATCCGGCGAAAAATATCAATTCTGTTGTTCGACTACAGCGCGCGAAAAACATGAAAAAAGGCCGGAAAAGCGACGCGGTCGTATCGTCAAAACGAAACGTTAAAATAAGATCAACAACGAAACCGCGAATTTAACGTGAAGTTTGCAACCTAAAACAACAATCGCCTGACTCCGCGGCGATGTTTTAATTATCTTGCGAATTTGGGCCGCTCGCCATGAAGAAATTGTACACACAAACATTGTTGTAATGTACGGGGTAAATAGTATATAAAAGGGGCATTTAGCCACCCAAAAGAAATGTGTACAAACTATAATACAACTCCTATCCAGGAAACTATTATATATTCAGAAATGCCACTAAAGGGAGTCAAGAGAGTGATTTATAGACTAGCAGATTTAGTGGAATGAATGGAAAACTAAGAGAGCTATTCAGCTACCCAAGAAAGTCATTTATCTTATCTGTAGATTTAATTATCTACAGGAGAGTCAATTATCTCACTAAGAGTGCTATTCAGCTACCCATGAGAGTCATTATAGAACTTATCTGTAGATTTAACTATCTACCAAGAGAGTCAATTGTGTATAACCTATAGAAAGCTGATCAGCTACCCAAGGGTTATTTCCTCATATTTACTCATCCAGAAAAATCAATTATGTACCAAGAGGAGCCGTTTCTAAACCATCCAATAAAGTCAATTACCTATCTAAAGTGTAATTTATCTAGTTAGGATAGTTATTTATGCACTAATGTGAGTCAATTATCTAACGAAGAGAGCTATTCAGCTGCCCAAGAAAGTCATTTATCTTATCTGTAGATTTAACTATCTACCAAGAGAGTCAATTGTATAACCTAGAGAGCTGTTCAGCTATCCAAGGGAGCTATGTCCATATATTTATTCATCCAGAAAAATCAATTATCTACCCATTTATCGATCCAAGAAAGTCAATTAGCTGTCTAAAGTGTAATTTATCTAGTTAAGATAGAGATTTATGCACTAATGTGAGTCAATTATCTAACTAATGGAGCTATTTTTCTAACTCGAAAGAAAATCCTAAGTATCCGAAAGAGTCAAATATTAATCAATCTACTCAACAAAAACCGTATTTATCTACCTAAGAGAGTAATTTAGGAAGCCAGGAGAGTTAATAATCAAAAAATTCGGTTGATTTTCTTAAACCGAACAAATTTAACCGAGATTCCGTCACTTTTCTAGCAATACAATTCGTCGTTTCCGCCATTTGGCAGCATCTTTAAGTGGATAATTAATGACTGTAACGCAGAGTGACTCGACCTGTAACGAACCCGAACTGGGCAATAAATTATGCAGATGGCGTTACGATGTGTATAAACGGGGCGGCGGGGCGAGGGCGCGAGGGGGGCGGTGCGCGAAGCGGAAAAGCCGGAAAAGCAAAGAAATAAAACGTAAAACCTGGCTTGCGAAAGGGTGTGTTTATTGTGGCAAAACGGTAAACAACTGGTAATTCGAGAAGAATTGCCTCGGATCGGGAAACGTTGGATTTCTGAAGGGGTGGATTTACGTACGTTTTGGGGCTCGTTTCGGTCCTTTTTCGGTTCATATGCGAGGCTCCAGGTTCTTACTACCCTCGTTTTAAATAATTGCCCTTACAAATTTGCCAATGTCGTATGGGAAATCGTGTGGTTTTGTCATCAAATAAATTTTTTAATTTTTAACTTACCCTCAACTATACAGGGTGTTATTTAATAACATGCTAATTCTTAAGGGGGGATTCTTGGACCCATTTTAAGAAAAAAACTTCATATAAACCTATGTCCTAAACTTGTTAACATTTGAGATACGGGGTATTAAAGTTTTAAGAAAAAAAAAAACAATTTTTTACTGTCATTTTCATACCAATTTAAATATTTTTATGAAATTTGGTGTACGGCGTTTATGCATTAAAGAGCATTTTTTGACCCAAAAATCTTTTTTTTATGTCTAACAGTGGCGTCCCTACTGAACTCAGACTAGATATTTTTGAATAAAAAAGTGATACGCCACTGCTATCTCTTAAAATCAAAATTATTTTTCGAATTCTCGTTCAATTTAGAACAAATTCGATTTCTTGACTTTTTTTCGTACAACTCACCGTTTCGCTAAAAAAAATTAAATTCATTCATTTGCATCTCCCTGGACCTGGACGAATGACGACCAAAAACGATTTATCTAACTCTGAACAATAATTTATTTAAGCGGATAACTTTTAAACGTTGAAATTATGAAATTAAAGTAAAATAAAGAAATAATTTAAATCAGGTGTTGGAAATGTCCGCCTCCTGCAAAGTGGTATGAAAATGACAGTAAAAAATTATTTTTTTTCTTAAAACTTTAATACCCCGTATCTCAAAAGTTAAGAAGTTTAGGACATAGGTTTATATGAAGTTTTTTTCTTAAAATGGGTCCAAGAATCACCCCCTTAAGTATTAGCATGTAATTAAATAACACCCTGTAGAGGAAAAATACGTTCATATTTACCTTTTAATCGGTAATTCTACCTTAACAAAAAACTCTCTAATCGACTATTTCTTTTTAATTAAATTCAATTGAACTGCCGTTTGATGAAATCCATTACAAAAATTACAGATTGAAAAGTCGCAGCGCACTTCATAATATTCCAATCGCATAATTTTATGTTCCTCGAGCAACCGGGACTTTCAATTATAATTTTAAATTCGAATTCAAATAGGTATTACATTGCATTAAACTTTCATAAGTGGCTTAGGTGAATCGAATGATTTTTATCTATAAAACGATAATTCGGAAAGCGTGCATCATGTATTACCCAATACAAAGGGGTAAGCCTTATTATTCAAGTTTACTGTCTTTAAAATTTTTAGGTTTGTACCCGAAATCATCGAGTAAAGCGAGCTTGAATGCGTCGATGGCGACTACATGTTGCACCATAATTTTCACTGTAATGATATGCTGTGTAGGAGGTATAGGTCATTTAATAGCGTCTTTCAAAGGTAAATTAAACGAACGATTCCATAAAATCTAAGCACTATAAAATTATTATGCTATAAGGAAGTAAGAGCGCAGAAATGACGGAGGATTTGGCTGTAACAGTGGGCGGTATAGCATTTTTATTCTGCGCCCTTTTTTTCAAATTAAACTGGCTGAAATGGGCGGAATTCTTTCATTCGATCACCGATTTCAAAACGTACGGGAAACCCGAGGATTTTAACGCGGTCACGGATAGATCCAACTTCCTTTCTATGATTTACAGCATCTACATTTCGGGCGGTATGTGTGTAAGTCCACTTTCCACTCGAATTAACGCGATTTTCTCGATTTACTCCGTTGCAGGTGTACGCGGTTATCTCGATTTTCGAAACGAAATGCGTCAGAGACGAGCAGAACAACTTCTGCGGCACTTTAACGCAGATCAGGCTGCCCGTCGAGGGCGAAATTTCCCCGCTGGCGATAAAAATTATTTTTTTATGCCAGCTTTTAGTGTGCATTTGGGCCTGCGTTCAGACGGGAAACTTATTTTTTTTATCGCACGAATCATCCGAGTTTATCATATGCCATATAACTACCCTTAAAAAGCACATAATTGGAATATTCAATTGCGATGATGAGCTGTCCCGGAGGGAGCAAATTTTGTATTGCATCAGATACCACAATCAAATACTCAAGTAAGTCTAACTTATTATTTTATCCTTATATATTTGTGTACTTCATATTTTTTAGATGGGGCTATAATTTGAATAGTCTTACAAAGAGCACCTTGGGCCATATGTCTTTAATTGCGGCTATCGCATTGGGAATGATAGGAAATCAAATTTTGCACAAAGTAGGCAAAATAACATCAAATTTAAGCATCTTTAAAACTACTCTAATTGTTTCAGTACAAAATGTTCGGTGCTGCTATTTACCTCGGAGGGTACATTATGGCTATATTTCTCATATCGCATGCTGGTCAACGGTTGAGTGATGAGGTATTAATTGGGGAAACAAATTGGATTAAAAAATAATTGATTTTGCTTTTAGAGCATATCCATAGCCAAGACGATATTCGATTCTGAATGGACAAAAGCCAGCACCACTATGAGGAAAGATCTAACTTTCATGTTAGCAAGATCGCAAATACCGTTAATTATTAGTTGCTTGCCGTTGGGGAATTTCAATTACGCTTTGTTCGTAACTGTGAGTTTCACGTTTAAAAATTAAAGCAAATATTTTTTGTGTATTAATTACTATAAATCTTTTAGATGCTGAAGGCCTCTTACTCGTATCTAACGCTGTTAAAACAATCCACTTCGAACAAAGATGATTAATATTTTGTCAAATATAAATCGTTGCTTGACTAATAAACGTTTCACTACAAAATCATGCTTTATTTATGACCTAAGTTTCACCAAAATTTTCTAAATTAACATTATATGCTTGAACATCTACTTATAGATACATATTACAGAATGTGTATTATTTTAAATTTCTGGCTCCTATTAAACACAAATTAGTCCAAATTATGCTCATAATTGACTATTATAGAAATAGAACATTACGATATTCCATTGTATAGATTTTTTCATTTTTACCATGTAGGTACTGAAATTAAATACTGAAATTGAAATCCCATTAGTGCATAATTTATTTTGAATAAAATTGGTACCTTTTATTCTAATGTAATTACCAATTGTTAACCAATTTTCATAATTAAAGACTAAAAAATTGCAATGCATTCATAATATTCCAAACATACAATTTAATATTCCACGAGTGGCCGAACCTTTTGATTTAAACTAATGTCTAAATTCAAAAATACAATTTACATTAATAATTCACAGAGAACGAGCGAATAAATAGGATGATTTTTTTGATATTAAAACAATAAATCCGGCATCGCGAGGCAACATGTATTACCCAATAACGAAAAATCAACCTTACTATTCAACTTTGCTATCGTTAAGTTTATTGGGCTTGTACCCCAGATCATCAACCCCAGCAGATTTGAACGTTTCACTGGCAGCTACCGTTGGCACCATCATTTTCGGTTTAATGGTTTGTAATATCGGAGGTATAGGCCATTTAATTGTATCTTTCAAAGGTAAACTAAATAACGAGCCTCGTAAACCAGAAGCTAAAGCGAATTTTCTTTATGCAAACAGGAAATAAAGGCGCGGAAATGACCGAGGATTTGGCCGTGGCGGTAGGCGGCCTGGGCTTTTTATTATGCGCCACTTTTTTCAAAATAAAATGGAGGAAATGGGCGGAATTCTGCCAGTCGATAACCGATTTCGAGAACTACGGCCGACCCGAAGATTTTAATAAAGTCAAAGATAGATGCAACCTCTTTTCTTTGATGTATAGCTTCTATATATCTGGAGGGATGTGCGTAAGTCACCTTCCGCATAAATTTGAATACGTTCACCGCCTCGCTCCCTCGCAGGTATACGCGGTTATCTCGATTTTCGAAACGAAATGCGACGAAGACGAGCAAAACAACTTCTGCGGCACGCTAACCCAAATTAGGCTACCCATAGAAGGGGAAATATCGCCGCTTACAATCAAAGCTATTTTTGCCTTTCAACTTCTCGTTTGCATTTGGGCGTGCGTCGGAGCCGGAAACCTGTTTTTCCTCTCCTACGAGTCCTCCGAGTTTCTCATATGCCACATAAATTGGCTCAAACGAAACATAATAGGGATTTTCAACGACGACGACGAGCCATCGAGGAAAGGACAACTTAGATTTTGCATCCAATACCACAATCAAATATTGGAGTATGTTGCATTTTCATACCTCTCTAAAGATACAATAGAATCTATTTTTTTATGTTTCAGTTGGGGTGATAATTTAAATCAACTCACTAAAAGCACCTTAGGTCATATGTCTTTGATTGCAGCTATTGTAATGGGAATGATAGGAAATCAAATAATTCAGAAAGTAAACATTTCAACGAAATGAATACAGTGAGAATTAAATTAATCGTTTTTTTAAGTACAAAATGTTTGGAGCTGCGATTTATCTGGGAGGATACATTATGTCCATATTTCTGTTATCGCACGCAGGCCAGAGATTATGCGATGAGGTATTAATAAAAATGCTCTAAGGCCTATAAATCGGGATCGGAAAAAACAGAATTTATTCGCTTTGCTGTTTCAGAGCTTATCCATATCCGAGGCGGTATTTGATTCGAAATGGAATAAAGCGAGCAACGAAATGAGAAAGGACCTAGCTTTCATGATAGCCAGATCGCACGAGCCATTAATAATCAGCTCCTTGCCTTTGGGTACTTTTAATTACGATTTATTCGTAACGGTGAGTACATAAAAATAATTACGCGTTTCACTTTGAGCGCGATTTTGTTACAGATGTTAAAGGCCTCTTACTCGTATCTAACTCTGCTGCAGCAATCCACATCGAACGATGAAGAATAAACTCTAGCACGCACATATTTCAGGTTTTATCGAGTTTAGTACGAATATAATAAATTACTGTTTGCTCTATTCAACTGCGATAGCTGTTTGGAAGTTTTCTTCGATATCTTATTCAAACAAATGTACTCCGTCCCGTCCCGAAGCGGCGCTAAATCGACCGCCCGCCTCTTTCGAATAATTTAATTCCTCGCCGCATAATAAACGCATTACCATTTCCCCCACCGACATTTTTTCACATGTTATTAAGGCTAAGCACCCGAAACGAGAAAACTTTCGGACAATAAAAGTCAAACAAAGCATCCCTTTCGAGGTTAGTCCGCATTTTATGTGGAAGCACCTTAAAAATTTTCGCTACACTATGGCGCTTTAGCGTTAGACCCGATATGCTCCGGCGGGTCCTGCGAGGAGGAAAAGTTTTTATGACACTTTCCCTTGTAAAACTCGGGCAGGTACAATTTCCTCCGGTGCAATTTCCGCCGGCTGCGAATCGGCGAGCGTCGATTAGGCTATGAATATTTGATAATTTAGCGATAACGGGTGCAAGTGGCTCCCTAAACAATCACCCTTGCATGACGATTGTTCAATTCGACGATTTTTATCCTCCTTGTGCTTGACTTAGAGCTAATAACATGGTCCATTGGTACAAATATTGATGCGATATAAATCAATCAGGGCGAGCTAGGGCGCCCGTTGGACCGTTGTTAAATCCGCTTGGGCTACACCAGCAGTTAGCTGTTGTATTTAATTTTCCGCCGGGAATTTTATTAGCAGTCATTTATCTTTATTTCCTGCGAAAGGAGGTACACAGCGGAACTCGTTTCATTCTCCAAATGGACTTTCAGATTACCAGACCGGCGGAAAATAATCATAACGGGAAATTCGCGGCTAATGAGAGCTGTTTCTGGACACTTCAACGTCGTCGAGTTAAGTAAATGTTTGCCCCGTGTAATTTTTTCCCTGCGGGTCGGTGGAAAAAACCTCATTCCTCCCCGAGGGCCCATTCAAATCATATCTGAATAACACTCTAGGATACGCGTTTATTGTTTAGAGACTCTTTTAACAATGGTTTTGTTAGTGTTTATTGTTCGTCGGGCGTCGGTGTTGTCGCCGGGCGAAGCGAGAAGGGGACTTCCGAAACGACGAGATTTATATATTGTCAGCGTAAACTTCGAGAAAGAAATTCGAGTCGAATCTGAGGTTAATGGTATACAAATAGAAGCGAAAATTTACGAGTTTCGATTATAATTTCCCGATTGTTTGTTCTTCAGACTCTTTCGCCCGAGACGCTGCCAATTAAAATTTAATTAGCCGTATTTCTATAATTGAATTATCGGCCGTTTCGGTGCGTTTATGCGCAACGGAATCTAGTAAATATTGGCGAACTAATAGGATGTATAATTAGAGTTCGCAGTTAACGACAGTAACATTAGTCAGGATCGCGAGCAATACTCAACAATATCGTTAATGTTGGTATCAATTAAGCTCCTTGTTAATCCGATATTGCCAACAAATTGCCCGTTTGACTTCATGTATAAACTTGCAATGAAAATAGCACATTTGTATCTAGCGAAAAGATCAGTCAATAAGACAAATTTCCCTGCAATTTTTATCATCTTTTTAGGAGAATATAATTATTAATCAACAAAATTTCGCACTTATTAAATCCCCAAGGATTATTAACGATACCTAATAATCCTTAGACATAAACAGTTTTCAACTGGAATTAATAAACACCACCTAAATTTCCACTCCCAGTTCCAGTCCTAACCCATTCACGTATAAACTCTCGCAAGATGAAGCTCCCCATGCCTAAGATTTCCATCCAACTTCTTAACTCCTTTATAAAGGGTGTTCGAAAAATGTATCTTGGAAACTCTACATTTCCGGGCCCATAGAAACCTTTTTTCATACTTTTTGACATGGACTCACCCTCTAAAATATCTCCGTCTACTTTTCGAACGCCGTGTATAACATTGAATGAGATTATCTTTCTTAATTAATCATTCATTATTTTGTCGATTGTAATTTTATGGTAAGTTCGGTCGTATCGCGCGAGTCGAGCGACTGCAATTGCTGTGCAGGACCGCATTTCTTTTTTTACATTTTTGATAAAAAATTTTCCTTACGGTTTTGATTAAATAATCACATAATTTCCTACGGTATTGGTCAATTGGTCCCCGCGGTCATTTTTGTCAGCGGGGTTCCATAATCCTACAGGTCGATTGGTCCCCAGTTTCAAAATTTAATGGGCTAATTGGTCCCCGTGGTCAAAATATTCCTAATCCGATTAGATAAGATTTTACATTGCATGAATAACTATCATTTGGCTAACATCTTCTGGTGTACTTACATAGCTGAGAGAATTTGGACAAAATGCAGCTTTTAGTGTTAAAAAATATTTAATATCTAAGCATTAGTAATTTAAAATATATACAATTGGTACAATATATATTAAAAGAAAAATTCTGTACAAAAAAAGAATTATTTTAATTTTAATACACGAACGGATTTCAAATAAATAGTTGGCAAAATGGGAAACTTTATTATTAATTTTACGAAATAGTTATTCTTCACAAAAAGTTCTGCATGATCTAAAATCCAAGATGCAACCATCAAAAATCAAATTTTATCAATCTTATACGAGGTATGTCAAAAAATGTGAATTTTGCTCAAGAGTAAAGTACCTTCATATTTTACAATATCGAAATTTGTTATTATGTAAAGTACACCTAATTTCCTAAAAGTATACTGAAAGGGATGGGATTTTCCCTATATTGTAATAGAAAAAAAAGACAGAAGTCAAAAAATTTCCCCTAATCATAAAATCCTCATTAAATTGTACTACGAAATGAAAATACATAATGGAAATTTGCCAGAGAATTTTGAAATTATAAATATTCCCATCGGTCCTTCCTAGAAACCCTTAATCCGGTATTGGGGACCAATTGCCTGATAGCTTTCGAGTCGAAAAAGGATTATATTTGGGTAAATTTGACCGCGGGGACCAATTGAACTCCACCCATTCCCTAAGATGACCCGTTGCCACTTCATCATTAAAAATTGTACCCCAAATTCAGAAACACCCCGTATTAAGATAAACCCTCGAAGGAATATTTTATCAGGACCTACTTGTCACAAAAAACGCGTCAATAAAAAAAATGTAAAATTCAAAGTGGAAATTTGCGTTCGATAATTTCGTACACTTATTCTTCTGTTATCGAACCAGTCGCCAGATATTAAACATCTCCCTTTCCGCGTCGCTGGTAAACGTGTATTTAAATTCGACTCCGGGCGCTGGAGTTTTCCGCGCTTCCACCGCTCCAATCGTTATAGTATCAATCAAAAGAATATCAGGGATATTGTGGAAATTGAGAGGAGTTCTTCGCCTGTCCCTAATTTTATTTTCAAAAGCTCCCGAAAGATGATTGATTTTTTATACGCACTTCGCGCGGAAAATCTCCGGCGAGTGTTTTCTCCTCGTCTGCTCGCAGGCTCGATTAAATTAGATGAGGCGATAATAGAGGAATTATTTTGTTGCGAGCAATAATGCGCCGCGAAAATGCGACACCTGATCTCGCCGCCGAACTTTCCCGGCCGCAAACTTAATTTTTGTCGAAAAAAAAGTTTTCCCGTTTGGTATGCAGGCCGAGCGACATCGGAGTTTTCTGGGAAAGAATGCCCGCGAGTATTTGCGGAAAACTTTTCGACTCCTGCCGGAAACAAAGCCCGCGAATAATTGGTAATAATCGCACGTATCGGCGTAATGTATATTATTCGAAACGTAATAATGAATACCTATAATGCGGGATTGCCAGATAATTAAGTAACTTTCCGGTTTTTTCTGTACTTATAGCTAGATTTATACGCGAACAAAAGCTATGGACTGGTCCGTTGGAATAAAACCGCAAAAAGTTCCCAACTTTGTCCCGTTACAAAGGAAATATTGCCGCGCGAAAGTTTTTTTCTATTGTTCGAAATTATGTTCGCTTTGTATGTGTATTAGAGAATTGTTAGGAATAACTAAAGCTCCGGCTATTTCGTACTTTTTTAACGACAATCGAACCCGAATTAATTAAACTAAAATTCGCGCTCGGTCCTTTAGAAAAACATCTGCATTGTAGCTAAAACTGACCCGGAATAACGAGCGTCTCCATCCGACAGATCGAACTTTTCCAGTCGAATATAATTATTTGCCGAGCGGTGACCCGTTTCCAGATGTCCGGTTAGCGATTTAAAGACTTCAATTAAATCCGCAAACCGGCCGGAACGAGACTCCGGATCGATCCGTCTGTCCTGGACGAATATCTAATGCGTAAATAATTAAAGTCGACGGACCTTTTTGGGCCGATGCCAGAGCGACGCGATACAATTGCAGCCCGGAATCGCCTCGTCTAAACGTGTATGACAAGCTATAAAACTGCGGTAATGACGCAGAAAAACTTAACGACATCCAATCGCAATTTCGCGAGAAAACAAACTTGAATATTAAATCTCTCGCTCGTTACGCGTTAATGAAATGGTTTCGGATTAATAGGCCAGCGGAGCATAAAAACTACTGCAGAATTACAATAATTTCGCAATAAGGAACAAAGCTTGTTAGGAGACAATGTGGATTATCCCCTCGGGAAAGTTGTAAGTTTCCTTTGAAGTCTATAAGCTTTAGCATCGAAATCGGTCGATGTTTAAAAAACGGGTTGGAGTAGGGCGAATATGATGATGGTAACGACGATGATGAATGAGCAAAATGGCATGCCTAATGAAGTTCGAGTCGAAACTCCAAGTTAGGAGGCTTAAACTGCGAAAATTACTCGGAGTAGTGCGGGAATTTTGATGTGTGAATGAAAGTTGATTGAATAATACGAAAATAAATCGATAGCTACATCATCATTTCGTCCCATTTTAACCCCGGTTTTATTTCAGGGACATTGTAAATTCACTTCCTCTCGACAAAGGAAACTCATCAATCAATTTATTAAAAAGAGTTTTAAAAATTTCACGTAAAATTGCTACCGCCCATTCAACGGCTCGAGATTCATGATTAATTCAAATTTCATTTGATTAGGGAATGTTGACTGAATGAATAAAAGGGGCAAGGGCTGTATTTCAGCGATTTAGTAAAAATTCGCTAATAATTACAATTTACTCATTAAGCGGAATTTGCGGTATTAATTGGAAAGGGTTTATAATACAGTGAATAATAGATACAAAATAATGAGTTTTAATTGTTATCATTTATTCAAAAGCAGAGGTGAATTAATAATTAATAAAGCGAATATCTTTGGCTAAGACTTGAATATAAAGTCAAGAAAGTTATTCTTGTGTGGTTTCTTGAAGTATCTAAACCATTCGAATACGCTCCTGCGAAAATCGAGTCCGAATATCGGGCGAAGTGGAGCTTTTCTTAACGAGTTTCTGATTAAGAAAGAAGAAATATGCTAATTGAAACAAAACACTCCTCACCTCATTAACGGCTACTTGTTTGATGAGGAACTGGAAAGTAGAGTTTTCGCGTTTCCTTCTTTATGAATAAAAGAAAGGACGCTCGAAAAAAAGCTGAAAAAACATAGATTTCCGGTTCGAGATAATCGCTTTAAAGCTCAGGGTAATTAAGGAACACTCCAATGAGGTTTCCAGGTTCATTATACATATATAGATACTCTTCTTACCCTCCATTTGAAATAAAAGAAATTTTTATATTAGATACTAAAATTGTATGTAATGAATACATGTGTAAAAGAAACTATCACATAGAATGGAGACCACGACTTTTTTTTTAATTTTTTTTTCAAAACCGTGTGTTCTAAGAAGGTGCGTAATGAAATTTTTATTTTTTTCTGTGGCCAAATAAGGCCGCAATTATTTTTTCAAGTTTGAAAAACGTCACACAATCGTCATACACTCTGCTCCAATTAAAGCGAGAGTTTCAAAGAGAAGTCACATTTAGCAAGTTTGCCACGTTTCCTATTACTCTTCTTTACTCCACAAAATGTGCGTTTTTTGTATATTTATTGCAATAAACATTTTCTGATTTATCCGTTTCTTCCATTATCTAATGGATAATTCGATATATTAATATAGAAATAACATCTTCATCTGTATAAATTGTAAACGATTTTCGTGTTAAAAACACAAATAATGGTTCTGAAAAATTTATTTGGCAACATTCTTGTCAACTTCAATATTATCAGTAAAGTGTTTTGTGCCGAACTGCAATTCGTGTAATTTGTTTTGTGCATTATTCAGAAAAATCTGACAAATGACAGTTTGATTTTTGTTTGTTTGTCTATTCTTTGTTACTGCGTTCGAAAATTCATACTATTTACTATACAACAAGACGTGAGTGGTTTATGATTGGTTGATAAGGTATGAGTCAAAACCCGAAATTTTTAAATTTCGAAGGGCTATATCTTTTTAATTATAACACATTTTGAGCAACTGAAAACGGTTTTGAGCTCTAATAAATCATTTCTAATCGTATCTTTTGCCGAAATCTGTGTATCTCACATCGTGGTCTTCTCCATTACAAACGAGAGCGCTTACGCGTGACAAAGCAAGTGTTTGGGCCGTCTATCAAGTTGTTGCATGCATTTGTAACGAGAACAATATGACGAAACAATGTTTAAGGAAAGGCGCTGACTCTGTTTCCGAATGTAATACGCATACATTCATACGATACGATGGTGCAGAATTACGTAGGGCGTAATGGCCGGTCACTGAGCTTCGGGGTGCAATGAAAAGCAAACGACGTTAGAGAGAACTGACGGGTATCGGAGTGGCTGGGGCACTCTTCGCGTTTCTGGCAACATTCCGCAAATTGTATGCTGTGTTAACGTTTCTAATTAGGATAAACAGTATTAGGGAAGATAAGTTTCGCCCTGAAAAAATTTACTTAACGTTTAACCAAGTTGTTTTGAAGCACAAAGGATGAGCTTTTTTGACCTGTGTGAACTTAGCACCCCCACCATCAATAAAATTAAAAATTCATACATCAAAATTTAGTGCTTTTTTAGTGCTAATTTAGTGCCCAATTACTAATTTTAGTGCTCAACTGGTTAAGCAGAAAATGGAGAAGACCACGACTTTTTTTTTCAAAACCGTGTGTTCTAAGAAGGCGCGTAATGAAATTTTTATTTTTTTCTGTGGCAAAATAAGGCCGCAATTAATTTTTAAAGTTTGAAAAACGTCACACAATCGTCATACACTCTGCTCCAATCAAAGCGAGAGCTTCAAAGAGAAGTCACATTTAGCAAGTTTGCCACGTTTCCTATTACTCTTCTTTAGTCCGCAAAATGTGCGTTTTTTGTATATTTATTGCAATAAACATTTTCTGATTTATCCATTTCTTCCATTACCTAATGGATAATTCGATATATTAATATAGAAATAACATCTTCATCTGTATAAATTGTAACCGATTTTCGTGTTAAAAACACAAATAGTGGTCCTGAAAAATGTATTTGGCAACATCCTTGTCAACGTCAATATTATCAGTAAAGTGTTTTGTGCCGAACTGCAATTCGTGTAATTTGTTTTGTGCATTTTTCAGAAAAATCTGACAAATGACAGTTTGATTTTTGTTCGTTTGTCTATTCTTTGTTACTGCGTTCGAAAATTCATACTATTTACTATACAACAAGACGTGAGTGGTTTATGATTGGTTGATAAGGTATGAGTCAAAACCCGAAATTTTTAAATTTCAAAGGGCTATATCTTTTTAATTATAACACATTTTGAGCAACTGAAAACGGTTTTGAGATCTAATAAATCATTTCTAATCGTATATTTTGCCGAAATCCGCGTATCTCACATCGTGGTCTTCTCCATTGCGATTGAATGTGGCGGTGCTAGTTTATCAAATATCTTTAAGAAAAATACCTTAAATTAAAATCTGGTTAGTGCATTCGAAAGTACTAAAAAAGCACTAAATTCCGGTGTAATGTTTTTTAATTTTGTTCAAATATTTAAATGTGGGGGTACTAGCTTTTTATAAATTTAGCACCGCCACTTTCAATCGCAATTTTCTGCTTAACCAGTTGAGCACTAAAATTAGTAATTGGGCACTAAATTAGCACTAAAAAAGCACTAAATTTTGATGTAGGAATTTTTAATTTTATTGATGCTGGGGTGCTAAGTTCACACAGGTGCTTTTTTGTGAAGAAACACACTAGGGGTGAAATTGAATTCGATAATAATCATCTATTGTCTACGCGCAATAATAAGTTATAGATCACTGCAAGTTCAGGAATAGTTAATAATTCAAAACTTCCTCTACAGTATGTCCTAAATTATAGGATTCCATTTGAGTTGCGGCTTTTGCTTACGCTAAAACCCTCATTCCCCATAACCCCCACCGCAATAAATTTCCTTGCTGGTATATCAACAAATTCGCAACCCTTTGATCCCAATAATAAAGCGCCATAAATCGCTGGGGCGCCGCAAAAACAAAAATTACACAAATAATTCAGTAAAATAATATAAAAAACAAGCTTAAATTCTGCCATGAAAAAAAACCTTTCATAAAGCAAAGCCATGTTGTTATAAAATAATATGGGGCTCTACAAATACAAAAATTACACAAAAAAATCACTAAAATACTATAAAAAACAAGCTTATCAAAACATGAAATCTTCCATGAATAAAATCCTTTGATATAGCAGACCCAATGCTGCCATAAAATAATAGATATAGTGCTCCACAAATACAAAAATTATACAAAAAAAATCACTAAATACTATAAAAAAACTAGCTTGTCAGAACATGAAATTCTTCCACGAAAAAGCAGCGCTGCTATAAAACAATTCATGCAACAACAATAAGCTGAAATTTCGCCTAGCGCTCAATAAAAAAGTAGGTAATAAAGATTCATCTAATTACAACAACATTGAAAGCGGTTTTATTGCATTCCTCCCGACGATTCCTGGCAGTTTTTTTCGGGGCGCGTTCCGCGGAAATATCGCGGAAACGTGACAGACTGTCATGAGGCGCTCGTAAACTTTTTAGTGCTCGCAAAAAATTATCCTGGAGAGTAAACACAAGATTTTTATCCTCGCCCGGAGACCGACCGAAAATCCGGGCCGAAGGAATCGAGCATTAAATCGAGCACTCTGACTATTAATCTACTAATTAGAACATCTAATTGTATTTGACGCTCGATGTGAAAGGTTGTAAAACGTTTTGCGAAAATGCGCCGAGAGCGGCAATTTCCTGTATTAATTTTTCAGTAATTAAAAGTGCTTTAATATTACTAAATGCTTTTCCGCTTTCTTCTGATGCCAATGCAAAAAGTTCTAACTGGTATAGATTTTTCAATGTTAAAATTAAATAAATTTCGTTTGAAAAAATGATTAGGGTGAACTATATACCCTGTATAGAATCCTCGCAAATCGAATGATTACGAGAATTTCATGTTGTTGCACGTGTGGAATATAATAGAGACAGATTGGGGTTGTTTATGAAAATATAGGCCACAAAAAATTCTTCGTTGATTGCGAATAAGCTTTAAAGAAACTCCAGTTATTCAAATTTTTTTACCTCCCATCGGGCAAATTGTCCGTCACGCTGAGCAAGCATTTCGACGATTTTTATGAGTCTGTATAGAAGTTGATGCTTTTTTTGTAGCCTGTCGCAATAGATTGTTCCTTTTTCTGATGAAATTTACTTCTGCGGGCTTAAGTTAATAATTACCCACACGAAACTTTTTGTAATGCAGGATTCCTCCGTCGAAGGATCCATCTCCAGCTCTGCAATTCCGCAGGATGGAAAGTTACGTTGTCAAAGGTTAATGCGCACTACAAAAGCATCCTGCTGCATTTAACGTACGCCGGTATCAATTTCAAAACAACTTTCAATGCACCTTCACCGCGAGAAGCTCTCCTGATGCACAAAGGAATGCTTTCAAAAAACCCACATACTCATCCTTAAGTTACAACCTATTTATCCTTCAGCAGATAAGTTACACAAAACCTAACACCAATCCTTGACGTAATTCGTTAATGCTATATAGCATATAGTTCGTTCGATACGCGGGCGTCGTGACGCCATCGCCGGATTAGCGCGAAATTATTCGAGATAGGGACGAGCCGAGGCGATAATGAAAATTTTAAATTGCCCGTCGACTCTATACGTTGTACACGGCCCGCTTTCGCAATTAATTAGCCGGGCCGACAATGATACGTGAAGTCAGCAATTAATTAAAGCGGCGTTAGCAGGACGAAACGAAAGTAGCCGGGCTAACTCCGGGTTCCGGGTCCCCGTTCCGATGATTCTGTTGATATTCGAATCGCTGGGAATTAATGACGATGTGTGCTGACTAACGATCGCTGGCTAATTTAGCTGGATATAACTGAAATGAAGTTGCTAGAGCTGCGGCAGCAGGTATTTGAGAGTTAAGAAATTTGTTGTGGAAATAAAGGTTGAATATAAATGTTGGACCCAAATTTTCGTTAATAACTTGTTTATTTTCAATTCTACGACCAAAAGTTACATGAATAAAGTTGTAGAGGATTCAATTTGCAACAAAAAGGGTCTCCACAAATTTTCAGTGCGGCAAGTAGTTTGGTCGATATGACATAAAAACCATCCTTTTTCCAGAATGGCCGCGGGATAACCTACCCTCAAACTTAAATATAACTTCACATTAACTCCCTCTTCATAAAAAAAATTATACTCTAAAAAACGTACCACTAGCCCAAAAAAATTTAACATTTTAATGGATTATCTATTGGGGTTTCCCTTTATAAATAATAATGAGATAGTCCTGCTTAAATAAAAGTAATTGATTCTAGTAAATTCGATTTTTTAGAGCTGCCAGATAAAAACGCCGTAATTTTTTTATTTAGAAATAAAATAATTCGAATTAAGCGAGCTGCAGAGAACAGCAAAAATAACTCGGCAAAACGTGTTACCTAGATAGAAATTTTATCGGCCGATTCCTCGAGTTTTACGTCTAGGAGTCTAATTAGACGATTTGATGGACGGGACCATCATTCAGATTTTAGTGGCACTTTTCGTTGCCCGTTGTTTAATCAACTTAACAGCTTATGCTAAAACATAATAAAACCGTTACAACCTGACTCAAATGTTCCTGCTTTTATTATGTAATAAAAAATTGATCAGGCGACGGTGGCATGGAAGCGACCTAATAGGAGTAATTGGGAGATTAGATGCGATGTAATACAATAGATTAATTAATCCTATAAAAAGTTGCGTGTAACACACAAAATTATTGGTATAGATACGCGTGCAATAAAATGATATTTGTACCGCAAATTGGGAAATTATAGAAGCTGTCATGAATTGGGAATTTTAGGTATGGAGTGAATTAAAGTTTTGTATCACTGACAGGTAGCGATTATATCAACCGGTTGTTATTATGTAAAAGGCCCTTCGTCCGTTCCATACAATCCGAAATCCCTTATCAATCCTGCGATGCGATATCCTGCCGCTGTCCCTAACGTTCCCAATTTCATTTTTAGTAGGCGAGATACCATAAATATGTTCTCCTAAATAATCACACTCATTTACTTAAGAATATACTTTACAGTATGAAAATTAAAACATAACGAAAGTTTAGAGTGATGGGTAATTGTATAGAAAATAATTTCTTGTATACCGTGCCTACTACGTTTCGGGCATTTCCATTTTCTATGCGAATAAAAGTCTCCCTATGCTTCCTGTCCCAATTCTCTGAAGGGTCCGTTTTCATTTTTGGGACGTCCATCAGAGAGGCGATTTGTGTTTTTCCAACTCACTAAAATCCTTCGCACTTATGTATAAATAACAGTCGCGTTATACCCACATCCGACCTATATATTTAATCGCGTTGATATCCCCGTAAATATTAATAGCTTTACTTCAGTAACTCATCAAGGGGATATTTCATTACCCATTTAAAGCGTCGCAGAAACAAGCGGGCGTAAAATTAAAAAATAACACATAGGACGCAATACTGGCGAGCAGTATACGCGGTAATAATGGAAGTTGAGATTGGACATTTTTCTGTGGCGAATTCTCCCTGAAATATCGATTCGCAGTCGGCACGTGGAAGGAAAGAGGTAAGTTCGCTATTGACAAAAAAAACAGTCATCGGATTTCCGCGCGTGTATCTGCTGGTAAACAAATCAATCAACGCGTTATTGCTGAGTAGCTACTCCACGTCGCGAAACAAAACTCCCCAATGCATCGCTTTTTTCACTTTCGACCCGATGGAAATGTTTGATTTATGGCCGTGCCGCTGACAAGCGCCATTAAATATCCCGTACGCAGGTTAATCCGGATTAATATGTAAAATTTAAAGATCGCCTGTCCGTTCGCAATTTATATTCAGAAGCCTCCGAGCCGAGTGGAATTACCCCGAGCGCGTGGAGGTGGAAACGCTTAGCAACAGGTAGGTAAGTAACTGCTTTGCATTCATTACAGTTAGGTCCGATTAATACAATTAATTCTTTTTTCCAGCTAACCAATCTCGGTCGAAATCCGGCAATTTACCATATCTCCCTAATTAGCCGGACTACAAACCAGAAACGGGTGCGCCGGGTCGGGCCTGCGAAGGGTGTTATTTGGACGTCTAATGAACCTTACAACTTTAATGACAACGAGGGAGGCAATTATTCGACGCCCCGAGGTCTTCCGACCGAGTTACTAGTGGCCGCTCCATCCCGGACCCCAACCCCAAACCCGAATACTCAAATACAAATTCGAATTCCAGCAGCCGATGCCATGCGGGAGTTATACGCAACATCCATCCTTACTCGCGCAAAGATATCTTAAATTCGCGAATTAAAAAAGTTTACTTACTGGATGACGCCGAATTGGAGCTCGAACTGGTGGCGGAGGTTGACCGGTAATAGGGCGGCGATCCGGGTGGTTCCGCTTTGCCCAGAGGGGTGGAAGAGCCCATTCGACGGGTCACATCCGGTGCTGGACCGAACGGCCTTTCATCCTGAAACGAATCGCACCAATGAAGAGATAATTCAATTTGCCTAACCGCCAAGGCGCTGTTCAATACAATATGTTTCACAAAAAAAAATCTGTTTCATAGAACAGTTATAATCGCCTCAAAAGGGTCTAATGGTAAACTAAAACAGCTTTGTCAGATCTAGCCAAATTTCATTAAATCTATAGTCAATAAGTTTTATACTGTGTACATTATGGTTACATTATTTAATGGAGAAGACCACGATGTGATACATGCGGATTTCGGCAAAAGATACGATTAGAAATGATTTATTAGAGCTCAAAACCGTTTTCAGTTGCTCAAAACGTGTTATAATTAAAAAGATATAGCCCTTTAAAATTTAAAAATTTCTGGTTTTGACTCATACCTTATCAACCAATAATAAACCACTCACGTCTTGTTGTATAGTAAATAGTATGAATTTTCGAACGCAGTAACAAAGAATACACAAACGAACAAAAATCAAACTGTCATTTGTCAGATTTTTCTGAAAAATGCACAAAACAAATTACACGAATTGCAGTTCGGCACAAAACACTTTACTGATAATATGGAAGTTGACAAGATGTTGCCAAATAAATTTTTCAGGACCATTATTTGTGTTTTTAACACGAAAATCGGTTACAATTTATACAGATGAAGATGATATTTTTATATTAATACATCGAATTATCCATTAGGTAATGGAAGAAATGGATAAATCAGAAAATGTTTATTGCAATAAATATACAAAAAACGCACATTTTGCGGACTAAAGAAGAGTAATAGGAAACGTGGCAAACTTGCTAAATTTGACTTCTCTTTGCAACTCTCGCTTTGATTGGAGCAGAGTGTATGACGATTGTGTGACGTTTTTCAAACTTTAAAAATTAATTGCGGCCTTATTTAGCCACAGAAAAAAATAAAAATTTCATTACGCGCCTTCTTAGAACACACGGTTTTGAAAAAAAAATTAAAAAAAAAGTCGTGGTCTTCTCCATCCGCGTAATAAAAGCCGAAATTGGTTCAGTGGTTGCTAAGCAATTTCGAGAGGCATCGAACACAATGTGAAACAAATTGTCCACATAATGCGTCTTACAAAGGAGATAGCCCTTATGCAAATGCGCGCCGTAGAATTCCTGCAACGAAGCTATTTATTATTTTCGTGCTCCTCTTTTCAATTTTTACGGCGAAACTGTAACGAAAACTATTATTCATCTTTTGCGGGTGTGCACGGTGGTAGAGAGAGAGGGACGCGCCTCGGCAACTCTTTGAATAAATTTGAAATTCTAGAGTGAACTAACGACCGAACGATACACTGTTGCTGTAACAAATCGCGAGCTATGTTATGGCTATACACACAAACACACTCGCGTTTTATTGGCTTCGTATATCTTGAAATATAGACGCTAATAAATACACGGCTATATTCGAATGAAGCTTTGGGGATAATAAATTCGAACTGTTACTGTACGCCTATAACAATTGTAATATCTTAGATTTTTTTTATTAATATAGCTATAAGTATTAAACGATGTAAAAGAACAGTAAAAACGAAAGCAGCGTTTTCCAATGGATCGTAAAATCAAACCGCACCATTACCATCAAGTTAACATTTAATGAAGTTTTTAAACAAAATAAACGATCTTTTATGGGTTAGTGAAGCGTAAAACTGGAGCATTTAAGGGAGCTTTATGTACCCAGCGGTTGTAAAAATGGCGAACTAAATAAATTACCAACAATCGAAAGTTTGGCACCAATGTAAAGCCAATAAAGTTAATAATAATGAATCCCACGCGTGGTCGGCAGCCCCAATCTGCTTCTACGCAGCCGATTTTCGTCCGGAACATCTAATAAACCGAAAAAGACACGAGTAAAGATCGAACTTTCGCTTCCTAAAGAATATATTTCCTTTCAGGGTCCGACCCGACGTCCTTTTTTTATTGAAAAGCGGTCTAGATATGGGGCGAGAGCTCATTTTTCAAATTGATATTTCTGGTTCGCAACTGCCCCTAAACTGTCGCTTTCCCGACATTGTTTTCGATTAGGTGGGTTTCGCTTCGAAACAAGAAAATCTAATTTCGTCCCATTTCCATTTTACCCTACATTTCTTATAGTAGGTAATTTCATATAGTTCACAAAGTTCTAATAAGATGGGTGATTATAAAAATAACCGTGGATATACAGTGTGTCCACTTAAGTTCGCACCATATAGGAAACTTTTTTATTGCTATCATCTTTATTGCAATCATTAGATATTAAAAATTTTCAGTCGTATACGAGGTTTGTCAAAATATGTGATTTTTGCCCAATTGGGCAAACTTTGCCCTTTACTCTTAAGAGTAAAGTACCTTTATTTTTGAAAATGTCACAAATTATTATAAAGAAAAAATGTTTAGAATTAAAAATAACTTTCAAATATTCAATATTGTTTATTTATAAAAATATTTTTTTTACATTTTCTCTGTGAAAACTTTGGAAAGTGAAATGTGAAATCCGGAACTACTTTTAAATTAATTATGCAAAAAACTTTCAACATTTTCACAAAATTTTTTCGAGAAAAGAAAAAGAGAAAAAAAAATGTCGAAAAAAATATTTTTATAAATAAACAATATTGAATACCTATTTGAAAGTTATTTTTAATTCTAAACATTTTTTCTTTATAATAATTTTTGATATTTTCAAAAATAAAGGTACTTTACTCTTAAGAGTAAAGGGCAAAGTTTGCCCAATTGGGCAAAAATCACATTTTTTGACAAACCTCGTATACGACTGAAAATTTTTAATATATCTGATGGTTGTATTTTAGTTTTTACACAATGCAGAACTTTTATGAAGAATAACTTTTTTTCGTAATATTAACAAGATACCATATAAACTTACTTGGGATTCTTCAGAAAATACACCCATTACGGCAAAAAATCTCCTTCCGCATACATTCGAAATTCGCCCGGAATTCCACGACAAGTATATTTAACAATGGCGGTTCATAAATTACGTTACATCCCCATAGTATATCATTGGGCTTGTTTTATGTACTCCATTTGCGAGTCCTCAAATGAAACGGCGCCCATTAATAAATCTTATTTTGTATGGAAGAACAAGAAGCGCACGTAACAGACGCACATTCCTCCATTTTACTATTCATTTCTTCACCAATAATTTTTTATAGTTCATGCACAAAGCTCTGCGAGCACGCGGTATGTTTTTATAACTCCATTTGCAGCGAAAAGTAGAAAATAAGAAAAGTAGCAGCTACAGCAACAATGCTTATTTCGCCCCTAAATTCCCGGGGCACGTGCTAAATCCCGTTCCTTTTAATCCTTTTAAATCCCCATATGCAAAGTAGGCGCTACATTTATTTCGAATTCCGGAGTTCAGCGAATAATTTTTGTCCATTTTCGACTCCATCCGCGTATTAAGCTAAATAAATAAAAATAAAATAGGGGAGGCAGAGGGAAGCGGCGCTCGGAGCGTTCCCTTTTCCAGAGAAAAACTATCGAGTCACTCCGGTGAGTTATGAAAATTTTATTTAAGAAAATGATTTGCATTGTGCCCGAGAAAAATTCGGTTTTATTTCAAATGCGAGGTGTTCATTATTCATATCGCCTTTGTTTAGGGAATTTCTTTTGTGAAAAATTAGATCATATTCTAACTAACGTTATTTTTTTATGCTTATGTATCTTTCTAATGGATGAAGATGAGAGTTGAAATATAGTGCTTTCTCCGTGTTTCTTAGATATGTACTAGAATTTAAACTATATCTATCATTTGTGATCAAGTTTCCTTTAATTTCGCGAGTAAATTAGTTTCATGTATAATTTAAGGATTTATATAAATTCCAAATTAACTTTATAACATTTTATCAAGTTCGGAATCTCGAATTCGAAATTCGTTATAACTTAATTCCTGAAACAAGCTTCCGTTGCGCCGCCGAATTAACCGAAACAAAAAGAAGGGAAAGAGAAAACATTGAATAAAAAATAATTAATTAAAAGAAAATTCCTTTAAAGCTCGAATAACCCCGGAGCATTGTATTTTTTAGTAATTTAGACGCGGATAATGAAGTTTCAATTTTTTCGCGGTCGCTCTCCTCCTCATGTTTATTAATTTTACTCCGAAAATTCGACAAATTTCATCGTAATTTACATACCATTATTTTTATTTGCTAAATGCTTCACGTATGAACTGGGTATGTGTATCATACGACACTCAAATGTAAACTTCATGCGGCAGTTAATTTGGGTACTTAGGGTAAATGATATACACAATATGGCCGTTATAAATGGCTAAAGCACGGGTGAAGAGAGCGAGAGGAGGAGGCGATGATTCCGCAGAGCGCCGAGGACTGTTCCTATCTTATTGTCCCTGTGGGAACGCTTCGCTCTGAATAAAGACGAATTAATTGAGCCTGGATGGCACAAAGGACGGGCTTCCCGGTCCGATGAGGGATTTCGCGGAGATTCGACAGGTTTCTTCCACATTCCGCTTTGTGCCGGCTAGATAATTTCGATGCTATGCGAAGGGCAATTGCGAGATTGTTTCCCTTTATGCGAGGGGATTCCTGCCGGGCGGCTGGAATTGCCGCTAAACGTGAGAAAATCGACGCCGGAGAAGAAAATGACTTTTTCTTTTTGAACCTTGATAAATACCTAAATCGAATTGAGCGGTATTGAATGTTTGAAATTTTAACACCCAAGAGAGTACAAGGTAAACCGGCTGGAGAATGATTTTCACTGTGTGCTTGGAACGCTGCGAAAATTCGACTTCTTTTCGAGGAAATTCCATTCGGAGCCCTCGAGGGACGGATAAGGGGCGTACATAAACGCACTTCGATGCTTCCCATCGATTCCCGGAGCATTGTAAAGAAACAACTAATAAATTACGTAAAAGCGGCGTGATATAAAGTACAATCTCTCATTCGAGCCTCGGAAAAAAATCCATTAGATATATCGCTGCATCAAGAACCTTTTAATCTCGACGAAGAGAGTTCCCTTTTCCGAACGGCATCGACTAAATATGATTTATTTGTTTGCTTGTCACCTTTTAATGGATAGAGTGTGGTGATTTTTCTTTTCGTTTTGTGTTCACAGCGTCGGGAAGAGCGTGACAAGAAAATCAAACAACTGCAGAAAATTGGAATTCGCCCGCGCCGAGGCGCTTTACTTTTGCAACACATTCGCGGACGTAGGAGTTGCTCCGACTCGGATTTTTTTTCAGCAATTTAATAAGGAGAAAGTTATAACAAAACCGGATTAATTTTTCCTCCGATTCCATCATTAATTCATCCGGCCGGAGCTTTGGAAGTTTGCGAAAGGCGCTCGATTCCCGGCGGCCGTCACCGGAATAACTGGAAAATTTGGATGTGGGCTGGATAACGAAATCGATGATCCTGACGTGCCGCGTCAGCGACAACATGGGTCCGGAGATCGGCGTTTCGGAACCGCAAATTCACAATAATTCCGACCATATCATTAGGATGACAATGGTTTTTAATTGACTGATTCTGGCTCTCCATTCCCCCGATCGCCCTTTCGCCGTTTCCCCACTTCCCCCCAACAGGCGCATCCTCAGTTCGCATTAATACACCAAAAAGCGATATGAAGGGAGTTCAGTGCAACCAAAGTGACCTGAACGGCGTTCAACCAAACCGTTTAATTAAAAAAAAAATGAATGTTGAAAATGTGAAAAATTTTTCGACCTACCCTACCCTACTCTAAGGGTAAAAATTGGGTAAAAATTGGGCAAAAATTGGGTAAAAATTGGGTAAAAATTGGGTAAAAATTGGGTAAAAATTGGGTAAAAATTGGGTAAAAATTGGGGAAAAATTGGGTAAAAATTGGGTAAAAATTGGGTAACCCCTACCCTATCCGACGCATTCGTAAATTGACCTACCCTACCCTATCCGACTATTTCGTAAATTGTGGTAAAAATTGGGTAAAAATTGGGTAACCCTACCCTATCCGACGATTTCGTAAATTGTGGTAAAAATTGGGTAAAAATTGGGTTAGAATTGGGTAAAAATTGGGTAACCCTACCCTATCCGACGCTTTCGTAAATTGAACTACCCTACCCTATCCGACGCTTTCGTAAATTGTGGTCAAAATTGGTTAAAAAATATATGAAAAATATGAAAAATATGAAAAATATGAAAAATATGAAAAATATGAAAAATATGAAAAATATGAAAAATATGAAAAATATGAAAAATATGAAAAATATGAAAAATATGAAAAATATGAAAAATATGAAAAATATGAAAAATATGAAAAATATGAAAAATATGAAAAATATGAAAAATATGAAAAATATGAAAAATATGAAAAATATGAAAAATATGAAAAATATGAAAAATATGAAAAATATGAAAAATATGAAAAATATGAAAAATATGAAAAAAATGAAAAATATGAAAAATATGAAAAATATGAAAAATATGAAAAATATGAAAAATATGGATAGGATACCCTACCCTATCCAACGCTTTCGTAAATTGTGGTAAAAATTGGGTAAAAAATATGAAAAATATGAAAAATATGAAAAATATGAAAAATATGAAAAATATTAAAAAATTTTCGACCTACCCTACCCCACCCTAAGGGTAATAATTAGGTAAAACTTGGGTAAAAATTGGGTAAGAATTGGGTAAAAATTGGGTAAAAATTGGCTAAAAATTGGGTAAGAATTGGGTAAGAATTGGGTAAAAATTAAACGGTATAAATATTGATCTTGCACTCTGCACCAAAAACCAAAATGAACTCGGTTCAAAGTTGACTCGCAGTTTAACCAACGAGTTTAACCAACCAGTGAACCAACGTTCACCTGTAACATCTGCAACGGGGCTTAACCGAGAAAATGAAGTTTCGAAAACTAAATAGTTCCTGTTGCTAAGGGGAAAACTAAGAGATCTGTCTCTGATAGAACTTTCTCAAGACACATGGAGGGATTGGAGTTAAAAATCGAAATTAATTTAAAAACTTTGTTATTTATTAGTATAAGTTTTCTCATTAATACAGCGATGGGGCGCACGTCAAAAGTTGTTCATTCAGATTTATTTGAATGTAATCTGACAGGTGCGTTATAACTTCCCGTTGATGAATAAAACTGGGCAACATTGTAATCAACCTAGATGTACAGGGAGCATATTAGGGGTGTAAAATTAGGGAAATTGGAAATTTTACTCTTTTTATCGTTTGTACTTGTTTATCCAAATAAAGTGCTTATTAAAAAGGGGGTGAAACCAACCCACTCGTGCCGATCGTAATTAACTTTGCTCCCGTTTTGGAATTCTTCCGTTAGGTATCGAACATGCGAATTTTTTAATAATTTAAATTGTCCTTTTATTGCCAAGTCTCGTCCGAATAATAGGATTTTTCCATTAAAGTGCTGCAAAAGCTCTTTGATATCCGGAAAACAAAACGAAAATATCGGATATTGGAAGTTTTTTAACTTGGCTTTAAAACTCAAATACCTGCGAAAAAATATTATACGGAATGACGATGTTGCTCAGAAATTCAAAAATCAGGATCGCTTTGCCTTTTACCTTATCGCATCACAGGTCTTCCGGGATATATTTCTATATAGATACTTTGTAGAACAGACCCATGCATTGGCAAATATCTCCTATGCTGGATATCTTGTGGACAAAATATAACATCTATCAGGACGAAATTTCAAATTTATCTGATGTTTGCCACACAATCAATCCCAAAAAAAACCTACAATATCGAGATTCAGATCGAAAAATGTCTAGACTTTTTTCGCCCCGTCGCCAAAAAAAATGATTTCATTTGCAGGCTATCCATTGAGCGATTTCGTCCGACCGAATTGCCGACAACAATCGCTTTATGGAAGGGCATCTGCTGGAAATGGAAAAGGTGCCTCTAAACGTCTGCTACTCCTGCTCTTATCTCTTATAGGTAGCGGTTTGTCGCCTACCCGAGACATTTTTCTATTTCTTTCCAAGTCTACATCGTTCCTCACTCTCGCCTGATTAGCCCTGATTAGGCTTTTCCGAATGAAAAAAATATCCTTTTGTCCTGCTAATCAAATTACCGATGAGGTTGACGTTTGGTTTTATAATAGGGGTATTAACTCTTATAATAGAGAAGATCACGATGTGAGATAAGCGGATTTTGGCAAAAGATACGATTAGAAATGATTTATTAGAGCTCAAAACCGTTTTCAGTTGCTCAAAATGTGTTATAATTAAAAAGATATAGCCCTTTGAAATTTAAAAATTTCGGGTCTTGACTCATACCTTATCAACCAATCATAAACCACTCACGTCTTGTTGTATAGTAAATGGTATGAATTTTCGAACGCAGTAACAAAGAATACACAAACGAACTAAAATCAAACTGTCATTTGTCAGATTTTTCATGAAAAATGCACAAATCAAATTACACGAATTGCATTTCGGCACAAAACACTTTACTGATAATATTGAATTTGACAAGAATGTTGCCAAATACATTTTTCAGGACCATTATTTGTGTTTTTAACACGAAAATCGGTTACAATTTATACAGATGAAGATGTTATTTCTATATTAATATATCGAATTATCCATTAGGTAATGGAAGAAATGGATAAATCAGAAAATGTTTATTGCAATAAATATACAAAAAACGCACATTTTGCGGACTAAAGAAGAGTAATAGGAAACGTGGCAAACTTGCTAAATGTGACTTCTCTTTGAAACTCTCGCTTTGATTGGAGCAGAGTGTATGACGATTGTGTGACGTTTTTCAAACTTTAAAAATTAATTGCGCCCTTATTTGGCCACAGAAAAAAATAAAAATTTCGTTACGCGCCTTCTTAGAACACACGGTTTTGAAAAAAAAAATTAAAAAAAAAGTCGTGGTCTTCTCCATTGTAGAATATGTGATTATAATAGAGGTAATATAAAAGAGAAATTTTTTCCGTAACACATAGTATATTGGGCTTTTCTTTGTTAATGTGTATATAACATTTAAAAACCTCGTATAAAGACGAATGTAGGTATTGTGTGTGGAAGATGCAATAATGGAAGAACGAGTGGACGTTTTTAATTTCCTTGAATTCGATCCGTTTTATCTGTAATAATTCTTTTATGGGGGGGAAACGACGTGGCGATCCTTCGACCGCCACTTTTTGAGTTTCTCGTGGATCTGCTAATAAAACGACGGGCATAAAGACGTCTCGACATCTCCGACAAACGACAAAAGTCACCGAAATCAATTCGGAAAAATGGGAAATCAGCTTCCATTGAGGAGAACGTCCGACCGAAATCTCGACGAGTCGCCGACCCGTCCGCGTCGGTGAAAACTTTTATTGACAATAACGAAAAAGCTGATACTTTTTATCGAACGTAATATTGACGTTAAAATAGATGTTGGTCCGAGTTCGAATTTAAGTCCCGTTGTAAAAAGTTTCCCGAGAAAATCGTCGAATTATAGGGGAAAGTTTGCGAGTAAAAACCGAACTGGGCTCGTAACGCAAGTTGAAGTCGAATTCGTAATCCCACCTGATGACGCTAATTATTATTAGTTATTATTAGTTATTATCAAAACGCGGTATGGGAATCCCGTAATGTTCCTCCGACGTGCTATTAAAGATTTATTTTCCCAGCTAATTGCGTTTAAACAACGCGCACGGGATTCCTCCGACTAAATTAACCATACTCTGCTGGATGGAATTAATGTATTTACCTCTGAAATGTTTCACAATAAATCCACCTCGACCGGAATTTTTCTAATTAAATCAAAAACAACTACGGAGCAATTGCGTTTTAGCGGCGATTTTTCAATACACAATTTAATTATCAATTGTAATTTGCTTGGAGAGGCGTAATCGGTAAATATCGATTGCGGGATTAAACCGGACCCGAAGCTCCATTATCGTATGAAGTTTTAGCCGCAATGGTCTTGTTAAGTCCCCTGACACATCCCGAAATAAATCATTTATTCAATTAATACAACGCAAAAAATAAATTAACCTACTCCCACGTTTTAGGTATTTGCTTCTAGATGAACTTTCTTCCTTTTTGATCGTTTAATTCGAACAACCTTAACGTATCGATCCCGATGAAGCTGAAATTCAATGCACCGAGGATCGAACTCGTTAATTTATTAATAGATATTTACGAAGGCTTTGTGTGCGAGTTGCTGGCCGGATCGTTTTGGCTAGATGCAGTTCGTATGGAATTCGAATATTTTCACCAATCATGAATGGAATCATGGAGCAGCCGTAAGATAATAATGTCAAACGGAATGGAGAATTTAATATAATGCAAATCGATTTACATTTGAATATCCTTTATTAACAACAGTGGATTGGATTGGAAATATTATTTATAATAGATTTCGAGTCATACCTGTATGTAGTGCATCGATGGTAATATCGTGAGTGGAACTAATTGAGATATTTCAATTATGTAGGTATTATAATGTATTGTCTAGTGCTTTTGAGGGAAAATTTGGTTGTTTGAATTATGTGGAATTGGATGGTGAAAAGTGGAAAAATATTACATAATTCACTAAACGGGGAATGCATCTTATCCGGCGGAATGCTTGCAACTAAAAGGATCGTTGATCTGCGTAATTAGCCTTTTCCGAGCGTTTCCCCTGCAATTTTTCATGCATGAATGGTACAGTCTCCGCAGAAAAAAGTTATGTAATTACACCTTTGTCCGATTTTTCGTTCCCCGTCGAGGATATTTTTCATTTTGCGGGACGGAGTCTACAAAGAAAAACGCCCGGCCGGCATGACGACAAGCTTCAAAAACACCCGAAGTTACGTGCGCATTTTAAAACGTCTAACATTTAGATATTATTTATTGCAGGGGCAGTAAAAATTGTAAACACGGCTCTATTTCAATTTCGCGACCAGCAGAAGCATAAAATATTTCCCAACCAGAAGGGAAACCGTTGGCGTAAACCGATTTCCTTTTACAGCGTTTTTTTTCCGCGAAAAATCAAAAAAGCGAAACAAACCGCCCTTTGTATCGAATTTACCCTAATACATAAAATTCAGTCGGTCTAAAGCACGCGAATATATCAAGGGGAAATTTTTATTCCTTTTGTTTGATACACCTTTGTAAGTTTAACGCGCGGCGAATTCATCAAGTCGACTGTCAGAAGGGCGGGCTTTTATTACCCCAAACGTTATTCGTTTGTTCCAACAACCAGTTGATATATCCATCAGAGGGTGTAATAGGAGTCACACGTCGAGGACATTTTTTAGCTGTCACGATGCGTCCCCAATACCAATACGTTAACGCGCATGAGGGCCGGATCTTTACGTTTATATTTAGATTTTACCTTTTCCATTTATTTCACCCCACCAATCTCTCTAATTCGAAATGTTTATCGCAATTATCTCCACCCTAAAATCACTTCTATATAGAACATTCACTTTAATGTGGGATTGATGTCACAACATGAAATGTTACAGTTTTGAATATGTTATAATGGAGAAGACCACGATGTGAGATACGCGGATTTCGGCAAAAGATACGATTAGAAATGATTTATTAGAGCTCAAAATCGTTTTCAGTTGCTCAAAATGTGTTATAATTAAAAAGATATAGTCCTTTGAAATTTAAAAATTTCGGGTTTTGACTCATACCTTATCAACCAATCATAAACCACTCACGTCTTGTTGTATAGTAAATAGTATGAATTTTCGAACGCAGTAACAAAGAATACACAAACGAACAAAAATCAAACTGTCATTTGTCAGATTTTTCTGAAAAATGCACAAAACAAATTACACGAATTGCAGTTCGGCACAAAACACTTTACTGATAATATTGAATTTGACAAGAATGTTGCCAAATTAATTTTTCAGGACCATTATTTGTGTTTTTAACACGAAAATCGGTTACAATTTATACAGTTGAAGATGTTATTTCTATATTAATATATCGAATTATCCATTAGATAATGGAAGAAATGGATAAATCAGAAAATGTTTATTGCAATAAATATACAAAAAACGCACATTTTGCGGAGTAAAGAAGAGTAAAAGGAAACGTGGCAAACTTGCTAAATGTGACTTCTCTTTGAAACTCTCGCTTTGATTGGAGCAGAGTGTATGACGATTGTGTGACGTTTTTCAAACTTTAAAAATTAATTGCGGCCTTATTTGGCCACAGAAAAAAATAAAAATTTCATTACGCGCCTTCTTAGAACACACGGGTTTGAAAAAAAAAATAAAAAAAAAGTCGTGGTCTTCTCCATTGTACATTCGAGTTTTCTACATAGTATAAAAGCCCCAGAAGGTAGGGGTGAGCTATATACAATTTTTAATCCATTAAAATAAGGCCCTCCTCTGAGCTATATAAATTCCCCAGAGTCATCAATGCGACTTCGCAGGAAGCACAAAAAATTTCGGGGTATACCCCCAAGAGTTAAAATACCGTTGAAGCGCCCTTATAAAGCAATATAGCGTCTTGTTGCAAGTGATTTTTTTTGCCGGCCGAAACCCAACGCCGCGGCTAAACCAATTTGACTCTTCTTTAGCGCCCATCGCTCCGTAAAATCGACCTGCACGTCCGAAAGGGCAATTCGATTACGAGGCGGGGGCGAAAAAAGAAGGTCAACGGCACCGCGAGTAATTTATATATTCATTCGCGTACACATATTCATGAAGAATACATATTTCAAAAGATAAAGAGTCGCGTCGCGCCGGACTAAAAAACATCGGTGCCGCTCTAAATGCAAATTTCCTGCGAGCCCTGCCTGCACATGTATAGGTAGGCGATGTTTACGTTAATCTAGCAATGGCGTCGGGGTTTGTTGTTAGTGTAAATCAGTGTCGCAAACAAGAATTTTTTGAATAATGCATCAAAAATGATTAAAAAACCATTAAACCATTAAAAAGGCGCTTTATTGGTGGACTTTGTTTTAACTAAGTTCTTCTATGTAAAGTAATGTAATGTAACACAAATGTATGTACACTTAAAGCAAAAATTGCGGCAAGTCACTGTCTGCAAGTATTTGCGAGAGGTATTTCTTGTTTTGAAGAAATGTCGGAAGCGTATGCGAATATTCTTGCCATATAATCAGAGCAAGTAGAAGAAGTTAAAAAAACGGAGAAGACCACGACTTTTTTTTAATTTTTTTTTCAAACCCGTGTGTTCTAAGAAGGCGCGTAATGAAATTTTTATTTTTTTCTGTGGCCAAATAAGGCCGCAATTAATTTTTAAAGTTTGAAAAACGTCACACAATCGTCATACACTCTGCTCCAATCAAAGCGAGAGTTTCAAAGAGAAGTCACATTTAGCAAGTTTGCCACGTTTCCTATTACTCTTCTTTACTCCGCAAATTGTGCGTTTTTTGTATATTTATTGCAATAAACATTTTCTGATTTATCCATTTCTTCCATTACCTAATGGATAATTCGATGTATTAATATAGAAATAACATCTTCATCTGTATAAATTGTAACCGATTTTCGTGTTAAAAACACAAATAATGGTCCTGAAAAATTTATTTGGCAACATTCTTGTCAACGTCAATATTATCAGTAAAGTGTTTTGTGCCGAACTGCAATTCGTGTAATTTGTTTTGTGCATTTTTCAGAAAAATCTGACAAATGACAGTTTGATTTTTGTTCGTTTGTGAATTCTTTGTTACTGCGTTCGAAAATTCATACTATTTACTATACAACAAGACGTGAGTGGTTTATGATTGGTTGATAAGGTATGAGTCAAAACTCGAAATTTTTAAATTTCAAAGGGCTATATCTTTTTAATTATAACACATTTTGAGCAACTGAAAACGGTTTTGAGCTCTAATAAATCATTTCTAATCGTATCTTTTGCCGAAATCCGCCTATCTCCCATCGTGGTCTTCTCCATTAAGCTAAATTTTAAAACTCCGGGTTTGAGTAAAAATGTTATAACTACATTACATTTTACCAACGAAACAAAAGGCGTTATTGAAAAATAAACCAGAAACGTGCACTTTTCTCCCGGATTATAAAATATATCACCCATTATCCAAGGACGTTAGGATGTAAATTGTTGCTTTCGGGCGCCCCCGTTCTGTCTTTGCGCCGTTAAGTTGGCACCCCGCTCGCTACAAATAAAGCCATTTTAATTATGCACAAGGTATATCCATTTAGATAACAATTTGAATTGCAAATATTATTAATCCGGCTTATATCGAGAATCTTAGCCTGATACACTGTGTCCCAAGCTCGGAAATCCAAATATACATACATTGCTCGTCCTATTATAGCATTTACGGATTTCAGAATAGATCAAAAAAATTTATAAAAAGACCTTGTTGTATGTGCAATACATTTAGAAGTAATTAAATACGAACATAATTTTTATCATTAAAGTTTTAATAAGCTCCCTAATAATTTTTCGCATATATCATTAAAAAACTTCCAATAGAAGCAAATTACTCTAAATAATACTTAAATAGGCATTACTTAAGTACTAGATATAATTATCTTTCAGTAGAATCTGTTTAAATATATGTTGGGGACTCCTTGTATTTAGGAGAGATCCTTTAAGGAGTTATAAATAAATCAAGTGAGTCCTGGCCGGATTGTGCTTGTAACAAAAGCATCTATCAACAGTTTCAGTGCTTGATTGTTTGTTGGTTTAGTAGGAGTTTCGCCTCATAGGGTGGACGCGTTTTAATTATTTGAGCCGGGGATTAAGTGGAGAAAATTCGAATCAAAGTGCTGGAGAGGGATCGTTCTGGCACGAATTAAATTAAATGAAAAAAACGCGCTTCACTTATAACATTGTTGTTCATGCTAATTTTATCTTATTAAATCCCCGGATTAAATTAACTCGTCGAGTGTATGGGTAGGAAGCAAATTCGTTGAATCGATTCCTGAATCCCTGTCGCAGGTGATATGAATATTGTAAACATTATCACCTCATTTAAAGAGCCCTCAACCGTGATCAATTGCGTTGCCTGTTCTCCTGCTTGTCACCTACAATATACATAGTTACCTCTCTTGTTTTCCTCTAATATATCACCCGTGTAATTGTTTTTATGGAAGCAATTTGCACTGGATTAATTGCTGGCTGGAATACAACGTCTAAAAACTCCACTCATTTACGTTTAGAGATGGGAGTTTATGCGATATTAATTAGACGATTGTCGCTCTATTTCAGAGCAAATATTCTCCAAATCCAAAGGCGCTGTTCGAATAAGCGAATCTGCGAAAGTAGCTGTGCTAACAGAACATTAGTCACCGGCGAGCCGGGTTCCTTTGCGGATTTTTAAGGGCGCAATTCGATTCCATTATGCCCGAAAGTTATTATCATTGGTCGGCGGGAGTTTGGACTGCGCGAGGCCATTCGTCTAAATCAAAGAAAATTTATCGTCCGTTTGAAGCTCGGTTTCTTTTTCGCCGCCGATTTATTCCAGCCGGCATTTTTGAAACGGCTTCAAAACTAACGAAACTCCGACGATTAGCGAGCGGGAGATACGAGCCGCGTATCCAATCGGAAATAATCGGCCGATTTATAGATTTATCGTCGGAATTGCGTTAAATTCAAAGAGAATTTGTCATCGGCCTGCAACAATGGAAAACAACAATCGGATTAGTTTAAATTTATGGTTTATTTACCGCAAAATGTTTGCGTTAAAACATATTACGGATTGCAGTACAAAGCCCCCAGATACTATCAACGATAAAACTGATTATTATACTGATTTTATCAAATTTTTAGTATGATCTCAGGGAGAGGCCTGCCTTAATAGCATCCCTTTCATATAGCCATATTGCAGCATTAGCAACCTCCATTTAGGTTCCCTACATGGTTCATTAACACAACAATTTCTTGCATTATAGGTGTAAGCCGAAAATGTAACGCCATGCTGGTCATGGACGCGGGGTCACTATTAGCATTCCGGCCTGTCGCATCCATTTTGCAATTCTAATTATGTCAGATTTCAAAGTGGTGTCAACTTCGGCCCCAGTTACAGCCCGTAATCGAATCAAAGATTGCCCGGTTTGTTTGCAGAACGCTGCAGCACTATCGGACCGAGGCTTTTCGCTGGTATACAGTGCTGCGGCATCGGCTTTCCAGTTTAGATGTGCTCCTGCTGCATCGAAGCAAACTGACCGGTCTTGATACGGGCGTAATTGACTTTCAAATTGTTAGACTGTTAATTACGACCGAACGGAACCTGCTTGGCTGCGAGTCGATTCGATGGAATTGCTGTTTATTTGCTCTGATATCGGTAGATTCAATTATGCATCGCTGCAGGATTAGATGTGATTAATAAGGCCGAAAAGGTAGCTGGAACATTCGATGAAAAACATCAACAAGCGGTAAAGTTTCGTCTTATACAATTCGTGTAAACATTCTCTTCCAGCTTCCTGAATAAGCCGAAAGGGGAGAGTCGGGAAAGCAGCGCAGCAGGACCGAATTATCCCCGTGAAACATTAATTGTAGTTTTGAAGCGACTCTTCTAAAACTTTAATTCCACTTTAAAAACCTTCCTTGAACAAACTTTCCAAAACTTTCTGAAATAGATATAAAAACATCTATAATAACCTACAGGGATTAAAGATCTTATATGGTAAAGTTGACCAACGATCCAGATCAATATCCATATATAAATAGGTTATCCAAGTTAAGCAATGGAGAAGACTACGACTTTTTTAATTTTTTTTTTTTCAAAACCGTGTGTTCTGAGAAGGCGCCTAATGAAATTTTTATTTTTTTCTGTGGCCAATTAATTTTTAAAGTTTGAAAAACGTCACACAATCGTCATACACTCTGCTCCAATCAAAGCGAGAGTTGCAAAGAGAAGTCACATTTAGCAAGTTGGCCACGTTTCCTATTACTCTTCTTTACTCCGCAAATTGTGCGTTTTTTGTATATTTATTGCAATAAACATTTTCTGATTTATCCATTTCTTCCATTACCTAATGGAAAATTCGATATATTAATATAGAAATAACATCTTCATCTGTATAAATTGTAACCGATTTTCGTGTTAAAAACACAAATAATGGTCCTGAAAAATTTATTTGGCAACATTCTTGTCAACTTCAATATTAACTGTAAAGTGTTTTGTGCCGAACTGCAATTCGTGTAATTTGTTTTGTGCATTTTTCAGAAAAATCTGACAAATGACAGTTTGATTTTATGTTCGTTTGTGTATTCTTTGTTACTGCGTTCGAAAATTCATACTATTTACTATACAACAAGACGTGAGTGGTTTATGATTGGTTGATAAGGTATGAGTCAAAACCCCAAATTTTTAAATTTCGAAGGGCTTTGAATAATTTTTAGCAATCTTTGTGGGTTAAGAGGAAGCCGGCCCTGGATTTCGGCGGTTGGGCGAAAGTTTTTGGGAGCCAATGAATGCGAAATCGCTCACTAGAGTAAATATTTTACCTTCTGCTGCTAGTTGGCTATGAATATGCGATATTGAGGGCTGCGCAGCCACTGTACCCTTCGAGATATCATCCCGCCTCCGCGAATTTCTGTCGGAATTTCTTTGATAAACGACTGTCTTCGCGATATCTGATCGATCTTCGTCGGCGTCTAGATCGGTTGCTGTGGTTTTTCATCGGAATTTTGTTTACTGGTGATTGATTTATTGGTTGTAGATAAGGGGAAATGTTAGTTGGCGTGGTACCGATAGTTTGCGGGAAATTCCATTCAAATTTTACGAGTTATTCCGAAATAAATGTACAAATTGACGAATAATAAAGTTTTGCGTCCGGGCGAGAAGGTTTAAAGTTTTATTATGCAATATTTTCGGCGCGCAATGAGTATTTGTCGAATGAATAATGATGAAATGATAAAAAAATTATCCAGCATTGCTGGAGCTCATTTAATTTGGTCTCGTTTTCAATGGAATAGGACAAAATGTAATACACAATATTTCGCTCGTGAAATTATTGGATCAAATCCAGAAAACTCATTTAGCCGATATAATTTCGCGGAAATAGAAATTAATAAATATACTATATTGAATAAAGCGATCATTGCACACACTTTTATTCCCTTGGTATATATATTGACCGAAATTACGTTTACAACAAATTGGAAATTACTTTCAATAATAAAAATATATTTTTAATTTCGAGTGCAGTCACGCGAGCAAAAAACCCACGATATTAAATCCTCGACGAAGGCCCGTTGCGGGGCTTAGCGAAGGGATGAAAAACTTTTTCCGTATATTCCTTTCGGCCGCGGCTTTGTCGAGTTATAATTAGCCGCTGGAAAAAGAGAATTTTATCATCTTCTCCGGCAGGCATCGAATAACATGTCAGACATCCGCTATTGCTTTTCCACGGACAAATGGCGTACGCCGTTGCTTCGAATGCTCTTTGTGGAACCACCGACCGCAAAATCATCACATCAGTGGCGTCCGTTCGGAACCTTTCATCCCCATAATCCGCATACCAACAACATTTTCACTCAAACACCCAACTACAACAGCTAAACAATACCAACAGAATAAAGCAACTAGATCTGCGAGCGCATGTATTTGCATGCGAACAAACTTTTTGGTGTGCGCTAGATTAATTCAAATGGAATTGAACATCGATAGGTACACATCACAAAGTAGGAAAATGGAAAACTTCAAGGCGAACAGGCGACGCTGTTCAAGCCCGAAGTGATTGATCACGCACTGATGTGTTCAATATATCGCTTACGCCCAGAGAATTTTAGGAGAGTTCATGTATATACGGGGGGAAGAAGTCAACGGGGGCGGCTGTGGCAGCAGAAAAACGGAGGTGAGGTTAAGTTTTGAGGTCGCGATAAGCGCCACAGGGATTATACGGGATCGCACCAAAAAATTTATTACCTCCCTTAAATCCTCCACTATTCATTTAGTAATTTTATACACCCTCATACACTCCCTATTAATTCCCTTCGTTATTATTAAAGGCTGCTGATCTGGTTATTAATACGATCTTCAAAGAATCAATAGTTCTTCGAGTACAGGCAATTTGCTTGCGGGACGTCCTGTATATAAGGTTGTTCGGCTCCGGATTATTGAGTTATGTGTTAGTAGATAAACTTTCAACGTACTCGATTTGGAGTTAGTTATGCGATGGCGGGCATCGATTTAACTGAATATGAGATTGGGAGGATGAATAAGGATAATAATAAGGAGGAAAACGAGGAGTTTCTGCGAACAAAATGGATTCCCCTTCGTAAAAACAGGGAGTAATAGGAAGCGCTCTTCGCAAAGGGAAAACAAGTTTTTTTAATGTAATTTGCCGCATCGTTAGGTGGATTTGCCGGTGGAAATAATGTATAATATACATATAATAGTACAGGTAATTGTTCACACATTTATCACTTAAAGTTTATTATTTCTTATACCATTTTTTTATTATAAATATCTATCAAATAAGTTACAATTAAAGGAAAGGAATTAAAGGAAAGGAATTAAAGGAAAGGAATTAAAGGAAAGGAATTAAAGGAAAGGAATTAAAGGAAAGGAATTAAAGGAAAGGAATTAAAGGAAAGGAATTAAAGGAAAGGAATTAAAGGAAAGGAATTAAAGGAAAGGAATTAAAGGAAAGGAATTAAAGGAAAGGAATTAAAGGAAAGGAATTAAAGGAAAGGAATTAAAGGAAAGGAATTAAAGGAAAGGAATTAAAGGAAAGGAATTAAAGGAAAGGAATTAAAGGAAAGGAATTAAAGGAAAGGAATTAAAGGAAAGGAATTAAAGGAAAGGAATTAAAGGAAAGGAATTAAAGGAAAGGAATTAAAGGAAAGGAATTAAAGGAAAGGAATTAAAGGAAAGGAATTAAAGGAAAGGAATTAAAGGAAAGGAATTAAAGGAAAGGAATTAAAGGAAAGGAATTAAAGGAAAGGAATTAAAGGAAAGGAATTAAAGGAAAGGAATTAAAGGAAAGGAATTAAAGGAAAGGAATTAAAGGAAAGGAATTAAAGGAAAGGAATTAAAGGAAAGGAATTAAAGGAAAGGAATTAAAGGAAAGGAATTAAAGGAAAGGAATTAAAGGAAAGGAATTAAAGGAAAGGAATTAAAGGAAAGGAATTAAAGGAAAGGAATTAAAGGAAAGGAATTAAAGGAAAGGAATTAAAGGAAAGGAATTAAAGGAAAGGAATTAAAGGAAAGGAATTAAAGGAAAGGAATTAAAGGAAAGGAATTAAAGGAAAGGAATTAAAGGAAACTTTTTAATTGGACTCCAAGCAAATCCCTTCAAAAACGTACACACTGTATACAAAATTCCCGATATCGAGCACAAACAAAATACGAAAAACTTAAAACGAAGCAAATATAAAAATCTGTTCTCCCCGTGTTCAAATAGAGAATGGGTATTTGCTTATTCGGTTTTCGCGGATTCTATTTTATGTTTTGCGCTTGCACTGGCAGTGTCAGTGTGCAAAACGTTCTTTGATCTTCCAATGAAAATTCAAATAACTAGAGGGAGATTCGAATTGACTGCAAAATGTGAAACATAAATTGGCATTCATGAATAATAACCGATAGACTTTTTCCACCGGAATACTGACGATATAAAAATTAATTTAGTCGTTTTATAGATTAAATATCAAGTGGAATGAAAGGCCGAAGTAGATTTTTAAGATGGGAGATATTACCCTGTAGGATATATGAAATATGCACAGCACAAAAGGACGGATTATTGGTAGTAAAAAAATAAAGGATATCCTCATGCAAAAATATGCACTGACAAACAATGGGATGCAAATAGCTATAGAAATTATGAGAGGACTGGTTCAACTGCCAATTTTTTCATCGAACAACATCATGATTTGGATTCATCCAACGTTGTTCGCATTTAAAAAGCCTTTTACGTACTGATTGATTTAATTTCGAGACCAGCATACAGTAGAATGCGCATTTGTATACAACTTTATCAACATAATAAAACAGTAAAAAGTATATACTACATATGAGTTGCTTGTAGGTACACAAAATATAAATTCTATTTGCTAGTTAAGCTTTCGAAGCGCCTCGCGTCTCAACTTATTAGGCTAAATTATTTCCATACATATACATTATACAGACACACATATCTTCATCCGTTTTACGCCGTTCGCTCCATCCTCAAGGCTCCGGTAATGTCTTAATCCTCGCATACAGGAGAGACACAACGACGGTAAACCGCAACTATTCGTTGAATGTAGTGTGATGCGTGTAGCAAACACAAAGCCTATTATATTCTTTCCTTACGCAACATTAGCCTAGAACGGGAACCTTAGAGATTTAGCCTCGTGGAATTTTATTATACAGCTTAAAAACGCATTGTATTCGTATGTTTGCTGTTTTATTATGTATGTTTGCGTTATTTAATTACGGAGCATTGCGGGAATGCGAAATAGAAAGGTTTATAAGAGAGGAATCAGAAGCCAAATAAATGCTCCAGTGTTACTCAGCAGCAACAAAACTCGACGATGTAATTGGTTATTCAGCGAAGGCAAACAATGCTCACGGATGCTTGTATAATAATAATAAAAATTTGATTTCGAATGAAGAGAATCGCGCAGTAACGAACGCGAGCGCTAATTACGGAAATTTTCGAAAAATTAAGTGAATTGCGAAATTACAAAACGGAACGTAAACAAAGCCGCGGTCGAATCGTTTTTACTGTTAATAATTTTATCCGTAATTGCGATTTTAATTTAATTGCGCAGTTAATTATCATCAGAGATTGATTTTGACGAAATTGGAGTTTTATGTCGCTGGGATGGACTGATGAAATTACAGATAGATCGCATTGAAAACATACAATAAATCCCTCGTAAACCGACGTTGATCGAAAATTTACTATATCATCGGCAGTAAAAAGAAAGATCCGAATATGATTAGAAGTCGTAAATATCGTTTAATTTTACATTCGTTGATGGTAAACTCGTATAACATCGCTTGCAATTTGCACTGAACATTCGTAATATTATCCGGTGTTGGTCAATTGGTCCCCGCGGTCATTTTTGTCAGCAGGGTTCCATAATCCTACAGGTCGATTGTTCCCCAGTTTCAAAATTTAATGGGCTAATTGGTCCCCGCCGTCAAAATATTCCTAAATCCGATTAGATAAGATTTTACATTGCATGAATAACTCTCATTTGACATCTTCTGGTGTACTTACATAGCTAAGAGCATTTGGAAAAAATGAAGCTTTTAGTGTTAAAAAATATTTAATATCTTAGCATTAGTAATTTAAAATATATACAATTGGTACAATATATATTAAAAGAAAACTTCTGTCCAAAAAAGAATTATTTTAGTTTTAATATACGAACGGATTTCAAAAAATAGTTGGCGTCATATGGGAAACTTTATTATTAATTTTACGAAATAGTTATTCTTCACAAAAAGTTCTGCATGATCTAAAATCCAAGATGCAACCATCAAAAATCAAATGTTATCAATCTTATACGAGGTATGTCAAAAAATGTGAATTTTGCTCAAGACTAAAGTACCTTCATATTTTACAATATCGAAATTTGTTATTATGAAGAGTACACCTAATTTTCTAGAAGTATACTGGAAGGGATGGGATTTTCCCTATATTGAAATAGAAAAAAAAGACAGAAGTCAAAAAATTTCCCCTAATCATAAAATCCTCATTAAATTGTACTACGAAATGAAAATACATAATCGAAATTTGCCAGAGAATTTTGAAATTATAAATATTCCCATCGGTCCTTCCTAGAAACCCTTAATCCGGTATTGGGGACCAATTGACTGATAGCTTTCGAGTCGAAAAAGGATTATATTTGGGTAAATTTGACCGCGGGGACCAATTGAACTCCACCCATATTATCCACTGGTGAAAAAAACCTTCATTAATGTTTGATAATCAAAAAAATTTCCTGCACCGAAATAGTTGATAAATAAAATTCGAGCGCTGCAAACGAATCGTTCATTCATCAAATATGTTGACTAAAATCAAGCTCGCTGACGGTTCCCATGTACTGGTGAAAAGAGCCGAAAGTGCCGACGTATTAGCGAATTCGACATAATGAACTAACGGATATCCGTTAACAAGATTCAACTTCGGGCGCGTCGGAATAAATCAAATTTCATTATTCGCGTGCGAGTCAAGCGATTGTTTGCCTGCTCTCGCATCGCGAATGAAAACGTTACATTTGCGTTTTTCGCGGGAATTTATTATCGCAAATTCCGATCTCATAAAGTCGACTGCGTCCAATTAAAATTTCTACTATCGATTACATGGCTAGTTGAATTGAGCCGAACCTTTACATATAAATCTCCGAAACAGCTAAAAATAAATCCCCGCAAGTAGTGACGGTTTTCCGGCATCGAACGCCTCCCAAAAAAAATTCGCCTCTTCCAATAAACAAGCATTTACATAAAGTTAGTTACAGGAAGAAAACTACGCGCCGGTAGAGCTATATAACTCCCCATGTTTTATTACCATTACTTTAGTATCTACTATAAATTTACGAAGTATAACATCTAGAATAAATTATATTATTAGAGAAAATGACTCTATTAGTATTGAGCCTCGTTATGGAGAAGACCACGACTTTTTTTTATTTTATTTTTTCAAAACCGTGTGTTCTAAGTAAGCGCGTAAGGAAATTTTTATTTTTTTCTGTGGCCAAATAAGGCCGCAATTAATTTTTAAAGTTTGAAAAAAGTCACATAATCGTCATACACTCTGCTCCAATCAAAGCGAGAGTTGCAAAGAGAAGCCACATTTTGCAAGTTTGCCACGTTTCCTATTACTCTTCTTTAGTCCGCAAAATGTGCGTTTTTTGTATATTTATTGCAAAAAAACTTTTTCTGATTTATCCATTTCTTCCATTACCTAATGGATAATTCGATATATTAATATAGAAATAACATCTTCATCTGTATAAATTGTAACCGATTTTCGGGTTAAAAACACAAATAATGGTCCTGAAAAATTTATTTGGCAACATTCTTGTCAACGTTAATATTATCAGTAAAGTGTTTTGTGCCGAACTGCAATCCGTGTAATTTGTTTTGTGCATTTTTCAGAAAAATCTGACAAATGACAGTTTGATTTTTGTTCGTTTGTGTATTCTTTGTTACTGCGTTCGAAAATTCATACTATTTACTATACAACAAGACGTGAGTGGTTTATGATTGGTTGATAAGGTATGAGTCAAAACCCGAAATTTTTAAATTTCGAAGGGCTATAACTTTTTAATTATAACACATTTTGAGCAACTGAAAACGGTTTTGAGCTCTAATATATCATTTCTAATCGTATCTTTTGCCGAAATCCGCCTATCTCACATCGTGGTCTTCTCCATTGGGTGATATTTTACGATTACTTTCGAACTAAACTATTACTCTAAATATATCGAACAGGCTACTAATAGCTAAAAATTATGGATTGCTTTATAATGAGAACTTAATTAAAGTCGTGTCAAGTCAGAAATTTGCCCGGCATTCGAAGTAGATTCCGCGTCTTTCCAGTTAAAATTCCGGACCGGTCGTAATTAGAGTTGAACATCGAGTGACTGTATTCCGCTATTACTGATCCTGCAGATGGATAGGAGCGAATTGTTTCCTATTTATTGGACAATCGGGAAATTCATTTGTTGTGTATTCCCGTAAAAAAAGAGCGAGTTTGAGCGACAAATTTCTATGCGCTCGTTATTTGCCGTTCTAAGTGGAGGTTTCTCTAACGAGAACAATGCCGGCGCTCAGTTGGTTGTTTGGCGTGATAAAATGAAACCAAATAAACGCATTTGCATACCCGAAAGTTGCATATTGATGAAGTTGTAATTTATTTCCATGGCATAGTTATTTGGATGGAATGCGTTACATTATAGCGCAGGAATAGTATAGTTTTAACTATAACAAAGCTCGAATTAATCCTGTCGCGTTCATTATTTAACTCTGTCATACGTGCAATTAAAATTTTACATTTCTAATTACTCGTATGCGGATTCCGGAATAAGCTTTTACGCGACCGGCATTCTTCCGTCATTATTCCGATTCCCATTTTAAAATGAACCCGCTTTAAATATGCGAGGAGACCTCGAGCGCAAGGACAAACACGCCGAGCCCCAGCCCCTGCTAACAAATAAAGAACTGAACACAAATACGCACACACATGCTCGGGTACAAATACGCCAAACACACAAATGCGGCAACTGTGACGGAAGTCTCAAATTATATTTAGCTAAAGCCTTTTTGGATCTCGCACGGATTTCCCCGAAATGCCCAAACTAAATATATAAAGGAAAAGTAGGGAACAAATAAGGGCTGGGACCAGTGGCGACGTTTCGTAAAAAATTTAATTCCATCCCTCACATACCAATTCCAGAAACGATTTACGTGCAGATCTCCATCACACGCTTTTTTAAATTCAATTAAACATCTCCCTTATATTAAATTAGAACAAACTGGAGATGTAACAGTTAACACAATAGGTGTGTTCAGTATACCCACTCTATTAGTGAAGAAAAAGTTTTAGTTTTATAAAGCGAAAAAATCCCTTTAGAGCGTGACCGTGTGTGTTGGAGAACAAGCAAATGATGATAAAGTTCAACACGATAAACTCCACTTAAGGAGTTCGCGGCGGAACGCCCGGCCGGCGGGACATTCTTTTCGGGACATTAAAAGGGCTGAGGGTCCTATTTATCTATAAAACTTAAAGGGTAATTCGACCCCCTTCAACATTCGGCGAACTTTAAGTTCGATTCAGTTGGGGATAATTTGAAAATGTTTGTTTAAGTTTATGAGGAATTATTAATTGTCGGAGGAATTCGCTAAATAGTGGATGTCGGCAGAAGCGCAAAGTAATGTTGAATGGTTAATTAGGAGTTCCTCCTGTTAATCGAATTTTAAAGTAATTAATAGTGTAGCTGCGCTCTGAAATTCTAATAGTTCGGTAAGTACATACGTCTAATAATTCTTATGTCATGTTTTGAATAATTTAACTAGTAAATTTTACTACATAAAATAGAAAAGTAATTACTTTAATTACATCTAATCTAACGAGTATAAATATGAATAATGAAAGCAATCGTATAGTAATATTATCATCGATTCTCATATATCAAATAACGCGGTACTTTAATTCGTGATTAATTTCCAAATAAAGGTAATTTATTTCGTTTTAATAGAGCGTTATTTCTAACGGCCGTCGAGTTCCAATTTCCCTAACATTACGTGATTCAGATACACCATTATTTAGCAATAAACAAACAAGCCGACCGAGTGTTGTATCTGTTAATTTTCTAACCATGCCCGAGCAAAAGGACCCGTATAAATCAACTGATAAGGTTCATTAGCACCATCTATGGCGAGAAAACACCAGCAAAGGAAGTGAGACGTTTTGTAAACTATGGTTTTCCCAGCGTCGGTTTTTCATTCGCTCTGCGAGCTGAAATAAACGGGGCCCGCTTTCTGAAATGAACGCTGAATCAAATGCTCGAATGCAAATGTTCTAGTAAATTGAATCAGGTAATATTGTAGTTGTGTAATAAACTCTCGCGTTCGTTGAGGAAGACTTTTAAATTTACATCATCGAATGGAAACAATATAGGTATTGAGAACTAGGAACTTTCTTGATAAATTTATTAGTTGTTTTATCTCTTGATAAACTTATATAATTATCTTCTTTTTGTGCGACAAAGATTCGGAAAGTTTTCGAGATTTTTTCGAGTCGACGATTGTTTTATAATATTCTCCCTCTTAAAGATTTATATGTTTATAACTGCTTCCCCCATCGGATTCTTGGGAATTCAAAAGCGATTCCGTTCGAATGTTTTATTGTTGGGATATTTTTCCGATTTTTGCATTTTTGAACTTTTTATTTTTACGGCCTTTTTATTTCGATTGTAATAAATTTGGTTTTATGATTGGTTTTATTTGATCAAAAGATATCCGACGAATTTGTATCTTGACGATCCTTTCGGAAGGAGTTGGGTACAGTTGCGGAAAAGTCGATTTCCTCTTATAAAAAGGACAAATTTATACCTACATTTGGGAGGAAAGAGAGATTTTGTTCTGTCAGTGTAAAGCATCGGGTGGTCCAGACAGGCAACAAAAAGCCAAAACCTCGTCCATCTCAATTATTTCGTATAATTGCTTTTCTTTCTTCAGCTCGCCAGTTTCAATCTCAATTCCAATCCAACTTTTTGGTTTATTTCTTGTACTGTTTTTTTTTTCATACATAAACCCGGAAATCTGGATTCCGGAAGCAAAGACAAAATTAATCGCGCTGTTTCCCTCGTCGTATCCGGCACCCAGTTTTAAAAACGTGCTTTTTTTATTTTGCTGCGGCCGTGATGAATGTCGGAGGTGGTCAAAATTACATTTTTCGCTTTCCATTAAATAAAAGAAAATCTCCATGATTTATCGCCGGGCATTAGCACGCTGTTAATAGATTCCCCCATGCCCGCAATCAACAATACAAGTTCATAATCGCCGGGAATGTTTCGCAATTATTCGCCCATTAAAAAATTTCATTTCGATTTTTCTGTTGTATCGCCTGTCAAAAAATGCTCGATTCTACGGGCAACTCGAAGCGAAACGGCAAATCTACTAAATTGACGTAATCTGTGTTAGAAGTTCCCGTAGCTTTTGACTTTTCCCAGCATCGCCTGGATATTTTCTATTGAATCATATCACGTGCATCTGCGACTGCGGAAAATCGCAACCCCCAATTCGCCCTCGATGCATCCCGCCCGCTTCGCGGATAACAATTTTTTAATTAGAAATATTCAAATTTATTCATTATTACTCACTGAAAAAAAAATTGTTCGAAGCAGATTTTTTTCCAGGTTTTCGCAAAAAATCTACTCTACGGGTGTAGGCGGCGCGAATGGGGATAAACCCCTTTTAGGATTTATTTTTTAGCGCGAAATTCCCTCCGAAACGGCGTACACGAGATAATACCGACACCGAATTGTAAGCAGTTCGATAGATTTATTTATTTTTTTTTACAAAGTAGGTATACATCGGATTTAATCCCGGGGCAATCAATAAGCTTCACGAATTTACATTTTAAGCAGACAAGCAAATATCGGGATTAAAAGGGGCGATTCAAGGTAATCTATATACCGTATAAAAAGATGTTTAAAAACCAGTAACAAGTCTGTATCAACAAATAATTAATTAACTCCTTGAATTTAATAAGAAAGCTGCACGGGGAATAATTTTATCGGAGATATCACGATTTACCTACAATTGCGGTATTTATTTAAATTGAAATCTCCTTTTCGTCGAATTCCGACGAATAATATTCCGCCAGTCAAGAATCCGGGAACCCGGAATTCTTTCAAAACAAAGAAATAACAATAACTCGTAAACTTACCCCGGAGGATAGAAGGCCAAAAAGGCCATAAGGATAACTAAAATAAAAACGTTATGAAGTCTGGAAGAGTCAAGTTGAGGAGTTTCTTCTGTGTTCATTACTTTTCCCTTGAATTTTTGTCATCCCCTTTCCTGCGTCTCCCGCCATTGCCGTAGAGAGCTCGCTTTTCAAACGATAAAACCCCTCTCATCGTAAACGCTAAGATAACGTTACGTTAATTTAGCATTATTGCTAATCTTACTTGAAAATTAGTTCAACGCTGTGTGTAAGTAAATGTACAAAAAACGTTTAGCCATCCAATTAGTTTAATTATACAAATGTTAAAATGCGACTGTGCCACTGTGCTCGCGACCTGTGCGGTGGCTGTTTGTGCTACAACGTCACGCACCTCAGACATTAAGACGAAGAGTTCGTGTGCATTTTTCGCTGATTACTTTTGTTTGCGCGGGAAAGCAATCTGGCAAAATGGCGCTCTCTTAAACCTCGGGCGTAACGAGGTGGGCGGCTCAATTAAGTTCGAAACTTTTTACGGAGCCGGACGGGCGGACGACGAGTCATCGCCCTGCGCCATGTTATATGCTCTTCATGTCGTCCGATTGATTTCGGATTTTCGGAAATTCTTCTAATGAAATCGCCGGGAAAACGATCCTCGACTGTAATATGACGGGATCCTCCCGAAAATACAATTTGTATTTAATGGGCGTCGCGACACACAATATATAAACGAAAACGTAATTTCAATCTCGTTTCATACCCTATTTCACGGTTCGATGTAAAATTCTGGAAAAGGTATTTGTTGTTTCAATAAGCAATATCACATGGAGGAGAGAGCTTGTTATTCCAGAATTTGATTACGTCGAATTCCTGATATGAGGACAATAACGATGAGGTTTATTCTGTTTTATGTTTTCAACTGCGAATTTATATCGAGTAATAGTGATATAAGGAATGGAAATATTAATTAAAAATACCTCTAATTTGTACATAGTAGATAAGTTTATTTTTGTAGCAATTAAAAAGGTTGTTAAAAACATATATTTCATGGCAGTGATAGTTAAACAAACAAACATATTGGAAAATAAAAATGGTATATTTTATAACCGGAACATAATATGCACATGTACATGCATAATAAAATAAAATCCGTACGGACTTACTGATAAAGTAAGCGATTCATGAAAAATGTATCTGTCCGTTACATTATTCCTAAATCCCGCTTTATTATCCATATTGTGGATCGCTATCAATTCGAAACCAATATTCCAATTTTACGACACTCCGCCATTTTATAACCGTCGTTTTCAATATGTTTGCCGGCGAAATGCACTTTTATCGATTACGTTTATTATAAACTTTAATTCACTATACCATCGATTTTTAATCCCACAACAGTTCGATAAATCCTTAACCAATACTAAAGACATTTAGACAACTGCACACTGTTCGTCAAAATTGACACAATTTTTGAAGCCCTGTAAAATTGGCTATAGTGAAGCTAGAGATGTGGAATTTTCAGCAAGTATAGCCGCAAGTATTGTCTTGCTGTGCACCAAGTAACATCATCCCCATTCAACTCCAAGGGGTAGAACCACCCCTTTGAATGAGACCGTGATCAACCATGATTACCCAACTGAAATTTTCTATGCTCAAAGCTCTTCCCTCAAGGTGATGAAATGCCCTTTTATCGATTAAGTTTATTGTAAACTTTAATTCACTACCATGTTTTCCATCGATTTTTAATCCCAACAAATCGATAAATCCTTAACAATAGACCAAACTAAAGACGCTTTAAAGGAAAATAACATTGTAGACAACACCACTGTTCATCAAAATCGACTCACTTTTTTGAAGCCCTGTAAAATTGGCTATAGTGAAGCTAGAGACGTGAAATTTTCAGCAAGTATAGCCTTATGCCTTGTCTTGGTGTACACCAAGTAACATCATTACCACTCAACTCTAAAGCATCTAACCACCCCTTTGAATAAGACATTGATCAACCGAAATTTTATTGGCTCAAAGCTCTTCTCTCAAGTTGAGGAATGGGCGAAGAATACATCCAATATATTAATTTTTGAAACATACTTTTGAACAATTTAAGTTGCTCAAAAGTCGCAAACGGTTTGGTGCTTTTGTAAGAATCGACCGGGTAGCTGCTAAAAATAAAATTCATAATGCCCTCCGCCGTCGGTCCTTACCGATAAACCTCCTGGAAGCGTTTTTCTCGCGAGCAACTCACTCCATAGGTCGGGTGGAAATAAAGAGAAACATAAATTCGACGGTAGAAAAGATTTCCCCGGCACGTACGATAATTTGGCAACATGTCGACTGCAGACTCGGGCCGAAAAGACCTCATACGCCGGCCCCGCCGTTGGCTCGCTGCGCGAATTTTAAACGAAGTGCATTTTAAAGTAAATTTAAATAATTGCGCGCAAGACGCCGCTTCGGTTTTGATTCCGGCGCGATTATTAATGGGGAAAAGTGAGCGAACAGGCCGGAGGCGAAGAAATCGGAAATTGTGTTCGCGATAAATTGAAATGGAGTTTCTTTAATTTCGCCCGGCGCAAAGAAATCAAAACGGGACACGAAACTTTCTATGAATAATCATTTTAATTGTCTACTAAAATCCAATTTGTTCGATTCTATTCATCTAATTCATCAATATCCTCTTGCGTTTCCTATCTATCTTCACCTAATTTCTTTTCATCCTATTTACTAATAACATTAATTAGTAGCTTCTCATTTAGTCAATTAGTAAACGTATAAAAATGTCCAAAAATAAAAAAAAACTCATCAAGAAAACCTTGCAACATCCCTTAACAAAGCCTAGTAAGGGTACAAAGCAAGTTATCTGGTGTAGTAAAAAACTACCACCAAACCATCTCATCATAATGATTTTAATTGTCTACTTAAATTCAATTTATTCGATTCTATTTATCGGCCATCTCCAATGGAGAAGACCACGATGTGAGATACGCGGATTTCGACAAAATATACGATTAGAAATGATTTATTAGAGCTCAAAACCGTTTTCAGTTGCTCAAAATGTGTTATAATTAAAATGATATAGCCCTTTGAAATTTAAAAATTTCGGGTTTTGACTCATACTTTATCAACCAATCATAAACGACTCACGTCTTGTTGTATAGTAAATAGTATGAATTTTCGAACGCAGTAACAAAGAATACACAAACGAACAAAAATCAAACTGTCATTTGTCAGATTTTTCTGAAAAATGCACAAAACAAATTACACGAATTGCAGATCGGCACAAAACACTTTACTGATAATATTGAAGTTGACAAGAATGTTGCCAAATAAATTTTTCAGGACCATTATTTGTGTTTTTAACACGAAAATCGGTTACAATTTATACAGATGAAGATGTTATTTCTATATTAATATACCGAATTATCCATTAGATAATGGAAGAAATGGATAAATCAGAAAATGTTTATTGCAATAAATATACAAAAAACGCACATTTTGCAGGAGTAAAGAAGAGTAATAGGAAACGTGGCAAACTTGCTAAATGTGACTTTTCTTTGCAATTCTTACTTTGATTGGAGCAGAGTGTATAACGATTGTGTGACGTTTTTCAAGCTTTAAAAATTAATTGCGGCCTTATTTGGCCACGGAAAAAAATAAAAATTTCATTACGCGCCTTCTTAGAATACACGGTTTTGAAAAAAACATTAAAAAATGTCGTGGTCTTCTCCATTCTTCAATTTCCTCTTACACTTCCTATCCATCTTCACTTAATTTCTTTTAATCCTTTTGCTACATTAATTAGCAGCCTCTCATTTAATCAATTAGTATAGGTACGTATAAAAAATTAAAAAACCTTGAAACATCCCTTAACAAAACAAGAGTACAAAGCAAGATACCTGGTGTAGCAAAAAACCTCCGCCAAAACCATCTCGCACATCTCATGTAAGTACGTAAATCAATTTTCCATCGCATTACAACCGAATTTGCAGCCTTTGAAGCGGCTGAACGGCAGTCGTACACCATTGAAATGTCGAAATTACTGCGCGAACGGCGCCGTTACCGCCCTCTAATCTCGTTACGTTGCCGACTTCTTCGCGTGCGTTTCAGAACGCGAACGTATTAAGAAATCCTCCGCCAATTCCGAGGACGCATAGTTTTGTGGCGGAATACCCGGCGAAGATATGAAATTAAACCGTAGTTGAATAGGAGCGAAAAGTAGAGTACAATGTACTCTAGGTAATTGGTTCGAGGACTAGGCAGGTGCTGGGCGTTATTTACGATCATATGAGGAGAATTTTCATTTTGCGGAAAGACTTGGAGCGAATGAAGACACGTTGATTATACCTAGTTGAGGATTATCTCGCTTTTTGTGCGAATTGGTATTTGCTTAGTAATTCCGGTATCATATCGCGTATCTAATTATTTACAGTCTGTTGAATTCGATAAATTCCTGTTAGTAAGCTTGGGAAACTTTAGAGGAGCTCAAATTATCCAATATTTTATTAATAGTGGCTGATGCTTAAATGCTATATAAAGCTCTACCAAGGGAATTTTCCGGTTATTAAACAGCATTATAACTGAATCTTTACATACATAAATTAAATTATCATTTGTGAAGATACAGTGATATAAAATGTAGAAGAAATTCAAATTTAATCCTACTTCTGATATACGTTTTTTTAGCGAATTGTATTCATTTCAATACCAATAAACGGTGTCTCATCAAAATGTCCGGATATCCCGGAATAAAAAAAGACATTTCGCCGGAAGAATGAGGAAAAACCTTATTCGTTATTTCATTATTCCCGTTCTGATATAGTATAAAACTCGAACGACGAAATCCTGCTTATTTAAGATGGAATTGATAGGCTATTAATAATTAAGTTTAGAGGAAATTTAGGTTCTCATTATCTCGAACAATCGATTTTGTATGTGGGGATTGAAACCTCCCTCAGGACCGGAATGAAATATTAAATAATTAATGTGAGAAAAATTGCTATACAGAAACAGTCTCGATTGGTTGCAAAATAACCATTTTTATGGTAGTAGTAAAACAAAATTTATAGGAGTTTAATTTAAATAAACTTTTATAGTTAGAAGTAAATGAAGAATCATCGGTTACGGTTCTGGCGCGGAGGAAAGAGAAATATGGCGTCTCGAGAGGAAGGAAATAATTAAAAGATTTCTTAAGAGCAACAGGATTCGATGCGATGTCGAGAATTTAGGTTTGATTGGGGAGTTGAAAATTTTCGCAAATTTCGGCGGAAAATTAGGGGATAGTAATCGAGAAACATATCACTTACAAGGCGGATTAAATTAATCCATCTAGCCGGAAAAAATGTCGATTTAATTTAACACAAATCGAGAAACTTCTCGCCCTAATCCCGATCGGTCGGTTATTATACGGCTCCGGCGAAAAACTCCTTCACCAACTAATATCTTCATCCATAAATTTTTACAAAGTATTTCCCAAGTAATACGCGACCGTATATTAGAGGGAACCGCTGTCACCTTAATTTCCTGCCAGCTTTTACATTAATACTTCTTATAAAAGAACCTAGAATATACCTGCAGTGAGGAAAATCCTCGCTATTTCACAAACAACAAAAAAACATTTCCTTATACCATAACAATTTTAATTGTACATAGATAAATAGTAAAATGTTTAATAGTGTATTGTGTATCTATACGATTGGGCCAGGCGTCTTTTTAACAATATAACGACTCAATAAAGCGCCCGGCTCAATTGTCGAGTTAATGGCGACATTAATATTTCCCGCGGACGAGGTGGGAGTAGGTGGGACTCGTATATAAATGATCATTTCCTGGTAATCGTATTTATTCGGCGATATCGATTTTGAATTAGCAGCTACACACTAGCAGCCCTCTCTCGGATTTCCCGATGACGGCGCGGGGCGCGGGGCGCCGCGGCGGCGAAACGACGTCGCCGAGCCTCGTCGCATCCATCGTGTCGACGAGGCCGCCCTTAATTGAGCCCTTTTAATCGAATACTTAATTTCAATTAAGATTCAATTTGCGAGACCGCAAAGAGTGCTGATAGGTGACGGTGATGGAGGAAGGGTTAGCACAGCGGCTCCGCATCGATGCCGGAGTTTCCGGGGATGTTGCTGCGATTGCAGGTGAAGCGTTGTTGAAAAATGGTAATTAATAATGCAGGTTTTGGTGATTTGTGTTGGTGTAATGTTTGCAGAGTGGGTGGGAAGTTTGGGGAATCGATTGGAGGGTTTTATTCGTCCAAGTGTTGGGTTGTGGACCACAATACGAAGAGTTCAAATGGAGTTTCGGCGAAGGTCGGGTGTAATGAACGTTGATGACGCTAATTTGATTGACGTCTTATTGGTTAATGTTATTTCACCCCGCTTTATTATCGAATTTCTTAGTTATGATTGTTTTCCGGGGACGTGGATACTTCAGTAAGAAAGTCAACGAAATTAATACAATAAATATTAACGGCTTTATCGATTTATCGCTGTCGTGAAAATAAGTTGTTGTACATTGAATAAAAAAGTACAACGGAAGATTTTAGAAAAATACCAACCGAACCCCAAAGGTAGAAGGATTTATTGTCTAGATGTACTTTATTTATTTATTTATTCTGCAGTGGAGATTCCAATGTAAATATTTGATGAGGAAAAAGGGCATAAGGCATCGGAGCCATAAAACCGGAAAATGGATATGGCTCGTAATTGCAGGCTTTAACTCAACTTTAGAAAATCGTAAAATTTTACGTGCTCTTGTAATTTTTACTATCGCAACTGGCACGAACCAATGTTTTTGTCATTTTACACTAGATTTCCCACGGTATGTGCTAAATTGCATCGTGCAATCGAATAAATGTTTTTGCTATAAAAATTTGAAAGAAAAATTTTACTCTTACTCTTAAAAATTCACCCTTTTGTTGAATAATTTTAGCACTAAAAACCAACTAATCTAACGAATTCTAATAAAAATATGATTAATACTACAGTAGTTAGTACTATATCTAACAATAAAATACTTTAATTTAAATAAGTCGTATTTATTTTCAACATAAAACGTCTCTTTAACCTAGTTGAGTATAACTTACATCCCTTATCAAACAACAAATGCAAGTTGTAAATCCCATTGAAGCAAAATCGATAACTTATTATGCAAATGCAGGAGCATTCTCGAATAAATACAGAAAGCAAAGTCAGTCGTATTTTTGTCACAGGGAATCCCCGCGAGACGAACCTCGGAGATTTGGGAATTAAATCCGGTCCTGCATCCGCCCTACCTTGCGCTTCGCCTAGGCCAAATTCCGAAATTGGATTCCCAACTTCTTTTAATCAAACATTAATATTTCGAGCAAGGAAAAAACTTTGCGAGAGCCGGCTCTCCGACTAACGGCATCGAGGAGATTCATTCGCGGTTTCGATTTCTTCTTATTATAATTCATCAAAAGAGGAAGATTCTAGAGGAAATTGAAACTGTTTACGAACCGAATATGTTACATAAAGACACCGCCGTCTTCCATATATTTTTCGCAGCGGCGCGAGCGTTTTATCAATTCCGAAATGCTCTCGAAATGGGCTGTAAAGAAAGCGATGTTTTTGTCATCTTCTCCGGCATTTTTTTAATGCGATTTCTATCGAAAGATCTCCGTTTTGCGGTGGATATTAATTTTTCTGAAACGGTATTAGCGCTCATTCTTCATACACGATGAAGGTAAGTTTTTATTTGTAATAAAAATAAATGTTCCCCGGGAAACATAATGTGCAATAGATTACATTAAGCCCACCGCGCGTGTGTGTGACAAGCTTTTTATTCTTAAACAAAATAGTGAAAAATGGAAAGTATCTCCAACCGCTAATGCAAAACTCGCGTGAGATTCTTTTTTTGGCGACAAAAAATGTAACTTCCCAGAGAATATTTGATATATAACAGCCATAAAAAATACTATCTTAAAACCTGGGCATTGTCTGCGTGGACAATAAAAAAGATATATCGGCTGATTTAAACCGACACATGCAGGGTGAGTATATGTATCTTTATCATTCAAATTGACATAAAACTTTTATAATATTCCTTCAACTTCCCTAATGTGAAGGAAAAGTGTATCAATCAATGTAAAGCTATAATTACCTATTCATTCGTCTTTATATGTTATTAGAGTTAATTGAGTAACGACCAAAATACGCTTGCATATTGCGAATATACACATTGATCAAAATATATCGGTAACGGTTTATCTTAATATGATACCTAGTCACTAATACGAACATGATATCAGTCGCTGTGACTATCGGCGCTGCAGTAACATATTAAATGCGCTCTCTTGTCTAGGATTCATCCACCAATGTTGTTAATGCATGTTATCGCATTTCATCCTCAGTCCTGCATATCACATTAACCAGTAAAACAAACTTACAATCGAGAATGGAGAAGACCACGATGTGAGATATGCGGATTTCGACAAAAGATACGATTAGAAATGATTTTTTGGAGCTCAAAACCGTTTTCAGTTGCTCAAAATGTGCTATAATTAAAAAGTTATAGCCCTTCGAATTTTAAAAATTTCGGGTTTTGACTCATACCTTATCAACCAATCATAAACCACTCACGTCTTGTTGTATTGTAAATAGTATGAATTTTCGAACGCAGTAACAAAGAATACAGAAACGAACAAAAATCAAACTGTCATTTGTCAGATTTTTCTGAAAAATGCACAAAACAAATTACACGAATTGCAGATCGGCACAAAACACTTTACTGATAATATTGAAGTTGATAAGAATGTTGCCAAATAAATTTTTCAGGACCATTATTTGTGTTTTTAAAACGAAAATCGGTTACAATTTATACAGATGAAGATGTTATTTCTATATTAATATATCGAATTATCCATTAGGTAATGGAAGAAATGGATAAATCAGAAAATGATTAATGCAATAAATCTACAAATAACGCTCATTTTGCGGAGTAAAGAAGAGTAATAGGAAACGTGGCAAACTTGCTAAATGTGACTTCTCTTTGCAACTCTCGCTTTGATTGGAGCAGAATGTATGACGATTGTGTGACGTTTTTCAAACTTTAAAAATTAATTGCGGCCTTATTTGGCCACAGAAAAAAATTAAAATTTCATTACGCGCCTTCTTAGAACACACGGTTTTGAAAAAAAAAATTAAAAAAAAAGTCGTGGTCTTCTCCATTGAGTAATATACGTGCATCTAACCTTTTTATTAGGTACTATTTCTTCTTTATTTTAGTCCTTTACAATTGAAATTAGTAGGTACATAAATTTTTTACTTGGAGTTTTATCTCCATTTTATATCGGTAATAGAAATGGCATGAGCGATACAAGATACGTTTCTATCCAGCAAGTTTCCATTACGACGAAACGTGTTACTCCGGTGTATCGAGATACAAGAAATAGTGCAACAAACGATATTAATGCACCACATGACAGACGGTAGAAATTGCATTCGTGGGCGAAACTGAAACACTACTTGGATATGATAATACGCGTAAATTCAACCGGAGTGCTCGAAAGTTTCTGTATAGTTCAAGACGCGGCGGCGAAATAAATTTGTAGTGTCAATATAAAAATCTCGACGAGCCACTCCAATTTGGCGTGCATACAAAGCGCAATGATTAACGAGAAATCCCGGCGTAATAAAAACCCCGTTGATTAAAAACAGTTTGATGTGAAAAAAGGAAGAATAAAAACCCATTTCGCCGAACTATATCACATTATTACGTCCTTCATCTCGGTAAAAAGCATTAAAAGCAACATATTCTTATAGGAGGGCCGCCGACAAGATGATCGCCTTTGTTGATATGCAGATGGAGCCGTGATAGCCTCCGGCGTCGGACTTAACCGTTTTCGCTTCCCCGAGAAAATGGATATTTCGCGGAAAACGCCGCCGAGAAGAGAGTGCACATGGAAAATCCGGTGAAATATTGCGCTAGACGGGAATTTACGCTCGACGCGGTCTCGAACCGATGCGATATCAGTAGGACTTTCAGGAGATAGTGGGTAGTTTTTTCTTATAATCTGCACGCCGGGATCATTGGGTTTATATTGTGTTGATTGTATTTCTTTCTGTTTTCATTCAAATTTTTGGGAAGAAAGTTTGCAAGTTCAAACACTATACAGGGTGTTTATTTTGGGGAAAAAACCTACTTTCACAAATTACTAAAAGGGGTGTACAAAATTTCATAAAAATATCTGGATTTTTTTCCTAAAATTGTAACGCCCTGCAGCTCAAAAACTAAGAGATTAAGTTTTTTTCTTAATGGAGAAGACCACGATGTGAGATACGCGGATTTCTGCAAAAGATACGATTAGAAATTATTTATTAGAGCTCAAAACCGTTTTCAGTTACTCAAAATGTGTTATAATTAAAAAGATATAGCCCTTCGAAATTTAAAAATTTCAGGTTTTGACTCATACCTTATCAACCAATCATAAACCACTCACGTCTTGTTGTATAGTAAATAGTATGAATTTTCGAACGCAGTAACAAAGAATACACAAACGAACCAAAATCAAACTGTCATTTGTCAGATTTTTCTGAAAAATGCACAAAACAAATTACACGAATTGCAGTTAGGAACAAAACACTTTACTGATAATATTGAAGTTGACAAGAATGTTGCCAAATAAATTTTTCAGGACCATTATTTGTGTTTTTAATAAGAAAATCGGTTACAATTTATACAGATAAAGATGTTATTTTTATATTAATATATCGAATTATCCATTAGGTAATGGAAGAAATGGATAAATCAGAAAATGTTTATTGCAATAAATATACAAAAAACGCACATTTTGCGGACTAAAGAAGAGTAATAGGAAACGTGGCAAACTTGCTAAATGTGACTTCTCTTTGAAACTCTCGCTTTGATTGGAGCAGAGTGTATGACGATTGTGTGACGTTTTTCAAACTTTAAAAATTAATTGCGGCCTTATTTGGCCACAGAAAAAAAAAAAAATTTCATTACGCGCCTTCTTAGAACACACGGTTTTGAAAAAAAAAATTAAAATTCGTGGTCTTCTCCATTCTGTCTACATTAACACCACAATTCTCTCTACTTTAAAAATCAGTCTCATGTTTGAACCCAAAACTCTGTAAAACCTTGTAGCTCAAAAACGAGATTTTCGACGTATATTGATATTAACTTTTCTTCTTAAAATCACCCAAGGATTCACACCCTTAAATATCGGTACTCAATTAATATACACCCTGTATAGTTTAAATCTTCTTCAGCTACTTTGTGTTACTTCTCTTTAGTAGTGCACCACATTAATATTTAATATTTTGTGGGTTTTTTTTTGGAGATATGTAGAATTTCGAAGACCATTATTCCGGCGCGCATTGAAAGCACTTTAAAAAATGGGGAGAAAGCGTGAAAAGAAACAACAAGAACAGATTACCGGCTGTCGGCGAGTGTGCTCGAAGCTGCGATAAACTTATCGTTGAAAACAGACAATTGGCACTGTCTTTTAATCGAATTTGAACTAAAGACATTCTCGCAAGCTACTCGCCGGCAAAATTCCTCGAAAAGTCATAAAAATAACGTATAGCCTTCGGCGTGGCCTGCCGAAAGGACTCTATTAAAGGAATATCGATCATTCTCTATAGTTCTCGACGCCGAAAATTTATCGCTCGCCCCCTTTTACTTTTAATCTAATTAAAATCCGCCATTAAGTATATTGAACGCAAAAATAACAGCTCGGCTTTAATCTGGAAAAAATCCACTTACCTAAAAAATTACCTATTAAAACGCGTATTACAACATCACTTCCCCGATAATTTATTACCGCCTCCGAAAATTCCGGCCGCTGTAGATTATTTATTATGCGACATTATATACCGAAATTATTCATTCGCGGAGAAATGAAAAATAAACCGCTACAACCCCATTTTTCTTGTCAATTTGACTTTTACTGCTTGAATTTATATTTTATACAACTCAATGCCTTCTTCTTCTTCTTCTTGAAGCTAGAGCTATACAGCGAATACTGCAATAATTACAAACACAAATAAAATCGCTTGTGCTTATACTCAAAGCTTTTTTTCTCACCCTTCAAACTAGCATGTTACACACAGCAAGGCGTCGTGGATTCCAGAAAATATCCCGGTTTAAATCCGATCCCTTAACTTCCCTTTCGTCGAGTTGCAAAGTACGTACGTGCATTATCCTGTGTATCCTTTTATATCCCGGCACCTCGTCCATTGTGCTATACGCTTCGGAATCCTTCGTTGACGGCAACTTCGACGGATTAAATTTGATGAGAAACTTAACGTTTTCGCCGAAATCCCGGATTCGAGTTTGATTTCGGCGCAATAAATTCGGATATTTATTCAATCTGATGCTCATGTATTGAATGGAAGGTTTTTAATCGATACGTGCATCGAATAATCCAGCTTAAGTGTACGCCAAATGTTCTACTCTAATTTGCTCTAATAAAGGCATCAGCATTGCTTAAATCATTCATGTTATAAAAGGTACTCAATACAATACATATAGAATTAAAATAAATATATTGTGAATGTTCCATTAAGTTGGCCGACCACAATAGGTAATTATTTGATGAACGCCATTATTGGAGTGAGTGATATTAATGCCGGATGCCATAATCAGCTATGACGTTATGATAAACACTGAATTTGATTTAATCTCATTGTTTCCTGAATTCCAGATAACTTTGACTATTAAATTTATATTAGTTCTGAAACTGCGTTCGTGGTCCCTCGATCTCGTCATTTAATAATAATCTAAATTGTCTGATGTATTATTTGCTCTCCCATAAAGGATACGTATAAATAAGATTTATGGCATGAATTTCCCCTATAAGCTGTAATTGCCGTTTTTTATTTATATTCTGAACACTGGTTGTATAGTTTTATTGGCAACTGTACCATTTTTAATTATCCGTTAAAGCGATATACTGATATGAAAATGAAACAAGCAATATTATGTTTATTTTGCGAAATATATTGGCATCGATTAAAACTGAAATAAATACAGGTACTTGGAATATTTTCAAATCATTTATTAGGGAATTTAAAAACAATTTTCCCTATAATCAAGAGCATAGGTATATAAATCAAAATTGATAAATCACTTTAATCTTGTAGCGATATCTTGACGTTATTGCTAAATTACACCCAAAAATAATCAATTTCATTTTTAATTAACCTATAGTATATAAAACAGGCGCCCATTGATGGAAAATTCGATTAAGGACCATTGGCGTAACATGTTTATTTAAACATTTTTTTATTGAAGATAATTATTGCATACAATAAAACCAGCTTTAATTATTTGTGATTTTTTTGCATCATTAATTCATTAAATAAGTTATACATGACGATGCTAAAATTAAATCAACTTTTACAAATTTATTTGCTTGTTGATTATCATCCCACTTCAAATATAATTTTATTGCCAGGATTAAATGTTACTATAAATTTGTGGACGTTTTAATTAATGTATCGTATATTTTGCTGGAAATTTGTCTCTTTAATATCCACTTTAAGAACGTTCATTAAATTCTCACAACGCGCCTATTTTACGTTAGATCCCCAAAAAGCAATTTTAAAATAAAGAAAAAATCTAAAAACAAATTGAGCTAATTTTTCGCGTTACTTCTCTGCCTCCCGAGCTTATTTCAGCGGATGTAATTTGGCATCCATTAGTATCTATTAGTCTTTTCACGAAATGCATCGAAATGTATTTTCAACTCAATCATCGAACGAATTTTGGTTTGAATTATTCAAAAAAAACAGGCGTTAGAGGAACGATGTGCTGCAAATGCCCGCCTTTTCCTACCGCAATTATGACGTTCTATTTGGCTTGTAACGTGCTGTTATTAATCGTTGCATATGCAAGGGCTCTTTATGTAAGTTAACGATATTGCATTATTAAAATGCTTTGCGGGGAAACAAACAATTTTTTCAAAATAAACTGGTGATGGTTTTGGAATGTTTGGTGATTAGATTTACATTTCAGATGGTTGGTCCGGTAGATATCCACATAGAATCCATAGAAAAATGCCCTAATTATGACGCAAACGATCTTATTTTGGACTATTCGATTAATCCGGAGGATAATAGTCTTACAGGAAATATGAGTTTGTACACAGACATAGATGATAATGTCAAAATTAATTTTAGAGGTATTTTTTAATTCACTTATTCAAACTTCTATTCACAATTTAGTAAAACCCGGAGTATTTTAGCGCCAATAAACCGTATTTATCATTTACCCGCCCCTGGAATTTGCATTGTTTGTATTATTAGTGGTTGATGAATTCGAAAATATTAGTAAATGGCTCGTTAATAAAATCGTCCAAAATTTTGCGCGCTTTCATGTACGCCTAATGTTTATTTTTCGAGTCGAATTATTAACTTTTGTTGTTAATTATCCGTTTCGGTAAAAGTATAAATTCCAGGACGAGAGATATCTAATTTGAATTGCGGGTTCATAGTTGAAATTGCATCGGAATTAATTTCGGCGTGCACACAAAGAGTGGCCGGGTTTTAAAGATATTCGGATTATTTAATCAAGCAGGATTTAAACGCGAAATTTGCTAATAATGGCTGAATTGTTGGGCAAAAATTAACCGGACATTCTATTATAAAAACATTATAAGCGGAATTGATGGAGTGGCCGGTTGAGAATTTTATTATTTTTTAGAAAAACCGCCCTTGCCTCACGAGCCTTTGATAATTTACATCAATCAGCGCAACTTCTGCAAAATCACTAACGGTTTCTTCAGCACCCATCCTCATCCTCTAATGGACGATACCGAGGAAAAACCCTTTTGTCCCGTATCAGTAGGAAAATACTACATACAAGGGTTGAAGTTAGACTTCTCCTTGATGCAAGTACCCTACGAAATGTTCGGTACCAAAATGTACCAAGTGGAATTGGTGAAGAATGGAAACGTACTGCTCTGCCTGGAACTCCAAATTCACATCAACTACAAAAACTTATCCGAATATTTAGAGTACGTGAACGTTTACAAGGATGTCCAAGAATAGTTAACCCGCATTATTGAATCTCTGATGAACACTAAATTAAATTTTTGATCGCAAAATTGTCTTTTTTTTGAGTCACTGTATACCTGCGCGAATTCATCGTATATAGATAAAATTTTACAATTGTTGTTATTATTATTAACAATGCTATTTGAGTATGTGTAGACGATAAGAACCTGAACTAAAATTGTTATATATATATTCGTTAAAATTCCTTCCAAGGTGTAGTTGTCAATCACTTTTCGTCGAAGTAACTAAAGTCGTAAAGGCGAAAAACCGTGCGCGAAAATGGTTTTATCCGTCACTAAACATGCTAAATTGTAAGTTTTTTATTGCATAGGTATTATTTAATAATTCGAAAACGCTACACTAAAACTAAAACGAGGATCAACTTTTGTAAATTTAAGATACCAGTAAATAATTATACCTAGAATAGTGCAATTCACATACTGTGTAGGTATTTTAAATATCTATATACATAAATTTGTATACAGATAATACATATTTGTTTTACAGACTAAAAAATTATCATTTGCATTTTTGTACAAGGTGATTTATCATCAACTTGTACCTGTGCATTATTTTTTAAAAACCTCTTCAACTACTCATATATTCTATTATAATTAACAAAAATTGGAAGTCATTGAGGAATCTAATTTATGGTCCTAAATACATTTTAGTGTGACATTAAAATTTATTGATAGGTACCTTGTACAAATCATAAAAATAATTTCTCAATTAAAAAATCACCGACGGTTTTAAAACAATGTAACGATTTTTATTGACCATAACTGGAATTTATTATAAAGTGGATTTTGAAATAATTGATTGCGGTCGAAATGCGGGCTAGAAAAAACCGTAAAAGTAATTTGTGTTTTTAATTTATCCTACGTGATGAAACGAAAAAGTACGCTTTCCATTGCATTAATACAAGGCTGGTAATACATAGTTGAGTGGTTTTGATAGCTATAATTAAATGGCTCGATGGGATATTCAATCTGGATGTATTAAAAGGATTTTTGATAAGGAGTACTAACTATGATGAACATTCTATTAATTTGTACAAAAGTAGAAATATAGGATTCTTAAATACATTGAATACGCGTTTGGTAATATATGTACGTTTGTGAATATTTTCAAGTCTAAAAACTTATCTGATTTTTTACGAAATCCTTCAAGGTTACAAACAAAATAGCTATAAAGTAATAAAAACCTTTAGCGACAAAGCTGGAAGACCCGAATTTAAACAAATGACAATAAATGATAACAACAGATATGATATTTCAAATTTCATTAACGCGAAAGTAATTAAAAATTAAAGCTTATATAGGATAATTCCCAAAATCTTTTTTTATCGAAGATAGATCTCCACCATAACCAATTCCCTTTTGGCATTTTAGAATACCCAAAAAAATAAAATACGCAATTGTAGCAGCCGCCCTAATCGTAATAATCGCAATAGCAGTAACTTTAGTGATAATATTCAGACCAAAAGGCGATAAAATATTCAAAGGGGCAGTAGTAACGAATGGACCAGAATGTTCACCAATAGCAAGGTGAGCTCAAAACCCACACCACCATTAAATTCACCACATATCTCCACCTTTTAGAGACATTTTAGCGAAAGGAGGAACTGTAGCAGACGCAGCTGTAGCAGCTCTATTCTGCGAAGGTCTCGCCCAACCCTACGCGATGGGTTTAGGGGGTGGCTTTCTGTTGACAATGTACAATCGAACTACAGGAGTAGTTCGAATTTTAAATTCCAGGGAAATAGCTCCGAAAGCGGCTACTAAAGACATGTTCCGAGATAACCCCAGCGCATCCAGAATTGGTAAGCAAAATCAAATCGAACGTGGCTTGTCTGAGCTGCTGGAGTTCTTTAGGTGGACTGTCCGTGGCGGTTCCAGCTGAGCTTAAAGGATACTGGGAGCTGTACAATACATACGGCAAAGGAGTTTCCTGGAAGGAAATCGTTCAACCGTCCGTGGATTTATGTAAAAGCGGCCTTACGGTTACTCCTCATTTGGAAGCTACGTTCAAAGAGCGTAAATCTATTATTTTGAGCGACCCGATTTTGAGGTAACTAATTCCAGAGCAAAACCACTCCTGTGGGTTCTAATTCATTAAATTTCACAGCGAAATGTTTATCAACCCCCAAACGAACGACGTATACGTTAGAGGTGATAAATACACAATGCGCAGATTATGTAAAACATTGGAAATTATTGCCGATGAAGGCGGCGATGCTTTGCATAATGGCTCATTAACAGCCGGTCTGGTTGAGGATATCAAAAAACGCAATGGAATAATAACCATTGATGATTTGAATTCGTATAGGTAGGCAACTTAGTAAAATGTGGTGTTAAATCGTACTCTTTTTTGGTACCAACTGAAACAGCAATTTTGAGGATAATGTTGTGTAGTAAAAATTATTTTCAGGCCAAAATGGCAAGCGCCGTTATCCATTAAACTTTCAAGCGAACACACTGTATATTCCCCACCTCCTCCAGGTTCCGGGGTAGTAGTGTCGTTCATTTTGAATATTTTAGACGGATTTTTGAATTTAAATGACCCGGAAGCTTTAGATAATTACAAAAAAATCGTGGAATGCTTTAAATTTTCCTATGCAAAGAGAAGCTTATTGGGCGACCCAGAGTTTGTTAACATAACAGAGGTACAGATAGGATTTAGGTAATATTTGCGTTATTACGTTTTCCCATTCTAGCTGATTTCTTCCATGTTATCAAAAAATTACGCTGAAAATATTAGAGGCTCAATTAATCTAAACTCTACTCAAACGAACGCGTCGTATTACGGAGCCGAAACCAATTTACCAGACGATCACGGAACGGCCAATATTTGCATACTGGCGCCCAACGGGGATGCGATTACAGTAACCAGTACTACCAATTACTAGTACGTATTAACCGCTAGCCAAAGCGAATTATCTCACGATTGGAATTTTCGCCAGTTTCGGCGCTGCGTTCGTCTCGGAGAGCACGGGCATCATTATGAACGACCAAATGGACGATTTCTCCAGCGAAAACATCGTCAACGTCTACGACTACGCGCCATCGCCGTCTAATTTCATCGACCCCGGCAAACAGCCGATGTCATCGATGTCGCCGTCGATTATCATCAATAAACAAGGCGACGTGGACATGCTGGTGGGAGCAGCAGGGGGATCTAAAATTATCACCGGCATTGCACAGGTAACGAAATTATTCCACCATTTTCTGATGTAAATCGATGTTTTGCGCAGGTTGTCATCAGGCATATGTGGTATAAAACGCACCTCCAGCGAGCTATGGATTACCAAAGGCTGCATCACCAGCTCTGGCCTATGAGGGTTGATATGGAGCCGGAATTTCAAAACGAGGTATATTCGTTTTTCCCCATCCATCATCTCCGCTAGCAAGCGCGTCTAATTATAATTAACAGTAAAACTTTAATCCGCGTCGTATCCACCGATTTCCTCTAGCAATTACAAACATGTTACAGCGCTTGACAATCCGGGAATTCTAATCCTAAGGTGGCGTTTCCGTTTTTTTTTTTCGTTGCAGGACGTGTATATAGCCGAGGGCTTGCGGGAAATAGGCCACAATGTGACTTTCGTTGATGGACGGGGATTTGCGGCGGCGACGAGCATTACTCGCAGGCACGGAGAATCCGTCTTTGGTACTTTCGACAGGAGGAGGTCGGGATCCGTTTCCTATTTGTGACGGCCGCGTGCCAGTTTTCTTTAGGTGTATCTTCGGGAAGATAGTGGAACAAATCTCATGAACAAAAATAGCATTTTCTTGATGTAGGTGAATTATGTATATATTATTTAGGTACCATATTTTACTAATTTTTGCGTTAGTATAGATATTAAATAGGTTAAAAATGACCAGTGTGCTTCTGATTAAATTTTTCAAAATTTACATGAGTACAATTTTATTAATTATAGTTAAGGGTTGGGTAGGGAAGTATAGCATTTCATAGTACACTCATAAAAATGGCCTAGGATAAGACAAAGTAATTTGGACAATTGAGGGGCCTGGAATAAAAAGGGTCCAAGTGACATTTTTTTAAATATACAGTGTGTCCACTTAAGTTCGCACCATATGGGAAACTTTTTTATGGTTAATATTACGAAAAAAAGTTATTCTTCATAAAAAGTTCTGCATTGTCCAAAACCTAAAATACAATCATCAGATATTAAAAATTTTCAGTCGTATACGAGGTTCGTCAAAAAATGTGATTTTTGTCCAAAAGTACCTTTATTTTTGAAAATATTAAAAATTATTATAAAGAAAAAATGTTTAGAATTAAAAATAACTTTCAATTATTCAGTATTGTTTATTTATAAAAATATTTTTTTTACATTTTCTCTGTGAAAACTTTGGAAAGTGAAATGTGAAATCCAGTACTAATTTTAAAAATAAAAAATGCCGGTGCATCCTAAATTAATTATGCAAAAAAGTGCAAACTTAAATTTTCAACATTTTCACAAAATTTTTTCAAAAAAAATGTCGAAAAAGATAATTTTACAAATAAACAATATTGAATATTTGAAAGTTATTTTTAATTCTAAACATTTTTTCTTTATAATAATTTTTGATATTTTCAAAAATAAAGGTACTTTACTCTTGGACAAAAATCACAATTTTTGACAAACCTCGTATACGATTGAAAATTTTTAATATCTTATGATTGCATTTTAGGTTTTGGACAATGCAGAACTTTTTATGAAGAATAACTTTTTTTCGTAATATTAACAATAAAAAAGTTTCCCATATGGTGCGACCTTAAGTGGACACACTGCAGATTTAGGTGTTTTCAATGCCAATTTATTTAGTATAAAAACGAATTAAATAATTTTCTGTTTCAATATATGGTCCTCAAAGCAGAAAATCACTTAAATTCCTTTTTATAGTGAATATATTGGCATTTAAGGTACCTAAATCTGCACTTTAAAAAAATGTCACTTGGACCCCTTTTGGTGCCTTTTGGGCTCCCCTTAGGCCCTTTAATTATGTGTCAATTTGATAATATAGTTGGAAAATATTAAAATATAACAAATATTAAGGTTTTTTATTTTTTTTTTAATTATGAACAACAAAAAAAAATCTCATTTTTTACAGAAGGAGTATAACAAATTGGATAAAATTAATAAGAAATTCTCATTTAAAATTTCCCTAGACCATTTTGATGAGTGTATTTTCATAGCATACATGATAGAATAATTATTGAGTGAATCGACATGCCTTCGCTATTTTTTCAAAGACGAAGTTACGTCCACTAATTTAGCAAAAATAACAGTGAAAAATAAGCTAATGAAATACGAGTGGACTGACGTTTATCGCAGCGTCCACTCGCCGCTTAAAGAGTAGCCAAAAAAGCGCGTTCTAATTTGAAAGGTTGCCGGCGCGAAGTAACGGCATTGTTGGCGGTTTACCTACTATTTTCGCGTCTTTTTTTCCCTTGTTGCTTTCGCTTTTTCCCCGATTTGCGTTTTTCATTCGTTTCGGTTTTGCCGGGGCCCAATTAGCGGGATAATTGTATGCAGGTACAACGACCGCATGTGGGAGTTTTATGACTCGGTGAAACGGACAAAAATTACTTAACGGGTTGAAAAAAGGTTTTTTTACGCACCCCTTGCGGGAAACGGGGTTAATTAAATTTCGGGCGTTTTCGAACGGACGCTCTTTTTCCCAGTGTATACACCCACCCGTTTCTGGAAAATTTAATAGAGGTCTTCTCCAGGTGAAAGATTACCGGACTGAATGGCGCGCATAGCCATTGTCTGATCCGATCACAGATTAGATCAGCATCGTCGCTTTCAATTGCTTTTCTCCGAAGAACCATCAGCCGCTTTTACTTTCTCGATCTCCCGCTCGCATCGGGCTTTTCGCTCCACTTTCGAGCCAGATATTGGATAGTTCGAGCGACTCGAAATTGAATAAATGCGGCGTATATATTTTTTTCCTCCAACCTGTTTTTTTATTCAACGTCTGCCGAATCAGCAAACGCGATTACAGCATCTACAACTAACAGCGAATGAAGACAGATGTGCACTGACCTGCAAACAAGCTGCGTAAGCCATGGGGCTGTAAACGACGTGATCGCAGGGACACTGGCACTCCACACCCCCGCCCACCCCCATGTGGCCGGGCGCGCCGGCGGCGCTCGACGACATCTCGAACAGGAGCTCCGGATCATCCATCTCGGCGTCCATGCCGTCGCCGGCGGCGCGGCGCTTCTGATGGCCGCTGCTGATGCCCAGGATGCTGCCTCCTCTGCAACGAGAAAAGCACATTGTTGTACGCCTAATGAAGTATTATAGAAACGATCTCCGGAGCTTTTAGCCCGCTCTGTTAAAGTGAAGTCGAACGCACTTAGGGGGTATTACGCACAGGTGCCTGCTGTGTTTAACAACAGAGCAGGAAGTGTTCGCAGGTGCTGTGCGTGGAAATGTGTAGAAGATGGCCCTTTTTTTCAGCTCGAATGAATTCTTAACAATGGAGAAGAGCACGACTTTTTTTTAATTTTATTTTCAAAACCGTGTGTTCTACTAAGGCGCGTAATGAAATTTTTATTTTTTTGTGGCCAAATAAGGCCGCAATTAATTTTTAAAGTTTGAAAAACGTCACGCAGTCGTCATACGCTCTGCTCCAATCAAAGCGAGAGTTTCAAAGAGAAGTCACATTTAGCAAGTTTGCCACGTTTCCTATTACTCTTCTTTACTCCGCAAAATGTGCGTTTTTTGTATATTTATTGCAATAAACATTTTCTGATTTATCCATTTCTTCCATTACCTAATGGATAATTCGATATATTAATATAGAAATAACATCTGTATAAATTGTAACCGATTTTCGTGTTAAAAACACAAATAATGGTCCTGAAAAATTTATTTGGCAACATTCTTGTCAAATTCAATATTATCAGTAAAGTGTTTTGTGCCGAACTGCAATTCGTGTAATTTGTTTTGTGCATTTTTCAGAAAAATCTGACAAATGACAGTTTGATTTTTGTTCGTTTGTGTATTCTTTGTTACCGAAAATTCATCGAAAATTCATACTATTTACTATACAACAAGACGTGAGTGGTTTATGATTGGTTGATAAGGTATGAGTCAAAACCCGAAATTTTTAAATTTCGAAGGGCTATATCTTTTTAATTATAACACATTTTGAGCAACTGAAAACGGTTTTGAGCTCTAATAAATCGTTTCTAATCGTATCTTTTGCCGAAATCCGCGTATCTCACATCGTTGCGTGTATAGGCTTTTGTACACAGCGCATGAGTACCTTGTATATAGGTAATTTAATTTGAATTCGCAATATAAAAATAAAAAGTTTCAGCACAACGATCAAGATGTTTATTATAAATCTGGTAATAAATCGTATATTCAAAAGATTGTTACGGACACATCATTAAAAATATGGCATACGAAAAGTTCAGAACTAATAAATAGCGCATTTTTCCATGAACGAAAAAAGCACATTGGTAATTTGAGGAAAATTTCCATATTGCTTATATTTAAAAAGTTTGTTGGAGGCTAAGTGGAAAGTTGAAAGGAAAAGGCACTTGCTGAAAAGACGACGACGATGAGGACGACGCTTGTCTCTTTGTGCGCAGGAGATCCTCGCTCTCTTCAATTGCAAATGAGTCCAAACCTTTTTACGAGATGTCTCGAGATATTCTCGACCTCCGGCCTCTTCGCTTTCAAGAAAGCAACTTTTATTCAGGACCGGATTATTTGCCCTTTTAATTACGTATACAACAGCATAAACGAAGTTTCTTCTAAATAAATTATAGCCCGGCAAATTGGGATAATGCCAATTAAAGATAATACCTACCTTTTGTATTAATATCTTCAACAAAACGTTTTTTACATATTTAATTTTTTTATAAAATGTCTTTTCCAATTAATTTCATCATCTTGAATTTTTGAAGTAAAAGTTTGTAATCTAAAAGCATTTAATTTTTTTGTATAAAATTACATTCAGTCCAATACTGTCTTTTTCTTTAAGCAAAACTACCCTCGAGGAGTTTTCCTTTTTTTGGCCAAATTCCAGTAAAATTAATTTAACAAGGAATAATTTATTATTTCGGTCACGAGACTCAGAAAAAACTTAATGGCTCTTTGAATACAACAATAAACTTCCACTCGAGAAAATCTCGCAAAATTCCAACGAAATAATTAGTTGCGAATTAATAGAAACATTTACAGTAAGTTACGAACAAATTCACTTACATGCAAACTTCGCCAGAAACACGAAAAAATCATGCATTAATAACGAGCGAACGTTTCGCGCGGTTTGTTTGGCCCAAACATGTTAGTACACGTCTCCAAACAACCGCTCTAAAGCAAACTCGGCTCTAAATTTTTCCGAAAGCGATCGCGCTTGTAGATTTCAGATAATAAAAATTTAAAAAGCCCTTCGCCAACCACTTAATTCCTTATCCAATTTACTTTGTGTTAACTTTAACTAGATGGTAAAGTAAACTAGCGCACGCCATCAACTAACACTTAAGGGAGATTTTTCCAGGTCAATTCGAGGTGAAACTCGAGGCTCGGAGTAAAGCGCCGCAGGAATACACTTTACAGGATGATTCTACCTGTTATCCTTTTATTATAGAGCGAAAATCGAACGCGCTGCTCGCTTAAATTGCGAGTGAAAAATCTACTGTTAATTATAAGATTAATGTTGTAAACTTTTGGTAGATGCTGAGTAAATAATGTAAGACATTGCCCCAGATGTAGGATAATCCGGGTAGGTTCCTTGTTAGGGAATCGAACGGGATCCGGGGAAGTTCTGCTCGCTTGACCAAAACACTGCCGCGCTATACCACACACAAATTAGACATGATTCATTGCCACTTTATTCTCCGGGCTTCCTAACGAGAATCGCATCGAATGAACGGCCGAATGTGTTCCCGGGAATAACGGGATATATTCATGAATTTTACATTCAATGTATCCGAAATTGAGTTTCTGTTCGATGTAACCGGTGTCCAAACAAATAAAGACGTCGATTGTACTGAATAATACCCGTTGAATGTATTAGATACGATATTGGCGGATTGGTGAAATGTGCTCATAAATTCGTTATGTATTCGACCCGATATGGGTGCAGGATAACGGGGGTTTATGGGGGATTTTTTGACGGGACGAAAGCCAATTAAGCGGTGTTGGTCAATTGGTCCCCACGGTCATTTTTGTCAGCGGGGTTCCATAATCCTACAGGTCGATTGGTCCCCAGTTTCAAAATTTAATGGGCTAATTGGTCCCCGCGGTCAAAATATTCCTAATCCGATTAGATAAGATTTTACATTGTATGAATAACTATCATTTGGCTAACATCTTCTGGTGTACTTACATAGCTGAGAGAATTTGGACAAAATGCAGCTTTTAGTGTTAAAAAATATTTAATATCTAAGCATTACTAATTTAAAATATATACAATTGGTACAATATATATTAAAAGAAAAATTCTGTACAAAAAAAGAATTATTTTAGTTTTAATATACGAACGGATTTCAAAAAATAGTTGGCAACATATGGGAAACTTTATTATTAATTTTACGAAATAGTTATTCTTCACAAAAAGTTCTGCATGATCTAAAATCCAAGATGCAACCATCAAAAATCAAATTTTATCAATCTTATATGAGGTATGTGAAAAAATGTGAATTTTGCTCAAGAGTAAAGTACCTTCATATTTTACAATATCCAAATTTGTTATTATGAAAAGTACACCTAATTTTCTATAAGTATACTGGAAGGGATGGGATTTTCCCTATATTGAAATAGAAAAAAAGGACAGAAGTCAAAAAATTTCCCCTAATCATAGAATCCTCATTAAATTGTACTACGAAATGAAAATACATAATCGAAATTTGCCAGAGAATTTTGAAATTATAAATATTCCCATCGGTCCTTCCTAGAAACCCTTAATCCGGTATTGTGGACCAATTGACTGATAGCTTTCGAGTCGAAAAAGGATTATATTTGGGTAAATTTGACCGCTGGGACCAATTGAACTCCACCCCCATTAAGTGATATTCAAATTTCAGTTTAGTCAATAAACATTTCGGCGTGTCGCGGCTCGTAAAAACATACAACAAAGCCCAGTCATTTCGGGAGGTATATTGCTATCTTAAGAAATTCTCCTATCTCGGCGGTCATATTGTTCACTTCCCGTTGCACAACAAGGCCGTATATTTCGCGTTCTAAACACCTGCGATAGCGCTCACAAAGGATATTTCGCGAAATTTCGAACGGGGAATATTTATTTCTCGTTTTCTTGCCGATAGATTGCGCGGCGGAATGGGACAATCTCGGAATATTTATATCATAGACCTGATGCTTGAGCGTTGAATTCCAGTCATTACCGTTCGGTTGAAGAGGGAATGTGCGAATATTTTAGCACGGGCGGAAAAGCGCGGAAAATTTCTTCCCGCCGACTAAACGCTGGCGTTAAATTCGCAACGGACTAACGCAATAGCATGTTATTATTGCCGTTGAAGAGGCCGATTTCGATTTTGAATTCAAAATGCATTTTATTCGACATTTTCCGCGTCTACGTAGTAATTTCCCGGAATATCGACGATTCCAAAATGTCGCCCTTCCTATGATCAAGCACAATCGAAAAGGTCGTGATTGAGGACGCCCGCCACCGTGCGCTGAATATATTTTCTTCTTCTTCGCGATAAATTCTTCTCCTCATACATCCGTTTACCCAGAGCGACTTTATTGTGTATTTTTATAGCTCGCCTTGTTTGCTAAACTTCTATACTTTGTTGTAGAGATTATGGGTTATGGACTTTCGCGAAATAAAAATTCCTATATGTCCGATCCACAGTAAACATCTATTTTAGGTCATTCGCAGCCAAGCTGTTACCTGCTATATTAAAAAAAAGGCATTCCCTGATGTACAATGGAGAAGATCACGATGTGAGATACGCGGATTTCGGCAAAAGATACGATTAGAAATGATTTATTAGAGCTCAAAACCGTTTTCAGTTGCTCAAAATGTGTTATAATTAAAAAGTTATAGCCCTTTTAATTTAAAAATTTCGGGTTTTGACTCATACCTTATCAACCAATCATAAACCACTCACGTCTTGTTGTATAGTAAATAGTATGAATTTTCGAACGCAGTAACAAAGAATACACAAACGAACAAAAATTAAACTGTCATTTGTCAGATTTTTCTGAAAATTGCACAAAACAAATTACACGAATTGCAAGTCGGCACAAAACACTTTACTGATAATATTGAAGTTGACAAGAATGTTGCCAAATAAATTTTTCAGGACCATTATTTGTGTTTTTAACACGAAAATCGGTTACAATTTATACAGATGAAGATGTTATTTCTATATTAATATAACGAATTATCCATTAGGAAATGGAAGAAATGGATAAATCAGAAAATGTTTATTGCAATAAATATACAAAAAACGCACATTTTACGGACTAAAGAAGAGTAATAGGAAACGTGGCAAACTTGCTAAATGTGACTTCTCTTTGAAACTCTCGCTTTGATTGGAGCAGAGTGTATGACGATTGTGTGATGTTTTTCAAACTTTAAAAATTAATTGCGGCCTTATTTGGCCACAGAAAAAAATTAAAATTTCATTATACGCGCCTCCTTAGAACACACACGGTTTTGAAAAAAATAAAATAAAAAAAAAGTCGTGGTCTTCTCCATTTCAAGTCAATTGAACACATCATCACACCCTGTATATTACTCTATTTACAGGGCGACTAAAGGGTTGCATGACACTCTTATTAGTTCTTGCAAAATTGCGCCATCAGGGCCTTCCACTGTACCAAAACACTACCTACGTATAGGCAACACTGCGTACACTATATAAATTGTTAACTTTTGGGGATGTTTAAGGGTTGTGGGCTGAGTTTCTCCTTCGCATCGTCCAAAAATGCTTTTGTTCTTGTAAATTTCACCACCTCAGCGACCATTGAGCCAGAACTCTCATCTTAAATCTACCCACTTTCTCTTATAATCTTTAGGAATATGAATAAGTGATTCTTACCTGGTTCCAACGGCCCTGACGCTGTGCCCTCGCCTAAACTCGTGCTCATTGCCCTTGAACTCGCCCATGGGGCACACGCCGCCCTCCATGGCGGCGCGCCCTTCGAAAAAAGGCCCCCGGTGTATGTTGATGATCTCGGGACTTTGGACTCGGAAGATGCGCTGCGGCTCCGCGCGCGTCCGCGTGAATTTCCCGGCTTTCCGGTCCAACGATAAGTTCGCGTCCATTTTCGGTACTGACCCGAACGACCGATTCAGCGTCATCGTCTGCGGATGGCCGCCCTTCGAGCACTGGTCCACGAATCGCGTCTTCTGGTAGATCGGCGTGATGCAATTGCACAGCTCTATGTCCTGCGAGGGGTAGCGGTTGGCGTTTCTTTCCGGGCTGCACCTGCAATAAATTAAGATGTTCCAAGACATTCTATAAAGATGATCAATAAAAACTTCACCTTGATATTTCATGTGCAGCTTCCTGGTTCTTGAAAGCTTCATAGTTGCTCTTCAGGAGCAGCTCGGAGCTTTTGTTGACGTTCTGGCAGTGTCCTTCGGGATAGGAGATCCTCTCCAGGTTCTGGTTGCCTTCGTCCAAAGGGGAAGTGGGCAGGACGGTCCAGCCTACGCTGGGGCAATCCCGATAGTCGTTGTCGTTTGGGGTGACCTGCGTGAATTTCGAGGATTTCGTCACCTTTTGGGTCTTCATGTCTGCAAACGGTAATTGGAAACGTGAGCTGTGCATTACGAATTCACACGCAAACGGGGAAAGTTCGGGTAGAGATAGGATTCGCAGGCAATGCGACGAGGAAGTTAAATAAATTTTTGAGCGCGACGCGCGGGGAGAGGCGCGCGAGGGCGGTAGAAGCGAGATGACATCGGCAAAACGTTGAAATATGGTTCGAATAATATGACAATCATAATAAATCTGGGATATATATCACGGAGTCGAGGAAAAAGTTTGTAATTTCGCTAAATGATGATGAATGTAGTACGTCGAGGTCGTGACACTATAGGCAACTGCCGAGCACTGGGACACGTTCCGACCGAGGGGAACTTTAGAATGACAGAAATGAGATTGGGGGATTTTCGGGCAAACAATCTCAGTCATACTTACGAAACCGTGATTTACCTCGGCTTTAAAGATGGTATCAAAATAATAAAACGTGCAATTCATCGAGTTATTTCAATTTTCCTCTTACACTGAATCTGCTATTTCATCTCCATTTAAATGCTTCCCTACTAAGCAAATCGAGTATATTCACATCATTAATTTTCCTCTACATTAAAGGCCTTTTTCAACTTCGAAAGTTTCCAATAAAATTAGAGACATTCATAACTACATCAGGTAACCGATAAACAAGAAGGATAAAAACATGTTTGTACATTAAACAAATTTCTAATAGTTAATTTCAAGATTTATTCCCCAGACGCGGGGAAGACAAATTTTAATATCTCCGGCCGGCGATATTTCACGTCTGGCTCTTTCGTTTACTCTGCTCTCTGGATATGGAAACCAGGCTGCGGGAAGGGCAATATCGAAGGCCACGATCACTAAAGTAAACCTAAACCTAGATTTGTACAGTTAACATCGGCTACAAAAAAACATTGATCAAGCCGGGAAATTCCATCAGTCATGTGTACTTTGGGTTGTGTAATTAATTTTTGGTAATTACTAACAAAATTGCCATTTTCCGAAGGGGAAACTCGAATTGAGCCGTCCAATTTGACGGAAAAAAGGCGATAATATTCCCAACTGGAAAGCTCTTAAGTAGATTTATTTCGGCCGTAAATCATCATCTAATTTAAGACCACGTCTGCCTTTATACACACATAAAATATGCGCTCGAAACTTAATATTTTCCCTGGAAATTCATAAGACAAGGATTTTCGCCCCTCGACGGCGCCTCGCCCGGCCTATTCGCAGGTCGACGACGAGCGAATGACACCCCGACGCGCACCCGCAGGGCCGCTACCTGAGGATTTCGTCCTTCGCCTCCCAGACGATTCCTTCCAATGGAGAAGACCACGAATTTTTTTTTAATTGTTTTTTTCAAAACCGTGTGTTCTAAGAAGGCGCGTAATGAAATTTTTATTTTTTTCTGTGGCCAAATAAGGCCGCAATTAATTTTTAAAGTTTGAAAAACGTCACACAATCGTCACACATTCTGCTCCAATCAAAGCGAGAGTTGCAAAGAGAAGTCACATTTAGCAAGTTTGCCACGTTTCCTATTACTCTTCTTTACTCCTGCAAAATGTGCGTTTTTTGTATATTTATTGCAATAAACATTTTCTGATTTATCCATTTCTTCCATTACCTAATGGATAATTCGATATATTAATATAGAAATAATCTCTTCATCTGTATAAATTGTAACCGATTTTCGTGTTAAAAACACCATTAAACATTATTTAATGGTCCTGAAAAATTTATTTGGCAACATTCTTGTCAACGTCAATATTATCAGTAAAGTGTTTTGTGCCGAACTGCAATTCGTGTAATTTGTTTTGTGCAATTTTCAGAAAAATCTGACAAATGACAGTTTGATTTTTGTTCGTTTGTGTATTCTTGCTTACTGCGTTCGAAAATTCATACTATTTACTACACAACAAGACGTGAGTGGTTTATGATTGGTTGATAAGGTATGAGTCAAAACCCGAAATTTTTAAATTTCGAAGGGCTATAACATTTTAATTATAACACATTTTGAGCAACTGAAAACGCTTTTGAGCTCTAATAAATCATTTCTAATCGTATCTTTTGCCAAAATCCGCGTATCTCACATCGTGATCTTCTCCATTGAGCACCGAGCTACAGCGTATTCCTAATCCAAAGTTTATCAACTTTATTAACTTACCAACCTAATCTAATCTGGAATGAATGAGTATTTAGTACAGATATTTTTCTCCCGCTGGAAGTGCAATAATTAAAACGACTCCAACGGTTCGGAAAATAATTGAAGATTAAAGGGATTTGTTCGGGGAAATTAATTGTGGGAAACTTTCCTCGTTTTCCTGTTATTAGAGCAAGCTCCGAATTAATAACTAATATTACGCTTAACAACTATCCGGGTCTCGGGAAGCGCGCGAGGAACTATTTCGACGTGGAGTTGGGGGCATTAGCACCAGTTGAAGCGTTTTTCGGGAGCCGTAACAATGATAGTGGATTCTTGGAAACCGTTTCGAACTCGAACGGCAATTTAAAAACCAAATATTTGAGCTTTATCCGGCACTATCGTGTTAGTTTCGCCGGCTTAAGAAAACATTTCTCTATCCACTGGATGAAAATAAAATTCTCGGGATGGTTTTTCCTTAAAAAAAGCAATTAAAGCTTCTTTCGAGTCGGATATTATCCCTCAAAAGTTGTTTCCCTAACGTAAATATTTGCTAGAGATTTGAATGTAATCCGGCGAATTTTCATTGCAACACAGCAAAAATCTAAAACGAAAGCTATATAGGATATATTATAGCCTATAACACTTAGCATAATCAGGACCTCGTAAATACTTAATTCTTTCCCGCCCGGAGGATCTCCACTACATCCTTCAGGATACGTTTACGCATGAAATTTGCACGAATTTTCCGGACGCGGATCATTTGTATGGAAGAAAATGCGAATCGCTCTAATTTCGCCTGCGGAAAACACCGGAAAATAGGGAAAATCGGTACGAGTCCTGGAGGTTTCCACGCACGTACAGACCTTCAAAGTATAAAATCAATGCAACCTTTCTGTTCGCGAAAACAAAACGAAAGAAAAGAGAGAAACTTTGATAATATTTTATTGTGCGCTATTCAGAAATGTATTCTATATTATTATGGAAAATAGGGAGATTAGAAAAGCGTATAATACGAAATATACAGGGTATATAAGAATGTAAATTGTCTTTATAAATATCTTATTTCGATGAAGTTATATTGACAAAAAAAAAATAGTCAGACTTCCAACTTTTCCATTACTGCTTTGTTTTTGCGGAGGGAGTCCGGACTTTAACAAGAAAATTCAACCAATTATGCTAACTTTTTCGTATTTTATTACCGCGAGATTAGGAAATCCTCTGATTCCCAAACAAAATGGAAGTTTGAGTTTCGAGTTCGGGAAAGCTTATTCGTTTTCAAAGGGAATATAACATCTTTTCTTACTTAAGAAAACTTTAAGTTTTTCGAACAATTAATTTCCTTAACTTTGCGTACTCGACGTGTTTTGGTTTTCGGGCTTCGTTGGCTACTTGCCCGCTTATACGAGGCCTTTTTTTCTCCCCTTTTCCGTTCCCTAATTTCATAAGCATCAGAAAATTTCCTTTCCGACAAACGAAATTACTTACTCACTTATCTGCTTATATTACCAATCTTAAAAACTGTCTTCTTAATTAATCACATTATGAGTTACATCGCACCAAATTATTAATAATAAATTTACAGTTATTATACCGAATATTATTGTTTCTGGAATCTATAATAATAACTTACTCAACGTTACTCAAATGCTCATAATATTGCTGGAATGATATAATCAAACTTATATACAGCGATGTGAATGTAATAAAAAGGATCCAATAATCAACTGCAGAAATAAAGAAAAATAACCTGTCGCATCCAGTCGCATATTCCTGCGAGCTGGCGTTCAGAAATAATTTTTTAATTCCAATATCAGGACTAGATCCGGCCTGCATAAGGCCTGGGGGGAAATCTTCCGTTTTAATGTAAAGGGGTCGACGTAAGTATCACATCCAGTTCACATCACAACATCCCTTCTAGTTTACGATCTGGTTTATGCGGGCGAAATTATTTTCATGTTTTGAATATCATCCCCGCGGGTTAAAAACGGCGCTCGGCTGATAACTTGCACGACTTTTGCTTTTTACGACGGAGATATTTCGAATTTTCCGCCCGCCTAGATAACCAAGGTTAGGACGTATTTAATTTACGAGAAATGTACAAAACTCAAAAATGTGGCTGTTCAACCTAACCTACTAAAATTATTCCACAATAAAATCTTAATCAAATAAGCACAATATTTATTGTACATACGAGTTTAAAGGGTATTGTTTATTTAGCCGATGAAGATTTATACAGTTCGTTTGCCCGTTAGCGTTTGTCTCGGACAAACAAGTTTCGGACACCGATTTCTGAAAGTTTGATAGTTTACCTGAATAAAGATACTCGCTCACTTACTTTGTTAGCTCGCAGGGATCGTACAGATCGGTTCGTTTCAATCGGAGTTTTCCCGATCGATTCTATTGTTTGAATTTATTTGGCCGGTTATTCGTGTTTGGATAAGTTCTATGACTGGACGTTGGAGTGTTGCCAAGAAGGCGAGCCGAAAGTTTGCTCAAATCGAGGGGATATTTGTAAATTCCTAATCCGCTGGATGTGTATTACATGTCCATTTCGTGTAGGATTCCTCGATCTTTCAAAATCGAATAGAAACGGTCATATGCATGATTGTAGATGCATGGTTCAATTGTGGTTCTGCGTTGAACCGAGTTTAATTACTTTGTATTGGAAGTATGTCAGTCACTATTGATCTGTGGTTCACAGAGAAGTTTACGTGAAAGGTTCTCGGAGAGCGTTCAAAATGAACTTATTATTAGATAAATTAACCGTAGATGAAGATTTTTTACAAATTTTGAATGGTTTTTTACATCCTTGAAGACCATAAACCTTCAGAAATAGACCCTGTCATTTTGAAATATGGTCCGATATTGAATTTAAATGTAGATTTCGATTAGATATTAATTATCAAGAACTTCTCAAATGTAGATAGTTCCTGTCCAAATAATTCAAAATAAACGAAATATCAAAAGTGCCATCAAAATTTTGGTATGTGACATTATTATTTCAGAAAAAAAGGGAGTTCAGTGCAACCAATGTGACCTGAACGACGTTCAACCAAACTAATGTTTTCCACAACAAAAACCAAAATGAACTCTGTTCAAAGTTGACTCGCAGTTTACTTGAACTAACGTTCACCTGTGACATCTACAACCGGGCCTTAATGAAATTAACATAATTAACTCAAAATTAATCTTAAGCTACAATATTGAGCAACCAAACGAGATCTCTCTGGGTCTAATATAGCAATACAGTGTGTTCAGAAATAGACCAATGTCATTTTGAAATATGGTTCAATATTGAATTTAAATGTAGATTTCGATTAGAGAACTTCTGAACTTCTCAAATGTAGCTAGATAGAATCAACACTGGTCAACTTTCAGATATAAATCATAAATTTTGGCATGTGACATTATTATTTCAGAAAAAAAGGAAGTTCAGTAACCTGAACGGCGTTCAACCAAACTAATGTTGATCTAGCACTCTACAACAAAAGCCAAAATTAACTCTCTTCATAGTTGACTTGCAGTTTAGTTGAACTAACGTTCACCAGGTGACATCTACAATCGGGCTTAACTACGTCATGTGTACGTCATGTATAAACTATACGGAAGGTTTGAATGGAGCGAAATTTATTCGTATGCATAAATTTTGCCCACGTTTAATTTCTCTTGTATCAATATTGACTAATAATCCAGTGTAAATACGAATAATTTGCAATACGGGACGTGGTGCGCGTATTGATGCTTGGAGGTAAAATCGACGATAAACAATACATGTAAATGGAAATGAATTTCAGCGGACTGTTGCAATATATCCAATTGATAGAAAGAAATTTAATACAACGAGCGAAACGCTCAGATGAGTTTACTAATTTCAACGATTTCATTTTCCAGTTTGCGAAAACTCGATATCACGAAACGCGTAGGTGTTGGGTATGGGAATTTTCATGCGAAAGAAAATGATTGACTTCTCTATATCTTCCCGTTCGAGACAAAAAGTAGCGAAAACAAAAGATAAATACCCTTGATTGAACACAACGAAAGCATTTTAACCGATCTCAATACATCTATCAAACTCCGTCAATCATTAGAAATCCTTACAGGACCGTATTTGGGCCATTTCTACTTTTATATTTTAGGTTTTGATAGATACCATATCATTTGAATGAAAATGAATTTATACTTTCTGGCCACACTGTATTGCTATATTAGACCCAGAGAGATCTCGTTTGGTTGCTCAATATTGTAGCTTAAAATTAGTTTTGAGTTATGTTAATTTCATTAAGGCCCGGTTGTAGATGTCACAGGTGAACGTTAGTTCAAGTAAACTGCGAGTCAACTTTGAACAGAGTTCATTTTGGTTTTTGCTGTGGAGTGATAGATCAACATTAGTTTGGTTGAACGTCGTTCAGGTCACGTTGGTTGCACTGAACTCCCTTTTTTTCTGAAATAATAATGTCACATACCAAAATTTTGATGGCACTTTTGATATTTCGTTTATTTTGAATTATTTGGACAGGAATTATCTACATTTGAGAAGTTTTTGATAATTAATATCTAATCGAAATCTACATTTAAATTCAATATCGGACCATTTTTCAAAATGACAGGGTCTATTTCTGAAGATTTATGGTCTTTTAGGATGAAAAAAACCATTCAAAATTTGTAAAAAATCTTCATCTTCGGTTAATTCTCCTAATAATACGTTCATTTTGAGCCTTTGAACGCTCTCCGAGAACCGTTCACGTAAACTTCTCGGTGAACCGCAGATCAATAGTGCCTGACGTACTTACAACACAAATTTGTAATTAAAATCGGTTCAACGCAGAACCACAGTTGAACTATGCATCTACAACCGGGCCTAAATGATTCAAATCAAAAATAATTGTTGAAAACTGATGCACTTGGGAAAATTGGGTTTGTATCGAATGAACCCGGGTCTGTTCTATTTTCTATCGTTTTTCTGGTCCGCTCGCACTCGGCCAAACTTCCATTTCCTGGCGGCAAGTATGATTTCTATTTTTTTGCGTTCATCTTTTTTACGTTTCATCAACGAACGAACGCTTGTCGTTTTTTTTCCAATCAGCAGAGTTCATCAGTATAAATTTAGGCTTGTCAAAATTAATTGAAAAAGTGATGTTCTGTTAAAGTAGATTATGATGTACGACTATAGCCCCGTTACTTTTTCACCGATCGACCGTTTCACGCTGCAAACGAAGTTCCCATTGAGGCCGGAAAAGTGAAAACGGACGGATTGATACGGCGGTTTTCTTAAACTTATTGATTAAAATATGCGGTGAAGAATACATAAGTAAAACACTTTATGACTTATTCATCCGGGCGAACCTCTAACGAAGTTCACTCCCGCCCGTAATAAAGCGAACTCCCTTAGCAAATAACGATATAACTTCCCGTGTAAAATTCTACAATGTCTTCATCTCGCGGCATTTTTGTCATTTATCAGCTTTACCGAAAAACAAAGTTTTGATGGGACGGTTTTCGCCGCGAGCTATTTACATATGAAGGAGACGCGAGGTAAATGTTTACTTACTAGCATAGGCGACTTGGAGCTTAATGAATTTCCCTTTTCCATATTAACACAACAATTTCGGCCGTACAAGCAGATTTTTACCAAGTAATAAAGCTATAAAACTTAACGATCGAAATGGAGAAGACCACGACTTTTTTTTATTTTTTTTTTCAAAACCGCGTGTTCTAAGAAGGCGCGTAATGAAATTTTAATTTTTTTCTGTGGCCAAATAAGACCGCAATTAATTTTTAAAGTTTGAAAAACGTCACACAATCGTCATACACTCTGCTCCAATCAAAGCGAGAGTTGCAAAGAGAAGTCACATTTAGCAAGTTTGCCACGTTTCCTATTACTCTTCTTTAGTCCGCAAAATGTGCGTTTTTTGTATATTTATTGCAATAAACATTTTCTGATTTATCCATTTCTTCCATTACCTAATGGATAATTCGATATATTAATATAGAAATAACATCTTCATCTGTATAAATTGTAACCGATTTTCGTGTTAAAAACACAAATAATGGTCCTGAAAAATTTATTTGGCAACATTTTTGTCAACTTCAATATTATCAGTAAAGTGTTTTGTGCCGAACTGCAATTCGTGTAATTTGTTTTGTGCGTTTTTCAGAAAAATCTGACAAATGACAGTTTGATTTTTGTTCGTTTGTCTATTCTTTGTTAGTGCGTTCGAAAATTCATACTATTTATTACACAACAAGACGTGAGTGGTTTATGATTGGTTGATAAGGTATGAGTCAAAACCCGAAATTTTTAAATTTCGAAGGGCTATATCTTTTTAATTATAACACATTTTGAGCAACTGAAAACGGTTTGAGCTCTAATAAATCATTTCTAATCGTATCTTTTGCCGAAAACCGCGTATCTCACATCGTGGTCTTCTCCGTTTGAACCAAGAACTTCCCAGCTAAATATACAGAGTGCCTCTTAATAACATGCTCCAAGAAGGTGTGTTTCTTGGATCCATTTTAAGAATAAAACTTCATATGTATAAATTTTATTATTTTTCATAATCTTATTACTAAAATTTTTATAACAGCGGCAGCATATAAATGAATGAATTTAATTTTCTTATGTGAAACTGAATGGTACGAAAAAAAAGTTAAGAAATCAAATTTGTTCTAAATTAAACGGGGACTCCAAAAATAATTTTCATTTTAAGAGAAAGCAGTGGCGTACCACTTTTTTCTTCAAGAATATCTAGTCAGAGTCCAGTCGGACGCCACTGTTATTGGGAATAAAAAGTTCTGTATCTCAAAAGTTTAGGACATATGATCTTCATATGAAGTTTTTTTCTTAAAATAGGTCCAAGAATGACCCCCTTAAATGTTATTAAGAAACATCCTGTATTTGCTAACCGAATAATAGAATTTAAGAACATCCAGCAATTTTATTTTTATTGGATGCACTGCATTATTTATAGTTTAACACATGACTTCGTTAAGCCCTCCTTTAGTCGCCGCCGCTCCAGTTATACCCAGTTGGAAATTCGAGAGATATTTTCTCGGGGAAACAGTTTCCCAAGTAATTTCGAGAAAACGAACTGAGAAATGACGACGGGACAAAGTTCCAACTCGCCGTACATTTCCCGGGACAGGTCGCGCTTCCATCGTATTAACGGAATAGTTTTCCATTTGATTGTTACGTTACGCCTGCTGAAATTGATGCAGGACTAGACGTGTTCCGTCGCGGCAACGCCGATCTCGTAAATAAGTAAAAATTTCCTGCTGGAGCCGATGGAAAAAGTTTCGATTGGAAAGTCCAACAGGTGAGGAGGGAGGCGATAAATAATTTGCAAACAAATTTTTAATAACGGGAGAAATTCGTGTGCAGTTTATTCCGGGGCGTATTTTTGTTGAGTTGAGTAATTGATAGACATTATAATTTAAAATAAAAATAAACGTCACAGTCATAAATTGATAATTGTTAAACAAAACTCTGTTTACGACGCATGTGAAATTCGGATTTAAATGCGATAATTTGTTAAATTCGTTACAAAAATTGGGACCGAGATTTTTGCGAGCGATACTAAATCGATTTGCCGGGAATAAAAAAAGCGGCTCTAAATGGTCAAACGTCGAGATAAAATCAACAAAATGAGGGGAAACATTTATTCATAGTCGAGTTACTTTAGTTTACATCCGTTGCTATAAATTCGATAAATCCTCTTTTTCCATTTTGATCCGCTGCGAGTAAGTGTCCTAAAATTGCCAAGTTTTAATCAAATTTTAACGAAACAAGATCAATGGGATAATTTATACCAACATCGAGTCTTCGTGAAGTGTAATCAATTTTGGAGTTTTACACTTCAGTCGAGCCGTTAAATTCTAGCCACGGAAAAGGTTTACTTTGCATTACTGCAGCACGTGGCGATATTTCAGGACGAAAATCCATCACGTCCTCCAACTATGTACACTTCGAATTAGATAAAACTTTATTTTTCTTCCAGCACAAAAAAACCAAACAAGCCCAGTGAAGGATAATTCGCTCTATTGAATTGTGCTGCATGCACCCTTACCTTATCATTGTTATATAACTATTGAAACGTACTGCATGCACTGTGATCCTAAAATCAATTTTAATTTAAAACTAATTTAAATTCTCTTTATTGTTAAATTGCGTTTAATTGAAATTGCATTTCAAATAAAACATTAGTTAAATGTTAATAAATTCATATCGATAAATCTATTAAATTGCCGAAATTATGTGAACAACGACGAGTTATGCAAATATGAATTGTTAAAGGTAGTTATTAAAAATAACCTACCTACATTGACAAAATTTCTTATGCAACGTCTTTCTAAATGTTAGTTATACATCAAAGGCTAATATTTAAATTATATTGCAGATTGTTCGGATCAGGTTCATTTTATATCCCTTTGGAATAAACCGATTTCATTAAATTTCGGATTAGTAGACCGATTAGTGCCGTTTGTGAAATTACACTTTGTAGTTAGAGAACAAAGAAAAAAAGGGATATATACAATGGGTACAATCCGCTGTTTGAGTATTCCTGTTACCCACATTTACACCAATTACCTATTCAACGCTTTTTTAGAATATTTATTCAAGAAAATTACCATCGAATTCGACAATAAAAATTCCGGGATAAGTGATCAATATTGATATTGTATATAACGAGCAACAAAAATGAAACGAGCCGAAAACAAGCGATCTAACGGCCGAGAGCGTTCCGTTTTAAGAAGGAAAATTAATGACTTTATTCGGAAATTTAAGAGTGGAAATTCTGAACAATGTCGTTGACAAGGGCGGCTCGGAGGGTGGAAGGGCCGAAGAGCATTCGGTCGGCTGGTCAAAGTCAAAGTGGAGCTGGGAAAGGACCCGAAACCGAATCCGAGAGAAACGTCCCTCTTTTTCGTCTCCATTACGCGACCCTTTTTATAGAAAAAAAATTTATTACTTTCGCTCTTATTTGTCTCGGCCGTTCTTATACTTTTAGCGCGATCGCAATTTAGCGAATTTAAAAGAATAAAGTTTTTTAATATTTTTCTACTTTTTTATCCGAGCTGTTTGTGATCTATTTTAATGTATTCTTAAAATCTTCAACGAAATTAAATTCTAAATTTTGTAGTTTAAGAGAGAAAATAGGTACCAAAAATTGTTTCACAAAATTCGTATCGATCAAATCCTCATCCTCTAATCCCTTAAATGAAGCATTCAAATTCAAATTATTCATAATCCTCGAAAAACGAGCGAATTTTTAGGATTCCCGTTCGAATCAAGAAACGCTAACCGTGAGCATAACTACGCTTTATTCTTGTTAAATGGTTAATAAACTTTTATTTGGATCGTAAATTGCTCGGAAAAACTTTTCGCTCCAATTAATCGGGAGAAATATTGTACTCTCGAAATGAAGACCAAGCCATCGGTAAAAATCACCCCGTTAATTCTCCAAAAATGATCTAATTATTAAGATAAAATATCAATTTGTTAACGAAAATAATCAGTTGCTAAAGTATTATACATTTAGTAGTTACAGTCATCAAAATGGTCTAGGGGACATGAAAAGTTTAAATGAGAATTTCTTATTAATTTTTTCCATTATGTTATATTCTCTCTGTATGAAACGACAACTTTTTCATAATTTCATGTGAAAAAAAACCTCCATATTTGTTAGATTTCAATATTTTTCAAATATATTATGAAATTGCCAATTAATTGTCCATTAATTCCCCTAGGCCATTTTGATGAGTAGTAAAAGTATTATTAAAATTTTGGTGGAGGCTATACACACTTCACCAAAAATTACCTTACAAATTTCCCCGGAAAAAATCCCGAACAAACCATTAAAGTTAACAACGCCTAATTATAAGAATCCTCCAATTTCCGCGAGCAATTTAAATTAGGAACCAGATAAAATCTTTACCTCCGGCTCAAATTCGAATCCCCTGCCACCAGCACGTGTACGTCCCCGGAACACCCGCCCGGGAACCCGCACGCCTGCACCGGCCGCAAGCACACAATCCCTTTCTCACTGCACCCTTCGGCCCATCGCCCGCCGAAATCGCCCAAAAATCCCGCGAAAAGAAAATCTCGCCACGCGCGTCCTCACGCCAAACGCGATCGCATTCGCTCCAGCAGCATCACAGCCCAGCAGCGCGTCTACTGAACTTCGAAGTCTTGGAAACCCGCGATGCTGAGCCTGCAGGACCAACATTCTGAGCGAGGGGCATGCGCCCGGCTCCGCTAAACCGCTTGACACTTGTATACCTACTTAGGGGCCGCTGGATGCTGGATGCTGGCTTGTGACCCCCGGATTCTTATTAGACGGGGGTTTTTACACCGGCGTCGGTAGGAAGCCGCCGGGTAGCGGCGGATCGGGGTTTGTTTTGTCTGAGCTAATCAGTTAGGCGTCAAGCGAAACGATCAGTATCACGTCGGGCTTAAGGGCCCGGCGGACAGATCCTTCGGGAAAATCGGATCCCGTGCGAGGCCCGGCGTGTCAGCCGGCGGTCGGGGCCGATTAAATTTACAATACTAATGCGTGCTTTCAACGCCGACACGTCCTGCAGCGCTTTGTAATGCGGTGCGGGATTGCCGGAGCCGCGGGGACAGGTGGAAAGAATCCGGAGGTTCCTCGGGTTATGGCGAGGTAAACAATAGGTACTTTCGAATGGGTTTCATCGATTCCGGCGGGCGGCGCGGTTAGGTGGGATTTTCACCTGGCTATAATTGAAAACAATAAGTAAAATTCGAATTCAGCGCCAGTCTCATGTCCGGAGTAAATTGCTTGCAGCCGCAGAGCTGCAGCGATTCAGCCGTACCGCGACTAAGTCTGCGTTGACTACTAAACAAACTGCGATGACACTGCCAGTTTATTTCAAATACTTGCGATTATAATAAGAAAAATAATGTCTCATTAATTGCTAATCTTTATTGGAACAAAACTAAAACAATCGGTGTCTTTATATACCTAGTTTCACGCGTGATCAAATTAGGAACCAATTCTAAAAATAAACGATAATAAATTATTTAACATTTCTATTATAATTTATATAATTACCACTGGATCTGCTCCGTACATGCAGACATTGAAATTTGACGCTTTCTCGCATAAATCGGAACCATCTAAAACACATAAATGGAAATATCAATAGGTAATTAGTGAGCTGACAGAAGATAAAATTACCATTAATGGTTCTGCATTTATTAATGGCGGCTACCAATAAATCCTTAATTTTGGGATGAGCGGTGTCAATTATGAAATCGTACTGTATAATACCATCATTATTCATCTAAAATATAAATTATTACAATAAGAAATTTAAATGCTGGTTATTTTTTCTACACAAATCTTACCCATTTGGCTTCCATCATCAGGCATTTCATGTAGCACTTAAAAATAATACAAAAATTAGCTTATTTCTTCTATATACAGTGTGTCTACTTAAGTTGGAACCATATGGAAAACTTTTTTATTAGTGGTTTTATGAAAAAAAGGTATTCTTGATAAAAAGTTCTGCTTGGTCCAAAACCTAAAATGCAATCATCAGATATCAAAATTTTTCAGTCGTATACGAGGTTTGTCAAAAAATGTGATTTTTGCTCAAGAGTAAAGTACCTTTATTTTTGACAATATCGAAAATTATAATAAAGAAAAAATGTTAAGAATTAAAAATAACTTTCGAATATTCATTATTGTTTATTTATAAAAATATTTTTTTCGACATTATCTCTGAGAAAATGTTGAAAATTTAAGTTTGCACTTTATTGCATAATAAATTTAAGATGCACCGGCATTTTTTAAAAGTGGTACCGGATTTTGCATTTTACTTTTCAACGAGTTTTCAAAGAGAAAATGCCAAAAAAAATATTTTTATAAATAAACAATATTGTATATTTGAAAGTTATTTTTAATGCTAAACATTTTTTCTTTATAATAATTTTTGATATTTTCAAAAATGAAGGTACTTTACTCTTGCACAAATTTCAAATTTTTTGACAAACCTCGTATACTGCTTTAAAAAATTGATATCTGATGGTTGCATTTTAGCTTTTGGACCATGCAGAACTTTTTATCAAAAATACCTTTTCTTCATAAAACCACTAATAAAAATGTTTTCCATATGGTTCCAACTTAAGTAGACATACTGTATATAACTATACCACTATTTTTGAAACTTACCATTAATTTGGGATCGTGAGGATTTTTTACAATATCATAAGCAGCATGATCAGCTAAAATAAATTACATATCTACATAAAAATGAGTAGGTATTTATGAATCTTAATTCGATTACAATTTTTGCAAACTTATCACTTGGACAATAAACTTATTATTTCAATACTCACTTTCAGAAATTCCGGCTTTTGCTATACAAATATTATGAAGGTCATTTACATATTCCTGCAACTCAGGTGGAAGTTCCAACTAGAACAATGAAAGGAAGTTTCAACAGTTAAGCTTCTCGTTTAAAACGGGAAAGTTTTAATCATCAAAATAACTGCTAAAGTAGCAAAATATACTTATTTTCGGTATTAATTCGGCTGCGAGTTATTTATACGTGCCTTTATATTACCTAAAGTAAATTCGAACGTAAAACAACTAAGCTAATAAACGTCTGAAAGAGGGTAAAATAAAAAATAACTTACACATTGTGCAGCGAAAATGAAAGTCAAGAAGCAGACGAAAAATTTTAGCATTTTTTCCTTTCGAAAACTCAACACTCCTGCGAATAAACTGAAGAATGAAATATTTCCGATTTTTCTTAAATATTATTTTCAACGGATGTCAGGCGATTGACAGAGCAATTAAATTTTTAATTAATACCCTCACCATCTAATTATGCGGTTAATTAGCGATAGTGAGGAAGTTTGATTGATATACTCGGCTTTTTATTAGACCTTTAGATCCCCAATTATTATTGTTTGCAATAATTAGGTAAACATCTCGTGCGTGCATTGTCTTTATATTATGATGAATGAGAGGATGGCTCATTAATAATTTAATTTGAATTCGAAATATGATTCAAGGGAAAATTTATTCTACTCTTTCGGTTAGAATCTCGTTTTATTATAGTAATTTCATGAAACATTTCATGATGATTTAGGCGTTAATTTCGTTTTTATCCCAGAACCTGAATTAAGCTGATCATCCACGCCTTTCTAATTAATTTTGTGGAAAGAAAGAATTATGTGTTGTATAATATAGCAAGTAAGCCTTTTAAAATATTGTTAATGCTATAATAAGCCAAGTATGAAGTATAGGAATATGCTGAATCCTCTTAACGAAGGTACTTCTTCCACCCGAATTCTGAGCATTTCGATTAAATTTGTTTTATTACGGCCATTTCATAGTTTAATTTAACTTCACGTGTTTTTTTTACCGCTTGTGAAAGCAATCCAAACTTTCAGATATTAGTCACAAAACGCGGTCGAATTCATCGGGAACGTGCTATCTGGATTTCTATTTTATCCCGGTTTTTTTTCCCGGAGCAAAATGCTTCGCGCATATAAAAAATTCCAATCATTTATTGCACCTACTATTACTAATAAACCCCGTACATTCGTAATATAGATCAACTTTATTATTTTCATTTTTGGATTGGTCGCAATAAAAGACGCAATATTGCCACAAGGAATAATCCATTGAACCGCGAGGGATAATTTAATAGGTCACTTTCTCGAAGAAATTCGGGAAAATTGTTATAAAGAGAAGTTACGAGCTGATTTTATACTTGGGGTTATGAGCGCTGGCGGAAGCCCAACATTTTATACAAATCATTAATTTCAGTATTGCCGCATCGGCGATGCTGGGGAGCCGAATCAAAATTAAAAATTATAATCGCTTTAAGCCGCGGTTAAGTGAAAAATATGCGGGGCTACACGCCGCGCACATTTCCCTCGTTATCTGATACAAGCTGTTTTCTTTGTACATTTATATTATTCCCGTTAGTTACCGCAGGGAGAGACTTGTTCCAGTGAATGTTTGACTTATCTGGTCACGTAACTCCCGCCCCGCTTCTGTTCCCGTAATCTGCACGGGATCATAGCAAAATTCTAAAGAACCAGAAACGTATCTTACAAGACGTACGAGCCGGATTTGGGAAGACGTACGACTAAAGAAACTGCTTCAATGTGGATAATAAATTAGCGTTATTGTAATATTTTATAAGCTGGATGAAATAAAGTTCGTATTCTATACTGCTTTCTATAACCGTTTCTTTAATGCTCACTTTTTAGACTTCTAACAACGGAAAATTCTTCGAATTTTTCGAAAACGAAGTCTTATGATCTGGCTTTGTCGTCCGTCCGTCCGTCCGTCTGTCGCGAGTTTCAGCGGCTAAACGGTTATAGATAGAGACAAACGGACAACGGCATTCGATTCAGCATAGTCTCAAACCTCTCCCGTTTCAAAAAAAAAAAAAAAAAAACTTAACGTTACATTAGTTAGAAGTCTCTCTACGGCGCACTGGGCCGTTCGTCCCACTTGTTTTTTTATTAATGCAGCTGTTAAATTGCAAATTCTGGTGGATTCTCTCAAACATTCACCATTCATTCGATTTATGCAGCTGCTACATCGCAAATCTTGGTGAAAGCATTCATTGTTTCCACTATTTCTTGTACAAATACGGCCAGTAAATTACTACTGCTAGCCAAGAAATACCTTTGTCTTCTATGGGATATTACTATTTATCTTCCGAGAATCCGAAATTTCATAACTAAAGTTGCTCGATTCTCTCCAGTTTGAATTTTAAATAGCCTCGATGCAAAAAGTGATAATTAGAAATAACTTCCCATCAACAAGTTTATTGCGAATTAACCGAGCAAAGTTTGCAAGTAAGATTTGCTAGTTAATGGATAAAGCCTAATGTAGAAAACAAGTTAATGTAAGTTTGAAAGTTAGCGTTAATCAACAACTCCCTGTTAAAATATTCGAGAATTTGCTGTCGAGCGCCACAGGCGGGTCATCCGGATTTTTTCCGAAAATCCGTTTTACTCCGTTATCTCGATAAATACTGGAGCAATTTGTTGAAAACTAAATTCGCTCAATTTAATCAAAGTAATCGCAGTTTGGAATAAATCCCGCATTGAGACTTTCCTACAGGAAGAATTTAATTAACTAACTTTAAAAAAGGATTGTAATGTAGTAAACACAACTTAATTCTTTTCTCGAAAGTATATAAGGGTAATTTTTCAGTCAATCAACCCCTCTTGACTAGCAACAGTGATTTGGCGTTCACCAAGTGCATTTCAACAAATCCTGCTATTTCCTGCTGCAACTGTAGAAATTAAGGAATTCGACGCTCGCACTGAAGGTTGTTTTGAGAAATTACTGCTATGAATAAATGCGAAATAACGCGAGTGTAAATTTAGTAGGAGCTGTAGAAGCTAATAAATATATTTCCAATTCCACAAATGAATATCTCTTTAGAAAAAGAATTTAAATCAGTAAATTTAAGATTTTAAAAGAGCCAAAATCGCGTTTAAAGCACGTATATCTAGTTAAAAAATTCAATTAAGGCAACCCCATCAACCCCTTTGCCTAAATACAAGTGCAGCAATACAAGATAAAACTGCTTCAAATTAAGTGAGTTGTTATACTAGCTCGAGCTGTTTTTTACGGCATTCATTTACATGAAAATTGTTTTACTAATTTTAAATCTCATTTTTCTTCTTCAGCTCGACTATAACGAGAAAATTTCGCTCGAAAAAAAATAGGGAAATTCGACGCGAAAAATAAAACCCGACTCGCACCGTCTAGACTAGACTGAGCGATTTCAAACGTAATTTAAAATTGAAGAAATTGAAGAAGTAATTATGCAATTCGCAGGACGTAAGAAACATTTCTAAAGGCAAGTTGCGATACAAAGGCCGGCACTTCGGCGAAAAGTATTTGATTAATAACTTGATTAAATAGACGACCCTCCGTAAAAATTTTCTCGACCCTTTGGAGAGCTTTGCGGCTTTCCCATTTAGAGCGTGACGTCCGGAAAAATCGATGTGATATGGGTTTTTACGGGTCCCATTACCCGGAACAAAAGAAACTCTCGTTAAGATTGATTAACAAAAAGTATTTTGGGAAATAGTGTCGTATACGGTGTCGTATACGGTGTAGCGTATCCCCTTTCATAGTGTCGTTTGGTCCATATTTTTTAAGATGCTCTTTGATTTAAAACTTCACATCTACTACGTCATTACATACAATAAATGAATGATCTGTATCTATATACAATGTAGTATCACAAATGGCGGTTTTACTGTGAACAATTTGGGGTTGAAAAAATCTGGGATACTAAATTTTGGTGCAACAAACGGGCGAATCCGAGATCAGTGTAAATGAAATATTTGCAGTAGAAAATGAATAGATACGCTGAAATAAAAGATGATATTTATCAGTGCAAATGAACCGACCCTTTGCCGTTTCTAACACCAACAATGAACGCATTTTGGTCAGTGAAAAACTGCCGGCATTTTTAAAATTTCTATTCGCTCTGATAAAGTTCATAAGACTCGCCTTATTGATAGAATACTATTATTCCACTGGGTAGTTTTAATTAAGTAGGTAGAAAAAGGGATCATTTTATTAAAGAATATCCTTAATTAGAGCCTTTTATAGTCTATTCATAAATGAGGCGTAGTAATCCGTCGTCGAGATCCTTGCAAAACCAATACAGGGTGAACCATCTAAGAATATTAAAATATTATTGTGAACTTATAGTAAGTACTAAAGTAAGTAAAATTTGTTAATTAATTTTTTTTGTATTTATATTGCCTTTTTCTAAACAAGTTTATTAAATGAACAACTCTGACTAATAGCTACCGATTAATTTCTGTTTGCTCTGGTACATATTTGAAAGGTTTTTGCGATGTTTCCAATCGGAATATTTCGCAATTGATTTCGGAGTTTGAATTTTAAACCCCCCAAACGTGTATTTATTTCGCTCTCGTTGAATGGAATATTGGAGGAGAGACGTATATCAGTGCATTACCATCGACATCTAGTATAAATTATTCAATGGAGGGGCCCCTGCCTCCCTGAGGAATTAAATTCGAATGGAGAGGAAAAAATCGTTTAAACTCCAGCTGCCTAAAAACAACCCTGTATGCAGATTTCGTGAAATGAATTCAAGCACAGGTTAGGTTTTAATCGATAAAATAAAACATTACAGATGATAATAATCCGCATAATTTATACGCTTAGGGAATATAATGTCGATAATAGAAAAATTTTCAACGTGTATTTATTAACGAACCAGATACAGCGCTAATTATAATATTATTTTGTTAGCCTATTTGGAAATTAATGATTTAAAATGGCCTGCGTAAATCATAAAATTTGGCATTGTAGCGTTAATAGGTAGAACAACGGTAATTGAATATATGTTTCCAAAAATAATGGTTATGCCCACATTTTCCCATTTACAGGGACGTTCAACTATATTTGAATCAAATAAACACTAGAAATAATAATACCATAAAATAAAGTTTTTTATAACTCCTGTGCTGATTTTCCTATAAAAAAAATTAAAAGTGTATATAAAAATTAAAAATTAATATTTATGTGCATAACAATTGCCGCAGTCTCGAATTAATTGCCCCGGCAAATTTCATTTTTATGAAGATCGTTTTTATTAGCGCATAAGGATTAACCGAACGAGTTTCCACCCCCTAAAAGATAATGCTGGCTGCATATATTGAAAAATGGTTTTACGGCTGCCGTTCGCATTTGTATTTTTGCAATTGTTAATAAAAGCGCTAATGAAATGATGATAGTTGAATGAATATTGCGGAAATGCGTTTCAGTTTCCATGTGTACGATTTAAAATTTATGGAATTTTAATAAAAAATAATGTTGCGATGTTGTTTTAATCATTTTTATGGGTTGTAGTTTCGCGTGGATTTCATCGCGCGGCTATATGAGCCAAAAAAAAGTTAAATTGTCTCCGGTGAAGTTGCTATACAATTTTGTTAATGGAAATTAAGATCCTATACCTAAATGTGAAATTATAACAAAAAACGTTTCTATATCGAGCTCGTTTTACCATTATTTGGGAACAGCAGTTTTCAATTTACTTTCTATTTCTGGCAGGTATACACTTCCCACAATTTTATCATATAATACGCCTCCCGATTTCGGATGTAAAACAATATTATACATAAAAATGGAATTTAATCGAACGTCATTTCCATATTGAACGTCCCAAAACAGTTCGAAATCCGGGTCGCAAGAAAAACCGGAGGAAATTATCCGGAAGGGAAAGGAAAGGAAACGGGGAAATGCGTTGGGATGCCCCCTTTGCCGCACAAACGAACACATATACATACACGACTGACCCTTAACGTCCAACCCTCGGATCCCATATCCGGAAACCTAGATTAATTGGAATGTTTGTTATCAGAAATCGATTTTTTCGCTACAATTTATTATCCGATTACCCCAATCTACCCCTAATTGAAAAAGCCAATACCTACAATATCTAGTTTCAGTGGTTTTAAGCATAGACAGGCATTGTTCAGCTGCTCCCCCCTAACTTCTGGAAACATCATTTGAATATCATTATCTCTTCCATTGCGATGCTCAGCTGGAAATTTCTGGAAACTTTTAATCAAATTTCGAATTACCGTTCAATACCGAACTTTCAAACACTATAGCTAGTTAGTTACAGATTTCTGTAACACCAAATATCTATCAATCTGCGTATCTGATCGATGGATTTGATTTTTATTCGCAACGATCCCAAGTTATAATCTTCCCTTGTACAATAGGTGGGATTATTCGAGGGAAATTCCCGACCCCACCCAGCGGGTAATCAACTCAGATGGGAAATCAATGGATATAGCCGAGCCGAAAATAAATATCAACTCCTTTTTTGGTAAGATTTAAATAAAGATTTATGCCGAACGGCTGGCAGGAGCACAACGGGTCGTGAATCCTGGAATGCCGCCGTTCGGGCATTTTCCATGCTCTTTTCGCCCGGTGATTAAATTTATTAACGTACCCTATAATGTCAATACGCTGAATTTCTTTGCAAAAAATCTGAGCTATGCGCCGGAGAATTTTTTCCAAATCATTCGAATTTGAATTTTAATTACAACCCTTAAATTGCCAGCATAATTTAATCCTGCGAGCGTTACTGACTGATTGAATGTTCGTTTAAAAAAAGTATTGTATTCATTAACAACTTTTAGCCTATACAGGGCAGGGGATTTCCCGCGACTCTACTGCCCTATTTTACGCCCTTTCGTACTTATCCCGTTCCGGTCGAGTTATTCGCGCCCCCACCCCTTTCGTTCGATCTGGACGCAACAGGACATCGACGAGGGCGCTGGAACAATGCCGAACATTTTCATTTTGATGCGGTCGGATTTATTAAATGCAATTCCACTATCAACTCCCTATTTTTTTACGGTTGCGACACGAAACAAAGCATAAATTCATTGTTATGCTAATAATCGAATGCGCGATAAATTGGAAACGTTCGAACTCTGGATGCGTTATTTTGAAAACGTTTTTGCGGCGCGGAAAATGAGCAACCGCAACGAAAATATTCCATTTTCGTCGCTTCAATTAGTAGCGTAGTTTTTGGATCAATATTAAGCTTTAACGCTAATTTGACGTACGTCAGTTGTCTTACATCAAAATAGCGTACGTAACAGAATAAATTTCATGCAGGTGCACCAACCGAAAATCCCGATGTAATAGTTTTGGGAAAACATTTCGGATAAATGACGTCTTCATCTAGTTTAACTCGTTCTTTGCGCGGATCCGCCGCGGGAATATTAACGAGCGAATGGCGTGTACCTCGAACGACGTGACACGTCACGTCCACGTCATGTCGCGGAAAAATTGAACGCCGGCATTAATATTGTCCGTAAATTTTCCATCAAGTTGGCCGTACTGCGTCGTCCCAGCGACGCCGGCTGCTTTTAATTATAATTTAAAGTTTGGAAAATGGTGCACCCGTTAGTGCTTTGGGTTAAGGATTTTATACCAACATTTTTTTATTATCATTGTAAATCCTGCTATTTTATAATTATCTTATGCATTTTTTGCACTAAAAAAATCAGTGTCACCAACGGTTCCCCTAATATTTTGACATTTGACATTTGACAACAATAAAAATATGTATTAAGTACGTCACTGTTATTTGGAAGCCTTATCTAATTCTGCTCTGTCAGATTGTCTTGTTCGATTTTGATTGTAGTTTCGTTTTGGCGTTGTATTCGGTTTGAATTTTCGATCTTGATGACGTTTGTTCAATACAGAACAGGGACAATGCAAAAAAATAATAAAATTATGTCCCAATTCAGGCTAGTTTTTGATTTCGAACGGGAACAAAGGATTGTGGAGAAAAATGAACGAATGTATAGAGTTTTCTGGAATACTAATAATCAATTAGTCGCTGAATTGCTTAAAAGCGCTTTCTCTTTTATGCTCACACATTTTTCCTTTTAATTAATTAAGCCAATATTAAAAAAATCGCCTTCATTTTAGTCAATTGAGGGTCGGCTTTACCTTTGTACTCTCCCGTTTCCCATTTAATTTTATAAAAAACCTTTTACGGCATTTAATTTCGAGCTTTCTCTTATATACTGAGCTATAAATAAAATTGTCAAAGCCCGGCCCTAACTTTATATTAGGCCTTTCGGACTAAAAACTGTTATTCGAATTTTATGCAAAATATTCCAAATTTGATGAGAGACCGGGATGAAATGAATCAGCAGGCCCGGTCTTCATTTATTTATTTTTTCATGAAATCTCTATTTAGATTTACTGTAGAATATTCACAATTCTTTACTTTTTTAAATAATTTAACAAATTTATACATCCTCCGCTCCATCGAATCTAATTTTGTCTAAAATGGTTGCATTTAAGTCTGAAAACTTTGTGAAATGTTTGAAAATTGGATGAGACAGTAGAGTCTAAAATCAGACAGTTGGGAAATTCAATTATCAAATTGTTTTATCAATAAGGAAAGTAATGGAAATATAATTGGTGGCTTGAGTGGAAGATTAGGAATTATTTTCAAAGCTTACATAATGTGCATATTTAACATTAGAAAATATCGAGCTTTAGTAAATTAAGCTTCGAATTTTCTCTTTGTCAGTACTTATAGAGGGAAAATGTTCTTAATAGCATTAACCTTTGGTGAATTTTGAAGGTGAGACGAAATGCATTAGATGTTTTTTGGCTCGTAAAAATCGACTCCGACCGCAGCAAGTAAAGATGTTTTTTCGGGCAACTTCGATGAGGATTTTGTGTTGGTTACGAAAAAGTCGCTTTACCCCGATGAAAGCTTTATTACATATTTAAAACCTATCTTCTTTTTTCCGCTAAATTACTTTTACAATATTCTCCAGTAATAGCATCTCGAGGCTCAAGACAACGGCCAATTTACGAGCAATAACTAAAATATAGTGCTGAAAACTTCATAAAATATTAAGTTCGAGTCTTTGTAATTAAAGTTCCTCATACCGATGGAAAATTAGCATTTAAAATTTAATACCTCATTTATTAAACTTATATGTAATAGTGATTATCAAGCACAGTGAGATATTCGTGTACGTGGGAAATTTCTAGAAATTCCCTCTATTAATTCTTGATAGATATCAATCAAGTTGTAAGGTTTTGACAAAGTTTTGAAAAGCTTCGTATGCGGCAAGTGCTTAATGTAGATTTATTTTAAAGGCAAGCGAAGGCATGTAAACCCTTAATTATCTTCCAAGATTAACGCCCTAAAGGGCATTAAGTTCAGTGTACCTTGAACGGTCGTCGGAGGGGATCCGGATAAGCGCGAGGAGACTGTTTGCTGTGAAAATTAAAGAAAAGTGCGAGTCGTATTCGATGTGAAAAACCAATCTTGACTTTAAGGTGTTAATTTCACGTACGATTTAATTTAATAGGCGCGAGGGAAAGCGTTTTCCTTTTGTTTTTCCAAAGGGCGCACTTTCGCTTTCATTACCGGATTTTCGCTTGCTTATTAACTGTCACGCCAGAGACGGATCTCGTATTGATTCACGCCTCCTGAATCGCTCTCGAACATTAAAGGAATTTTTCATTGCATTGTTCGCTTGCTTTCATTAAAATTTTAATTAAACGTTTGTCGTAATACCTATTTATGCTGCGAGAAGATCAAAGAGGTGGTAAACCCGTGCTTTTAAAACTAATTAACAGGCTAGTGAATCGTACGTACTCGACTGCAAAGCATACCCCGCCTAATAATAATTTCTTTTCGCTCGAAAATTTCAGATCCAAGGCGCTTTTGTACCAAGTATTCTAAGTATTCATGAGCGTTGTATTTCACGAATTGCTAATTTTCCGCCACTGGAGCCCGGAACATTCCGTTCCGTCAGTTTTGGTCTTACGTGTCAACTGTTCTCCGGCTAGTGGAAATCTGCAAGCGGCAAGGAATCGCTTCGTCGGAAGGAATCAGGAATGGAACTTAAATTCCGCGGAGTTTTTTTTCTCCCGACTGCGGATTTAATGATTCTCTCCCGCATCGTTGCGACGAAGGGAAACTTACCGGCGACGATACATTCTGAATGTCAAAAAACTTTTCCTTCGTTACGAATGCACAACTCTTCTAATGTGAATTTATGCGGGATGGGCGCCCGGATTTCCATTCGCGAGGATTACGGGGTAGTTTTTAATTGCGAGATTTATCCCTTATGCAACGAAGATGTTCAACCCTTCCGCGAAGATATTACGGAGTAATACTTGGCAATAAAGGAGCTTTTTTATAAGTTAGCAATAAATGTCGAAAATCGTGTTGGTAGATATAATAATGATTTGTTATTCTAGCGCTTCAATTTTGAAGTTTTAAACTTAATAATAAAACCGCGAGAAAATTCACTTGTGGCAACTTTCACAGATTCTCTTGCTTACAAAAATGTTAACGTCAAATAATATCCAAACTCTAAACAATTTATAATGGAGAAAACCACGACTTTTTTTTTAATTTTTTTTTCAAAACCGTGTGTTCTAAGAAGGCGCGTAATGAAATTTTTATTTTTTTCTGTGGCCAAATAAGGTCGCAATTAATTTTTAAAGTTTGAAAAACGTCACACAATCGTCATACACTCTGCTCCAATCAAAGCGAGAGTTTCAAAGAGAAGTCACATTTAGCAAGTTTGCCACGTTTCCTATTACTCTTCTTTACTCCTGCAAAATGTGCGTTTTTTGTATATTTATTGCAATAAACATTTTCTGATTTATCCATTTCTTCCATTACCTAATGGATAATTCGATATAATAATATAGAAATAACATCTTCATCTGTATAAATTGTAACCGATTTTCGTGTTAAAAACACAAATAATGGTCCTGAAAAATTTATTTGGCAACATTCTTGTCAATGTCAATATTATCAGTAAAGTGTTTTGTGCCTAACTGCAATTCGTGTAATTTGTTTTGTGCAAATTTTCAGAAAAATCTGACAAATGACAGTTTGATTTTTGTTCGTTTGTGTATTCTTTGTTACTGCGTTCGAAAATTCGTACTATTTACTATACAACAAGACGTGAGTGGTTTATGATTGGCTGATAAGGTATGAGTCAAAACCCGAAATTTTTTAATTTCAAAGGGCTATATCTTTTTAATTATAACACATTTTGAGCAACTGAAAACGGTTTTGAGCTCTAATAAATCATTTCTAATCGTATCTTTTGCCGAAATCCGCGTATCTCACATCATGGTCTTCTCCATTACCCATGCAGTATATAATATATTCCAGGCTTAACTGTTTGACTAACTGATTTGCTATTCAAAAAAAGCCCATTAAAGGGAGGATGTCGTGCTAGGTTCGAGCTTACCAAGTAAGTTTAAAGGAGATTATATATACCTCCTTACAAACTCCTGCGAGTTGATTGCCTTATATCACTGTATAGATATACTAATATCGATATCTATTGGCCCTTCTGCGTCTGATGTGGGCGGCCAAAGTTGCGTTATGACGAGCCCTAAATAACGTAAATTCAATAAATAATATCGGCCTTATCAGAAGATAATTCGGAACTTCCGAAAACCGGTCCCTTTTGATAGAAACGGGCCGTTCGTCCTCTAATCCTTTGGCCCGCAATTACGGAGTTTAAAGAGGTTACCTGCTTATCGCGATCCTCTTCCCTTTTATTTGAAAAGTTGGCGAAAGTTTAGAGAAACCGTAACAATCCGACGCTGCCGCAACACTGTTTAGTTATTATTGTTTTTGACGTTTCGTTTATTAAATCTTCTCCTTGGCTTCGTCCTTCGCCGAGCCGGCCCGATTTTCATTAGCCATCTGCATGGTAATACGAAATGAATTAATGATGTAGTATCGCCGGATTTTCCGCGCGTATACATTACAGGTATATCACTTAACTGATGGTAGATGAGAGAGTGATGCATTATGGTCATATCCCATGACACGCGATCAGACAGACAGATCTGACACGACAAACGGTGATAGGCCCATCAGGGCCCTTCCGCCCTTCGCATGTTCTAATTAATACACACCCCGTATCGCCGTCCTAAATTATGTTTACCAGTCCCTCTACAAGTGGCGCGATGTCAGCAAATCACTTTGATTGGCAATGGAAGATTACCCGTTCGGGTTTATTGGAGCCCATACGAATTAAGCAATTTTTTAAGAGTTTGTGGATCGTGGATCGCGAACGAAATATGAAAATGTAATGTCGCCTATATACCGGAGGATATCCGGCTTTCCAGCGTTACACCTCGTCCTCGAATCCTCTGATACATATCGTAACAGAAGTTCCTCAAAGTGAAGTTCACCCTCAATTTATCTGGAGTAGTCATTTAGCGAAAGGTTGGCCGGATCATGGGCGGTGTCGGGGTTCGCTGGGAATTTATTCCGATTCGGAATTTCGAATTATGTGCCATTCGAGTTCGTCCCTCCACCACTGCCTGGAGCAAGAAACAGGAACATCAGAGTGAGTTAGGGACCCTTCTTTCCGGGATGTGATTGGACTGGTAACACAAAACTGAACGCTAAATATAGTGTTCGTGTGAGAACTGACGATATTTTGATAATACGCTTTCACCACAATCTATTTCGAATTATATACAAGGTACATGTCAACATATAACATGGCCCCTAAAGGTTGCGTGTTCACCAATAAAACACTGTTTATAATTACTCTAAAATGACGCTCGAAAAATATCGATTAAAATAATCCGATTGGGATCTGGATTGGGCGGTTTTGTCCGGTTTATCAGAGACCCAATGCAAATATATCATTTCGTTTTAAATTTTAAATTTCCATTTACAGATCTCTATCGTCATGAATGCGAAATTTCGAAATTAACGTACCGATTCCTGTACCAATTTGACCAGATTGATAAACCGCTCGATCTCCAGGCTATTATTCCGATTTTATGTTCGAAAAAGAATGTACAGCTTCAATGGAAATAAATTAAATACTTGACATGTCGTTCGCACAAAAAAACTGATTGATTTTTATGTCGTCAATTTGCGGATTTATAATGGAGAAGACCACGACTTTTTTTTAATTTTTTTTTCAAAACCGTGTGTTCTAAGAAGGCGCGTAATGAAATTTTTATTTTTTTCTGTGGCCAAATAAGGCCGCAATTAATTTTTTAAATTTGAAAAACGTCACACAATCGTTATACACTCTGCTCCAATCAAAGGGAGAGTTTCAAAGAGAAGTCACATTTAGCAAGTTTGCCACGTTTCCTATTACTCTTCTTTAGTCCGCAAAATGTGCGTTTTTTGTATATTTATTGCAATAAACATTTTCTGATTTATCGATTTCTTCCATTACCTAATGGATAATTCGATATATTAATATGGAAATAACATCTTTATCTGTATAAATTGTAACCGATTTTCGTGTTAAAAACCCAAAAAATGGTCCTGAAAAATTTATTTGGCAACATTCTTGTCAACATCAATATTATCATTAAAGTGTTTTGTGCCGAACTGCAATTCGTTTAATTTGTTTTGTGCATTTTTCAGAAAAATCTGACAAATGACAGTTTGATTTTTGTTCGTTTGTGTATTCTTTGTTACTGCGTTCGAAAATTCATACTATTTACTATACAACAAGACGTGAGTGGTTTATGATTGGTTGATAAGGTATGAGTCAAAACCCGAAATTTTTAAATTTCAAAGGAGGTTATATCTTTTTAATTATAACACATTTTGAGTAACTGAAAACGGTTTTGAGCTCTAAAAAATCATTTCTAATCATATCTTTTGCCGAAATCCGCATATCTCACATCGTGGTCTTCTCCATTGAGAGAAGGGTATAACACCAGAACATGTTTACCGATTTTATAAGATTCGAGTACGAAAATCAATCAATTTTTAGTATACGATATGTAATTGAAGTTGTATGTATGTTTCTCTCTAAAAGCATTGTCGTCTTGATCGCAACTCTCAGGGCAAAATAAAGTTACAACCCAATTCCCAGCGCTGTTTTCGCTCAACGTCCATACAACTTCCCTACTCCGAATTAACAATGAATAACAGCCGTTGTTTGGTCACAATTACACAACGTAGAGAGTTTTCCTTCGGATGGGCAGTCCCGGAGGATTTCCGCGACCCTTTTAAACCGACGAAGAATGCAGATATAGAAACGCGGGATCGCTTTTTATGGCGCCACTGCGACATCGATCACGAACTCACCACCGGCCGCGTATCCATAACTAAGACAATTAGCAAATAACGAATTGCTGCGAATAATAATATTGAAAACTACATGCGACACGCTCAACTTTTAATTGAGCACAGTTTGGGCGGGATTTAGGGGCTTTTTAAAACAAATTTCGCTCAAAGTTGCCCGCTTAGAGCGCCCGACGCCGCCGCGCTACACCCCAAACTTTTCAATTTGATATCGATATCAAAAACAGATATCCACGTAAAATTTTAAATTAAAAATAAGGCTCCCCCGGCCGGAGGGGCGGCGGGGCGCGACAGGGCCGATTCGAAGATTTTAAATTCTCGTTACTTTTTTGCGCAACTATTCCACAGCGAGCGGGCGAAAAATAAAAGATAATTTATGTGTAGTTAAATTAGATAGAGTGTAGGAAATTGGTAGTCCCACTCGTGTGCGAAAAAAACTTGACCGAAAGCTCCATGACGAATTTCTTTCCATTGTTAATTCAAATTACTTTGGGCTACTTCTAGTCCATTTTCGAGTTAATTAGATCGGCTGCCGGTCCTGCAAAGAGGCCAGAAAAAAGGGAGGCGAGAGAGCATTTCAATTTGAGAACAGTATTTATTGTAGAAGCTCGAATTCAGTCCGCCGTGCTTCATTTTATAACTTCCAGCGCTACTCCAACTTTTTTAATAACATGTAATTCTTTGTTTAAGAGGGGCTTGTATTGCTCTATGAGTCGACGGGCCGGCGCGGAGTCCTCGAACATTCGATTATTAAATCCGAGAAGGCAAATTGGGATTGTTCGAACGGTGCGTAAGGAACAACTTGGCGCATTAATCCCGTTAATGCATTTGAGCCGTTTCCATCGCTGTTATACAGTATTGTAGGCGGCATTATTTATTGATCGCCCACTGACGGTACATCAATTGCGACCGCAAATCGGGAAAATCATTCAATGCGATCGAAGATGGACGCCTAAAGGGCCGAAAAAATCAGACCCGGTCACTTCGCTTTCTGCGGTTTTTCGCACCGGGGTCGTTTCGATGCATCATGGCGTGCCGACGGTCACTACTGATTGCTTTCGGATGAACAAAGGGACGATTTCTATGCCGACGAACGTTTCTTTTGCCCAATGAAACACCTATAAGTCCACAGGACCGGCTTCAGAATTTTTCAAAAATACCCAATAAGGCAAAACATGCTTAATGAGCTAGCATATAAATCGCTGCAATGGAGAAGACCACGATGTGAGATATGCGGATTTCGACAAAAGATACGATTAGAAATGATTTTTTAAAGCTCAAAAACGTTTTCAGTTGCTCAAAATGTGTTATAATTAAAAAGTTATAGCCCTTTGAAATTTAAAAATTTCGGGTTTTGACTCATACCTTTTCAACCAATCATAAACCACTCACGTCTTGTTGTATAGTAAATAGTATGAATTTTCGAACGCAGTAACAAAGAATACACAAACGAACAAAAATCAAACTGTCATTTGTCAGATTTTTCTGAAAAATGCGCAAAACAAATTACACGAATTGCAGTTCGGCACAAAACACTTTACTAATAATATTAAAGTTGACAAGAATGTTGCCAAATAAATTTTTCAGGACCATTATTTGTGTTTTTAACACGAAAATCGGTTACAATTTATACAGATGAAGATGTTATTTCTATATTATTATATCGAATTATCCATTAGGTAATGGAAGAAATGGATAAATCAGAAAATGTTTATTGCAATAAATATACAAAAAACGCACATTTTGCGGACTAACGAAGAGTAATAGGAAACGTGGCAAACTTGCTAAATGTGACTTCTCTTTGAAACTCTCGCTTTGATTGGAGCAGAGTGTATGACGATTGTGTGACGTTTTTCAAACTTTAAAAATTAATTGCGGCCTTATTTGGCCACAGAAAAAAATAAAAATTTCATTACGCGCCTTCTTAGAACACACGGTTTTGAAAAAAAAATTTAAAAAAAAAGTCGTGGTCTTCTCCATTAAAATAAACGTACATCTAGTAATGATATTGATAATAGGGGTGGGGTTTGAAATTAGATTTTTCTGAAGACGGTTCTGTAGTGAAATAACATTAGGTACCCGGAATGGTTGCACTCCCTTCATTGTTATAGACTGCCGGAAAAAACGTGTCGGGAAAACTTATTTTTTCAAATGAGTTGTACTCGGCTCAGATATATGGTGAGAACGATGGAAATGCGCCCGAAGGGAAGCGTTTCGGATCCGGTTTTATTGAAGATAATACTTTCAGATTGAAATGTATCGCCATCCGACGGGCATTAGTTGGTATTTATAAACTGCGCCGTTATTACGAATAGTGTATTCCGGGCGCGATGTTATTGTAAGTAAAAGGTGTAGCTTTAGAGCTTTAGAGCTAAAATAGAATAAAAAAATTCGCTGTGTATTTACTCTGGCGAAGAAGCGCGGTTGTATTTTAGCCAAATAAACTCAAACTTAATCCCGAAACCGATTTCGACGACGAAAAAAAACCACTCTATTCCGTTATATGAAACGTTTGTGTACGAAAATAGAAACCAGTCGGACCCTTTGAATCAAATTTTCTCCATGAAATGTTTTCTAAAATATCTAATACTTTCACTTTGATAGATACCATCGCAACCGCCGGCGCTTTTCGGTTTAACTTTACAACGCTTCAAAGAAATTAACCCACCCCATTGTCTGACCATAACAGACGCTACTGATACAGAAACCTCAACAAAATCCATAACCTAACTGGACAATATCAAGTACAAGTACATTACATTCTTCATTCCAAATGCAGCATATAAAGACAATTAAGTTAATGCATCAATGTGAACTAGCATCAGGAGAAACTCAGATTTTTTAATTGGCCAATAAGCAAGTTCTGGTAAATATTGATTTGATAAAATGAACGGGAGATAATTTTTGGTTGAATTGAAAAATATTTACACTATTTGGGTGATTTGTGGAATGTTTTTAAAAATATTTTCCGGTCGTCTTCTCTTGTAGTGGGGGCCACGGTGTGTGTGTGTAACTGTGATCTGTCTAGCGGAAAATCCGGAAAATCTCCATAAAGCGCGAAAGTGCCGATGTAAAAACAATGTTCGCTCAAATTGTATTGGTTATTGCTTATTGTTCCATATGCAACAGTTGAATTCGATGAAATCGACGTTTCGGCTTTATACGTGTATTATTTTTTCTGGTTTTTATCGTTTTTTTTGCACTCGGTGTTCGATTTGCACCGAGCTAGTTTGAGCGCATTTTCCGATTTTTTGTCCACAAGCGTAACGATTTCTTTTTACAAGCAGGACGTCTCCAAATGAATCAAAATTCGTTCGTTTGTTGGTTTTTTTCCAGCGAATATTGAATGGCTGGAGAGAAGGAATTTTCATTTATTTTTCTGATGGATGTCTGTCTGAAATAACTCCCGTATCTTTTGAGGACCTTCGGCAATCTGTTGTTTCATCCCTGCGAAGAAAAACAAGGGGAAAATTGCCGACGTATGTTTGCGCCGCTCTCGGCTCACATTTCAAATAGAGCTCCGGTCCCCGCGAAACGGAATTTTATAAATAATGCACAATTCCGCTGAATAATTTAAATCAGCAAAAGAATTACCTACGGTGATTTCGGGAAAAACGTTTACGATCTTTTATTATGTATCCACTAAGATTCCTCTCGAATGTTTTACTGCTCAGGCTTTCGCAGTTTGTTCGCGTGCGAGCGAATAGTTTGCAGGAAATACATTTAGAAAGTTCGACTCTCGAGATCCACTAAAAAACCGAATGAAATATGATGCAATATTTAGCGAAAAACAAACGTATTTGGAAGGTTGTAATGGATTAATACGAAGCTTCCAATAGATGCAAAACAAGAAAAATTAATCCTCTTCAATGAGTGTTAGTGCTAAATTCATAAGCTTTGGTAAAAGTTGAGCTGCATACAAACCCTGATACCTTCCGCTCGGTAATTATTACCCTTCAAAAAAGCTTTTTGCTCAAGTTCAACGCTCCCTTTCACGTTTGGAGTAAGTGTAGTAAGTTGTAGAAGTAGGTATACGTACGAGTGATCATCACAACAACGATACGCTGCTATATATAGGAAGGCTGGCCTCGTGTTCTGTTATACTACTCGAAAACTCACAAACAAGTGATTACTGTCGATAAAAAAGAATAGTCGGGTGCCTTAGTCGCAATTTTTAATTGATCGTTAGCTCAAAATACGTCATTGGAGTAATTATGAATAAATATGCACGTTTTGTTTTAATTAGAAAAGTAACAAAACTGTAGTAATTAAGTGAAATACCTGTGTAATAGAAAATATGAATGATTTTAGTTGAATACAAATAAAGTAACTGCTCTATCAGTGAGCTTATGCGATGTTAGCAGTTGTTGGAAAAAATCGAAATTATCATCTTTTGGCGCCTGACTATAAAGTCTCCAAGAGGAAACTGATATAAATTATTCAAAGTTGTTGTGTTTTCGCGTTCAGATTTCAGTAGGTAGGTAACTTCGATTACGCGGAGTTAGTCTAGTTTAAATAGTCAATTTGTATAATTTCGATACGTTTGTGCCAGTCTTTGTACTCGTATAAATTTGTTGTTTGTAGTTATTTTCTAATTAAATTGTAAGTATCCATTGTGTTTTCGTGCGTAATTTTTAAACTCATCATTAATTTAAACTCATCTTTTTGGATCACAGCCAAAATGTAGATTTTATTTTTTATAGTCATTTTATTAGTAGGAATTTAGTATTCATATTAACAAAGGTCCCAAAAAAAATAATCTTATCTAAAATTACACAAAAATGTAGACTGTAGGTAAATGTAATTTAAGTTAACCGCGAATCTGATAAGATATACCTTTTATTATATTCAAATCATGAGATATATAAAAATATTTCCAGGTTTTCTATTTACTGGTTAATAATTTCTAATTGGTTATTTAATATAATCAATCTAATTTTAGAATAGCCGGATGATGCAACAAGTGTTTAAAAATTCTTTACTTCGCGGCATTCATTTAATATTTTTTTAACATCGCAAATAGAAGGTCAGGCAGAAAAAATGTTCCATTCAATCCAAAAGTAGCTTCGAAAAAATCGGATTGAGGCCAATTTTTTGATTTTTTTACGACATTGAAAGTTGTGTGCGTTTCCTCCATGTGTATTCATTTATTAAAGTGCTATCCGTGAGAAATCCTCTACCTATATCCTCAAATATTGGTTTATAGAATAAATTTACATAATACACGTGTTCCATCATGCATGGGGGAATATGTTATTTGAATTTCAACCAACATGTAAAAACGCTGTATTTGTTCATACAATTAACGATATACATAGATTAATTTAAATTAATGACTAAATGGCGCAAATGACTCATGAAATCGTTGTAATAGGTTAGATATTATAAACATGTTTGTTTTACTAATTTATTTCTAAAACAGTTTATATAATTTTCGAATTAACGAGTCTTTTTTTAGTTATTTTAAAGTACCTTTTAATCGACCAATTCAAAAAAAATTTCCACTTTAATCGAAAATATTGAATTAAATTACATGTCGACTCTGCGTGAAACTGATACAGTCACAACGAGTAATACGATTTGATGTTATCACAATTATTATTAAAATATGTTAAGGTTAGTAGAGTCAACATTAAATTGGTTGTACATTACTTGAAGCATTTATTTAAAAAAACTTGCGCATATATTCCGAAACTTTAACAATAAAAATTCAGTTAGTACAAACATAATCTGATTCGAGCTGACTTGTAAGGGTAATCTCAGTTAGATTTAAAGCATATTTTAGCAAATCTTAGTTTTAAAGCGGGTGAATTTTTTGGCGAAATTCCGCGTCTTCGTCAAATATTTTCCTTGCGGAAGCCGATCTAGAACAATCCAAAGTGTAAAAGTAGCGAAAAAGGAAAACTGAATCTACATCAATCCAACTTTCCAACAAACTAGGTGCTCTGTTTATTTTTCATTAAAAGTATCATGGTATGCAAACGAGTTCGACCATAGACGTTCTTAAAGGGCTCTAATACAATTTTCCTCGGTACATTTTCAATCAAACGTAAAAACATTGAGCAAATATTTTTGTATTCTTCTGCTTCATCTAGTTAAAGTAGTGCAAATTTTCAATTCAAATGTTATTGAAGGCAAATAAATGTTGGTAAGGTTTCCTATAATAAAACAAGGTACTATAAATTCATTTAGTACTTATTGAAATCCTCTTATATTAAATAAATTTTGAAATATCTTGTTCTTTTCCTCTGCGCTTCTGTGAGATGAATTCATTCCGACGCCTCATCGGAGGTGACGAAGGTTTAACGAAAGTTGGAAATAACTTGTTAAATTAAGAACTACAAACTATTGTTTTTTTACTGTCAAGTTGGTAACTACTTTAATTTCATGCATCAAAAGTTGCGAGAAGTTAAGCTCATATTCGAAAGCGAGTCAAAATGATGATTTTCGGGCGATAACTAAAGAAAATAGGCGGAAAACTCACGCGGATTAGAGCAGGAATAATGCTTTATGTTACGAAATATTAAGTGAAAATGGAGGTAAAATACGTTGCAAATGCAATAGGTACAAAATGCTTTCGTATGAAGAGGATTTTTATCTAAAAACAGATGACAAAATAGGCGAGGGATAAAGGAGAAAGAATACAAGAAAATGTATTAAAGTTTTTTATTAAAAAATACATACTCAATCTACAGGGGTTTCCTTTTTAAAAAAGACATATTTAAAAAATTTTTAATAAAATTTTAAATTACGCAATAAAATCATTTAGCACCCAAAATGAGCATTTAAATTTTAAAAATATGCTAATATCTCAGTAATTATTATTGTCCAGTCTTGACCGTGAATCGCCTTTTAAAAAACACAAATAAGATTAAACAAACTTTCTACAATCAAATCAAACTAAAAATAAATCTTTATTACGCTATCGCTCGTTAAAATTTCATTCGGAATTCATTCCATCTAATCTCCGTTATATTTCGAAAATACCACAGTTTCATTACACACATAATGTACTACGATATATTGTCAATAAAGAGTAGAGGTTAATGTTCTTTATCAACGCGACGGGTCGTGTTAATGACGATATTCTAAAACCTTTTGAATGCAAATCGTCATTTTAATTTAGCGTAGTTTGGTGTATTTTTTATTTTGAATCTATAATAAGTATTTATTGTAAGAAAACCACTAGTCTGGAGGAAAGAATGGCAAGAGCCCAAGGGTCAACGGGTATCTTTGGGTCGAGCATTTAAAGGATAATTTCATCAAATGTGAAGACCCCGCTGGAAAATAATTAAAGGGCTTCAGAGTAACGAGGTAAATGCCATGTGCCTCATGGCTAAATATCTAGCGGTTGAGGGATGTTCAATTCAATTAAAATCATTAGTAAACTAATATCCAACCCGGCATTAATAACTTCCTTCATTTTATGAGTTATAATTGTTGTGTAAACGTCAAGTACAAACTTAAATTTATCTTCCTCACCTCGTATACCTACAATCATAAAAATGGGCAATTCTGATATGCACATGCATTGTTAAGCAAAAGCCATGCATAACATTTTACTGGAAAATGTATCTGGAATAGCCGGGGCATCTCGGCGGTAATCCTCCAGGCCTTCCCGACCATGAATAATTTATATTGTGCCCCATGTATGCACATCTAAAATCATTATTAAGGACACCGGCCAAGCGTAAATTGAAATTTCGAGGAGGTGCGAAAAATCGGAAATTATACCCAATCCCTGTTAACAAAATGATACATCGTTATCATATAAAACAATCTCGACAAAATGAATGGAGAAGGCCACGATGTGAGATATGCGGATTTCGGCAAAAGATACGATTAGAAATGATTTATTAGAGCTCAAAACCGTTTTCAGTTGCTCAAAATGTGTTATAATTAAAAAGTTATAGCCCTTCGAAATTTAAAAATTTCGGGTTTTGACTCATACCTTATCAACCAATAATAAACCACTCACGTCTTGTTGTATAGTAAATAGTATGAATTTTCGAACGCAGTAACAAAGAATAGACAAACGAACAAAAATCAAACTGTCATTTGTCAGATTTTTCTGAAAATTGCACAAAACAAATTACACGAATTGCAGTTCGGCATAAAACACTTATTGATAATATTGAAGTTGACAAGAATGTTGCCAAATAAATTTTTCAGGACCATTATTTGTGTTTTTAACACGAAAATCGGTTACAATTTATACAGATGAAGATGTTATTTCTATATTAATATATCGAATTATCCATTAGGTAATGGAAGAAATGTATAAATCAGAAAATGTTTATTGCAATAAAAATACAAAAACGCACATTTTGCGGACTAAAGAAGAGTAATAGGAAACGTGGCAAACTTGCTAAATGTGACTTCTCTTTGCAACTCTCGCTTTGATTGGAGCAGAGTGTACGACGATTGTGTGACGTTTTTCAAACTTTAAAAAATAATTGCGCCCTTATTTGGCCACAGAAAAAAATAAAAATTTCATTACGCGCCTTCTTAGAACACACGGTTTTGAAAAAAAAATTTAAAAAAAAGTCGTGGTCTTCTCCATTGACAAAGCTGTGGATACAAAACATTTTGGAAAATTATGAACCGTGTGTCTTTCTTCTTGCTCTTCCAGGACAATTAGATCTGCAGAATGGCTCCCCAAGGCATCGGGAACTCGGTCCAGCAGGAGGCGACCAACGGCGTCGGCAACGCTCACGAGGACATCCGCGTCCTCGACGGAGGATTCGCCACGCAGTTGAGTTGCCACGTCCAGCAGCCCATCGACGGGGACGTCCTGTGGAGCGCCAGGTTCCTGGCTACCGACCCGGAAGCAGTCATCGACACGCATCTGGATTTTCTCAGAGGTAGAGCTGAAATTTTTCGCGTTAATTAAAATCGAATAATTATTTTCGGGAATAGTCAATATTTCATTAGCTGTGCAAACCGGCTATTGAATTAATTTAGTACATATTTGTCTTAATTAACGAAATTAAATTCGTTTAATTAAAAGCCCTTGGCGTGACGGTGAAATGGTCCAATGGTTAGGAAAAAACTGTTGCTATTATACAGTCAATAGAAGGGTTTATTATTAATTTAAAATGATTTTTTAAATAGCAGAGGAAATGAAAATATTTGGATTACTTGTTTACCGAATGTTAACAATAACCGTACAATGTAAAATTGGTTTCTGTTATAGGTAAAATATTCCATTTGGGGAGTCCTATTTATTTCCTATACACACACATTTGTAGGTAGGTATCCTGCAGGCGAATGAATTTGCCAACAATAGCGAGCAGGAGAATGTTTAGAAAAAGCGTTTTTAGAATTGAAAATCCGTTTATCATATTACGGGCGCTTCGCTGACTGTCAATATTTAACCGCCGTCGAAATTCGCTCTGGAACTCGAACTCGTCGTATCGAAAAGGAAGTCTGAAATGCGAAATATGTGAAAATACGTGTAAACGACAAAAACGCGAACGGAACGCCTTTCATCGCCCGCTGATGGAGCCCAGATATTTATTAGCCGATGCGATAAAAACTGTTCACCTACGCCCAACCGGCTTCTCGTCCAAAAGACAAAATTCATCATCCAATAAACGCTCCCTTTTATGCGATATAACGCACTCAATTTTACATCAACACACACTCCGAATGTAACATTCATTCTCACACGTCCGAACGGCGCCCACTCGTCCTCCGCGTTTCTTTTATTCCCGTGTTCTTATGACACGGCTAAGGGACATATAAAATGGAAATTAAATTCCGGCGCACTCGTGAAAATCCTAGCCGTTTTCACGTGTAACACTAAACGTTTTCCCGGTTTTTCCGGCCGTTTTTTCGCTACTCGATACCGCTGCGTCATGCCGTTCCGCACCTTCCGCCTCCCCGCCTCCTGATTCTTTCAGTGCAGGATCAGGATTCCGCAAAAATTTTATTGAATATCGAACTGCGATTTGTCAATTGAATGAGCACCACCAAAGTGCTTCATTTATCATTCTAATAGTGCGTACATTTTGATTATTAGAAGCTTCGTGGTATCATACAGGGTGTTATTTAATAACATGCTAATACTTAAGGGGGTGATTCTTGGACCCATTTTAAGAAAAAAACTTCATATAAACCTATGTCCTAAACTTCTTAACTTTTGAGATACGGGGTATTAAAGTTTTAAGAATAAAAACAATTTTTTACTGTCATTTTCATACCACTTTAAATATTTTTATGAAATTTGGTGTACGGCGTTTATGCATTAAAGAGCATTTTTTGACCCAAAAATCTTTTTTTATTTCTAACAGTGGCGTCCCTACTGGACTCAGACTAGATATTTTTGAATAAAAAAGTGATACGCCACTGCTCTTGCCATCTCTTAAAATCAAAATTATTTTTCGAATTCTCGTTCAATTTAGAACAAATTCGATTTCTTGACTTTTTTTCGTACAACTCACCGTTTCGCTAAAAAAAATTAAATTCATTCATTTGCATCTCCCTGGACCTGGACGAATGACGACCAAAAACGATTTATCTAACTCTGAACAATAATTTATTTAAGCAACGTTGAAATTATGAAATTAAAGTAAAATAAAGAAATAATTTAAATCAGGTGTTGGAAATGTCCGCCGAAAGTGGTAAGAAAATGACAGTAAAAAATTGTTTTTTTTTCTTAAAACTTTAATACCCCGTATCTCAAAAGTTAAGAAGTTTAGGACATAGGTTTATATGAAGTTTTTTTCTTAAAATGGGTCCAAGAATCACCCCCTTAAGTATTAGCATGTTATTAAATAACACCCTGTATAAAGAGTAGAGTAGAGCTCGGGGTGGATTTTACTATTTTCTAGCATATAGGTGGAACGAAATATAAAAGCGAATTATAACGGACAAGCGGTGACGAAAACCGCATCGTAACTACACCCCGAGCCCGCAGTAATACGTAAAATAACCGGAAAAATCGTCAGCTGGTAACCATGAAATAATAAATCCTTTAAATATGTAAAACAGGACGCAGAAAAAAGAGCCGTCGTCGCCGGTACGTCGGATTGCTGCAACGCGTTTCAAATATGCAAGAGTCGGATTATAAACTGCAACAATTTCGCCGCGATTCCATCAGCGAGTTGATACACCTATGCAATTTATTCGCGTTATTTGCCTAATTTTCGTTTCATTATTCCGTTACGTTCGAAGCCAATTTCAACCCGCCCCGATTTTATAAATATAAATCGAATAATCTAATGGCATCTGCATTAACTAATTTACCCGGGCGATTTCTAGCGAGGGCCGAGGTGATAATCACCAATACCTACCAAGCCGACGTGGATTTGTTCGCCAATCATCTCAATATGACCAAAGAAGAGGGCTACAACCTGATCAAAAAATCCGTGCAACTAGCCAAACAGGCCGTGGAGAGATACTTAGAAGAATTTTCAGATGCACGTAAGCCTACCATTCCAGCACACAAATCTATAAACTTAACATTCCTTATTATATAGGTAGGCCTCTTATCGCAGGCTCCGTAGGCCCTTACGGCGCCTCGCTTCACGACGGTTCCGAATACACAGGTTCCTACATTAACACCGTCTCCACAGACACCATGAAGAAGTGGCATTTACCCAGGATAAAGGCTTTGGTAGAAGGCGGCTGCGATCTTCTAGCTATAGAGACCATCCCAAGCTTCGTGGAAGCCGAGATGCTGGTGAATCTGTTGAGAGACGAATTTCCCGGCACCAAGGCTTGGATATCGTTGAGCGTAGGGGTGAGTATTGGGGTTTTAGTCTGGTAAGGGTGTTGTATTAGCTTGGCCTTATTTATTTACAGCAAGATGGAAAGACGACGGCTTACGGTGAGAATTTCCAAAGCGTGGCGCGCCGTTGTTATGACATGAATCCCGAGCAAATAGTGGCCGTAGGTTGTAACTGTACAGCGCCGAGTCTCATTGAGAGTTTAATTACGGGCATAAACGACGACAGGAAACACAATCCGCGGCCTTTAATCGTGTATCCGAACAGCGGGGAAAACTATAACGTTGATTTGGGGTAGGTAGCCTCGATTTTCCATCATTAGTTTCGGTTGTTAACGATAGCATGGGTTCCTTCCAGGTGGATTAACAGGGAAAAATGCGAGCCGGTGGCGACTTTCGTCCACAAGTGGCTGGACTTGGGAGTGAAGTGGATAGGCGGGTGTTGTCGCACTTATGCCATAGATGTTACCAGGATAAGGAAGGAGGTGGAGTTGTGGAAAAGTGAGCACTAAAATCGTCCGTTTTTAAATATTTAACGTGTGTGCCTGTAAAAAGGGCCGCACTTTTCTGTTATTTAGTTGTACGTGTTTGTTTAGGAAGATTTTTGTATGTGTGCACATTGAATAGGATGCTAAAATGTTGAGGTACTTTTGCACGTAAAATTATGTATACTGGCTTATATGTATATTGTTTTAGTTATAACAAGGTAATTTTATAGTCTATTCATAAATGAGACGGAGTAAATCGCAGTCGTGATCCTTGAAAACCCAATACAGGGTGAACCAATTGATTCATTTATTACTCCGCCTCATTTATGAATAGACTATAGCAGAGCTATTGTTGTAATTATTTTTAGCACATATTTTTTTAATCGGTAGCCAAGTGCCTCAGCATATTTTTTTGAGTAATCGTCAATTGTACTCGTTGAATCCGAGTGCTTTGCGATATTTTTTGTTCATAAATGTTTCAACTAAGCTTTTAAAATCGATACGACTATTTTGATACCAAATATTCATATTTTAAATTTTCAATTATTTGTTATACACTTTTTATGTTTAATTTTTAGTCTATTAATTTACGTGTATCTTTAAAATACGATCTCATTAATGTGCCAGATTTGCGTGTAACTAAATATTTTTGAAATCTATATTGTTATTAATAAAACAACAAAAAATAAAATATTATTTTTTATTTAAAAATACGCTTTACTTGTAAATAATAATCACTAACAAATAAATACTTCATACAATCTTACAGCTAGATATAATGTAAAAATAAATACCCAATAAAATAATACATAAATATCCTGTTAAGCGTATCATAAAGATAATGTTAAAATAAATTTTAAACAATGAGCTATCGAATAATGCGCAAGAAGTATCGAAAAACACCCTCAAATGTTGCTCTCTATCGCAGGCCATTGTATTTTCTCGAAATCGCTGGTATTGGCAATCAAATGATTCTTTACGATATTCTGCAAGATCGAGCGAGCTTCTTTCTCATCGCCCAGCTGCGATGTAAGCGCTGTAACGTTGTACTCTAGGATACTAATTTTCGATTGGAGCTGCTGTATGGCCTCGTAGAATGCTTTGGTTGGTTCGATTTTGGACAACTCGGCTACGTTCACGTTCACTACAATGTTAAAAAAGTGTCTATTACTCTTTATAGAGACGATTTAATTTACTTTTTCTTGCCGTAGAAGGTAAAAATCGACAGAAAAAGTAGATTGTTGTCAATCAGTGAGCACCGGAATGCCTCTAAGCGAACATTTAGGTACTCACTAGGATGCACACAAATAATACAGAAGCACATCGAAGATATTGTTTTATTATTATCAATGTATTTGCTATACATAAAGGATCTATATAAAAAATATTAATGAGATCTACTAAAAAAACCACACACGTACACACAAAAGTTACGTTATTTACATTCCTTTAACAAACGTTTAAAAAATGTAAATTATATTATGATTGGGTTATATTAAAAATAAGGCGAATCATGCAAAATCTCTTTGATAATGGTCAATTTTCCAAACAAATTTGTATACTAACGATTTTTTAAAAACAATTGTGTATTACATATAGTAAGAAAAGAAATTTTTGCATTAATAAGAGTATTATTGTCGACTAGAGCACCAACAGTTTGTATCACAGAGTTGAATCGTTTACACTACAATGAATATTTTAATACATATATTATACAGGGTGTTTTGTTAATAATTAAACAGAGTGAATGGTTATTTCAAGTACACTTAATTCAAAAGCATTCCTCACACTCCCATCAACTCATAACACTTTTGAACTAAGCAGAGAAGTCATATCCACCCTGTATAATACATAAAATCTCGACCACCAAAAGTACAATGGGTACATTTCGAATGCCACTCGTAGGCCTTATCCCAAATGCTGGGTCTTTTTCAATTGCCGCACAACGAAAGATCCGCAGCACCACGTGGACGCCCTCTGGTGGGGCCTGTAAGCATGAGGATGGATCAACGGTTGGTTTTGATTCAAAACAGCCGTCGACAACGAGGTGCGGTTCAGATCTAAGCTAGACCGATGCGATTGTGCTAGTTTGTCAAGTTTATCATGCATTTGTACGTTACCGCCTGTCAGGAGTTCCACTGCTCGATCAGAATCATCCCCAAATCGGCACATAAGATGAAAAAGAGCACACTGTTAAGGAGTGTATAAAAAATACGCTGCATAATCGCGTTCAGAGGAATGTTCCAAACGATACTCTACTACAATCATTACTTCTAATATCATTCCTTCGAACTAATATAGTATGCTTAATTCACCTCTACATTGGGGGGTATAAACCCTGCGAGTACCCACCTGAGTTGACAGTGCTCCTGGGCTTGGTAACGGAACAATAAGCCCCGATGACATCCAAAATGAACCCGTCCTCTCTGTAGCTCATGGGCCTCCTGCCGCTGCACCTCACGTAGGGGCCGTTGGGGGACGCGCCGAAGGCCAGAGAGGGCCGCAGCGGGGGCGGCGGCCGGAGGCAGACGGCCGACCAGCCGCGGGTCGGCGCGCCGCCGGCGGCGTTTACGGAAACTGCAGATGAATGCGCCGGCGTCGTGGAATGAATGCTGCCTTGGCGCTGGTGATGGTTATTCGATAGACTGGTCCCGCTTGCCGATATCAGCGGAGTCATCTAAGAACAAAAACAATAACAGATTACAAAGGTTGCAAAAGGCTGCACGAGTTGTTATTAATTTTTTGGTGAAAATCCTCGTGTATTAATCTTGTAATACGAGTTACGAGCTGAAGATGGGTATTACGAATGAGCGTTGTTAGAATGAGTGTGGTACAGGCAAGGGCCCAAAACAAGAACACAAAAGCATTGTTAGATGTTAGCCTTTCAAAACGACAGCACTCCACCACGCATGCCCTTGCCTGTATTCGAAGGCCTCGTATCGATGAAAATCCCTTTAACAACGCGCGAGGGAATCTTCGCCTTCAACCACCAGTGCGCGTACAGCCCGGCCTTGTACACCGGCTGCTCGCCGGCCTCCTCATCATCGGGCTGCGGCTCGTGCGCCCCGGCGTCCAGCACGCAGCCCGTCGACCGCGACTTCTGCGGCCCCGCGCTCGGCACCACGCACAACGTCGACTCTATGCTGTCCCGCACTCCCGTCAGCACGTTCTCATTCACGCAATCCTGGCCAGAAGTACGCGGAGTCGACCCGAACGGCGAGGTGCACTGGCACTGCGACTCGAAGTCCCTGGCGATGAGCTCGCTCAGCGACATCGCCTCCTGCTTGTCGCTGTACTTGTCGAAGAGGTTCGCCATGTCGACGCTGCAGCGCACTTGGGCGGCGTTGTCTCCGGCCGCGTTAGCCGAATCCGGGGAGTTTAACGTGCAACTCCCGGCCATTCCGGAATCGGAGGACCGGGGGCTGTGGCAGTACTCCAAGCAGCAACGGCACAGCGACTTGCGCGATGTGCTGGGGTAATCGCTGTAGTCTTTGGCGATTATTTGTAGGCTGGATCGGCGTTTGGGTTTGTCCGAATCGATGCTGTGCTTGCGGAAACCCACGTTATCTAAATTCAAGCTTATAGATTGCTGGGCGAGCGGAAGGGCTTCTCTGTCGAACATACTAGGCGGTTTCAAAATTATCACATCGTTCTCCTCCTCTTCTTCATCGTTATCAACAAAAGTGCTATCGAAATTATACAACAACTCCCCTAATACTCTATCTGGTAATGGCACAGGATTAATCGGTATCTCTAATGTACTGGAATGAGTAGTGGTGCTGCAAGAGGATAATTTGGTATTGCTACCTCTATCAGGCCAAGATGGGATATCTATAGCCGTTAAGCTGTTTTCGTTAAACTTGTTGCCCACGAATTTGGGTGGGCAACTTTGCCTTGTAGTAGGAATATAAGATTCCGGCAGCCGTAAATTGTTTATCTCCAAACTATCGTTCAAATTACGCAGGTTTTCGCAAGCCATGAAAGCCTTAGGTTGGCGCAAATCGGCACTTTCTTCAGATTCTTCTGACCATTGTTTCTGAAGATGTATAGTAGCCGAAGAAATTTTCACGCTTGGAGTTCTCGAAGGCTCACCGTGATCTATGAAACTTCCGCTTTCTGAAACCTTCTTCGTCGAGCCGGTCTGGGGATTGTAATACCTTATATAACCGAACGGATTGCTCGAATCGGTAGAGTAATTAGAAGTTTCCGGTTTTTTATCACTATAATCGGAACTGTCACTATCCGAGTCACTATCGCATTGGATGACGCTGTCCCTGCAATGGACATCCTTGATTCTAATACTGAATTCCGTCTTGTAGTGCCGGATTTTCACTAAACTCAAGTTCATTTTGTTCAAATACTCCGTGTAGAGTAACTGTTTGAGTAATTTCCTAGTTATGACCTTCGATTTGATGAGTTTTTGAAAGTGTTTGGTCAGGGCCGCGAAAGGGGCGGCCGACGGGTAGTGGGCAGGAGGGTAAATCACCGAACAGATACCAGATGGCGTTTTGTAGCTGACCACCGAGGTGCGGTTGCAGTAACCACGTTGATTTATTCGAGATAACTGCTATATGGATTTTTAAATGAATCGACCGTAAGGTAATAATAGCATGGTTAATTTACTTACGTGTGGCGGTGGTTGGGGGACGAATTGAGCTTGAGATGGCGCCACTTTTTGACTGACAGTCGAAGCCGTGGAACTCCTGGGCATCTGCTTTTTGAGCAGCTCAGTCCAATGGTCAGCGTCGTCTTTATTTTGGCAGGTTACGATTCGCTTATCGATCATCGGTGCGCTGATTTCGAAAGCGTTTTTGTATTGATCGGTGTCTTCAAGTCTTGTTACAGTCAGGCCGGATAGGAAAAGTTTACCCTTGAATAAAGTAGTTGTAAAATATACAAAATAATCTAGCAATTAGCAAATTACCTCGTAAATAAAAGCGCTTAATCGATGACTAACGCTAAGTATCAGCAAAGTAGTGGGAAAGAGGACAAAGTATCGGTCATTTTGCTGAGGACCCATGGATACCAGACCCATGTAAAGAATGTCGCCCAGTGTTGTCAGGCTGGGACCTTCCCAGCCCTTCACTGGACCAGTTAATACTTGAAGCTCAAGTTCCTTTTGTCTTCTCGTAGCCGAACAAGTTGTCTACAAAATATACGATTAATTTTTGTAATTTACTTCACAAAAATTACCTACAGCAATATCTTTATAAACGCTGACTGATCTCTGAGTATCGCCTCTATCAGGATGGCTCTCTTCTACGTGCCTCTCCAGTTCCTGGAGCATGCCGGAATACTTATCTAATCTTCTGAAAGGTTTGCTCAACATCGTTGTTAATACTAAAACGCCAGGACTCGCGGCTCCTTTGGATTCCATGTATTTAGTGAGGTCATCTCTGTAACAACTAAATGAGTACAGGACAAATAAATATGCCAATTTAACGTACTTGTATTTATCCAATATGCAAACAGCTTTGGGATGTAGTGAACAGTAAGCCTGGTGGACATTTTTTATTCTAGTCGCCCAGTTTAGGAACAATTTTCCGACTTTTTGGTCTGGCCCAGGCTTGCTCAGTTCCACCTCCAGTAAATTCAGTAGCTGTTGGTGGGTTTCTAGAACCTCTGTGATGTTTCCAGTGAGTTGCTTGTATTCATCGGAAGATAGACTAAAAAAAATTGGATTATTACAATGTTTTATACATTTCCAGTGACTTACATTGAACTTTTTTCTAGCGGTTGGAGAAAATTCGTTACCAAGCCTTCGAGTTCAGTTACATGGGCCTTTTCGGAATCAACTAAGTCTTTTAATACTACACCTTTGTATTGGTTTTGTTGAGTAATAATTGGTTTTGGAGCATCTGAAATAAAATGTACGTTTTTTTATTAAAACGTTATGATTGTTCATAATAAAAATTGCAAATAAAAATAGAATGAACAAACAAATCTATAAAACAAAATTATGTTTAACATAAACAAGTCCAATCTAATCAAACAAAATATTGAATCAAAATAAACGATATCAATTAATAATAATAAATAAAAGAAACTTCAATTAATTTTAAAATTATCAATTAGCAGTAAAATTTTTCTTTCACTTGATTATTTGTATAAATAAACCATTTTAAATTGGATGATGAAAGCTGTTTTTTCAGAATTAGATCCTTGAAAATCGCAGCTCCAATTTTATTCACGGGAAATCAATGAAGTCAGTGACATTTTATTTTTAGAAACACCAGTTTAGAAAACCTTTAAAGCAATGCTAATAGCAAAAAAGGTAAAATCCTAAGAGTTTAGAGCTGAAAATGTATTATTTATTTAATAGTGCATTAAATTTACCTTTACATTCCTTTACGTAATTACTAGGAAACCATCCAGTTTCTCCATTTAGAGTACCTTCCCACCAACCATCGTCTTTTTGGGTAACAGTAATTATATCGCCTTTTTTAAAATTCAACTAAAAAATCATACAAAAATCATAAATTGTATATACAAATCTTAAATTTTAATAATGATAAGCTGCACTAATTGATGTATACAATGAAATAAATACAACCCTTATGCAGATGAATATTTGTGCAGTACAGTACATTATTTTTAGTATTCTTAAAAATAAAAAAATCAGTAGAAGCAAAAGCAAAATTCCAACTAATTATACGAAATTGAGTCACACAGTAATTGCCAAAATCCGTACAATCTATTAATAAAAATATTGCATTACAAGACAAAAGCAACGACAAATACGTGCAATAATTTTCCAATAACATTCGAACTGGCTTACCTCATCGTTGTTAGACCTTTTGTAGGAGTAAACAGCTTGTACTATTAAAGGTTCATTGGCCATGGCTTCTCCTTTATCCCATTAATAATATTTGAACTGGAAAATTCAATTACAAGAATGCATTAAATTGAAATGGCGGATCGAAAGTATCTGTGAGTATCATTTCCAAATTATGACCATGATTTGGGAGAAAAATAATTTTTGAGTACTGTCACATTCTTGGCACAGCTGGGAAGGTTTAATTTTGGAACGGAGCCAAAAATATAGCGCGTTATGTTTTCATGAATTAATGAAGCAGAGTGTGATCGTGAGGAAAAAAAAACGTTGGTATAATTATTTGATAATGATAGTAGAATTTTGCTCTAATTCACTCGATTGATATTTTGAATATTTTATAAAAAATTACAAGTTCTGGATTTTGGAAGTAACACTTCGTTAGAGCCTTATTTTTATACTACATGAGCTGATTCCTAATTGAGTCACCACAAATAGTAACAAAATTTGGAGCATAATATAACTTGAATGTACTTACCAAATTGATAGTACTTTATAAAATCAAAAGAGCACTTGATAAAACGATCATTCGTATCGTTTGTAATCACAAATTTAATAAATAACCGACCCTCAATCTATAATTAAATCTAAATTTAATTTTTTTAAATATATTTGACAACAATTATAACCTACATGCCTACAAATGAAGAAAAAAAGAAAACAAACAACACCCACGTTTGACATTTCCCGAAATTTGGTAATATGGCCTTCTATCATACTAACATTTAAACACATAATGCCTTAATTTATCTGAAGAAAAAAGAAGATAAATGGTTTGAAGTTTGAGGTTAAGTACACAAAATATTCGTCAACAAAAATATAATACAGAATTGACTAATCTAACTATTGATTATGACTGCACCAATGGAGAGAATTCAAAATTTGGATTCTATTGAAAAGGACATCATAACTTGCCTACACAGCGCAGGTAAAATATTCAGCATTTTTCAACTCACCAAAAAATACCCTCATTCTATTTTAGGCCAAGTGTTCATGGAGCTGAGTAAAGAAAAATCGAGCCTGAAACAAGCAGAAAATCACACGCAAACATTCCTCAAAACTCTTAGCGCTGTAGAAAATAAACTAACCGACCAAATAAACTATCTGACTCAAGTCTCGACAGGCCAGCCCCACGAAGGATCTGGCTATGCCTCGCAGAAAGTATTACAGATGGCTTGGCATAGATTAGAACATGCACGGTCGAGAGTCAACGAATTGGAAAGGATTAAAATCAAGCATTTGCAAGGAAGAACTGCCCAAAGAAGCATAGCTGCCCCTGCGAATGTCCCAGCCATAGCAAACGTTGCAGGGCAAAATATTGCACCTGGTTCTACAACTTAATCTTGTCTAAAATTGTAAAGTTGAGTACAAAGTCCAAAACTCTTGTTGTTCGAATAAAACAACAATAACTACTACGAATTAATCATTCGATTCACAAGTTTGTATGTAAATTAAGACTTATCATTAAAGGTTTAAATATAATGCACAATGAATTAAGTCTAGAATTTTATTTGGTGCACTTTATCCCTAAACCTAAACAAATCATATTAACAAAGAGTCATAAGTAAAAAAATACCCTATAAACTATGTACAATAAACGCAAATAATACGGAAAAAATATCACAGTACTGTTCAACAAAAGAGATATATACCTCGTAAACTAACAATCCTCATTATTTTTTATGTCGAGCCTCTGCTGAGCCATACTATGCTGCTTCATGTACCTAGCGTACATTTGCCTTGCTTGATTTAGAACTTTGGTTACATTGTGTTTCCTTACCATCTTATCGAAATGCATGGCCATTTCATTGTAATCCATCGCCTTAGTTATGATATGATCTCTATGTTGCATAAGCAGGGTAATGCACAAAAACATTAAGAATGGGTTGCCCCCGCCGAATTCGTTAGGAGGAGGCAACAGAGATGATTTTGCACTTTCCGTGACTTCTTCGCAGGAATTAGTCATAGTAGGAATAGCACCGTTCGAAGTAGTTTCTACAGATTTTGGTTTTGCATCAGTCTCGTTTATTTCGAAAGCCTTTGGAGCGGGATTACTCGGCTCAGGTGAATCGTAATCAATATCCGCTTGCTCGTCGGGCGTGTGAGGAGTCAACTTAGTAGCATTTTGAAGCAACGGATTCTCCCATACGTACACATCATCGCTTTTTCTCTTTTCTTGGATTTCCTTTAAATCTTTAGCCACTGTACTTTCGTTTTCGCTAAGGGAATCCGACATGCCGTTGACAAATTTGTCTCCAAAAACCGTACGATCTAAATTTTCTAAATCTAATTTCAATTTACTAGTAACCGATGTAGTTAATGGAAAATATTCTTGGGAATCGTCGGGACTTGTATCGTCTCCGCTATTGGAAGTTGAAGAAAATTGACGTGATATACTGGAACTTTCGGAATCGTCCAAACTTGACTTCGTGAGCATTATTTTCGGTCTGTCTGATGTTTCGATTTTTGCAGCGCCGCTCAACGATAGAAATTCGTTTAAATTTTTCACTAGTCGACCCTGGAATATATTAAAAATTTAACAATTGCTACAATATTTGCATAAGTTAACTAACCTTTCGGGGTCGATTTTCCTCCTCCTCTTTTATCGGTTGAGTACCATCTAATTTATCTAATGAAGAGAATAACTTTTCCTTTAAATCTTTAAAGTGACCAGGCTTCTTCGAAATCCTAATGAGACTTGTCATGCTGGAAGAAAGGCTCGCGGTTTTTCCGCTGATGAATTGATTCTTGTTTATTCGATTATTAAGTACCACAGAATCGGATTTCTGTTCCAAAGGAGAGATCGAGCGCGGTCTCAGCTCGGATTTTAAAGAGTTCGAAGCATCAGAAGTTTTAGGCGAGAAATCGGAAGATTTGGGTGATAAGTCCGTATTTTTGGGAGATATTTCGCCGTTTTGAGGCGAAACACCTTCGGTTTTGGGGAAAAATTCCCCGTTTTTCGGGGATTTGGGGCTGACATCGCTCACTTTCTGAAGTGCAGCATCGTCCAAACTTTGAAATTTAGTTTTAACAACCGGCAAAGGTTTATTTACACTCACGCTTTCGTCTAAACTATGATTTTGCCTCTTAACTTTGCTACCCTTCTTCGAATTATTGTAACTATTTAGTGATATTGATGAGCTTTGCCGTCTGAGCGCTATCATTTTTGTATAAGCATTTTCTCTTGGAGTTTTAACAAGAGGGCTTATCGGCGGTGTTGATATGGCGGGAGCTTGGAACAACGTATCAAAAAGTTTCAGTTCTTTTTCAGGATAATCGGCAGGCAGAGAACTCCAAAGAACTTCGAGCATCTGTAAAGAATCCTCGAAGGCAAACTCACGCTTCATTTCTAGAAGAAGCCAACGGTAACAGAAAAGCAAATCGTCTGCCTGCAACAATAATGCATTTAGCTGGAATTCGACAACTATTAGTCAATGAAGTACCTGATGAATTTTTAAATAATTATAAAACTCTGGATCGTAATACAAAATTCCTTCGGCTAAATGAGAGAACTTTTGCGTCATTGCAATGCCATCAATCATAAAATTAGTGCACAGCCTTTGCATTAAAGCACAAAAGCATATATACGCATGTGCTTCATCATTCATAGTAACCAAAAGGGGCGACGCCAAGTCGCTCATTCCTTGACAATAGCTCACTTTGGGATGATTCAATGCATATCTAAAAATATAATTAATATAAAAACAACTCAAATTAAAAATAATAGGGCCTATTACGTGGTAAGTATATTGAATAGAGATGCGATATTTTGATTATCGTCGCTACCAGCGTAAAAAGGATGATGTCTGTCAGTTCTTAACACATCCTTTCTCACCATACTGGTAGTATAGGCCAATTCACCAACTACTTGTCCTTGAGCAATTGCAGTCTTCCATGTTTCTCTGAGATTCACGTATTCCATCGCCTTTTTCTTTATGTAATCCATTCTTTCTTTGCCTGTCATACCATCCGGATATACATTCAATAAATGCTTCCACACAACTTTCCTGGAAAGTTTAACATGTAAAAATTTATCAGTTTGAATTGGTTCGAATGTTTACCTTAAACTTGGGTCGATTCCTCCGAAATAAATCACCGACCTTAATTCTTTTGCATAAACTATCTGTCCTACTGGATCCAAAAACCTCCTAAATTCTGCATCGGAAAGTGGTTGTCTCGGTGGCTGCAAAGTTGTACTACCATCTTCGCCAAAATTGAATGCTCTTTGCACCATATTCAATGTTTTACCCACCTAAAAAAATATATTAGCAAACAATCCACATTTCAATGATAATCAAACTGACTTGATTAAATATTCCATGTAACCTGGGTGCTGGTTTAGCTTCTTGACTTGTGACCGTTCTTATTTGAGTAATAATAGAAATATTCTGTTTGACATCCCAATCATCGGAGCTTTCTTCAAACGCCTTCAAATCTACTTTTAATGAGAGACAAGGTTCTGTGTTAGTTGCTACAGATGCATTATGAGCTCTAGAACATTATCCAAAATTAATAATGCTTAGACACCTTTATATCTGTTGTAGGATGATTTAAAAAGCTCAATTTATATAAAGGGTTGTTACAAATACTTGCTTTAGAAACGCAGCGTCAAGATCCCAGTCGGAAAGAATGGGCATGTAGGTTTCATGGCCATTTATGTCGTAAATTCGAAAACATATGGTGAAATCCCCTTTGATATCGAAGGCTTTAGCCAAAATACTTTGGAGAACTTCGAATGATGTTATTTGTGGATCCACACTGAACTTTCTAAGTTCTGGTGGTTGATTACCCTCGCATTTCTATAATAAAGTAATCTTAGTTAAAATAAATATTTAACAGCTGATAAACGTTTCTATTTGTTTTTATTATTATGGAAAGTACTTAGGGAATGATGCAATTTACATAATTATACCAATTGCTATTATTATAACTGAAACTTATCGCACTATTGATCATTTACTGATTAGTTGAAGACAATTTTAGAACTACTAAAAACTAAAATAAAATACTTAAATAAGTTATTACCTTAACTTTCACCCTCACAGCCTCTCGACTATATCCAAATACACCTGACATATTTAACAATATTCCTTAGTTAAAAGGTGTTTTATACTTAAGAATCTAATCGATTTTAACTAGTAAATAAATTCATCTTAACGTGAGTTCCTAAAATTCTGTTTTTCACATTTCAATAACACGAAAATTTTGAGGAAAAACACAATTTTTGCCTCTGACATTAAAAACAACTGGACAAACGTCACTTTGCAGGGTATCCAACCCTTCGGCTAAAAATAAAACTAAACTTTAGAAAATCATTTCATTTCATTTTTGCAATTTTTATGCACGGTAATAAACTACTGTTTCAAGACTGTCGGTTAAGCATAAAAATAAATTGATAAAAAAAAATTATTGCGATAACCATATCCTTGAAATTATCAGTAATTCGATAAAAACTGTCTTGAACATCGAAACCTAGAAAAACAATAAAATTTTATTATTGCATGTTACATAAACACGAAAACATAATTTTTTATGGAATAAACCATTTATTTAATTAGTTTTTCTACTTTGTTTTACTTGCAATTTGCATATAATCAAAATTCAAAATTCAAAAAATTTCTAAAAATAGTACATTTCTACGTTCATTTGTTCGTTGTTCGTTCTCTTTCTTACTTCTGCAATAGAAAGTGACAAATAATAGAGACGTTCTGTAGTTGTAGCTTGTCATTTGTCAATTTTCTTATCTACTTCTACGCATGCTTTCGGCGCGACGATGGTCTTTCTTCTTCCTGTAAAAGTCTGAGCAATGGCGGACGCGTCTAAAGCTCTGAAGTTAAAATTAGCCAATTCTAGAAAAAGGGTAAGCTTTTATTCATTAGGGTTTCTAAAATATTATTTACGTCGTATTTGGTACACACAAATGCAATTTTAGATTAATCGAAAAAGCGATAGTTTCGTAAATTTGATCTTTCTATCCGGCCACATCATCAATCAAGTGTCATGTAGCCATTTTTTCCTTAAAATTTTTACATTTCACTTTCAGTTCAAGGAATTACAAGAAATAAAGAAACAGAAAAACACAACATGTAAGTCGGCCGAAAACGAGAACGATGCGAAAGAGCAAACCCCAGCGGATAGCTTGACTAGCTCAACGCACAGTTCGATAAATAACGAAATAAATACAGAACCAATCTCCCAGCAAGCCACGCAATTACCGAATTACTTCAGCAGTAACAAAGATAGTTCCACGTTTTTCGATTCGCTTGCATCGCAAACTAATTCGAGCAGCCTTTTCAACACGCCCACGTGTAACACGGGCAGATCAGGTGGTAATTTTGAGCACATGGTTTCCAATATTGTACAAACACCAAAATGTGACCAAGAACGAACCTTCGAAGACGATTATTCCTTGTTTAATCGAAGCAATCAACACAGCTTTTTAAAAGAAACTCAGAAAATCCTTAGACCTAACACAGACGAAGAGGAAGTAGAAGAGAAAAATCAACAAAGTGAATTATACGAAAACAATCAGCCGTTTGTTACAGAAGCACAAATAATTATTAGACCTAACGCAGAAATTAATGTAGTTGAAGAACCCGAAACTAAAGAAGATAATAACGAAAAGAAATCGGGTAATTTGTTTTCCGATCAAAGTACGCAAAATTTGATAGATTATCTACAAAGCGAAACTCAGCAAGTTAGCGACGTTGAAAATAAGGCTATGAAATGCGAAATTGTGGAGCATTCGAGTAAAGCAAAGGAAGGCGTTCAAAATTCTAATTTAAATAGTATAAATTATTTTTCGAATCAAATGGCGCAGTATCAACCGTTTGACAAAGCAGGCTCGATGAGCGATTTAGAAAAAAGAAACATTGACTTGAGAACCAAATTAGAAAACGAAAAGCTCATATCGGAACAGCAAAAATTAAAAATCAATGAATTAGAATCCACGATATTTCAATTAAAAAGTGAGATTCATTCGAAGAACGATACTTCAGATATTGACAAGCTCAAAGAAGAATTGCAGTGTCATAGTCAAACGATTAGGTTACTAGTAAGCGAAAAATCGGAATTATCTAATAGTTTAACGCACATTGAAACAGATTTTAAAAAGAAATTTTCAGAGTGCGAAGAACTGCAGGCCCGTTTGAAAAACTCGAGATCTCGGGCGTTCGAATTAGAACAGGAATTAAATCATTTCAAATCGGAGAAAATTAGAAAGGAAAGCAGCGGAGCCGAACAGAACGAAGTATTGGTAAATTTACGAAGAGATTACGATCTGCTTCGAGAGCAAAAAGACGAACTATATCAAGACCTGCTGGAGGTTAGAGAGAAGCTGAAAACCACTTTGGAAGAACAATCAAATCTTCAGAAAGTCAACGGGGAATTGGTCAACAAATTATCATTAGCCGAGGTTAAAATTCAACAACTTGGCCATTCGGGTCCTCAAGCGGCTGCTTCAGGTGATATCGAGAAATTGATCGAGCAGAAACATGAATTAGAACGTGAATTGGCTAACATGAATACCTTGTTGAAAAGCTTAACGAAAGGTAAATATTTATCCCAGTCGAATTTATTCTAGTTTAATATTTGTATAGTTGAAAAATTTTATTGGGTTTTTGCAGTTATTCAAATTTCAAATGTTTTTATAATCACAGGCTTGTTATTCTCTGTATGTTATTTGTTGTTAATCTATTTTGAAAATGTGTTTTGTGATAGTTTGCTATTACCTAATCAAAATGTATTTTTAGAAAAATTATTTACCTTTATGTAAATCATTTTTACACGCATTGTTTAGAAGTTGTTGATAATTTGAAAGTAAACTAGACTTGGGAATTTAGGTATTGTTTTCGAAATTTAGTTATTAGGTTGAAATTATGCATTCTATTTTCCTCCTATCCGCTCTCGGGGAAACATTCTTAATTGTTTCCTTTGATTTTTCGATAGGAGGATATTATTTTCTCTATTAAAACACACTAATGACGTTAATAAATAACCATTCGGTGTATCCTGTCTGGAGAAACATTCATTTTAAAATTGGCTATTTAGATATTGGTAATTAAGGTCGGATAGATAAAATCAATAAGGCATGAAAAACTATTTTACAGTAAATCTTAATAAGCATTTTCCATATTCCGCTTTTCTATTGAATAAAACATTTAAAAACTTATGTAATACATTAAATAACTACGATTCTCTTATAGAACGCGATGAATCGACCAACCACTACCAACATTACACGGAGAAGCTCAACGCCCAATTGGTAACGCTGCAGGAGCAATACAATCGTCTCCAGCAGGAAAATGAGAATCTCTGCGTACAGGAACAGAACCGCATTCGTCACATAGGCGAATTAGAACGGCAGCTGCAGAACATTCAGAATGATCGAATGGTTCGGTCGACCAGCGTTTCGGACAGTAATTTGAAAAACGATTTAGACATCACGAAAGAGCTGTGCCTTCAATTACAGGTAGGAGATTTTATGTTAGTTCGAGAATCACACGTCTAAAAAACGTACATTTTTGAGCTCATCCATTTTCATTTCGTTTATGTACAATAGTTTCTTGTGTATTACAGTTTTTATCCTTTTTGGAAGAGTTAATGTAATGTTTCTAATGAGTATTTGTTCGTTTCATGAGCAATAGCACTGGCTAGGTTTTGAGCTAGTCAAAGGCCCATTAGGAACAAAGCTGCAACTTTTCCAATTGATAAGCAATAGTATTAAATAATTATTCTAGACGCGTCCGTCAAATAAAGTTTATTATCAAATAAATTAGCAAACGCAAATTTTAGCATCGTATTATAATATACCGTTGATATTAAGATTTATTTGATAATAGTAAATCCCCCACTGCTAAGTTGTAAGTAATCGTGACGATGGCATGAGAGGTACTGGGGCAAAAGTACCGCAAACGATACCCTTGGGACACCGGGCGACATCCCATTGCAAAACCAGCCTTGCTCCTACACGCGGGGCTCTGTAGGAGTCGACTATTAGTTCCCTAGCTACTCGTGGGATGCAATATGAAGCACAATAGATACAATAAACCTTACTATCGCGGTCCTCCTCCGTGGGCCAATTCGAGATACGACGATTCGAGATCGTGGGCCAACGGCTCCAGGTCTTCGAGTCCGCCTAGGTCGTCGGGCAGGTGGCAGCCGAGACCTCCGAAGCGCAAGCAAAATGGAAGTCCTTATACAGAATTCAAAAAATCGAGAAGCGAACGGACGGAAAAGGGAATTCAGATGCTGGTGACTTCGGTCGATTTTCCGGCCAAGCACCTCACCGAAGACCAATTAGATATTTTACAGCAGGCGATTTTATCGGAAATCAGTAAAATCAGCGGCGAAGAGTTCTGTCCGCAATTCCTTGATTCGTTTAAAAGGCGCGGCAATTTAATAATTAATTGTAACAACGAAGATAGTGTTGATTGGTTGAAGCGCACGGTTCCCAATCTTAAACCGTGGGAGAGTGCGGAATTTAAAATAATGCAGCAGAGCGATTTGCCGAATTTGGTGGATTTCTTAGTAACCGTGCCAGGCGTTGTTGAAATGGATGTATTTTTGAAACGTATAGACAAACAAAACGAAGGTCTCAATACAAGCACTTGGAATATTATCAGTAGCAAGTTGGATGAAACTGAAAGAAATACCATTATAAGTTTCTCTGTCGACGAAACTGTAGCCGATAATTTAAAGAAAGTGAGCAATAAAATATTTTTCAACTTCACCAGGCTTTCGGCAAGATATATGGGCTGCTTACGCAATAAAAAAACTGACGTAAAATCAGAATCCGAACAAGATACACCTAATGATGAAAATTCGCAGGAAGATACTAGTAATAACGCCAATCAATCAACAAAAGAAAAATCACCCGTTACAGAAACTACCAATTAATCTATTTTTATTAATCTTATGTATTTTGTTTTCCTCCTATCCGCTCTCGGGGAAACATTCTAAATTGTTTCTTTTGATTTTTCGATAGGAGGATATTATTTTCTCTATTAAAACACACTAATGACGTTAATAAATAACCATTTGGTGCATCCTGTCTGGAGAAACAATAATAACTTCAATCAATCAATAAAAAAAATCACCCTAAAGACACTACCAATTAATCTAAATTTATAATTTAATTTTTATTCACTACATAACTTCAGACTAATTAAAAATATGAACATTCAAAATTATATTAATGATTTGGAGGAGTAAACCTCGATAAAAAAATCCCCAATGTTAAAGTGTGAGTTATCGTGCTGAAGGCATGGAAGGTACTGGGGTACAGTGCCATGAACGATACCCTTGGGACACCGGGCGACATCCCATTGTAAATACAGCCTTGCTCCTACATGCGGGGCTCTGTAGGAGTGGACGATTAGTTCCCTAGCTACTCGTGGGAATCATTATGAAACCTAATTTTTTATCAAATCAAACTTATAAACCGTATTCGGGTCCTCCCATGGGGGGTTTTCGAAGATTTGGGGGGAGGGGTAAAAGTAGACCGAGAGGAGGAGGTGGCGGGAGACAACCATGGTATACAGAATCGTCACCGTCATCTAGTAGATTTAATAAACCTGGTTCTGTTAAGGATTCGTCTCCTGGTAAAGGAAAAGTAGCAGAATCGAAACCTATCCAAGGCATAACATTAATGATAGCTTTGAGCGAATATCCTAAACAAGTAATGTCCGACGAACAATTAACTAGCTTAGAAGACGAAATCTTGGAATCAATCGACAGAATAACCGAACTGACCATTCGCCCGCAATTTTTAGATTGTGCAAGAGACACCGGTGCATTACTCATTAGATGTAACAACGTTTCAACTGTTAATTGGATAAAGGAGCTAATACCGCGGTTAAATATTTGGGAAGAAGCGAAATTGAAAGTAGTCGATTCGATTACTACCACTAAAGAAATATCGAAACTCATCGTACCTTCAAAATACCCGTTAGATTTTTTCACTACCGAACAACTGAACAAGCTGTACTCCGATATTTTGAAGGAAATCGATAAAATTCCAAGCGGTAGTTTCATGCCGCAATTCTTGGACTGCACGAAAACGCAGGGCGCTTTGAATTTCCATTGCAACAATCTACCCAGCGCGGAATGGTTAAGAACAACCGTACCGTTCCTCGAGGCTTGGAAGGACAAAGACATCGTTGTAATGGATCCGATGGACGTGCCGCAAAGAAGCACTCTACAATTGTGGATTCCGGGGCCGGTGGAAGAGCCAGAGCAAGTCTTAGAGCGGCTGGAGCGGCAAAACAAAGGCTTGAAAGCCAGCGAATGGATACTGTTGAATCGCAAACAAGACGAAACCGGCCAGAAGATATTCGTAACGGTAGACGATAGCATTCTGAACGAATTGAAGAAAGTCGATTACAACCCTTTCTTGAATTTCACCAGGATTAAAGTGAAGCGTTTGGGTAGATACAAGCCTCGAGATAACGACAAATCCACCGAGCCGGGTGCGGTGAGCGAGGATCAGAAATCCAACAACCAGGAAACCGAGCAACTAGGAGATAACGAGTTGTCCGATGTTTTTACAGCGATAGACGAGCTGATAGAGGAAAGCGAAGAAATGAATCAAATGCATTAATAATTTATTCGCGTTGCATATCGGAGGAGTAAACCTCTGCTTTAAAAAATCCCTATTGCTAAGGTGTAAGTGATCGTGCCGAGAGCATGCGAGGTACTAAGGTTTAGTGCCGCTAACGATACCCTTGGGACACCGGGCGACCTCCCATTGTAACTATAGCCTTGCTCCCGCACGCGGGGCTCTGCAGGAGTCGACCTTTTATATCCCTAGCTACTCGTGGGACAAAATAATGAATCATAGAAACACTCCTTTTAATAATAATCCAGCGTTTTCGGGAAATTTTAACATGGCTCCTCAGTATTCGAATAAACCGCCTGACGTTTTTCAAAATACAAGACAGCCAAACAGAAATTCCTTATATCAAAGACGACCCAGACCTAATGGCAACTTTTTACCTGTAAACAATCCGTCTCCAATTTGGGACACGCATGAATTTAATTACAATTCGCCTTGGGATAGAAATCAGAATTCCGCTTGGCCGGGAAATCAGAATAACGGAAATTCGTTGAGCCCGTGGGTTAAACGACCGAATCCTCCGCCGATGTTTACGAGAAGAAATGAAAATCCCGGCGGTAGTTCGTGGGGTTCAAATCGTGGACCAAAACGACCCTTAGATACAAACGTACCACCTTTCGACTCGACCGCACCTACAGAATTCTTACCGAAGCGTAGAAAGCAACCTGCACGAAAAAAGAAGAAAAACCTCAATCCTAATACTAATACAAATCCTAATATCAATCCCAATATCCCAAAAAATTTCAATCCTAGTACTTATATGAATCCTAATATCAATCCCAATATCCCAAAAAATGTCAATCCTAGTACTAATACGAATCCTAATATCAATCCAAATATCCCAAAAAATTTCAATCCTATTACTAATACGAATCCTAATATCAATCCCAATATCCCAAAAAATTTCAATCCTAGCACCAATGCAAATCCAAATCCTAATAACAATCATACACCAACTGTTGTAAAAAAAGCCAAGCAACCGCCTCCTCAAGCTTTGCCGCAAGTGCAACCGAATGAGATTGAAGCTTGGGTCGTGTTTAACGGTTACCCTCTGAACAGATTAACGCCGGATCAATACCAGGAATTATTAGCAAATTTCAGAATTAAACAAGAAGTAATAGACCCTGAAAAGCGTATGTTCAGACTCGCCGATTTACGTAAAGGTAGATTATGGGTGGTTTGTACTAGCCAAGAAGCTGTAGAGGCTTTGAAGAAGCTCGTATTAGATTTACCTGCCTTAGGCGATGTGAAGTTCTGGTTGGTGTTACCCAATAAGAAGGAAAATTGGAAATGGATGGCTGTATTATCGGATAATTTTCCGAAAAGAATCCTACCGTACGAAGATTTGAAGCGTATGGAAGAAGCTATAGCGGTCGAAATGAAGAAAATCGCCGAAAACGCCTTTCGGCCCGAGATAGTGGAGATCTTCAAGAAAAGAGGCACGCTTTTTATTTGCGGCAACAACGAAGCCAGCTTGGACTGGATGAAAGATATCATACCGCAGTTGAAGGTTTTGGATGAGGGATTAAAAATCACCGATCCGATCGAATTGCCGGTGTATTGTCGGCTCGAATTCGAGCTGCCTTGCAAGGAAGACGAGGTCGATAAGTTACTGGCAAGATTGGATCGACAAAACGTAGGATTGGTTACCGACGAATGGTTTATAATTCGAAAGGAAGCTCAAGAAAACGGCGAAACTTTGGTGTTCGCCTCAGCGGATAAGAAAGTTTTAGATGTAATTAAGAGCAGCGATTACAGGCTATTCTTGAATTTCGGTAAAATAAAAGTCAAAAATGTTAGCATTCCAAAGGTGAAATATCCTACAAAGAATGAAAGTGAAAATTAATTTTTTTGAAGAAAAATCTGCATTTCCAAGGTGTAAGTTATCGTGCTGATGGCAAATATGGTACCAAGAAAATTTGGTACTACTCAGTATACTTTTAGGATGCCCGGTGGTCTTCTAAAGTAAACATTTTAATTTTTAAATATACATTTACTCTGCGATAACTACTTCTAGGGATGCCCATAAAAATGCAGTTTTCTTAAGATTAATTTGAATCTTCAAAAAACTAAAAATTCTGTCTACTTAATAATCTGAAATGATAAAAATTTATAATCTTATAAAGCAAGAAATGTCCGAATTTTTAGCGTTTAGTCGTTTTCGAATTTTAAAACTATAGGTTAAATTGTAGATTTAGATTGTACGATTTTACTGTTGTAAGTGATTTTAGAGGTAAGTTTTGTCAGCTAATAATTGTAGAAATCGATATTAATTTCCAAATATTCTAGGATTAGCAAACCGGAATTTACATGTAACAATTCAAAATAGGCTTAGAAAAATATGGATTGGTCTTTTGTGAGAAGAAAGGAGGATTCAGTACAATTTGAGGTAAATATTTTAATTTTTTAATTATTTCTTAACCTGAACAAATATGCCAAGATCTCTGATCAAACGCTGGATGATTAATGAATTGTAAATGAACTTTCATTGACTGCTTTATGGCAAGTTAAAACCGAGAAGGTTCATGTAAAGAAATTGAAGACAATTTTAACTTGTCTGTAATTTTCGGAAATGGACTAGGTTTATTCTAAAAATTGTGGTTAGTGTTTCATTCGAACTAATACCGGTTTTGCAAGACTAGTTCTAATACTGGTCCGTGATTTTCCTGGATGTGGAAGATGACAAAGATGGATAAGTATAATTATTTGAACTGATTACGATTCGCCTGCCTCATTGTCGATGGATAATTAATTTCTATTTTATTATGCAGAATGCTTTAGCGACTCAGGAGATGGGCTGAAGTTCACTACATTATATTCGAAAATACGGGTATTTGCTCGCTAACAACTAGCCACGAAGAAGATATACAATCGAAGAATTTGCCTGACGAAATCGCAGGAATTACTTCATATAATACAATCGAAGTGGTGGAATCCGATCGATAAGAAACGAAGAAAGATTACGAACGTCAAGAAAACATTCTTGACTGTGGACAAAATTCAAATTGTTATACAATTTTCGTCGATGATGAACGTTGATTTTAAATAACGCTTTTATACAGAGTTATTTAAAAGGTCTCTCGATAATTTAATGCCGAAACTAGCGCCTATTAAATCGGGCGCCGGTTCAATTCTAGACGAATATTATGGGAGAATACAAATTCGTTTTGAATTTTGTTCACCTATTGACGTGGCAGCGTCGAAACTCGTCGTTTTATCTCTTCGGAAGATTAAAGAGAACTTGTCCCACGAAGAAAATAAACGAGAGACCGATTCGATTAAAAAGATCGATCGATCGAAAGTTCCGTATGATTATTAGACAGACATGAAATAGATAAGCTTCTAAAAAATTGATTTTCTCATATGCTTTCGTTTGTATTAAATTAGATTTTTCGTTTGTACCAGGTCCACGCCGACAGCTGCAAGAAAATTTGCTATTGATGAATTATGCGGATGTTCCAAATTACTGAAGATCGGATAATCCGGATATAAGTAAAATCAGAATTAAGACAATTTACTTGTTTAAATATGCACACATTGAATGGTTACATTTCATGTACTCGTATGTTTGTTAGAATATCGTGTTTGCATATTTAACTTGTAGATTCTTTTGGTAAGTAATAAAATAGTAATTAATTTAATTTGGTACCGTTGGAAGGAAGCACTATTGAAACTAACTGGCGTAGGAAATTGAGAATTCAAGTGGAATATTCGATTATAACAAAATATGTTTTCAACGAAATTTATAAGAGAATTTCGTTCGAGAATGCAGCAGTATACGAAGTAGTCTTCGAAAATATGAAGAAAATTATCGTTGAATTCTTGATGATGTAATGAATGAATGAACGAGATGAACTAAATGAAGTATTCATGGACATATCAAATTTGGAAGTAAATTTATTCCGCGATAACCAATTTTGAGGATGGTTCGAAAACCAAGAGAATAGTATCACAAAGGTGAAAATTGCTTCGATATTTAAGACCTTTGAGCAACCAAGTTGCAAGGAAAAAGTTTGAAGAAGTTGAACAGAAAAGGAGGAAGAAATATTTTATGTGACTAATTATAATTTTGGCTGTAAAATATTAAGAATGACATGTTATTTGTGAGGTTTCAATTGATACGTTTCGATTTGTTCAATTTTCTTATCGTGCTTAATAATTTAAATAAGTGCTTGAAAAATAATATTTAGCTTAAGTTTTCGTTATTTTTATAATTGTACTACATCTGCATCGTTGAAAAAAATATTTTTATTTATTCACTTGTAATAATAAAATTAACTACAACATTTATTAAAGTACGTGCTATGATACAGAAAAATGCAAAATTAATAAAAATTCAATTAGTTTTATTGATTCACCCGAATACCCACTAATCACCATCTCACCAACAACATGCCTCGTTCAAATAAAATCTAAATAAATCGATTTCATTTTCAGATGGAAAAAACTGAATTAGAAGAAAACTACACTAAATCGTTGAACGAAAAGGAAATGCTCCTTAAAGAACTATCCGCCAAAAACGACTCGATGAGTCAGTTAGAAAGCATGATAGAGCAACTTAGAGGCAACCAACCCGACAGCGTTAAACTTTTGGCAACCATGGAAAGCGACAAAGTAGCCGCTGCCAGAGCCGTCCAACAAAACAAAGAACTCAAGGAACAGCTCGAGAGCATGCAGGAAGTGTTTGCCAAATTGGTAAGTTCACAAAATAATCACCCCCATAACACCCTTATTAATTACTATACGTATCGTTTACAGGATACCGATAAAGTTGACCTGACCGAAAAACTGTCGCGCGAAATGTCCAGCGGTAGGGACCTGCTGGAGAAGCTCCAGAAAACCGAATTGCAACTGCAAAGGCTCACGGACGCCATCGAGATCAAAGACCGCGAGCTGTCGCTCCTGCGCGAGTCTTCGTCCGAGTTGAACAAGCAAGCCCTGCAACACGAGCAGCTCGCCGATCGATTGAGGCATTACGAAGCCAACGATAACGCGTCTCAGGCCCTTCAGAACGAACTGCAAGAGGCCAAACAAACCGTCGTTAAACTTACCAACGAAATTAACAGTCTACGAAATCAAGATAGTCCAGATAGTCCTATCGCGGGGACCAACGAAGAGGTAAACGCGTTGAAGGAGAAATTGGAGGAGCTCAAGTTGAAGAACGAAGAATTACGATGTAAATTGGAGAATGACGGGTTGGATTCTAATTTTAACAACACGTTGGATGCCGATAAACAAAAAAGCGAGATTTATTTGGAAAAGGAGGAAGCGATGGAGCGTTTGGAGGAGAAAGTGAAACGCACCATGCAGGAAATCGCCGATTTGACTGATGAAAAACAGAGATTAGAACATTTGGTGCTTCAGCTACAAGGGGAGACTGAGACTATTGGCGAATATGTTGCGTTGTATCAACATCAAAGAATGATATTAAAACAAAAGGTACAGTTTATCAAATTTTAATAACAAATTTGGTCAATATTCTAAAGTATTTTTTTTTGTTTTTCTTTAGGCGGTTGAGAAAGATGAGCAGTTAAGGCAGTTAGCAATCGACAGGGAGCAAATAAAGGCGAAATTGGAAAAGCTGAATCGTTTAGTAGAAAAACTACTAAAGGATAAGCGGATAGATGCGAACGTATTGGACCAATACAATACAATTAAACAAGGCGATGTAGTAGAGAATTTCGAAGATACTGGACAATCGTTAGCGTCTAATTCGGTGGATGCGGTAGGGGAAATTTTGGCTTTATTGTCTGAAATAAAAACTAGTAATCTGGTTGAGCCGAAGGAAAGTCTTCATAGTTGCCCGTATTGTTCAGGTCAATTGATAACGGTGTAGCTTCTAAATTTTTCTATCTCGTGGTACTAATTGAGGGATATAAAATTGTAAATTTTTCTAATGCCTATTTTGAATTGATATATATTTTATACAGCCTGTTAAGAAATTTTATTTATTTTTTTAGTGTCGTTTCGTGTATTGCGAAGAATTAGTCAAAGATGTAATAATACTTTTTTTCTACCATTCAAAAATTAACTTCTAATAACTGATTTGTTACATCTTTGACTAATTTCTCTACTTCATTTCTCTATTGTATACTTGTAGTTTTCATATTTTTTCAAATCATTCCGCTGGTTTTCATTCATTTCGTTATACTGTTTTGATGAGAATTTGTAATAAAATATTCTACCCTCTGGTAATTGTCTGTTTTTTATCCTACTAACTATACAGCTGAAACCGACATAATCCATTCATTCATTCACTGACTGATTGGCGTCAGTAACTCCTCTGCCACGGTGAGGATATGTTACTTCTTCATGATCAAGTCAACACGTTAATAATTAATATCGTAGATTCCCTGTTATAATCTTCCGATTAAATGTGGCAATTTTCGATATTTGATCCCGCCGTCCTCCCCGACCAACCTCCCTACAGCTTTCATACTTAAGTACTTTACTCATACGATACCGTGCGCGAGATGCACGCAAAACGTTATGGTGCCATCTAGTGTTGGTTTTTCGAAACCTGCGATTTTAATACATTTTGGATAAAAGGGAAGTAAACAGGTGTAGAGCATGATTAATACACTTTATTAATATTTAATAATTTATTAAGGAATAAAATTAACAGTTTTTACCCTATAAGCAAAAGCCCTTATAGTTTGTTTTTGTCATTGATTCTTATAATTACGCTCCTTAGAAACATTCCCACTGGTTACAAATTACATTAAACAAAGGTTTTAAACACGAAACTGTTAAACTTTTTAAATAAATGAACAATATATTGTTAATATAAACAAAGCTTTAATTAATTCAATATGCAACAATAAATAATGTAAAGTACTAACGATTTTTCATATTCAAGCATACAAACTGAAAATGACTATTCTACTCAAATAGCACCAAAATTGCTCTTTCATCATGAATTCATAAATGCTATCAAGCTGTATACATAAACATTATCTACAACAAACTCTCAAGTTCCCATAAATTACAAATGTAATACTAACAATTTAACCGAAATCTAACAACCCCAATAATAAGTAAGTAAAATCACTAAAACAATTTCGGGGTACTCGTAGGTATAATATATTTTGATTATAAGGGTTCTTTGAATACGGTATTTTACTAAATTTCCTAATCCACAGGCTGACAAAGAATTAAATGCCAATATTCTTTAATTTCTAATTATTACGACTATTCATTGCAAAATTAGGTCAACAAATATATCAAAAATAGTCAATGTAATGAATTTTTTTGAGTGAACTATTTGAGAAGTTAAAATTGTTTTATTAATTCTTGAGCAACCTGTGCACATCTAGTATACAATAAGGCAATGTTTTAACATCTTATTATTTAGAATATGGCTACATCATCAAGTTATTGCTCAACCAATCTTTATATATTAAAATTCACAAAGCGCAAGCGTCTTTATACTTTAAATTAGTCTGTAATTGTAAAAAAAATAAAATAAATAAGCTCTAAAAGAATTAATAGACCTCTGATAAACTAAATAAAAAATCATTTCAACACAAAATTAAAAGTCAAAAACTGTTAAATTAAAAAAATAATCAGTTGTTCGTTTTTTTTGTCATTTTCTTTCTTATTTGTGTTCATGTGTATACGTGTAGGTGTGCGTGTTTCGAAGTGTAAATGGTGAATTTACCAAATGTTAGAAAAGGTGACTAAAATATATTCCACAATTCCACGTTTCCATATAATTGAATGATTCAGTTAAAGAGCGAAATTAACCCATTTCCTACGATGCAAATACAATTTTGATATGATGATTATACGCGATATGTTATGGTAGAATTGAAGTTACCTCAGAATAGAGTTATTGTCTACTTTAACGCCTATTCTAAGCGATACAGATGACGATTTATAAGGCATATCCTTTCAATAAATTTTATCACAGTTTCTTTTAATCTAACAACTGCATATTTACAAATATCACTAAAGAACCTCAAAAAATATCAACAAAGAAATGGATTAATAACACTTCCAAAACCGACTACCTAGCCTCACAACCATACATCCGACACCTGCCGTCTATTTAACCGAAAGTTACCTAGACAACAGCCGTCCAACGAAGCGAATCATCAGCTTACGCGAGCTTGGCCTTCGCGCAATCCGGACAGATGATGTCGTCCTGATCGGTGATGAAGCCGCGGCCCACCAAGCTCGTTCTGCACGAGGCGCAGAAGAAGCAATCGTTGTGCCAGTGGCGGTCCTCGAACGAGATGAACTTGGTGCCGCCGATGCCGGTGATGGGCTTGCTGCAGGCCGTGCAGCGCTTCGCGAACAACTCGCCGAAGCATTCCGCGCAGTACGGCTTGTCGTCGCGCGACGTGAACCGCTCGCCGGCCAAAGATCGCGTGCAATGGGTGCAGGTGAAGCACTCCCTGTGCCAGGGCTCGTTCTTGTACGTTACACCGCCGCTGGTGATCACCTAAAACATACAAATTAATTACATAATGCTTATTAACTGGGATGTGGTTGTTAAAGATGAGCAAGCTCGGTTCTTGGGGGATTGGTTAAGGTTGCTGGAAATTACCTTGTTGCATTTGATGCAACGCGTGGCGAACTTTTCTTCGTAACATTTGGCGCAGTAGATTTCTTGTTCGCGAGGAATAAAGCTCTGGGTGCCGATCGGTACTTTGCACACGCAGCAACAGAAGCATTTTTCGTGCCATTGTCTGGTCTTGTATTCCATCTTCTTAGTACCTGAAATAGGGAAATTTTTATGAGGCAAAATTACTACACCAGACATGGTAAAGGCTGGAGCACAGAAGGATTAAAGACTGGGAGCGTTAAAAATTTATCCATGTGCTAATAAAAATGGAAATCCATGGAAGTAACCAGAGTAATGGACCAAAGAATGCATCGTGAATCACCAGGTGCACGTCCTGCCAAAAACCTGCATGCTCTATTAATGTTAATTGCTAGGAATATAAAAAAAGTTGGGCGAATGCGGCGTTTATTCCATTCCCACGCGTAAAAACCTGACGCATCGTCGATATTTTCATATACCACATCATGTCGAGGAATAAATAATCCAATAGAGTATTTGAGTAATGTCGGTACGGATTGAGTCACGCGAAGGATTCATCCATTTTTAGGAACTTGACCTTAAAACTACCGAATTGGGACATTTATATTGAAAAATCGCCTGCTTTCTATCATTTCGTTCGTACAAGGAACAGACCCGAGCGAAGCGGATAGATTTTAATACAGACCTAAAGCGTACCTGGTGAACAAAAAAACATTCTATACAAAGCGCTCTTAATTACAATTATTGTTTCGCACAAAAGTAACATTGTTTTAAAACTAACCGGTATTATAATGTTAAACGTATAGGCGTTCTCTACAACAATTTCAATTAATTAATACTAATGCAAATGATTACAAAAATGCCAATCGCACCACTATCGAAAGTGCCAGCACGTGAAATTATTGGCTATAAAAATAGTCATGACCTGAATTTTCCTATGAATACCTGCAATTCGCGTGTTGCATGTCTCGATAATATTTTTTTATTAAATTTATAGTTTACACTCCTAGTTTATTTCGTGGGTATACGTACAAGCCCACACTTTTAGCTCCTATATGATTTACCAAATCGGTTTAATAATGACTCGATTATGCCTTTAGGGCCAATGTAAATCGAAAAATAAAAAACACACTTTCCCTTGCGATTTGTGGTGCAGAGGAAGGTGTAAAATTTATTTAGAGTTCTCTACGACTCCATATAACTTTTCAGGAATCTCCCGAAGCATGTACCCGGCGATTTACTTAGCGCTGGAAGTTTACACACGGGACCTTTATATCCTACATAAAATGCGCTATTTATTACACCGAGAGAAGAAGTACTGCCACATGTTTCTCGAAACATACAGGGCTTTATTTCTACACCAACAAACACGTATTCTGTTTCAAAGCGACAGCGTAAACAAATCTCATAATGTTCTTTCCCATAAAAATACTATTATGGTAACATTGAAAGTATCGGATTCAAATTTCGCATATCAGAATATTCACCTAAAGGCAAGCTGGTGGGATCGCCTTGGAAGCAAGCTGGTCCCAAGCAACATTTGAAGTTGCTCTTCTCGCCGGGGAGTTGCATAGACAGTATGGCGACATCTTCGTTCTTCTCTTTGGCCCTCCTTATCCTGTCTTCGCCCACGGTTTTCGTTTGCAAGTTCATGCGTTTGAACTGATCACTCATCACGTCCGCCATATTTCCCTTCGACTATCGCCGAATTTTCAATGTTCACATTTAAAAGCGACCGCTCGAAACTCGCGCTAGTACCAAACGAAAGAGGATTTTATTATGAAATAGTACCCTAATTTGAAATCTACCCACCACGTTCCACCCACTTATGGAATTAATGTGAATTATGGGTGACAAGTTGATAAAGTGCCGGCTATTTTTTCGGAGTTAACAAATCGTTAAGAAATACATTAAGATGGTTAAAATTATGAATTCAGTAGTGCAGTAATAAATTTTGAATAAAGACAATAGTATAAGAGCAAGATTTCCAAATGTAAAGTGGTGTAATCGCTATGTTAATTATGAATCATTTATGGAAATATATATTGGTTTATAAATTCGAAATTAGGTTATTTCATAATATCGCTCATAACGGTACTACCACAAATTCGATATTTTAATGAAATGGGTTTTTTTTAATATTATCTATTAATCATCTATTCATGTGTATATTTAATTTATTAGTAAAATAATTAAAGAAGTTAAATTTTTATTTATCTAGCTCCCACAAAATCGACTAAATCAATTACAGTAAGTCCTGTTCTGAATGTACCAGAACTGTAAGTGGAATACAGTTGAAACAGAACAAGCTTTGTTAAATCAAAAGAAGTGACTCGAGTATATACAAAATCCAAAGTTAAATTCAGAAATAGTTCCTTTGAAGTTTAAAAATTTTACAAATTTACTAACAATTCCATTCATTAACACGAATTAAAACTATATTTATGTTAATTAACCAACATACCACCGGATTCAAACCAAACTATTTTTAAATTTCCCTTCAATTAAAGAGACACTGAAATTATTAGAAACCTTTTATAAGGTACTAAACCATTTAACCCGGGGTCACACTAAATATCCGACGAGTTAATGAACTTGCTCGTTACAAGTAGAGTAGGTATTTCAACTAACACAATACGCAGAGGTTACGTACGCGACGGAAGAACCGTGTGTGTACGGCGTGCGTGGTGGCTGTCGCGACACGAGCCTCTCCTTGCGAAGAACTTCGAATATGAACTAAAGCTGAAAAGCATTTTACAAGATCCGACATCGTCATCAGACGTCGGCAGCGGTAGGTACTTACCTACACCTATTAAAACGACAAAACCTACCAGGCTAGGTGATCCGAAATCTAAACCACGAGCCGGTATATGTTTCATATCGATTTGAATTTTGATTCATACGATTAATTAATTCTTAATGTTACTCTATTATTTATCCATTTATCCTAACTACCAGTAGAAATTAAACTAAAGTTGATACACCTGTGAAATATAATGGATATTATTTCTTAAGTTTGAGCATAATTTAGTATTTTTTCTAACTACCAAATTATCGCTCGATTTGAGCCAAATTTCCCCGTTTCCCATTAAAATTCTTGCGATAAATCATCAACCTATTTTCACAGTCAATTAACTTCTTTCTGGCCGCGTTTCAAGATCGGATCATGCCATTGATCTATTATAAAAGTATAAATTTCCATTGTGCTCCTCTAGACACGCTAATATTCAAACGATTCTTTTTTTTGTTTACGCGGTTTACAGTACACAACACCTACTACCTTTTATTCGGATACATAAATTTATTTGCCCATACTAATTTGTTTTTAAACGGTTTTAAACACATCTGCCAAAAATAATGATGATCTCAATTTTCGCAAGCGTTAATCTCTATGCTATTTATTACTTCAAGCGTGCGAATTTCGATTGTTGCATCTAGTTTATAGCTCGTTTGTTGTAGTTAATTACTAATAAAATATACAAATTAATTAAGAAGATAATATTAATATTAATTGTTCAAAAACTTGCTAAAAGTTAGGTACCCTAAGAATTTAACATGTTTTAATATAAAATTACATAAGTGCATTTATTTCCTTATCTTTGTTAATATTGCATTTCCTTTTAGCTAGAAGCTTGTGTTGTAGATTAGATTTAAATATCAATCTATATCTAACCACTAAATAGTTAACATTTCATAAATTTAGGTGATAATTTTTTTTGTTGCTATGTTATTCATAAATATATGGCAGTTTTTTTGAATACATATCTATCAGAATTAATAGATTATTTTTTAACAACTATTCTAGTAATCACCGTCATTAGTTATTCATTAAAACGTAGAAAAAACGAGTTTAATAATATGCCTAATTTTAACTAATAAATACCCTCGAGTAGTTTACAAAGTCGCCCAAAAAAACACTTGATAATCTATCTAATAATCCTCAACCTTCTACAACCATATAAAGTCTAACCGGTATAAATTAGCTATTAATAAAAATAACAAAAAAAAAATAAACTTTCCGAATTTCTTTCAATCATCTAGTATTTTTAAACTTAAACTGGCAGGCAAATCTTCGCAAGGTCGCCACAAAAACAACAATTACAAAGTCTCAAGGTACAAAACCTTTCGAAACAAAAAGGTATATTTACCCAACCACCTCCACTTCCTCTACATCATTTAATTCCCCAATTAATTCGTCGAAAAGTATCAAACCGCAGAGAACGTTTCATTTTCATTTGGTCCAAAAAAAGCCATCTGTTCGAGCCTGCAGTATGTGACATTACCGATCGCAGGATAATTTGTGTTTCACCAAATACGGGAAACATAGACGGAGGTCGAGAGTACAAGAAATCGAAAATACAATGCTATAAATTAATCAATACCAGGAAATTGAAAACGCTTAATACTAGGCGTGTAAAGTTAAGAAGCATCAAGTATGTTTTTTATTTATACAGGTAAATTTTCGATATTGTGGTCGAACGGTTCAATCCGACTTATACGAATCCAATAAGAATTTTAAAGACAATTAACCATTTAGGGTAACCGGTCGTGGCATACATTTTATTCACCGGCTCGCAGGAATGACTCTTCCACTATTTTATGTTCGTTCGATTTCATTTAGAATCCGAATCCCACGCGTTTTCCGAAAGAATCGTAAAAATTTGTGGCATTTTTATGCAATTTTTCAATAAGCCAGACTTTACTTTTGCACTTAACAGCCAATAATTTCTTTACAGACTCTCCGCATTTAATTAAAGCATAATTAACCAATATATGCATGTACATTACTTATACTAAAAACGTCAAATCGAGGAGAAAAACATGATGCAAACGTTACGTAATACCTAATAATATTTTTAATAATCGCGCAAGTGTATAAATCATAAATTTTTCAAACCAATTCAACTAACAAACGCACGGGCGCGGCGACACCTCGCATAAATATCGCCCAATTCGAGAAAGGGTTCGACCTTTTCCAACATTTAATTAACCGAGAGCGTGAAATACTGAAAATAAACGGCCCGTTACCGCCCACCTTTTCTTAACCATCAATCAATAGGACATAAACCAAACTTAACAACCCGATACGTCTGAAATACGATCATTCCATTTCAACGCAATATCATGAGATTAATGTATGTGGATGCACCGGTGACCAGGACTCGTATCAAGACGGATATACAGATACAATAAGAGAATATTAAATGCACGTACCAGCTCTGAAGATTTCGTGGCATCCATCGCACCTGGAAGCGAATTGTTGATCGTAACAATTGCCGCAGTAGATCCTGTCGCCTTTGGAGCCGAATTGCTTGTCCACCAAGGATTCCCCGCAAGTGGTGCACAAGAAGCACGCTTCGTGCCAATGCTTGTCCTTGTATGATAAATCCTGCCCAAAAACGAGATATAAGAGTTTGTACGAGGGAAATTCGATAAGCGAGCAGTACCTTGGAATCAATACCGATGATCCTGCTGCATTTCTCGCAAGCATTGGCGAAGACGGACTCGTAGCAGGACACGCAGTAAGGGTGCTCGTCCCTGAGGACGTACCGCTGGCCGGTGAGGCTCTCGTCGCATTGCCAGCAGCAGAAGTGCTGGCCGTGCCAGTCCTTGTTCATGGCCTTTGTGTACTCTCCACTGAAAATCAACTAAAACAAAAAACATGGTTGATTTTTCATGCGAAACTTATCTTTTTTGCGATGGACATTCGATATATCCAGTATTGAAAAGGATTTCAGATATCATAACAAAGCGTATTGACACTTTAATGGGTTTATAAAAATAGAATTCGTTGAATAAAACGGATTATCTTTGAAAATCGTTGGGGTAAATATAGAATTCGCGCAATTTTCCTTCCATTAGAAGCTTTAGAGATAACATGGGTAAATTGAAATATATTCCAGAGACACTTGAACCGAATAGAAAACTTATTTATAGATTTACAACGGCACGGCCTGCCAAAATGTTCAATTATTTTGATATAATTTCTAATGCGAATCCGCACAGATACGATTTGTTAGCGTAACGGATTGTTTACGATTTTCCCATTACGTAAGACGTTAATTCGCCGATTTTATTCATTTAAATTCCACCTACATCTGTCCATTACTGTTAGATATAATAGAATCTGCACAGAATTTTAATAATACAAAATTACTCTTGTATTAAGTGGTACTGATGGTTTATTTTTTGACCTTTAGGTACATTAAATTGACTTCTAATCATATACATCACACTTTTGCAAGAAGCTTTATCTCCCTGCATACCAACCAAGAAGGAATTTAATTAAAATTGAGGAATGCAAAAACAAATAACTACATTCTTGTTTAGTAATAAAATCTCACACTATAATAAAACGTTAGTATTATAATAAGAAGGTATGAAGCATCAGTTTAAAATTGTATAGTACCTTTTGTAAGATAGGGGTATGTAATGGCATATGTCTTCATCATGTTGTTGGAGATGATTTCAGTACGTGTCAAAATTGGTAGTGCCTGTATGAATGTAAATAGAAACCAAACTACTCGTGTGTATTAATTAATCGCCTCGTCCTGGCTGAGTTTTTGGTTTTTGGAGCAACAATTTACACCTATATTTTTGATGAAACTCGCGAAATGCGACCGATTTTCGCAATAATTCCCACTTACTTTTTCTCAGATTTTATAGCGTATCGCACGGGATTTGTTTCGACACTGATAAGTGTCACGCATTACAGAAATAAATACACCAGAGATGCTGACCTGGCTTATAAAAATGCACCTGTTAACGGCGATAAATTTAAATATACGAATTGAAACTTATTTCCAAATAACTAAACGAAAGCTGGAACGATATGCAACAGGAATTTGCTCCTGGTATCGCTTTCATCAGGTGAAGCTTCAGGAATTTAGCGCTTTCAGTAAACACTAAACACATAAACTTCGTGTATTTTTGGATCCATAAACAAAAAACAATAAATTGTTTTACTACAATTACTATTTACGTAATTATTTGTAAACGTGTGGAATCATTAATAACCAAATTGTTTGATGGAAATAAAAATTTAAGAAAAAAGAGTGTAAAATTTTCGGTTGTATCTACAAATGTAAAATATGTGATGTTTTGATCAAAAACAAACACTGAAACCAAACATTTAAAGCCATATCAGATTCCCTTCATACAGACACTACCACTTTGCCACTAGACAATTTTCGTGAGAAAAAAACAGGTGTCAAGCTGCGTTTTTTTCCTCAATTCCACTTTCATCGTGACCGACGTTTCGGTCATTCAAATGCCATCACATACCCCTGATTGCCATTTTTCATCTCCTGAATGGTGACCTCGGTTTGCTCATTGCTACCGCGTCTCTGTTTGGTGGTTTTTTTCACTTTTTTCGTCTTCTTTTCGGTGATGGTGAAGTTCGAGCTTACTTCGACGTCGCCCATTTCGGATACGGTTCGCTTTCGATACTTGAAGGGGGTGGAAAAAGGGACACAAACGCGGTGTGCTGAAGGATTGGCGCGACTGAATAATCTTAGTTAAAACTTGTAAAATGCGGCCCCGGTTTTCCTTTTGAGTATTTTTAGAAAATCAAAACTTCTTGGTGTCGGGTGCAATGCAATAATGTTGGACTGGAGTTCGAGATTTTGTTAAACGGGCGCACTTTCTGCTCGGGTATTACGCGAGAGGTGGGTTGATGATCCGCAGTGGCGTACAATCATTAATAAACAATGTACAACCAAACATTGTATAATAATTTCATAAAAGAAGTGATGCTATTTATTCTTTTGTAAAGCACCATTCATACATTAATGGTACAACTCAAAAATAAGTACTAATTTGGAGATGTAGTTTTAGAAATATTCAAATAATTACTCGAGCGCTTCACTGGAGAATCGCGAAACAAAAATATCAAATTCACAAGTTTATTTTTACACGTTTATCTGTGATTTGTGATTCACCATTCCATCAATCTGGAAGATGTATACAGAATGCTCTTTGCTGGTTCTTACGATAAATTTCAAATATGCGCGATATTTTTAGTCGTATTATGAAATTAATAATGTTTTCTTGCAATTACTTTTAATAATTCACACATTTCTGGCAGTTGCATCATATGATTAGATTAGTCAAATGGATGCATAAACAGAATAGCTTGGATAATTATTTAATTTGGAATCCAAAAAATGAATAAATTTACGCCTCCAAAGAAATTTGTCAAGTTGACGAAAATTAAACATTCAAAGTTGTAGGCGTATTTTAATGTGCGTTAATTTTTACAACCTTCGAATTATGTTAAAAACATATCCAAATTCATCGCAAAATAATAGTATATTGCATTCATTATCATATTAATATTTTTATTATACACTGCTCGAAATAATTAAAACTCTCATTTGTAAGTTCCAATACAATATAAATTTGAAGGACAAACCTATTGACCTATTGTGATTCATATTTTATTCATTAATTCCAATGTGTCCCTTAATACCTTAAAACCCAAACAAATTATAAACAAGCCATTAGGTCCACCTGATCAGAAAACTGGTAAATCCTCGTCAATCCTAATTAATTACAGACGAAATACATTCCTAATTTATCGTCTACAATAAATTACTCCAAATTCTCATTGGATTTTGATGCTCAACAGAATCACGAGCGCATCCTTTAAGCCGCCTCTGATACGAAACCGACCGGATTATTTATCCATGAGAAGATTTCGCTCGTAAATTTCGATTTCTGAAAGATTGAAAATTGACGATCGCCGATCGAGGAGTAATTGACAGTGAAAAATGATCGCCTTCTTAGGAAAAACGACAGTGAAATTATTCACCCGCACAGTTTATAAATATTTCGCCATGATAACAAAATTGTTAAGCGAAAAACGCACCAAACAACGTAACAAAAGTGCAAAAATTGTGTGTTTATTATAGTCTATTCATAAATGATTTTTCGCCCTGTATTGGTTTTGCGAAGATTACTCGGCCTCATTTATGAATATACTATAAAAGTAAAAATGAAGAAATTGAGTTGTGTGTAAATTGGACGGATTTTCGGCTCTTAATGTTTCAATTGGTCGTTAATTCGCTCATGAGATTATCGCAAATTGCGAAATAAACAGATAAATATTGTCTGGACCGATATAAATAGGACGCGCGACTTGACACAGTTTCAAATAGTCAGAAAATTCGAGGACGAGCGGACACTCTGATACGGGACAGCTGCCAATCGGACACATGCACTTTACCGTTAATTTTTTTCCATTCGATTTTTGGCAACCGAGCCATTTAATATTAATGTAATCCTTTATACACCAGAAATGTGGTACAAAACAATTATTACAAATGAGTACGTTGAAGCTTACGATAAATAAGATTTTATTGCGTCAACAGGGTGCTATACTGGTGAAATTAAACGGATTATTCGAGGAATAAATAAGTTTTTTTTAAACATTGCGAGATTTATGTTTCAAACTAATTAAATAAGCGTTATTGGGAAAACAACAAAAAAACTTGTTTGTTAATGCAATGAATAAATGTTTGAGGTCGAAGCAAAGAAAAACACAATTATATTCAACAAAAATTTTATGCGAAAAGCTAAAATCCTGCTAAAACCAAGTCTCTTCATTCATACTTCTAATTATATTTTACCCAAAAAGGTTCTCCAGTTTTTGCATCAGACATTGAGCTAGTACCCGGTTGCAATTCATCATCATTCGATGAAACCTTCTCCAACTCTTCAGCCGCGTTCTTCAAAATTTCAGTCGTTTTATCAAAGGAATTTTGAGATTTCCCTACAAAATAAATCTGCTAGACTCACCGAACAACACCAGTTAACAAATCTTACCGGCGTTTTTTCGTTTCAAGCTCCTTCTACTCCTTCTACTGATATTTTTAGCTTTACCGATACCATCCAAATCGTCCAAATATTTCTCATTTAATCTGACCACGTCCTGCCCTTCCAAGGCATCAGTGTAATCTTTATCTGGTGAAACGGACCTAGATCTAGAAGGCGCGCTGGGCACCACTAACACTTTATTCGTCCAATACTGGGTAGTGTTGTAATTCGTATTCTCGAGTATTACGTCTACTTTTTCACCTCTAATGGGTTCGAAGGACCTCAAGGGCTCTTCTACAAGTTCGTTGCAGATGCTGTTCCTCGGAACAGATGGAGTATCAACTAGTAGAAAGGGTAAAGCTTCTTGTTCTGGAGTTATTGCTGAGGTTTGAGGCACCTCGAAGTCCGTCTCATTGAAAACTACCGTGTTTATAAAGTCTTCGGATACGATAAATTGCCTCGGTAAAGGTATAGGCGATTCGTCGCTTGCTCTTTCTTTCAAAATATACCTAATTTCGAAAGATTCTTTCTATTATACAATTTTAAAATCGACACAGATTTTCAGTAAAAATAAATTGTGTACCTTCCAATAAAGTAAATCGGAAAAGTTTAATAGACCAAGTTAAGCGCGACTACTTAATAACAAAAGTTTTCTAATAAAAAGTTTTAGGAAATTGACTCGACAAGAACGCAGGTTGAGGAATAACAGATAACTTTGAATAAAAATGGAACGTGGAAAGGGCGCGTTTAAAATATGCAAACATGATATTAGCTACAGAAATATTTCCACTAAGAAGAGTTGAGGTAAATTAGGTACTGAATTTAAACGCACAATAATTTCCAATAAAAATCTGCGCCTCCTTTCTCATTTTGCGATTCTCTGTTCCAATGAGAACCTGAAGAAAACTATCAAAACCCAACCAAACCAACCTGGGTTTATTCGGCGATTTTTCGGGGCGTTTTTCCTCCTGTATCAAAAACTCCGGTATATTATTTTGAGATTTGCTCTTGGTCATATCCGAGGCTTCCTCGGTCACCACGAATTTCCTGGGCGACTTGCTCCTCTCTCGCGCGTCCTTTTCGGTGACCAAAAATCGCCTAGGACTGGGCGATCTGGATTTGTGCAGCTCTTCGCTGTACTCGATTTCGATGTCCTCATGGCTGTTGAGCCTGAGAGTCGGCTTGGCGTATTTCTGGAAATCCTCGTTCGGCCGCCGGGGGATTCCCCCTAACTCCCGAACGTATCGGTCACTAATCACGGAAAGGTCGCCGCGCTGGGGAGGGTAGCGCAAATGCCTCGAAATGTTTTGATAAAACGTTAACAACTCGATCACACCGACGCAAGTTACAAGAATAGAAAGCACCAGACCCATGACCGGCACGCTTTTGCTAAGATCTATCCGCACAGCCTAGTTATGTCACATTTTGGCGCGGAATTTGAAAAAACCCGCGGTTATTAAAAAGGTGCATATGATGTTCGATACATAATAAACCCGGGAATACTGCCAATAGATTCGGCTTTTGTCGTATATCAGATAGTAGAGTTGGGGATTTGTTATTTTTTGATTAGCTGAGAAGAAGTTACTGGATCTTTTTTTGCTTAGTGTTCATTATAAGGTCGCCGGCAAATGGGCCAACCAATCAATCGGACCATCGGCGCCCTTGATATTTTCGCTCGGCGTGTTTGCATTGGCAAACGCTGATGTTGATCTACACCTAAAAATTTCCTGTCGCAATCAGCGCATGCATGAATGCACCGTCTAGAGTCCAGGCGACGAAATACGCGATAATTCAAAACATGTTTCAGGTAAAAAACATTGGAAAGAACCTCAATTGAGGTACATAAATTGAGCAAAAAGTACTCCTTGAGTGATCATTTTTGCTGGAAAGTTGGATGTTTAGTTACTACAAACGTTTCATAAGATCAGAAATGTTGGAATGGTGTTAGAAAATTTTAATAGATCATAAAATCGTTGAAATTTACAACCGTACAAACGCGGTCATTGATAGTATTAGTTGTGTAAATTTGCATCGAAGTGAACTTTTTTATTCAACGAAAACTAACATTTCTAAATAGATTAGATAATAAAATTATGTCTCGTAAACAGGATGGACGCTGTAATGGAAATACAATTAATTCGAATTTATATTGTTATTTTTGGCATGATCTTTATAAAAAATATATTTTTAAACGGAAATGTTTATAATATAGTATGTGGTAAAGTGATTAATGGATTTCGGTGACAATAAATTCGGCAAAAAACTAATGAAAATTAATAGATTTTCTTAGAAGATTCGTTCGAAGAATAGACATTTTCAGTAGGAACAGTATTGGTAAGATGACATAAAGATAAAAATAAATAATTAATGACCTCTTACTACTTAAACCTTAGATTAAAAATGAGATAAAAAATAGTATAACTCTGTTTTAATATTTATGATTAAAACCATTAATAGCGTTTTTCTGTTTCACTACACATACCATAAATCATTTATTTAAATTAATTTTAAACCATGTTTCCACAACACGTCTAAATTGATTACGATTTAAATATGTCAATGAAACATTTTAATTGTTATCTCAAACAAAAAAGGTAGTTGCTACTTGCATGTGGGCAGTGTAAGTACTATTTATATGGTACGAAAAAAGAATGTTCATACGGTGTTTATAAATCGATTAAATTGATTATTCTCCACCTAAGTAATTATTAAATGTGTTAAGTGTGAGTGTGTTGAGTGTGTTAAATCTTCAAGATGCAACTGAATATCATAAATTTCTTGCAGTTTTCATAACATATATCAGTCTAAAAGTAGTATGAATATTCCCAGTCTCCTAAAACATGACATCCCGATCGCTGGATATAATTCGTAGAGAAACTCAAAATTAGCCAGAACTGCACACGGCCCGCCAGTTTGGGCTAAACGAGCGTTCCCTGTACACGGTTAATCGCACCGTTTCGTTTTCGACTTTCCTTCTCGATCTCCCAACGGCTGTATAGCGAAAAACGAAAAATCCACGGAGACGAAAGATCAGACCAGGCCCAGACCCACTTGTTTCCAGATCGTTTTGCTCGAACCAAAAATGGCGCGGGCTCACGTTGCAAACAAACCATCACTTGAACGGGGTTTTTGATAAAATGTATTTCTAATATTGATAAATCGGTTTTGGGAATATATCAGGAACTTAAATAGACTATTACGTTCGTGCAAGCAGATGTTTAATCGGCTGTAAAAAGGTGCGAAAGTTGGTGGAGTAAATATTGCAGAAGTCTCTCAATTGTGTGATAAAACGACTAAAATTTGTTTATTACATTCACTAAAATATCATCTATTTATGTAATACAATAATCGTTTGTTATTTGCTATAAATATCAGGTTATTTAAACCTTCAGATATTCCATTGCAATCAATCTAAAATTCGGGTGGTCGAAATTTCTCAATGAATCCGAAAATAAAAAGAACGCGAAAAATTGGCAAATTCATTCGAAATTCATCCGATCTTTTCGAGTGCCGTGTGAACTGGCCGTTTTATTGCGAAAACAATCCGAGCTTTTCATCTTATATCTGGAGCTCGATTTTTTATTTTATTTTCGTTAAATATGCGGATTACATAGCCGATAAAAATAACATCGACTTTATTTTATAGAGATACCGAGCGAAAAATAGAAAAATATTTCAGTATGCGTGAGTCACACGAAACAGTGCGGCTTATTTATTGTCCTATACAGGATGCACTTTTCCAAATTCCTGGAAATAATGCCCATTGTGGATTTGGATTAAGTCAGTATTTATATAAATTTTTACATATCCTCTGAAATATTGCAATGAGACGACTATGTTTAAGTACTGAATTAGTGGTATTAAGAAAAACGAGTTCGACCATGCTGTGATGCCATTTTCCGGTAATCACCTGCATTAATTAAGTGCATTTAAAACAAAGCGAGTAGCCGGGACAGGCATCAATTACCAGTGAAATCGATACGTTTTATTGAAAGTACTTAATCCGATTGATCGACCGTCGGGTTTATTAATTTTTTAATCCACTTCGCTATACAAAATGACCCCAAATAAGTTAATTCGAGTATATTTAATCGGCTATCTGATGTTATATAAATTGCATTACGCATCAATAAAAATAAACCGATTGTTCCCCAACGAAGCAGAAATCCTAACACAATTCTTACAGCAGTTAAAAACTGTAGTAGGTGTTTGATGAGAAGTCATTTTAAATCACCTTTAGGATTATCTCCTACGCGGACGTTAATTTAAGTCCTCGAATGTGTTTACGCCGCATCGCCAAACAACAGGTGTTCAAATAATTACACCATGAATGAAACAGTGGACGAGCCGCGATTTATCCCCCCTGTCGTACGCCTATGGCGAACCAGCATGCACGTACTCACCTCATCGCATCCAGCACACCTTGGCTTCAATTTTTCAGCATAATGTCTTTCGCAATAAATGTTATCTTCATACACGCAGTACGCAAGGTCCACCAGCAGATCATCGCAAGTAGTACACTGCGGAAAAATACGCATTAAAAGCTGTATTATACGCGAAAAATGTTTTCTACCTTAAAACAGGATGGATGCCACACGGCTTTGCCCAATCTGGGAGCAGTCACGCTGATCTGTTGGTTGTGGATGGGCTTGGAACAATAAGAACACGAGCTGTTTGGTGGTGTTACTTTCGCTACACCCACGTCGAGAGCTACGTCGTTTCTACCGGTTATAAAATCCTGGAAAAACATGCAATAAACGATGATATTCGGTGTTGGTCAATTGGTCCCCACGGTCATTTTTGTCAGCGGGGTTCCATAATCCTACAGGTCGATTGGTCCCCAGTTTCAAAATTTAATGGGCTAATTGGTCCCCGTGGTCAAAATATTCCTAATCCGATTAGATAAGATTTTACATTGTATGAATAACTATCATTTGGCTAACATATTCTGGTGTACTTACATAGCTGAGAGAATTTGGACAAAATGCAGCTTTTAGTGTTAAAAAATATTTAATATCTAAGCATTAGTAATTTAAAATATATACAATTGGTACAATATATATTAAAAGAAAAATTCTGTACAAAAAAAGAATTATTTTAGTTTTAATATACGAACGGATTTCAAAAAATAGTTGGCATCATATGGGAAACTTTATTATTAATTTTACGAAAAAGTTATTCTTCACAAAAAGTTCTGCATGATTTAAAATCCAAGATGCAACCATCAAAAATCAAATTTTATCAATCTTATACGAGGTTTTAAAAAAATGTGAATTTTGCTCAAGAGTAAAGTACCTTCATATTTTACAATATCGAAATTTGTTATTATGAAAAGTACACCTAATTTTCTAGAAGTATACTGGAAGGGATGGGATTTTTCCTATATTGAAATAGAAAAAAAAGACATCAGAAGTCAAAAAATTTTCCCTAATCATAAAATCCTCATTAAATTGTACTACGAAATGAAAATACATAATCGAAATTTGCCAGAGAATTTTGAAATTATAAATATTCCCATCGGTCCTTCCTAGAAACCCTTAATCCGGTATTGGGGACCAATTGACTGATACCTTTCGAGTCGAAAAAGGATTATATTTGGGTAAATTTGACCGCGGGGACCAATTTATCTCCACCCATGATATTAACAGCGAATGAAGCTTACTTTGTAACTATCGGAATTCTCAGCTTCGACGAATTTGCAAGCCGACAGCGCCAGGTCTTGCTTAGGTAGTTGTCTAACTATTCTTTGGGAACGGTTCATCTCTCCCTTGGACCCGAGTTTTGGGACATCCTCTGAAGGCAACGTCGAGTAGTATTGGTCAACCTGGAAGAGTGCATTGTTGTAATTAGGGCGATTAGGTTGGGATGATCGAGCATTACCTGCCGAGCAGTGGTAAGTCCAGGAGGCACGAAGGTATACCCTAGGGATCTGGCGTCCAATGCATCGTGCGTCGCTATCAGTCCCACCCTGGATCTCGCGCCGTGTTCGGTGACGATTTCGTGGCCGTCTCTCGAGCATTTGCAATTTTTGCATGTTTTCCTGAAAAAGCGAAATAATTTAATTTAGCGTTTCTTCGACGAGCAATTTCTTTTATTTCGTCGGAACAATCTTCCCCGTATTTTCGCTTTTCGCGCGTATTACAACACCAATTCCCTGGCCATAAATTGGGGCTTATTAAATTTAATTGACAGGAAATTTTGTCGGGGGAACCGTTATCAACTTTTATTGGCAATCGAGGTTTCAATTCGTTCGAGATATAGTAGTATAGAACGAAATTCGAAGGGAAGAACGGGACACTTTTAAAAGGACTTCATTATAGTATTGTAGATCGAAGCTTCTGCTCGGTTATAACCAGAAAATTTTGCTGAAAGCTGCTTATTTATCCAATAAATTTGTCATAAATTTCAATAAATCAATACCATTATTGAAAATTAAGATAAAAAGTAACGTTTAAAATTTACTTTTGAAAAAAAATATAATTAATTTAGCGCAATGGAGAAGACCACGATGTGAGATAAGCGGATTTCGGCAAAAGATACGATTAGAAACGATTTATTAGAGCTCACAATCGTTTTCAGTTGCTCAAAATTTGTTATAATTAAAAAGTTATAGCCGTTCGAAATTTAAAAATTTAGGATTTTGACTCATACCTTATCAACCAATCATAAACCACTCACGTCTTGTTGTATAGTAAATAGTATGAATTTTCGAACGCAGTAACAAAGAATACACAAACGAACAAAAATCAATCTGTCATTTGTCAGATTTTTATGAAAAATGCACAAAACAAATTACACGAATTGCAGTTCCGCACAAAACACTTTACTGATAATATTGAAGTTGACAAGAATGTTGCCAAATAAATTTTTCAGGACCATTATTTGTGTTTTTAACACGAAAATCGGTTACAATTTATACAGATGAAGATGTTATTTCTATATTAATATTTCGAATTATCCATTAGGTAATGGAAGAAATGGATAAATGAGAAAATGTTGATTGCAATAAATATACAAAAAACGCACATTTTGCGGACTAAAGAAGAGTAATAGGAAACGTGGCAAACTTGCTAATTGTGACTTCTCTTTGCAACTCTCGCTTTGATTGGAGCAGAGTGTATGACGATTGTGTGACGTTTTTCAAACTTTAAAAATTAATTGCGGCCTTATTTGGCCACAGAAAAAAATAAAAATTTCATTACGCGCCTTCTTAGAACACACGGTTTTGAAAAAAAAATTAAAAAAAAAGCCGTGGTGTTCTCCATTACTTCTGGGATCTTGGATAAAGAAATTAAACAAACACATTTTTCAATTAGTCTAGAAAGCAAACTCGTAAACCCCCTTAACCCAAATAACCCAACGTCTGTTTAACAACCACTTTTTACAACCCCAATATCCTAGAAACTTCTTAATGTCAATCTTATTTCGTAGAAGAAAAAGCATCGCATTAACGCCGTTAAAATACCCAAATATCCATCCATCAATGAAATAGGTTGTTTTAGTAGCCATAAAAAGTTTAATTCAACCCCTATTATACCGCTTCAGTGGTGCATTCAACTAGAAATAATGAAACATAGGCGAATCTAGTGCATGCATATAGGCAACCATTATTGCGCGACCGTACGTGTCCTTGCATATATGATAAAATTAAAGTTAATTATAGATTGGACAGGGACGTATTCAGAAAAATTAATGGGAAAAATGTGTTATTAGATTATAGGAATCGATTTTCGCGAAATGGGGGAATTTCTGGGGCCGGGACGACATAAATTCCGACCATTCAGTTTTAGAGGCCAAATTTACGGTGTTGCCAAAATTGAAAGTCTTATCTTTATGGGGAGTTTCGATTTTCCGAAAATCGCCCTTAGATAGACGAACTAAAGACGTAACCAATAACAAACTGGAACGGAAAGAACGATAAAAAAAAGGAAAGAGGAAAATTCATTGCACAGACGAATTCCGAAATGTACAGCTTATAATAGGCAAAAAAATGTTAAATATAACTCAAGACGGTTGGTGATATTTTAAAATTCCGCTCGCCGACAGAAAAGAGCGTTTATTTCGAAGATAAATAGATCACTGACATCTAAATTTTATTAGCTCGTTTAACTTCATTCATAATTTATTTTAGCATTCTTTCACCGCTCGAACGTGTCAGACACCTACAAACTACAAACAAACCTCGTTTTTTCATTTTTAATTAACTCTTTAACCATTTAACAAAGTGGTAGCAGTATCAAAAATCCCAAACCTAAAAACTCTATTTTTCGCTCAAAAAAACCGGATTAGGGCTCACTTCGATATCCCTAATCTTCCATACCTTTTCGAATAAAGCGAGTCCGTATAAGCGACAGATTAGCCCTTTATTTATATCTTTAATCTCTTCCAAACGGAGCCTTTTTTCAGCATAAAACGAATCTATTTCAAGAACTTTTCCTCATAGCACCACCAAACTGCACCGAGCAGTAATGGTATCTCTCGATTAGATTCAGCGAAAAAACACAAGATTTTGACGCAAACCATCGAAAGTCACGTTTCTGTAGTCGTTAATTATAAAACGCAAACAGAAATTGACTCATCGCGTATCTCATATGCCTCAATAGAACACCTTTATTATTCGCAGGACGAACCTACTAGGTGGTCTAAAATTAGCGGACTCGACACGTTGAAATGAAATCACACTTGGAAAAATATCGCCATAAAAACAATACGGACAGTTGTCATTAATCGAATGACGTCTTTCGGGTTTATTAGAAAAAACAGGAATTGTGGGAGCAGTAAACTTATTTTTGCGATTTCCCCAAATCATTAGGCATAAAAATTCGCCGCTGTAAAAATAGAGCGAAATTAAGAAATACCACGAATTATTCAGCTATCTCCAAAACATGTTGATATCCATAAAAAATTCATAAATGTATCATTAGGTTACCCTGGGAGATCATTTACATATATTATGCAGTACGTAATAGGGGAAAAAACGTTTAGCAGGGCGTTGGTTAGTCGATGGACGGAACGTTATAACACATACAAAGTGTTTTAAGTATTTCCGCAAATATTTACGATTGAACCTAAAAAGGCATCGCGATACTGACGGTTCGTTTTCGTAACTTTCCCAATTAGATATGGATGCATCATTATATCGCATTGCGGGAAAAAATGAAACCGTTCGCCATATAGGTGGATTTTATTATTTTTATTTGGCGTGAGAGTTTAGTGGCATTTTTGATGCCTTTTTCGCCTCGTTTATATGATCACCGGGGAATATGACCATAACTACGCGGCCATAAGAAGAAAGCCATTTTGTTATTTTTATAAAAACTCGATAATCTTATACTATTTACTAACACCAAGATTCTCAGTATGTATGATAACTTTATGCAGAGAAACACAATAATTTTGAAGCAAAATCGAACAGGAAACAGATACATAGGAGATTAAACGGATTCATCATGAGATGAGGTAAACATACACCTACAAATTCAAAAATGCATTACAATTTTTAGTATCTATGATTAATTGGGCAGAAATTGAATCTGGTGGGATTGATTGTGTTCTAATTTAGCTGGAAACATTTCTTAATTTCCGTTTTTCTCGTAATAAATGCAAAATAATGCACGATAAAAGTTAAATTTACAAAAATAATAGAGAAACTATCGTTGAACTGATTTTATTATTTTTACGTCCTGTTGCTAATAGTTTATTTTCGATTCAAAAGAAAACAGCTCCCAATAAAACGTATATGAGAAATTTCGCTAATTAAACCAGACAATAAATATCCGGTTAAATTTATCCCGTAAATTTTTTTTAATAGTTTTTTTTGGTCATCAAAGCGAATGTAGATGAGTTGTGCAAAATTTTATTTGTATAAATATTAAAAATTAACCCTCAAATTTCAGTTCACTCATAGCGACTTCATGACCTAGAATACATTAACCGGTGTTAATGACTTCACTTTGGAATAGAATAGATAATATTTATGAAAAACCTCATTAACTGATAAAAATAATGTAGTTATTTGGTATTGTGACGAATTCCGAAAATTGTTTGAAATTTAATAATTTATTCTGCTGTATAATTCAAGCAAAACACGATTATTTTGTTCATATTTTGTGCAATTCAAGTCTACTAACTTTTAGTAGGCATTTAAATACTAGATTCTTCGTCAAATATAACTCATTAAATTGTATTTTGGCCAGCATTACGAAATACCCAATTTTCGAAAGCAGTCGTAAAAATTTCGGAATAAAGCACGCTTTTCCGCGTTTATTGTACATGCGTTGTTTTCCTTCGAAAATAAAATTATTATAATAAACCATATTTTACAGATTATTAATGGCCGATAAATGTACTTTACGCAGACACTAAAATTTTATAGCCAGCCCAACTTCAGTTCATTTCATTTCATTTGTAACGGCAGGTTTGTTAAAATTCTGTTTCTTATCTACGCGTGTTTATTAACAAACTAATAATGCATGTACTTATGTATGATACATTATTTGGGTTATGTGTAGTTTTTGCGTCCATTTCCTGCATACTGATTTTTTAAGGAAATTCTTTATCACAATTTATCAGTATTAAAACAAATCGCAAAATTTGACTTGCACTCGTAACTAAATATTATAATTAGATTGCAAATAATCCAGTAAATTCCAGTAGTATGTGACAAATTTTATTACTGCACTTATATAAATATCATCAGGTGCGTAAAGTATCTATTTACTTCAAAGACGAGGAGCTTTTAATGTTTTTCTCTTCTAATGTACTTAATTACAAGCCGTTCATTTTAGCGAGTCTCCTAATTAATAATGAAATTAAGGATGTTTGTGTATAAATAGAGGTAATTTAAAAAAAACAAATACGTACTCTTTGATCTTAAGATAGTCCTGCAAATCCCTATGAAAAACCTTACAATACAATTGAAGAATCCTTACACATGTCAACGAAAGTCCTTGCCAAGGTAAGATATCTTTACAAATTTCATCCGAAATCATAATTAACATTCACTGTGCACCGATGAAATACCGTCTAAAACTAAAGTTATTCGACACATTAACCGTTCAAATTCGTCCATTAATCACAGCTACAATAATAAAAAAATAATATAATTACACCGACAGGTATTGGAGATCAACGCGCAAACACTTTTAAAACCGCGAAATATCCGAGCAGGCTTATGTCAGTCATTTCGAGAAAACAATCGAAACGCGAAAGCCACCGGCGATGAGATATCAAAAAAGGAAATTAGATAACAACGCTCTAACGATGGCGATATCTTTTCCCGTTGGCGGGGCAAGCAACAATATCGCAGCAACAATTGGAAAATCGCGTTGCCACGACGACGACGTCGGGCGTCTTTGGCTTTGTTTGTAAACACCGGCGATTCGAATTTCGAATTTTCACGCGTTCGTTCGCGACGCGAAAACCGAGGGAAATAGACGGGCGATAAAAAGGCCATAGAGATCGGCAGGACAGGAGAGGCGTGATCGCGAATCCGGACGGACGGCGCGCGTTTTTCAGGGTTTTGCGCGGAAAATCGCTCGAAACGATCGGCGATTTCGGTGAGTTTTGGCGCCAAAAATCGACACGCGATTCACCTGAATATACCAGGTGTATTGGACAACATCTTGTATAGAAAAATTAAGTTTTACAGTATCCAAAATATGATGATTTGACGCAAATTTATATACACAATTTGCAGGACAGACTCTCAAATTTGGTTCAAAATTTTAAAAAATAAATAAATAGGTCTGCAATTTTTTTTTTCAGCTGCATGTTTTTTTCGTTTATTTCCAAGTTTATCTGTATTTTATAGTATTCATGTGAGATTGTGAGAAAGCGTAATTTTAATGCCATTTAAAAAAAACAGAATAGGTACTTATCAAATTTTCCAGTTAATTAGTAGATACTAATTTTACAATAACTAAATAAAAAAAATAAAAATTAATTTAGCAAAAAAATAGATTATGGAATATTTTTGGTATTATTTTCATTTTTATCAAGTTGAAATATTTCTATAAGAAAATGTATAAAAATCTTATGCAAATTTTTTACTTGCAGACCTGTGTAATTTATTTTTAATATTTTTACCTTCAGCATCGGTCATTTATCCATCAGCAACCATTACAATCATTACCTACATAAACAATTTCTTTGGCAAACTACTACTGAAAATTATATATTATAGAGTGAATACATATAATGCCTTTTATGTTCCATAAAGATTTAATTTCGTTAATCGATCCTCAATTGAAAATAAATTCTAAGTAACAAACGTATGTCAGCACCTGTCAAGTAAATTTAAAACTGTCTATAAAATTATACGATTTCCAGTATTGGCAATTACGCCATATGGCATATAACTACCCGCCTGTTGCTGCTTGGCAGAACGTTGCGATTGTTTGGCAACGACTGCCGTCGTTTCCATAAAACTATTACTTTAAATTTACGTTAATTATTTATAGGGCAATAAACCGGTTGTTAAATTAACGTAGAGAAAATCCACCCTTGCACCAGGTGAGAGAAAATTTAGTTTCGTACAATTTATTTAAAGATGTAGTTACGAAATACGAAAAAAACGATTATATTAATAGATTAACTGAAAAATCGTCAGGTATTTTTAATTCAAAATATTTTGGCATAACACTAAAGAATTATTAAAATGTTATTCGTATTTAACATCTAACCTGTTCAAATTTTACGAACTTATTTTTAAGCTTACAATATTTAAATTAAACAAATTATTATTTGGTATATGCTATTGATGGAACATTCTTCGACCTGGAGCATCCAAAAATACTCTTAATAAAACATATTTCCATCAATTTAATAACAAATACAATTAAAATAAACTACGATAGTAGTAAAATCGTTTAATCATTTTTTTATTTGAAAATGACGGAATCAATCAACGTCTCTTGTTAAGCGATAAAATTAAATATACAACGTTATCACCGCAGTAACTCTGATGACAATATTATTAATCATAATTAAGAGATATTTCAGCTAAACATTGATAAATCAAATCGCTAAACGGAATATTCTTCACATTGTAAACAGTTCTGTCAACAATCAATAAAACAATGCTTTACAATAGTACTTTAAATGATCGTACCGTATGATTTAATATCATGCTGGAAATCAGAAGGCAATTTGAAATACAATCTCGAATACTACTAATGGTTTCACGGTGTAAACAATACTATCTTCGCAAATACAAACAAGATTAAAAATATGATAACAATTGATCAGAAGAAATGTTCAATTTGCAACCAATATTCAGAAATACAAACTAAAATTAACTATTATATTAATAATACAATAAATGACAACAATCTTTAAACAATACTTAAATAATTATAAATCTAATTGGCTCGTTTAAGCATGCATAATAATTATTTTAATAAAGCTTGCCAGATATCTCTACATTTTAGTACCCCATAAAGTTGAGTGAAAAAAATCTATTGTTCATGCAATTATTTGTTCAGCTTATACGTACGACAATAAATTGAAAATGTGTATTTGCTATTAATTATTATAAAATAACAAATACATAAGTGAAAACATGCAGACAATTCGAGCTACCTATTAGATGGAAAAATATGAAATACGACCTCCGGTATATAAAACGGGGATTATTTAGCAAGAAACTCGAGCGATAAACGGTTTGGAATAATTTAAACATGTCTGTTGTATTTTTAGAAGCCGGACCGGCAAATTTACGATATTTGTCGCCTCCTTCTTCCTTCTGCACTAGTCGAATTTGTTTGTTGAATTGAGCTAATTGAATTTTTACGGTTGCGATGAAAAACGCGTCGGGATTAATTAAATAATGCACGTATTTGCTAAAATAATATTAAAAATTTTGAAGCTTCACTAATAGTCCAAAATGCGTTAATAAATTGTGATCAGCTACAAACACCGTATCACATAACTTAAAATTGGCACTTAATTTGTTTTTTGCAGAACGGAAAATAAATAAAACCTTTGTGAATGTGCCAAAAAGTGTCGCATGAAATTATCGAAAATAACGAACGACTTTTTTGGTCCATTGTAAATTTATTTCACTCAATTAAGTCGTTTAAGTCCAACATAGAACTTAGAACATATTTGAATTAAACACCGCAGAAATTTTGGGCACTAGACGTGTTAAAGGATTTTCGCTGGAGAAAAATCGCCCGTTAATTAGGAAAAATTAAACAAACATATTAAAACATCGTCGGATATTAGACATTTTCGGAGATGCTCGAGTAAATTAATTTGTCAGGATAGTTTACAAAGTTTCGGTGATTTACGATCCGCGAACGATATCTGCGGTATGATTTAGTTGTCGCATTCGGGGTAAAACAAGACCGGATAATTAATCATTTCGCGGATTAATTAAATTTCACCCAAATTTTTGAGCCAGCTGCAAATTGCAAAACAACTCTAGTTTATATTTAGAGAAATTAATTAATACGAGCCTGTGCTTTGAGTGTTTTGAATGGAGAGTTTTTAGAGGTATTTTATCAACAGCCCTTACTCAAAAACCGTGTATTGATTTAATTATTTTTTATCTATAAAGCTGCCCACGTCATATCCTGCAATGAATATTTCATACTCCATTTAATCATTTTAAAAAGGTTAACAACGCTGATATTCACAAGCCATTTCCTCTTTAAATGTTATTTTAGTTCCACGCCAGTGGTTTTTTCTCGTTAAACCCCGAAATGGAATCCCCGGCTCGTTTTTAGTAAACCTACCAAAAAAAAATCCCCAAAATAATTGCCCCACTTCCGATTTCAACGTTCTACTTTATTTAGAACTTTATTTCCATTAGAAATTGAACAAACAGCCGATAATAAGTTTTGGGTTTCGGTAAAACAATCCCGAAGGACTAAAGGGCGTGTACGTACAACTATAGCCGGCTTTTAGGAAATTAGATAAAAGCCATCCGCTGTCCAACCCTATCGGTTTCGATTCAAAGGACGCGTGAATGTGAAACTCTAAAAATAGGAATATTCAGTTTTCTTTCGATTGACATCAGTGCAGTGTGCGGCAAGGCTCGGACAATTTCACTGCCCGATAAACGAGAAATTACCGAGCAGAGGGTGGCATTGTAAAAAGTTTACTATCCAATAAAACTAAATAGTCGTAAAATTTGTTTTTCTAAACTCTGCGGTAAATTTTCCCGTTTATTATTTAGACAGGCGATAGCACGAAGGGTCATTGCAAAGCATATTCATCTAATGAAAACAAGAAGATGAATAAAAATAGAAGAAAAAATACCTAACTTGTTGAATTATAAGAGTACCTAAAGGGATAAAAAATAGTAGGTATTAACACCCCAATAAATGGATTTTTTTAAAAGCTCCAAGATGATAAGATTAGATTAATTACTCATTTTATATCATTCATGATATACGATTAGAGATAAGATGTGTAATTTTTAGAAGTTTGTTTTACCATATTTAGATAGAAAATTTAGGTAATATAATTATTTCTTCTACATAAAGTAAGACAATAAAATGCAGCATTATAAATAAACATAAATTATGTACTTAAAGTTGCATTATTATTATTGCATAAATATTCAATTATCAATTAATGCAATTACACACATTAAAAAAATAATTGCATCAATATTATGGTTGGTAATTTACCTATCTGAATTGCTAAAAATTTTTAATTTCCATACGAATTCAGTACGAGCAATTTTATTTGTTGACCTAAAAAAAGCATTCCAGTTAAATTCGAAATTTTCGAATATCTGTTAATCCAAATAATATAGATTTGATGAAATTATTTATTGAAAATGACGTTTGTACGAGAATGTGTGTTTATTTTATTTTCAACACTAATGCATTCGATACGTTGACAGTTCAATTAAAATTTCTAATATTGTCTGCGCGAAAATAGAATAATTAATTTCGACGAATTTTCCGGTTCATAACATTACGCTATTCGCAGAAAAACTTTTAATTGACGTGTCGCAATATCGATTTCAAAGGTAATTTTTACATTAAAAAAATACTCATTGACAAAAGCATTATAAATTCGTTCCAATAGTTTTTCATATTTTTTAGCGATATAATTTGGAATAATTATAAAAAAATTGTTTTGATACAGTCTCAATATTAAGAGAAAAATAATGGCCTTTTTGATATATATTGATTCATTGATTCATTGATTCATTACAGCTAGAATAGGATTGTAATAATATTTTACTAGAAAATTAAAAAAAATCGAAATAATTCCCAACCTCTCATTATCAAACTAAATAACCTAGTAGTTAGGCAACCCAACGAATAGAGAATGTAAGCGAGTTGTCTACCATTTATAGAATTAAATTATAATTAATATCAGGTTCGTACTCGCTCAAATCGAAACCTTATCATTTAGAAATACTTTGTACAAAAATTAGTGATAAATATACGACTTTCGTGATATATGATTTTCAATTTATTACTCATTGTGTTAAACTTTGTGCATTGGTTGTTGTATGTGCACGTTTATTAAAATTCCTCCGTAACAGTGACGAATAGCTCGAGTAAAAGCTACTATATTCGCACATCCATACGATTTTTAATTACGAAAGTTTAGCAAAAAATGCGAAAAATGCACATACACAACGCGCAGGTTTCCAGTTACCATTTCTAATTCGCGGAATATCCTTTCACGTATAAATAATTGCCGAGACGATTTTATGAAAATGCGCCACGCAGATTAACTATTTATATACAATAATTTCTCCACAGTCGCCGGCTAAGGATTTCTCGAGAGCTCGATTCGCCGATTAAAACAGTCAGAAATGATTATTTCGAGCAATAAAGCCGTTTATTAATTGACCGTTTTGCGGTATCATGCAGATAGCCATCATCGGTTGCCGTAAATAAAATCGACGTTAATATTATTATTGCCTTCGCCGATATACGTACAAATTGGTTTAATTACAACATGAAATATGTCTACCGTTAGTTAATCTATTACACGAAAAAAATTTATAACTCGGGCGTAAATATTGCAATACATAATTGCGATAGTCGTATCGGAAAGGCTATTGTCACACATGCAATCGTAAATGGTCCATAAAACCGATATTTCATCGAATAACAAAGTGTTGAATCGATTTACATAATGCAACAGATATTATTTACGCATGATAACCAAATTTTTTGAATGTAACATCGAAAAAATCCAAACCGAACGGTTTGTTGGTTTCTGGAAAACGCGATAAGGACAGTTCAGAGTAACAATTCGTCTTTGAAAAATGAATCATTGTTTGTTTAATCAGCTATTGTATTACTCGGTAGGATTTTGCTTCGGTCTACAGATAATCCGAATAATATTCGTCCGCGATTTTTTTCGCTTTATTTCATTCACCTGATTCGGCTCGAATAAGGAAAGTAATACGACCCAAAAACCGAGTAAACTCGCTCGACCGCGCCGAGCTACAATACATAAATTCATCGCGTCAAAATGGAGAGAAGTAATTGCTTTTTTTTCGGCTGAAAACTACGAATAGGTGGAACGTACCTCCATTTATGCGGCTCGTAACCTTCCGTGCATTTACTGCATTCCGTGCAGGACTGGCCGATATCCACTTCCTTGATTTGAACGCCCTAAAATAAAACATATTTCAAATTAATCCGACGCCTTGCAACAATCGTAAAGAATGTAGTACAATCCAGATAACGCCCTGTATATTTACAATACCGCATAACATTTTAATGGCACCTAATAAATGTAATAAAGGGTCAATTAATTAGTCCGAAAACGTCCAGTTGAGCCGAATGCATGGGTATAATTCGATGAAGATTAAAGATTAGAATGGAAGCGGTGGGAACGAATACAGTAGTTGAAACTGATGACTCAGCTGTACGGGATACTTTCGTTTCGATTCGATTCGAATAAATTAACGCTGTGGAGGACTTTTAGTACATCAAAATCGTCATAGTAATTCGTTACGCCAAACCTTATTATTTTCATTTCGTCACCGTTTCGAGTGCTTACCTACTTACCGTTTAAATACCGTAATTATCTGGCTTTTCAAAAATAATGGAAATAGTTGCTGGTACTTACGTACATAATGGGAAAGATTGTTGAAATGCTACAATAAGATCTCGTAATCAATTAAATATTATGTGCAAATTTCTATAAGCTAGTATGAGGACAAAATTTATAAGTTTTTTATTGTAAAGTGTTGTGTATATAAATGAAGATTAATGAAAAACATTCCATTGGTTTCAAATTACGTATATAACATGCTTAATAAAGGAATTCAAAAAGCGCTAATAGCAGTAATTTAAATAACTGAGATCCTATCAGGTTTGTTCTGTGTTTTGAATAAATAGAATTAAATTCAAGAGCTCCATTAAAAATTCCTTTGGTTGGTTTTTACACATGTCAGAGTCAAATTGGGATTATTCATGAGTTCTCCAAAGTTATTTATGCCTTTCAATTGATTTCCTTGCCGTTTCTTATAAGGAACTCATGAGCAACACCCTGTAATTATTCAGTAAACTGATTAAAATATAATACCACCTACGTGCAATGACATCATGCTCAAAGTAAAAGCGAAACAGATTTTATTCTTAATGCAAATGAATAATTAAAAGTATTGATTGTTATTCTATTGAATATGCATCCGAGTTTTTTGTATCCAACGAAATATACATATTAATTTCTAAATATAGTATAATTCTAATTCCTAGTTTCGTCATCCTGGACATTTTGCAGATACGTTCTATGTATAATTTTCTTTCAGTACCATTTCTAGTACGAACATGCCCTTTTTACATAATATAAACTAATGCAGATGACCTATTCATCGATAACGAAACGACACAACAATAATACGTGACCTTTTGAGCCGATTGATCTCTAATTTGTTAACCGAGAACTTAACGTACCTACACAGACGAAAAATGGACCACCCGTAGAGAACATACAAATTCTTATTTATTGTACATAGCGTCAAGAATTAGAAACGTATATATACATCGCATTCCTGCAATTATACAACAAATTCGAAGGAATTCAACGAGCACCGAACCGATTTCAACGCGTAATCCCAACCTGTTGCACCATTTTAAATCGCCTAGACCGGCTTTTAATTTTTTCCTCTCCGCACTTTAGAGGCTCTTCCTGCCGAGTGTCGCCTTCACGCTTCGCATTCCACCTTTGACAATTCAATATTTGCTATTTTACTTCGTTCGAATCGACTTACGGAAATTAGCAATCATCCCGGAATGCACACAAGTGGCAACGAGTCGGTCAAACGCAAGCAATATGCACACTCGAGTAAAATTCAAAATTAGTGTCTAAAATTGTATTTTGCATCACCATCTTGAGTGAATAGAGCTTGCTACAAGAAATCTCTAACCTCTTAACGTAATTTCACTATCCAAACGAGTCTATTTTATTCTTAAGAGAGTCATTTATCTGGATAAGAAAGTAGGTATGTCAGTACTAAAGAGGATCAATTATCTTACTAAGAGAACCATTCATATGGATAAGAGAATAATTTACGAGAGAACCACTTATGATGACAAGAGAGTAATTTACATATTAAAAAAGATTATCTAAGAGAGCAATTCATCTGGAGATGGTGTAATTTACACATTGAAAAGGGTCAATTATCTCACTCAGACAGCTATTCATCTGAACCAAGAGAGTCATTTACAGACAGAAGGGGTGAATTATTTAACTAAGAGAGTCATTTATCTGGATAAGAGAGTAACTTAACACATTAAAAAGGGTCAGTTATCTAACTGAGAGAGTCATTCATCTCAACAAGAGAGTCATTTACAGAAAGAAGGGATAAATTATCTAACTATACAGGGTGTTATTTAATAACATGCTAATACTTAAGGGGGTGATTCTTGGACCCATTTTAAGAAAAAAAATTCATATAAACCTATGTCCTAAACTTCTTAACTTTTGAGATACGGGGTATTAAAGTTTTAAGAAAAAAAACAATTTTTTACAGTCATTTTTATACCACTTTCGGCGGACATTTCCAACACCTGATTTAAATTATTTCTTTATTTTACTTTAATTTTATAACTTCAACGTTTAAAAGTTATCCTCTTAAATAAATTATTGTTCAGAGTTAGATAAATCGTTTTGGGTCGTCATTCGTCCAGGTCCAGGGAGATGCAAATGAATGAATTTTATTTTTTTTTTGCGAAACGGTGAGTTGTACGAAAAAAAGTCAAGAAATCGAATTTGTTCTAAATTGAACGAGAATTCGAAAAATAATTTTGATTTTAAGAGATAGCAGTGGCGTATCACTTTTTTATTCAAAAATATCTAGTCTGAGTCCAGTAGGGACGCCACTGTTAGAAATAAAAAAAAGATTTTTGGTTCAAAAAATGCTCTTTAATGCATAAACGCCGTACACCAAATTTCATAAAAATATTTAAAATGGTATGAAAATGACAGTAAAAAATTGTTTTTTTTCTTAAAACTTAAATACCCCGTATCTCAAAAGTTAAGAAGTTTAGGACATAGTAGGTTTATATGAAGTTATTTTCTTAAAATGGGTCCAAGAATCACCCCCTTAAGTATTAGCATGTTATTAAATAACACCCTGTAGAGTCATTCATCTGGATAAGAGAGTAATTTACGCACTGGAAAGGGTCAAATATCTAACTAAAAGTATCATTTATCTGGACATGATAGTCAATTCTCTTCCTAAGAAAGTCGTTTATCTGGACCAGAGAGTCGAAATTGTAATTCTTACTGTTCGTATGTATGCAATTTCCGTGTAGTTAGATTAATTGTGACTTACCCCACCACCGAATTCCCACAACTTGAGCACATCGCCGTCGCCCTGGCCGTAGTCGCAGGCGTCGCCGGACCTGCGGGCCTTGGGGCCGGCGTCGAAGGCGTCGCGGCGGCCGCCGCCGTTCGAAATTCTGTCGTCGTATCGGCCGGACGACGCGTTCAAATTCAAACGAGCGAAGGAACTACTGTAGCCCGACATGTTCGACCGACGAAAGCGAAACTTCACTCTTGGGATTTCACGCCGAAACTCGAAGGAGATGTGGATGCGGATGGTTTAGGTGTCGGCCGAAAGTAGTGCTTCGGGTAACACGTGATTTTATGGCCACAGCCAAAGCGCCCGTTGGAAGATTTCACGGGGAAATCGCTTTGAAAAGCGCTTTGTGTACCACAGAAATTTCCTTTGCTAGCACATTTACTTGCCAACAATAGTAAAAATTTAAGATTAGTTTACAAAAAAAATGCTTACCTATAGTTTATGTTAAATAACAACAACACAATTGTAATGGAATTTAAAAACCAACACCAATTGGGATTGCGTTGTTACAAAACAAAGTCACTACTTTCGGCTGCGGGTGTCGCTAAACAGCGACAAGTTCTTACACCTACGTTTCGATTCGGTATCATTAAAAGGTAACTTAAAATTTTTTACGGTATTAAAACGTTTCGAGCGGTCAGCGGGGCGAGAGCTCGGCTCTCGCGAAAGCATCAGCTGCGAGCTGCGGAGCCGCAGCTATTTAGCAAAGGAGAGAGTCACGGTCGGGTAGATTGAATACAATGTCTTCGTTCGGATTTTTTTCGGACTTTTTGTCCTCGTTAATAAGCAACGAAAACTGCGAGGCGGCGGAGAATGATATACAGGACGTCTCTTATCGCTAACCCCGCACGTATCTAAGTATTTACAGCCGTGCAATAATATGACATACTTTGGATATTTATCGCAGCAGTCGTGTATTGTAAATTTGTATCTTATCGAAACGTTTGAATCAATAATCCATTGTCATTCGACAGCGTTCAATAAACAACTGTTTATTTTTTTTAACATACTTGCGCGGCGCAGATAAGGGGAAAATACTGAGAAAAATTTTAGAAACCGACTCTGAATTGGATGCCGGCGAATCGATATTTTATTAATTAATATTTGACAACCGACTGTCGCAAAATCAAATTATTGTGTAAAGAAAATGTTAATTAACGCTTGAGCAAGATGAAAGTCATGTTCGTTAAAAAGCTTCTTACGCAACGGCTCAATATACGATCGCTGTTAGGATCACAAAACGTTTAATGAAGCTCTTTGAAGCGCTTTAGAAAAAAAAATCGTAACTGTAATTTACCTAAGTGGCGATTCCGCACAGTGTGGTATTAGAAATTTTATACAGAAAAAATTCTATTAATAGTGTGTAGTATATCACGCATCATTTCCTATTCGTGTTTGGGATAGAGTTTAAAACCTTGAGCATAAATTTATCCCGCAACCTTTGGACAACCTCGAACCACGCCTATGGTTAGTACCATTTCGTTTGCCTCCATATGGTCATAGACTGCTCGACTGATTCGGCAAAATGGTTTGTTTTTTCGACGGCCGATCTCGGTGATTCACGTTTCAAAAATCGAATTGTAATTACGGGCCAAAGAATAACAGCTCGGCCATGTTTCGTAATAAATCAGCGGCGTAGAGCCTTCCATTAATCATCCCATTATCTGACCGGTGGACTGTTAAACGACATGCTTTATAAAGATTCTAAATGTCGACGTTTCTTTTACTCCTAAATGAGTAACTCAAACCATCTGCTATAGAAAAAGTCAGCTTACTGGCGGTCCTCAATCACTCGAGTAGGTATACAGAGGATTTTAAGGACCTTCCTTTATTTTAGGCAATAATAATCTATCATCTTCTCCACTATATTTCCACTATATTCTGCTTAACTCCGTCCTCAAAGCAATTCTGCATAGATTTCTAGTATCTTTATAAGGGTCTTTAAAGTCTGGCTCAAAGTTGTGGAGATCTGGAAGCGATTGAAATTGGCCTGTTACTGTTCGGCGCCGCTGTCAAAAGCCCATCAAGCGACGATGCAAAAGCGAGCCGAGATCATCCAAGGTCGATTTTCACGATTGACTTTTTACGTTCGAGATATCGGATATGGATCTTTGGAGGAATGTCATGCCATCGAAGTGTCCATGTTATGTACACGAATCGATTACAGTGAAACGCTTTGTTGCATCCCGATAAAAAAGTGACTCAAATTGATAACGTCGAAACGCATTCGTCTATTGGGCTTATTTACTGTTATCTGTATAGGTACTTGATTCGATCATCGTTTTCTCGGTACTATTTCCACGTTATTATCTCGATTATTCCTGTAATGTATATTTAGTAGTTCATTAACGAGATGCTTTATTTAATTATTCATGTATTATATTCCCGCTGGTGGAATGTTTTTGATCCCTATGGAGATGGTAATGATTATTTTTTGCACGAAAACTAATTGGCGCAATTTGATTTTTGTTGTAGCTCTTTGGAGGAGCGTAAGTAATTTCTAAAAATAGCTCATACCAGTTTACAAAAACAATATATTATAACCGGTAATTTAAATTCAGTGTCAGTTATCGGCCTAGTACCTGCATTTTTACAACATCGCTATTCGTTAATTTTTCCTATCGACGACTATTAACAGAACTTAAACCGTTATTGAGAGATAAGGATTACAATAATGCAATAGATTTTATCGAGTGTTTTTTGATTAAAAATAACTAAGGTTCATGATATACTAATTATGAAAAACTAAATGCATACAAACACACACCTGTATTTGCTTGCTTTCCGTTTGAACCGGTTCATTTCGGAATTACATACGCATTTTTTAATCCATTAAAATAATTAAGGTAACTGTTTCAACGTCTAATAATTTTCATCCGCACGGAATAAGCTAATCAATTCTTTTTGTCGTCGATATTACGACGCCCGGTCGTGTGCATTAGATTAATTAAATGCAAAAAGCAGAGACGTCGTTGCGAATGAAAATTTTCTGCGGTTTATGGACTTCCAGTGATCGTTAACGGTGTAACCGTTTAATGATCAAAAACATGACATCATGCCATTATTTTAAGCACACTAAAATTAAGTATTACATAAGTGCGAATAATCAGTTTAATGTGGAACGTTGATTTTCGACTTTGGATGTTTTTTTTAGTTATTAAATATATTCGATGTTTACTAAACAAAGTAAAGAAAACTGGTGTTACTGTTAGCTATACTTATCATACGAAAAAGTAACTGTATAATGAAGGGGACAAATATCAGAGCATAATAAATTTAATGAGGATTTATTCAAGACCAAATCTCCTCAATTACTTTCTTCTCAGGTTTGCTAAAATTTTTCATTTTTCTCAACATGTTTCCCTTCTTAAATTCTTCAGTTTTTTCTCTGTCCTTCTGCAAACTTTCTTTTTACAGACGTTTTGCTTCCACATTTGGTTAAAATATTATTCGATTAAGGCCCGGTATTCAGAAGTTTCGATTATAATATAACGGTTGGTTATCACAAGCTGCCATGGTTATGCCATGTTAAATTTCATATAACTTCATAAAACCAACCGTTATATTTATTATCGAAACTTCTGAATACGGGCATAAGAGTATTATATTGATTAATTCTCGTTTGTAGTGTGTTATCAGTCAATATTTACCAACAGGTTAAAATCAATGCTCGATTATAGCTATTTATTCTACTGGTAAATTAAATTGGGTATCTAATGTAACAGGCGATTGATGTGTATTCCCAAAGTTTCCAAGTAATTCCCTTACATAACTTATTGAACATGTAAGTTTTCTTGAAACTAATCAAAGTTATAACATGAAATATGAAATTAATACCCACCTATCCAATTAGGAAATTAATGGTGTAAGTTTTTTGATGTTATTGTTTAGTTTATTCCGTTTTTGAGAAGCAATTAATTTCGTGGTACAATTTGTACGCCTCTAAATTATAATTTTAAAACAGAATGAGTCAATTAGGAATTATAAATTTTAATTAAATCCCCGAAACCGCCTGCGTCTACATTCACATCTGTCCGTCTTACCTACATGTTTATAAAAATAATAACAATAACATCCTGCCGATAATTATATTCATAATCGACTACTGCGAGCGTAGTGCCACGAAGAATACGAAATAATACCTCCTTCAAGGTCCGAAAGGCTTCGGAACCATCGAAATCAAAAGCAGGAAGCAAATGCGAAATATACTTACATCGACAGAAAAACATTCTTGCGGTGTCCTAGTAACAATCATATTCAAACTAAAAGAAAATTAATAAAATACACGAAAACGCGGCGACTGTGTTACGGCGAAACTATCACATGTTGAAAAACTCAAAAAACCGAATGTTTTCAGTCAACATTTTGAAAATAAAAAAATTTGGAGGTTAGAACTAAACGGAAAACGACCTACTATACAACAATCTACTAATACACAGACTGGTTACTACGAACTACGATCACAGCCAAAGATGATCAATATATTTTGTTAAGACTACCGTATTTGGAATGAAATTGCCATGGTGAGCTCCTGAATATAGGCAACATATTATACAACACATTTCACGTGCTAACGACAGGACCGTACTCCAAAATTTACAATAAAAGGATTAATTGAATACTTATTAATTACCGCGTTTAAAATAACAGCGAAATAATAATGGAGTGTACAGTACACATCAAAGGAAAAATAAAAACATGTAAAAGATTTTCTGTTTTTTATTAACGATAAACAATTATCTTCGCATAATCAATATTCCAGAAGGTAAACTTACGTCCGGTTTCCATTACACCGACTATTCCTGATCACTAGGTCTACTTGGTGGAGTAGCCGATGGACGGGGGCGCTTTGAAGTTACAACGATCTTGTGGCAAATCTGCCACAATGCCGTGTCGACGATGCCGAAGAGATATTACTAGAAGACATGAAGAAATACGGCCAAGTATCAGAAAGAATTAAACAATTTTTAATAATGTCCAACAAATATTTAGTTACGATCTCGGGTTAAGCAACGCGAGAACTGAAATATTCGTTAGAAATATTAATTACATTTTGTTTACGATCATTCCATTTTCGTACTGGTATTAGTTTCTCAAACTTACTGTTGCACATCAAATGGTACGCTGGTTTTCTTCCAACGTGAAGGAAGTTTACGCTCGATTCTTATGTACATGCTACTAAATTGTCAAGTAAATTGCTATAGAAAAAACATACATTACCGATTACAAACAAGCTCCTTGTTGATTGATTACCCGTAGTTGGTAGCGAGATGATACCTTGAAAGTTGATTAAAACAGGGTGTGTGATATTGGACGAATCAGCTGGGCATGCATGGCAGGCGCTCGGATCACTTCACAGTCCCAAGAACCTGCCTATTGTACATATAAATTAAGTAAACAACCATTTACATACAATTATTTATTTTTAAGACGTTAAGTTTACATTTTATCTAATAAAACAACACTCAAAATACCAGATAATCGCATTAAAAACTCTTTTTTTTTGTTTATGGTAAACTTACTCAGACTTATCGCTAGAGTTTTGCCTCTTCATTGACTTTAAAGCCTTTTCTCTCAATTTCCTCTCATCTTCGTTCACCACTTCTGATTCGCTGTTGTCAGAGTCGTCGCTCTCCTGCTTCTTCCTCTTATGCTTCTTATGTTTCTTCGAGTGTTTCTTCTTCTTCTTGTGTTTCTTGTCGCGCTTTTTCTTCTTAATCTCTACTTCGTCGTCCGAATCGCTGCCCGACTTCGATTTAGCCTTTCTCCTGTGCTTCTTCTTCTTGGAAGAATCATCATCGCTGTCGGAAGAGGAGTCCTTCTCCTTCTTGTGTTTCTTCGGCTTCTCTTTTTCGGAATCGTCCGACGAATCCACGCGCTTCTTCTTTTTCGGAACGTCACTGTCGCTAGAATCCTTTTTCAATTTCTTGTGTTTGTCGGAGCTCTGAGACCGACGTTTTTTCTTCACTTTCTTCTCCTCCTCGGAATCGGAAGATTGGTGTCGCTTCTTGGGCGGTTTCTCCTCGCTGGAATCCCTCTTCTTTCGGTCCTTTCGCTTTTTAACCTCGACTTCGCGAGAGGAACGGTCGTCCTCGCTGTCGCTACTGGACGAGTCCCTCTTCTTAAGCTTCTTTTTCGTCCTGATCTTCCTCTTTTCCTTCTTCAATTCCTCCTCGCTCTCGGAGTCGGAAGAATTGGAGTCGGAGTCGCTCTTCGATGGTTTCTTGACGACTTTCTTGGGTTTCGCTTCGAGTTTCTCCTTGTGGGACTTCTTCTTCTCGTCCTTCAGACTGGCAGTCTTCGCGGGCTTTGGAGGGAACTCGTTCGCCTTGATGAACGGCGACGGCGTCCTGGAAAGACTCCTGGAATACCTAGGCGGGCCGTGCGGAGGAATGGGATGGTTTTCCTCCGGCGAGATGCTCCTCGACTTCTTCTTCTCCCTTTCCAGATCCTTCTCCTTGAGCTTGGGCACATCTACGGCGACTGCTTGCTCCACTCTCTTCCGTCTCTCCAATTCTTCTTTCTCCTTCTTCTCGTGGCGGTGCAGCTCCTCTTCGATCCTGCGGCGTGCCTCCTCGACCTTCCTCGGCGGCGGTTCTAGACGTTCCTCCTTCCTCGGCGGCCTGCCTCCGCTGCGGCTGTCCTGTCGCTCCCTTCGTTCGTCCCTCTTTTGCGGACTAGGACTCGGACGTCGCTGCCTGGACCTCTCTCGGGGAGGCGACCTCCTGCGGGCGCTACCACGGTCACGGGACCGTCTTCTGGACCTCGAGCGGCGATCCCTGGACAATCTGCGGTCTCGTTCGCGAGACGGAGTGGGCCTCCTGTAGGAATTCCTGTTCCTGCTGCGGCTTCTTCGGAACCTGCGGATTATTTCGCATTAAATATGTGTTTAATCAAAAAGGGTAGCGTTAATTTACCTATTTCTACTGAGACTTCTAGACCTTCTTCGTGGACTTCCTCTGCGAGGTCTGCTGTTTCCTCTTCTGCGCGAGCGGCTCCTGCGACTGTAGCTCCTGCGAGGTCCCGGGCCTCTTCTCGGAGAAATACGCCTGGACGGGCTTCGGCGACGTCTGTCGCGACTGATGCTTCTCCTGCCTCTCGAAGGACTTCGTCTGGAAGTAAAAATCTATCTGTAATTTGAAGAATATATTAAATGAAGAATTTTAAGCTCGAATAAGGTTTTATTTAGTGGCAGGCTTTAGCTGCAGTTCGAACTTGCCGGCGTCTGTGCAAAGAAGGCTCGTCCTTCTTACTTCAATAAAAACCTAAAATTTCAGTGATTTATCACAGTGAATAAAATTATGGAGCTTTTATATTGCATCACTCGTTACATCTTTCCTTAAGATTAGTAGCATAACAAGACCTTATTCTGCATAATTCTAAGAGTTGTAATCTCGTTGAAATCGGTACAACTGGAAGGGATTATTTTAAAGGATTTTTGTTTTGTGTGCACATTTTTAAATAAATTCTTTCAGACTTTAAAAACTTTGCAACTCTATCATGGTGATAAAAATCCCACCTTCTAGATATACTCCTTCGTCGGCTGGTAGACCTTCGCCTAGAGAGACTCCTCTTCTTCCCCCGAGGGCTGTCCTTCCTTCTGCGTGACTTAGACCTGGACCTTTTCCTTTTGGAATCAGCTTCGCTGTCGGAGCTGTCCTTGTTGGATCTGTAGTGCCTCTTTTTCTGCACGCTGTCCTCCTTCTTCCTGATTTCGAAATTTTCCTTCGAACCTGAGCTGGATCTCGATCTTCTCTTATCTTTGAGAGTCTTCGAAGTCGATCTGGATCTTCTCCCTTTGAAGGACCTGCTCGAAGATCGCGACTTTGACCTGGACTTTGATCTAGCGCCGCGGCTGCGGGATTTAGATCTGGTGCGGCTTCTGCTCTGCGACCTCGATCTGGAAACCTTCTTGTTCTCAGCAAGGGACATCAACTTCGCCTGCAGCTTGGAAACCGGCTGCACAGGAACTGAAGTACTATCAAACAGAAATAGTAAGAAAATGAATGGTACATATAATAAAAAATGTTTAGTAATAAGTCATAAGTGTGTGTAATTCTTACCCATTCTTATCTAATGACTCCTCCCTACCATTAGTTCTTTCGCTAGGACTAATGTCTCCGTTGTTCCTGATGATTTCGTTTTCCTTTGCAGAACCAGACCTGCTTCTCGAGTTGCGTTCTCTCTCTTTGCTCCTAGACTTGCTGAGTCCGTCCTTTGTTCTACTTCTTTCGCGACTCCTCGATTTCCTGTCCCGGCCTCTGCTGAGCGACTTCCTATCACTCGACCGTGAATTCTTTTCCCGACTCCTCGACTTTCTGTCTCTGCTCCTTGACGCTCTGTCCCTGCTGCGCGACTTCCTGTCCCTGCTCCTGGATTTCTTGTCCCTGTCCTTGTTGCGACTGGAACGATCCCTAGAGGTTTTCCTGTTCCTTGACCTTGACCTGGAGCGCCTGGAACGGGATCGGTCGCGATCGCGATATTTCCTTTCTTTGTCCGACTTTTCCCTTTCTTCCTTCTCCTATCGTTTACACAAAAATTAATTATAAAGCGAGGTAAGTTGGCGTTTTTTTACCTTTTTAATAGCAAGTTCTTCTCTTTTTAGGTTTATTAATGATTCGGGTATTCCTGAAGGATTCTCCTGAGCGGACAGTAGAAGTGCCCAAAGTTCAGCCATGAATTCCATGGCGTTTTTACTTTGTAGAAAGCCGGTTAAATTAATCTGCATCTTCTTTGGATCAGGAAACTGTGTATATGGAAAAAATTAAATTAAATAACAATCACGATGTGCAAATATTCAACAATGGTCATACCTTAACTTCTAATTGATTGTAAACAAAGTTAACGACTACATCGTCTTCGATTTTCAGTATTTCCGTTACTTTATCAGAAATCCAAGGCTTGATTACATCTATCTTAATTTTGGTCATATCCACCTGAAATAATATAAATTATGAATTAATCAAATAACTCGAATATGCAAGTGGTATTGTACAAGATGGTTTGTCCCGCAAATGGAAGAAATTTTCAGTTTATTAGTAACAAATGGAACGAAAATTAAATAATATTAAACAAATAGACGTACCTGCTGACTTAAACAAGGACTAAACTTCATCTGCTTGAGAAGTTTCTTCTCTTTATCGCTGAACCGGTTATCCTGATCAGTATTTGTGCCCTATGTAAAAATATCCATTCATTTATGGCAAACAAGATATATAAATCAACTTTGGGGAAAAGTTTAATGCGATATGCACAAAAAACTCGAATACTCACCGTATACATGGTTGTTTTATTCGAAAAAAAACTCTAATTAAAATAAAATACTTCCGAGCCGATTTCCAACTAAAACTACCTCACATTATTTCCAAATGGTTAAACGTAGCCGACGTGCAACTCTTTGCTATAATCGCAACGCTAGTCTACATTTGCAATCGCAATCAATAAATAAATTGATTTAATTCAGTAACTTGATAACACGCTACAATAGTGAGTCAAGCCGATCGACCACCATCAACAAAATGGCGAAGCCGAAAAATTCGAGCAGCGCTGCCAACTCAAGTCAACGTTTACACGAAAAACCCTAAAATTTTCGAATAAAATTACGTAAAAATGTGATTAGTCAGTTAATAAGACGATAAAAAATGGAATAAATAAGATAAAATAGATAATTATTATACTACATAATGTTAATTAGCGTTGGTAATTCGAAAAATTTTATCGATCGATTCTGGTGTCTGCTGCCAACATATCATGTTTTGAATAAATACCCTAGATTTTAACTAGAATTGACGTTCTGTCCCAACCAATAGGAAGCGCAGTTTTATACTGGAATTTTCAAAAAATGAAAAATTTGAAAATATTTTATGGAAATCCATTTAGTGCAAAGTGTTAGAGGCTACTTGATTAAATTTGTGGGACAATGTATTATTAAACAAAAAATACTCATATTTATTTGATAAGTTTTTAATTCCAAAAAGCTATTCGAATTAAATAAAAAAATACAACCAAGAAATGTTTGTGAACTGTTATCATATACATTGAACTGGGAATTCAACAGAACTAATAATGCCCTAAACCTAACCTAACACTGTCAAATCTCCTTCTTTAATGGATCACTTTTGTTATCGACATCATCGTTTACACTTGGAATTTCTGGCTCCTTCAAGTTTTCGATAGTCTTCTTCTTGAACCACTTACCACCTGTGTAGCCAGCTAAGGCGCACGTCACCGCCGCGACGCCCCCCACTTTTAGACCTGCGACCAATCCAATCGGGCCACCAATTATTCCACCTAGAAAAGCTCCTGTAACCGGATACGCCACTGCTTTTAATCTACAAGAAATACAAAAAATATCTCTGGTCAAGATGCTGATGCTTATCCCAGAGTCAAGATTCAACAGTATTCTTTTGACATTACCTAATTTACTTAGCGCACTATTAAGTACTCACTTGTGAGCTTTAGCTAAATGCCTAGTGCCAGTCTCAACGTGCTGGTGAGCGTCTTCAACGCAATTTTCTATGTGATCAACACTCTCAGCCTGCGTTCCGACCATTTCATGTAAATTTTTGTACATTTCGTGCAAATCTTCTACGTCGCGGTTAATATTCTCGACCTTCGAGAGTTGTTCTAGGCGTTCGTTCAGCTTAATATCCTCGATGTTCGCTTGAATTTGTATATGACTAGTTCCTTCGAATGGCCGTTGATTCTCTTTGCCCATATCTTCATTATTTTCTTCATTAGTTAAGGTGTTGTTTACCATTTTTTCCAATTCTAGAAATGTTTCTAAATCAAATTAAATGTAAAACAACGGTAGCTGATTTATTACCCGAATATCCACTAATTAAATTAAGTAATATTTTTCTTAATGATAAGGTTTTTGTATCGAATTGATCTAAGTTTTCATCTTCGACTTGTGTTCGTAGAGTGTCCAACTCGTACATAAGGTCCCTTAATTGCTTTACGTTGCGCTTCTTAGCTTTAATTTCCTTTTTAAGTTGTTCTTGATCAGAGATAGCTATTAACTACAATCAATATCAATTATAAAATAAGTTACAAAAATAAGACGCACATACTAACCATATTTATATTCGATTTGTAACTTTCGAATACATTTTGGTGATGTGGGATTATTTCATCCGTAAACTTACTTAAAGGTACTTCTATAACTTTAAATGGTTGTTTAATATGGGAATTTATTACACTAGCCATAGTTTAAATATATTTTATACTAAAATAGAATTGAGAAGTTTTCTTTTCTTTGTTTTGTTTTTTATACTGACAATTTTATAAGAGAAGAAGAAAATGACATCTTCTTTTTTTAGTGTAAAAATAACTAAGTACTCGTAAAGACAAAGGCCACATCACATATTTTCTGCCTTAGAAGAAAAATTTATTTTAGGTTATGTTTTGCAATTTAATTTAAAATAATCCTATTTTAATCATAATTAAAACTGCAAAAAACCCACAATGTTAAAAAGAATTAATAATACCACATTTGCAAACCTGAGATCATTGTATCTTTCTGCAAATCACCGACAACAATTAGAACAAGATAAACAAGAGAAAGGTACATGTTATAATAGCATTGAATATTCCCCTAAAATAATACATTTTTAGCCCCCAAGAGGATGAGAGAAGAGGTCCTGCTGCATCCTGATTACTTCCGCGTCCACAATTTGTTTACTGTAAAAGACTTATTCGATGCCAGAGTGCATTTTGGACATCGGGACGGTTCCTTGGATGAAAAAATGTTGCCGTATATTTATGGCAGTAGATTAGGACACATCATTTTTGATCTGGATAAGACAGCGGAATATTTGAGAACTGCCTTGAACGTAGCAGCTCAGATGGCATATCGAGATGGTGTAATATTATTTTTTAACAGAGGAGCACAGCATGCTTTCTTGGTGGAAAAAACAGCTAAAGAGTGCGGGGAATTCGCACACACTAGATTTTGGAGAGGAGGAATATTCACTAACTCAACCAAACAATTTGGATGTGTCACTCGACTCCCCGACTTGTGTATATTTCTAAATACTTTGAACAATGTACTAATTCAACACACGGCTGTCAGGGATGCAGCAAAAATGTTAATCAGTACCATTGGTATTGTCGATTCAAATTGCAATCCCAATTTGCTAACATATCCTGTGCCAGGAAATGATGATTCTCCATCGTCCATGGAACTTTACTGCAAATTATTCAAAGCTGCCATTTTAAGGGGAAAGCAGAAAAGGAAAGAACACATTGAACAAAACATTTATTAACTGTAATATAGATTAGCAATAAAATATTGATTAAAATGTTGTAGTTATTATTAAATAACTAATTCGAGTGGATTAGGACGATGATTTAAAAAATTAGGTTTAGGAACTTTTAGGAAAGTTATGAGTTAGTTCAAATCATTTACAAACATTGAAATTAAAAAATGGGAGGAAGAAGCTATAAAAAATGGCCACTGTATGACTGTTATTGACAATACTACGACTATACCCTCCACCATCAGTCTTTGTGTAAGTTCTGCAAAAATAAAAAGCTTAAGTATAAATATAATATATCGTATTTTATCTTATAAATCAATTTCTACACATAAAATATAACTATTTAACTGTTTGTACCTGGTCCAAATTTTTACTATCTCTCAATTTAAAGAAGAATTCTGGTCCTATAATTTTGACGGCCCTAAAAATAAGTGCATTAGAAGAGTTGTCAAAGGAATTGTAAGAGGTATTACAATTTAAATAACACTGGAAAATATACAGACACGTAAACAAATGGAATAACAGGAAATAGACCCATCCAGGATTCCTGCGTTTTATTTACAAGTGCAACGGCATTTAGGTAACCACACCGTTCTGCAGTCATTCTTTTATCAGTCTCTTGAACGGATGAATTTAGTTTCTGGAACAAAAAAAATCATCCAAAATATGTAGTAATTATTTATTGGAATATTAATATATACCTCTCCTGCTTTAGCTGTGAAAGCTTCTCCCAAAAAATTCGTAAAAGTTGGCCCTGGACACAAAAGAGTAACGTGCAAGTTTTTACGCATATTTTCGATTCTCAAACTGTTGAAGTACCCCTAAAAAACAAACCAATCATCACATTCGCCAGTTTATTCGATAAACTATAAACTCACATGAATAGCATGCTTCGATCCAGTGTACGTTCCAGAATACGGAGCTCCCACAACTCCGGCTAAACTGGACACAACCGCCACATGCCCTTCACCCACAGCATTGAAATGTTCAAGGGCAACTCTAGTGAGATTCACCACTGCGAAAACGTTGAGATCGAACAGTTGATGGTCTACATCTAGTTCGATTTCATCCCAATTGGCCCGTTGAGACCTGCCCGCATTGTTCACCAGTATATCTATTTTCCCGAAGTGATTGACTGCTTTGAAAAAGTGATTCTTGTGGGATGCACAATCGGTTACATCCATAGGAAGCAACAGGATGTCTTTGTCTTCTAATTGGCCTTTGGCGAGTTCTAATAATAGTGTTGGATGTTAAATTTTGTCTTGAGAACCACCACTTAGATTAGGTTCTGTAATTTTATTTGTTTACCTAGACATTTGGTTTTAACTCTTTTTAATTCGTTCAGTCTTCTTGCTGATAGGGTTAGCTTTACCCCGAACTTGGCTAAGGCGTATGCGGTGTATTCTCCGATGCCACTGGACGCTCCGGTTATGAAGACCACCTTCCCCTTTAGTCTTCCTAAAACCAAAAAAGGAGTTGCAATGTGTTGAAAAAATATACTAAAGGATGTATATCCGATACTTATCATTATTCATTCCATTTTTAGTATCACCAGTTCAAGTTTAAGTTCAAAAAACCTATCTCAAATTATAGTGATTGGTAATCATTAGAAGTAATTATAGGTAGCTATTACTAACATTAAACTTGTAAAATGAATGTTTAATTACTATATGGATAAATTACAGTTAATTACATAAGTTTTAAATTGATCGAGGCAACTTACGTGGCGATTTTCCGAATTTTTCGTAAAACCACAATTCTAAATCGCAGTCGGCTAAACAGGATAAAAGGGTGTATAAAGCCCCATAAGTGAACACACCTATGCCTATCACAGAAAAAAACATATTTCTTAGTTTGATTTGTAGGCTAATTTACGAACGAACACATAACCTGCACGAATAATTAAGACTGGAGAACAAAGTTTAAAAACCGAATAAATACTATTGGAATATTCCACTTAATCCACTTGAAAAAATTTAAAAAATATAAGGTTAAAGAAGAGCTGTTTTTTTAAACATCTAATTGAAAGTTGCCGACTACAGGACAGGATTGGCGTAAGCAGTAAAAATAAATTTTTTGGTATGTAAATTTTAATTTTTATTGCATGTACAACCTTAAACTTATTGCTAAATGTTAGTGTTAAGATAATAGAATTGGTTTAAAACTAAAAACAAAAATAAAAATACAATAAAAGAACAAAAAACAAGGTCAATTGTCAATGTCAAAAATTATTAGCAAAATGAAAATCTAGTTGGCCTAGACGGCCTTGTCATTTTTAATTATTCTGCCAATTTTGAAAAGAAAATGTATAAGCACAGCTTATACACATCCAGCTAGAACACTCTCGGCGGCACCTTTGATCTCGCGGTCTACGATCAAGCGAGACAGAAGCGTTGCTTTCTTTGTTGCACACGGGGGAAAAGTCAGAGCCGGATTAAAACGATTATTTTCTGCCTGACAGTACCGTACTAGGTAATTTTAAATTTTATTGGATTACGAAATTTTTTGAATCTATATTGTAATATTACGATAAAAATAGGTTCGTATTTGGACTTAATAATAATAAATTAATAATAAAAATAAAGAGTTACAATAGTTTTCAGAAAAATTTAGGTATTGATTTGATTTAATTCTAGTGAGTAAAAATATTACTATTACTAAAATATCTGTATTACTATTAAAGAGTAAAATGGGAGAGAGATTTTATATTTTTGTATATTCAATAAAAAGAATCACAAATGAAACACAAAAATATACGCACGGCTATGACCGCTAAACGTCGAATAAGTAATACCGATCTCCCGACTACACGACAATGACATCTTTTCCCCCAAAAGGCGGAGCATAAAGCCTGCGCGAAGAGATCGACGCAAACCGTTCCCGCCAAGAGAGTGTTCTAGCTGGATGTGTATAAGCTGTGTTGTTACCATCCTAAAAATATGCGCTTTAGAGAATCCTTGATTAGTGTAATTTGAGAAAAATTGATAAGTATAAAATGCAGGACCGGGCTGGGCAAGGGACACTTACCTAATTAATGTGCACATACAATTATCATGAAACAATAAAGTACGAAAACCAGGGAAATAATTAATCATCGTACTTACTCGGTGATTTTCCAAATTTTTCGCATAACCACAATTCTAAATCACAGTCACTAAAGCAGGTCATAAGGGAGCCTATCATTCCGTAGAAAATCGCTCCGATGGTAATTAATGCAAAAAACAGCATTTTTCTTAACTGCTTACGAAATTCTGACTAGTATCATGTCGAATTCACTGATTTAAAACGAGTAAAAGTGAGGCATTGAACTCGAACTTGAGAGTACCGCTCCTTCAGATTCTCCACCAATTCGATACAAGAAGTAAAAGCTTTTACAGAAATTTAGAAGGCTGACCTGAATAATTAATTCTCTGCCTGCATTCCTTATAAGATTTTTTTGAAGCTCAAAATATTTCAAAAAATTACTTAATACGTCTCTCTCAATGCTTTTGATGGGAACCACTTATTATAGTTAAATACGTTTTTTAGGTACTTGTTCATATAGATAAAAATCTTTATCAAAAACAATAAAATTATATGTTTGTGCATTGGTGAAATATATCAAAACTCTAAATTGTAATTACAAATAAAAAAAAGTAATTTCGATGGCATATAGGAAACAATAATAACAACAGTTTATGCTTTTAAATTACGACTTTCGAGAATTTGTGGGAAATTTGTTAAAATTAATGATATTATGGAAGCAACAACGAAAATTCTATTACCTTCATGATATTAATACAATATTTTTTATCTTTGAATTGATTAGGGACGTTTAATCGAAAGGATGTGGGCGTCGAGTTGGGTTTAAATATTTCAGATAAATTTTCTTTTACAAATCAAGCACTTATTTGTGTCTGTGCTGCCGTTTTAAAAACAATGTAATAAATTAAAATGTTCCATATATGAGTATGAAAACGAATATTGTTTTAAAGGGTACAGTTTGTAGTTTCATTTAAGTGTAGGCAGATATATTGATATGACTAAACAGATACGTATCTAAATTATCCAAGATTATGGTATAGATTACCTATTATTTGTTATTTATCAACGATATTTGCTCTATAAAATTAAGCGAGCAGCACCTTAATCTTTATAAATTTCCAAGAATTATTTGTCATAAGTACTTATAAACCGTATTTGTTTTTATTAAAATTCTCAGAATCCGATTAAGCACGCCAACTCCAGAAATGTCTGGGAAGTACAGAAGAAATAAAAATTATAGATGTTTCTTTAAAACCAGAGTCGTAAAACCGTACTTTTTAATTTATAGTAGCCTATAATTTTATTTTATTTATATTTATGTATTTTTTTATTAAATCACCTGGGATATTTATTACAAAATGGGATATAAAACAAAGTTTAGTGTTTCTTATTAGATGCTTACTCTAAAACTCTAAAGCAGAATATTTTATAGTTCAATATATTGAAAAATTTGAGGATAATTATCTCCAGGAAAATCATGTCCTACGACACTGTAAAAAATGCGTAAGAACGGGAATGACTTGTGAGTGCCCAACTTGATGATTTTAAGAAACATATGAGCACGTACTCGTTATAAAATGTATCGTTTCTAGTTTAAATCAATTCTACTCGAATTTTGTTCGTTTGTGTTTCATATGGTGTACTTTTTGAACTTAGTGTCCAACCAGTACGTGCATGCAGTGGGAAACAGGGCAACGTGTTAGAGAAATAAATTAGGTACTACCTAGCATATGCAAAATAAATATTTATTTTGTAACAATACATACTTTATGTATCTGGTTTTATCCGATAAATATGATTAACTAATTGATAAAGTTAGATATATAAGAGTTTCTAAAACAAAGTATAGTGTAGTTGAAAAATGGCTGTAGTCGACGATAAGAAAAAGTACCGGCCTTTAGAGCCAATTCTGATACAAATAAACAAGGATTTCATTTCACTTTCTAAAGAGGAAATGAAAAGGAACAACGCTCTTCTGTGCTCGGTAAGTATTTATTACCACTAATAATAATTTTAATTACAAACAGTACAAAATATCGTGATTGTAGTTGATGGATTTACTAATACCTGAAATGCAAAGAAAAGATCGTCTATTTAAGGAAATGTACACTAGGGTGTTTTACGGTGGCAGTTACTACGATAAATTGCGAGTCAAAGAACCGAATGAATTCGACTTGGATTTGCTTTTGACATTGCCAATACTTTCCGAACCTTTGGTATCTATTGCAAATATACCGGGTTATACTACTTTAAAGTTAAAGAATTTACCTGCTTTGAATAAACACGTAGACATGGCTAAAAGATTTAGGTAAGTGTAAATGTGAGAATGTAATTTTTTGCTCATTTGGCAACAATTTTAGTGGTTTAACAAAACTATTGGAGAACGAAAAAGACTGTTACCTGGATAATGGTAAAGTTAGAAGGTGGATGGAAAGAGTGGTTACTCTTGCTCTTAATACTTTTCCGAATTCTAAAGGAAACTACGAATTGAAATTGCCGCAAGGAAAGTTTATAGTAAGTCCATTTATCTTCTAGATATTTACATTAGGTATATACTCTGTACTTTTAGGCAAAGGTTCACAAATCCGGACCCGCTTTTACATTAAAAGTAAATGGGAAAATAGATAACGTGGATATTGCTGTGGATATCGATTTAGTGCCTTGCTTCCAGTTTAACATAGATAAATTACCTGTTAAAAAACTTAACAGTGGTTGTAAGGTATTACTAGCGGTTTTTTTAAACCTCAAATTAAATTTTGCTCATTTCATATACAACCATGCAGAGTAAAACCTTCTTTATTGTTCCCAAACCTATGAAAACCAACAGCGAAATAAATTATATAAATCGTTATTGGAGGTTGAGTTATCAGGAACAAGAAAGGGAGCTTATGGAATGTAAAAATAACCAATACTTGAAACCTACTATCAAACTGTTGAAGGTAACTTCTACAAAATTATGAAATTAAGAAGATGTTGATTTGCATATTTTTTAGAAACTCAAGGAATTGGAACATCCATACATTGCCAGTTACTTCATAAAAACTGTGATTTTGTGGGAAGCCGAAAAACGCAAAGATGATGAGTCCTTTTGGAACACTTCGTTCAGTTATGTCTTCATGACCGTTAGTATACCTACCATAGATAAATTCATTGGGCAAATAAGAATTTTTATTTCATTGTTTTAGCGTCTCAATTATTATTATTTTTTTCATTTACAGTGTTTAAAGAAGTATTATGAATACATTGAGAATAAGAAGATTCCTTACTACTGGAATAAAAACTATAATCTCATACAGAACATATCTCCTATTGCATTGGATAATCTGAAATGTAGACTTAACAACATTATAAAAGAAATAGAGAAAAATTTGACAGAAAATCCACAAATTATTGCGGGTTATTTCTGTAAGTATCTATATCAATTTAAGTTATATCGAGTCGTTATAAACTTCGTCTCATTTTATTTTTCTAGTGACTGGAGATGAAAACCTTCGGTTGTTGGCCTCACTGAACCTCAATATACAATAAAACATATAAAAAAATAAATTTGTACGCATATTCATTCAATTTTAGTCTTGTTCTTTGTACCTATAATTTTATTCATTTGAAATGAAATTCTATTTATGCATTTCTCAAGTATTTTATCGAAAGTAAATTACGTACAGTTGAAGATGATAAAATCAAGTGAACAAATCTATTATTTTTATCCTCTTAAGGTCAAAATGTATTATATTAATTAAGTATTAATAAAAACATTTAAATTTTATTTTGTTGCATCGAAAAATATTGCAGCGGTGCTTTATTTTTTATCCTTCAATCTCCTGGCTCCACGTCACTGTAAAAGGCGATGGACTGTGGCAACTCACGTTTAAAATGCTCGTAGATACGGATGTGATAATATTTAGTACGCAACGAAACTTGGATTTGAGTAGGTTTATAAGTTCGTTGTAATATGTTTTGCTTCTAATAATACCAAAAAGTTCACTGTTCAGCTCGATTTGCACGTGTTTTTGAGTGTAAAGGGTCAATAACATTACTTTTATAAAGTTACTAGAAATAGAAATGGCTAACGGGGATGATAAAAGAAAGTACAGGCCTTTAGAACAGGTTCTGATTCGGATAAATAGGGGTATCATTTCACTTGCTGACGCCGAAGTTACCAGGAACAATGCTATTTTGAAATCGGTAAGTAAAGTAATTTTACCACAAATATTTCATCTACGTTTACTATAATGTGATAACTTGCGCTCAACAAGTGCAGGCTAATGACCAATATATGTACATATATGTTTATACTGTTTTTAATGTAAAATTATACGCGTAAAAGTAAGTATAAATCAGATATATATTAGGAGATCAAATGCCTATTCTTTGCAGTTGATGGAGGGTTTAATAATACCTGAAATGAAAAGCAAAGATCCTCTATTTGAGGCAATGTTCACAAGGGTTTTCTATGGTGGCAGTTTTTATGATGGGTTGCGAGTCAAAGAACCGAACGAATTTGATTTGGATTTGATTTTGAGATTGCCAAAACTTTCACTACCGAGGCTGATTCTTGATGATGATGTACCGGGTTATACGACTTTACAATTAACCAATTTAGCAGTTATGAATAGGGATCGTTACATTGTTGATAGATATAGGTAAGTAAGTGTAATAGTAGAGGCGCCTTTAATGTATTTAAATTGGCATAACAATTTTAGAGGTTTATCTAAATTGTTATTAGAAAGTGAAGATAGACCTTACCTGGATAATTTTAAAGTTAGAAAGTGGATGGAAAGAGTGGTTACTCTTGCTCTTAATACTTTTCCGATGTCTTATGGAAATTATACATTAATTTTACTACAAAGAACGTTTACAGTAAGTCCATTTACCTTCTGATTGGGTGTTATTAGAAGTTATTCCTTGAACGTTTAGGTGAAAATTCACAAATCAGGTCCCGCTTTTACATTAAAATTAAGAGGAGAAATAGACGGCGAGATTATTGAAATAGACGTTGATTTAGTCCCATGCTTTGAATTTAATGTTGAATGCTTGCCGATTGAAAAACTTATCAACGGAGGTTTTCAGGTAACAATGTAATTATTTTTTAAAACTTCGATTTAAAGTTTGTTCATTTCATTCACGCCCATTCAGAAGAGAACCTTCTTTGTTGTTCCCAAACCCATGAAAATCAATGTACCAAATAACAATCGCTATTGGAGGTTGAGTTATCAGGAACAAGAACGTGAACTTATGGGAAATAATCGTCAATACCTAAAACCAACTATTAAACTATTGAAGGTAATTTTAACGAGTACAAAATTTGCGATTTGACCTACTTACATATTTTTTTAGAAACTAAAGGAATTGGACCATCCATACATTGCCAGTTATTTCATAAAAACTGTAGTTTTGTGGGAAGCCAAAGAACGCGAGTATGACCCATACTATTGGAGCACTTCGTTAAGCTTTGTCTTCATGACGGTAAGCTTTTATTTAAGTATCAAATATCAATACAAGAGATAATTCTTAACATGTTTTCCTATACTAACATTACTGTGTTTATTTCGCTTTAGCCTCTTTAAAGGATCTTTTTATTTGCAGTGTTTGAAGAAGTACTATCAATTTATTGAGCGGAAATATATTCCTTATTACTGGGACGGACATTTCAATCTTTTACAGAATATTTCATTTGAAACATTAGAAAATCTGAAATATAGACTTCTCCGTATAATTTCGGATATAGAAAGGAATTTATTAGCAGGGAATCCAAACATCATTGAGAAATATTTATGTAAGTTTCTTCATCAAATGTATATATAATATGCACCCTCGTTATCTCTACGTTTTTTCAGTGACTAATAAAGAACGATCGTTAATACTGTATGAATATGAAAGTGCCATTGCCACTGTCGAAGAACCTGCTTCTACAAGTAGATGCATTATTCTATAATGCACAGGACTGATAATTGAAGTTTTATAACCAAAAGTTTTTAAATATTAATGTTAATTATATAATAAAACTTTTCAAATCATGTTCAGGTACTTTTATTTATTTTACATTATTATTTACAGTGTTCCAATTGGTGGTGGTCTAGTAAAGTAATGTACAATGATAAAAATATTTTTGGAATTGGCTAGTAAATTAAAAATTAGAACTTATGGTTACAGGGTATTGCTTCGAAAAGGTGGAATGTATTTGATTTTATGGGAATATGCTTGAGGAGGCAACAAGGATGACAAACACCGGTTCGTTATAACTGCAGTAAGGCCCCAAATTCTTCGTTTTCCTCCTAAGAACACAGGCAAAGAAGCGCCGCTTCTGAATTGCGTATAGCCTTGTTTCGCAGGATTGCACAAATCTTCTAAAGACACGGCGAACACGTCCTCAACTTCCGATGCGTTTACCTTCAATTCTCCGGGTTTTATTTCATCTAAAATTCTACCCAGCACAGGCAAAACAGTCATTTTTCTTCTAGAAATAATTAAACTACCGCTACCCCAGACGTCTATGCTGTTGGGTGGTATACCCAATTCTTCGTGAGTTTCTCGAAGAGCAGTGTCCTGTAAAGATTTATCGGTGTCGTCCTGCTTGCCTCCGGGAAAACTGACCTGGCCTCGGTGGGTTTTCAAATGGGCCGCTCTTAAAGTGTACAGTAGTGACGCTTTTCCTTCGACGTTGCACAATGGAATCAATACGGCGGCCTTTGCTATGGGCTGGTGTGCAGTCATTCTGAGCGGTTTCATGTTGGCGAATTTCCTTGCTGTTCTGTTTCGGTTTTCCTCTTTGAACACTTCGTCGGCCGAATAGAAATTCGAATTTCTTTGGTTGAACAACCGTTTCATTACTACACTAGGAACACCGAACATTTTGAAAATATTGTATAATTGCCACTGGAATTTTGTGATTTTCACCTGTCAAAAATTTTTGACATTTCTGAATTATTCTTACAGGCGATTTGGATATTAATGATTTAATAAACTTTTAACTAGGAATTGTATAAATGTTAACGTTTTGGTTATAAACATTCACTTGAGTACGTCATTTCACTTCACAGAACTTGTAAATTGTAAACACATGAACACTTTGGTTTTGGCCATAACCTTAATTTAATTGAACAAACTTGTGGCTACGTAACCGTTACCGTGCAATTTATTTCAAGGTAAAATAAGTCATCGCAAAATCAATAGAACAATGAAAGAGAAGAATTCTATTTAAATAAACTCTTAAAATGCAACAATTAATTAAATTTACATTAATGATTAGAAATCGAACAAAAAGTATTGAGAGAATAAAATTTAACTAGGCAACCAAAATTACACTTTTGCATTTTCTCTAGAAATTAGGCAACCCATACTTACCATACTCATGGATCAACTTTACATACAAGTAAAAACACAGCCAAATCAAATTGCTTTAATTTTCTTCGATGTTAAAACATTTTCAACCATTTTGACTCTACTTTCGATCAAACTTTTTTCGTTCTCCGGTATTTTATCAGTATTGAGGTTTCTCAATAGAAAATGATGGATGAACAGTCTCAAGCTTTCCCTGAATAGTTTCAATTTTTCAGAGTGCGAGACTCTGGCAAACACGGATAGGCAAGCCTCTAAATCTTTGTGAAGTAGAATACCCAATAGAATTTGTCTCATAAAGCGTAATGTTGTCTTGTCCAATTCGCTAAATTGAACAATCTAAAACAGACAAATTTATAATACATTGTTAGTATATTATTATAACCGCTATACCTTTAGAGTTGAAATAGGTAAACCTTTCTCTACAAACAAATGTATTAGCAATTTCGCTAAATTGGATAACTGGGAGCCTGAGTGGTCACCAATAACTTTTAATTTATCCCATATGGAATATTTAATTGTTAACTAAAATCAAATAATAGGGTCAAGCTAAAAATGTGCAATGTTAGGTAACGCTTTACCTGATATTTTCTATCAAAATCGCAAAACTTTTGGGCTACATATCCATAATAGGGGTTGTATTGTTTTTCCTGAAGACAGCAGTGCAATAAAATGTTTATAATTTCTCTTTCTTGTGTATTCTTTAACCCTAATTTGAGAAGTTTTTCAAATGCATCCAAATAATCCTAGAAAAGGGAAAATTGAATAACTAAAAAAATTGTCTTAAACTTACTTAGATATTACCTCCGCAGACATTATTATACAAAATATGTTACGCCTTATATCGGTGTTCATTCTTTGCTGCCTGGCAAGTTCAAGTAATTTCGTGGAGAAGCCTTCAGTTTTTGAAACATTTTCTGATTTAGTGTTTTCCACACTTTTACCTGACCAAGCTGAGCCCACTACCCACCATTTTCCACGTTCGTCGGCTAAAACATAATAGAATAATAATAGAACAATATACTCCACACAAAATAATACCTTTTAATAAATCTTCCAGGCTGATATTAAGCATAGTAACATAATTCCCTTTCCTAATAAATCCTTTCATGATCTTCTTCATATGCTCTGAATAAGATATATCATAGTTTGGTATCTTTGTTACGTTGTTATTTTTAATTGCTAATAATATATCCAACATGAATTTCACACGAGAACTGAAAATAAAGATCGATTAGCTTCGTCAAGTTTGAAGCTAAGTTAACATACTTGTCCTTTTCTTCATCGCTGGCGTTGTTGGCTCGATTCTGCAGGTCAAGTATCAAATTCTTCAAAGCCAACGGATCGTCTTTTCTCAAACTAAACCCGACGCTTCTGAGAATGTGCAAAATGCATTCGACGTCTTTTTCTTTGAAACCGTTCGCCAGTTTTTGCAACACTTCGTATATTAACTTAGCGTCGAACAATTTGAAGTTATATAACTGAGCTGTTATGCGTACGATATTATCTAAGGTCTTATTTTCCACCTCACAATTGGTGGTTAAATGCTCGTCGAATTTTTTTACAACGCACTGCAGAAAGTGTGCTCCTAAAATAAGAGTTATCAATAATTCTCAGTAACGAAATTTGTTGTATTTGCAAATCTTACCTACTTCAGTTCCGACATTGGCATGCAATACTGTTAGTATAACAACATGTTCGATTAGGAGCCTTTCAGGTGTAATAACTTCGGATACCAACGATTCCATTATTAAATTCGTCAGTGTTTCGTTCATATCATTTCTACTGTTGTTCATGTACAGGTCTTCAATTTGCGATGCGATACTGTGCATGTTTGATTCTGCTAACTTGTTTAATAATCCTATAAAAACAATAATAAACATTACTATTGAACAATATTCCTAGTGGATGTTACAATTACCTTTGAGCTGTTTTTTCAAACGATTTAGCTTCTCCTGGCGTTTTTTGTCTTCAGGTTCACTATCTTTAGCTTTGTTTCTTAATGCTGGTGGTATATACTTCGATTCAGTTTGCTCCTTCTGAAAAGATGTAAAAATAATATAATATTATACTAACTATAAGGTGTACTTACCTTTTCTGATATAATTGATCCATCTGGAGCTCTCAAACGCCCATAAATATCTTCCCACATAGTCCCTCCATCTATTTGTTTTACTAAACCTTTATGAATTATCTCCTTCTCTGGAATATCCTCTTTAGAACTGGAATCCCCTTCATTAATGGAGTCATTATCTGAAGCATTACCATCATCTGAAGCTTCTACATCATCCCCTGTAGAATTCTCATCATCAACATCATCTTCATCTTCCTCTGATAAACTACCATCTTCTAAATCATCGTCTGATCCACTTATATCATTGGTAGATTCATTATCATCATCTTCTATATCAATATCTGATGCACTACCATCATCAGCTTCTTCTTCTTCTTCAATATCCGATTCGCTATCATTTTCATCATGACTTTCATCACTATTACTATCATTTTCATTAGAAACAGACATTTTTTGTCGTTTGCTTTTACTTTCGGGTTTATCGTCGGTTTTTCTTTTTCCTGTTTTGTTTTTTTGTGGTTGTTCTATAGTTTTTCCAGACATTAGTGCAAAGTCCTCTTCAAAGTCATTATCGGCTTCCTCCATTTCTTGATGGGATGCATTTTTTAAATATTCCGGATCAACCACCTCCAATAAAACTAAAATAAAAAAGTTTATTACAAGTACTGTTGTAGTAAATATTGTTGAAAATTACAGTCCAAGCCATCTTCGGCGAAGCTTTTGGGAATGGATTTTGATTTTCGTTTATTTAAGCCCAGCTGCTTCTCCATTTTCTGTATAATTTTTTCTTCTTCCTTATTGGCTTCGAGTAGTTGCTTAAATCGTTGCTTTTTCATCTCGCTTTTTAATTTCTTTTGTTCTTTCATTTCCTTTTCCCTCAATTTCTCCGACGATAAAACCTTAGGAGGAAAACAGAATTAAATTTTGCAATACTTACAGTTTATGTAAATTTACCTTATTTGAAACATCTTCAGGCTGTTTTTCTTTAACACCTGCATTCACTGTTTTTTCTTTTTTATTTCCATTTGCTTTTCCACCAAACTTTTCACTTTGAACAGTTGCATTGTTAGTGGTTTTTACGTTAACTTCATTCTTTTTCTTCGAGAAAAATTCATTTTTCCGAACTTTCTTATCCTTACGCATTACTTTTCGTTGCTCTTTTCGAGTTAATTTACGAGCTTGCTTTGCATTCTTAGTTTTATTTGCCATTTTTTAAATTAAATGAACCTAAAATATACTTTAGTAAACAAGAAACCTAACCTCAATGCTTACCATGCTGCATTCTTGACAAACTGTCAAAATCAAACTCTCAATGTATAGGCTAACTGGATTACACATAACTGTAAGGTGAGTTGCATAACTTTGAGGTTGTGTAGTAATGGCGTTTCACCAGGATAGGACTCAGCGTTTTGTGATTTAAAAATGCGCCCTTTAAATTGTTTATATTCCTACAATAAATGAATAATACTTATAATAATTATTACACTTAATAAATCAAGCACAATCAAGCCTTAAAGCATTCTTTGTCGTAACATTATAGGAAAATATTAATAAAACTAGCTCCCTTTATTTAAAACTAAAAGTGGAAAATAATGAAATTTATGGGCAAGACTACAAGAAATGTAGAGTTCATTATTTTTGCGACTTTTCGGTAGCACTTCATTATTTCCCAGAAGGGTGTTATTTTCAAGAAAACTTAAGAGAATTGTTACCGGAGGCGCAGGTAACAGTAGCTGCAGTAAATTCCGATGGGGGATATGTGTTCGATTTAAAATTATAGCCTGTTTCAGGAGCCTCGATGCCGCAATCCAACTGTGGCGACGCGCCTGGCAGTCGGCCGGGCATTAAGAGGGTGTATTTTTGGAACAACGCGACAAATAAGCCAGGTGGTAAATAAGATGCTTTCGGATTTGCCACTGCAAAATTCCAGACGCGAAATTCAATTTCCAGGTTTTGAATAAAACAACCGGTCCGCCTGTTTCGAGAGACCGGGAAGATGTTGGAATCACTGCTATAAATAAGAGAATAATTAACTGCTCTTTGAAAATTTGTTTGGCGGTTGAGATAAGATAAGATATACCATTCTATCCCATCATTATAGACCTATAATAGAAGCGATTGAGCCACTGATATTCCCTGCCATTTTCCACCCCTTCTACACCATAAAGAAGAATTATTAATAATTTCATCCTGACCCACTTATCGGTAGAGTTTCTATCTATGGACACGAGCGAAGTCTTAACACACGAATCCGCTCTTCCATCCTCATTGGCTGATTTCATCGGCGTTTTACATTAATTACGAACTTTGTTTAACGGCGCGGCATCGTCTGCACACGCCCATTAATCTTTTCCCTCAGATGCAGCCTCGGTTTCCAGTCCCCCGAACCTCAAAACCTTAACTCCCTCAAGTACACGATCAAACTCCGATGAGAGATTGTTCGGTTTCTTATCTTCGATAAGTTCGTAACTAGAAGAAAAATTATTCTGCGGTAAGTACCCGCGTATTGAACTATAAATTCTAAATACATATACTTACATGGAAATTTAATGCGCAATTAAGTGTAAAAATTTAAAAGTTTAAAAGAGCAAACACAAGTTTTTCTGTTTGAATTTTCGCAGTAAATATCAAAGAGTTTTTTTGTCCGGAATCCGGAATAGTTCGAAAAGGTTCCAAGCCGTTCGAGGCGGAGTTTATGAAGTAAAACTTTTTCTAAAATTGCGACACAGCGCTTTCGCGTGGCCCGCAATTCCGGGCTCTCGCAAAAATAACTCGACAGGACGAGATCGAAGCTCGGAACGCCTGGCGAAGGACCATTATTTTAAACCGTCGTAAAATCGTCTAGCCGGGCCGGAGCGGGCCATCCTTCCGCGTCCTTGATGTCCTGTTCTGATGCATTTTATTGCCTTCGAGCAGATGTTTCGGGACCTGAGGAATGGGCCTATAAAAATTAAGTTAGGGGCGGCGACGGAGCGATGCTATCAAAGGTTTTCCGTTGATGAATTTCAAGTCTGTCCAAAAGCGGAAAGAATTTTAAATGAGGCGAAGGAAAAGTAAATTAGCGTCTGGTGGTTGTTATTAGCCCGATCAGCTCTCGATCGTAATGTCGGGTTACGTCAAAAAACAAACGATGCAATTAATAATTGAATGGGATGTTCTTGACACCGGAGGACAAAAAAATTGGAAAATGGAAGCTTTCTCTGACATATGACTGGAATATTTATTCAAGGGGGGTAAAATTAGGGGTTGGTTAAAAATAGGCCTACGAGCAGTTCGTATTGATTTTGCCATTAACGGATTCTTACGATATTTTTTATTAATGCCTATACGAGCATTCCAAGTTAGATTAGGTCTCGAGCTGGGAAATGATTTTCAACAGGCGACACTCATACGAGTCACACACTTGTTCCTAATCAATAATTAACTGTTCATACATTTTAGGAAATCGATGGGTAAAGTAAAGTTGTTTACCCTGAACCGCTTTTATAGAGTAATTAGTAGAGACAAAGAAGTTTAAATGCAAATAGCATCTGAATTTCCATTAACCTAAACTTCTTAAAACTCCCTTTATTTTTCTACTTGTTTTAAATTTCCAACCGACCAACCCGCTTTTATTCGCCAAAAAAAATACTTACCGACCATTCAAATTAATTAATTACTGTAATTTAATTGAGCGAATAATTTGCTTTTTTCAAAAATATATTATTCATGTCTAATTTGCTTCCTTCATAAACATTTAGTGCAGGAATGAGCATTTAGTGCGAAAGCAGATTCAACTTGTCGCATCTCGACCCGTTTACTGTCTGAGTCTCCAGAGGCAATTCCCGTTTATTACATTCACAATACTTGGTAACAGAATCCTTAATTTAATTCCCTTGGAATTTCCGATAATTGTCTTTACTGTCCTCCATAAGAATTTTATATCTGGGTGCATATTTCCCCATTCAAACCCAAGCCAGTTCTGGCACAAGCCTCTTATCGACTCTAAGATAAATATCTTACTTACGCTGTACTTATTTTATTCCGCTAAGTCACGTTTCCTTCGAGCAATCCTCATACATTTCCAACATTTATGCGTTCATTTTTCGAACGGAGAGCTATAGCGCAGCTGGCATGCGAGATGCTGTCACGTAAACATATCCATTTTCGATTGATAATGTTTTTCTTTTGCGACAAGATAAATTTCCCTGCACGATAAGAAGTTTCCATTAATCCAGTGTCCCTCAAGCCACCCGAATATGTTTTCTCGCTTCGACGAATTAGATTTCTCAATGAGTCAGGACCAGAACAACAAGAGACAAATGGAGTGAAATAAATTTGATGGAACAGAAAAGCGATGTAAAATATTTAATATGTGTGTGAGATACTCGGCTGTTCATTTGTAAATGTGGATAAACATCAGGTGTGTAGGAAAGTCTCTAATTATCTGATAAGATGGAGAAAGGTGAAGCTGATGAAGGTGAAAATTACCTGAAAAATAAATAACATTTCAAAACCAAGCTAATTAAAGTAATTAGAGCTTGCATAGTTGAGGAGAATTTTCTAATCTAAAAACGATCTGAGCAAAATTACCTGAGGCAACGTCTTCTGTTCGGACTTGGGGAGATCAAAGCGGCGGTGGGATTTGCGAAAGATATTCGGAAGCTCTCTCGTTTAAAATATACAGTTAATTTGTTTGAAAAAATACGACGAATCTAATTAAAATTTACAGATTTCGACGTCCTACGCCAACGGAAAATCGGGAAATAAGAGCCATTGGCGGGTGCTGCAGCGCATGTATTGTCAAAGAGAAGAGGACGGACTCAGCGTGTCCGTCGGGCGGGAGAAGGACGCCTGCCGGCGAGCCTCCTGAAAGCTGGCGCAACTTCAGTAGGCCGTGGAGCGACGTTGCGATACGTAATCCTGAAAGTCCTTGAAAAATCAAATTTTTCAGTTACTGCTGGAAGCATGTTCTGAGGGATCCGGGCACGCGAGTGGGTTCAGTGACTGACCGGTGGATTTCTGTGAGTTCTTCGCCAGTTTTCCGGAAGTTCGCGGCCGGATAACGAGGTAATTGATAGGGAAACGGAGCCAGATATCAACTGGTGGGTGTTTTTAAAAATTCATATCAGAAATATCGGGCGGTTACGAATTTGTGCTCGGGATAATCACGACATGTTTTACGATTCATGTATACATTTGATTCAAGTAACTAGCACATTTATCATCACAATTTAATTCTTCATAACATCGCAATTTTTTACAACTACATCAAACTATACGTTGTATAATATTCTCTATATACCCACCACTTGTTTCATTAAATTTATTACCTACGCTTAAATTATTTTATGCGCTTTAGCATTGCGTGTCGGAAACTTCATATTCAACTTCTAAAAAATTGCCAATTCGATTCATAAAAGGTGTAAGAAAATGATATAATAGAGTCGTGTTAGAAATCTTTGTCGGTCTACGCACATTGTCCACAGCTACTCCATCCATCTTTGTCCTTATTTCCCGAGAGAGGCGAGCAAAAGGGCATGGAAGAGGAAGGTTTTTCCTTAAGGACTCCTCATCTGGGCGCTAAATTATACCGCGATCCCGCTTTTGTTGTACACTTGACGTTTATACCTAACTCTATTGTAAATTGTAACGCAGATATCAGGATCTAGATGCTATCTCTCCCACAATGTCCTGTATATTGAGACTCCAACACTCTTATAACGTAAAAAAAACCGCGCGGCTTGTACTGGTGGCGTTTTATTCAGGTTATCTCGAACCTATTTTAAAATCTCATCGATTTCTCCCCTTAAATTTGCGTGCGGGATAGATATTGTGCCAAAGCAAAAAGTAAAAGTTTGATTAAAACGATCACCTCGTGAAGACTTTATTATACGCCAGAAAGACCTTTGACACGCTGATGCAATCAAACATGTACTGAGTGGATCAATTTGATACATTATTTATTAAATAGTATTATTTTAGTCAACGTGATTTGGTTGATTTGGTTTGGAGTAAGTTTTAATTAACTGCTATCATGCGTGAATGGATTGAATATTAATTATGAGTGCATAAATTTATTATCAGGGATTTTTTCATTAAAATCATGTGCAAATGCAATTAGTGGTAAACTTTGAAAGCGTGAAAGGAAGGTATGGCATGCCGTTTGATAAATTGTGTATTAGCCTGTTGAGTATAATAAACAGGTCGTATTAATAATCATTTTTGATATTCGCTGAACCTGTTAGCACATTTCGCAGGGATTAAAACAATGTTAATACACTTGAGCACAACGAAAACACATAAATTGTTATTAATGAAAACAGTGAGTTTATACCTGCGGAAATTAACAAAGTTTGCCATGTATGAATTATAATTTGCAATTATTATGGATTTACCATAGAAATTGATAGTTTCAATTTTACTAATTTAATAGGCTTCGACAAATAACGCTGGGAACAATATTTATTCAACAACAACTTATGCCCAATGAAAATCGGATACTTAAACAAACAATAAATTATTGATCAATATCCTAAAATACCCGTAAACGGTTGATAGTCATGCACGATTACAATCATACATTTTTCAAAACGAGCACTAGTTGATATGTTTGGCTCGATATAGAGTTTTAAATTGGAAAAAACACGCCCGAGTTTCATATTGGTTTATTTTCATGTTTATATATTCACCAATTAGATAGTATGTATCATTTAATATAGTATAGAGAAGATTAATAAGGAGCAAGTAAACTAAAGTGATGAGTGAAATTATGATTAAAAATTTACAGCAAATCTCGCAAACTATAACTTAGTTCATAACTTTATCGATAATTTACGACCCTTCTTTGCTACCTTTGGTTGCGCTGGTGGTTTTTATTATTCATTTTTAATCTATCCCCGAGTTCTCCGCGAGCTATTTATAAAGTAAATAGAGCGGGTCAAAAAGACTCAATTAAAAAGGCTCACCTACATCCTTCCTCCTAACTCTTCGCGAAATCCTTGTAATTTTTGTTTTAAATACAAAGGGTGGCGCAACAGGTTTCGCCGGGAAATTTAATTAGCGACCGCCATTAATTAATTGTCGATTAAAATTTGTTAATTTTACACGCTTGTAGTACAGGAGATCGAGTAGAAATGTTTGCAAAAGAGAACTAGGACAACTCTATTCGATTAAGATGCTTTTAGTGCGCCGAGAAAATTTCCAATTCTTCTTTGTTTGGATAAAAACAACGGGGTATCTTCCGGAAAATTTACGAAGGTGCTGGTAATATTGTTAGAAGAATATCCGAATTAAGTAAAAGCCGAGTCAAGAAGGTAACCGAATTACCTACTTTCCCGTTCCTCAAACACTAGTCGAGTTGACGAATGGAATTTCGTGGAAAGACAAAAATATTGGAGACAATAATAACACACTCACGGAAAGCACTCGAATATTACATCGCTTCCAGCGCATAAAACACACAATAAATACGATTTAGGGCCAAGACAAACGCACAATACCCAATGTACACCTCTCGAACGTTTATTTAAATAAAACAAAGCATAAACTTGCGCTTTGAGTTGAATCGCTGCTCCGCTAACACGGCAGTTGTCATAATACAAAGTTTTCCGGGAGTTGCGAGCTGGGAGTTGCGGGGAGGGCATGCTTGATGTCTTCCACTCGAAGCGGCACATTAGCCGCGCTGCTCATTTAATTTCGAAACACTTTCACCACCTCGTATATTCCAGATGAAGACCTGGAGGAGTCGATGAACGTTGTGAACAAACCAGTTAGTTTCTTCGACTGGAAATCCTCTATCAAATGAGGCAAGAGCGTTTTCTTTCCTCAAACACGTGGAATAGCGAATTTATAGAGCATCGGATGGTTTTACGAGAAAAGTATCCGTGAAAAGTTGAAGGAGACGTATAAAACCAATAAAAAATGGCAGACCGCGTTCTAAAGGCATTTCTCTACTTCAATTGGCTGGCGACAATAAACGTTTTCATCTATAGTAAAAAGGTCTAGACAGACGGAGAAAAGTTATATATTTGAGCTTATTTCGCAATGTGGTCGCCGAACGAGATATATTTCCTTTTAATTCAATTTCCGACGGAGCTTAGATTCTTCAGAAGTTATTATCTGTCGAGAACATGCTCCTTATTATTTCAATTCGAAAGAGAGAATAATACCCAGGCAAAACGCAAGAGATCCAATTAAGATTGAGTAAATAATGTTTACACAAAAGAATAGAGCCTATCGCCTACGTAATCTATTATAAATATTAGGATATATTTCCTCTCCATTTCGTAATTAAGCAATAATTACTTAGTGATTTTGTACCCACACAAAGCGACTCCTTTCATTTCATTAGCGTATTGAAAACCGTAACATCATCAACATTAATTAATTAGGTGTAATTGGATGTAGGCATAAACAAAATGCATCATATACGCACAATTCCAATTAATTTATTACGGGTTCATGCTAACAGGTTCCTGAATTATAGGTGACAAAACACCCGAAAGTACCACGTAAGGGTTCACCTCTTACAGTCGGCTTCGAGTGACTCTCCATCAACAATTGGTTGTTGTGCTTCCGAGACTTGTTGAATTTGAACTTTCCACCGAAGTGAAAAGGGAATTCGCGCACGATTCCCTCGACGAATATGAAAATATACAATTATAAACCGATGGGGGTTTTTTCCCCGTTTCGAATTCCGAGCGGACCGCCCATATGAATGGCCTATTCCGGGATTGAGGCTTACTGCATGCCCGGAATTCGGAAGGCGGATAAGTAAGGAAAATAATTGCTTTGTATGGTTTTGCGCGCAAGGAGCCCGAATCGATAGCTTATCGGGAATTCAATTCGCCAGGAGGAAATGATACCGAATAAAACTCCATACAAATTAGTTTAATTATTCGCCGAAGTAAACCTCGATGCTTCGCTCCGGCGAGGAACTCGGCAAATGAAAAACACTTTTGAAAAGTTGCAGCGATTCGTTGCTGTTCCTTGAGAGATAATTAGTAGTAACTTAATTGCGAACCAACCGCCTGTCGATGAGGAAACGCCGGCTGGCAAACAAGCGGGGAAAAATGCGGGGAAAGCAATAAAGGATGGCGCTTCCTCTGAGAGAGCTGTTTATTTAATTCAATCGTTTCCGAAGGCAGGCTGGAAACGCGTAAGCGATCGACGGGAACGTACTTACTCTTCCAGCAAAGTCGCGGCGGTTACTTCTCGCAAAGTAAACGATGCGAAATTATTAAAGACACTGTTTTACGATGTTGCTGAAAAAGTAGGTCGAGCGTCTGGATTTTATTATTTATGAAGCGACTTCAATTCTGGATTTAGGTTTAGGATTGCTTTTACCTAGATTACCTTACTCTCGATTGAAACGCTCCGCGGAGAACGTGCATCATATTCCCGATTTTACACGGGAGTAAACAGGAATTCTACAAGTAGTCGGAGCGAATCCCCCGAGCGCCAAATCGGTTTAGTAAAATTAATCAAAACTTCCACCTAACTTGTAAGTATTGCGCTAGCAAAACGAAATATTATCGACTGAATGGTTTATTAAGAGACACCTGATCAGCTGTTCTCGTATACCGTTGCTTCAAATGAATAAAAAAACCCGACTGACCCAACCCCCATGAATAAATAAATGCGACTACCCTAATCGATACGCTCGCCTGAAAATCGAATTGGTTTGGATGGTTGTTCTAAATATGTACCAATACTTTCCAAGTTTCTGGAAAGGCGGTCAGCCGGTATGAATTTAAGTAGGTTAATAGATTGGAGCACTTGCATGCCGATTATGTCCCGCAATAAATAACTAATTCCCCTCCTTAGAAATCGGACTTAACGATGATGAAATGCCGGCGGATAAATTGATAAATACAGCCCGTAATTCCGCAGTAGCATTCAATTCGAATAATGGCAACGAATCGGGAGAAACGACAACTAAAGAAAAAGCTGTAACCGTAACTGCCGGAGCAGGAGTGAAAATGACGACATTCCTGAGGGAACTGCGACCATTCAGGACATGACACGAGCGTGGGCGTGCCTTCCATACTGCTGAACGTGAAATCTTCATTTTATAGTTTCCTCGCTTCAGTTCACTACCGCATTTCAATTAAATATACCAATTTCACCGATTGGTAGAATTGGCTCCAAGTGAATGCTACAAAAATAGGAAAGTATAACTTCCTATTACTTATCTGCTTCACTCGAAGTTTTCTTCATTAATTTTTTATTATATTCTTTTTTTTCCTATCAACTTTGTAGTAGGTGACTTTTAAATTCTCCTATTTAAAATTTTATTTAGGTTATATTGCTTTTCATTAGTTGTTTTACCTTCCCCAAGGCCCTAATTACGAACTCATTTTCTTCATCAATGCAGCCCGTTTCCATGCCGTAGCGGAACTATTGCAGGGCAACGTTAATGAAAGCAAACATCCCGTACTAAATCAACTAGAAATTTTTCTTTGTTTGGAGTCTGCAGCTTCCGCAAATTGTTTGTAAAAATACGTTGTGTTTCCTGAAGTTTCCCGAGTTTAAAACTCCCTTCTAGGGGTTGATGCTCCGAAAAGCATTAAAAGTGTAGCTATAAAAAGTATTTCCAGCGAAATTTTCTAGCACTAAAAGATAGTCGCCGTTTTGTTTCAACCGGCTTGGTCTCGGCGAGATTTTAATTTAGCCGAGGACCGTTTATAGTAAATTATGGCGGCGTTTTAAATTTAACCCAGACGTAAATGTAACTATAAAATTGCAGTCATAAGTAAGTAATGTTCATGATACAATTACGAGCGTAGCTCAAAAAAATCGTTTCTACTGAACCGATTACACAGTAAACATTTACCACAATACGGGATCCTTTGATCTTCCTGCGGTGTGGCCGATTCCGGATTCCGCTTCGGCCCTCTCCTAATTCCCATTCCGGCGGTACTGCGAGGAATATTTAAATAATTCAGGTACCTACGCGTCGGGAAATTTAACTCGACACGACTGTCGGGTAGGCGTTTGAGGCGAGTGTCCTATCCTAATCGCGTTTGTCCGGCAGAAGAGATTTGCGGAATCGCCGTTTGCGCGCCGTCGGTAATTACTTTTCGGCCTCTCACGGCTCCTAAAGCCGCCGTTAATGGAAACACCTGGGCCCTCGACCCGAATTGTATCTGTTATTATTACGGGATAGTTTCTTATATTCCGATGACCCAATTCCTTCATCTCCATTCCAGCCGGGTTGAATAATGCTTGTCAGGGATGCAGTCGCATCGTGCCCATCCTTCCCCTATATCATGTCTGCGTATATCATTTTTGAGGCATGATATGCATAAGGCAATACGGGAGAAACGTGGAATTACGTGGGGAGTAACGTTCGACTAACTTCCGGGGCGATTCTTTAATTTATTCCGGCAAAAAAGTTTCTATTGCTTTACTAAAATACAAGTAAGAAGCATTAAAGTATTAGAAACTTTTTTGTCTTACAACCACCCAAAGAATCATCCCTCAATTTTAGCGGATTTTATTTCCGGTCACCCTGTAATCTGCGCGTTTGCTTAAACATTTAGCAGGCTATGAATAGGCGAGGAGCTTCCTATTTACCGTTTGAGCGCGGGAATTTAAAAAGAAAAGCGAACGGTTCCTTCGGCGTTGAGCCGGAACGGTAAGAAAAACTTGATCACGGATGAACCATTTGCTCCGTGACAATCTTTGCTTATTCCAGCGCCGAAACGTACTTGCAGCTCGAACTTTAATAAGGATTCCGAAGCTCAGTCGGATGTTCGCGAAACTTCTTTTCTGCTCTTTTTTCGGCCCCACATCGGGCGACTTTATTACGTGAAGGGATTTGAGCGAGCAAAAACTAGCGAGAAGATTTGTCTCGAGTGTGCATGTGAGGCGTATAATAGAGTTGCTCCAAGGAGCGACCAATTATTTTTTTACAATTTCAAAATTCCACTAAACTTAAACGGGCTTATTAACTTCCAGTGTTATTAATTAAAAGATTTGTTGAGAACTTACAGTCTTGCAGTTAATACATAATTAATCTGCTTAAAATTTAATGAACTCGCTTTCAATAAATCAATATACGCGGCTATATATTCTTGCTTCTAACTTTTTTTTATCGATTTTATAAGCTATCGCTGTAAAAACAATTTTATATAATGGATGACATGTTATTCCAATATTAAGGGGTTTGGAAATTGGCCTATTATAAACTACTTAAAAATAACTTAACTGTGAACTCAGTCAAGCGAAAGTATAGCCCTTAACTAACATAAAAGTCAACAAATATCATCACTCAAACGCATAATTAATTTTTTTGTAGGTAATCACTAAATTTTTAATCTTGCCTAATAACATCATTGCCACGAATAAACACAAATAGCTCTACCCCATTTAAAGGGATTGTAGATATCATTGAATATTACAGCAAAATGCAATTAGCATTGACTCGTAAAATGCGTACATATGGATCAAATGAGCGATGGAGCCATCTGCATGTACTTACACGTCGTGGTGTTTGAATGGTAATTACCTAGTATCAAAGGTTTTACTACGATCAATATCAGGCATAATCAATCACAATAATGTATCGTGTCATTGAACAACCGTAAATTTTGTAGGTGTCGACAATGTGATGTATTCGTGCACTTAAAATTAATTATAAAGATGTTTTTTTAAATTTTATCGACTTAACCTACTTGCATTTTATTGAAGGAGAATTCGCTTGGTTCAAGTGGCAGTTGTGGATATATTGAATTTTTAAGCATTATTGCGGGAAGTTCGTCGAAATTACTTTGGAAAGTCGGCAAAACAAATGTTTACTGTTGAATTTCGAAACATCCCTAATTTGGTTAAACTGGAATAAACATTAAGAGTCGAACTTATACAGAATGAAAATCTCGGGGCAATTAAAATTCTAAAATATTAATCTTTTAATTACCAACGTGTTGGTTCACGGAACATGCTCAACAATTATACATAATGCAGGCCAGAAGGTTGTTAAGGTAAATACGTTACATTTTTTATGAGATGCTACAATGAATTATTCAAAATATTCACATTTCCTCAGGAATGTGTATGCCATGAAAGTAAAATTATGTAAATTGATGACGTATTCAGGATTTCGCGATTTCCATTCGGAATGAAGAGGGCTGTGAGTGATATTGACAAATGAATGCGAACAGGAAAACCTGTTGGAAAAGAAATATTGCACGGGCTCCATTATTCGCTAAACGAACGGAGTCCGCTGCGTAGAAAATGAGTTCCGCTTTCCTTTCAAATAGTCATCGAGTAAATTGATTAAATTATTATTTAGAAAATAAATATTATTTCGCTTTAAATAAACCAGTTAATCAGCATTCCAAAATATTTATTTTATATCACTGGAAAACTCTTTTAGTTTGATGGAATTTATGCTTTTTCGAGTTGTACAAACTAGGAACTTTTTAAATGGCGGGAGGATGCACAAGTTTAATAGCATTCCCAATTCACAGAGAAATGCTAATATTTAGCCTGCATTAAAATTCATGCATTAAAGTTATTCCAAAACGTTGTATCTCCTCTAGAAAATACATGCGCTCGATATAACGTTCGGATAAATAAGTAAAACGTATCAACTAAATTTACGTGCCACGTCAATTTTATTCGCTCGCTTGCATTCAATTTATTCATTCGTTACTTGCGAATCACGACGGACAAATATTCCGGTTAAAGGCCCGAAATTCGACAAGGTTTTATTAATACCAAAATCTCCCTTCGAAAGTATACTGATCGTTTGCGTTTTCTTAACATTCCCTGAAGCCCGACCCTCGCGGAACAAAGGGGACCGCTAATCCGATTCGATTAAGAAAGTGTCCCCGAAATTCCTGGGAAACATGTTGCTTCAGGATGACAAAAGAAAATGAAATATTCCGTTTATGATAATGCCGAGATTCGAAAAGGCAGAAAGTAGGCGGTTGGATGTTTTTAAACCTAATTTCGGTGTTATTGAAATAAAATTCAATTTTCGCAGAACGGAAAACAAGGAAATTAAAAAGATAGACTGAGTTAAAAGAATTTTCGCGACGAGTAAGAATGCTAAGGAGACTAGAATATAAAATACTCACTAATTTTTCTTCTATTTTAATTGAGTTTTTAAGTTGAATTTTCTTTACGCTATTGCCAGCTTTAAGGAAATACTTTTAGCTACTCTACTGTTTCCATTTTGTATTCTTTTATACGCTTTTTTATTTTTCAGAGAGATGAAACCATCCATTTGCGGCATCGTAGTATTCTTTGTGTATTTTAAAGGTAAGTATCTTTAAATTATTCCTTGTGTCTGTTCAATAAATGCATATTTAAAAACTTAAGAAGATATGAATAAGACATTAAAAAACCTTTTGAATATTTTACATTTCCTTTTATACATTATTAAGTTGAGTGACTTCGAACTTAAATCGAGCAGGCTTCATCAAAAAATATAAAAACTAATAAAAACTTTAAACATCATCAAATATAAAAGTTCTTAAAAATTAAAGAACCCTAAAATTTTTCACTTCCTCTCTTATTTCACGTCCGAAACAATCAAGCCCGGGGGATAATTTTATAACAGCCATACTTTCGAGAAATTTATTACAACCCAAACTGTCACTGCAACGTAATCACTTCAAGCTGTACAATTTCGAGACGGTGTATTTACAAAGCTCGAAATAAAAAAACCGAACCTCTCGTTAACACAAAACGATCATCCTTCTCAATTTTCCGAACACGTTCCCTTAAATTCTCAGCGAAAATGCCTCGGTTTTTGCGAATGTCGGAAGTCGAAAAAAAAAACTCCACAGTATCCAACTGGAAGTTCGCTCGGTTGAAACCAATTTGAATCGTACAGGAGGAAATTCGGCTTTGAAATTGAAAGTGCCGAGATGAAATATACATGCTACGGGAAATAATTGATCAAATCCCTGGTGAAATATGAATTAGCAAGTGACAGTTTTTCAGCGATGGAGTGTATGCATTTTCACATGTAGTATGTAGGCGAAATTCGCCCTAATGGTTGTGTTGAACTACACCCTTAAATGCGTCACGGTTGAATAAATTATGGAGTGTGAATTAATAACCGTAATAAAACTTTTTTTCATCTACAACCAGCTAGATTAATGCGCGTATTGATTTTTACGTTGGTAAATTAAGCAGAGACGTTAATGGAAAATAGAGAATATATTAAAATTTACGCTCGTGTTGGTAATTATATTCGCATTTACGACCGAAAATTCCAATTCTCTGCGCAAAACGCTTATTTTTCCTACAATTTGTAAAAAGAGAAGCATAAATAACGCCCTACTTGCCAATTAAAGCGGTGTAAATATTTGCTGATATACCATTACACGAGGATCGTCCATCACGATTTTTTAATAAGAAAACTAAACGAAGCTCGTCAACGAAATTTAAGCCGCATAAATTACAAAAACAAAAATGAAAAATGAAAAATAGAGAACGCTAAAGCGGCGAGCGTCAACAGCGCATAAATTTAGATGTTTTAAGAACTTGCGAGGAGAAAGGCATTAGTCAAAAGGAGAGAAAAAGCGGATAGCATATTGTATTTTAATGTTTTCGGGTTATTTTCGAGGCAAATAAATAAAACATTGCACTATGCTAACACGATAAGTATACCCAATTTTAGGCAGGAATACTCGCTCATAAATGATGTAATTATCCGCCTAAAATATATAAAGTTTTAATTGTTTGTATTGGTTATGCAAATGCCATGTCATATATAGCTTACTCCCGCAGGATCTTCTGTTGGATAATAATAGCATGACACATAAACGATAATAATTGGTCAACACATGTGCATTTAGCTCTATATTCCCAACAGGCAATTTAATTTCTTACAGGGTCGCCTCGAAAATTCCAATTAATCTCACGACACGTTACAAATAATTCACAAAAGCGACATTTTAAATATGTAAATTGTTATCTGTTGTTTATCAATTGCGGTTAGCTCTAAGCTCAAACGAAGGGACTATAATGTGTATATAGTATATCCGCGTTGGTTTTAATCTCCCCGGTCTTGCGGGGTATTTTACGCCCGACTCGATACAGCCCCGCGCCGTTCCGGGCGATGACAAATGGACTTTCCCTAATCTAAGAACAGTGCGAAATTTTCCGCCGGAAAGCGTTTATCTTTTTTTAAAGGGCGAAATTTATGCACCATTTATTTTAACACGGTCATATTTCGCGCTTTCATTGGCTCCGGTCTAACTATAACATGGCCCAGAGTCCGATCCATTACCAGACTATTTATTGGAATTGCAGCGCTCATAATTGCGGGAAATTAGACAAATTTGTAATTTTATAGAAATTTATAGCCTAAATTTTGAATTATTGTTGCGGGATCCGTCTGGAAGAGCTTCATATTAGCCCCCAATCCAATTAAATTTCTCGTTAAATTTTAAAAGCTTCATACATCAAAAGGGCATATCTACCTGTTGGATATCAATTTTCAATTTATTTATGTTAATCCGACCTTGTTGGTTCATTATCCACATCCACCCACCGAATTGTAGTAGGTAACTGACATTTTCACCACCCAGTCGTTGCATGGGAAGCTTCAAATAACTTGATTAATGGGTATACACGGTGGAGCTTTCATTAGCGGGCGTATTTACGTTTAACAGTGCGCATACACTTTAAACAAGCGTTAAATAATCTACACCGATATCGGTTATTTGTGTAGTTTTTTCGAAAAATACCATTCGATTACCACTTGGTGGTAAATCATTCAGTGTTTGCTTTCTACACTCAACTAGATCTGCGAATTTCGTAGAACATTGTCATTTTTCGCTTCCCAAAATAGTTCGGAAAGTTGTAAGTATGTAACTGTTGGGAACTACTTTAATATATTTCACTCGCATTTCTACGACTCGTAGAAATGCCCAACTTCAAATACAAATTCGGAATAGAGAATATGGAATAATGAATATTTTATTACACTCCTGAATTATTACCGGCTTGTTATGAAGTTTCGATGTTAAAATGAAAAAAAAATGCATGAATATTAATGATGTAGCGATCAATTTAATCCACCCGATATCGTTTGTACCCAATTTATTTCTAATTATTCCATATAACATAAGTAATCTGTTAACAGGAAAAATTGTGTACACAAAACGAACTGAAAATACATTGGGAAGAGCTCTGTCCGAGCTGTAAATTTCCACCAAGGTGATTAATTATCTGTATTTTCGATTTCTTGGGGCTCGCAATATTCCAAGACATGTAATTAATGAAATTGTGCGATAGGTAATTTTTTAAATCGACTGCGGGATTAATCGGCGTTATCTTCGCTGCCAGACGGCTTAATAATAAAACAGATTTAATAACCGTAAAATAAGTACGGTAATCGGGACCCGCATCAACAGGTCTATTGGAAAACGATTCCGTACTTTGCAGAATAATTTATAGAGCGTATAGGTAAATTACCGTTGATATAGGTATCCGGATTACAGTATGTACCTATATACTCTCACATGGCAATTTCAACAATGCTGGAAATTCTCAATATCCCAATTTGGAATTAAATTATTGCCATAACTTCCAACAATCCGTAAATAAGTAGGTACTTATACTGCAGGAATCGCACAACAATATTAATGATGTCAATTTGATTTAGTTCATAAGCATGAAACAACCCTACCTCTACTCTATTACATACAGCCTCTTTTTGTAGTACATATAAAGAGACTTTATTAAAATCTCTCATGCTTCAATGATCCATTAGCAGGCTCAACGGAGCATCTCCATCGTTTTTTTATCAATAAACTGAAGCTTCGCTGACAAGCGGGCACGCATGGTTATTTTTTTGCCTCTGAGCATTTGAGGTCAATGATGTGCGTTCGATCCCTTAATTGGCATTAATGTTGATCGTGTTTAGAACACGAATATCGGCCGGACATTCGACCGCCTGCCATGTCGCCGCCGGTAAATATTGATTTCAACCGTGGACAGTTCCCACTGGCTACGGCCAGCTCGATGGGCTTTATTCGCAAAAATATAGCAAGGAAAACGGAAAAAATTGAGTCCATTCCATTATATGGACATACAATAACAATATAAGCACCTTCATACATAGTATGTTTGCTGAATTATAACTTTATTTGGAAGTAAAATGTAAATTTATCTTACTTATAGCTCTTTCGCAAGCATACACTAAGTTTTTACTCGTTTGTAAACTGCATTTAATACGGCATTTTCTTGCGGTATATCTTCTGGTTATGACTTGATAAGTTTATTTGGTATCAAAATTAAAGTTGCTGGAATAATTTTTGTTCTTTGTTTGCTCACATCATCCGCTGAGCAACAGAACGCACGATCGTGTAACGTGGGATACAAAGTCAACCGAAATGCGGCCGGCATAAGGGATCTTGATTAGCTCTTGGTGGATATTAGATTATCCTTAATTGGAATATTGTTCGAAAGTTCCAGCCTCAAGTCCGAGAGAGATTGATCGTGAATTTATACAAGGTGATGGCGAGAGAAAATGGAACTAGGTATGTCCTTAATGGAGAAGACCACGACTTTTTTTTTAATTTTTTTTTCAAAACCGTGTGTTCTAAGAAGGTGCCTAATGAAATTTTAATTTTTTTCTGTGGCCAAATAAGGCCGCAATTAATTTTTAAAGTTTGAAAAACGTCACACAATCGTCATACACTCTGCTCCAATCAAAGCGAGAGTTTCAAAGAGAAGTCACATTTAGCAAGTTTGCCACGTTTCCTATTACTCTTCTTTACTCCTGCAAAATGTGCGTTTTTGTATATTTATTGCAATAAACATTTTCTTATTTATCTATTTCTTCCATTACCTAATGGATAATTCGATATATTAATATAGAAATAACATCTTCATCTGTATAAATTGTAACCGATTTTCGTGTTAAAAACACAAATAACGGTCCTGAAAAATTTATTTGGCAACATTCTTGTCAACTTCAATATTATTAGTAAAGTGTTTTGTGCCGAACTGCAATTCGTGTAATTTGTTTTGTGCATTTTTCAGAAAAATCTGACAAATGACAGATTGATTATATTTATTGCAATAAACATTTTCTTATTTATCTATTTCTTCCATTACCTAATGGATAATTCGATATATTAATATAGAAATAACATCTTCATCTGTATAAATGGTAACCGATTTTCGTGTTAAAAACACAAATAATGGTCCTGAAAAATTTATTTGAAAACATTCTTGTCAACGTCAACATTATCAGTAAAGTGTTTTGTGCCGAACTGCAATTCATGTAATTTGTTTTGTGCAATTTTCATAAAAATCTGACAAATGACAGTTTGCATTTTGTTCGTTTGTGTATTCTTTGTTGCTGCGTTCGAAAATTCATACTATTTACTATACAACAAGACGTGAGTAGTTTATTATTGGTTGATAAGGTATGAGTCAAAACCCGAAATTTTTAAATTTCAAAGGGCTATATCTTTTTAATTATAACACATTTTGAGCAACTGAAAACGGTTTTGAGCTCTAATAAATCATTTCTAATCGTATCTTTTGTCGAAATCCGCATATCTCACATCGTGGTCTTCTCCATTTAATTTGCGAACTATTGCGATAATAAATTGAATAAAAAAAGCAGCAAAAAGCGAAATTAAGCACCGCCAAATTAACATTAGCTTTTTGGTGTGTAAAGTGCGTAAAATAACCCATTATAGGAGTCTGTTCGAAAATAACAACCCTCCAGTAATTACACAAAAAGACTAATAAACTTTTTTTTATCATCGCAACGCGATAAAATTTTACGCACAATAAAATTAAGGGATGAGCTTTTTAAACACTAATTCCAATTTTAATCGTGAAAATGGAAATATTCACAAACCTAGAACGTGTAATGGAAAATGGAAATAGCCACGATTGATCACACACAGGTTTTACGTATTATTGCACAGACTCGCATATATTTAATTATTCTCTCCGGTGACATTAAAAACAAATACAAAATGCTCTGCGTTGAATAAAGTTTCGATTTATAAATTTATATTCAGTTAGAGGATATTTAAACAGCCCAGGTGCGAAAATCCACAAGGGGAATTGGGGGAGTGATGCCTCCGAATGTACGCAGTGAGGCGAGGGTATTGAAAATAAATGAGGAAATAAAGAGACAAAAGACGTTAACTGCGAAACTTTAAGGAAAACGTAATAAGGATTCGGTTATCCTAAGAAAAGAGCTTTCACGGGTACAAAGTTGCAGACGGAAAAAAGGGAGGTAGATAAAAGTGTTTACGGTTGGGAGGGTCGCTTAATAAAATAGAATTCCTATTTAGATGTAAAAGAATGCCGAGAGAATCGAATGAGGCTCCATTATTAATACGTTACTTAGCGAAAATGCGTTTTCGGTATATTCCATTCAAATCGTACAGAAATGGCGACAGCGCACTTAAATGCCACCAAAAAGCATTCGCGGCGGGCTAAAAATTTAAGCGCCTTTTTCGGCAATAAGAGGATTTTCATTTGAGCATCGCCATAATCTCGTGTAAAGAACAACAAAAAGATCTTCGGGCTAACGTTGCGAAATATGCGGGCTTTGCAAGGGGAAATTTCGTATATATTACATGACGCGTGAGATTTACAAATCAACTTTTGCCGAAAGCAGAGGCGTACTCGAAAAGGGACAGAGCGCAGGGGTAAATTCGTGGGTGTTTATGTTACGTCTGTGGCATAAAAAAAGAGAACTTCAATTCCGGAATGACACACCGAAAGAAAGGCTTTCAGGTTTTTCTGGAAGCTATAAGACGTAGAGAGCTCAGGTGTAAAACAAATTGACAACGACACACTAGCAGTAAAAGAGAGCGTTTTTGCTCAAAAGCTGCTAGATTAGATCAATTTGTACGGGCTTAAAAATAACTCGGTAGATGTTTACTTGGCGCTTGTACTCCAGGCTAACGGAATAAATTACTCATTCTGTAATAACAAACAACATTGTCCCTTTTTTCCTGTTTCGAAATTATTCGATAGAGGCGAGCAAAAGACGAGGATCCCCTATCGCTCGAGCTCGCCTCTTTTTACTCCGTGACCCGCTCGCGGATTTAGCCCGGAACGAGCGGAGCTGTCGATTCCGTTTCTCCGACAACGAAAACGCCTCTTTCCTTTCAAACTGTGTCAACATTGCATTAAGAATTTCGAGAGGAAAGGTAAATAAACAGAAAGAACGGGCGTACAACTCGGGGCCGTTTCCCTTCTGTTTCGAATTAGGAGTTTCGCCAGAATGTGTATATCCCTTTATGCAGCTTTTATTCAAATTATTAGCGAGTGTTTGCTCTAAAAATCTTGCCAACTATTCTGCGCTGTATGTTTTGTTAGTGTAGAGTTAGCAGGTGGGAAGTTGTTTGTTTTTTTAGTGTAGGGTAAGGTGGACTTTGTCGAGGAGGACGAAAGAAATTGGTAGTTGATGCTCGGAGATGTTTTCCCCGGATACGTCGTCAGCGAAATCGGAACGGTGACGATAAGAGCTCTAAGGGATGTGTAAGGGCGGTTGGCGCGACAAGAAGGGCTGCGCCGCGGCGGACTCATAATGTATTTATGGCGGAAGCCGTGACTGATAAGAAAGCACGTGTATTTACCCTCGAACCAGACTGTTTATTTATTTAGTGAAATGCGGGGGCCGAAAAGTCAGATAGCTGTACTTACCTGCCCCTATGTAATGTATTGCGTGTGCCGGTGTTGAAAAAAAGAGGGCAGCTAATTTAACACAGTGGATGAATTAGGGCTCGATAAATGCGTTTAGATAACGACGTATGTGTAGATTTGTAATTTAATTAAAAATTGAGCGGCCTACAAAGGATCCAATCGAGTTATTCAATCAGCAAACATTTGCATGCGATTATACCGGCGTAAATATTGTATTTACCTGAGTGCTTTCGCATGAGGAGAATTTATGTAAACAAGCTGGCGAGTCTAGATAAAAACCATCGTAGTTTTGATGTAAAAAGCAGATGATGCTATTTTCCTCTAAAAGGGAAATTTAATTTTGAAAGCGAAAGCAGTAAAAGCGTATCTATCCTTTTCGGCATATTACATCAAAGTCACTAGGGTAATCTTCCACGTTTACAGCAAGTCCTCTGAAAGGGCGTATGTATAGTTCCTATAAAAATGATAAAGCCACTTTTCGTTTCTCGAACTAAAACCTCCACCACAATGTAATATACATATACACAATGTTTCCCATATAATTCCATTACCTATACACAGTAAAATATACACCTAAAATTTAAAAACCACAACCTATGAGTTTCGCAATTCAGGAGCTAATATAATTTAATAAAACACTACTCAACGTGACAATTATAAGTTGTTAATTTACGCTCAACAATTACGCTCGGTATAAACTAGAGAGAATGCAAGCACCAGGCGTCATGCTCTCCGAACGCTGAATTATACCGAACCTTCTAATAAACTAGATGAATGTGGGTAGATAATTTCGGGGCGAGACCTAAAATAAACTTTGTAGGATTTGTTGCATGCCACAGCTACATAAACTCCATTAGCTTTTAACATTATTTGTTTTAATGTTGCAAAATGTTTGTGTATTAAGGTAGTTGTATTATTAGTGAAACGATAGATGGATTGAAATTTTAATTCGAATTAAAATGTATATTCAAGTTTCTTTCCAAATTCTTGGCAATGAAAATTGTACCTGCTAGTATTGTATAAATTTCTTTGATTCAAGCAGCATTTTTTGCATAATTATAGCAGCAATGGAGAAGACCACGATGTGAGATATGCGGATTTCGGTAAAAGATACGATTAGAAATGATTTATTAGAGCTCAAAACCGTTTTCAGTTGTTCAAAATGTGTTATAATTAAAAAGATATAGCCCTTCGAAATTTAAAAATTTCGGGTTTTGACTCGTACCTTATCAACCAATCATAAACCACTCACGTCTCGTTGTATAGTAAATAGTATGAATTTTCGAACGCAGTAACAAAGAATACACAAACGAACAAAAATCAAACTGTCATTTGTCAGATTTTTCTGAAAAATGCACAAAACAAATTACACGAATTGCATTTCGGCACAAAACACTTTACTGATAATATTGACGTTGACAAGAATGTTGCCAAATAAATTTTTCAGGACCATTATTTGTGTTTTTAACACGAAAATCGGTTACAATTTATACAGATGAAGATGTTATTTCTATATTAATATATCGAATTATCCATTAGGTAATGGAAGAAATAGATAAATAAGAAAATGTTTATTGCAATAAATATACGAAAAACGCACATTTTGCAGGAGTAAAGAAGAGTAATAGGAAACGTGGCAAACTTGCTAAATGTGACTTCTCTTTGCAACTCTCGCTTTGATTGGAGCAGAGTGTATGACGATTGTGTGACGTTTTTCAAACTTTAAAAATTAATTGCGGCCTTATTTGGCCAGAGAAAAAAATAAAAATTTTATTACGCGCCTTCTCAGAACGCAAGGTTTTGAAAAAAAAAATTAAAAAAAAGTCGTGGTCTTCTCCATTTGCCCTTATACACAATGAAATTTAATTTGTACAGTAAACTGTCCATTTTTTTGACTGCACCATTAAACAAACTAAAATAGACTAAACAAATAGGACTAGAAGTATTATTATTATCTACCTGTAATTTTTATTTGTTTAACACTGTTGGTTCAAGGAGGAAATCAATATTCATTCCCGATTCATTGAATGTTTCCTTCTTACGATAATTACTTATTTAAACTGTAACAATTTTTTAAACCAGCATGGGCAGTAAACTTTGTAACGACAGTTTTACGATTACGATCGACATTAGGGGATGCCGTAAACTGGCTCTGTTCTAAGTGCCGAATACATTTTTATCAGCTTTTACAACCAGCCGGATTCTTTCTCGGAATTCCCGCAGCGTAAAGACTGTTTTGGGTCCTAATAATCCAGAAAATTCATTTTTTTGAAAAGTTTATTACATTTGATTAAAATAAAGGAAAACTCTTTTTCTCCAATCGAGGTTTTTATTCTATTAAATTTTTTATAGGTAGGCGTTTTTTGGACCGATGAATTATTGTCTTAAATTATCCCCGCGCAATTCCCTCGGGAAAGGGTTTGCATAATATTAAGCAATTTATTCAGAACGTGTATGAGATAAGAAACATAATTTAGACCTAACGTTGTCTTATAATCATTGGGCTCCTTTTCGTTTTATCAAAATATAGACTCCCATACTTTTGATTTTTTATGTAAGTACCCCCGAGACATCTGCACATTCAAGCGCCCTATTTGTTCTATGTGCTAGAATTTAAATTAATTTTACATGACATATTCTTCTGAAATAATGCAGTATTTTGCATCCGTGGTAATATTAACGGTTTTTTATACTCCACGTCAATCATTCTTCGTCATCACGCTGTTATTATCTCGAACGATCGTCGTAGGGAGAAATGAGAAAAATGAGGGAAAAAAGAAAAACTAATGGATGAAAAGCCCTTGGGAACAACTGACGGCGAAATTCAAATTTATTAATTTTTAAGCCTGCGCTTGTACTCGCTGGCATTATGCCGAGGTCAAATTTTTATCATCGTTTTTACGCCGGAATTATCCGTTATATAAATTTTTTCGCAAGGCTTGTCATCCGACGTTGCTCCCGCAATAATTTCATGCGAAAATTTATTCCGGCAAACAAGTCGAACGCACAGCCAAATGGTTAAAATGCACCAACTTTGCGCAAAGTTAATCGGGATAACTTAATTTGGCGTGACTTTCCGGCTACTGTTGAGAGCTGAAGGCAGCGAAAGTGGACCGAAGGTGAAATTAGGCATGTAATTAAATTGTGGTACTCTTTGACTACAACGAACTCAAGACACACTGATTAAAAGTTCGCCCGGAACTCGATAACTCCATGGGAAACTTCCAACACACTCTCTCACGACCAATGAAATATTAAATTCGCCCCGGACCTTGGGTCAAAACGGCGTTCCGCATGGGCGCGAGGAATGCCTAATGGAAGAATTCAGATTTAATTAAATTTCGGACTGACACCGACACCCGGAACATTTCGAACAGAATTCATAATTTTTCTCGCCGAAATTCCCGTCATATTTTCGGAGCGCGAAAATATGAATGAAAGTTTAGTTTTGATGTACAACTCAATGGAGAAGACCACGATGTGAGATATGCGGATTTCGGCAAAAATACGATTAGAAATTATTTATTAGAGCTCAAAACCGTTTTCAGTTGCTCAAAATGTGTTATAATTAAAAAGATATAGTCCATTGAAATTTAAAAATTTCGGGTTTTGACTCATACCTTATCAACCAATCATAAACAACTCACGTCTTGTTGTATAGTAAATAGTATGAATTTTCGAACGCAGTAACAAAGAATACACAAACGAACAAAAATCAAACTGTCATTTGTCAGATTTTTCTGAAAAATGCACAAAACAAATTGCACGAATTGCAGTTCGGCACAAAACACTTTACTGATAATATTGACGTTGACAAGAATGTTGCCAAATGAATTTTTCAGGACCATTATTTGTGTTTTTAACACGAAAATCGGTTACAATTTATACAGATGAAGATGTTATTTCTATATTAATATATCGAATTATCCATTAAGTAATGGAAGAAATAGATAAATGTGACTTCTCTTTGCAACCCTCGCTTTGATTGGAGCAGAATGTATGACAATTGTGTGACGTTTTTCAAACTTTAAAAATTAATTGCGGCCTTATTTGGCGACAGAAAAAAATTAAAATTTCATTACGCGCCTTCTTAGAACACATGGTTTGGAAAAAAAAAATTAAAAAAAAGTCGTGGTCTTCTCCATTCTCCGGCGGAAAAATATTTCAATCACGCCTCCATCCACTTTGCGGACGGGCGGCGGGAATCCCCGCGAAATTCCGAAATCCCGAAATCCCCGACACTACGCCGCCGCCAGCGAAATAAATGGCATAAAGGAAGACGTAAGCGCAAACGTACGGTATAACCCCATTGTGAGGAAACCCGACTTTCAAGCCCCTAATCGTAAAGAATAAACAACGGAATAAAGAGAACAAAATATACAAGAGGGTTACATTTCTACTTACTTACGGCGATATCTGCGCTCCGAATAAACATGCGAAAACCGGAAAGCTTCAAGCAATGCCGGAAAATTCCCTATGATTCCGATGTGAAATATTATCTACCTAGACTAGGTAAAAATCGTTAGGTAATTTACAAACTGATTTCCCATAGTAGAAACGATTTTACATAGGAGGAATTCGGCTCTACAAAACCAGCAAATTGAACCCTTCCGTGGTATGCAATAAAATTTTCGTTTTGATTGATCGCGAGCCGGCGTTTCTCTAAAATCGTATAATGAAAAACCTCCATTAGATTAATGAAAATTCGTACCGGATGGCGTGATATCTAAAATTACTCGTCCGCTGTTTTTCACTTTTAAAACGTAAACAATCGGCCTGGCTATCCAATTATTCGGCTCATTAAACGCGGAGTTTAAACAACGCGTTACCCGAATTAGGGCCATTAAGGCGTTAGCCGGGAAATCCTGATTTTTCAAAGGGTAATTGCTATCATTCGTCGGGAATTGTTGGATTTTTCCGGGCCGCGTTCGCCTCGCATCGCGTGTCGCTTTTCCAGAGAGGATGTTCCAGATGATTTTCCGGACGGCTGTGAGTGAAAGAAGGCTAATTATTTTTCTACCTACCTATTCGCAATATTAATGAGATGCACGAGTAGCTGTAAAATATAAGCAATTAAGAAGTTAGTAAATTTTTCGTATATTAGCTACCGGAAAGGACCTTAATAATTCTAATTCTACCTGGAGTAAAAGCGTCTTGGCGACGCCGATCTTATTTCAAATTATTAAGTAAGTCGGGTACATAACGGCCGACGAAATTAGTTTGCTGATGAGTCCTCTATATTCCTCTACATCTCGTGGAACGAGACGCACCTCTGCCCTAACCCGTACAATAAATAAGGAAAGCGGAAGGGTGGAAGGCTGTTTTCACCGAAATTATCGCGCCATCCTCCGGAGGTAAACGGCGACGTTTCCGCGTTAAATTTTCACCGGAATAAAACAATCTAATATCGGCTGGATGTTTCGAAACCCGCTGGGTCCGGCCCACGAGTGAAAGGATCGTTAACTTTTATGTTTGTGTAGAGGTGGAGGAGAGCAAATTAAATCTAATTCCTCACTTTATAAATGGGAATAACCATTCATGATGAATCGAGCGAGTAATTTTATAAACGCCTCAGTGATAAATGGAGAAGACCACGACTTTTTTTTTATTTTTTTTTTCAAAACCGTGTGTTCTAAGAAGGCGCCTAATGAAATTTTTATTTTTTTCTGTGGCCAAATAAGGCAGCAATTAATTTTTAAAGTTTGAAAAACGTCACACAATCGTCATACACTCTGCTCCAATCAAAGCGAAAGTTTCAAAGAGAAGTCACATTTAGCAAGTTTGCCATGTTTCCTATTACTCTTCTTTAGTCAGCAAAATGTGCGTTTTTTGTATATTTATTGCAATAAACATTTTCTGATTTATCCATTTCTTCCATTACCTAATGGATAATTCGATATATTAATATAGAAATAACATCTTCATCTGTATAAATTGAAACCGATTTTCGTGTTAAAAAAACAAATAATGGTCTCAAAAATTTTATTTGGCAACATTCTTGTCAACTTCAATATTATCAGTAAAGTGTTTTGTGCCGAACTGCAATTCGTGTAATTTGTTTTGTGCACTTTTCAGAAAAATCTGACAAATGACAGTTTGATTTTTGTTCGTTTGTGTATTCTTTGTTACTGCGTTCGAAAATTCATACTATTTACTATACAACAAGACGTGAGTGGTTTATGATTGGTTGATAAGGTATGAGTCAAAACCCGAAATTTTTAAATTTCAAAGGGCTATATCTTTTTAATTATAACACATTTTGAGCAACTGAAAACGGTTTTGAGCTCTAATAAATAATTTCTAATCGTATCTTTTGCCGAAATCCGCCTATCTCACATCGTGGTCTTCTCCATTCTTGGAGTAAATATTTTTAGGCTAAATCGAAAGCTCTATTCGATATGCAGCTTTCGTGCTTTAATAGTGCAGCATTTCGAACGGTATCGGCTAGTTAAATCATCGATATCCATGTATTTCCGGTTCGGAATTAATTTCTACTCCGGGCGAGCGTTTCTCGAAAAGGATAAGCGAGGTATCAACAGCGATCGCGATAAAGAAAATAACAAAGCGGAATTCGTTGAGTGAAAGCGTCGTTTGTTCGTTCGTTTGTTCGGTATGTTTGTTTTGGAAAACCGAAAAATTCGTTATTGAAATAAATCGTCGCCGGCGGGCGTTCGATTTGTTTATGTAGTTGTCGCAAATAAATCCCAGATAGTTGGTCTAGGTGAAATAGGACACATGACTAGCAAATTACTTAAGCGCGCAATATCTAGATTTTACTGTGCTCTATCAATTTTCAGCTTACAAGCGGAAATATCGTAAAGACGGGACCATATTCTATTTTATCGTTAATAAAATTCCGAACAAAGCAGATTACTAAATTTACGTTGCTCTTCTAGTCTAGGGATTTTTATTTTATGTAATATCCCCGGCTCTAAGTAAAAGTTAAAGGGCCGTATTTCATTTATCCTATTTCAGATTTCGCTGAAAATTATTTATATAATACATAAAGAATTTCCATGTATTATAGGAACAAATTTTTCCTTTCTCCAAAGACGTAGGCGAACCCTTTGTAATGCAGATAATCATTGTTCCTGTCATCATGTTTGAATAGGAATAGGAAATCGTCGAAGTGAGTGTACTTAGTTTCTTAGTTCTCTAGAGTATTCGATGTCGCAGTTAGTTTAGGAGGATATTTGTAATATTCACTTGAATAAAGTCCTTAATGGAATTTATGTACCTTGAAGCGTTTGTATATCTGTCTAATGTGTGTTCGCGAACAACATCGTTCGATGAACAGGTGAATATCACACGAGCGGATATTTAAAGCTTAATATTAAAACGTTCAATAGAGCATTCATGAAACGTGCTGAATTCACACAAAAATTGAGGTAATAGAGCATTCTAATTACCTTAATACTTGTGAATTTCGCAGATTACCATCGTGAAAATGTTTCCTCCAGTGCGCATTCTATTTTGTATAAATTGCGGAAAGCGCTATAATTTGTAGAAATACAGGATCCACTATTAGAGTTCCAGATCCGAGATTAGAGCAAACTTAAACTATTAAACTATAAACTTCGATAAGGATGCGCATACATACACACATACACACACACACCTAGTAACCGAAAGTTGAGCTAACTAATTTATTTCCGCGCCAAGGATTTAATGGCATCCTGACCGGGAAACGAAATTTCTAATTTCCCACAAACTCTCGTTTTATATAGGAATTTGTGCTTTTTTTTCGTATACGCGTAGTAGATCATTTTAAAATTTATATTGTAGGAAAAAACCCACTTCTACTAAATTTAATAACTTAATTTAAATTGCTGCAAGTTATATGATAATGCACTTGAATTTCCGAATTCAATTACCTACAGCGCGGAGTTTCATCCCTCGACTTGATATCGAGTCAGGTTGATGCAACTGGCTCGTGCATCATAAATAAAATTTCTATTTTCCACTTGCTGCTAAATTGCGAGCGCAAAAACTGTGTTAATTAAAGCAGGTTTCTACATTGAAGCGAATAGAGCGTGAGCATTAAAAATAAGCGCCCGTTTAATATCAAGGCGAGTTACCTAGGCGCAATAAAACGTTGGGCTGCACACGCTCGGATCGGCGATTCTGTTTATATCGAAAACGCAGCAGAAATGGAGGGAACTCGCCGTATTTCTTATCGGGAAAGTTTCGCGAAACTCCATTACACGACCGGGCAATCTAGCAAATTCTTCACGATTTCAAAAGAACACAGCAATCATTTAATTTCGCGAGTTTACCTTCGAGTCGATAAAAAAGGACACGATCTCGCTCCGGCACCGAATCGATTGACACAACTTCTTGAGAAGTTTATTATTTCGCCTTGTCGCACACATGTACACGTTCGGAAAATAACTCGACCATGATGTGAATAATAGGTATTTATGTTGCTTTTTGCCGGGAAAGTTTCCAAAGCCGTACAATTCGATGAGCTATAACGTCAATCTCAGCAAAGGTAATTCGCTAAATTTCGGAAAATTGTCGGGGTTTTATGTAATATTTATGTACCCAATTTTTATAAAAATCTTGCCATGAAGGAGGAACTGCTGACCATTTGGAAAAAGGCGAATTAAACAAACTTGTTCTTATTTTATATATCTCGAAAAAAGTTGTGTATAGCTTTGAGACCACGTTCAATATCGAAGAAAAAACATCATATAGAATTTAAGCGGACTTTTCTGGATTGGTTAATATTATTTTTATAACCGTACGAGTGTGGGTTATTTTCACCCATATCAACCTTTATTTTCGGTTTCATTCTGACACGATCTATAAGTGAAACGAATAAAATTCGTGGGCGTTAAATATTTCAAACAAATTTTATTTTTAGACTTGATGTACGCTCGATTAAAATTTCACCAAGTAACCCTGCTATTTGATATTTGGCAGATACAGAATAATTGATAAATGGAGGTAAATGAAACGACACGGTTGTTTTTTATAAATGATGAGCGCTTCTGGACGTTCAATGAAAAATGTAACCAGGGATGTTCTTTGTATTTCCCATTCATAATAAAAAGAGGGCTAATGAATTCATCAATATGCGAAGCTCGGAGCTTTTAATGTACCTACAGATCCCTCGAGGATGTTTTTCCCAGTATAAATTTCCTTTAAAATATAACTCTAATCGATTTTTTTAGCGAAATAATCGAATTTATCATGCACGATATATTTGCATAACACATCAGGGGAGATTTACGCGAAGGAACCTCTTTTAGCGACGTATTTATAACTAAAATTTTCCAACCGGAGGAAAATGGATGCCGCCGGCCTAAACAAACTAGGTCGATGGCCGTTGTTAAAAAAACGAATAAATCTTACTGTTCAGTATATTTCCAGGAGTCTGTTCGCAAACCCTCTATGTAAATTATTCGTCTTCCACACAAAGGGTTCACGGTTGCACAAAATTTTACGAGCAGGGCCCAATCCCCCGGCAAATCGCGTAGGATCCTCGTTATAGCGGCGAGTTCGACGAACATTCGGAATACATTTTAACTGCTCCCGCTATTTCCGATTCCATTCTGTTTTATATCCCGCCCAAAGCGAGGGGGACGCCCAAAAATGCCCGGCAAAATTACTACCTATACTATAAATCATTGGGACTTTTAACGTTGAGCTTGCCGCTGTTTGTTGTTATAATGTTTCACAAGATTTTGATATGGAAAGTGCAGGCAATATTGTTTATTATACAGGGTGGTCCAGTTTATAATGGCTTAACTTTAGGAAATAATGGATAACGTTAAAATAATGATAATTTCTCAATACTTATATAGCCGGGAAAGCTTTGTTTTCGAGATACAGGTTGTTGAAATTAAAAAAAATATATGTATTATTTTGGATATGGCCAAAACGGCTGCTTGGAAAAATTTTAATTTTGGCACTCAGGATAAGCTAAGGATCCTTCATAAAAATAAATCATAGCCTACTTTCAGAATATTTGCGATGATAGTAGTCCTATACATAACTGGAGAAAATTGCAAATATCTCCAAAACGGTGCGTCGCTTAAAAAAACGCAAGAACACTTTGTTGTTCTAAAAAGCATGGAGCATCGAATAACATTACTGTTATTTGCAAAAAAGTCAGTGGCGTAAAGGATTTTTTTAAAAAAGGGCAATGGCATACCCATATCTCCGCCACTGGTTTTTGTAATTTATCACCATATTCCCTAAATCATGAAGGATCCTTAGCTTATCCTGTGTGCCAAATTTAAATTTTTTCCAAGCAGCCGTTTTGGCAATATTCAAAATAATACATTTTTTTTTTTTAATTTCAACACCCTGTATCTCGAAAACAAAGCTTTCCCGGCTATAATAGTATTGAGAAATTGTCATTATTTTAACGTTATCCATCATTTCCTAAAGTTATGCCATTATAAACTGGACCACCCTGTATAGGATATTTTTTTAGCTATTAGTAGGTAAGACTATATAATTTGATATTAAGGTGTAATTTTTTTGGGGAAGGAAAAAAAGACAGAGGCTTTATCGCAGGGCCAAAAACTTTTACGAGCGCTTAGGTCGTTCGATGCACGAAAGGAGGATTTTCCTCTTCGGAGCGCCAATTTGGGAATGGACCCTCAATTCAATAGACTAAATGTGTAATGTCAGCTTTCCATCACGGCGGCTCTTAGGGCCCATTTTCGAAATTCTCGTACTTTGGGGCGCAAGCTGGCGCCTTCGACGCGCCGAGCCGGCGGATCAACAATGATTTACGCCCGGGTTATTTCGATATTCCGCCGCGCAAGCAGAGATTCCCAGATAATCGGAACTTAAATATTTCCCGATAACCTGTAAGTATAGGTATAACGAAATTGGAAAACTTGTTTTTAATATGTATCCGGGGCAAAAATCTCCGAGGCAATTCCAACTTTCGCAATATCCACTATCAAAGACATCCGACCTTGGTTCGATATCGCCGGTTAAAAGGAGACGGGGAAAATCAATTTTCCATGACGCTGGCGGCCCCGACTCTCAAACTTTTCGATTGTTCCGAACCAACACTTCCAATGGCCTTTTGGATATTTTTATTAATCGATTAAACCAGTCGGAAAATTGCAAGATGCCATCGGAGATGAATGATAGCCGGGCGCTTTCCCGACGCCGGTTTTCAAACTCAGATATTGAACTGTTCGTTTTTTTTTAGTTTAAGCCTTTCATTACTTCCATTCGAGCATAATGTGCATAATGGAACGACAGACGCTAAGAGATTGATATTTATTTTTCATTTTCTAGAGTATACTCATTCAAAGTCATTTTTCCATCAGTTTCTTACATTGAAATAAGAAAGATTTCTACACAATACTGTTTATACGAGTCAATAATATAACGCTTAAAACAGCTAACCTACTTTTCCTTGCACTCTTGCACACCGCTTGAGAGTTTCTTATAATTTCTCAAATGATTAAATAAGAAATAGCATGTTCAGTTGGCTGGGCTTCGCATTTTATCTTGCAATTATTTCCAATTCATCAGTTCGAATTAAATTCTTCAGAAAAGTACAGATTTATAATACGTATGGTGCAAGGAAAACTCAACACGAATTTAAAGGAAAGCATATACAGGAAAATTTCGAGCTGGAGTTGCGGAAGGAAAGTGTGATGAGTGGTGCATTGTGAGGAGATTTTCCCACGATAAATAACGATCCTTCTTAAATATCAATCTGCAAGAAATCTCAGAACTGTCTCTCATCTTTATATCGTGTTATTGGAGCTTTGGAAACGTCAACAAGCGCAATTTCAAAGCAAACACCTCCTTCTTCAGACATCTATTTATATCGCTTTGAAGAATTAATATTTGCTGTGTAAAAGCAAACAAATGAGCCTTTGGTTTCTTCATCTCGTTTTCGAACAACGCGAAGAAGTTTCCAGTAAACTTCAAAGCCGGTCGTTCAAGAAGCGCATCGTTCAATTTAATATTAAAGCGGAACTTCCTCTGGAAATATTCCTTGTGTAAATATGCTTCATTTATAGGCGAATTTCGTGACATTTTAGTATCAATGCCTACTCCAAATATCGAATTCATTAATTTAATGTATCGATTCATTAGTGAATGTGTCTAATTAGTAAAGAAATTATTTTAACGAACAAAAAATGCTTGACCAAAATTCCATATAATATAACGAATAGAATAGAATGCTAGCTATAAAAAATTCTCTTTCATCTGTAGATACTTGGTAAGGTTTTTTTGATTACATGTGCTTTTGAAGAATAACAGTGCTTGCTCCATATAAAACACGATAATGAAAACTCGGTTAGCGAATTGTGAAAAAGTTAGAAATAAAATGATACCGTCTCATTCGAGCTTTGGAAAAAGACGAATCGTTTTTTAAATTACGTTTTTCGGAATACGCCATTGTTGAAGAGAAAAATGTTTCTTTTCTCGCAGAAAACGAACTGAATTAATGTACGCTGACGAGTTATTTCAAAAACGGATATAATTTGTTGGCATAATGTGGAAAGTTGGGAATTTTGAAAATTTTCGCGCTTTTAAATGGATCTCATTTTCTGTAAATTTTCGCGATTTCATACATATTAAATTTTTAAATTATCTTTAATGCAAATTAAAGACAACTCATTATTTTTTTTTAGTAGATTATTTGTTTGTTAAATACTGAAAGAATGCCTGAAAAGATCGGTAATTCAATTAGCTTTGTTATACGAAAGCAATCATTATTTTTAGCGAAAACACGAAAAAATCTTGATAAAACCAACCCTCAGCTCGAATTGATTTTATGATTATTTTATTTCCATTTCGGAAATACCGCTCAATATAACAAAGCCTATTAAAGTTTACCGAAACGAACAGTCCGGTTGTTTCATTCCTCCATTGATTTTGTTTTACATTGTCGGGGTAAAAATACGATATTTTTGTTCTAATCAGACGTCATTTAAATTTCCAAAAGCACGACAATTATGAACTCGTAAAATAAAATATTGTAATGTATAGTAGATCGTAAAAAAACGCTATTAAATTTTCCCTTTGTTCGCAATAATTGCATTAAACTACGGATCTGTTATAAAATAATGTCTGAACATTATTGAGCGTGATTAAAGGGCCCAAACCCCACGTTTTGAGCTCAGAATAAATGCATTTATAATACTCTTCCACCACAAGTTGATTCTCCTCCGCCTCGCCCACACAGGTGATATAAAACCAACTCTCGACGTGTGCGGGGGCAGGAGCGTACCGGACGGCAGGCGGCAGGTGAGCGGGGGCGTAGGGTTGCGTTCAAGGGATGACTTGTCACGCTACCTGTTGGTCTGCTCTCGAGCCTCACCCCGTATCGATCCGAAAGAGGACGACCGAGGTATGCACACCGATGTGCAAACGTTTCCTTGCTTATTGCTTATCTACACTTTGTTTGCCTCGGTGAGTTCTGTCTTCTATTTCAGCGGTGAATTGTGAATTCGCGATGTGGAATTTTGGAGAAAGTGTTTCCACCAGTTTTTTTGATTGAAAATTAAAGTGGTGCATCCACCAAAATTTCTACTAATTTAACTAATTTTTGATGTACCCAAATGGAGGACCACGACTTTTTTTTAATTTTTTTTTCAAAACCGTGTGTTCTAAGAAGGCGCGTAATGAAATTTTAATTTTTTTCTGTGGCCAAATAGGGCCGCAATTAATTTGAGTTTGAAAAACGTCACACAATCGTCATACACTCTGCTCCAATCAAAGCGAGAGTTTCAAAGAGAAGTCACATTTAGCAAGTTTGCCATGTTTCCTATTACTCTTCTTTACTCCGCAAAATGTGCGTTTTTTGTATATTTATTGCAATAAACATTTTCTGATTTATCCATTTCTTCCTTTACCTAATGGATAATTCGATATATTAATACAGAAATAACATCTTCATCTGTATAAATTGTAACCGATTTTCGTGTTAAAAACACAAATAATGGTCCTGAAAAATTTATTTGGCAACATTCTTGTCAACTTCAATATTATCAGTAAAGTGTTTTGTGCCGAACTGCAATTCGTGTAATTTGTTTTGTGCAATTTTCAGAAAAATCTGACAAATGACAGTATGATTTTTGTTCGTTTGTGTATTTTTTGTTACTGCGTTCGAAAATCCATACTATTTACTATACAACAAGACGTGAGTGGTTTATGATTGGTTCATAAGGTATGAGTCAAAACCCGAAATTTTTAAATTTCAAAGGGCTATATCTTTTTAATTATAACACATTTTGAGCAACTGAAAACGGTTTTGAGCTCTAATAAATCATTTCTAATCGTATCTTTTGCCGAAATCCGCCTATCTCACATCGTGGTCTTCTCCATTTCTTAAGAAGGTTTAGAAGTTTAAGGTCATTAAATTGTGGTGCATCCACCAAAATTTCAGTTAATATTCATACCAATTTCTTAAGAAGGTTTACAAAAGGCGATTAAAATTTGGTGCTCTCACCAAATTTTTAATTAATATTAGATGTTCCCACAATTTGTGGTGCATCCACCATAATTTCAATTATCTAATATTAGATGTCCCCACCAATTTCTTAAGAATGTTATTAGAAGTTTAAGGCCATTAAATTGTGGTGCATCCACCAAAATTTCTGCCCTGGAGATTACAGGCAACTAAACCAGGCAACTAAAAGTTTTAAATTATACACCAGTTTTAAGAAAACCTGTAGTTAACAACATACATTAATTTGTTTTTCCTTGATGTATTTTTATCATCTAACGATGCACGATAGGTTATTGGATGATTACACCCTTGCCCGACCATTATTAGTTTAATGGGCGATTCGAACACGGTGCTTTACGTTCGTGATTTAAATCTTTTTTTAAACCGAAACGCACTCGCTTATTATAAGTAAATCATTTTGCTGCGGATTTTCCGTTGCGGAGAAACTCCCGGCGAATTGGGTAGGTACATAAAAAGAGCGCACTTTTTAAAATACGACCGTAATTTCGGGGTTTATAGGTATTTGATGTCATTTTTAGAGTTTTTTATTGTGCGATTAAAGTTTTCATTTATTTACGGTATAACTGTTATAAATCGCAATTACTGCACGGTATTTCTTGCCGGCAATCTTGTCCCAACAAGTAATAAAAAGACGTGTGTACCTAAGTATATTAATTTCACTCGTATATAGAGAAGTTGAAGCCATAAAAAAAGACGTTATTAACGCATTAACGAACTTTTATCAACATATATAGGGTGTTTTTTTGTAGGTGCTTATTACATACATACACAAAAGAGTTAAAAATAGATGTATTTAGAGATAGACTAATCTGTTTGAATGCCCTCTAATCCTCGTATCAGATGCTCTACATTCGCATGGCTAATTTTAAATTCTGCGTATAAAGTCCGCGTGTCAGGTCCAAAAGCGCTGCGTCGCAGGGAATTCAAAGGGGGCGCCACTATCATATGCATACTGGCTATAAATTTGCACATGAAGTGCAGTCTCGTTTCGGGTGCAACTAAATTGTAGGAAAGAGCCGGTCCGTGCACACGTACAGAACAATGCCGGTCCTCATGCAAATAACCAGTATGATTGCTTCGGGATTACAACGCGCAAAAAGTTTCGCAATTCGAACTTTCGAAAACATCGTAATGAATGTTTGTCCTGTTGGGTTTTTTGCTGGTCTATTTTCGGTCGCTAGATATTCAAATAATAATTGCCTCATTAAAAAAAGTTGGAATAAATGTGTAAAATTCGCATTCCTTTCGGATCATATTCGAGGCGTGTCTATTTCTGTACGTACATGAATAATATTTTAGTATCGATCAAAAGACATGAAATATTGAATAGGCGTGTGATTCCCAGTGACAGGAAATTTGTATCTGGCATGTGATACGTCAATTTATTCCGCTTCCTACAGCATATGCCGCACTAGGATACACAGTATCGATATAATGGAAGTTGAAAGTTTCTGTAATTGCTGTTCATTCTGTACACCAAATCAAAACTCTAAATATTTGTTATACCCACACACGTGTTTTTACTTACCTAATGCAAATATCGGAAATCCATTTACCGAGCTCGTTATTTTAAACGAAAAGGAATTGCGTGGGGTGAAACGTTTGAATTAATGAAGATGTGTCAATCAAATACCGCTATTGTTGGATTTACGAGCAACAGTTACCTATTGATTATATATATTTGTAAAAGCTGTAAAATGGTTTTGAATTATATAGGAATATACTTTGCGTTTCATCTATTAGATAAACCAACCACCGGAACATCCCTCGTCTATCATTCATGACAGCAACTTCAAAACTTCCTTTACTACAGTCGCTGCTAATTTCATTTAGCTTCTTGTACTTACACTGCTCGTCTATCTTAATTTGCTAATTTTTAATCAATAATCATCCCAGATTCCTAGACAGGTCCCTTAAAGTCCTCTTTATCATTCTAATTACACAATGTATGCTCTAAATATGGAATAACTTTATTCTTCGTGAAATGACGATTTTTATTTATTTTTTATAATTTTCGGACGTTCTGTATAAATGCTTTTATACGACACTGCAGGCAATAAATACGACAGATAAGCATCCTTGTACCTCCTGCTAAAACGAATATTTACCACCGAATAACTTGTATATCAACGGATATAAATGGCGGGTCCACGAAATATATTTTCGTTATGCCAGATAGTGCTTTCTGTTCGACCTGACTGCGATTAATCAAGATTTGATCCTGCTACCCAACATGTCTGATAGTCCGAGAAATGGAGATAATACAGCTTGGAATAGAATGAATCCAGAGACTGGTAGATATACACTCAACGAAACGACAAACCCCTATGTAAAATAATCAGTTTTTCTATGTATATAACATATAAATTAAGAGACACAGGGAAATTATTTCAAACTCAAACAATGTAGAAATATTAAGTACCTATTAAATAAAGAATTGCTTTTAGTTAGTATTGGAGGTTTTCTTTTGATTCCCAGTATATGTACATCCTGTATATACACCCTAAATAGGCACTCTCATTAAAGACTTGACTTTTATTTGGTTGCGCCAATGAAGTAGAATATTAAAAATATTACGAAATTTCCTGTACTAAAAATGACCAAAAACCACCATTAATCAGTACATCATCCATTTTGCGGCTGCCCTGGCGCAGAGCTGTGAGTGACTGGTAATCTGGACAGCACGGACATTCTACAGGTGACCTTTCGGGTCAAAATGGGATAGGAGGATTTTACACGTTTCCATATCCACGTCGAAGAGCAACAGCTTACCGTATATTCTCAATGGAGTGAAAAATCCATTCACGGGATGCTCAATTTATGTACTAACAATAACACGGAGAAAACATTTTTAGTCAATTCGAATTTCATTAGATTATAGTGTTTGCTATTGTTCCGGAATTTAAATCGAGCTGTACCTGGACAAGCAATTTTCGGGACACAAAAGATTCAATCTGGCGAACGCTGAATGATTTAGCATTTCCCAGTGATTCAGGGACAATCGCGTAGATTAAAATTAATAGGTAGAATGCAATTAGACAATACGAGAAAAGGTGAAGAGTGGAATTGTTTAATTCAACATAAATTTCATTTGGAACAGTAAATAACAATCGCATCGGAGCTCTTCAAGTCCGATGGCAGAATTGCTGCTCGGAGAAAGAAACGACTTCGGATCGAGTTCTGCGCTGGTATAAAGTTAAGCTTTCGAAATAGAGAGAAGCTTCGGTTTAATTAAATTTATCTGATAAACTGTATTACCCTTAGTTCTCGAGTCGCGAGAATGGCGTTTTAGATTTATGTGGGCTAGTTTGTATTTGCCGTGGTCTTAAAATAAATTACCCGCTCCGGAAAAAAATACAAACTGGATTTAGAAGCGTTTTGTTCGGTCCTCGGATGTGTTCTAATTAGTTTAAAATCGAATAAGAATTCTCGCAACATCCGCGAAATCTAATTTTCCCCGTTTAACAACGCTCCGAAACTTCCATATTTTCCACTCGCGCGAATTTAACGATTCCAACTGATGCCGAAACGTCTTAAAGCCTAATACCTCCACGTCGATCCCCTACCCGGCTCCACCAAAGTCCAAACCCTTCGTGGGGATTATCCCGCAATCGCGATTTAAGCTAGTGAGACGCAATTTGATTTTATCAAACTCGTCATTAGAGGCGAATTTAGAGCGCTCTACGTTAGCTCGCTAGCGTTTTATACCACAATGTATACATTGTTCCTGAACACTCCAATTACCCAATAATTTCTACATTATTTTAGGTAAGCGCATATTCAAATATACCGTAGTTAGTGGAGTAGTATCTACATAAATAATTCAACGGAAAAAAAACACTACCCGACCGGAAAATCCAGGTTAATTTTTTTTTGTTCGAAAAGCGCGTTTGAGAATAGCAAACCGAAGGAAATATTCAAATCTGGCAGAAGTTTTCCGGTAACACACTTCACCTACTTCATGCCTTTCTAAACTTCGGCGAACTTCTAAATCCCAATCTCGATTGCTATTCATTCAACAAGCGACGCAAAAGAGAGTGAACGTCCAACTCACACATACACACTATACATATACAGGAGTCATCGACTTGAATAAACTTTAAATTTACATACAAGGTGTACCAAAAGTCGGTCGAATGTCAGTTAAATTTTAGGCGGAATTGCAAAATAAAAAAAACACGTAACCAATCCTTTTTCAAAAGTTATCCATCGATACCAATGTTGAACCTCCAATGGCAATCCTTAAAGGTTTAAGGGCAACTTTAAAAAGTTAAAATAGAAGCTCATATTTTTGTGGTTATACAGGGTGTTATTTAATAATATGCTAATACTTAAGGGGGTGATTCTTGGACCCATTTTAAGAAAAAAACTTCATATAAACCTATGTCCTAAACTTCTTAACTTTTGAGATACGGGGTATTAAAGTTTTAAGAAAAAAAAACAATTTTTTACTGTCATTTTCATACCACTTTAAATATTTTTATGAAATTTGGTGTACGGCGTTTATGCATTAAAGAGCATTTTTTGACCCAAAAATATTTTTTTTATTTCTAACAGTGGCGTCCCTACTGGACTCAGACTAGATATTTTTGAATAAAAAAGTGATACGCCACTGCTATCTCTTAAAATCAAAATTATTTCAATAAATTCAATTTAGAACAAATTCGATTTCTTGACTTTTTTTCGTACAACTCATCGTTTCGCTAAAAAAAATTAAATTCATTCATTTGCATCTTCCTGGATCTGGACGAATGACGACCAAAAACGATTTATCTAACTCTGAACAATAATTTATTTAAGCGGATAACTTTTAAACGTTGAAATTATGAAATTAAAGTAAAATAAAGAAATAATTTAAATCAGGTGTTGGAAATGTCCGCCGAAAGTGGTATGAAAATGACAGTAAAAAATTGTTTTTTTTCTTAAAACTTTAATACCCCGTATCTCAAAAGTTAAGAAGTTTAGGACATAGGTTTATATGAAGTTTTTTTCTTAAAATGAGTCCAAGAATCACCCCCTTAAGTATTAGCATGTTATTAAATAACACCCTGTATACAAAACTTTAAAACGGCAGAGTAGAGACTTTTCTGAGCAAAATAGCGATCCGAATTTTCCGGATTTCCCACGCGCGTGACGCGCAGAAGAATTCCGGAAGTTCATCATCGGCATCAACACGCCGAAATATTGTTAGTCAGCTCTTTCCAGATCCCGGCGAGCGCTCTATCCGTTTGACAAGTGGAAAATTAGATGATGCCGCCTCCGCAGCGGATTCGATTTGCCGCCCCCCGATTCCGATAACGCGGAAGTCGACGCCGCGGAGCTCTGTTCCCAATTCTAAACCGGAATTTTTCTATTATCCCAGCCGAAGTGTGTTTTGATTAAGTTCGCGCTCCCGCTGCCGCATTACCATAATTTATCAAGATATTTTCACCAAGAAAAATATTTATAAATATCTCGATTAAATCGTTCTTGTTTGTTTGCAGGTTTGTGGTGTACAATCGAACACCTGGAGCTCCTAATGCCCAGATACGCCATCAGAGGGGGAGATGTGATACTCAGATGCGATCACAGCGTACCCCCGGAGCAGCTTTATAAGGTGGAATGGCGCAAGGGGGAGAATAAAATCTTCCAATACATCAAAGGGCGAAAGCCGCCTTTTAGGCTATTCACCATTCAAGGAGCCGTGCTATCGGTGAGTATTAAATGCCGATAATGAATGTTGGTGACTCTTTTACGTTTTACTGGAAACCCCATTAATTGTGCTCGCCTGGATCGGAGGCGGGGGCGCGATATATACAGGATGTTATTTAATAACATGCTAATACTTAAGGGGGTGATTCTTGGACTCATTTTAAGAAAAAAACTTCATATAAACCTATGTCCTAAACTTCTTAACTTTTGAGATACGGGGTATTAAAGTTTAAAAAAAAAAAACAATTTTTTACTGTCATTTTCATACCACTTTAAATATTTTTATGAAATTTGGTGTTTATGCATTAAAGAGCATTTTTTGACCCAAAAATCTTTTTTTTATTTCTAACAGTGGCGTCCCTACTGGACTCAGACTAGATATTTTTGAATAAAAAAGTGATACGCCACAGCTATCTCTTAAAATCAAAATTATTTTTCGAGTTCTCGTTCAAAAAAAAATTAAATTCATTCATTTGCATCTCTCTGGACCTGGACGAAGGACGACCAAAAACGATTTATCTAACTCTGAACAATAATTTATTTAAGCGGATAACTTTTAAACGTTGAAATTATGAAATTAAAGTAAAATTAAGAAACAATTTAAATCAGGTGTTGGAAATGTCCGCCGAAAGTAGTATGAAAATGACAGTAAAAAATTTTTTTTTTTTTTCTTAAAACTTTAATACCCAGTATCTCAAAAGTTAAGAAGTTTAGGACATAGGTTTATATGAAGTTTTTTTCTTAAAATGGGTCCAAGAATCACCCCCTTAAGTATTAGCATGTGATTAAATAACACCCTGTATGCTAGATACTAAAATATTCATCGAAAACATTATTGAAAGCAGCTCCCAATTCTCTATATAAAAAACCGTTTTCTACTGACAGGAATCCCTTACATTTCCCATGAATATTTAATGTTAATATTTATTCAAGGAAAGGAAACCTTGTTACCAGTCGCTTCTTTTGTAAAGCGGCGTCCAATTTTTTTTAGTCAACAGTCAACTGGGGATTTTCAGGGAGCGTTTAATTAATTTTTAAGGATTTTAATGATACAAAAGTCCGATAACAGTTTTTTAAATTTGCTCTAATCGCATCGAGCGCTTTTTGAACATTTCGCGTGAGGTTAATTGCGGCAACCGGGAAAACGTGTTGGTTGGATTCGGAATCGAAATAAATCTAAGTTTGATCATGCAAATCGACGGTGTTTACCGTATTCTGTCGTATGTGAACGGAGCCCGGCCGTATGCAGATGTTTCGATTGATAAAGCAAACACGATGAAATGCGATTTATTTTTTGCACCGGCGAAAACCAACAGTCAGAGGCAACTTTTCTTACGGACGAGCCTTAATTAAAACATTCCCCGTTGTAAACAGAACGTTAAGCAAGTTTAATTAAAACATGATTTTCAACCGCTACATAAACTTAATTGGAAATTACCATACACATGTGGAAAATGCCTCTTCGCTCGGGGATTTCGCAGATAAAAGTAAAACTCGGGGCGTTCTCCTGTGACTTCATTTCACGAAACGACAACAAAAAACGGTAAACGGCTACAGATACACGCTAAATAACGACAAAAGTTTCACCTAACAAACGAATACCTGTATACACATGTTCGTCAGAATATTCGTATTGTATATGTAAAATCATTGTGCATTAAAGGGATTTGTTCTGAGCTTTTATGTAGCTTGTAATTAAAAAATTATGTCATTAAATTCTCGAGCAAATAATGTTATATACAAATCCCAGACGTATAAGGGATTCTGTTAATAAGCTTGCTGCCTAATTTCTTTTTACAGTTAATTTAATTTTAGGTTCATTGTGTGCAGGCAGGTATGGATTTTCTAATTAATTTCCGCAAGTAACAAAAAAATCCCTCTCAAACAGGCTTTCATTCGAAATTAAATCGTAAACACCATTAAGATAATGGACGTTGCGCTCGTAAATTTCGAAATTCCCGAATTACAATACCCACCTATGCGAGGGACGCATCCACCCACCTTTGTACGCGTAATTAGCGCTAAACGTCGGAAAATTATATCTGTTCATATTGGATGGAAAACAAGCCGGCAACCCTCCAGTTAAAGGACCCCCGAACAATGAGAAATGCGTCCGAGGAGAAAGCCTCGCTTAACGTAACGACGAGGTATCGCTAATTAGCCCAATATGGCATTAAGGAAAATAAGGTCATGCGGCCGGAGGTGTTGATCCTGGAAACGTTTCAATTTTCCGTGGAAAACTCGATTACGAAGGCGTTCATTACCCGACTGTACATTTAACGCTGACTGATACGGTTAATTTAACTTCATCTTAACACAATGATGTTGTTGAGACATAGAAAAATGGCTTGACTAATGAATAAGGCAGGGGTGTAGGTGGTAATTTTGTTAAAATTTATTAAAGCAACCAGATATTATCACTGTAGTAAGAAACAGGTCGAGGTTTTTTCAAAATGGGTCAAAATTGCATCAACATTTCGCCGAGGATACTGTATAAATAAAGGCGCTTACAATAACAATACCGCATTTTATCGACCATTATCCTTCGATCCCTCAACTTGCTCCACCTTTATATACTCTCCTTCAACTTTTAATTAAAACTTCACGTTTTCGCTACATCGAATCCAACAAGTAAAAGTGATTAAAAACTTTTATTTTTCGCGATGGGAAATTTTTTACGATCGCCCCATAATTCAGCAATAAAAAATATTGACATTGCTCGTTAGCACGTTACACGAGTGGATAATGAAAACTCGGCACGATTAACAGCATAAAAAATCATTTATAACCATGCACATTGCGTTAGTATGCAATTTCTTTATTTCAGCAATATTCCGGGGTTAATAAATTATTTTACGATGCCCGTAATGCAGCGAACAATTTGAGAAACATTTCCATCTAAAAGCCATTAGGACTCATGTTATTATATTGATGTATTTTGATATGCCTTCGACTGGCGGCGTAAAATGCATATTAAAGTTCGCAGGACGGCTAAGTTAACCTATTACAAAATCGATACTTTAACGCCTGTATCATCAGGCGCATCCGCATTATTAGCATTTGCTTATCTTTTACTGTTTACATAAACGTTGAATTTAATAGCGGAATTCAATTAGAATCGTACATTAATATTGCGGAATCTGTAATGGTGGAAAAGTACAAATACCAATGGGAGCTTTCAATAATACTAGTGGATGTTTTATAATTAAATATAGAGAAAAGTGGTAGAATCGATAGGATATTTAGAGACTAACTGGTACTCATCTTGTGTGAGTGTACAGCAACAATAGTAATTTTTTGTTGTAAATACAGTGTGTCCACATAAGTTCGCATCATATGGGAAATTTTTTTTATTGTTAATATTACGAAAAAAAGTTATTCTTCATAAAAACTTCTGCATTGTGTAAAAACTAAAATACAACCATCAGATATTAAAAATTTCCAGTTGTATGCGAGGTTTGTCAAAAATGTGATTTTTGCCCAGGATTAAAGTACCTTTATTTTTGAAAATATCAAAAATTATTATAAAGAAGAAATGTTTAGAACTAAAAATAACTTTCAAATATTCAATATTGTTTATTTATATAAATATGTTTTCGACATTTTTTCTTGAAAAAATTTCACTTTCAAAAGTTTTCACAGAGAAAATGAAAAAAAAAAAATTATAAATAAGCAATATTGAATATTTGAAAGTTATTTTTAATTCTCAACATTTTTTCTTTATAATAATTTTTGATATTTTCAAAAATAAAGGTACTTTACTCTTGGGCAAAAATCACATTTTTTGACAAACCTCGTATACGACAGAAAATTTTTAATATCTGATGATTGCATTTTAGGTTTTGGACAATGCAGAACTTTTTATGAAGATTAACTTTTTTTCGTAATATTAACAATAAAAAAGTTTCCCATATGATGCGAACTTAAGTGGACACACTGTATATAGCTATATTTTTAAAGGGAGATATGGCGTGTTGGGGTTGTCGATTTTTGCCCTAGCGCGGCTCTGCTCGAATAAATATTCCGGGATGATGAATTAACCTAATATTCCCGGAGGAACGGCGAAATACGTGTAATAAGAGAAAATTTTCGATCGACGTGACACGTCTGAAAAAACGATTTCGCGTTGTGCACAAACAAGTATTCTAAAAATTTCACGGCCGTGCGGCGGGAGAAGCGGCAGAGACGGCCGTAAACCAGGATTAGCGGCGGCGCGACTGAATTTTTCAACTCGGAATAAAACAGACATAACGGCCGCCCTCCAAATATTAACCGCATCAATTATTCAGTCCGAGTTGCGGCAATAAAAAAACCGCCTGATTATTTTCGCCGCCCCCCGCGAATAGCCGTCGCGACGCCGGCTCGCCGCCCCCGACCGGCTTTATGTATGATTTTCGCATTCATAAATACGTATCGTCGCTCGTAATATACCGGAGAGCCAGCGACAAAATCTTTTAATGTCATTTTTTGCCGTTCGAATAACATCCACCATTGTGCCACAATGTAATAATTCCGCCCCCAGTCTATTTTTCTATGTTCTGTATACAATAAAAGTCTCACAAGATTAATTACTTAGCATTACAAATAATGTACGAATTATTTCAAAATTATATCTATTTAATAGTCATTTATAACTGACATTATAAATAATTTAGCTATATTGAAATTACTTTAATTATTTGATTATATTAAAATAATAATTTCTAGGCCATATAGTAATTATCTATTTGGTCAAATAATACACCTTTTATTCCATTTTATTATGCGCCAGAGTCTCTTGGTTATGAATAAATTATATTTTAACCACACATTTGAGTTAGAATTGCTCAATAGTTAACTCATTAAAGGTATCATATAGCATTAAAATTCGCAATTCATAATCAATACTTTTCACAAAAACGATTTATATTTAAAATTTTGCATTTAGTTACACAATGAGAGCGAACAATATACGATTTCGAATCAGAAATCTGCAAACGCGATGCGACAGTGTTATCAACGATGGTTGAACAATAGACCGTCCGTCAGTTTACTTGTTAATTGGAAAATTGTGTCATTAACAAACACAAATCGATCTCTGGCGGAAAACGTTGATGATTCGGGCGAAATTGGCGATGACATAATCGTGGAAATTAAGAATGGCGGGTGAAATTTATTCGGAGCATAACGCGATCGCCTAGTGGCGGTAATTAAGTTGGCGATCATTGTGATGGAAAGGCATATCAATCTAATATGGGGAGGCGGTACATTTAATAATAACTGTATCGGAATCGGTGGCGACGGAACCGGAGAAGCATTGGGTCGTGTTCTGACGGGAAATTGGAATTTCGTGTTAAATTCGTTGATATATTATATCTGCCTGCTTTATCGGGAATGCAAATTGTCTTCGGATTAAGTTGCTAACATACGTGTAGTTGTTTACTTGAATTTCCTTTGATATATTTGCTCCACACCTTTGTAGGTGATATAACAGTTTGAACACAAAATTTTTGTATTTCGCTTGGTAGATTATTTTTGGCTGGAAAGCGAAGGAATAACAAATAATTTTGAAATTGAAATGTTCAAACAACGCCGAAAAACAAACTTTTATTTAGGTATATTTGGAAAATACACAAACGCAAGGTAAACAGTCGTTGACTACATTCGTCTCAGAGGAAACCATTACCTGCTTAAATAACGAGATATGGGAGAAACGTTTCTCAAATTTAATATACAAACAGAAAGTTTTCTTTTTTTTACGGAAACTCCGGTTACCCACCTACACGTGCACAATTATTCAAATCAAAACCAAAATAAAGCTGCAGGTAACACGTTTTTGTTTAAAGCTCGAATTTTCAAAGGGAATTTCTCTTTACACTTTTAATCCCATCAGCTTTTTGACATTAAAATTCCAGCATATACTTGCCATCAACTCAATTAATCCTCAATTTGAAACTAACCCTTTAATCCCGTGCATTAAGTAATGACCAGAGCAAACATGTAAATTCGATGAAAGTGTCAAGGCTGGTCGTCACGTCAGTTTCCAGCTGTTCCTTTTTTAGACACACTTCTGGTCGAATTAACATTTTTATGGAATTTCATTCCGGGGCTGTCAGCAAAAGGGAAAAGTTCTCTTTATTTCCGGCGAACAAATTCGGTTAACAACGCGAAAATTTAATACAGTTTTCGATAAAACCCATACACTCGCCCATTGTCGGACATATTTATTACCAATTACTATTAATCAAACCAGAACCCACATCTAATTTAAACATATAACTTCGTACAAAATTAAATTGAGTTATCTACAATTAGGCGGGTATCCGTGTAACCCTATACTCCGGCATTAAATTATAGAGCCTGTGCGGTACCCAATTAATCCCTATCGTAAAATCGACGCCGATCCCGAAACACACAAAACAAAGTCTGTATAATATAGCAGAAACCGATCAATCATTGAAAAGTTTTCTAATTCCTTCTCCTTGGCTAGCTATCACCAAGTCTAATTAAGCGTGCTATAAGTAATTAAACCTTTAAATAAGAAAGATGAGAGGTGGCCATTGAATCGGAAACAGCAGGAATTAAAATTCCTGAGTTGAGGCGTTTTTTTCTTCATTGTAGAATGTTTGGGGTAAAGGGTAGGCGCTTGAAAAATTTACACGTGACCATGTCTCCGATTGGATTAAGGCCGGGCAAATCTGATATTATTTAAGAAGCATGTACATTAAAGCAACACCGATGATAATGTTCGTCGGGACTGGTAATTACTCGCTCGGCGGGCTGCCAACCGACCGCAAACATTAATCAGAAGCAACTTGTTGAAACGAACAAAACGGCCCCCGCTAACAAGCTTCGCATATACTTATTGGGGTGTTGTTTGTGGAAATAGTGAGTCCAGTTTCGGTGAATTATTCATGGAGACCAAATAGCCTTCGGCCGTTTTGCGATACTACCAGATATTCGATGCTAAATACTCGAGGATACTGTTTGGCGAGGGATTATTCCGAATTGTAGGGTTTTATTTAATAGACGCCTTACCTATTAAAATTGGTATCTAACTTGGGTAATGTTTACTTACTATTACTGGGTGTAGTGTAAAGTAAAATTAATATTTACCTTATATAAGGGTCTTATTATGATGGAGACACATTGTCATTAATTATAGATACCTATAATTTAATTATCTAAAATTACGATGACATACTTTTCATAATCACAAGTTTATCTTTGTTGTTTTGAAGCAACCAACGAAATAGAAACCCTGTTATTAATTGTAAAAGATATTCCAATTTCAGTGCATTCAAATTGCAACTTAATTATTAAATTACGAAGTTTTTCCTGCGATGTGTACACAATAACAAGTAAAAGATAATTTTCTGTTAGGAAACTTAATGAATCGTACTGTTTCTAGTTGAATTCAAACAATTAATTTCCAGGCACAAACTTTGCCGGTATCTCTGTATAACTACTGGAATAATAACGCAGAACAAATTAGTATCAGTTTCTACAGTGAACTTTCATCTTTGTTTTACCGATTTGCGGAAATACAGCTCGCATCCGGTCGGAGGAGGCGCGGCCCCCGGGCCAGGAAAACTATGAATATTCAAACTATTCATTAAAATCATTCGGCTTAATTCGAAACATAATTATTTTGCATAAATTAAAAGTGAACCTGACAACTTGTCGGGTTTCTTCTATTGGGAAGTTTGGAACTTCTTAATTGGATATTTCTGGTTCTTTAAAACGGGAAAAGATGCTCCAGGTTTATAAAACTTGAGGTAACATCTATTGTTATTGTAGAGCCCGGTTTTTTTTAATTACTCCTTTTACCCTATTCAATATTAACCTTTGAAACAGCATGAAGACGTACAAAAGTTTTGTTTTTGTACCAGAATAATTATTTTGTTATGGCCAGTTTCCATTGTTGAGAAATGTCAATGTTAAAAATATCGAGTAGCTAAAATTTCGAATAAATTTTCACCGGAGGTTCATTTTTCTACGTATTCTGCCCCGTTCTGCTTTAAATCCGGAAACTTCGCAGCAAGCCAGACCGGGGGAGGATAAGTCTAAGGAACGAACGTGACTTGTAACATGACACTCGAGCCTTTTGTTTTTGCAGGAAAGCAACTTCATATTTCAAATTATTTCCAGGCTCGCCAAGTGCTCGTTAGGACAAAGCAAAGGGAGAATCGGAAGAGGACGTTTTCAACAATAAATCTCTATTTTTATACGTTTTATTCGAAAACGATGGAGGCACGCCGAGATTAGTCGCGATTAGATGGCGCAATCGCAACGAGAACAGAAAATTAGTGCCTACGTACGAAAAAAAAAGAACAAATATTTTTGTGGAGATAAAAATCTGGAGTATAGGTTCTTTGGGATACACCGTGGGAATTCTCTTTCGAAAAATTTCCTGGATGAAATGAACTGGGAACTTCCGCTAAAATCGGATTCGCATATTGCGTCTTCGGGGAAATTGGAACAAAAAGAAGGGAATCGCGGAGAAAGTACGAATATAACCTAATTTAATAAAGAATATTATATGAATGGATGGTATTGCGTAATATAGAAGCCTAATTTTGCAACATCCTTGCTTTTAGGGTTTTATTAATTTTTAACAAGATTTTCGGTATACATAAACTCGCTGTAAACAGCAAAACAAGCAATATTAAAGCAGTTAAACCGAAATGGCGCAATTTTTAATGGAGTACGAAGGTAATTTATTAGTTATCGAGAACCGACACCAACAGAACATTAAACGGACGCTTTGAAAAACAATAGGGAAGCCGCCATAATTCACTTATAAACAGGAACACAAAGGGGTATCTCAATATTGGTTACATCGGTATTCAGTTCGATTAAATTTATGCTTTGTGCGTCGACTTTCATCGACACAGTTGTCTCTATTCGGCGGAACGCTGGGGTATTATTGCAAAAAGACCCCTGCGGCGAATTTCCTCTGAACGTTTACTAACATAATCAAATCCACCGTAAAACAAATAGAACGCGTCCGCAAATCTAAAATTATAAATTATCAAAGCCAATGATAAAACATTTTATCCATTTGATGCGGTCGACGAAATTTGCGCATTTCGCTTCGAATTTACATTTTATGAGTTTGTTTTCGATTTTTTCCGCAGGCTGGTTGTTTAATTTGTGTAATGCATGTTTACCCCGATTGTTTAATTAGTGGACGTGCGTAATTTCGACTGATTGTGTTGTAAATTGCAAATGACAACTGCTATTAATTTTAAATATTACTTTATCCTAAACCCACAGAAGCAGCTTTAGAGTTAACAAAATTATTGTAACAACGTAAGCGAACTGGCAGAAAAATGAATATATGTGAAAATCTAATTGTATACTTTATTTATATAAAAAGGTATAACATTTCTGTTTTCGATAGCGATGAAACCGGATATTATTACTACAATAAACGTGGAAAAATAATTGCATCCATATGCCCGCTGGAAATACGTTCCGCATGGCTCTCCTTATATTAATAAAATTCGGTCGTAAATTGTAGGGAAAAATAAGAAAATAATCGCGTAATTGATTACCGGCCTTCTATAGAGCTCTGACAAATAAATCACGACAAGCAACATTCCGAAACGTCGAAAGAACCGAATACATCATCGGAAACTTGTCGATTATTACGACCCAAGGGTCGTTAAGGAGCTGGATAAAAAACTGTTTTCATGCAGGAACAAACAACCAAGGACTCGATTATACTATGTATTTTCTCTTCCACAAAAAATATAGTTGCTCTTAAATTCTTCTAGCTCATACCCATAACTTTTATTGAATCCTTTTTGAAAGTTTGAAAGTATTTCTCCCAATGGAGAAGACCACGATGTGAGATACGCGGATTTCGGCAAAAGATACGATTAGAAATTATTTATTAGAGCTCAAAACCGTTTTCAGTTGCTCAAAATGTGTCATAATTAAAAAGATATAGCCCTTTGAAATTTAAAAATTTCGGGTTTTGACTCATACCTTATCAACCAATCATAAACCGCTCACGTTTTGTTGTATAGTAAATAGTATGAATTTTCGAACGCAGTAACAAAGAATACACAAACGAACAAAAATCAAACTGTCATTTGTCAGATTTTTCTGAAAATTGCACAAAACAAATTACACGAATTGCAGTTCGGCACAAAATACTTTACTGATAATATTGAAGTTGACAAGAATGTTGCCAAATAAATTTTTCAGGGCCATTATTTGTGTTTTTAACACGAAAATCGGTTACAATTTATACAGATGAAGATGTTATTTCTATATTAATATATCGAATTATCCATTAGGTAATGGAAGAAATGGATAAATCAGAAAATGTTTATTGCAATAAATATACAAAAAACGCACATTTTGCGGACTAAAGAAGAGTAATAGGAAACGTGGCAAACTTGCTAAATGTGACTTCTCTTTGAAACTCTCGCTTTGATTGGAGTAGAGTGTATGACGATTGTGTGACGTTTTTCAAACTTTAAAAATTAATTGCGGCCTTGTTTGGCCACAGAAAAAAATAAAAATTTCATTACGCTCATTCCTAAAACACACGGTTTTGAAAAAAAAAAAATTAAAAAAAAAGTCGTGGTGTTCTCCATTGTAAAACAATCAAACCATTTACTCAAAGCACCCTACAACCCCTTGCTTTTATCTGTCTACGTATTTCATCATTACTCTAGTTTCAATCATCATTACACATATTATTGCACTGTTCACGATTGTGTTGAGCGCAATTCCAACACTCGGTTAGGAACTTTTTGAGAACTTCTGTACGATTTATGAAGTCGTTTGTTGGATTTAATAGACTAGAAGTTTGTTAAACCCATTCGTCCGTCTCTACAACAATTTACTGTCTACTATATAGAGGTCGCTAAAAAGGTCGGGGTGAAATTGGCGTAATAGATTCGCAGCGAGAAACTATTAAAGGCGGTTCTCTCGAAATATGTGTAAAGTTTTTAATAGTTTCCATCGAAGTTCGATTGTGCAGTCAATAAACGTCAGTTCCACGCCATGGCACAATCGCAACGGGACTGTTGATATCCTTTGTTCGGTTTAACCGCTGACCAAATAAGCTATTAACAAGTTTGAATAACACACGCCAGAAAAATATTCGCAAAATAACGCACGCAAATCCTTGTCCCTTATCTGTAAAACGTTCGAACGAGCATTTATAGTGATTTTTTGCGAGGCCTCTCTCTTAAAAATGCATGCTGCGATTCCCGCCCAGTAAATGGGATGTTTTGTAAAGCAGGGAAACAGGGAAGTACGAATAAGTGCGGAGAATATTGAGCGGCTCATTCTGTGCCCACGACGAGCTAATGTAACACGCGAATGGTTAAAATAGCTGTAACAAAAAGAACGTGATGCATTTAGCAAAAAAACTGTCGTTCGATTGAAGAGGACAATAACGCCCCACTTGGAGCAACACCTCACAACCACTCAAGTGTGGCAGGAGTGGATTTTATTCACCCTGGAATTATTTACGTTAATTGGAAAATGGAGGTGTATCGTATTCGAATTTACATTGTAATTTATAACCGGTTAACGCTAAACAGTTGGAAGCAAACTGACTAATTATGATCTGTCGGTCTTCCCTTAACGACGCGAACGGTAAATGTGTTAATTAATCGACGGGAGAACGCTTATTCCGTTACGCCGACCCGGGGCGTAATAACATTGCATAAAATATAGAAACGGAAGCGCGACTTCAAAGCCATTTTGAATAAAGTTGTTACACCTGCAGCTGCGATAAAATCCTCGTTGTTTTTTGCGCGACATTTGCGCCGGAGTACACACTACAGCCGTAAGTCTTCATGACCTGAATAACTGATGCTATTAAAATAATCATAATAAAACACCGCCGGATATTACCTAGATACTTCCAATTGTAATCGCACTAAATTCATACCTCATGTGTGCACATTATTCTAGTAATTAATGACAACTTAATAACTACTTTTAAAAATTATATAAACTCTTAATGAGTGCACGCATTAAACTCCAAATAATTAGACTCCAAAGATCCCTTGTACAGTAATTGGAGAATGCAATCCAATTCGCCAATCTACTGGCTTAATCTATGCATAAAACTCCCGGTGGCGGTCGTTATTTAACAAGACAAATAAGACACGACCGCGGGTTCTTAATTTGAAAATAAATTCTGCCTGATGAGGCTTGCAAAAAGAATCATTTTAAATCTACTTGGAGGATCGCGAAGAGTAGCAGCTGGGACGCCGGCTCACTAAATGGAAAACCCGATATTTTTTGCATCAACGGCGGAATCGCAGAGTTCATGTTTGTATTGGAAAGAAACGGAACAGCGCAGGAATTGTTGGAGAAAGATTTATTGGAGGCTATTTGGTAAACAAATGTCATTACTAATATTTTATGAAGGGCCATCGTGAATTCGAAGGGATGATAAATTGATTTTTCCTGACTTCTGTGAAGTATCAATGTTATCTACAAATAATATTCACCGAAGCAAAGCGACTATTTTTCAAATGCGCAGATCATTTTCTCGTATAATTTATCAAATTTACATCCACGAATAAACTGGCAGTTATATAGATACTATTTTTTTATTTTCTTCTCTCATACTGTTTAATTCACCCTAAAATTGAATTATTTTACATACATTTTCTGCGTTATTTCCATTTTGTGAAATTATTTCATTGCGCATTTATCGAACTAAATTCCGTATTTTCGGTAATAAAAATTGGCCGCATTTTTCATCAAAATCAAATCAAATTTGCCATAACATTTATTTTGCATTTGCAGTCTATTTTTGTAATATTAGCGAAGTTAATTTCAATTATTACCTTTCATAGCTGGCCCGTTAACAATTGTTTCACTTTAAATAATTAACAGCGGGGTTTTAATGCATTGAGAATTTAAATGAAAGGAAAAATAATGAATAAAAGTTTTTATACATGTTGAGAATTTATATCAAGGTGTATTTAATAAGCGAGAAAGAGCGGGTGACGTTTTAATCAGAGATATCATAGAGCATTCCGAAAACCACCTTTCGATTTATTTTAGACAGGAGAATGGCTCCGAGCTGAAATTACGGCCAAAGTTGCGGAATTTAATTTGTTCGCGATGAATGTTATTTGTAGATTCATCGCTAACCCTTCTCGGCGCGCCACGTACTCGAGAGCTTTTGGCATTGTAGTAACAGCGGTATTGATAGTAAACGATAATAAGATAAAAACGCCGAGTTTACATTTATATATCTAATATTTAAATGGCTTTGGTGTACTCCGGTTGGCAATTAAAGCGCTCCCCAGCTACTTCGTTTATTAAAAAGTTTGTTCGGAAGTTTCGGTGTCTCCTGCGATTTAAATTTGATTCGCAGCGAAAAGGATCTTGATAAAAAGTTTGTAATTAATTTTAAAAAATCGGAAGAATAATGCCTGGAATTTTATTAAAATGGATGAGACTCCTCTGCACTTCCAGGTGTGTAGGGTAGTAGGGTAGATAAGCGAGTAAAGCCCTTCTATTTGCAAATTGGCCTTATTTTTCCATAAACCCACGCTCTTTAAACCTCCTCCACTATTTCTTCGCGCCACCTAGAGTATTTTTATTCCGACTGAGACCGTTACGCCTCGTTCGGTTTTTCTTCTCTTTGCTACGCGAGGCACATTTAATTAAACTTCCACTGTAACTTAGTTTTGGAAAGTTCTTTTCATTTTTACTTAACTAACTTCTACGCGGATTGCGCCGCGTCTAATTGGACTGTTCGGATATTATTCCGCCCAAATACGTTATTAGCTATTGGAAATATCGACGCGATTTTCGACTCCGGTATACTGTTAAACTTATTCATGATTTAGTAGGTATGCCATGCATATAAATCATATATAAAAGTCTAATGTATTCTTTATAGCCCGTGGCATTCGCTGGTTGTGTTCGTTGAAGAAAAAAGGAGGAGGATGGATGGCACAAAGGAACGTACGTTTACGCATTTTCAACCAATTTTCTCGTTGTTTCAGAAAATGAACAGCAGCGAGAAACAAATCCAGCTAACCAAATTGGATTTTTCAGCCTCGGGATCATATTCATGCGTCGTCTCTATGGACACGCCGATTTTCTCAAAGGACTCAGACAGCAAGGATCTCACTATTATAGGTAATTATGTTTTCAATGGAGAAGACCACGATGTGAGATATGCGGATTTCGGCAAAAGATACGATTAGAAATGATTTATTAGAGATCAAAATCGTTTTCAGTTGCTCAAAATGTGTTATAATTAAAAAGTTATAGCCCTTTGAAATTTAAAAATTTCGGGTTTTGACTCATACCTTATCAACCAATAACAAAACACTCACGTCTTGTTGTATAGTAAATAGTATGAATTTTCGAACGCAGTAACAAAGAATACACAAACGAACAAAAATGAAACTGTCATTTGTCAGATTTTTCTGAAAAATGCACAAAACAAATTACACGAATTGCAGTTCGGCACAAAACACTTTAATGATAATATTGACTTTGACAAGAATGTTGCCAAATAAATTTTTCAGGACCATTATTTGTGTTTTTAACACGAAAATCGGTTACAATTTATACAGATGAAGATGTTATTTCTATATTTATATATCGAATTATCCATTAGGTAATGGAAGAAATGGATAAATCAGAAAATGTTTATTGCAATAAATATACAAAAAACGCACATTTTGCGGAGTAAAGAAGAGTAATAGGAAACGTGGCAAACTTGCTAAATGTGACTTCTCTTTGAAACTCTCGCTTTGATTGGAGCAGAGTGTATGACGATTGTGTGACGTTTTCAAACTTTAAAAATTACTTGCGGCCTTATTTGGCCACAGAAAAAAATTAAAATTTCATTACGCGCCTTCTTAGAACAAACGGTTTTGAAAAAAAAAATTTAAAAAAAAGTCGTGGTCTTCTCCATTCTTCATCTCCACGTACGCAGACGATGCGATATTTCCCCCGAATTTCCGTCGAACTTCAAGCCTATAATATCCATCAAAACCTGTCAACGTGTAAAACCGATAAGGATTTACACGCTGCCGAAAACCGCACAATAAGAGCTAAATAAAACCAAAATTTAATAACCAGTCAAAGAAAGCTACAGCTCGCAAATAGAACGAGAGCAATAAAGAGACGCGTTCCCAGTACAAAGGAAATTCATACAGAGTCGGAGTTATCCAACATAAATCGAAAACTACACGAGTAAAACGCAAAAATAATCTACAAACAAACAATTTACTTGTTGTTTGTAGCAATTTATTACATGGGACTTATATTTGTGTATATCTTGGGGAGTTTTAGAGACGAATTTGAGGTAATTTTAAAAGATGAAAAATTATGAGTAACTCCGCCGCTGTTATCCTGAAGGATCGGCGGCACAAAAGAATTTCGAGTACGTCTCGAACAGGTGGAGGGTTTGATGCGATTTTATTGGAGAATTTTCCGTTACGCCGACCGTGAATTTTCGCCGGGAATCGTCTTCGATTTAATGAAGGGGCCGGGATTCGAAATGAACAGTAATGCCGGCATGGTCGCCTCTTTTACTTTGCAAACGATCATTTTCCATTATTATCGAGCGTTCGGTATCTTTGCAGAACCTCAAACGTACAACCCGGAGATAACTTTCAACAAGGCGATTTACGAAATAGGGGAAGTTCTCGAAGCCAACTGCACGACAGCTCCATCTCGTCCACCGCCCCACATTACTTGGCTGATTAACAACGAAAAAGTAAGTTTTTTGTTAATTAAATTACTGTTTATTTTATTTCCTCACTGATAATGTTTGATTTATGTCAAATTAACGTAACTTTTACATAAGTTAGCGCGACAAGGTTGCGTTGATATAAAAATTGAAATAATTAACGTGCTTGCGGTAAAATAGAAACACGGCAAAAACAAGGTATATCTTTCATCTGAAATTGTTGTTTTATAAAAAGTGGTAAAAATAATAGCGTTGTTTTTTTGCGTTAAATATACCTTTCTTAATTTTTTTGCTTGATTCATTGCATGTTCAACAGATGTCGTTTCATAAATAATGTTCGTTATTCGTGTCAACAGCTCCTGAAAAACATAAAGATAAGAATTCCAGATTAGTTTCTGGAATGGAACTCGACAAGTCGTTAGAGATGGGCTAGTTAGAGACCACTGTTACTACATCATTCCTAAACCTTTCATTCAATCTTAATTAAAATAATGAATTATTAACATTTTCATTTCAGCACTTACCAAGGCCTACTGCCATTTCAAAAGGGAAATCGGTTCAGCAAATAATGAAGTATATTGGGCTAAATGGAACAACAAAACACATTAGGAAAAACATTGCTATAAATCTGGAGCGTTAACTGCAGTATTAGAAATTTAATTAAATTCTAACGTCCCTTTTGGCGGATTATTAGCCATTTCTCGGGAAAAACGGGCTGGCTCTAAAAATAAACCCGCAAGTGATAACGTTTACAACGTAAACATCTTATTTTCTATTGTAAGGACTCTGTTGCCCCGAACTAGATCGACAACAATGGCATCCTGTCGACACTGTGAATGCCTATCAGCTCCGAATGGCTCTAAAGATGGCCGGCGTACAGGCCGTAAAGTGAATCGAAGAGAAATTTTTATTTTATCTTCATCTTAAACTACAGCTTTACTAGTCCCTCCCGAGGAAATTGTTTTTTTCACTCGCTTTTTTCTACTTATTTGTCGAGGCAACATTTGGCGCAACATGCGACTTGTTGCCCGGTGGAATACCACCTTTATTTTCGCTCCGGATTCTCATGAATTTTCCATGTCTTGGCGTATTAAAGTTCACAGTTCGATGCTTTTCGGATATATATTTTCACATTTTCACGCATATCTTTTTTTTAGGGTGCGTTGTTTCGTTTCTCGCAAACATGCGCTATTATTACATCGGGCTCTTGCTTGCATGTAGCCGCCTGAGTAGAGATGGGAGCCGCTAAAATTGTTTTCTTCGAAATGGTATTAATAAAATATTTCTCTATCAAGTTTAGTGAAGCTGCCAGTTTATTTAGAGCGTTTAAATCGTCGCGGAAATTTTTAGAGGAGTTTTCAATGGCGTTTTGATATTTAACAGGAAAAGTTTTTAAATAGTTTAAATTGCTTTATTATTTTTTGCTCTATTATTTTCGATGAAAGTTTCAGTTGATGTTCATAACGAGCCGGAAAACTTTAGAAGCAGATTTTATAAGTTTTGTAGCGAATTCAATAACATCTCTTCGAGTATATGTACACAGCTATTTCTACGACCCTTAAGCATACAAAAAAACTTATAATAAGAAATTACTATTCTCTATAGGAGCTACCAAATAACTCAATTTCCTTGTATTTAAAGCAATGATCGCGGAGCCATCTGAATCATAATCTCGCGAGAAATTCTTCGCGAACAGGAGCTTCATTTCTCCGGCTAAATTCCTCAGCAAACATTGTTAGTATAATTATTTCCGAGCGTCTCTTTGATTTTCTTTCCTCGAGGTCTCGAGCATTCAAATGACGGCAAAGAGGCTTTGCGTGTAGAATCGTAGCAGAAATGCGAAACTGGCATCAAAGTCTCTCTTTATGCGGAGTCGAGTGAGTAATCGCTTGAAATTAACTTTCAGCCTAATGGAAGGTGGTGTCCAGCGAAATTTCTATTGTAGAAAATACTATATCAAATTTGCACGAGATTGTTTCGTATTAATTTTCGAAATTTGGACTTATTAATTAAATATTCTGTATTTTGCATGTTTTAATTAATTAGTTGCAGAAGTTTGGATTGGAACGATTTGGAAACGATCGTTTTATTTCCTTTCAGAACTCGGTTTGAATCGAGGGGATGTAATAAATGCTGTAGGAAACGAAACAAAACGAATAAAGCCCCCAGAATTTGGAAATAAAGAAATTACCGGGGAAAATTAGAAATATCAAAGAAAAATTGCGAAAGGCTCAAACATTTAAATTAACTGTCCGACACAGATCCGGATTGAGTGTTAAATTTTCCGGTAAATTTGGAAATGGGAACGCTTGTGTATATTTGAATTTCTATACTACCAAAATTTATTATACCCAACTCCGTCCAGCTGCAATAAGTTTCACTAATTTATCGATGTAATCTACAAAGAAACAACCGCTTTATTATCTCTTCCCGTATATATTTTTTTCAATGATACGTAATAATCCTTGTAATAAATTACAAAGGCGATAACTCACCGCGACATGTCGCCCTCTAACGTGGTGTACCCGGCGTTAATAAGTAAGTGGATAATAAATAAGGCCGGCGCTGTTCGCGTTTTCGTGTCACGACAAAACCGAATGAATTTTCTTTTAATAATACCCTCTTAAATTTCGTTTCCCCTCCGCAAATTAGCGCCAAAGGCCGCCGGAGCCGAGCATCCCCGGGATCCTCTGACCAACATCGCGAGACCGGATCAGGATGGGAGAACATTTATTTTTATTTCGTTCACGGACATTAATTTACTTTTTCTCTTGAGCCAGTCGGGAGCCAGCAATCATGGCGAGGGGATCAATTAGAGTCACTTTTCTCAGCCTTGTGGGAAAACGGATGAATAATACGGATTTGCCGGGTTTTCTTCTTTTGTTAAGGGTAAAAGAGGCAGGTGCTATTTTCGGAAAAGAACAATAGCCTCCTTTGGATATACGAGCATCCTTTTACAATTCGAATCCTTTAAAATGGGCATTAGAATCCTAACAAACAAAAACGAGATGCTTTTTTTACGTAAATAGCTAGGTTTATTGGATATTTGAAGTCTCATAAGATTGTAGTTTTGTATTAAAAAGAAGTCGATGATATTGGAAAGCGATAGAGCGTATAATAGACATGGATTTTCCTGAAAGAAAATCTCCTTAACTATTTACAAACGACGTCTATCTGATATTGGAGAAGCGAGAGCTTCAATTATTGATGCCTGCTTCTCAAAGGCCCTCAAATATAAGAAATCAAATCTATTCGTTTCAATATTGAAGAGAGTACAGGCAAGATACGAGTACTCATCATTAACCTACAGAATAACGAGCTACTCTGGGCTCAAACTGGACAAGCTAAAAATATACGTAAAGTTTTGGTAACATTTTTATTTATACACGCCCAACACTATTTAGCTTTATTAATATAATCAGATCGAGCCTGATTACGGCGAAAGGAAAGAAGGCAATTATATTTCTAAATATACCCTCGCATGTCGCTCGGAAATAACTTGAATCAACATGGCATATCAAACAGATTAAGGTCGAAAAAGAAGCGAATGAAAAATGTTAATTGTTTCGAGAATTATATGCCGGCCGTTCCGAAACGACTAATGCAATTAATTGCCCGAAAGATATGGCAAATGTCGCTTCGATATCGAACGCTCGTCGAGATCAGTGAATGGTGGCGCCTCGATCGAATGCAAATTGCTCCCCAGCGAATCTCGAGCGCTCCAAAATGCTGTTCGACCGGTAAGAATTTTTAATTAAACGCATTTGCTATTTACCGGCAAATCACACACGATGTGAATGTTGCTTTGAAAGGTGTGTTTCGGGTTATACAGTTAAGAAAATACCGGGGTTTGTGGAATAGGGCTGACGAAGGCTAACAAGCCTAAGGCAGGGTTCCGTCTTGTTCGTGCTTCCATGAGACACACTCGTTTCGCGTACGTGACTATAATTTCATCCGGAGACATTATTTCCTATTGTGGAATAGTTCGCAGCGTGTTTGCATAATACGCTAACTTTTAGTGCCTTGCTATGAACTGCCGGACTTAGCGGAGCGCGAATTTTCAACGTAGACATCAAAAACCCGAATCACGTATGAATATTCATGCTTGCACTACCCCGTGTATCCACCAGTCTTTAAAATATATCGGCGATATGTTCCGTTGCACAATAAATCAGACAATGAGTACCGAATGAAAAAAGCGTTGCGAGGCTCGACAAAGCAATTGAAAGCAAAGCGCAAAGGCAGAAAAATCGCAAATGGTTCGTAGAGGGACCGTTTCTATAGCTGGCTGATGAACGGATTATGAAAGAGAAATCATGCAACAGCGATTAATTCGATTTGAATCCCGGGAATGACGGAACGAAGTTAAAAGGAAAAGTTGCCCTCCTCTCGACCGCCCCAGCGCCAAACGAACGTTTCTGCTAATTCGGTTATTAGAAACAGTCGGCTGTTAAGAGGAAACGGCTCTTTTCCAGCGAAGGAAAATTATTATAATCGCGCCGAATGTTGAAGCCAATTTCCGCCGAATTTTAATTTATTCGTATCTCGCCGATACTGTTTTATTAAACCTTTCCCGATAATCGCGAAATTGCCATCGGTAATTGCAGTACAAAAGAGCCGCATTTTTAATTCCTATCGGTATCAAGCACTTTGAGTTCGGCTTTGGTCCGTCCCTAATGCGATTGCCCGTATAACTGAATTTTAATTGGGTTAGAACAATTCGGTTGCAACGCGTCCGCGGTTAAGCGCATTGATTTATTTGGCTATATAAACTTTACCAATAATTTAATGATACACGGATTTCGAAAGTTACATTTCACCATGAGGCGGTTGTGTAAATAATTCCACTTTATTGCTCTGTGAAATTTTAGATGGAGAAGACCACGATGTTAGATACGCGGATTTCGGCAAAATATATGATTAGAAATGATTTATTAGAGCACAAAACCGTTTTCAGTTGCTCAAAATGTGTTATAATTAAAAAGATATAGCTCTTCGAAATTTAAAAATTTCGGGTTTTGACTCATACCTTATCAACCAATCATGAACCACTCACGTCTTGTTGTGTAGTAAATAGTATGAATTTTCGAACGCAGTAACAAAGAATACACAAACGAACAAAAATCAAACTGTCATTTCTCAGATTTTTCTGAAAAATGCACAAAACAAATTACACGAATTGCAGTTCGGCACAAAACACTTTACTGATAATATTGAAGTTGACAAGAATGTTGCCAAATAAATTTTTCAGGACCATTATTTGTGTTTTTAACACGAAAATCGGTTACAATTTATACAGATGAAGATGTTATTTCTATATTAATATATGGAATTATCCATTAGGTAATGGAAGAAATGGATAAATCAGAAAATGTTTATTGCAATAAATATACAAAAAACGCACATTTTGCGGAGTAAAGAAGAGTAATAGGAAACGTGGCAAACTTGCTAAATGTGACTTCTCTTTGAAACTCTCGCTTTGATTGGAGCAGAGTGTATGACGATTGTGTGACGTTTTTCAAACTTTAAAAATTAATTGCGACCTTATTTGGCCACAGAAAAAAATAAAAATTTCATTACGCCCCTTCTTAGAACACACTGTTTTGAAAAAAAAAATTTTAAAAAAAGTCGTGGTCTTCTCCGTTGGCTCTCATGTTTAACTTCCAGTTAATGTTAACAACTAGCACTGCACGTAGAAGAATTTAGAAGTATTCTACTTATTACTGTCTACTTTATACTAACTGTTCTCTTATTCATCGACTTGGCAGTAAACTTTTAACGATTTTATTCAAAATTCTCGTCGTAAGACAGAAAGCCCGTCCGGCCTTTTATTAATTCTAACTTTCCTCGTTATCGCCATTTCTTTTTGACGTCACGTTTTCGGAACAGCGACAAATTCGAGCCATTTCCTTTTTAAGTTGGTTAAGTCAATTAATTATGGCCAACAAAGGGCCTTGAACGGTAGGAACAGGTGTTTTGAGGTACGTAATTGATAAACAGCGGTCGATTTCCCTTAAAAATGCGGACCATTAATAACAGTCCCAGTTAATTTTTCGCTTTCGTGCATTAAGAGGAAGCGGCCGAATTTGGAATTCACCCATCCAGCTGGCATTAATGTTGAATGATTGGAATTAATCGCCGTGTATTTGGATATAGCTAATCGACACTCTACCCTTTGTGTCCGGATTTCTGTTTCGTTTCTAGTTACGTCGATCAACGTTTGGGGAAAGCTAATCCTCTCTTAGAAACGGGCGTGATCGTGAAATAATACCGTGGATTTGCACACAAGGAATTCCGAGTCAGTGACGGATTAGTTTCGGGGTTAAGAAAAGGGACTGTTAGCGACAAACTAATTAAAAGCACTCTTGTATGTTTTTATTCTTGTACATATATGCGTTTCTAGCTAACAATATCGCGTTGATGCGTTGGTTTATTCAGCCGTGTGTAGGTAAGATTGGAGAAAATTGTATAGAATTAATACAGTCGAAATCCCTTTCTGCTGACAAACACCCGTCGGCTTCGTATCAATTTAAACTAACGCCATTTCGCTACATTAACGAATAGACACATTTACATCGCTTTCGGTAATGAATGAATTGAGGCGCTATTGTACGATTGTCTTAAACTTCAACAACTAAGTGCAAAGTTAGTTTTCGCCTTTAATAATAATAGAATCGCAAGTACTTGCAACGTTCGTTCGCCTGTTGAAATGTCGCGTTCGAATTTACATTTTACGAATCTCCGAATCGAGTTACCTCATTCGATTACTCTCGCACCACCAAGACGATAAGAATTTCTGGCGATACAAAACTTTATTTACTTTCGGTATCTTCTGAGCTTCTTGCGCGTTTTCGTCGTTTTAATTGGAGTGTTTGGATTACAGGTTCCTGACAAGTTAACCAAATCCTTCTCGAACGGGATGATCCACGGTCACGGCTACTTCGAACAAAAAACTTTCGCCATCAAGCAGCTATCCGTGGAAGTTTCCGAGCTCCACGTCGGCGATGACGGGCAGCTGACGCTGACTTGTATCTCCACTATTCCTGGATACATCAGCAGTTTGGATAATTACGCGGACCTTAGAACAGCGACGTCTCGAAGTAAGTGTTTACCTACATCACCGGTCCTGCAGGAATGCCTATACAGACCCTTCAAAAGCTTTAAATATTTCGGGTAAATTTCGTTATCGAACTATGCAGATATAATGAAAGTTTCATCCGGTTGCCACGCATAGTTTCGATGCCGCTTAACTTCGAAAATATCTCCGAAAAAAAGTGCCTTTAAAGTTTCGGAAATTTAAGGGGATTCTCGCGGATCGGAAGCGCTGCTCTCGGATAACACTCCGCGCCTCGGAACTCGTTCGGTTTTATCTTATTAGAAGTTTCGAAGTTCGAGCTTTATCTCCCCTTTATCCCGTAAGAGGCTCCTCATCAAATTTCTATAATTCGAAATCTCGACGAGTCCCTAAGGTTAATTGCCTCGGTAATAAGTTATTTTTAAATTTCATCTCGCTGCTAACGGGGCCGCTCTGTTTTATTCCATTTCTTTTATCGTCCTCGCCGTTCTCAGGTAATTGCAAAGTTTCTGTTCGTGTCTCTGATTTTACTTGAATCGGGACTATTTTTTTGGGAGATTATAAGATAAACTTAATCATACAATTATTCCTTTTTTAGTCGATATTCAACTGACGGAGGGTCCCGTAGGAGAAGCCATATCCAACGTCACCCCTAACGCGACATCGTGGAGAACATGTTTGAACTTTTCCCTGGTATCCATATCGTTGCTGGCGACTTGTCTCATGTGAAACGACTTGGCGGGGACTTGTTTGTAAGAATTTCAAATCAAGGGCTGCTTTGTAGGGAGCGCCCGTCGATATTAATTTGAAACGTTAGTAGCGACAAGTTGCGGATATGTAATTATTAGGTAATTAAAACGTACGTACTCTTGAACCGTCGCTGTGGCGTTTAATTGTCATGCGCTTTGACGTGTTTTATTGTAAAAAATACGTTGGATTAGATAATTCGCGCGATAAAAAGTATAATTGTAATGGTTTTCTATTTTCTATAAAAGAAGGATATTTTTTACTTAGACTATGCTGCTGTGTTATCAGTTGACTAAATCTTGTTGTACGGAAACATGTTAGGTGTTCATTTAAACTAGGAAACATTTTCTATTTTTCCCACTTTATTATTATTGAATTTGAAGTTTCCGTCCAACGGGATACTAGCCACTGCAATATTTAAATCTACTGGTATAAGTAGTTAAAAATTGTATTTTGTTCATCTCTGTATTTTTCTGATTATATTTTACGAAATGCTCAACAACATAAATAAATTTTTGTTACCAGCAGATTTGAATCAAATAAATGAAATAAAATATGGAAATAACTATATTTTGCTATATGATAGTTAAGAAATTTAATTTCGAATTTTAGAGCTTTTACAGCCTTTTCAAATGAAACTATTCGATGATGAAACAGATGAGATTTTTGATATTTTTTTCAGCTATTGCAATGTTTTATACGTATAGGCAATTTTGTTTAATGTGATATTATTTTTTAACGATTAATATAGATGTCAAAAATCCCACGAGACAATTTGCTATAGGATACTTAAATCGATATATTTGTAACGCATAAGTTACAAAAACGCTTGTAGCAGGGTAATTTCCTGTATTAATTTTATTAGATATAATCTACGTAGCATAAAACGTACATATAAGGAGAAACAAAAATTCATTACAAATAGATTATACATTGACTTTACCAATATTTATTTTCATATTGAGTTACTTCATAAATTTTCTTCCCCAGGAAATTAGTTTATCATATAATTTTGATTTTTCGTTGGTAAATAATAATCGTTTGGTATTTTTGTATTCTCCTGATATTACAAATATCTACCTATACGTTATTGGACTTTTTTTACTGAATGGATTTAAAATTATTAAACTACCTATATTGTACATAATGATAAATGTGAACTTATGAAAATGTTCGATGGTGCACACTTTTATAAATTTCTTTTCACGAATTTCTTATAAGTTCAATTTTAACTATTTACAGATAATTTAAGGAAAATTCACCTTTGTTCGATTTACATTATTTCTGCAGAGTCAGGACTAATTTTTGTATGTTATAAAGCGATTACACTTAATTTTAACCGTAAAATAATAATTTTGTTATACGTATTTTTTTGCAAACTTTGCAATAAATTTAATACACTCATGATCTTATTGTTGCTGTTAAAATGTATTCTGAAATATATATAAAGAGTATATATCTATATGTTAGCATCATAAGATATTTGGTGTTTCCTTTGGTGTTTTTCGAAAAAAAAAATAATATAATTTATGTATTATTTTATATAGATTTGTTAAGAATAAAGAGGTCAATATTTCCAAACTAGACAGGTTAAATATGCAATCACGTATTGTACGAAAACAATCATTTTCTCTAAACACTTTGAGTACACAGATCGTTTCTTTCGATCTAGTTTAATGCTGGAAGCGATATAAATATAAATTTATACACTTTTATTGACTAATTTGAGATATTTTACAAGGATTCGAATTTCTGGAATGGCGAAGGTATTCCAAAATCAGCGTGAATGTGGATCGGTGCAATAATGAAATTATTAAACATATCATTAGGAGCAATAATGCCTTTAATCTGCTATACTGAAAATTTTAAACTATATGTAGTCAATTAAAGTCGACAAAAGCACTTACATATTTCAAAAGAAAGATCTGTGAACTGTGTATTTTTTATTTTCGACGATTTAACATATCTTTAGGAGAGTAAGGAACATTTTAGAGAAGGAAAATATGGGTGATTTTTATGTATAATTTTGTTACCGTAATTTTTAGTTAAAAAAGGGTATTGCATGAAAATCTAACAAGACTATTGTAAATATAATTTAATCTTATGAAATTTATGATTTACTGTTAAGGTGAAATATTTCATTCAATACCAGCAAATTAAAAAAGTGGGTAATTTAATTCGATTTGTAAAAACTATAGCCAATTTTAAAACGTCAAGATGATTAGAGGAGAAACAATTATTTTTGACATCGAATTTTTAAAATACACTCTTTTTACGATGAATGTATGTGAACAACGAATGGTGAGATGCAAATGGACTAGTATGTGAGTGTAAAAAACGAAGATTATTTGAAACCTAGACTTAATTTTATTAAAATACGTGGCGAAAATGATAGTGGATAATTATTACCAAAATTTTCAAGTGAAATTAATTCATTACGTTGGCTAAAAGTTTATACAAATTGATGTGTTTACCCAATTTTTTATAATTTCAATTAATCACTGCTGTACACGTATACTTATTTCTGCGTTACCTATATTAGAATATTTCGCAATAGACTCGATAATATTCTGCGCGTGGTTTTATGTGCGTGGATATGACTTCATAAATTTGTTTGATAACTCTTGTTAATCATTCCGTTTACAAAATATTCTAATATTCCTATTATGAGTTAAGTTTAAGTTGAATATTTTGAATAGTGACCAACTAAAACATGTTCATTTAGGTAATACTTATATTAGTTAGTTTAACGAGATAGCTTTATCTGCTGTTAATAGAACAGTGTGCGGCTAAAACGGCCAAAAATGTCTTCCTCAACAAAGCTATTGTCTATTGTAATTTTAAGGGAGCAAAATTGTCGTTTCGAGCTAGAAAAATCTTATTTAAAATTCAAAAATTACGAATGTACGTTTCTCTTTCAATTCTACTGTAAGAATATTAGATGCAAATCGTCTTCCTCTTATTATTTTTTTTATTTGCTGATTTTACCAAGTAAAAATTCTCAACATTCCTATCTGTATTACCTACCTAAAGTATTATTTTAGATTAAAATTAGTCGTTTTTACCTTTAATTATCTCTTTTATTCTACTAAAATACGAGCTCGAATAACTGACAATAAATTGCTTTAAAACAACTGATAATTTTAGGGAAATATTTTTCAGATTCTAATGAATTTACAAAATTAGGCGAATCTGTTGAATATTTAAAGAGAAAAATAAGAGGGTTTGTGAATATTTACGTGAAGTATATGTTATAACTTATGTGTTTTACGAGAGAAATAAAATTATGTATTTAACTAAACTATTAGTGTTTCATTGCTTTAATCATCTCGATTCAATAATAAATTTATTTTTGAACAGTTAGTAGATAGAAATGTAGGATTTTTGCCCCTGCATTTTTGACCCTGCATTACCTACTGTATTAGATATACCTAATATAAATCTATTCCATGTGCAATTCTTATCAAAAAATAATACACTAAATTATTGAGGGTATTGTACTAACCCTCACTCCACATTCTGTACTCCGTTTTTCTTCTCTCCATCAGTTTTTCTTTCTGCTTTCTTCAAAGCTTCCATTAGTAAATCAGACGAAATGTCGGATCTATTTCCACCAATTCGGATAACTGGGGTAACGGGTATTGATCGCAGGATATTCTGAAATTCAAATAGGGATCTTCTTGTACGAAATGGTCGGTTGAATTCGATCTAAATTGTCCGTATTGGCGCAAAGGAGTCCAGCTAGCGTTATTTTTTTGATTTCTTTGAGCTGCTCAGTGGTTAGAGAACTCGGCAGTAAATCGTTTTCGTACCAAAACTTGTCGGTTTCTTTAAGAAGTTGGAACTGGTGTTTCAGTAGGCAGTTGAAAGTTGCTCCCACCACAGTACCTTGAAGATAATTACAAAATTGTTAGATAAAATTGTTGTAAGAGAAGTTCATGGGAATTACCTGGAATAGGTTTCTCTAACAAACCGCCTACTAGTAGGTCGACATCTTCGGGGCTCCGGTACATGTACATCAGAGCTTTGATGTATTCGTCTTTGATGCCGGAGTTTGTTAGGTTTTCAAAGGTATAAGAGGTTTTTTACTGGCGGAATTCGTGCAATATTTTAGGCAATTTGTGTCCAATGGTATTTCTTGGTCTCTTCCCATGTGGATAAACAAGGAAGCTGTATCCCATTCAGCTCTAATTGGAACCATTATATGAACACTCTCATATACCTATGTATTGAACGTACATATATGAACATATATGTATTATTATATGGCATCATGATATGAACTTATATGGTATATTAGCTGGTTTGACGCAAATACAGTTCCGATACGAATCTTCTTATCGCGGAACATCGCAAGACATATTTCCCTCCCGAATTAGATATTTCGGGTATTTTCCCAAAACCGCAACGGTTCACATTTTTAAGCTCGTCCCCGAGACTCGCAGGAATACTTTTCCTTGAAGTTTTCTATGAACCATATCTTTGACAGAATGGCAAGAGACAGCATTGCTAAAGCGATTTTTGCGATTGTTTGCATTACATTGTTTGTACCAAATGCGGTAAGTAATATTAAATACACAATAATGCCTATCTAGAATCGATAATCGTATATTTAATTACAGCAAATGTCGTGTTCAATGATATTTATTTTTAACCTTTTATTAGTTTCATGGTGCTCATAACATCCATTATTAATAACGAGAGATTTTGAATATTGCAGTACTCGATGCCTTCGACTACTTTTAACCAGACGACTCCAAATCCAATTCACGAGTACCAGAAATGCCCGCATCAAATATGTTCCGACAGTAGTGATTACCCGGAAAAAGAAATTTTGCACATAATGAAAAACGCTAAAAACATGCAAGGACTTTTCGGAGTTGTTTTAAATTCCACCTATGATACCACAGCGATTGCTAGCAGGTAAGGATTCAAATTTCATTTAATGCTTGATTCGTATCCGGCACTCATGACTGGCACGATTCCCAGATTTTTCACCATTAGATTATTTTCATGAAAACAACTTGATGTTTAGAGCCTACTGTTTTTTAAACACTTTATTTATATTTATATTTATTTGAAATGGAAGTTGCAATTTGAAATAGTTCAATTGAGAGAAATAAACTGTAAAAGCTGACAGCAAGTAAATCAAATTTTCAAATGCATATTTACAATTTTCAGATCGAACTTTTTCCAAGGGAAAGATCGGAAACTTTGCGTTGCGGACTTGCCCGAAACGCACACGCCTCGCGTCATGCAAAACGTCGATGCCGTGTGGAAATTTGTGGTGAATGTGGAAGGTTATAATCAAAGATTTGTAGCTGAAATGTGCAGGTAACTTTTTTTATGAAGTATTAACATTATTTCAAAAAGAAGCACGTTGAACACAAAACATATTTTTTTAGAGATTTATTTCACAAACATTCATTTTGTTGTAAAATTTCTCGTGTGTTTTACATAAAAACCTAATTTGTAACAAAAACAAACAATTAAAATGTAATTTATAAATGTAATTTTAAAATGTTTTTTAATTACAGAGGCCATTCACCTTCAAGAAAATCTAAGTGAGTTAATTATCACTAGTTAAAAACTTTATTTTCTATTTATCAATTTTTTAAATTTTAGTACTTGCTCTGATTTTGGAGGGATATGCCAGCAAAGCTACCATGAGGCCTACCTGGTTACATACGAAAACGGAATCATCGATTACGATAAGTTTAATATACCAACTACTTGTAATTGCGTCTGTAGGTAATTTATACTTTAGATAATTTATAGGTAAATTTATATGGTAATTTATTAATTAATTAATTAATTTATATAATTTATTTGTAAGGAGCCTTAAAATTTTTGAGGAAACCTATCTCAATATACTATCCAATAGGAAAATAATTTCACGATTAATTATTAATTAAAATTAGTATAGTTTTTACATTTAATTATCTCTTTTTATTCTACTAAAATACGCGCTCGAATAACTGACTGTAAATTGCTTTAAAACAACTTAATATAAAATACGAGGGTGTGTGAATATTTACGTGAAGTATATGTTATAACTTATGTGTTTTACGAGAGAAATAAAATTGTATATTTAACTAAACTATTAGTGTTTCATTGCCCCTAAATTTGATCATCCTGATTTAATAATAAACGTATTTTTGCATAGTTAGTAGATAGAAAAGTAACCCGTGTCATGTTAGCAGCCAACTAACTAGCAGCTTTTCGGGCGCATGGTAAACAACTAGTGCTGTGACAATTTAATCCGTTTTCTATTTAAGGGTCCAAAATATCATCTCTATTATAAATATTGTAATAAATAGTAAATATAATAATTTTAATAATTTTAAATTCATGTCCGGCTTCAAAAAATAGAAACTAGTATGTATGTATCCGATTTTAAATATCAAAACGGCGTTAGATAGATAATTAAAATACAAAAACATTTTTCAAATACCAAATTCATAGCTGCCTTCAAATAAACCCTCTACGAGGGCGAAAACTAAAAAATTTTCAAAATAGAAAAGCTGCTGGGCTCTCAAGTTTATCCGATTTTAAATATCAAAACGGCGTTAGATAGGTAATTAAAATACAAAAACATTTTTCAAATACCAAATTCATAGCTGCCTTCAAATAAACCCTCTACGAGGGCGAAAACTAAAATATTCATTCAAAACCATCTTTTTTATTTTTTATTTTATTGTATGCAAATTAAAATATTTACATTAGTCTCTTGGAATAAATAGGATAGCATCTTCCCAACTACTTTCCAATTTTTTTTGTCTCGTCCGCAACATATTTTGGGAAGAGCTATCTTATTTACCCCAAGACATATTAACAATTTTTTCAATTCAACGAGTGATTTGAAAATGCTCCGGTATGTTGGTTTTTTAAAAATTTTACTTTTGGTTACAATGTAGAATAGTTTCCTGCCGCCACGTTCTCGAAAATAAATGGATCCGGGTCTGTACTCCCTAATGTCCTTAACGTGTACGGATCCATATTTCTCCTATAATAAATTGTACATACTCGAATTAAAGACATATTCAAACTGTATTATTTTTATACTTACTTGAACTTGTTTTACTTTACTAATGCGTAGAAGCCGCAAACTAATAAAACTAATCTTTTTCCGCTTTATTTACTAACAGATGGATTAGGCCTATCGGGGAAACCACTATAATAAAAAACGCACTTAGTACCTCACCTCTTGGGTAGTGTGGAAGGGGGTGCATATATTAACATATTTTTATTAATTATAACGGGTGGCAGCTAACGTATGTAAGATCATTTATATGATTACAAATCAGAAACTTTGCAGCTATGAATTTGGTATTTGAAAAAAGTTTTTGTATTTTAATTGCCTATCTAACGCCGTTTTGTTATATAAAATCGGATAAACTTGAGAGCCCAGCAGCTTTTCTATTTTGAAATTTTTTTAGTTTTCGCCCTCGTAGAGGGTTTATTTGAAGGCAGCTATGAATTTGGTATTTGAAAAATGTTTTTGTATTTTAATTACCTATCTAACGCCGTTTTGATATTTAAAATCGGATAAACTTGAGAGCCCAGCAGCTTTTCTATTTTGAAAATTTTTTAGTTTTCGCCCTCGTAGAGGGTTTATTTGAAGGCAGCTATGAATTTGGTATTTGAAAAATGTTTTTGTATTTTAATTACCTATCTAACGCCGTTTTGATATTTAAAATCGGATAAACTTGAGAGCCCAGCAGCTTTTCTATTTTGAAAATTTTTTAGTTTTCGCCCTCGTAGAGGGTTTATTTGAAGGCAGCTATGAATTTGGTGTTTGAAAAATGTTTTTGTATTTTAATTATCTATCTAACGCCGTTTTGATATTTAAAATCGGATACATACATACTAGTTTCTATTTTTTGAAGCCGGACATGAATTTAAAATTATTAAAATTATTATATTTACTATTTATTACAATATTTATAATAGAGATGATATTTTGGAGCCTTAAATAGAAAACGGATTAAATTGTCACAGCACTAGTTGTTTACCATGCGCCCGAAAAGCTGCTAGTTAGTTGGCTGCTAACATGACACGGGTAGAAAAGTAGGATTTCTGCAATGAGTTGAAACACAAGTCTAATATTGTTTATTACACATTAATTGATAACTTCCACTACCTACTATTAAAATATACATCTACTCCATGTGTAATTCTTATCAAAAAATAATATCTACACAAAATTATTGAGGGTAATTTACCTACCTTAATATTATACGAGTAGAAGGGTATACGTATACCTAATTTATGTTCTTAATAACCATTTTAATACGAAGAAATTAATTATACTTACTAAATTTTATTGTACTTTTTACCACTCATAAAATTAAAATTACATTTCATATTTCACGATCAGCTGGGTTAATTCCACAAATTTCTGTAAAATACATAAATATAATCTTCAAAAAATTTTCTAAATCTACTTTAATGCGACTCATTTTCACGACTTTTTAAACGACTTCTATTTAAACATCCGATATAATAAATATTAAGTACGTTTTTTATTAACATTAATCACATTTACAACTTAGAATATATACAATATTTTTACACATATTACACATATAAAAAGAACCACATCCGCAATAATTAAAGAAACGCTGGCACGAAAATATAAATATTCTCCTTTATACGTAATGAATGATTAATTAACAGAGTCCAACTATACAGGGTGTTTGTAGTAACCGAGGCGTCTAATGAGCTTATAACATTAAATTTGTAGAACAACAACCTCAGTTACCGGAGGAAAAGTACCCTGTTCTCCGTTCACACAACGCGAAAATAATTCGAACGAAAACTTATTTGACTATGAAAGGGGTGAGATCGGGGAATTTAAAGTCTCCAGTACTGTCGAATCCTTGACTTCGAAATTGAGGCCGCAGCCCTCTGCTGCTCTGTAGAGGTGGAGGATTGAGATTTTGAGGCAGTGTGTTCGATCCTGTTTCTCTAAGAAGAAAACCGCATTGAGCAGTACAAACTTCGTCTCTCAATATAGCCTCTTTAGACCACTCTCTCATTAACTGTCTGCAATCGGTTATTTTCAATGAAGCGCAATTACCCTAGAAATTCAACAAATAAAGTAAACCTGCTTGGATTATTTGTACAAGTTCCTACCCCTTCAGTAGTGCATATGCAGCTGGTGCAAGGGCTGGGGAATGCTGATTGCCCCACAGCTACTTGCTTATCACCGATTATGCAACCCTGCCCTCTTGTAGTTTCTTTCCAAGCGTTCATATTGATGGTTGGCAGCGAGTTACAAGTTACTCTCGGATTCAAGAAATTAGACGGTAAATCGAAAGCAGCCCGTTGCATTTCCCCTTCTATGTCCATATTTTCGCACAAAATTTTAGCTAGAGTCATTTTCCTTATTTCTGCTAACTGAGCTTCTGTAAATCGTACAACCGGATCTTCATTCTCGTACCTAAAATCATAACATTTTAACCAATAAGTTGAGTGTTCAATACGGAAACGTACCAGAATCTATCGCATTTTCGCAATTGCCTGAATTGAAGGGCGATGATGCAACCGAAAGTGGGACCAATTAATCCTCCTTGCAACGGTCTTTCGCTCATTCCTCCCGGGAACAAATCTATATCATCGACAGTGGCGTAAATTTTTTTCAATCTCGCTATAACCTCAGGGGGGATTTCCCTGGCCAAATCCTCGAAGCTCGTGGCCCGTTTCAGGTTACACAGCGCTCTGTAGTTGTTGTACGACGGTATCCCGTGGTCTCTGGCTCTCTGGATGTTCAGACTGATGAGATCGACGCCCGAGAAAGGAATTTTCCTGTCTTCGAACAGGTGATTGGTGACTTCACCCGTTATGAATTGATCTAGTGTTTCCATAGGGGTGGAAACCAGCCCTCTGATAATTTCGTCGACCATCCCCTCGCGCATCATTATGTCCACTTTGAAGAATCCATCTCGTAGAAGAATTGGGGGGTTGATGATTTGGTAGTTTGGAGTCATTCTAAAAAATATTACATGTAAAATCGTTTATATCAAATTTGATAGTTGTAATACCTTGGTATGTGAGGCCTCAACAATGAATGACCAATTCTGAAAGCAGCGGAAGCAAACTCGGTAAATATCGATGGATTACAAGTCGGGTTATAATCCTTGTAGTAACCGTGATTTTGCAGTTTCAAACCGTAGAGATTCATAGCGTTCCATCCCAGTATCCTCGGCAAAAACTCGTTGTAACTAATTTGCTGGTTTTCAGCCACTACGATCCTTCTAGCATGCTCGAACACTTTGTCTTCCTCCCAGTGAGGATTGATTTGCCTCAGAATATCAGACAATCTGTTATGTTCGCGCATGAACACCGTATGTATAGCAGTTAAAGCCGGTTGTTCGGAAGCTCTACCATCACCTAAACACAAAAAAAACCATGCATAAACGATGCAAATTACCTATTTACTCCATACAATTACCTGCAATGAAGCATTGCCCCGAACGAGACTTGCACTCAGGATGTTTGTCGCTCTGCGGCAGCAATTCCTTCCCTCTCACGGGATGCGTTGTTGCGTTCATTTTCCCAAACTGCCCCTTGAGGTCCCTCAGCACGCAGTGATTTTCCCCGTAGACCTGAGATGCGTCCAAAAAGGCGGTGTTCTGGTTCACCTGCTCTCTGGGGCCCAGCTTCTGTTGACCCGGCAACGATCGCATCGAAGGAATGCACATTCTCTCCCCGGAAGTTATGTTGATTTCTGGATAGTAATTATCACCGGGCGGGATCGGGAAGGGGTTGCATTCCGGATGGACGGTGCGCTTGCTGTCGCACGATCTGCAATCGGGTATGGATTCGTGGAAACCCTTGTGGATGGGAGTCATCGTGAGATCGTGGTCCAGAAATTGAGCAAACTGCATCGTCATTAATGTGTATCTGCTGTGGAGGTTGCTGATGTCCGGGTGGATGACTCTGGAGATGATTCGGGGATTTGGAAGAGGTACTCCAGTTACTCCTATTGATCTTGGTTGTGATATACCTTCAAAGTAATTGAATATTAGTTAGTGTTTTAATAGTGTTAAGCATTAATTATTACCATCATCATAGACACTAGGAAGCAGCCTGTTGAATGTTGTGAGACTTTTACCATAACTGGGGCTTCTTAAATTGTTACAATGGCCAGTATACGTTCTGAAAGGTGTATTGTGGTCACATGGGCCGGTATCGTCGCAGGATAAATCAACGTCAAATGTTTGAGATGGTATTAGAGCACCGAAATCTACTTGCTGCAAGGCGTCGCTCAATTCTTCTCTAAATAGAGAAGCGACGACGTGGTTATCGAAAAGTTGCCTCTTTCTTCTTCTGTGTAACAGAGAATTCACTATTTCGTTTGAGGCAAATTCGAATAGAAGTGAAGTATTGGCTAGTTTTAAGGCGTTTTTATTGGCTTTACTGAAAGCGGCTGCTGATCCTTGGGGCGATTTAGGGTTGATACCTCCAACTAAAAAAATCCCAACAATTAAACAAATTCATTAAATGTAACATTTTGTTAGCACTAACCTTCACTCCACACTCTGTACTCCGTTTTCCTTCTCTCCATCAAATCTCGTTCGGCTTTCTCCAAAGCTTCCATTAGTAAATCGGACGAAATGTCCGACATAGGATCCATTTCCACCCATTCGGATAACTGGGGCAGCGGGTGTTGGTCGCAGGATATCCTGGAATTCAAATAGGGGTCTTCCTGTACGAAAGCCTTCGGTTGAATTCGATCTAAATTGTCGGTATTGGCGCAAAGGAGTCCAGCTAGCGTTATTTTTTTGATTTCTTTGAGCTGCTCAGTGGTTAGAGAACTCGGCGGTAAATCGTTTTCGTACCAAAACCTGTCGGTTTCTTTAAGAAGTTGGAATTGGTGTTTCAGTAGGCAGTTGAAAGTTGCACCCACCACAGTACCTTGAAGATAATTGCAAAATTGTTAGATAAAATTGCTGTAAGAGGTTGATGGGAATTACCTGGAATAGGCTTCTCTAACAAACCGCCTACTAGTAGGTCGATATCTTCAGGGCTCCTGTACATGTATTTCAAAGCTTTGATGTATTCATCTTTGATGCCAGAATTTGTGAGATTTTCAAAGGTGAGAGGTTTTTTACTGGCGGAGTTCGTACAATATTTTAGATAATTCGTGTACGATGGTATTCCGTGGTCTCTTCCCATGTGGATAAATAAGGAAGCTGTATCCCATTCAGCTCTAATTGGAACCATTATATGAACACTCGGTATATTAGCTGGTGTTCTGATTAAGAGGTCTACCATTTCAGCAAAAGTGCTTATACTTTCGTTCATCTACAAAATACCCTAATTAATTTATGGACGCTTTAAACGACAAGTATAAACTTACAACTGACTTTGGTAACATAGAGAGAAGTACCGGCAGTACAGAAATAGCTATTTCATTATAAACCCCGACTTTTTGAGTGCTAGAATACTTAGAGAACCTCCCGTGAGTCTTAAGCTCCAACTGCGAGTGCACAATGGCCTCTTCTCCGATGATTATCGGCAAATACTCGTTGTAAGTGATGTGCTGCAGTTCAGCGGTGACGATCCTCCGGCTCTCGTAGAAGAGCACCTCGTCGTTCCAGTGCTTGTTCAATTGGGCCAGGTTGATGGCCACCCGGTTGTGCTCCTTCAGTATGGCCGAGTAGAGGGCGTTCGATCTGCACGCCGAGCAGGCCGACACGTTGACCAAACCGGCGTCGTAGGTGCGCAGGTTCTCGACCTGTTGATCCGTGTTGCCGTAGATAGCAGATGCATCCAGGAAGGATGTGGCGAGGTTCATCTGGTCCCTGTACTCTACGAACAAAGGAAATGTTTTGTAATACTTTAGCGTAATTTATGCACGTTTTTGTGGAGGTTTGATGCGATTTTTCATATTCGATTTGTCATGTGTGATTGCAATGCGTGGATTCATAGAAAACCTAATACACTCACGCGTTCGTCATTTATAATGTCGCCTTACGTGCACCGAGTTGTTTCTTAGAAAATTCCTAGCCTCGAGGATAGACGGCAATAGATAAATCATCGTTAGTTTTCCCTAAACGTTTTATTCGCAGAGTCGTTGTGTAAACGACGTAAATACGTTAGATTATATCAGAAACAATCTAACAATTGGAAAAAACTGATAATTATGTAGATTAGGGATTTTCTAAAACGCACAATTACAACTAAACATTATCAAGTAGGGTTTTCTAATTGCGTTGTTTGCCCAGAATATGAATACCTGCAGGTTACAAAGGAAAAATCTACCTACCAAATTTACAAGAATCCATATCAACAGCGGGTAGAGTCCTCATGTATTCCCTGCACTGCCCGTTTCCCAGCTTCCCGTAGCACTCGCCGTGCTTCTTGGCATTGTCGCTGCAGCAATCCTGGCTCTTCATGTTACCCGTGCTGGCCAGATCGTGCAGCAGCAGCTCGGTCCAAGCTCCGACCAGGGCGGTAACGGAGTCATGCTGAGTGGCCGGGTTGTTCTGCAGAGTCGAGGCTATGTCCAATGGGCTGGGCAGCGAATGCGAGCTGACCGATTGTTTGGGTTGGGATTTTTCTGAAATTGATAATTGTTGGTGAAAATTGTGTAGAAATTTGTGAAGATTGGGGGCTTAGAAAAATGATTTTAGTATGCATTAGGTAAAAATTGTAATAGGATGTGGGAAAGATATCAATGAATATTCCGGAAATAACGCATTTCCTTAAGAAACGTTAGATTCTTGTTTTATCTTTTTATGGTTTATTTATATCCTTTTTTTTTTGATCTTATAATATTAAATTAATTAGCTACAATTTTTTGATATGCATTGTCAATTGGCTATTAAATAATTAAAAAAAAATATAGTAGGGTAAATGAAGGGGCATAAATAAACGCATACAAGCTAAAGCAATACATAAAAATAAATGCGTATGCAAACATTCTTTTATAGAAAGTGCAATATAATGAAGAAAAATCCGGCACTGTTCGAAGGTTAATCTTAATGAGAAATTAAAAGCTCTCTGAACTGGACTAACAGTAATCGCCGCATAACATTGTTTCAATGCGAACAAGTAGGTAGGTAGGCAGGCAACGAATTTTGACGCAAATACAGTGAAATACAGTTCCGAGACGAATCTTTATCACGGCACATCGCAAGACATTTCCCTCCCGAATCGGATATGGTATTTTCCCAAAACCGCAACGGTTCACATTTTTATGCTCGTCGCCGAGACTCGCGGGAATACTTTTCGTTATGATGTGAACCATATCTTCGACAGAATGGCAAGAGACAGCATTGCTCAAGCGAGTTTTGTGATTGTTTGCATTACATTGTTTGTACCAAATGCGGTAAGTAATATTAAATACACATAATACCTATCTAGAATCGTTAATAGTATATTTAATTACAGCGAATGTCGTATTCAATGATATTTATTTTTAACCTTTTATTAGTTTTATGATGCTCACAACATCCATTATTAATAACGAGAGATTTTGAATATTTAAATTTTTGAATATATGAATATTTGTAGCAACCAAGAGCGCGGTACTCGATGCCTTCGCATAGTCCTAGGATTATCCAGACGTCTCTAAGTCCGATCAACTACGACCGTTACCTGCAATGCCGGCATCAAATATGTGCCGTCAGTGATGATTACCCGGAAAAAGAAATTTTGCACATAATGAAGAACACTAAAAATATGCAAGGACTTTTCGGAATAGTTTTAAATTCCACCTATGATACCACAGAGATTGCTAGCAGGTAAGGATTTACATTTCATTTAATCTTTGATTCGAAACCGGATTTTGAAATGTTCATAAAAGTAGGTAGAATAGATGGCACGATTCTCAGATTTATCACCATTAAATTATTTTCATAAAAACAACATGATCTTTAGAAGCCATTGTTTTTTATCACTCCGTTTTACAATTCACACTATTCCGTTAAAATTTTTAACTGGTAAAAGTGACTAGTGTTTTATTTATATCTAATATAAAATTCAATTGCGTCAACGTTTGTTAATATTCATTACTCGTAGGTATCTGAATTTCTTGTAGTTCTCAGTTTTGTAAAAGATTAAGTCATACTTATTTGCAGTGGAAGTTGCAAAAAGAAACTGTAAAAGCAGAGAGCAAGTAAATCAAATTTTCAAATGCATATTTATAATTTTTAGATCGAACTTTTTCCAAGGGAAAGCTCAGAAGCTTTGCAATGCGGACTTGCCCGAAACGCACACGCCTCGCGTTATTCGAAACGTCGATGCCGTGTGGAAATTTGTGGTGAATGTGGATGGTTATAATCAAAGATTTACAGCTGAAATGTGCAGGTAAGTTTTTTAATTAGAAATCTACTTATTAACTAAAGAAAGCATGTTGAACACATGAATATTTTTTCGGAGATTTAATGCACAAACCCACTATGTTGTACAATTTCGAGTGTTTTTTTTTTATGATAAAAACCTAATTTCTAACAAAAAACAATTAAAATGTAATTAAAGAAAATTATATTTACGCTTCCCAATATTTGTATTTAATTGTTAAACTAACTTACTTTGTTTTTTAATTACAGAGACAGCGGCCATTCACCTTCAAGAAAATCTAAGTGAGTTAATTATCACTAGTTAAAAACTTTATTTACTGTTTATCAATTTTTTAAATTTTAGTACTTGCTCTGATTTTGGGGGGATATGCCGGCAAAGCTACCAGGAGGTCTACCTTCTTACATACGAAAACGGAATCATCGATTACGATAAGTTTTATGTACCAACTACTTGTAATTGCGTCTGTAAGTAATTTATAGATAGATAATTTATTTGGAACCTTCTAAGGAACCTTCCAAAATTTAATCTCAATATACTATCCAATTCATGTATCTACCAAAATAATTAGGAAGATAATTTCACGATTAATTATCCATCTTCTCCTGCTGGGTTTCTGTTTAATCACAAGGAAGTAATTAATAAACATCGAAAATAATTTTTCAAATTTTAACATGGCATTGTATTTTATTGTATATACTTCATAAAATATACGAATGAGCTCATACGATTGTTTATTAAAAATAAACCAATATTTAAGTGCCTTTGAAATATTTTTAAATTATAGTGTATAGTAGATATAATTTGTAAACGTATATAATAAAGCATTTATGTTTATAATCGACTAGTCCATTATATTAATGCCAGGTATTAGAAATGCGTAGTAAATTGAGATATATCCAATCACGACAAATATACTAAAATTAATTAATGAATGTATACTATCAACTTTTTAGTTCGATATTTCACTCGAATCCTTCTGCCCAATACGCATTTCATTAAATTTCTCCGTTTTGATAAATACAAAATATGAATTACTTGGATTACATTTAAATAATTTACAATTTGCAAATAGCACTTTCTTTGCTACCAGTAGTAATAATAAATTCAACTATAAGCGAAGTCAACTTGACTTTCTGAATTTAATCGAATGTCAAGCACCTTTAATACAATATATAAGTTATTTTATATTAAAATCCAATCACAGCAGAAAAGAAATTTAATTAACTTATTACGAAGCGAGCGCAAGTATTACTTAATTTGAAACAACACAAGAAATGCACAGGTATGGACTTAAATTTTTTTAAATCATACTCTGTATGCCCTAAATATTTGCTCAATAACCGAACTATAGTGTTTTATTTAATGCTATGAGTGTAATGAATGTAACGAGTTTTTAATAGAAAATTGTTGTTAAATTAACAATAAAATCAAAGAAAGGGAACTGCTTTTGAGCTAGATACATCTCTGGTGGACCTGTCTCGTCAGATCTGCACCAGCCGAGAAGAAAGCACTTTCATGGCGAATAAATGAGGAAATATAGAAAAGTGGTTTTGAAAAAAAAGTAGAAGAATATCGTAATTTCACTGCTGCAGTCGCAACCGCATTCGCACTCGCCGGGCTCGAGCCCCGTTGCAGAGTCCCAGAGAGAAAGTGATGCCGAAGCCGAAGGCCAAAAGCTCCGGGCCTTCAGTGCTTACTTGCAATAACACGCAGAGATAAACAGGTGATTGTCAGAATCTACTCACTGTCCGCGTAACTCGGCGCCAAGTACCTCAGGAACTTCTGGCCCCTGTTGCCCCATTTGGGATGGCGAACGTTGTTGCACTCCCCCGACGGCCGCCTGAACTTCATGGCCGGGCAATCGATGGTCTCCTCCGGCTGGCACAGCGACCTGGACCATTTTCCCGTCGCGGTGGCTTGCCTTTCGATGGCCAACGCCCTTTGGACGATGGGCCTGAGGTCATCCGGCAGGGTCCTGGTGTATTGCGTCAAGTTGTACTCGAACGGCTTCAGACTAGTTTGAGATAGCGTCAGTACGGGCAGCAGCGATAGCAGCGTGGTTATCGATAACCTGCAATTAAAGATTTTATCGTAAATAATATGCTGGTGATATTTATGTGTTTCTACTATTGATAAATACTCGTGTAATGACATCCGTTTATTGATGACTTCGAAGGTGTAAATCTGCATGAGATTTCCGTGAGAAGTTGTGATTACATCTATTGTATTAGCGATAATTAAATTATTAAAATTGCCAATCGTGCCTAGTCTTGGTGAATTATTGAATTTAATCAGCAGGTGCTATGCAAGTAATTATATTCCTGGATAAACGAGGAGTTTTTCTCCGTATAATAAATGCTTTTGAGGATTTTTCATTGAAATTAAGTAAGTAATGTGATGCTATCCACGTGCGATTACCTACAAGTAAATTGATTACTGCATTAAAATTGCAAATAAGAAAATAATAGCATGTGTCAGTGCATTGTCCGATTTCGAATAGTAATGACATCATTATTCGTGAAGGAGACAATATTATCCCGTCTGTAATTTATTGAAGATACAAAGAAATTGATAATAATCATTGGCTGTTATTTTGCGACCCTCATCTCGATTGAAGACGGTAGTTATTTTAATAGCATACTAATATAGCATTTAAAGTACTTCTATTTGGAGTTAATTACAAATTTACCTACAGACCTACATAAGGAAGGTAAATCATGGAGCATTCCTCTTGTTCATCAAACATTCCGCAACATTGCGATTTTTTATCGACTAAAATCCTTGATTAAATCCTTTATCCAATTAAACAAACCATACAGACCTACTTCTAACCCAGTGGTTAATCTTCTACAACAATACTTATCATTAAAAAGTTATGTAAAAGAGGTAAATATTTATTACGGAGGAGGAACAGAACAATATCGTTTAAAACCGCTAGGCGTGACGTTACGTCTAGCGTAACGCCATAAAACCGAAAGCAAAAGTTCTTTTTACCAGTGATCTACTGACCGTTACCTACTATTATTAACTAGCAATAGTCTGGATCCGTTACTCATTCGATTAGTTCTGCTGTTTTTTAACGATTTATTTAAATAACAAATAGAGAAATTTTTAATTACCTCTATAACTCATAAAATGTTAAAATAGGGCTTAATGAGCGTACACGTCGACAAGGGCGTGGAGGATTAAAAAGTAGTATGTATTGTTTGTCTATCGGTAAGAGTTTTCACTTATTGCATAACCGATATCCGCTAAAATAAAATTTTCCTTTCAATATTACCGCATATTTAACCACTTTTACTTATTTATTAAAAAACCTTGTCATTTCTCTTTCCTCGTTCAAGCAATATTTAAACCGATCGCATAAAATATTTGATGGTAGAATTTTTGTTTTATATGTCACTCTGAATCGTGCGTGTCGCTTTTCTTCCATAATACGAGTACCTAACAAGGAGTTGTGTAATTAGATCGATATTAAGCACGAACTTGCGGTAATGCATCCATAATGCAATGTGGCCGTTGTTACGAAATTCGAGCAATAGTTTTTCACCTTTTTATCGTCCGCGGATCACGATCGGGAAGATTTAATGCGATTCTCGAGATACTAATGGCCGCTATAATTATCTAATTACAAAATACATGGTGTAAAATTACACGTTTTGAATGTACTCAGGGACGAATTGTTGGTGAAAATTTTTAATTATTTCAATAAATAATAGATATTACTTATAATCTAGTTATCGATAAAAATAATTATGAAAACGTGTTTATTTACAGGGATTAACAACGCAAGGATGAAACAAATAAATATGCCTATATGAGGAAATAATTCTCACTAATTACAAAATCTTTAACGAGCTTCCACATTAATCATTTAGAAATCGATTATTTCGAATCGATTTGAACTGCCTACCAAGAAGTCTTCGAATATTTCCTTGATCATAAATATGAAAAAATTAATTTTAATTAGACACCGAACAGGGCGTGTCTATGAATGTTTGATGCCCATTGATTACTATCTGATTTTGTTTATCAACAACACTTTTACAAGATTTTTTACTTATAAAACGATTTGCATAAATAATTTAAAAAATGATTTATGACTGACAAATAGAGGTCCTGCTGAAGTTACATTCCTGATGTTGATGCACACAACAAAATAGGCAGCAGGTTAATTTAAAAACAACGAAGAAAACTATTGTGCAATCCGCTTTGGGTTTCTTACATGCTCGTAAACGGCAATGACCAGGTACTAAAAAAACGCACGTTGGAACCAGAACACCTTGTGTTAATTTAATATAAGCACGCCGTTCGATGAAAGTAACCTTGAGTGAAAGTTATTCGAAAAATTTCAATCGTGAACGGTCCAAGTAAATTACACATCAACGTCTGCCATAATCTTGTTTATGTATATTTTAAACATTCACTTTTACCGCGGTTTAATACTGCCCGTTATGACGACGAAGACGAGAAAATATGAGGAAATATTATTTGGTGCTTCCACCAATGATACCCATATGGGCAGGTCCTACTGAAAACCAATACAATTTTCCTTTGTACCATAAAATTTTCATAACGTAATAATAGAAATAGTGGTGCCGGCATTTGCTTATCAATTATCACGAGTTATGCAAATTTTAATAATACAAACAAAATAATTGATTCGAAGACAATAATAACAAAAGTTGTTTCCAGTGGTTTTGGGTACGAATGTACTAGTTTCAGCAAGGCTGAAACGATGAGATTTACTATCGTTAAGATTACGAAAATTACACTATTCAATGTAATTTATAATATGGTAATTGATAATAAAGATTAAGCAGTTGATGCAGAAGGTAATACCGATAATAAAATTAACTAGCACGAAGATAAATAAGTTGAAAAATAATAAACCAGAGAACCGAAATGCTGCACAAAACATGATCAAACGCCTGTTAAATCGCTTTATGTCTTCGATACAATCGAATGAAATTAATCTTCGTTCACTTGCATGCATATACCGCCATATGTTGGAAACGGGCGTGATCTGGAAAACAAATCACATGATAGTTAAATGAATTATGTGTTGATTATATCTCGATCTCTGCGAGACTGGATGATTGCGTGTGTGCAGTGAAAGATGAAAGTAGATTGGCTGGGTTTGCTTTCTGATTATTTGACAATATAAATTTACTATTGACCATTATAGTGGTAATTTGTTGAAGGTAATTTAATGCTAATCGTAATATTTCCGCTTAAGGATGAAATTGAAATTGTGAAATTCACTTTTTTGGTGTATCTACGATTTTTTGGTTTGTGGGTTGATGGAAGAATCAGCAATGTCGTAAATAAAAAAATTCACAAACTTTCTACAGTTCTTTTTTGTTATTATTCTTAAAATAAAATATTCTGCACATATTTTGGTTGTAAATTAGGAACATTGTGTGCGATAACATCTTGTTATTCTCCGAAAAAGTATGTTCCTAACAACTATTTATTCAACAGAATATTTTTAGAAAATCTGATCTGATGAGCACCTAAGATAAAACTAAAAATTTAATTCCTTGAAAGTTCAAAGCCCTGTTAAGCTCGTAAAACATATCTATCAAACTCGTTATCTCAGCTACAAAAACAAGTTCACATAAAATACGCAATGGTATACCTATAATTATATGATATATTAATATTTCGTAGAAATGATAGGTAGGTAACAAACCTCTTAATTAAACGAAAAGAAATTAAACTTACGCTAGTAATTCTAGCCGATACAGATAGAGCTTTAAAAAGGAAAGTAAAAACAAACATAAATCTTCCGGACATCTCCGGCAGGTCTATAAAAACAATCTCACTCAGTGGTTGAAGTGTTACAACCTTTCGATTAAAAGTTATTAAAACGTTTCGAAAGGGAAACGACGATTCCTTCCGGCATTTCATTTCTTATTGTAAAACGAGTTTTATCAAAAACTACAAAAAAATGTAATCCTATCTGATAATCAATAAAAAGTAAAAGAGAAAGGTTAATAAGGATAAATGCAATCTCAAACAGTGATGAAGCAGATCCTTTATTTGATTATAATAGAAGATCAAGATCATCGGTGATTTTCAAACTTCTTCATATTATTCCTTAAAGATAGGTAATTCAAAAAATAAATATCTAATTGAACAGTGTATGTCTAGACTGATGAATACAAATTTTATTCAAATTTGTAAAATGTATTGAAAGAGCAATTTAAAATAAAGAAAACAAATCGAAGGTCAATAGGAATTGATTGTTTACTGTTTAAAGTATCATCATTACAAGAATGCCATAAGGATGTTCATACTGAACTAAGAAAAAAGTATGCCACTCGACAAAGATTACTTTAATCTATATTTAAATAAATGCCATTGTTTGCAAGAAAGAATGCTATTCGAATGGGAGTCCTTGACCATTTATACCAACAACTCAATAAACTCATTAGAAAAAATTAAAACAGTCCTTTTACCGTTCCCAGCTGCTCTGACCATTTTTAAATCGTTTAATTAAATCGGTTGAAGTTTTTTTATAATGTCTCAATCTGCACATATGTATCTAAGACGCATCTTTGACCTCAGCACAGCCGAAGATGTAATTACACATTAGCTATTAGAATAGATATCCAAGGAAATTATCGCTCTTTGACGTAATGGTGAATAATGTCACATCGAATCGGCTAAACGGTGCTATTAAAATAATGAAATAATTGAAATGTCTGGCTGGAAAGAATAGAAGAAGGTCGGCGGACACACCGCGTGAATCGTATGTCATAATAACAAATTGCAGTCGAGATGTATAAATCTTTTGTTTTTACTTAACGAGAGAAAACTGGTATTTATCTGCTTGTAAAATTTTAAATTACTATTATGCTTGTACTTCTACAAATTAAAGTTTAATAGGTATGTTAGACAAATAGAAAAATTCATTTGTAATGCCTACAGTTAACCGATTTTTAGTTATATTCAAATTATAAATAACTTTACACTTTTTTGCAAATTTATCTTAAGTATGAATGTCATATCCGGAGAATTACTTTCTGTTACGTTGACTCCATTGTTCGAATAATTCTTTTGTAGCAGGTACCGCTTTAGAAATTAAAATATCAGCGAATTTCGCAACGAGAAAACCACATTCAATGGCAAAATTTGCTTCTTTAAATTAATTATTCAAATCCACGTCTATCGCTTTCTTCTTAAACGGCGCGTAGAGCAGAGAGCACGTGCTAATAGCTGTTAAATATGCATTTGAGCGCTTAATTATTGCGGTTTTTTATTAACTTTCATTTTTCGTCTAAACGTTTTTTTTTCTGTGATAGCTTACGTAAGGCAATATTGATATAAAAGCGGACTCGATTAGAAAAATTATTAATTATTGTAATTATGCACATTTTTCTTAGACTGTCTGTTAGTTGCATGGGTGTACTAGCGCCACATTTGGATACTGATGGTGTTCACCCACGCAACATGGCAGCCGAAGACCGTAAATGTGGGTCACAACATAACTTGTCGGGTATTGTATACCATTGTAATAAATGCGTACCTACTACCTTGCGAAATTTAACTCTACAGCAAGGTAAAACTCACTGGATGGACTACTTTTATGACGATTGTTCGCGGGCCGCTATAGCATTAATCAATTTTCTACCTTCCAAATCGCATCGAGAAATTCCATTCGGCGCCTCGAAGCCATAAAACAAATATTTGTCAACAAAAAAAAGAGTTTACATTAAATATCAAGGCGATTAAGTTATAGAATTATGAGGAAATCGAGTGTTAAGAATAAAAAGGATATAATCTACTCGAGCACTCCTTCTGCACGCCTTCCTGCTGAAGGTTGAAATATTTTACAATTGTACTTACACTTAATTATCTAATAGAGATACCTAATTAATTAACCCACCACCTGTATGTTTCATTTCATTAATAACATTCTTCCTTTAACAAGAAACCCCGAAAAAAGTTGCAATGCGATAAAGTGGAATACAATGGAATAAAAAACGAACATGTACCTACACGTTTTACCAATTATACGTTCGTTTGCATCCTTCAATTGGTACGCTCTCATCTTCATAACATAACATAACGAAAGAGAAATTCTTTTCGATAACACAATGGCAGAAGATTTGTTTTTTGAGCAGGTCTTATCGATATCGCTCGACTCCGACTAGGTGCAGGTACTTTCTAAGATCGATGTTCTGTCGAATTAGAAACGCTCGTAAACGTTCGGCTTGCTTTAATTTGTTATCTATCAGTAGCCAATTGGACGATTAATTGAATTTCTATAAAAATGTAAACTGTTGTGTTCATTGGTCAATTCCCACCGAATAACCTTCGAAACTCATTTATAGGTTCCAGCTACATCCGTGTTTTTATATTTTATAATTTTTTCCGAACAGCTCATTTACTTTTCGAGTTTATTAGTACACGCCTACTAAATTTTTTGCGGTGGAATTAATGACGAATAATTATGGTTGATGGGATTGAAGAAAATAAAAGCTCGTTAACGAAAAGTGAAATTCTCCGTGAAGATCACGGCTCACCGAAAAAATATTCGGGTACGAATTTTAACGTCTGCTGAAAGCGAAAAGGTGAAGGTCGAATTTTACCATTTTACCGCGCGTGACGGTGAAATCAAAACGCCAGTTCTATTGACAAAGGGGACGGATTTTTGGTCTTAAATATTCATGCAAGTAATTCGCAAAGCTAAGTTCTTTAAATGAACTTTTATTTCTTAAAAAAACTTTATTTATTTAGTTATTTTTAGTACCTACCTACATATTTTGAAAGAGTTTGAACTAGTTGAAGAAGTTCTGTGGGTGTCCAATAAAATGTGCAACATTTTAATTAAACTTTTATAGTACAAAAGTTCCCCACTGATATTTACAAATTTCAACTTACAAGGAATATGATAGGTATGTATTCTTACTTACTTGTAAATATTTGCATTTTGAAGGACACAATTTTTCTTTAGATATAGAAATATGTTACCTATTCCTTTCCTACTTGATTAAAACGCGATAAAACGCATGCACGTACATTAAATTAGCCATACTTATTCTTGATATATGAGTGCAATTAACAGATTTATTATTTTTTATTTCAATTTTCCATAAATTTGCGGTATTTTTTAACTGCCTTATATTTATTACCTAACGCAATTATAATGCTAAATAGTTATAATAATATCGCATAAACGGTTAAAGTACAGAGCGCTATAAATAAATGTTGCGAAAATCGAATGGACGATTTTTTTAACCTGAATTCGATTTAATTTGGTCAACTCAATATAATACGTTTTGATCGCATATTTTACTGTAATATCGTATATTTCCATGCCACAAGTTGAGTGGACTTTTCAGTACATTTGCATACATTTGTATATGTATTGTATTTTTATAAATATATAGCTACTTTAATTAGAGTGCTAGAGAAAAATCGATTCCAAATCGCTAGTACTATCTACGAGAATCGATTATACAATTAAACAGCAAAAAAATAATTCTATCAAACCACGTTAATCGGTTTCTTGCGAAACTTGCGAAAATTTATGAATCCGTTGTTCGGTTAATTAACGCTGTAAATTCGAAAATTATCTAATTATACCTACAGTTTTTACAAAATTTTATTACACCGTTTTGCAATTTAATTCGTACGCAAACACAATTAAAAATGCAAGAAAGTTACACATTCTTGCTACCGATTTTACTTTTAAATTAAACACAATAAAATTTCGATTGCCCATAGGAATTTTATCCAAGTATTTGTACAAGAGCATTCTTCTTCCTTGAGCAGTGAAAGTGATTAGCGAATGCAACCAAAAATAAAAAGAAAATACTGAAGATTCCTTTAGGAAAAGGAAAACTGAAAATAAAACCTAAAAATTTATTAAAATTCACATGAACTCAGAGAAGAATTAGAATAAAATATCTCAAAAATCTTCTGATTTTCATCCCTTAAAACTACTCCTACAAATTAATCTTACCTAATTTTAAATTCCATGTCTTCCGAAACAAATTTGCAAACGATTCAAACAAAACAAACTGTCACTAGAGCCACCACATGCCGTTCCCCGAAGGAAAATTCCCCTCAACCGACTGGAAACTCCTGCTCCTGCTTCGCGTCAGGAGCTCCACGAGTCCACCAGATTCCTTTTCGCGGCTACACGGAGATGCTGCCTGCCGATCGCACCGACTTCTACGGTTCTGCCGGATCGGATGGCTTGGCGAATTATGGTGAGTTAGATCACCGGAGAAAGTTGAGAATACTTCGGTGAGACGGCGTTCAGTGGCTCTAAACCAGTGGATTCTCGTACCACCACACCGAGGTTTTATAGTGCTCCTTCTCGAGCTGGGACTAGCTGGCTGGTGCCACTGATTGCTGCTGGTATACCGAGAAAAATTCTTTCTTGGATTCCCCATTTGGCTGCTTTTTATTGTTTTGTATCCGCGGTATTAGAACTGCCACTGGTTGTTAACCAGTAAGGAATTTTTATTCAATTTGCTGTTTCATTACATGTATAATACCTAATCATTATTTTTTCCCTACCAAAAATTTAAGGGTTGTAAAATGTTGGGAACGATTGGGGATGTTTGTTTTTTATCAGTGTATTTAACTTCAATAAAATGTTGGATTTCTAATAATTTGTCAATGATAATGATTCTCCAATTCTTTGAACAATATTAGCCGATAGACCTTGAGAATACTTGTTGGATCCTGGTTCTAAACGACATCTGAGATGATAAGCATATTTTAGTGACAAATTAACATCTCTATTGTAAATCCACTAACGAGAAAAAATCCTATAAAAATTTTGTTTGCACGTATTCTATTTTAATTTATGTCAATGTTATAGATATTATTCGGCGAATCCTATTATGTCAGCAACAGTGGAATACAATATATCATCAATAACTTCATTTTCGGGTAAAATCGTAAAAATAATTAGCAATAAAACGGAATTGGAAAATTATTTATAACATCCTAAAGTCAATCAAATACTGGCACATACAGTTTGTTTATTCCAAATATTAGTACTTTCTCCTATTATCACCAGGTAGGGAGTCCACATACGTTGACAATTAGTTTCACTTTTTTATAGCAATACGAAATGTTGTCGATAATGATTTATATTTTTGGTATAGAAGGGAAAATTGATTGTAAAAATATGTATGATGTTATGCATACATGCGTATTATAATAAACTCACACACACGCGATGATGCATTCAATAACCTTTATTTTTCAATAAATTATATGTCCAATTTGTTACGTTGCGCATGCAAAACTGACCACAAAAATATTGAGTCAACACCGGTAGCTTATTGTGGGATTTTCTGAATAAATCATCCTCGTAAATCCCAAATTATCAACGGAAGCATGACCATTAACAAATATTGCGATTTTTGTAGCAAAACAATTTTTTACAAACACTATTATAATATCCTTCCTTTGACTCATCAGTGAAAGTACAGACTATCCATTCTTCGGGTTCTTTTATACCAAAAAGGCAATCTTTCATGTTCATGATAGTATCGATTGCATAATAACTATCACGGAAGCCTCACGAATCTTACAGCGTTCCTCTTCGTGATTCCATTGAATTCCATCTCGAAATTAAGTCGAGCGAAAGGCTGATTGGAATTATTTTTTATCATTTTTAATTATATTTTACAATCGTTGTTTTAGTAAATAATACATATGAGCAGTTTTATAATGTAATCTTTATTTAAATAATGGTCTGGAATATACAAATAAAACCGCATCGATGTGGATAATTTAGTCCAATACGATCGCGCGAGCCGTACACAAATTACCTTTCGAAATCAGGTTTCCAATTAAAATTTCTTCATCATATTAGCTTTCTTCATCGGTGTTTATATTTGTATTACTGGTTGCAGAGTCTCGACGACTATACGCGTTTAAAAAGTATTCACTTCACTTGAAGATTATCAGAACTCAGTCTAAGTAAATATAAGAAGCACTCAAAACTTATCTTCTACCAAAAAATCATCGTACGACTCGTATATAATATCGAAACCTCTCCTTGTGATAGACTCGTCTGTAGAAAACTGGATCAATAACCCCCCTTGCGAAGAAATTATAACAGAAGGTAACTGAAACAAAACGCATCTAATTACTACTTGATAGTTACTTTTAATAACCATTTTTACCTCGGATCCGCACAATTTTCCGAACGAACGTTCGCTGGAATCCAACCCATCGAACACTTCGACATAGTCGTACCCACAACCTCTTTCCTCCTCAACATCAAACGCCCCGAAGGAGAGCCGGATGTTGAACCCCCCTCGAGCCTCGATGGTCCAGTCGCAGCTCGTCTGATTGCCGTAGTTATCCTCCCCGAATTTCACGTGGGAATAAATGTGCTGCTGGTGGAAGGTCGCCTCCAGCATGCCCCCGCACACCGTCAAATGGGTCACGTGGAAGCCGTTCTTCTGCATGGAGGAATCCGACACGAAAGTCATGTACATGTGGTTGCCGGAGCTTTGCATCAGCGGCGGCAGGTTGCTGCCGCAGAATTTCCCCAGCGTGGGGAACGCGGGGGACGTCCCGTCGAAGATCTCCACTCGGTCGTACTCGCATTCTTGGTGGGACGGCTCTAGGTCGAATAGCAGGAAGGCTAACCGGATTCGGTGGCCGTTTATGGTGCTGAAATGCCAGAAGCAGTTCTTCTTCGGCGGGTATTTTCCGGGGTAGTTGGGGCTGTTGACGATTCCGTGCGGGGCGGTTACTTCGTAGGTGCAGTCGCCTTCTTTGCAGGAACGGCCGTTTTCTGCCAAATTATAACCCACGTGGCAGGAGCATCTGAACGTGCCTGGTGTTTTCACGCAATCGTGCTCGCATCCTCCATTGTCTACAGCGCATTCGTCTTTTTCTGAAACCAACTCTAACTGATGAAACTGATAAAAATTGAATTAAAAGTAACTACCTGCAAAGAATATCGCAGCAAATCCGCTCTTTTGGACAGTGGAATCGGAAGAAAACACTATCCTCAAAGTATTGCTTTTAGAGGTGATCACATTAGGCAACCTTTCACCACAGAATTCACCATGAGTCTTGTACTCGTTACTCTCCAATTTACTGAAGACTTCTATTTTGTCGTATTCGCAATGTTGCTGGGGCAAAGGATTCCAATTCCCTTCCAAGTCAAAATGCGTAAAATTTACAGTTATTTTGTGAAGAGGATTTGCGATGATTTCCCAGGTGCAATTTTTATTCGCTGGGTACAAGTTAGGGAATGATGGTGATGTTATTGTCCCATTCGGTTGATTGAAAACTCCTCCACAAGCATCTGTAAATCACAAACATTAATTTAACAATCCAGTTTATTAAAATAAGTGATATTACCTTGGCAGTTTTTACCATCAGAATGCAGCTCGTATCCTATTTGGCACGAGCAATAGAAGCTTCCTAAGGTGTTAACGCAAAGTTGGGCGCATCCGTGGTTGACTTTAGCACATTCATCGTATTCTTTAAAAATCACAGCGGAAAAGCCAGTTTTCTGAACTGATCCATCAGAAAGAAATCTAACAGTCATTTCGTTGGAAGTAGAAATAATATCTGATGGGATTGTATGGCCACAAAACACTCCTAAAACTGGACTATTCGATTCGATTCCATCTCTAATTTCCACGTAATCATACGCGCAATTGTCGTGATGCTCTATATCGAAAGATTGGAATCGCAGAGCTACTTGAAAATTCTTTGGAACGGTTAGTTTCCATATGCACTCGATGTTTTCTCGGTATTCATCGGGATAATTTGGAGATTCCAGGTGATCTTCAGAGTCTATGTTTAGTTCTCCACCGCACACAGCTTCGTAACTAGCTGCGAAACCGTTAAACCCTGTCGGATTTTTTGAAACATATGTTACTAGCATCCTGCTGCCTGTTGATTTGACTAATATCGAGGTTCCTGTACCGCAGAATACTCCTAACAATGGGGATTTGAACCAGTAACCGTCTCTGATTTCTAAAAAGTCGGTTTTGCAATTTGGCTCTTTAGGAATGTCGAGATTGCTGATATTAAGGGTTATTTTCTCTCCGTGTGTTGCTGTAATTCTCCATTCGCAATGAACGCCCTCTTTAGGAACAGTCTTCCAATACACGGGAGAGGAAAATGATGCAGAATGTTTTTGAAATGTATTGCCACATTCTGAAAATAATAAAGATTATTAGCGTATTGTACCGTTGTTATATTTACTCGTAACTTACTAGGGCATTGGTAAATGATATTAGCTTGTTCAATGTCTCCTTCACTCAGCTTTATCCTTTGACCTATGTTTGGATTGACGCCTTCTGGAACATTTATTGGCTGGATTGTATCCAAATAAGTAGCCTTGGAGAAAGTATTTCTGGCATAATGCATGATGGAGTGGTAGTCGTAAGGAACTCCTAAAGAACTGATGTCGTTTTTGTTCAATTTATTAAAGTTGTATTCTTGCCCTGAAAGTTTAAATTATATATCTTGCAGACGTGTTAATTATAAAACAATTACCTCTGAGTATATTTTCTTTGAGGATGGTGACGTGATCGTCCCTATCGGGTCTGGTATGCTCGTGCCAAAATCCAATAGCGTGTCCAAGTTCATGCACAACTATGCCAAATTTATCACAGTTTCTTCCTATGCTGATGGCTTGGCCTCCGTTTCCTTTCTTTCCCACGAAGGAACAACAACTAAACAACTTAATATTAGAAAATCCGACTTAATTTCAATATGAAAAATACATACCCGCACGATTTTTCCATAAACACTATATAATTCTGGTGATCTGCGGGATTCCTCTCGACGAATTTGATGCAAGTGAAATTCTCCCAGTGTCGCATGGCTTGTTTAAACAGAGCTTTGTGCCCGCCGCTGAAACTGTCGTCAATTACGTAGGGAATCACGCCGTAATCCCAAATTCTCTCTATTTTCGTTGCCACCGCTCTCTCCAAGCGCACATGAGATAATTTAATTTCTTCTGTGGACATTCTTTTGGGCAACACATCTTGATTTAACCTGTAATTGCACAACAAAATTGAAGAGATTTTCGAGCTATAAAAAATGAAAATTACCTGTTATGTAACGTATCTTTGTTTTTATCCGTTAATCCCTTGTCATCGATTTGATTCCCATGAAGACTATCTTCTTTGTATTCCTTTTCGATTGTTTGGAGGGATTTCTTCAAATTTTGAACGTTATCGTCAGGAGTTAAAGCAATATCTTCTAAAAAATTACCTAAGCAAAATGCTTTAGTAGGCGTTACAATTATGAAAATGTTACTTACGAGCTTTGCAGGGATCCATGTAGAAATCGTCCGATGATTTCCTCGGAAACGTAACACTTCGTAAATCATCTATCGTGTATTTGAACCGAGTTCGGTTAATTTTTATTTCCCTAATCACTGAACCGCGCACTAATTGATTATTCGCTAGGAACACGAGAATCACCAATGTCACAGAAAGCATCTTCGACTTTTCAGCTTCACGAATTCGGATAGAATGACAATGGAAAATAGTGGAATAACAAATATACAAGTATCATGTTCGAAAATCACCGACCCAACAGCAAATCCCTATAATCGTTCCGGGAAGGAGTGCATTTATGTCTTCGATTGGAATTAATGCGGCTTTAATGGGGGTTTTGGGAAGTAGGAAAGTTTTGGGAATTACGAATACATACTTCTTAAAATTGGTTTGGTGATCACTAGACTAGTTGATTTATCTATCACAACGTATGCCTGTAATTAATAGGGTTAGCAATCTGGTGGAACAAACAGAGTTGTATTTAAATTATTTGGACTAGATGTAACAAAGAAACGTGCTAGGAGCACAGCTTAATGTTTGAAAACATATGTCGTGTTGGAAAGAAGGTATACACTTACATTTACGTTTTTTTGTGTCATATTAATCGAATGCATTGTTCCGTTGGGAATTGTGAAATATTGTTTGAATCCACATCTGTTACAATTAACAACTCTTGCCGTTTATGCTGATAATTCGTAATTAATGAACGCGCGTCATTCTATATTAAAAAATTGCAATTACTTTTATACAATAACTCAAAATTTTAATTAATCAATTTATTCAATACCTTATAAAAATTTGTATAATAATTAATTGCCATATTGATGCAATTTTTGCCATAAAATTTCGTTCTACTTATGATTATTAAAATTTCATCACTCTCCTATTTTTAATCTCAATAAGTCCTTCTGCGAGGAATAAAAAAATTGAGATAAATATGAAAAATACGCAGTTGTGCTTCTCAAAGAACGCTTTCACTTCTTTTGAAGTACCTATTACGAAATTTAGAAATTTGTTTGATTGCCACTGAGTTTCTATAGATATTGTGCCACTGGTTCAAGCGCGAATATTATATGCGAATAAACTATGGATTTGGAATATAAAGAATTTAAATTAAATTTTCGAATAAGTTAAAGCTAGCAGGCTAAATAATTATTTGTTCTCGTTAATTTATATTTTCTAAGTAATTATAATTGCCTATTATTCAAAAATTTATGCTCCTAGTGGGCTTGTTTTGATCTGTTATTTCCAATTTTCAACTTGCTAATTTAAATAATGAGAAGTGGAAAGTTCTCTTCTAAACCTGCACCTTTCTTTGAAAATAACCCTTTATTATAATAGGTCATTACCAAAAGGGGATTAATTTTAAGGGAATCAGGTACGTTCTCTCTCTTAAATCCTTTATACCTAAAATATCCTTAAACAATTGCTTTTTGAAATTATGAAAATCATCTGCACTCTGCAGAGATATTTACAGACTTGAAATGAAAAAATGTTATGTTATTTATTCTTCCTATTTTGGTAGTCATATAAACTGGTTTACATGTCAGGAATTTGTGCATTTATTTCATAAATTTCAAGCATATTTAGTTGTGAAATCTTCTTGATGGATACTCAAATTCCACTTTAGAAAAATGTACCATCAGAATACTCATACATTAATCAATATTTAAAGTAAATTTATTTTTGTACTTTGGAAAGTTTTTAATAGTGAAAAAGGATTACAAAAGAGGACAATAGTTATTATTTAATAAATTACAGAATTTTCAATAATAACTGAAATAATCTCATCGAGTTATTAGATATTTATTCGTGAACAAATTCTAACACATTGACATAAATAAACATGCATAATTAAAGAAAAAATTACAAAATGAAATTCCAGCATCCTGCATGAATAAATTATATCTATACATATTCACACATTATTTTTCGTACGCTCAACAAATTGCATAATTGTTTAAAACCCATCATAAATCTAATTAATAGTCTACCTGACAATATCTTACAAATTATTCTATTATCCTAATTTGGTGCTAAAGAAGTAAACATTAGGAACATTAATTTGAATATTCAAATAGTTTGGAGTAGTATGAGTAAATCTCTCAGTTGAATCGCCTAAATTTACAATGTGTTTATTAATTTATTGTCTACTATACTCGCATTAGCCAAATTTTATTTGTATAGTATTTGAACAACTATAAATTTGCTTGCACTATATAGTCGAATTAAATCACGTATGCCTATAATAACTACATAATTCGACTAATTTCACCACTATTTAGGCTTATAATTATAGGCATATTAAAAACATATATGTAATTATTGGTAATTAGAATTTATTGGCACCATTCCAAGTCTTCGTCGTGTATCCAACGAATTTACTGCACACACGAGTCATTGACTAGGTTAGTCGTGACACAATGATAGTGTGCTCCTCCTACAGCATTTTTCCTTTCTCCCGCTGATGTATTTGGAGGACCATGCGTCTTCTAAATGTGAATTCAAGAGATTCACCTGGTGGAGATCGTCTTCAAGAAGTGCTGCTCGCGTTTCGATTCGCGTTGGTTTCGCGTCCGATGGTTGTGTTGTGAGGAAATTCGAGCTTGGAGTTTTCATTGAAATGGAATGTTTTTTTAGGTACGTTTTATATGTTTTTAGTTTTAATTAATTGAGTGGTGTATATGTAATTATTAAGGCTATAATTAATGTGAACGATTTTTTAAATGATAAGATTGTTAATTCCAAATAACTGGATATTGAATGATATGGGAAACAATTTAGGAACAGGAAATTAATTTGTAGGAACCTTAAATTTAAAGCAGAGCCATGAATTGCAATAGAAAAATAATTTGATGCTAACTCAAATTTATTACAGTAATTGAATAGAAAGTATAATGAAAGTATACAAACAAAGTACCTACAATTTGGCACTTGCCGAAAATAATTACCTACTCTTCTTTGGGAAAATAAGCTATTGTTTGTTAAAATTATATCAACTATTCTGGTAATAAAATTACAATAACATAATATTGTTTATTAGCTACCATTTAATTAATTATAGGAAAAATTTATCTTATAAAATTTCGTGAAAATATTCAATATATTCACTTAAGATAACTGTATGGAAAACAAGCACATGTTACTTGGTAATCCACTTGTTTTGATATCAGACAATTTATAATCGTAAATTTTGCCCATTATATTTTACTGTTATTGAGATTGAGATTTTTTTGAGTACATTGCGAGATTACTAAATTCTTGTTGAGATTGTTGATGTTGATACACCTACAAACATGTCACAAGTGCATTTTTAAATTCTGACCCTGACCGCAAACGATCCTTCGCCAATTCCAAAATCCGAGTAATTTGTTTTACAAAATTTTTCAGCGACGTTCATTAATAAAATTGCCCAACGTTTGAGAAACAATAGCAGTTAGATTGCATAATGATTCAATCTGGGGACGCTGCTATTTGTATTCCACGAGAAGATCGTTTCTGCAATTCGATTTCGGTGCGTGCACGACTTCTATAGCTAATAGAAATTGCCTATTTACGAAAGAAATCGAATGCGTATACGGCTTTAGAGTTAAATTCCGATAATTGGAAATTGCGAAGAAGTGAAAAATCTGCTGATGTAAATCTTCTGAAAATTAACTCGTTACTATTTGAAATTAGTATCTAGTAATTTGTGAAATTTGTTTTGGACGTAACGACGCGGATTGAATTTTTATGTTAACCATTTCCTCAATTACTGTTTATATGTTTTTGTTTGCTACATTCTCTTTTTATACATAACGTATTGTTGTATTACAAATTAACGAATACCTGAACGTAAGTCGGAATTTGCAAAAAAACTTTTTATCTACTAATTAAAGAAACTATATTTATGTAGTACCCATTCTAGGATAAAACAATTAGTACCTAACTACACTTGGGTGATAAAAGAAAAGTAACATTAAAATTTTCACTATTCTCTGCAAATTTCGTTACATAAAAATTGAGAAAAATTTTCACATGATAGTTTTTTCTCAAACGTTACGTCAAAGTCTCATCTAAAATTCATGGCTCATCAAAAACAATTACCGATGAACTTATTTGCTTGTAAAATTATTTGTAGACTCGTGAAAAGATTTTGCAATAGCCTTTTGTTCCTTTAATTGCATTGAGAAAAAAGTTAATGTCTTCGTTTTTTACTCCGAATCTCCCTTTAAAATATGCTTAAAACATTTTGAAAGTATTATTTCAAATTTGAATATTTTTTACATACTTAATTATTTATACATTCGAAGAATTATCTAGACAATAAATTGTATTTATGTTCCAAATTTAAATGATTCTGTAACTACAATGATTTACTTAATAAATATCGCAATTTGGGTATTTAAATTCTTTTGTAACATTTGGTAAGTAATGGAAATAATTAAGAATTTCGTGTGAAGTAGATTTCTCGTTCGTGGTCCTGACTTTAAAATATACATGAGATAATTTAGGTACATAAATCCTTTGAGGTCATGCTGAAATTAATAAGCATGATCTCGAAATGATGAGTTACAATGAATTGTATTTACAATGAAAGTATATGCGAATGAACACTTTTTCTTTAGACAATTGTAATACTTAGTTCCTGTTTATAAGTATCTATATTTCAAGATTTTTTTTGTTCGTTTTTTTTAACTCGTGTCGTTAAGATTAAGATTATAATTTCAATAATGGACTTTTATTTGTTAAAATTAACATTTTTGACAGAGGTTACATCGAAACTATTAAAAAGAAATCAAAGTGAAAGGTATCGAAATTTTGCAATAAAAATAATAGCCAGACAATAAAAATTAAAAAAAACCTCGCAGTAAATACACCATTATTGAAGATTAGAATAATACTTGATGAATTTCAGTATAAATTAGACACACTACATATGCATATTCAATCTACTGAACACGCAACATTTAATTGGCAAACCGGAAGTTACATGTATAGACCAGCACCGTCAAAATTTCACGTTTTTCGCTCATCTTCATTAGCATCTCGAAGATCGGCCGCTTTCAACATGGAGGTTACTCTTCTCATCGACAATAGATTACACACTCGCATTTCCAGTCAGCAAACAAACGGACCGTGTAAAAGCGTGTAAGAGTTTTTGTAAGCGTACAAAACACGATTACTCGCATTGTATAATACTTATTAATTGTTGCTACAAGGCGATTATTTAATATCTTCATGGCGCGGGCGTTTTGGGCGCGGAATTTTCACTAACACCGAATTCCAAATTTCTCGAAGCAAACACGAATTTGAGGGCGATTCAACAAACCTTGCACCAAGCCCGTTATCATTATCGTTTCGAAAGCGCTGTCATTCGATTGGTTCATTATCATCGAACAATGGGAGCAGTACCTTCTAGCAAACCGATTTGATTGCCCGCCGAAGGCTTTGTTAAGTAATTTGCGGGAAAAATTCAAATTCGAGATTAGCTCGGATGTCTGTCACGCAACCGAAATCATATCAAATTATAGCCGAACCGTTGCTTAAGTGACACATTTTTCGTCTCCAGCTAATTGACGGTGAACATCGAACAGAAGAAAGTTGCCTAATATACCTAATTAAGTCCATTAAGAAAGCTATCCAATGCGAAACAATTATTTAGATATTATGCAGTTCATCCCTCAATAACCTCATCTTATTCAACTCGTGCGATTAAAACAAAATTGGTTAAATCTCGAAGAGAAATTCTGCGTATGTAGGAAGTGAAATTTTTTTTCGAGACGCGCTTTTAATTATTGGTAAACGGTTTTTAATTTTCAATAAATCCGAATTTGTCCGTGACATGAGGTTGCCCGTTTAGTCAATGTAGTATATTTGTGATGAAAACTACTTTCCATTTTAATTTAAAGACGGCACTTCGTGGCGCAACGCTACATACCGATCTGAAGTACGTATACTGCTATTATTCGCACTGAAGCGTGCAATTAAAAAATCGGAATAGATATTAAACGAAGGATAGATTAATAAAATTATTTTGAAACGGAATATTCTATAGATGACGAAATTTTTAGTATTATTCTCGTTTCAGATTAGAACTGCTGACAATACTAGTACTGACGCCTCAACTTGTAGTATTGCAAATTGATTACAACATAACAGAGTACACCAACCCTCTACCGGATGATATCAAACCACTCGTACATAAAGCGCTACATCTGGAACAAATCGGTGAAAATGACGATTGCGTCAAAGAAGAAGAAACGATTTGTCCTCCGATGAAATTCAGCCAAATTTCCGGCCACTGCAACAACGTAAGGCACCCCAACTGGGGCTGCAGAGGCCAGAAGTATTTGAGGTTCAAAAAACCCGATTATAACAAAGGTAAAAACCTCCACACAACCCCCAAACATCACCAGAAATAACCGATTTTTTTAAGGCAACTCCTTACCCCGGGAATCCCCTACATCCCGCAAGCTGCCCATCCCTTTAGATGTAGCATCGGCTTTCCAGAAACAACCGGCCAGGAACCACGAATCGGTGACGGCCCTGCTGGGATCCTGGAGCGAGTTCCTGCTGAACGACCTGGTCAGCACCGGCAACATGAAGAGCCAGGACTGCTGCAGCAAGAAGCGCCGCTCGCACAGGGAGTGCTACGTGAAATTCGACGGCGAGAAGTGCTTGGAATACATGAGGACGTTGCCCGCCATCGACGATAATACCTGCGTTTTCGGTACGATTCGCAATGAAATAAATCGCTCGCAAAAGCCTGCACGATTTTTATCTTGCGGCGACTCCGACTGTTTAACATGCAGCTATTTATTTTGCAATTATTCGAATAGTATAATAGATACAAAGTAAATAGTGTTGCAAGGTTTTAACGATCGTTATATAACAGCAATAAATTATCAGAAGAAACGCGCACTCACCCAACGCTCGTGGAGAGTAAATTAATCTAAATTTTGTTTAGAATACCGCAATCAAATGAACCTGGCGACTTCGTTCCTGGACGGGTCGACGATTTACGGGAATACCGACGAGGAAACGAAGAAAATTCGGCTCTTCAATAACGGCCAAATCGAAGAAACTAATTGCCAAGCTTGCTTCTTCAATCCTCTCTACACTCTCTTCATCAAGGAACACAACAGAATCGCCAACGAACTCAGGAAACTAAACCACAAATGGGCAGACGATGTATTGTTTGATGAGAGTAGAAAAATTGTGATAGCCCAAATACAGCATATTACTTACAACGAATTCCTTCCGTTATTATTAGGAGAGGTAAGCAAGCAACACGCTCTCTACTAATTAATTCTAACAGCTTTTTGAAAGGAAACAATCAAGCAATCTCAATTGGAATTGAAAAATCACGGGAGGTACTCGAAATACTCGAGCAACATCAGGGCTGGAATCTTCAATGAAGTAGCCATAGGTGTTCTGCCTGCGTTGTTGTCGCTTTTACCACCCAAACAAGTAAGTCCTAGATTTAATTCCACAATTTTTATCTATTTACTCATGTCTTTAGTTGAACAAAACTCTCGAAACCACAACGGAAATGTTCAGCAGTTTAGCCAGTTCTCCAGCGAAGGTGTTGGGTTCTCACATCAACGTGCAAGTCAGGTCTGACTGGGACAGCTTTGCGCTGTTTGTTCATATGGGAAGAGACCATGGTATACCTTCTTATCTAAGGCTCCGAGAGGCGTGTAATAACGAAACGTTTAAAACTTACATTAATTTTGAAGAACTTGAAAACTACGGTATAGGAAAATCGGATTTTAAGATTTTGAAGAGTTTGTTTGGCGTTGCTTCGGATGTGGATTTGATTGTTGGGGGGATTTTGGAAGAGAATATTCCAGGCAAGAATTTTAATTAATTAATTATCATCTAACATTCATACTTATATTATCTATTAGGTGCTATTCTGGGTCCTACTTTTAATTGTCTCTTGAAACACCAATTCAAAATCCTGAGGGAATCCGACAGATTTTGGTACGAAAACGACATACCGCCCAGTTCCTTCGCTCCCAATCAACTAGAACAAATTAAGAAAGTTACTTTGGCTGGATTAATTTGCGCTAACACCGATTTATCGAAAATGCAACCACAAGCTTTCCTCCTGGAAGATCCTTACTTGAATTCCGCCATTTCTTGCCAGCATTTCCAGCAACTCAGCACCTCCGAGTGGACGGATCATGCCGTGGAATTGTCCACGAATTTATTTAAAGATGCTCTAAGCAAAGCGGAACAGGATTTTGTGGAAAGAAGGCAATTTGAATACAACGCTTGGTTGAAAGGTAAAACTTTTTCTCGCGCTTCTTTTAGAACTAATTTATTCATTTTCCAGTTGGAGGAGTTAATCCAAAATCGCCTCAAGGTACAGCAGTAGCTTTCAGTAAAGCGAACAAAGGTGCCTTGCAATTAGCAAACTCGTCCTTGCTGTATGAACTAGCTTCAAACGAAATCGTTGATACAATGTTGAACAACAGAAAAAAGAGACATTTACTGATAGACGATGATTTCCCAATTTTTCGGAACGAAATAATTAATTCTCTACAGAATTTCGATTTTGGCTTCATTTCGAACTTTAATCACAAGAACTTCTTTGAAAGTGGTACTCATTGCGACGAAACTGGACCATGCAATCCGAGATCAGTGTTCAGAACATACACGGGCCATTGCAACAACCTAAAGAATCCAGAGTATGGTAAAAGTTTATCCACTTTCTCCAGATTGCTACCCAGCGCTTACGAAGATGGTATGTTGCATTCTTATTATCTCCTGATTGAGTTTAATAAAATAATTCCAGGCATATCGAAACCTAGAGGTACCAGCGTCACAGGTTTACCGCTACCAAATCCTCGAATAATATCCAGAGTGATTCACCCGGATATCAGCCATTTACATTCCAGATACACATTAATGACAATGCAGTTTGCTCAACTTCTCGATCACGATATCTCGCTAACCCCAGTCCACAAAGGCTTCGAGGAATCAATACCAGATTGCAGATCGTGCAATAGCAAATTTACTGTTCATCCGGAATGTGATCCATTGCCTATTCCTCCAGGAGACGACTATTATCCAGAATTTAATGTTACTACAGGTAAATTAATTAAGATAATGAATTTCAAAGCTATTACATTTTTTTGTGTAGGTGAGAGAATGTGTTTGCATTCCATGAGGTCTTTACCCGGCCAGCAAAATTTCGGTCCAAGGGAGCAAATAAACATGAACAGTGCGTTCCTAGATGCTTCCATGATTTATGGAGAAAATCCCTGCAAGGCCAAAGATCTCAAAGGAAACAACGGTCTAATGAACTACACCACTCATCCGGTACGAGGAAAGGATCTTTTGCCTCAAACGCACAAACATCCAGAGTGCAAATCTGCGAGTGGATTGTGCTTTGACGCAGGTAAAGAAATGAAGCACTACTCGAATTTCCTATTCACTTCATGTTTTTTATCGCAGGAGATCCCAGAGCCTCGGAACAACCGGCCCTCACCTCCATCCACACCATCTTCATGCGGGAGCATAACAGATTGTCGGACATTTTGAGCAAGGTCAATCCGCATTGGCATGAAGAGCAAATTTTCGAGCACGTTCGAAGGATAGTAATCGCGGAATTCCAGCACATCGTCTACAACGAATTTCTGCCTAGGCTCTTAGGCTGGAGTGCCATGAATTTGTACGATCTGAAACTGTCGCCAAGCGGTTATTACAGAGGATACGATCCCAATTGCAATCCCGCCGTTATAAATGAATTTGCAGCAGCAGCTTTTAGAATCGGGCATTCCTTGTTGAGACCTCATATACCAAGGTGAAATAAACTGAATAAATTTGGTTTTTCTTTGTGTTATATTTGTGTTTTTATAGGGTAAATATGAATTATGAAGTACTACATCCACCTATTCTACTGCGTGATGGTTTCTTCAAAATGGATATGATGATGAGGGAGAATATGGTGGATGAAATAACCAGGGGGTTAATATCTACTCCTGTAGAGACATTAGATCAGTTTATTACAGGTGAAAAATTGTAATTGTTTTAATACAAATGATTACATTAGTATTCTCCAGGTGAAGTTACGAATCATTTGTTTGAGGACAGGAATATCCCGTTTTCTGGAATCGATTTAATATCAAGAAACCTCCAAAGAGCCAGAGACCATGGTATTCCATCTTACAATAATTATAGAGCCTTGTGCAACCTCAAAAGAGCTAATTCATTCGAAGATTTGTACAGGGAAATGTCCCCAGAAAGCATAGCAAGGTAAGAATAGTATCAAACTAATTATAAAAATAACTCGTTGTTATAACAAAATAATACTTCAGATTGAAGAGTATTTATGCTCATGTGGACGATATAGATCTATTTCCCGGTGGAATGAGCGAACGATCGCTCAAAGGGGGATTAGTGGGACCCACTTTCGGTTGTATTATAGGATTGCAATTCAAAAAAATGAGACAGTGCGACAGATTTTGGTAAGTACTAGATACACCAAACAATATTAATACGTTTTAGCTAATTCATTAATAACAGGTATGAAACTCAAGACCCTGTAGTAAGATTTACTGAACAACAATTGTCGGAAATAAAGAAAATTACATTAGCGAAAATCTTGTGCTCTAACATGGACGTTGAGGGCTACATACAAAAGGATGCTTTCGATTTACCTACGAATTTCCTCAATCCCAGAGTACCCTGCCATTCGTTGCCAGCCATAAATATGAACGCGTGGAAGGAGTTTGGAGGCAACACGGGGTGCATCATTGGAGATAAATACGTGAGGGTTGGCGAAGGGAATTTCCCCACGCCTTGTACAAGCTGCGTGTGCACTCCTCAAGGTGTAAGTAGTCGAAATTATGAAAGAAAAATGTGTTTATGTTATTGGTTTTCATTTAGGGCAACTGTGCTTCTCTGAAGATAACGGATTGCCACGAGTTGCTGCGTTTCTGGCCGAGAGAAGCTATTATAAAGGACGAGGTGTGCACGGCTCAGTGTGGATTTCTGCTGAAGGATACTTCGGCTACGTCGTTTCAAAGGATATCTCACCACGGCTCGAATCATTTGAAAAACAGACTTTCCCTGTTCCCTAATGGAAATTCTGACAGTTTTCATGATTTTGGATTCGCCGATTTTTCGCATTTTTTTAAGAAATAAACGAAAACCACGGGCAACTCTTAAGCTAGTCCTAGTATAAATTAATCATATTTGTAGATAGGTCAGTAATTTTTATTTGTACATACTATATTACCATTATTGTAAAACTGTGATGTATCTTGTATGAGACAACTCTTGTTGTTGCTATCGTAAGTAATAATTGATAAATATATTTTGATACTTTTTTATCCAGCTTATTATTTACCAGATGTATATTCGATTAGTTTATGGGACTTCGATTAACACAAGAAGTAAAAAAAAATCATATTATATTCAAATATTTAAGGTACAAATATAAAGAGTAGTACAAAATATTGGGCACTAAATTTAGTATAAATTAAGCTTAATTAGTACTTATTTCTAAGTCATTTCACAGCGCAATGGGGCTTCTAAACTAAAATACTAGTGGTTATTACAGTTCGGTCTTTATATTACAGCAAAATGTAAAATATTCTAGTGACATAATGTACTAATTGAACATTTACATTTTGCGATAATATTAGCGACTGTAGGTATTTGGTAAACATTGATATGTACAATTTATATATACAATTAGATATTTAAAATGCTGAAACTGCCATGTTTCTAGAAGTACACAAATATACAGAGGAAGAAGCAACATTTGCTTCGTAGTATTTCCATATACATTTCTCAAATAATTAAAGCAATTCAAAAGTATGAAGTATGTTCAAAATAATAACTTAACTTGTAAATTAAGGGAAACGGAAGTAACAGGGCAATTAACGTAAGCAGATTGACTGTTAAAGACGAAGCGATATTTTTTAAAGTCAAACAATCTCACTCATGAATTTGATTCAGTCGGCGTAATAAAATTTCTGTAAATAGGTAATTTATCTCTCTCAAAACAAGCTCAATCTGATGATGAAGCACGCAAAAGAAAGTATCTGCAAACTCAAATATCTTTCAGAAGACGAACTCATCCCCTCTGGCATAGATACTGGCGATGGATGGTTTTTCGACCTGTAACTACACTGTATATTTTCCTTTTTTTCATACTCCTGAAATTCAGGAAGCTTCGTGATGTGGTCGTCATTCTACAAAATTAAATAAATTAGTTTTTAGCGAAACTATAAAAAGAAATTCAACTCACCATAACATAACTATCATCTCGTTTCCTGCAGAAAGTGAAGTGTAACCCCTTGTAGAAGAACTTCTCCATGGTTTTCGTAAAAATTGTCTCATTGTAAGGCATGTTGTGCAAATGCTCGGTAAACGTCAGGTTTCTGAATTCCTGAGGTTCTTTGATAACAAGCTTATCGAAGACGTTGTGCCATTCGTCCTTCTCTCCATCCACAAAGTATTCTCTGGCATTTTTCCGCGAGATAATAGCTCTTCTATTCGCTTCTGGTGAAAATAATTTACTGCTGGATTTGCTGGTAACGGGTTTGGAAGTTGTAGTAGTTGATACTTCTGATTCGACTCTAAAATACACAAAATGTTTACAATTGAACCATAAACATCATTACAATATCGCCTTACCTTCCCTCCAAAAGCACCTTCTCGATTTGATTCATGTCTTTCTCATAGAACTCCTTGATGCCCAAATTTTCGAAGAAAGTCTTCACCGGAGGCATGGAGTAGCATCCTGCTAGTTGCGTTCTTGGATAGTGCAGGATAAAAGCTAGACACATCTCTTCCTGCATCGAGTACCCCCCAAGAGTGGGTTTGCTCCTATTCAATGTTGAGTAAGTGCATTCTGTAATCAAACCGTCGCCGGGAAGTATAGGAATATCTTGCGAAAGCGACCTGGATTGCTGGTAGTTGGAATCGTATCGATTATCCTGCAAAAACAATTCCATTAGTGATCGAGCTTAAAGCACAAGTAAAATATGTACCTCTGCTAAAGGTGTGAGCTCCTTCAAAGCTCGAATGTGCCTCAGCTTCATTTTCCTTGCAGCTAAATGCGAGTGCAGCATAACAGACACAACGTTTATACCTTCTTTCGGGATGACTTCTTTGGTGCAATCGACGCTGCAATACCCTGCAGTTTTGTACTCGTTTTGATAGGGAGGTATAAAGTGCAATGTGGAAGGAGCTACTCCTGTTATCAAAATTCCTGCTTCGTTTTCTCTCAGCTCGCTGGTGTAATGCAATCGTAGTCCAGAAGTATCTGCTACTGTTTTCCTTGCCGGATTGTCGAAATGCACTTCTAGCATGTAGAAGGAATGCTTCTTCTCTGCTAATGGGAGTCCCACGTGCGTTGGAAAGTTTTCTCCTAAATTATGTAAAAGTTTGTATAAGTACAAAAGAAGGTTATTATCTATTAATTTCCTCGTACCTTTAGAACCAATTGCCCAAGCAACAAGAGGCGTCAAGCATTTGTCCCATACATTAGGCACGTTCGAGTAGCACAATTTCCCATCTTCTTTAGCAAACGCCTCCCACAGGGACAGATCTTCATTGTCGTCCAATTGGCACTCGTGCATGACCATGTGGTGCACCATGGAGGAATGTTTCTCACCAATCATAGGCTCGAATCCGGTTATGTGGTGCTTGGAGTTCAATGTTGGCGCTTTGAACACCTTACACCAATACATGGTGGTCAAATCGTGGGGAACGTTGAACTGTAACAAACGATAATTGTTGTAGAAGGAATTCAGGTTGGTGTATGATTACGTACATTTTCCAGAACAACGTCCCAATGACTAGAATGGCTTAAGTGGAGCATGGGCACAGGCGGCGGGCCCAACAGGTGGACACTTTGGGAGCCTCGGTCGTGTCCGTGGTAGACCATATCGCTACCTCGGTGCGGATCCCTATCGTGCAACGCCCATATGATCTTCACTGTATCGCTCTAAAACAATAAACAGGCAGTTAGCCTAAACTCCAGCGAAGAAACCTTCTCGGAACAGCGAGGGTTGATTGAAAACTCACCGATAGAACGTAGTCGTCCGGATCGCAGGTGTCAAAAGCTCTTCGAAACTCGATGACCGTGTGGGTATCGTTCTGCAGGCCCCTCATTAACGTGTAATTATCGATTTGATCTCTGACAGGTGCGCTGCCCTGGCTCGCGGGCACGCCGTGACAGTCCTGCAAATAACATTATCGCATCAGACACCAGACAGACGAATTTATAGATGCTCCTATCGCGAAATAATAACGAGGCTGTAAATCATCCCCGTGCATGTGCATATAATTCTTGCTGCGAGCGAGTGCATTCACACGCCTGCAAACTGGCTGCAGGCCATGAGGGTACAGGCGTAGATGTCTGCAGGCATAGGAAGAGAACCGACCGCAATTCTTGCTCGTTTTTCGCGGTTGGAGTTTTTTTATTCTCTCGAGTAAATTCGAACCATTACGGCGCCCATATTGCGTTTTAAGGTTTTAAAATAATTCGAAGCAATTTCGCGTTACACCGCAGCCGTACGTTCATCATAAACCGTGGAAAACGCTGCAAACGTACCAAAAATGTTCAAGAGCTAGCCGCTTGTGTTAAATAGAAAAAAGAAATAAACTAAACTCTCGAGCATGTAACGCTAGCGTTTGATAAATAGCCCTCGTTATTCGATAATTTCAAATTACAAGACTTGTCATAACGAGCTGGTTGGCGAGCGAAACGGGTTTACCGGCCCGATGCGGCGTGTTTTAATTAACGTAGAATATACAAACAATCTCGGATCTGAATGGCGAGAACATAATAAACCAAAGGAAACATAAAAAACGCCAAACCTGGAGCGGATACGCCAGCCACAGGAAGTCGAATATGTGAAACCGAGCTTCAGGAACGGCTCCGCGCCACCCCTAATGGAATTATTTCGGGAGCTTTCGAGGAATTTGTTGACTCGACTAATGCCTCGACCAGCTAAATCTACACTCGTGAATAAACAAATTTAAATGTTCTCTAAAACTCATAGGAAATAATTACAATACTATTTATTGATTTATACAGATATCAGAATGTTTTTACGCTGATGAAACTTGAAGTAGACTTTACTAGGGCTAACTCAAATTCCAAGAATATAAAGACTCGAAACATTTCAGGGTGTTTGGATACAATGGAGAAGACCACGACTTTTTTTTTAATTTTTTTTTCAAAACCGTGTGTTCTAAGAAGGCTGGTAATGAAATTTTTATTTTTTTCTGTGGCCAAATAAGGCCGCAATTAATTTTTAAAGTTTGAAAAACATCACACAATCGTCATACACTCTGCTCCAATCAAAGCGAGAGTTTCAAAGAGAAGTCACATTTAGCAAGTTTGCCACGTTTTCTATTACTCTTCTTTAGTCCGCAAAATGTGCGTTTTTTGTATATTTATTGTAATAAACATTTTCTGATTTATCCATTTCTTCCATTACTTAATGGATAATTCGATATATTTATATAGAAATAACAATTTCATCTGTATAAATTGCAACCGATTTTCGTGTTAAAAACACAAATAATGGTCCTGAAAAATTTATTTGGCAACATTGTTGTCAACTTCAATATTATCAGTAAAGTGTTTTGTGCCGATCTGCAATTCGTGTAATTTGTTTTGTGCATTTTTCAGAAAAATCTGACAAATGACAGTTTGATTTTTGTTCGTTTGTGTATTCTTTGTTACTGCGTTCGAAAATTCATACTATTTACTATACAACAAGACGTGAGTGGTTTATGATTGGTTGATAAGTTATGAGTCAAAACCCGAAATTTTTAAATTTCAAAGGGCTATATCTTTTTAATTATAACACATTTTGAGCAATTGAAAACGGTTTTGAGCTCTAATAAATCATTTCTAATCGTATCTTTTGCCTAAATCCGCGTATCTCACATCGTGGTTTTCTCCATTGTATATTATTTAGTTCAAGATTTTACGCAGAACCGGCTCTGTTTTTCAAGCTGGTTCACTGGTTAACTTGTACACCTTGTGCACCATACCGTGGTGGATTCGACCGGCTTACGTATTTAAGTACAGGATGTGAGATAAAAAAAATCGTTTTTCCGATTTTTTCTAGACGCGTTCGAAATCGTTTAATTGCATCTGGAAGCGGCCAATTACTGTTAATTGTCGCCGTTTACCGTTCGCTAATCGAATTTATTTTAATTCGCTTTTTCATCGATTATATTCCTGACGAATGCAGCGGATATGGCAGATTTGCGAGATAAACGCCGCTTGGTTGCAAGCTGGAAGTTGTTTAAAAAACAATAAGCATTACTCCCTCCGAATCGGCGCCATCGGAGACCGGGTCTTTCTCACGCATTGATGTGTCAAACCATTAAAAACCTCGAATTTTTTATTACGCAAAAGCAGCTGGACGATTCCCAAGACCTGCTCTCGCCGCGTCTGGCCCTCCGTCCATCGGTCGGCCGGCGACGGGCCCCGGCCATATGCCCTTCTTCCTCGGGCTGGGATCGGGCCGGTTCCTTTACGCACGGCGCAGATGTTTTTGCACCTGGCACCACGTGCCTCTCTTCCTTTCCAACCGATTTCTACGGCGCTTTTTACCGGCGCGTTTCTTTTTTTAAGCGATCTCTCGAAATTTTTCGAACGAGAAAGTTCCGAGACAAGAAAATTTGAGGCTATCCAAACTAAAGAACGAAGCACAAGGAAGGTCTTATTGGAGCAAACAGTGACTTTCTTAGTGTAATTGTTAAATTCCTCCTACGTTTCGTGGACATTAACAGAATAACTGGTGGTTATTAATTATTAAATAGTGGTCTTTTAATTAATTACGTTAATAAAGCGAGCGTCTGGGTAATAGTCTTGAAGAATCCTGCTGGTCGCAGCTGTTAAATTTCGAAGAATTCTACTTTCGTCATGCTACGAATTATAGGCAGGTAGAATACTGTGAATTTCCCGTTATAATATCATAAATATACGCACCATGAGTACGGCTGATCCAGTATTATCATTCACCCATCCTAGAATGATATCAGCCTTCTCCATTTTGCCATCAGGGCTGAAGCCTATACCGACGTATCCCCTGGTTTTGGCTTCGACTCTGAACAAAATTTCCTGATGCCTGGGCTGCCACCTCAAGATTATCCGGTTTTGCTTATCTAGCACTTCAGAATGCGTCCAAAGTATGTCGTTGGAAGCATCCCTGGGTTGGCGATCTCGATCGTTTTGGACACCTTCTTCGTAGAAACTGAGCTTCCTCGATAGATGCCTCTCCTTGCCAACGCTATCGTTAGCCGAAGGTTTATCACTGTCACTGGGAAAACTGTCTAGCAAGTCAGTGAAAACGCTGTCTTCTTTGTCTATGCCATCGTTGTCTTGTATGTCTTTCTCTTGGTGGAGTTTTCTAGTTATCCGCCTGGTTTTTGGATGGTGGTATTTGTTAGGTTTCTTCTCTACGTAAGTGATGCTGTTGACGCTTTCCACGTGCTTCACGTATTGATCCAGCAGATCTTCCGTAGCAGAAGAAGACCCTTCCAGGAAGTAGATGACTATCAGAAGAATCGTCCAGTTTTGCAGCATCTTTAGTAGCTCACGCTTGCATATCTGGAAATAACAGAAGTTTGTCGGTGAGAAAAGGATGGGATTTGCGCATTACGAAAACTTGTCATGATTAATGTGGCCGTAAAACCGTTAGGTCGGGTACCGCATTACACCAGCATAGCCGGCATAATTGTGAATTGAATTTAAATTTCAAATATTTCGTATGTTCTTGAGTCGGATCGGAACGGTATTACGTACACATTTTGCATGCAAGAATGAACCTCTTTCGAAACCCGACGTTATGGCTATAATTTTCGACGGGCCATTTTCCGGTTTGAAATATTACAAGCATGCACGTACGTTCGATTTAACCAACGACATTTTAATCTCCACGGGCAATTATACGCTCAATTTCTTTTCGAATCGGCCAGTGTGCTTTATCGCCACTTCTTTATGAACGAAATGCAAGTCATCAATTAAATTCCTATGTAGGAATCTCGAGGAGCCTTTCTAAAGGCCGTTTTCCTGTTCAGCTTGCCCATGGCACCTCGGGCGTTGTTGCTAAGAATGAAATCGAAAAAATATCCGAACGGATGCGTCCAAATACAGGTTTTCCGAAAGAGGAAGTTGTTACGGCTCGAATAAATCGTAATTACAACTTACGAGAGCTTTTTTTATTCGACCAGTTATCGAAAATAGTTATAAAAAAGTAGTAAAATGTAGATAGAAGCTCTAACGTCTAACTCTTGTAGCTATTATAGGTGAAAATTATGCCGTAGTAAGCCGAGTGTGGTCCATTTAACAAGCGCGCTGTTATTCAATATCCCTGCCGAGGTAGTTAAATTTCCGAATGCACTTTCCTGTGTGAAAAATAAGAGAATTTCGCCTGCGCTTCCGGCAGTGCATGTGTGCACCGGAAGTAATGCTATAGCGCAAGTTCAGTCTGCATGCGAAAGGAATACAATGGCGATTGTTCGGTTTTTATTGCTCCTTTGTTGCGCCTGTTATGTATTATGTCTTTAAATGTTGTATTATTGTAATTTGAGGTGTGAAAATTTCTGACTAAATGTTTGTGATGTGATACAAATTGTTACTAGGGCATCGTCTGAAGAAAATAGTCGCTGCAATTAGAGCAAGTGACTTTGTACATCAGAAAAAATGTTTTTGTTTTCACAGAACTCCATTCGTGTGTTGGTTAATAATTTAAGTAGCCAAAGAAACGTGAAGCACATTTCAATTTGTCCGATTCCAACTTTGGGGAATCCATACATATTAATGACAAAATTGAATTTCCTTCAACGTTCCTCCAGCGCCTCGTTTGCATGATAAATTCCTACTACCGTGAACTTCTTTAATTCCAACCTAACGCGCTGTTGATGCTTTCCAATACCAAGTAATTAGATAAAATGCAGCGGAGTTTGTACCGAACGATGCAATCATACTAAATTAAATATTAATTGGGAGATTCGAAGACGTACAAACGAAATGAGGCGATACCGACGAAAATAACGACGATTGAAAGAAATTTCTTCGCTTCGAATGGTATCCTCGCGCCGATCGTCTCTTTAGCTCGAGAATTCCCATTTAGCATCGAGGAGTTATAACGCTAATAAAATCGGATTTCAAAAGACACGAGCGGAGATGAGCCTTCTCAAAAGAAGGCAATAAAAGTTCCTATCATGTACCAACACGCTTTTTTATGCTACTCAATTTTATAACTGCTTTACTGGAAAGAAACAATTGTCAAAATCCTGGATCTCCGTTTTCCAATAACCTGGAATTCTCCTTAAACTTCTTATGTTGTGGTCTATTAAACTTTTTCTTCGTTGCCTTTTAGGAGTACCAATCAAAGATTATACTTTATAAAATTTAGTAAGTTCATTGTAGGTAGTTTTTGTATGCGTTGCCTCAAGAGGGATTCTGTCAAAGCGTAGATACGCCCGTGTCTTCGGCTCTAATAAAATCAGATTCTCAAGATCTTTACTGGAACGAAACTGGTTTGTTAAATACCTTTCTTGTGCATTTACGGCGAACGACGATAATTAATTGAAGACGAGGGCATACCTCGTCCATCTGAGAATTCCTGCCTTGTTTCTGCTCCTCCGTCACAAAACTGATTTTCAGATAATTGTTACAAACTTCGTTCGTCTGGAGGTACCGAAGAGGCTTTTAGATGTTTTATAAATAACCTTCAGGGTGAATTGGCCACAATCGAGTTAGTTGTAGTGAGCTATACAGTGTGATTTGGCCGATTTTTTCAAAATATTTTGTGTAATTTTATGGATAATATGCTTGTGTTATGATTACATATCTATCATTACGATTAAAAGAACGCAATGAACATCTACAGACGGAGAAATTTGCATATCCTGAATGTTGCTCTGAAAAAATCACTGCGTATGTAATTATCCTAAAATCTTAAATCGCTAAACAGAACTCGTTTTGTGAAAATAATTGCCAACCTATTCGGTTTTTAGCGAATTCGCGTGTAAGGCCGTGTATTTAAATTTCTCAATTCGATTATAATGCGAAAGTTTAACATTAATGGTTCCAGTCAGAGGCGAGTTTCTCTGATATTAATCGAATTTGGGGCTGCTAATTCGCGAGTTGGGTTGCTACCGAATTCTCGAGCCCAGGGGCGATTATTCTAATATCCTGATATAAAAAATGGGTAGCTATAATGAATTTAGTTTCTTGCAGATATTTAAAATTCATCATAAATTTACTCCATGGGAACCAAAATGTTTTATCAATAAAATATTTTGTAATTACTTACCGTCGACTATAAAACGAGCAATAAATTTAATCCTTGAATGCAACGGAAACGAGCGCACCACAATTGAAATAAATCCACCGGAGCACGAGAAATTCGATTTTTAAGTTAAAAAAAACGCGGCTCAAAGGACCACTGATTTACCACCGATGCAATATACAACCAACGAAGAACTCAACTCAACGACTGCCGGTCGCCGTTGGTGCGTTTAGCGTATAGTCTGGCTGCGTGTATACCTGGGAGGAGACCGGTGCCGCAGGCGAAGCCCTCTTCCTTCCAAACGGCAGTCAGCTACCTATTAGATTGGTTGTTGTGGTCTTTTATTACCATTTGCACCATACTTTCTATAGCCCAACAAACTAATTTATATAATCGAACTACAACGAAGACATACTAATACTAGATAGACATACTAATGATATCATATTAATGATAAAAGCAGAAATATTTTTCTTCATCTACTTCGTCTTTCATTAAAAGAATAATAAACCAATCGAAGTTTTGGTGATGATAGTGTTATTAACTCATGTGTTAACTCATGATTTTTGGCTGTTGCTGTTATGGTGCAACGAGCACTCCGATTCTCATCCAGCTCCCCTCTTTTCATCAGTTGTGTGAACCATCTCAAGGTTCAAAACGGTTCTGCTACGATATAATACTCATTCATAAGTTCGGAGATTATCTTCGGGTATAATATCTAGTTACTCTTTGAACTTTCAATCGTTTCCAACAAGAATATAAGCAAATTTTTGTTGATACAGGAGCATCATAGTTATTCGCAATTTCCATTAATTACATACTTAAATTATTAGAACTTGTAGAGTAATGCAATTATTACGAATTGTACGAAATAGCATCATCCTCTATGGTGAATATAAAGAATAGTATAGGTAAGATTCCGACGTTGGGTTTAAAGACAACCGACTTTTCTCGATCTTGGAAGACAAGCGCATAAGTCGTCACATCCTGGTTGTTTTTCGTTTCTAAGAAATTCGCACAATAAAATTTTTGGCATTCTTCTTGGCTTTGAAATCTCATTGCATTGTGCAAACGGCGGCGCACAAAAGGCGCAGGTAAATGTGCATTTTTTATTTACCGAATCGGTAATAGTTCCTTCGCCTTCAAAGGTAGAAAGCTCATACATTCTCGTGCGTTTGCTGTCAACTAGACATTCTTGCTTCGCAATAATTTATATAATTCCTTGTAATTGAATGTAGGCTTCAGTTTGATTTTACATATCATAATAAATTGATGATTCGATAACAAATTCATATAGAATAATTGATTGGTTCAAAAAGCTAGTTAACTGAAGAATTCTAATGAGTAAATTACAAACTATATTTTTGATACCTATAATAAATATTAACGAGTGGTAAATAATATACAAATTATTGTCTACCCTTTTCAACGTTCTATAAATAATAAGATCAATAATAATTGACCATACTTGTACTAGAATTTGTATTGGTGTTACAATTTTTTTTCTCATTTGGTGTCAGTTCCTCCGACTCCTTATTGAATAACATTGCGTGGAACATAATATTTCGGCGGATAATCCGCAGGATGTACAAGTGCATCTACAACATTTGTCGATTATTTCTTACCCTCCAAATGGCACGTGCCCGGCCATCTGCCGCGCCGGAACTCATTGTTCTTTTACACAACCAAATGGGCCTGCAGATGTTACTAATACTTTTGCCGCCATGTCACTGATGTAGGAGTGTTGTTTATTAATATATTGTTTGTTGCACCTTTGGTGCATCTAGCAATAATTAAATATTGTGCTTTCTGTTCCAGTTGTTTTGCTCATTACCATGGGAGCTTTTTTTAGACAATACTCCAATTTCGCTCAGTAATTAGAAGATTTCACGGGTTTCCTGCAAATTCCGAAATGTGGTTTAAATTTTCCCATCAACCAGCGAGCCATCGTCATCCTTTATTATAAAAAAGTACCTACCTGTTTTCAGATTTCGATCGTCTCTGGGAATATCCCATGAGAACCGAAACCCTTCGGTGATCTTACCAAACATTGTATTCGGTACTCATTCAACTTTATTTTCTCATGATGACCCTTTTGTAGCCAAATTAAGGTACTGTTAGCAATCCACAATGGGGTACGTTCCCAAAGATTGGCTGGCCTATTTTATAATTACCTACGCTGGGAAAACATACTTATCTTTTGTCGTGAGAAAATATTTTTCCACGTCTTATAAAATATGAGTGAATACAATACATTCACTCCTAATAGTAGAATTTTTTCACCTTATGGTGCAAGAATATTTTTATATCAAAAAATTAAAGTTTAATGTTTAAAATAAGTTTCAAAAAATCCTTCCTTACGTATAGGCAACCAGTATATCTTCACCTTTTTGGCTCGAAATTTGTTTCTACGTTGCACAAAAACCCTTGATTATATTCTGAATGCATTTTTTATTAGTGTATACCGAACACTAGTAATATTATAACAATCACAATGTCTTAAAATCGTCGCAGTCATCCATCTAGTAAACTATTTGGTAAGAGACAATGCGGATGATCCACCTGTAGATCAATACACCACAGAATCATCCTGTAACAAATTAATCGATCAAATTCGGCTTGTTGATAGGCTAATAATAGAACTTACAATAATTATTCGACCCTTTTGCAGACAACGAGGGACCGCTGGTGTCTTTTACGGGGGTATTACTCGGCGAGTGGCATCTGTATTTTTGAAATTCCACATCGCTATTCTTAGTTTTCGCTTTGACTGTCTATAAAAATTTTTTTACAATTTTGTACAGTTCACTTGGAAAAAGACAAATCAATCTTACCATTTGCAGTTTGGAAGATTTCACTTTGCTTCTGCTATCGTTACAGGAAAGCTTCAATTTTTGTTCATTTTGAACCCTAAAAGTATTATGAGCATTATCTTATGGACAAATTTTTGATGGTATATAAAGAACCTTTTTAAGTCTCTGTCGTGGAGACTCCTCCTCGACGCATCAGATTGATCAGAGGAATTATTGCGAACCAATTGAGCGTGTAGGCCCACTTTGCTCATAAGCTTCTTGTTCTCTTTGCGCTCCTCCTCCAGTTTATTTTGCAGCTCTAAGATGCGGTGTTTTTCCAATTTTATGGCGTGTTGCATAGAGATAACTAACAAGGAGAAGGCAATTTAAAATAATATGAGGGTGGTATGTATGGTGCGCATACTAGTTTGCTGGGATTCTTCCTGTTTTTCTGTCAATTCAACTTCTAAATTGGCAACTTTCTTTAGAAGGGAGAGTTTGTTGTTTTCATCTGGTTTTAACACACCAACTTCTTGTGCTATGCTTACCAAACGGTCTGCGGTGGTTTCGGCTAATGTGTTGTTCAATACCTGTAGCTCGTCTACGCTCAAATTCTACAAATGAAGACATTAAACATATGTATTTGCAATTTCGTTAACAATACGTACATTTAAACCTTCTTTAGCCAGTTTCTTGGATGCGAGATTGAAGGGAGGTTTCGCAACACATAAAGGCTTACCGAAGAATTGCATTTCCTTCTCTGATATCGTCGCAAGAGAAATTTCATCTTCAATTTTGTCCTATGAAAAAGTTTATTAAACCACATTTATTACTTAGTCTTGTTACCTTACTTTATTGTTAACTTCCAATTGCTCGATAAGTAATTTTTGTTTCTCGTTTAATTCGTTAATCGTATTTTCCAGTTCTTTGTTTCTCATTTGCTCCTCCTTGCATTTCATCCGTTCGTTTTTAATCAGCGATTCCACTTGGTCCACTTTGAGTTTGATATCTTTGCTTCTTCGTTTCTGCTCCATTAGCACGTTCTTCAGCCGTTCGCGATCTTTAAGGACCTCCTGTAATTCCGCTTGGATTTTCTCAGAGGATTCAGCGATTCTATTACCATCTGCAGATTTCTGCAAGTCGGTTTTCTCCAGCTCCGCTATCTTCGCCTTCAAGATGGCAATCTCTTCCCTAAGTTTTTTACTTTCGGCTGTAGTGTTGTTGATGTCTTCGATGTATGTTTTGAGTGTTACTTTGAGGGTGTTGTTTTCGTTTTCCATATCTTCGAGTTTCTTGTTTAAGTTGGAATTCATTTCTTGTAGTAATTCAGATTCTTGCGTTTGGCGGGCTCCTTGCTTCAATGATTCAATTTCCTGCATTAGGATTGTTAAGTTACATTCGCTGTCTTTAACTCTCTCGAGATTCTCTTCTAATGAAATTTTGTCTTCGATTTGCGCTTTAATGTCGTTGTTTAATTTATCTATTTCGTTTTGCAACAGATGTATTTTCTCTTTTAACTGTTTGTTTTCGATTTTTTCGTCGTTTAAAGTGTTAGTTAGAGCGGAGTTGTCCTTCTGGAGTTCTATTATGATCTTAAAGTGTCCTTCTTGGTTGTTTTGCACCTTTTTCAATTCTCTAGCGACGTTCGTCAGCTTCGAAATTTCATATTCGAGTTCGGATATTTGCTTCTTTTGATTGGCATTGTCCACGCGCAGTTTCGTCGTAATCTCCTCGCTGCATTTCAATTCCATGTAAGCCGCCTCGTAATCCTGCTTCAACTTTTGAATGACTCCTTCGAGATCGGAAATCTCCTGCGGTTTCGTGTCCTGCGCCGATTGCAACGTGGAAATGGCGTCTTCCAGCGAAACGCGGTGCTCGCTCTTCAAGCTGTTGATCTCGCACTCCAGCTGCTTTATCATTTGCTTCATCTTCGCGTTCTCGTCCTTCAGCTTCTCGACTCTGGTGTTTCGCTTTTCGGCGTACTGCAGTGTCTTTTCGAAGTCTTTTCGCAGCTCGTCCTTTTCGTTTTCGAGTATTTCGATTTGCTCTTTGAGGTTGGTGTTAACTTGCACGGTTTCCAAATCGTTCGTTAATCTTGGCTGTCCAATCGTTGATAACGAATCTGTCGTTTTGTAATCTGACGCATTGGAATATTGCGTGTCAGCGTAGCATTTCGACTTCAATTTGGCGTTTTCTTCTTCCAATTGGTCGAGGCTTTGTTGGAGCGCGGCGAGTTCCTCTTTGAGTTGATTTACAACTTCAACGTTCCTTTTGTATTCGTCGTTTTTCTCTTCCAATATTTCGGCTTTTTTCATCAGTTCTGTTATGGTGACGACGGATTTGTCGCGCTCCAATTCCAACGGGGATATGGCGCTTTTCAAGCTCTCGTTGGTTTCATGCAGAAGCAACAGCTGCTGGTTTAAGCTTGCGTTGAACGATTCGAATTCGGAGGCTTTGTCGAATATTACTTTGAGATCTTTGCCCAGTTTGCCGTTTTCTGTTTCTAAGACGTAAATTTTCGTTTCCAACGATGTTATTTTATTTTTGTGCTCGACGATAACGTTGTTGAATTCGTGTACTTTTTCTTGGGATGCTTTCAATTCTTTGGACAATTCGTAATTTGTAGTTTTTAGTTTTTCTAGAAGATTTTGTAGGTTATTATCGCCTTCACCTGTGTTGCTGGTGTACTGTTCGTTTTCAATAAAAACTTCATTGTCTTGAATAGACGCAATGGCGTTTTCTAATTCCTTCTTCAATTTGATGTTTGTAGCTTCCAATTCGACGCATTTTTCTTTGTACTTGGCAAGCTCGCTTTCCAGTTCTGAATAGTTCGCTGATGAATCAAAAGTTTCCTTTAATTCGGTTAAATCGCGACTTAATTGTTGGTTTTCGTTTTTAACGGAATCAAAATCTTCTAATAACGTGGACATATCTTCTTTTATTTTTGTCAATTCGCTAACCTTGTTTTCCATATTTTTGTTATCGTTTTTAAAAGCTTCGTTTTCCGATTGCAGCTTCATGATGTCGTCAGACATTTTTTCGATCTCGATGTGTTTGTGTTGGTTTAATTCATTAAGCTTCGAATTTTCGTCTTCAATCAAGTGGATTTTTAGATTGAGCTTAGCTATTTCTGCGTTTAACATAGCTGATGGGTCCGTCGCTTTCAAGTGCCTTAGAGAATTTTCGGAAGTGTCCGCTCTAATTTCCTCCTTCTCCAACCGCCTGGCTAAGTTGTTGATTGTATTTTGCACGCTATCATTACTTGTATTGATGCTAGTTAAACTGTCTAGTTGTTTGAGTTGGTTTTCAATGTCTTCGCTGAGGAATCTCAAAGAGTTTTGCTCCTCTTTGAATTCGAGTGGTTCTTCCTTTGGTGAGGATCTTACGTTTAAGACATCGATTAATTTAGCAATTTCGTCGGCTTGAGCTTCGATTGTTTGAGTCAATATCGTGTTCTTCTCTTGGAGAGTCGTTAATAAAATCGGATCAACAGCATCCTCTTTTAGCTGATGCAATTCATCCTGTAATTTCCTGTTTTCATCGATTCTTGCAGCTAATTTGTCGTTAACGATATCTAGTTGTTTCAGCCTGTCGACTTCTTCTTTTAGTTCTTCGTTCGTTTTCTTTAAAGAATCCAATTCACCTTCCATTTCAGTACATTTCTGCGTTTGTTTGATTACATTGTTGGACAAAACCTTTTGCAGTTTATCGTTCTGCTGTTGGAGATCGTTAATTTCGTTGACCAGCAACTCGCTCTTAATGAGTAACTTGCAGTTATTCTGCTTGAGTTCGATGATTTGCTCCTGCAGTTCCGTGCACTTTTCATCGGATTTTTTGATGTAATCGAGCAGTTCCGTAACGCGTTGATTATTATTATTCTCAGCCTCTGAAAGCTGGTTGTTCAACGAAGCATTTTCTTCTCTCATTTCGTTCAGTTTCTGCTGCAATTCCAGCACCACGTTGTTGGTTTTGAGTAGTTCCGCTTCGATCATCACCACCTGCTCGCCCAGGCATTTGCACCGAGCGCACTCGGTGGATCTGGCGGACTCGTACACGTCCGCTTCCTCGTCCCTGGGGCTCGTCGCCGGCGAGTTGGACAAGCAGAGTTCGAAAACGTCCGGTTCGGTGAACGTGCAAGCGTCTTCGCTGGTCTGGGTCTTCTGCGTAACGAGAGAGGGGATCTCGAATTCCGTTTGGGTGCATATCTCCAGATCGCTGGTTAATTTTACTTTCGAGTGGGTTTGTGATTCCGTGGCTTCGACTTTCTGGTGCTTTTTGGTGTCTCTGAGTTCAGGGTTCGATGATTTTTTTAAGATTTTCCGTTTTCTTATAGCGCGTATGCATCGCCTCTTTACTGTCTTGTTGGTGGTACCGCCTTCCGTGAAACAGAAGCCCACGTACATGTCTTTGTTGGATGAGGTCAGTTTCTTAGCGATGGGTTTCCCGCTGGGGGTGAGTTTCGTTTTGAAATCGTCCCATTCGTTGTACTGCTTGTCCAATTCGTTGGCTATTTTCTGGATGGCTTGCTTGGATTGCAGCAGCAACTCCTGGAAATGAGTGTCTCCGGCTATTTTGCTCACTCTGATTAGTCTTTCTTGGATGCTTATACTCGGTTGTCTCAGCATGACTAGATTGAATTCTTCGGTTTCGGTTTCTATATCTCTGAGGTTTTCTTTGCATTGCATTTGGAGCTTCTGGAATTCGTCTAGTATGTATTCGTGATCGTGAAGAACGTCCTTCAAAGTGTTTAGCGAGTTTTCTTTTTCGTTCAAGTTCGTTGTTAGGAAGTCGTTGTCTTTCATTACGTCGGTTAATTGCTGGTTGAGGTTTTCGTTGTCGCTCCTCAGCAAGTAAATTATATTTTGTAATTCGTTTATTTCGGCTTCGTTTTTATCTGCAAGTTTGGTCAAGTTTTCGTTGTACAGTTTTAGATTAATCGTCTCCGAACTCAATCCATTGATCGAATTGCCTAATTCTTTTTGAGCCATAGCCAATTTCTCTTCAGCGCTAGCTATCAAAACGTCCTTTTGCTCCAATTGAAGCCGCATGCTCGTTATCACTTCTTTTAGTTTCTCCTGTAATCGTAAAAAGCACAATTAAAAATTAATTATTAACAGATTTATTGTCACTTACTTGTTGTTCATCGCGACCTTTAGCTAAATTATCCACGTGGCAAACCAATCGTCGAATTTCCGCTTCCTGCTCGGTGATGCAGGAATGCAAATCTTCCACTTGCGCCTCCAAGGTTTCCCGTTCCTTTTCGATCAGCTTCGCCTTTTCGATTTGCGTCCGCAGAATGTCGCACTCGCACTCCAGCCCGATCAGGTTCTCGTATTTCGATTTGAACATGTCCCGTTCGGCCTTCAGCATCTCCAAGCACTTCATTTGCTTCTTCATGTGCTCGTACTCGTCCTGCATCCTAGCCAAGTCGTCCAGGCTCTTCTTCAAGTGGTTGCGCTCCTCCAGCAGCCTTTGCCTCTCCATGGACACGCATTTGAGAGTTTCGATTTCGTGCTCCATGCAGTTCACTTTCGAGCGCAATTCCTCGCCTTCGGCTTTGTGCGTGAATGATTCTATTTCTACTAGCGAGCATTTGCCTCGCAGGCGCTCGATTTCCTCTTCTGCTATGCGTTTGTCTCTGACCACTTTTCTCAGGTCGTCTTCCAATTGATCTATTCTCAACGCTTTTTTTCTTAGGGTAATTATTTCTTGGTTCAAGTCTCTCAATTCTTCTACGCGTTTGCTCAGACGATCGCGGTCTCGCAGGACATCGTCCAAGAGAAGGGATCTTTGCTTCAAAATGTCCACGTCTTCCAATATGTATGTGTAGGACTTCAATTCGACCTCCAGCGTGTCCAATTTGCTCTTCAGATTGTCCCTTTCTTTGGTGGTTTCCTTCAGGGTCTGCATTTTTTTGTACAATTCGTCTATGCCAGCCTGACTGCAGTCAGAAATTCCTAATTTACTAAAGGCATCTTCCAAATTCGATAGGCGTTCTTTAAGCTGCCAGTTTTCCTTGTGCGCGGCGGCCAGTTGATCGGATATTTTTTTCTTAACGTACATTTCTCTGGTGACAATATTCGCCATCGCCTTTTGAGTTAAACCGCCGGGACTGATGGCCTCCAAATCCGGTTCGATGGCTTCGCTGGTCTTCTTCGCCGAAGATTTGGATTGTTCCTATCGGACGCAACGGTTATATAGAAAATATAGGTTCAATGTTCTTTCAAGTACCTTCAGGTCCTTCAGCTCCTTCTGGGATTGCTCCAGTTTTCTCCTCAAGTCGTCGCATTCTGTCGCAACGATTTTGATGTTCTCCAGTTTCTCTAACGCTATGGTAGCGTGCTTCTTCTGCTCTTTGCTATACGACTCCGTCGCCTGAAAAGCCAAAAACGTTGAATGTGCATTGGAAATGTGGTAATAATTACGATTACGGCCACCAAATTTGTAGTCATTTCAAAAAGTTGTACTTATTTGACAGTTATCGAAATTTAAAGTTTGAATCAATTTTACGCGTTGTTGATTTTTATACCGGATGTTATAAATATTTATTCCAAAAATTGAAACAGTAGGCTTCTCACTGGAGAGGATAACTATAGCAGGCGCTATAATATAAGAAGAAAATATATTTACCACTAGCGCATTCTTAAAAGCGATCAATTCTACGTTTTTATGGGCCACCAACGTATCAGAATCAGTCCCCTTCACAAATTCAATAGACTCGATATCTCTATCGCTTTTCTCCGGATCCTCTTTACTTCTATATATTCTATTGATGCAAGGATTCTGCAGGAGCTTCTTTTCGAAAAACTCATTGTTAGAGTTCGCCTTGTGGCTGAACAAGAACAACTGGTCCTCTTTCTTCCTGTTCGGAATATACCTGATGTAATTGGCGCTGGGCGTGATCAGAATCACCGATCTGTTCGTGCCGAAGCAGTGGCAGCTGAGAGATCGCGACGCCACTGGGATTTTGTACGCGGACGTTTCGTTTCGTTGGACTTCTTCGGATTCCTGGGTTTGCGAAATTTGGTGCCTGGTTTCGTTTTCTTCGGTTTGAGTCAACTGGAAGTTGTACCGCTCCGTTTGGCACACAGAATTGGATTTCTCGGCTGTGCCGTCGAATTGCGTTGAGTAATTTGCATTAGAAAGTGATATTATGGTGTCTTGATCGATTAATTGAACGTTCGATGATTGCGCTTGAGAATGAATCAATGTTTCCTGCTGATTAACTTCTAGTTGTTCCAGTGCTGGTTGAATTGGTGAGGAAGGTTTGTTAACAATTTCTTTATCTACTGGTATGAAATTTTGTGTGTTCGGTACGATTTCAATAATATCTGTGTTATCACCTTTGTCGTTGCCTTGCTTTTCCACATCATAACTTGTGGAGATTTCTACAGTTAATTGAACATCAACATTGGTTAAATCAGTAACACAAGGCTTTTTTTCGACAATGTAAAAATCGCTAGTGCTCACTTCTTTGTCGTAATTTTGCTGGATTGTGGATTCGACCGGAGATACTTGCATCTCAAAATCTGCAGTTTTGGTTTCGGACGATTTTAATTCACTTCGAATGTAAAATTCAGTCAAAGGTAGTTTAGAAGCTTCGTTTACTTCGACAGTTTGCTGTGCATTATCGCAAGTACTGGTCAATTCAGACGGTTTAATCTGCATCGCAATGTTTTTTTTCGAGCTGTGGTCTGCTGGTATGGAAATTTGTGATGATTGTACCGCAGAGTCTTTAATTAACTTGGTAACTGGTGGTTGTTTAACAACCGTCGGTTTGTTCGGTTTGCTAACTAAATTGTCTCTTTTTTTCCTAATCCCTATTTTAGAAGGCATGTTAAGTATTAAGTTCTGCTCGGAAACGGTGAGGCAAGTATCGCTTTTTATTGCCACCGGTCTGTCTCGCAGACCTAATTCTTGGGAGGCTCTCAACATGCTTAGAGAATGCTCACCGCCGGCAAAATAACCGGCTGGAATGCTGTGTTGGGTTGTGGTTTTCGGTAAGGTTACGACACCGCTTATGGTTGGTTTCTTGATGATATTTTCGACCACTTCTTTAAAAAGATCAAGTGTGAAGGGAATTTCTGCGCTAACTAAAGATGAATTGGTTGATAATGGATTTTCTAATTGTGCTTTGGCGTGCAACCACTCTGCTTCGAAAATTTTGAGCATTTCCTTCTGATCTTCCTCTGTAAAAGTTGCATGTAGAATTGTGAGGAAAATGTTTGTGGAGCAATTACCTGTTTGAGATGCGTAGTCCTTTAAGTCTTTGATGAGTGCTGCATGGCTTTCTTGAAGGCTGTTCATCTAAAAGAATATTGGAATTTCAATTGATTGAATCTGATTTTGGGGTGGAGTGTCTCACTAATTTAGCAATTTGTTCTGCTTGATCCGATGTTAGATCTAATTGGGAATAAATTTGAATCAATTTTTCCATATACTCGGTTTTCTTCTTCAAATAGTTGTATGGATCGTTCTTGGATGCCAACAGGGCGTTTGTCAAGCAGTATTTCGGAAGGTTGTGAACGGATTGTTCATCCTGCGAAAAATTATTAATTCACGAGATTACAACGAATTCAAATTTCCTACATTATCACCCCCCAGGTATTCCACTAAATGCTGCGCCCTCTCTTGCCCGATGTTCGACCAAGCCCTCGAATCGGTGGAGGAATCGTAGTTTTTCATCCGACCCTCGGATCTAATCCTGTGAGGCTGCTTATCACCGTTCGTCCTCACTCTCCTACCTACGAAAGACATTTTTGCGATTTGCTCGAAATGATTTTGCCTACGGAAATGCAATTTTTCTTGGAATTACGTCGAGTTTAATTTGACAAAATTTTATGAAAGACGTTCGCATACTTGTCAGAAAATCTGGAAATTTTGGCGTCGCGACAATAACAGAACAACGAATGGTTGTAAATATAACCAGGTCGGGTTACTACTTAAATAATATGATTTTGATAGGAACTTAATGAGGATGTAGCACTGAAACAAGAAATACCAGCTAGATAGTTTCTAATGGAGAGCTTTATTAATGGAGAGAAAACAACAATTTCGGTTTGTGTTACATTTTAATGTGTATATTTAAGTGTCAAGCATTAAACCAGCAAGGACTTTTGCTGCAGTATGCACCGTACCCCCTGTTGCCCATATACTTGCAGTATTCGCATCTCATCGAAACGGACTTTTCCGAGGTGGATTGAACAGCTCTGCTGCACTTGAAGCAGGTCGTGACGTTGCAGATACAGGGAATAATGGAATTATCGACGCTCGTTTCGATGAGCTGGTTCCTGCTTAATGACACGTCGGAGGAGTACTTTACGTTCCTGATGAGCGATATGGTGATTTTATCTTTGTTTTTTGTGCTGCGTATGAGATCTTTTCTGGCAGAGTCGTCTCGAGTGGATGTTTCGCGCTCGAGCACCAAACGATGAGGCTGGGTTTTCTTGAGGAATACTTCGACGTTAGATTTTTGGTAGATCGTGTGGATGTCTTGTGCAGAACGAGACTGTTCGGTTATTATCAGCTGCGGTAACTTCGGCTCTAGTATTTCGCTTTCTGATGCTTGTATCTTTGAGGATTGGTCAAAGAGTTCATCGAGAGATTTCTGCGCGGAGTTTTGGTCTTCCAGGGTAGTCGATTGGTCTGAAAAATTTATTATTTCGGATATTTCGTTGTTCTTGTAGATGGGTTGTATTTTAAATCTTTCTTTGATGAGGGAGCTCAGTTTTAGCAACTTTTCGGTAAGTGAAAAAGGTATTTTATCATTTTGTGGTTGTTGAATCTCAGTTAAGCTTTGTTCACCTATGCCAACATCTTTCAAGGCTTTATGGCGAAGAATATTTTCAGAAATTACACCGTAGTTAACAGCAAGCTCGTTTTTCTGAAACAAGAATGTGTTGATATGAAAATGTTATATCTATTATATTATTAATTTTACTTGTTGTTTAATTTTTTCCTTTTGTTCATCAGTCAAGCAAGTTTCGAATGCTTGTATTATTCCTTCAAGGTATTGCAGTTTCTTATTGATTTTATCAAGTTCGTTCTTTTTATTGTCTTCCAATAATTTTAATAATGCGTCTGACTGGAAAACTGGACTCTTACGCTCTGGCTACAAATAAAAAAACTTATGTCCCCACATGAGCCACGAAAATGTACATAAGTACATACTTTACATTTGGCTTCATATTCAAGAATGTGCTGCCGCCTATCTTCCGGTGCTTGACTCCAAGCTCGCAAATCATTAGTAGAGGAGTAATTCTTCATTCTACCTTCTGATCGAGTATTGGCTATAGCCGGTTGGTCATCCGAGACCTTCAAAAATACGCGGGTTTTGTTGCTTAAATACGTCATTTTTGCCCCTACAAACGAAAAATTTTACAAAACACGTGCACACATTCACAAACGAGTATTTCCGAGTAATTTATGCATGATAAATTCAATTCTTGTCAAAGTTAATATCAAAAAAATAATTTGACGGATAATCGCGGGGCAAAATCATTTGCATTTAAAATTCGAAGTAATCATATCATAATATAATATAAATTTGAGAAAAATAGAAAGTTTCCATGCGAGGCTCCCATTCACCTTTAATTTTGGCAAGTCCTTGTTCAGAACCGTACAATAATTATTCCATCAATGACTTTCATAAATCGCAACTTGCGCTCATTTCTGGACGCGTCCTGCATCACTCCTCTCAAGCGTCGCTCGGAGGGTAGGCTCAAAGACTATGTATCCACGGAAGATGTGCGAACCTGGTGCCTCAGAAACGAGGATCAGAGAATGCAAATACTCGACCTGGTAACTCGGGATTATTGCTTCGTAAGTTCATCGAAATTCCACCTCAATCACAGGAAGTCAGTGCTTGAAATTATTTTAGGGAGACAGCGATTTGCTTAAAGTTATCCTTCCATTCATGCAAATTAAGCATTTAAACGAAGTCAAAAAGTGCTGCAGACTTTTGTGGTTGTTTCTAACAGAACTCGATCTTTCAGAGGATGATCAATCCAGATTAGAATGCTTGGTATGTAAGCTTATTATACATAAAATAGTTCACTTAATTTGTGCAATTTTCAGAAATTTCAGTTGGGCACGATTTTCAAGCAAATAGTAAGTTAACATACATGTAAAAGGCCAATTTAAAGTTACCATTTTTTTCTATTTCGTAGCTCTGTGGCTGTGAATGTTCTGATATAGGCCTACGATGTCTGTGCTCAGAATGTAATGAAATTCAGTGTGATTGCATTCAAGAAGTGTGCGTGTGTGGCCTAAAAGATGGAGAGGAGGAGGAAGAAGAAGAAGAAGAAGAAGAAGAAGGAGAAGAAGAAGGAGGAGATGAACAAGAAGGAGAGGATATGGAAGAAGAAATGGCCGATGCAATGGTAATATCCACTTATCCATTATAATCAATTGAACTGATATATGTGTTTAACAGGAAGATCCTTCCATGCATTTTAAACGCAAAGAGCCAGAGTGCATGTGTTACGAAGGATGCACGTGCATTTGCAAGAAAGCGCCCTCCCCCAATTCTTGCATAGAAAAAGAAGATGACGATGCTGTGAAAGCGTCTTCTGGCATTCGGTTTTCGGGCAGCAGCAGTTCGAGCGACCAAGGAGAAGAAAGCAAATTGAGCAATCTACAACAAAGCAGCAAAATGAGCCATCCACAAGAACGGAGCAAAGTGATCCTTCGCCAAGAGAGCAGCGGAGCGCGCAATCGCAGAGATAACAGCAACTTAAGCTTCCATGATGCGGAGGAATGTCGATGCGCAGTCGGGTTTGGATGTACCTGCGGAAACAATAGAAAAAGAGATAAAGATAGATCATCAACACAGTTATCACAAGAAAAAATACCATCACCCTCAGGAAGTAACGATAGTGCAATGAGATCGTTAGACCAAGCATCCGAAGAGAAAATTAAATCAGCTTTGAGAATACAACAACAAAGCAGTAGAACAATGAACCGTGAAGGAGTCAGTAAAATAAGCAAGCTCCAAGAAAGCAGCAATGTAAGAGTTCGTCCAGAGGCTAGCAAGCTCCAAGAAAGCAGCAATGTAAAAGTTCGTCCAGTGCCTAGCAAGCTCCAAGATAGCAGCAATTTAAGAGTTGGTCCAGTTCCTAGCAAGCTCCAAGATAGCAGCAATTTAAGAGTTGCTCCAGTTCCTAGCAAGCTCCAAGATAGCAGCAATTTAAGAGTTGGTCCAGTGCCTAGTAAGCTCCAAGATAGCAGCAATTTAAGAGTTGGTCCAGAGACTAGCAAGTTAAGCAGTCGCAAGGGTAGCAGCATTTTAAGCTTTCAGGATGCGGAGGCATGTCGATGCCACGACGGATTTGGATGTACTTGCGGAAACAATAGAAAAAGAGATAAAGAAAGATCATCAGCGCAGTCATCCGAAGAAAAAGTAACATCACCTTCAGGGAGTAACAAAAGTGCATTCGAACCATCAGGCAAAGCATCTCAACATATAAATAAATCAGCTTTGAGAATCCAACAACAGAGCAGTAGAACGATGAACCGTGAAGGAATCAGCAAAATAAGCAAGCTCCAAGAAGGCAGCACTTTAAGAGTTCATCCAGAGGCTAGCAAGCTCCAAGAAAGCAGCACTTTAAGAGTTCGTCCAGAGACTAGCAAGCTAAGTAGTGGCAAGGGCAGCAGTATTTTGAGCTTCCAGGATGCGGAGAAGTGTTGTTGCTACACTGGAGTGGATTGCATTTGTGGAAGTAATAAAAGAGCAGAGAAAGAAAGATCATTAATGCAGGTATCTCAAGAAAGATCATTAACGCAGGCATCCCAAGAAAGAGCGGCCTCGTCTTCAAGCTACGAGGATGCAGTAAAATCATCAAAGCAAAAAATATCCCGATGTTTCAGAGATAGAAGTAAACCAACGCAATTATCTCAGGAAGAGTTGAAATCATCTTCGCAAATTTCCAACGCGATGGATCTAGAGCAATCGGCATCAGAAGGATCCGATGCGACAATTCCAATATCGCCAATCACGTCTGATGAGGTGAAATCGATGACTCAAGTCCCTACTAAATCTGTATCGAAACGAGAATCCATAACTGAGCAAAAATCTGAGATGAAATCGTTGACTCAAGTCCCTGCTAAATCTGTATCGAAACGAGAATCCATAACTGAGCAAAAATCTGAGATGAAATCGATGACTCAAGTCCCTACTAAATCTGTATCGAAACGAGAATCCATAACTGAGCATAAATCCGATGCAGAGACGCGAGGATTTGTATGCCCTTGCGAAAAAGGATTCAAATGCACTATCTACGAGGAGCCTCCTGATGCGCAAGGCGAATCAACTTCGCGAGCTTCCAGCAATAACTCGAGAAAATCGCAGCCGATCTGCGAGGAAAAAAATTCCAGAAATAATAGTATAAGTAGCCGAGTCAGTGCGAAAGAAGAAGGCCAGAATGTTAGATGCCCTTGTGGATTATTAATTGACTGTAATTGTGGAAAACAGTCTGAAGAGCCAGCACGATCATCATTGGACTCCGCTGATCTAATAGAAAAAGTCAATTCCGCTGATCAAGCTAACGAAAGCGCTGCTTCTTATACGGAAATTGAAGAAGATGGTGAAACCGACGAAGACTTTTTCGGCTGTACCTCAATCGTTTCTATACCAAAACAACCGAAAACTTTTTTGCTCGAAGATATCCCTGTATTTCCCACAGGTAAGGCAATCATTATAAATGACTGTAATTGTCAAGTTATAGCACCCCTTGTTGCAGGTGTGTGTAGTTGTTCTACAAATCAACCAAAAGATAAGCTTTGCATGAGCAGCAAAGACGACGTTGAAGACATTGAAGACGTTGAAGACGATGATAGAGCAATGGTTACTGACGATAATGATTGTCCAGCAAGGTTTTCTGATGATATTAAAGATTGTACAGTAATGTCGATTTTTTCGCGATCCATTCACACGAAACCCGGCTTATTTTCTAACTTGGGGTTAGATTTGAGCAAAAAGCAGGAACAATCAATGAGAATATTGCTGGATGCACTAGAAGTACGTGATATATTAACAAACACAACTAAAATTAATTTCTAAATCTCTCAGGAATGCAGAGAGATGTGCAAGAGACACCAACGTAAAATATCTTCTCTACAACATACGAGAAATATACTCACTGATAAAATTCAGGATTGCATAAGTGATTTAGAATTGTTAAGAGTAAGTACACAAATTCATTGCTAGGTAAAATAGTTAACTGATGTTTAAACAGACGAGCAACCATGCTTTAACACCTGCCGATCAGAACGAAATGGAGCAAAAAATCAAATTGGAACTGAAAGCTCTTAAACAATATTGCGTGAAACTGGGAGAAGTAGATGAGCAAAACCAACAATTAAAAATCAACCAAAAACTAATCAAGAAGAATCTATCTGATATTTTGAAAAACGACAAGAATGATGAATTAAATAAAGTCAATATTTACAAGACAGTTAATAATTGCAATTTGTAAGTTCGAATTTTACAGGTAACGACAGAACGCGACTTTTTGAGAGAAAAAGTAGAAATTCTGGAAAAGCAACTACAAACTAAGAACTTGAACCATTTACCTGACGAACATAAAGGCTGCAAGGCTTGGCCGAATTTACGCAATTTACACGAATTGCCATTGCCTAACACATTTCCTATATCTTTGAAAGGGCAGCTGGAAGAAAAATCCAAACAAGTAGCTGCTCTGGAGAATAGAATAACATTCTTAACTGCTGAGAATAAGTACCTGGAAGTGCAAAAAATTGAAGGGAGATGTAAACGCTTCCAAAACGAAATACAAGATTTGTTAACTGAACGACAAACATTATTAACCAAAATAAGTATAACTTAGTATTAAAATTTCTGCCAGTGCGTGTACTACATTAGTAATTTTTAGATTTATCTGAGAAAGAAAGGAATTTACTGAAAGCCCAATTAAAAGACATGGAGCTGCTCAAACTGGAAAGAGACAAGCTACTAATCGATATTAGAAACATTGAACACGTCCAAATCGATAAAGAAAATTTGGGTTTGAAATGCAAACAGTTGGAGAAAAAATTAAGCCAAGAAAATAAATACAAAACCATGTACGAAGAACTATTAGGTACGCATTGTTCCATCCAAATTTACATAATGTGATGAAAGCATTTTTTAACAGCTGCTCAAAATCCAACTACCACCGAAAACGAATTATTGAAAACCGAAAGCTGCGCTCTCAGAAATCAAGTCAACTGCTTACAGAAGCTAATCAAAAACCAAGAAACCGAAATGACGAAAATTATGGAACAATTCGACAGAACAATCCAACTAAAAGAGGACTCGCAGGTAAGTGTCCCGATAACTGCTTTATTCCTGCTAAAATCATTCCTTTTAGGTTCGAATGCGGGAAATTCTATCCAGCCTCAGAAAGGAACTGGAATTAAAAGACTCCATAATCGCCAAATCCGAAGAGAAGATCGTACAGGCGCAAAGTGAACTAAAATCCACCATGCAAGGCGTCGCATGCGAAAGGAATTGCTACGGATCCATCCTGACTCAATTAGAGAATGAGCTGAACAAAGCCAAGAAGGAAATTCTGGAATTAGAAAGCGTAATTAACGAAAAAGCCTCTCTCAACGTAGAACGCGGCGCTTTCGAAGAAGTGAAGGCGCAATTGGACGTGGCTAAAGAGAAAAACGAGCAATTGCAACAAGTCATAAACTCCATGGGGTCATTCAACGGTAAAAAAACACCTTCATTCTAATTTTATCACCCTCTAATTTGGATTCAATTACGTCTGATTGGCTTGTTGTTTCAGGTGACGAGCACATTCATAAGTTGTTAAAACAATCGGAACTGGCAATCAAATCATTGATGGCGGAAATATCAAGGCAACATAAAGTCAAGCATAAAATACGGCACAAATCAAATTGCCATTAATTATGAAAAGCATTAATCAGGCGCGTTTTAAATGTAATTAAGGATTTGGCAGGGTGTTTTTCATGGTGTAACGTATTTATTTTTTGGGCCTTCGAAGTAAGCTTGTTTATAAAACTTCTCTCTCTTTGGATTTTCATTGTTGTCTTCTAAGAAGACCATTGTATATTGTATTGTCTCAAAGTCTCGACAATTGAATTCCTCAACGTTTTATTTCAGTATTTAAATTACATAAAATTTAATTTCAATGATAGGAAGCAAGAGTTGCAATGAAACTTGTTGTTTGTTTTATTGTTACTATTTTCTGATTCTAGCTCAGGAGACGATGAGAATGGTTGTCCCTTAGAGATTCCATGTATGTTATCCCCCTTTGTATTTATATTTTAAAAATGTACAAGGGTCAAACCACCTCCCAAATAAAGTAAGGGACGCTCCATCTATTCCCTTATGAATTTCCCCAATGGCATTTTGAAATTTGCATGTATTTTGTTGTGTTCCTTTCATTCTTCATTCTCCAATTTTTATTACGGTTATCTTTTTCCTCTGTGATAATCGTTAACTGTAATTCGTTGTACCTACATGCGATCCAATCAAACATCCTTTTAGATCCTTTTAGGATTCTTCACGAAAATCAATGCAATTATTTCTATAAGCGCCCGAAAATCCTTAATTTTTACATTTTAAATTGTTTTTCCATATTTGGGACATCATGTCATCAATGTTAAATGTAGTAAGCCAATATGCTGTATAACAGATGTATTCAATTAATAATTATGAAAAATAAAGTTTTATAAATAGTAAATGTGTTTTACTAAAAAAATTAAAAATTGATAATTTCAATGCCTTATTATTAATCTTTCTGAATTAGCTCAATCCGCACGGAAGTATCAGCTTTTCTGCACTAAATATTAAAATTGCAATATTTTTTGGATCTAGTATTTTTTACAAAAGATCCTTTTGTAATTGTTCCTTCTGCACTTACTTCTCCAGGTTCTTTGAACTACGGCCTAGAATTTCATTTGCTCACTACCTTTCTTCTATTTTACAACTAGAAGCAAGTCAATGCTTAAGTCAAACTAGTAATGGTAACGAGCCAAACGAAGATGGTATAAATCACAAAACTTCAATTATTTAAAAAAATTGACACATCTGTTCGAACAGTCCAAAAACACGCGTTATCCTGTGAAATGTTTTCAATAGTATCCTTTCGAAACGAAATGTGAAATTATAATGTTTTTGTCCCGTTTATCGTAAAATTTCGCGTTAAATAAATTCCAAATTTTCTAACGATGACGTTCGTCAACGTAAGCTTCCGGGCCTTCCTCGACGAGTCCGCCATGACGCCGTTGAGGCGGCGCTCCGAGGGCAGGCTGAAGAGCTACCTGTCCACCGAAGACATCAGAACCTGGAATCTGAGGATAGAGGATAGAAGGAAGCAGATTCTTGACACCGTCACCCGCGAAATAACTCAAGTAAGTCTCCATTCGCATACATGTCCACTGCTCTTCATCCACGTCGATTCGCTTTCCAGTGTGAGGGTAATTTGTCGAAAGAGATTTTATCGTGTCTACGAAACAAGCACATGCAAGAAATCAGAAGGTGTTGTAGAATGATGTGGCTGTGTGTGCAACAACTCAACCTCAGCGAAGACGATTCGTCAAAAATCAAGTGTTTGGTAAACTTTAGTTCAATTTATGATGCAATTGATTAATCAGTTACTTTACAGGAACATCAATTAGGAGCCACGTTTCGGCAAACTGTAAGATCTTCTTCAATACCTCTCATAAATTTAATTCTTTAATATCTTCTGCATTTAGGTCAGTGGCTGTGCTTGTGGAGATAATGGTTTGATGTGTCCGTGTTCTACGTGCAGTGCACCTGTTACATGTAGCTGTGGCAAAGCAACTTGTGAGTGTGGTAAAGAAAAAGAACCTTCAAAGGCAGATGCTAAAGGGGGTAAAGGTCCCGCTAAGGGCGGTGGTAAACAAGGCCAGGCTGGAACATCAGGAGGTGCAGCCAAAGGCGGAGGTGGAGCCAAAGGAGGAGGTTCGGCCAAAGGAGGAGGTTCACTCTCCTGTGGGTTATAAATTAATTTGATAAAAAATTTCAGACAGCAGTAAAATTTGCGAATGCGTTAAAGACAAAGTGGACGACAAGCTTTGCGCTGAAGGTGGACAGAAAGTAAAAGGAAAATCCGGCGGTGGTGGAACTTCAGGATCAAGCAAACCTCAAGGACCTCCTAAAGTAGATATTTGCACACTGTATGAAAGCATAATTCCCAATAAAGCAAATATTATGCGCAAGAAAATGTCCTTGAATGATTCAGAGAAAAAAGTCCCAATAGATATATTACAGGTAGAATTATAAAAAATCAATACCAATATGTAATAAACTAACAAATTATAGAATAACGATGCACTAAATCAATCAAATGCTGTTCAAAGCATCAAAAATGAACAAGAGAAGCTATTGGAAAAGCTACTGTTTTTGCAAAATGTCGATAAAGTCAAAGTGAGTTGATATAAAAAAATCTCTACCACAAAAAATACACTTTATGATCTGATAGATTATCAATTATAATCCTTTTGATTCAACATTTAGCACATCTCTTGCTTCAGCTCATTAAAAACACCGGCGAGTTCGACGGATCGGAATTCGAAACCATCAAAACTGAATTAGAAACACTTTCCCGCTATTGCACGGACCTAATAAAGATCGAAGAAGAAAACCACAAACTCAAAAAAGAACTGCAACTTCTAAAGCAAAAAATCCTACAAACACCTAACAATTCCGAAGACACAAATTTCAGCAACATTGTAACTGACAAGTCGATCCTTTTGGACACCATTCTTGTTACTCTTCCCTTTTCCAGATTGAAGAGCGCGATAATTTAAAGATTCGAGTAAAGGAGCTTGAAAGTCAATTGAAACAGCAAAAGATTCTAATGGGCGACGTTGAGATCTACAAGGAACGCTCGGCGATGTTCAGCAAAGTCCTTGCCGAAAGGGACGACTTGCTGAGGAGTCTGGAGCGCGCTGACCACTTGCAAAGAGAAGTGGACCGGCTGCGATCGAACTCTAATCGCATCTGCGAGTTGGAAAGCGAATTGAAGGCTCTGAAGAGCGACAAAACCAGCCAGTTCGACGTCCAGCGCGTCAAGACCGAATGCAACTGCCTGAAGAAGGAAGTGGCTAACTTGAAATCGGAACGAGACGCGCTGAAAAAAAGAGTTGGTACGACCGCATAAGCATTAACAATCTTTACAGAAATGATGGTACTTTTTACATCCAGATTGCCTCAACAACGACAAGAGTTTCCTGGCTTCCAAAACGAAGGAAGCGGAAGTACTGAAAACTGAGCGGGATAAACTGCAAATATCTCTCAGCGAATTGCCTCATCTAAAAATCTACAACGAAAACCTGCGATTGAAATGCGAGAAACTCCAGAGCGATTTGAAGGAATACAGGGAATACAAAAACAAATACGAGGAAATACTCGGTAGGTTCGTTTAATTTCTGGTTAATTTGTTCGGTTATTTTCCCTTTTCCAGACATGCAAAGGGAGTGCCAAATGTGGAAGTCCAAGCTGGAGGAAGGAGAAATGGTGAAGAAGGAATGCGAGTGTCTGAAAAATCAGGTAGACGATTTGGAGAACGTTATTGTCGATCAAGAAAACGAAATTAAAAAGCAATTGGGTCATTTCGAACAAATTATCATCCACAAAGGTAAATGCCAGGTACGTTTCGGTAATTGGCCAATGCCAGTTTGCTTAATATTAATCACTTAATGAGCGAATTATGCTCATGTTTTACTTTCATGCAAATAATTAAAATCACAAGGCGCTAAATAAAGTTAATCCTATGCAATGAAATGGTAAACCTTGTATATGTTTATTAAACACGAATCACTCAAATTATCCATGGATGTTCAATTTTCTATTTATTTAAATAGTTTTTGTAATTCATCATCGTCAATACATATTCAAATCGTATAATAATTTTTCCTTTGATTCGAAATCATATGTATTATTAAATTTATTACAGGGAGTTCCTTATAAATACGATTTTAATTATATTGATTTTTTTTGTTATCAGTTTACCTAACACGTTTTGACGTTGTTCCTTACTAGTTAGAACCAGTACTATCCGCAGATAAGTAGATCTATTTTTTAACTTTTTGTTTCCATAGCGACAGTAGTTTCATCAATGGGTAATTATCGACTACACCTATGTCATTTTTAAATGTAAATGCAATTTATATAATAATTATTAGCTACGCGATACGTAGGCGAATTAAACGGTAGATATTCAATTTGATCCAAACCGGTTTGTGCCAGATCTTACCACACTGATTTCGTGCGGTATTACATTTTTAAATCCCGTAATTCCTATCAAAGCCTCTGCCATTTGAACTATCTCTATGACTGTATTAACAATTTTCTTCTCCAGTCGCGTTTGCGAGACGCTCTGAACAACATGCGAATCGAATTGGAGCAGAAGAACAACTTGATCGCCATTTTCGAAGAGAGACTGGCAAAGGTCGAGGAAGAATTAGAGAGCTCGATACAGGGCGTTTGCTGCGAAAAGATGTGCTATCAGACTCGCTTGGAGAAAATACAAGCTGAATTGGCAAACGCGAATAAAACGATTGAATGCCTCGAGGCGAAGGTGAAGAAAACCAACATATTGAGGCACGAAGAGGAGAAGAGAACGCTTGATATAATAAGGAAGGAGCTGGATGACCTGCGATCAGAAAACGAAAAACTTCTTAACGTTAGAATGCACATGGGTTCATTCGAAGCAGCGCATCCAGGTAAAACTTCCTGCCAGCGATATTATAATTGTTATAAACGGTTGCGTTTTTAAGGTGACGAACACTTGAAAAGCATGCTGATCCACTCGGAGTCCGCCATCAAGAAGGTGCTCAAGGAATTATCGAAGCAATACAAAGATTGGGACCGATGCAAGTCCAGGTACAAGTCGAGAGGTCGGTCGTTGAAGCGCAGTGAAACGAAGTATTTCGAATTAACGGAGAACAATAAAGCTCACAAAGTCGTTGGCCCGAACCCGCGCCAAAGAAGCAAATCCGCAGCGTATAAGAGAGAAACGATGGTAGAAAACAAATGTTTAAGAAAATAAACTGAGTATCATGATCTAGATTAGATGGTGTTTTGATGTTGCTGTAGTAACTCGTTCTAACGATTGCAGGGGTTAAAAGTCGCTCTTTGAAAGTTTCTTTTTTGGGAAAACCGGATAGGGCATTGGCATGTAGAGTGTTCGGGAGGAAAACTCGTATTTCGAATGCCGCACGCGGCGTGGAAAAGATCAATATGCGGCGCATGCCTCCGTTTCGGGGTTTCAGTCGGTGCGAGGTGGCCTTTAAGGGTAGTGCTACTTCTATCTGTTAGGCTGTGTAGGCTTTCATTTTCATTCTTTTCCACTTTTCTCATAGGTAGTAATTAATCGCCTAGATCTCCTCTACTCCTACGCAAAATCTTTAAACATGTCTGCTAAAAGAATCGTAAAGTCAGTCTTTAAGTATTTATACAGATTGAGGAAGAATAAATGTGAACACATTAGATACATAAAAATTTAAAAAGTTGATTCCCTTTGGAAAACTTTGAGTGAATGAATATAGAACATTTTTAGTGAATTTAGTGATAATTTCGATGAATATGATTGTTTGCTTGGATGGATATTAATTTAACAGAGGTACGTACATTTGTTTAAAAATTGGGGTTAATAATTAATATCCATAAATGATTTTACACAACTTTTATTTTTTACTACACTTACATTTTCAGCAAAATACTATTATCGAACAGAACCTTTTTCAGATATAATGACTAGGATAATTATATTTTGAGTATTTCACAAAATACCTATTGTTCAAATCAATCGATTTAACGTGACAAATCAATCACCCGATATCGTGATCAATAGATTGAACTCAAATCATCTGCATTATATTCCAATTTATATTCTTGATTTATCTGATATTCTATAGAGATGTTATTACCTACCTATTCCATCACAAAAAATAATCAGTATATCAAAATCCTTTTTAATTCCTTTATTGACGGCTGATAAAAATTTCTCATAATTCGAAGAACGTCATAAGCAAAATAAATATCATTAAATGCAGAAATAATATTAATTCAACAAAGTTTGTTTAACGGAATTTCAATAACACAAGAATGGTAATAAGTAAAATAAATTTAACGACAGCAGACATTGATAAGGGATTAAACATACAATACAAGAATTGGTAATATTAAATATTTGAACTAATTTTTGTTTACAAATATTCGAGTAAATATCTTGCCTATAGGTGGCGACAAGATCCTTATTTCAAGTATTAGTATTCATTGCTGGTCATTCAATCTCGTTATTATTAACTCATGTATAATTCTGAATCTTATTATAAATAGTTTTGTAAAAAAATTTAAAAGCAACATGCACTGCCTTTGAGTGCATTTAAGTATTGCGTATAAACTTTTTAATAATTGCAAATGATACCAGGATGCATGCCCTAGATTTTGACAAACGTGCTAAATTTACAAATGAATCAAACTATTCAGTAACGCAGCAAATTTGGTAAATGCAAAAGTCGTGTTTTAATTAAAACAACCTGCACGTCTGGAATATACAATATAAGTCTACATATGTATTACAATATTTAGTCTATGGTGATTTAATTAATTCTTCAATATATTAATTATTGAATATATAATGAGTTCATCAAAACATCAAAGACCTTGGTTTTCACGCCTCAAGATGAAGGTAGGCATATATTGAAGTTTGCTGGAGTCATTTACAACTATGCGGCCAGTAATAGCTTAAAATGATCTTTTAAAATGGAATCCAGTAAACTGTAGTAAACTTGTTATCTAAAAAATATGATTTCCACTTCTATTATCGTCAGTCTGTTACATTGCTTTCGCGAGATCGGATGTTGTACTGGACCGCTATCAGTTTTATTCGGACGAGATTTATCGGTTGTTATTATAAATTATTTATTTACAAAACCGTTTGTGCGGTTTGTTGATTATTTGGATCGAAAATCTGACGAATATACTATCAAAAATACTTTTATCTGAGGTATGACTGTTATTGTTTATAAACTTTAGTTTTGGGGATTAACGAAAACGCCTCAATTAGTTTAATGATCGTTAATCATGTAATCCGCACAATAAATAAAATTCAGGAAATGTATAAATGTATGCGTTTTATGTTTCACATTTTCTGAAATCAACTAGTTAGTGTTGGTGCTTTTCATACTTAACATTTACCAAGATTTTGAGTAAATTGTAGTAAAATCTTTAGAGAGGTACAATTTTTTAAACTTATTTCACTCATTTTTACATATGCATTCAATATTAAAGTCACGTTATTTCGGCACCGATTGGTATTGTTTTACCCTGAGATCCACTGAAAATGCAATTGAAGAATCACTGCCACCAACCACAATTAGCATTCACCTGCGGTTGCGACACGATTTTCTTCTCCCCTACCCACGAATTATCGAAGCTGATGGATATAACCATTTTGCAAATTCGGTTCTTGCATTTTTATCATCTGCATTACACCGCAATATTTATTCAATCGTTGTTAACCGGCTGAATTTTGCATAAATCGGTGAATTGTCATTTTATAAAACTTCGTTACTTAATTATTCAAGGTAGGTAAAATTTAAGCACTATGTATATATCTAACTCCAGATTTCCCAATTATCAAATTGCAATTATTGTGCCATTTTTCTGAAACGCTTCTTAAAAATGATAAAATTACAAAATTACAAAGATTACAAAGATTACAAAATTATATACAAAAACATATAAAAGTGATGATGTAAATCAAGTTTTTTTATTAGGAATGCATGTAATGTAAGTAAACTTTTGTTAAGTGACACATTATCCTGCATAAGGATTTAACAGTTTTGTCTATAATTAGGTAATTTAATACATTAGTTGTACACGTTTAAAATAATACCTAAAGCAGCCTATCGAATTAAACCAGAATAATGAAGCTATTCATAAATTTTATTTGTAATAAATATTTTTAGATTTGTCACATATTACATTTTGCGTTTAAATCCTGTAAATAATACTCAGTTTTTTATTTTCTTTATTATATAGTCTACACAATAAATTTTGCAATTATAGTAATTTAATTGTTCTACCATAATTTTGAACATATTTACTAAATTAAACACTAAAATGAAAATATAATTACTAGGTAATTTGAAACGCGAAATATTGAGTACAGTTGATGAGAACGATCAAATCAGACTCGATTGCTTCAGGTCGGTTATGTAGAGTATTAAATTAAAGTGCGTGCATGAGCAATTTCGATTTTTCCGGGATTGGTTGTCTCGAATTTTGTCAAGTCAAAGATAATTGCTTCGAGTTTCCGCAGGTATGTGGATTTTGATTATTGATATTTTACGTTCGGTTCGGGTAAAGGGAAAATATCAGTAAAATAGGTAAAAGCTGACTGAAAGTAATTACAAATGTCATTAATGAGTAGTAATTATAGCTAACTTCAAAACATTATGGACTGATTTACACAGAATGGTAAACACTTTTGAACCAAACCTATAAGTATTGTGCTTATTAAATTGTATGATGTCCTTGACAATGGTTATTCAATAATGATTAAATAAACCACGAAAACCATTAATAAATCGCACAAATCAGTTTATTGTGGGTGCTGGAATTTTTTAATTATTTACTTCATGTCTAGCCTTTATGAGTTGTAAAAAAATATATTACCTTAGGTATAGCTATTGAAACTATTTTATCTTAAATATATGTTAATGCACCCATCGTGCATTTAGTTTAGTTAATTACAAATAATTAGGGTTTTTGTTTAAGTTTAAATAGTGTTAGTACGCAGTTCACTTTTAGGAAACATGAACGTAAGTTAAGACGTCCACTTTATTGCTTTGGTTACCGAACTAATTGTTAAATAAAATAGGCGATAAATACTTGTAAACCATTAAAACATTTTTCACCGGAAAAATAGTCAGGTAATTTCAGCGCATTTTCCCTTTTCCAAGTTGAGAACAATAAAATCAATAAAAATTAATCACTTAAAAAGTTTCGTGTGAATAATATTGAACTTTGTTAACAAAATGCAAGAAGCTTAAAATGCATTTAATTTTCAAAGGCGCATATATAGAAAAATATGCAAATTTATATGGAAATACAAATAAAAATACGTGCATGCGTGTCAAATAAAAATTGTAATTTATATTATTTATTATTATGCTCATGTTTTACTAATTACTGCAAAATCAAAAATCAATTCGTATTAGTTCGTATAATCATCTTTCCATAATTTCATCGTCATAAAATTAGATTTGGTTAAATAAAAAATACTGCATTCTAACAATAATAAAAAACCAGACAGAAAAACAAATATATATGTAAATTAATTGCAATACTGTAAAAAAGCTGTAATAATTAAGTTTATATGAGCAAATTATCTTGGAAAATATCTTGGGATATAACCAAACCAATAAACCTTTATGGCTAAAGAACAAAGGAGATTTATGTGGCCTTTTATGTACTTTCTTAACTTAATTAGAGCTTTGTAATCCCTCCAAAATTAAACCATAGAAATGATTGTTTTCTAAAAATACATACAATAACTTATGTTGGTCTAAATTTAGGATAAATATTAATTCCCAAATCGAAAATTTCTCCACCTACTCACGGTATTACTTTAAGCCTTGAATACGATAATATAATTAGCTATGCTTATAGTAAAAGCAAATTTATTTAAGAAAATACTGTAAAATGACTTTTTTGTAAAACATTTAAAAACACACCAATATACAAACAACTAAATTAATGCTAATAGACAGAATTATTTTCTCATAACACAAATTGAATTAGTATCTACAAATTCGAATCTAATTTGAAAATTCATTAAAACCACAGATATTGCATTTCCATACGGAATATTTGAAAACGAAAATTAATAATGTTTACCTATCGTCGGCGAGTACTCAACTTAATTGTAGGTACATATTATTAGTGTAATAGCTAAACAAAGTAAAAATTGAAATATAGTAGGTACAATAAAAATAGGAAATTATTGAGTGGGAATTATTCCTGTCGGTCTCAAGTTATTTTTCTTAGCAATAGGTCGCGTTTAGTTGGTTGTACAAAAACAATAAATGATTTAACGTACCATTAGATTTAAGTGGAAATATCCTCTTTGGTTTTAATTATATTGACCTTAGTGTACTATCAAAGATAATTCGATTTTCATTATTTCGAAAGTTGGGATCCCATGACGTAGATAGGTACTAATTAGCAAGCATCATTACAATTTGCCGAATTAGTTAATGGTCAATTCGAACCTCACATCTCACCACTTATAATTTCGACTAACTATTTTAATTGCACATTGCAGATCTAGTGGTATGGATCATCAAATCGACGATGAGGCATCGAAAGACCCGGCTGCAGACCACAAAATTAAGCTCCCTTTCGACGAAAAGGACTTCGAAGGTAAGAAACTCGTTATTCGAATAAACACTAATGATTTTTATATCGATTATACCATATTCATTAAGTGTCGTTATCTCTAAATTATTCTCGATAATGAACGAAAATCCTATTAGAAACAACGTTTCGTCCTGCATTTCCATCAAATTTAGATAGCACTTCTTTCAATTGCATCTTAATTAATAAATTTATTGTCGAGAATAAAATTCGACAAAGCAGTACATATCATACGCATTCATTAATTTTTTAGAACATTTTAATCACGAATGTGATAAGAAGTGAAGTATATGCGTGAGGTTTGTTTTAACAAAAACATTTCACATTTAATTAGAAAAGTAGCGTTTGCATGTTGAATTTGGATTTTGCGACCTAGAGATTTTTCCACAAGGCCACAACCTAATGTAATAGTCTGGATTCAATGATAATTTTTCTGCATTATAAGAACTTCGACTTAATCAAAGCAACGATAACGATTGGAACAAATTCACAATAATTTACATTCAATATCAAATAATTAAGGATATATAAAAAAATACCCAAATCTTTTATGTAACGCGCCTCTAGATAAATAAGTAGATAGGTATTGCGACGAAATGTATCCCGAGATTACCGGCAAAGGAAAGCGCCCAATCATGAAAATTGCTCTACTTACACGTGTCAAATCGTGAAAAGGAAAAAGGGATTTAAAATTTCCTGCAAATGCAGAAACTTCATGGGAGATGGAAATTAGGTGCACGAATAAGCCACATGTCAACTGAGGCCGCATTTAGAAAAATAGAGCCAAAAGACGAGAAAAAAATGCATAAAAGAGACGACAAAAGCCAGGATTACATTCAGAAACTTTCATTAACCTGCATTTAGAAGAAAGCAACTCGCTGCAATTTTCTTTAGAAATACAAACGAATAATTAAGCACATAATTATTTCCTGCAAATACTCAATGAATACTAATAATAGCAACATTTCTCCGAACCGCGATGAGAGTATAAGCTTGTCGTTGCATCTGTATTGGCGACAATTAGGCAAAGTATTAATAGTAAAAATTTGGATTTGTGTGCCAGGTCACCGGGCGCATAGTGTCTTTATAGGAGTGCATATACCAGTCGAGAGGCGGCATTCGCACCGTCGCCATCACCATCGACACCGCAGTCCTGGTGAACTCGCTACCGAATCCGGGAACAAAGAAGAGAGCAAACCCAGTAAGTTGCGAGTAGTGGCTCACGAGTCCAAAGCACTACTGTGTAGCTTGTAGCATGATGCCTTGTTCTGGTACAAGATTTTTTACTGGCAGTGTATATTATTTGAGATTTAGATGTTTGTTTGTTTGTTTGTTTAATGCATGGAGAAAGTTTTTTTATTGGTACATTTCGAGGATGAAATATTCTATAGCATCTCGAGGAATTTTTTGTTGTTATCCAGATTATGATATCTGGAAAATAGAAGATGAGTTACTTCAATGCTGTTCATCAAAAAAATTTAATACCCACAAAAAATCGTTAAGAAAGGATCTTTGAAAAAGCTGTACAATTTTTTGTTAAAAGATGCTCAGTGTTTCATTATGGGAGTATAGAAAGTAGAACTTTATGTTTCATTATATTTCTCCTTTCATTACTTAAAAAAAATCTAAAGCAATTTAAAATCCTTAAACGAGAGAAATTACGAAAGGAGCGAAAACTAGGGTTTGAACTTTCCTTTGATCTTGAACTTTCCAAAACTCTTATTAAAGTCACATTTATTTTTTTGTCTGAATGCCTACACGCATTGTTAATCAATTGGCATTAATCTGAATGTTTTTACGTTGCACATTTATTTTTAAAACCTAATATGATTAAAAATAGATATTTAGGAATATTTTTCGGAATGTGTTTTCATAATTGAAACAATCGCATGTTTTTTTTGAGAAATAATATTTGTTGATTTACATAAAGCTTGTTCGTTTATGTAAAGATTAATATACCAAAGGAGCCCCCGAATTCAGGCATCCTGCATGGTTAAAATTAAGGATCTTTGATAAAATATGAGATTAGATACCTGCCTCTGTCGTTTTAGGTACGATTATGTCCAGAAGAAGAGGATTGAGTATCTCAGAAGATGATACATTAACGTGTAAGAGCATTGGATATTGTACTTACGAGTGTTTATAAAAATGTTACAATCGCAAAGAAAAAATCCTTTTGAGAAACATCATTATTATAGACTCTCGTATGTACATCTTTGTTTGAAGTGAAAATAATTCTGTTATCTCGCACCCACATAAAATCTTTATCGATGTTTTTATAGCTCTACATCGAATGAATTATGTATACTTTCAAAAGAGTTTATCATCGCATTTAGAAGCTCATTTAGTCGGCAGCACAGTTTTTGTTATCTACATTCATTTATCTTTCGATTTGCATAAACGTAGAATTTTCTAACTTCATTATCATTATTTCACGTCTTCGTGTATTGACACCTGCGGCAACTGTACAATCACCTATTGTAATAGTTTTCGTAATCATTCTTGATTGTATTATTCACCAATACTTATCTAGTTACGTTCTTCATGTGCATGGCTTGATGTCTGACAATTTTTATATCTTCACATATTGCTTCACAACTTCTAATAAATAAGCTTTCATAAATGGCATCAAAAGGATCCTAAGAGGATATTGCGAACTTTTTCCAATTTCTGGCTTTGTTCGAAAGAATTAATTGATTAAAAGTACCCTACAAACTCCTGCAAACTCGAATTGCTCGCCGCGTACTTGGAATATATCAAAGTTTTTCCGCTGAAGACAATTTTTCCCGACCTTCGGCTTAGTGCAAACACGTGGCCCGTATCCTTTACATCAATTTTATCGGAACTGACATCTGCAAACAACTCCCGTCATTTCAAATCATGTACTTATGATTTATTTATTCTACAAGAGCGGTTACTCTAGTATGGATTAAATAAGTTTGCTATGCATTATATTTTTTGTTAGTTGCAATTTCGTAGACTGTTGTGATATTATTCATTCATGTACATTTCTAGATACACAAACACAATGTGCATGAATTGAGTGCAATTTTAGTAGATAAAAATTTCGATTAATTTGTTGGTTTACATTCGTTAACCAGTTAAAACCAGATTATCGAAAATATGTAAAACTTTCCCAAAAGAAATGTATTTCAGTGAAATGAACACCATCAATAAAACGTTATTTATTTTTATGATTATCGGCCAATGACTTGCAATGAATTTTTAAATGCAGGAGTCTTCGTTTACAAGCAATTTTGTACAAATCAATGCCGATTATACGCGTATTTATTTAAATGCATGTATGTGTGTCACTTGTATCAACGGGATTTCCATATAAATGTTTTTTATTGAACAACAAAATTCATAAAATGTGCAGGTACCTACTTACAATTTAGGATAAAAAAGTTCTCATTTACCTTGTACTCTTCAATTTATTGTTTACAGTAACATCAATATATTTATCATGCATTGCATGTTACCTTTTCTACAACAAAAATCATCAATTTTTATGCACATTTCTGCACCTCCCTGCACTTCGAAATTAGTAATTAATGGAATGTTTAGGTACACCACCATCTCAAAGAGTGCAGTTTATCCTCGGCGAGGATGCGAACAATGACAAGCACGAAGTCCACCCGCTTTTCTCCGAAATGGAGGAGCTGGTCACCGATGGCAATGAAATGGAATGGAAGGAAACCGCCCGATGGATAAAATTCGAGGAGGACGTGGAAGAGGGCGGCAATAGATGGTCGAAACCGCACGTGGCGACTCTGTCGTTGCATTCGCTGTTCGAATTGAGGAGCTTGCTGCTGAACGGGACCGTGATTCTGGACATGGAAGCCTCGAGTATAGAGCAAATCGCCGATTTGGTGCTGGATAATATGATAAACAACAACAGTTTGCCCTTCGACAAGAAGGGTAAGGTGAAGGAAACTTTGATGAAGCGACACAGGCATCAGCATCAGAGGAAACATCACGGGTTGCCCTTCATTAGATCTTTCAATGAGATGAAGAACCACTCTTCTTCTAAAAGTAAGTGTGATTCTTGTTTGGAACATGTGAAGAGTGAAAAAGGTTTTATAAAAAAGTTTTTAATTTCAGAAAATAGTTGTTTATCATGCGTAAGTGCCCCACCAAAGAGAAAAGTAATTTTGCAAATGGATTCTGTAGAACAAAAAAAAAATGGTTCTTACATTTCGATAACAGGTTAGATGAAAAAAATTAACCATTAAAAAAGTGACTTGAATTTTCGAATGTTACAGTAAAATCTGATAATTTTCTCGCTTTATTCACACCCCCAGGGTAGTAATTGAAAGCTTTTAATTACTGTAACATTCTAAATCGAATAAGCAAATACTAATGAATGGTGGTGGAATCTCTAACAAAAAGCAGCGCTAATTCGCAAATCGAATAATCGAAATGTTAAATGAATTATTTCTGTTCTTTGCAGTCGATGAGCATTTCTTTTCGGAACAGTCGTCAGGGAAAACCGAAACTGGAAAGTTTCTGGGTGTACCTGGTTATGGTAAACAAGATTTACTCACTTGTACATTTTTTTTTGTTATTTTATTTACACATATGATTTGATTTGTGAATTACCCTTTTTATTGCTTTATTTATTTATCATTCATACACTGTAGCTTTCCATTTCGGAGCTTATTTTTTATTTATTTTCGTAATGGAAGTCTGCCTACATATTTTTCTCATTATTTGCGGTTCAATCAATGCAAAATTCTGACTCAACTTATCACCCACAGGCATTGAAAAATCCCCGTCGATGAAAAAAAGCGCCAGCTACGTATCGATAAGCAGGAATCACAGTTCCGGCGACTTATCAGATGGGCATAACTTAGCGTTCATGAAAAAAATCCCTCCCGGCTCGGAGGCCAGCAATATCTTGGTCGGCGAAGTCCCCTTCTTGGAGAAGACCCTCTCCGCGTTCATCCGGCTCGAATCCGCCACGATTTTGGGCGACTTGACTGAAGTACCAGTGCCAAACAGATTCCTATTCATCCTGCTTGGCCCGCCCACGGCTGCTGCAGGTCAGTACTTCCAACTTCCTACCTCCCACCGGTACTCATAACGATTTATTGGCACAGGTTACCACGAAATCGGCCGCGCTATGGCGACGCTAATGTCCGACGAAGTATTCCACGAGGTGGCTTACAGAGCCAGGAATCGCAGCCATCTGCTAGCAGGCGTGGACGAATTCCTGGACGCTGTTACAGTATTACCTCCGGGCGAGTGGGATCCTGCCATTCGAATAGAGCCCCCCGCCGCCATTCCCTCGCAGGACGCGCGGAAACGGCCGCCCGAGAAGTTCGTGGAGGAGATTGACGAAGAGGAGGAGGAGCAGAGGCTGCGCGAAGAGTCCGGATTAGCTCGCACAGGAGTGCTCTTCGGGGGTTTGAGGAACGACATCAAGAGGAAACTCCCTTTCTACTGGTCCGACTTTAGAGAAGCTCTGGCCATGCAGTGCGTGGCTTCTTGGATATTTTTGTACTTCGCCTGTTTGTCGCCTATTATCACGTTCGGGGGGTTGTTATCAGAGGCTACTGGCAAGAATATGGCGGCGATGGAATCGCTGGTGTCCGGGTTCGTGTGCGGAGTCGGTTACGGGTTCTTTTCCGGGCAACCGTTGACTCTTCTGGGATCTACCGGACCAGTATTAGTATTCGAAACGATAGTTTTTGATTTTTGCAAAACCATGGAATGGGATTATATGTCGTTTCGATTTTGGATAGGTGCTTGGATTGCAATTATTTTGATGATATTAGTGGCTATCGATGCCAGTGCGTTCGTCTGTTACATCACCAGATTCACCGAGGAGAATTTCGCTACTCTTATCGCTTTCATATTTATTTATAAGGTACTAGATGCGGTAATTTTTTGCGTTGTTTCAAATATTTACGTTTATTTTATTTGTAGGCTGTGGATAATGTACTGGCAATTGGAAAGAAGTATCCACTCTATGTAGAGGGTCAAGAGAATGTTGTGACTGATTGCCAGTGTATTTGGAACGGAACAAGTCCTCTTTTACCAGAAATCAGTAATAATTCCGCAGTTAACCAAACGGTGTGCTTGGTTAGTTACAATAACTATTTTTTAGAATCAATAATTTATTATTTTTTGCCAATTTCAGCAAATGAACGGAACTCTCTCAGCAGGCTGTTTCAAGCCCGCCTACGCTCCAGACGTTTACCTGATGTCAATTTTGCTTTTCCTCGCAACCTTCATCATTTCTATCCACTTGAAAGATTTCAAGAACGCCCTTTTCTTCCCCTCTAAAGTAAGCAACCCTACTCAACTTACAAATACAATTTACTAATAATCATATGTCCAGGTCCGTCAATTCATCAGCGATTTCGCCGTGATCATAGCAATATGCGCAACCACATTATTGGACATAACAGTGGGCATCAACACTCCGAAATTAGAAGTTCCCCACGAGTTCAAGCCTACACTGCCCGACAGAGGGTGGGTCATACACCCCTTCAACCACAACCCCGTCTATACCGTATTCGTGGCCATACCGCCGGCTCTTCTGGGCACCATCCTCATCTTCATGGACCAGCAAATCACCGCTGTTATAGTCAACAGAAAAGAATTCAAATTGAAGAAAGGCGAGTGTTAACACAGAAGTATTTGTTTTATTTTAATTCGTTTTAATGTAGGTTGTGGGTACCATTTGGACTTGTTCGTGCTGTCAATTTTGATACTAATTTGCTCTACGATGGGGCTTCCTTGGTTTGTGGCGGCGACGGTGCTGTCCCTGAACCACGTGCACTCGTTGAAAATGGAATCGGAGTGCGCCGCGCCGGGAGACAAGCCCCAATTTCTGGGCGTTAGAGAGCAGAGGGTCACGCACATTTTGATATTCCTGTCCATCGGGCTTTCAGTTTTTATCACTCCTATGCTGGGGTACATCCCGATGCCCGTGCTGTATGGGGTGTTCCTGTACATGGGAATTTCCTCCTTGAAAGGCTTGCAGTTCTTCGATAGGATACTCATTATGTTCATGCCGAACAAGTATCAACCAGATTACATGTTTTTGAGACAGGTAAATACGAAGCCAATAAGTAAAAATATTAGATTTAATCTTCCGTGTTGTAGGTTCCAATAAAAAAGGTGCATATCTTTACGCTTATACAACTAACATGCCTTATTTGCCTCTGGATGATAAAATCGTTCAGCCAAACATCCATCCTGTTTCCCTTGATGTTAGTGGTGATGATCGGCATTAGAAAGTCGCTGGATTGGTTTTTCACTAGAAGAGAACTGAAGATATTGGACGATGTTATGCCGGAAAATAAGAGACAGCAACTGGAAGATGAGGAGGTGGGGTGCTGTAATTACATATCGAAATTATTTCTAGGGCCGAAATTAGTAACGCATCGGGAGTACGTTAAATGCCATCAGAATGCCCCAGAAGCTTAGTGTGTCGATACCTGAATAACGTAGATTATTATTCAAAAAATTCTTAAATACCTATAAACGTGATAGGCCATATTAGCTTGTATTCGATTTTAAATAGTGCCTTTAAGACAAATGGTTGAAATGGTATGTGTTTGGCTATTTGATGGTAAGAGTATTTTTGACAATATTTTATAGCAGACACAGAACCTACTCAGGAAAGGAGATTGAAATGTTCAATATGCATAATATACCAGTAATAACTCTCTAAGATATTAGTAATCTTCCATGACTACTTAAAGTTGTACTGGAAATGTTTTAATACGGGTCGTGATACGGATATTAATTTTTACAAGTCTGCCAAAATTGAGATAAACTAACTTCTAATAGGGACCATTTAGTACAAGCTATCATTTGATGTTTCCTTCCTATTATAGTAATAAAAACTTATTACTTAACTATTAACAAAAACCACTAGCAACGTTTAGCGTGCCTATTAAAATGTTATTCAACGATTCCGGAAATTGTACCAAATAATTTTGAAATTTTAAGGAATTTAAAAAAAAAATTGTTAAATATAGCTGTCCAGCTGCGAAATGATTATTTTAATTTTTCTTATATTTTGTTATATTAGCCTTCCTGTTAATGTACTCACCGAAAGCATATCAATAAATGTGATTGTTCGATTTTCAAACGGGATATAAATACATTAAAATATTACTTCTGAAATTCCTTTAACATTTATGGAGTGTCACTGTTTTTAGAGGGTTCTGAACACCCACGTAGAATAATTAAATGGGTGGTAAACAATAATTAGAAATTACCTATCAGTATTTAGGCAGTTATTGGAATTTCAAGAAAAATAATTATGAACACATTCCATCGGCTACGTTTCTTGTTACCTACCTTTGTTCTTAGTTATATATTTATTTATATTTTATTATTATGTTTATTTCAATAAATTCTTATTCGTTTATTTTTTTTATTTTATTTTTTTCTCATTTTGCTTAGGTAGTATCTATTTAAGGAGTCGAAATGTAGGTTTATATGGGAACATATTAGCGCCCCAAACTTACTATATCATTAAGAGAATTTTTATTTACAGTAAGTATTATAGATTATACTATTAAATTTATCATTGGTCATCGGTTGCTTTGAAGCAGACACACCAGCTTATGCCCTGCTGGGTTTACGATCATTTTATTTGGAGTAAGACATTTGGTTGAATAATGCGGGACATTTATTTCGGTAAACGCAAGTAAGCTTCAACAATGTTTTTAAAATTTTTGATGTACCTACTGTAGTTAACCCTGGAGTATCCAAGTTTTAATAAAAAAAAACAGAAACCAATTGCCTTGAGCCTGTATCTTCAATATTATTTTTTATTTTCTTCTCATACCTAATAGATAAATGTTAACACTAATACCCACATACTAACATTGTAATTAAACCACATTGTAAAAATAACTGGATAAATTCTTTCATTAGAAATAAGATGGCACAATTTTATCCGCAATGAGCACAAACTTAAATAGCTCCCAGTAGATACTAAATAATAATAAGATAATGTTTTACTAGGCTCAAACGGGAGAAGCATCTTTAGAAATCGAAAAGCGAGCAGGAAATTTGAAAATTCCACTTGCAAACGGCAACGTTATGAACATCCCCCTTTCTGCAATCAACATATCCGAAGAAGTTAACAAAACCGGTATATGGAAGCAGGTGAACGACAGCCAGAATCGCGAGAAGCCCAAGAAGAAGAGTCCCAAAGGAAAAAGGTGAGGAGTGGTCAAATGTCCCGAGCCGCAAAAAATATAAAACACCTCTCTTGTAGTCGTTTCAAGAAGAAAAAGCAATGTAGGAAGGACGAGAAAGTCAAAGAAGATTTGTTGTTGGAGAAGAGACTTTCGACGTGCCAAGAGGAAGATGACGAAGGAGTCGTTATAAAGGTGACAGACAGTTCTCTTCACATTTAAATTCACACTTGACAATGCACACAAATTTTTTAAATGTAAGTAAGTAGAATAGATTGCACAAAAATTCAATGCATGCTAAAATGTTAATATTAATTTATAGTAACAAATTGACTGTTAACTGAACTGATTTTTTTAGACTATGTAAACCTAGATCAACACTGAAGCCTAAAATAAAACACCATTGAAGACTAAAAGAAAAAGTCCACTTTTTAATAGTCTTTTAAACAATAAAATATATTTTGTTACTTTAAATAGATTTTTAAAAAAATGCATATTGTTTGATCCAATATTTTTAGGCCACTCAGTTCCACTCTATGTCAACCAGTGAATTAAGGAATTCATAAATAATTCAACTAAATACCTACCTCTGTATCGCACAATTCGCTTTTTAAACAATGAATGTAGCACATGAAAAACATTAGATAAGCACTATAAAAATATGATTTTGGACACTTGCCGAAATTCCACTAATAGAGTTGCCCAAAAATATTAGGTAAAATTAAGCTTTAAAATTTGTAATCGAGAATTTATAGGTAGACATCAATGTTGTCTTTAACTTATTTGTATCTAATATTATATTTTGTAAAATGTTATCATTGTGCATAACAATTGCAATAATTACCTACAACTAAAATAAATAATGAAAAAAGTTGTGTAGTTTCATTTGTATATTTATAAATATATAGTCATAACAATCAACTAACTTGTAAAATATATTTATTAATTAGGTAAATTAAAATCTTTGGCAACTTTTACACGACTTATACCGTAATATAATACTCAATACAGCTACTCAATGAATAAAGATTATTTAAAGAATTTATCCCATGGAATACCGGAATCTGGATTATTACTTGGAATTCTAGGTGTATTGTTGTTAGGTTTAAAAAATATATCCTTTTCATTCGCAGACATGTTTACATATTTTTCCGTACTTGTTTCATTTCCTTGGGCGTCTTTTTGCTTTATTATGCAATATTCCTTGTCTCCAATTTTGTGACAAACAGTCGTTTCTTCATTACCATGGGAGTCTCTCTTTGTACGATGAGTTTCCAATGACTGCAATAACAATTTAGAAGTTACAAATTCATTATTAATAGAGTAAATTTTGATCTTACCCCATCGGGTTTTACAATTGATTTAAAACTTTCGGAAGATCCAGAAAAAAATCGGTTTCCAGAAAATGGAGGCTTATAAGGCACTACATTGCTGCTGCTTTTATCATTTAATAGTGAATCGAGGTTGCCAGATTTTACTCTGAAAAATTAAATAAATTACAGATAGAAATGGTACAGATAGAAATGGGCTTCATTTTACTTATCATCCAAATCCCTATCGACCATATCAGAAGGACTTTCCGGTTTTACATAGCCGGGTTTCAAAAAATGATCTCGTAAATCTCCAGGGGTTTCTTCTAAAGCAGGTACATTTGGAGAATCAACTAAAAAATAAAGTAAGTGACCTGTTTATTTTACGTGGTTACAAAGAAATGCTTACATTGCTGAGAGAAGTTTCCGAAGTCTTGAAAGCCGAAGCTCTTCAAAATGTTATTCATTTCTTGTTCGAAATATTGATGCATTTGTATTGGATCTGTGAATATATCAAAGCCCTTTCTAGAAAAAGGATCGTTGGAATAATCTTCATCGCTTAAGAAGTCGTCTCTTTCAGAATGTTCCCGATATCTAAAAATTTAGAATAGAATATTCTGGAAAAAATCCATCAGTTAAATGTACTTACTGTTGTTGACGTCTCTCGTCATCCCTATTCAATCCAAATAATTTTCTGAAAATATCCATTTATGAAGCATAAAGATTTAAAATACGTAATTAATAAAGATATTGTGAAACACAACAAATTCAAACAAATCTACACAAATTTCCTTTCAAATGGATGTTTATCTAATATTCTGACATATGCCAGTTGAACGTCAATGTCAAATTAACTAGGAAGGCCTCTTAATGGCCTCTTACTTATACCGCTAACTGCTATTGGTACTACATTTTTTTTCAAATTTGAATAAAAAATGTATTTGTTTTTGTTTATTACAAAGCGATTTTAATAACTTTCGTTACTGTAGAGATAAATTAGCGGCTGGTTTTTTGAAAAAATGAATTTTTTTGGGAATTTGATACAAACAAACGTATTTTATTGACGTTTCTGGACCAGCCGTATGACTTTGACAAATGACAGTGACATTGACAAAATAGTATTGACAATTTATTTTCCAGTCAGGGGGATAGATTAGTGTATCGTTGTTTAACTATTTATAACTTTATTATTCCAGTTTATCACACGAAATGGTAATATTAATATAATTATTAAAAAGTGCAATGAAGTATACTAATTTTGTGTGCATTTTTAGTCATTTCAGGATAAAATTTCGGCCCTTATGGCTCGTCCTGGGCAGGATCCTGTTGCTAAAGACGACGTACCATGGTGGTTGAGATTTGCAGGCCGAGCGAGTGGCACAGTAGGAGGTTTCCGTAAGTTAATCAACCGTTTATACATCTATATTAAGAAATGATAATTTAATTAAAGTTAAATTGAACTGTATCCTTCTCTTATTCAACGTAATTTTCACTTCAATAAGCTTTAATTATGATGTAACATGATCTTCAATATACGTAGTATGAATAATTTTCACTCTACCCTGCACACATCACACGGAAAATTCAACTGGATTAATTAACTGTAGTTTTACCTTTATACAGTTGCAATGGCTCTAGGAGTTTCAGTCTGCATAAGTTTCTCAGCATCTAATATCATTGGTGGGATATGGCAAATTTTAGCTGGATTCGTCTTAATTTGTTGCGAAGCCCCTTGTTGTTGTTTATTTATCGATCATGTACAGAGATTAGCAGATTTTATTGAGTCGAGACCGTACTGGAACAGAGCTGCAGCTTATGTTCTGTAAGTACAAGCTCCTTAATAGGTATTTTAGGATAACAGTAATGGATTTATGTGTTTTTAGGATGTCACTACCTCCTGTAATAATGGCATTCGGAATATCTTCGTTTTTTGGTTCTGGTTTCATTTTTCTAACTGGCGTTATATACGGAATGATGGCACTAGGAAGAAAGTAAGTACATTTCTGAATTTAACATTTTAATGTTCACTAACTCTGGTATCAGAAAATATTGCTTTTAGTGGGTTTTAAAAAATAAGTATTTTGTATAATAATTATCATAAAATTTTAACATTCCATCGATCACTGTGTTATCAAATAATTAAAAAGCAGAATTATATACCTTATATGCTTACATTAACAAAGCAATCGAGGTGTTGGAAATTAAAAAAAAATTGTAAAAATCTCGCTTTGGTGTGTTTAGGATTCATTATAAAATAACTCATTTTCACATTGTTTTTCACCTTTTCATCCTCTCAGAGGGTCTAGAGAAGACATGGCTGCGGTCGCATCGCCTAACATGGTAACTTCACCGACCGGTATAGGTCATTCTGACCACCATACCACCCTTATGGAGGATCCAGATGTATGGCGTCCTACATAAATTTCTAACTATGTAATTAATTCATTACTATTATATTGCATGAACGCATGTTGAGTGGTTGCGGTTTGGTGCTTGCTACATATTATCCTTTTTTTGCATTATTTATGGGTTTAGCTCTTCTAGAATTCATGCAAATTTAATTTATCTTGCTATTTTTACGTTGCTAATGAGTTTATTGCTCCCTAGCATTTCTATAAAAGATTAAAGAGCCTTATTTAATTTGTATATGATAAGAATTTGGATTTCTTTGAACATTATAGTCGTAAATTCTATAGATGAATTAAAATGTAAGGCTGACATATGTATTAATTGAAATGTATGTAGTTAATAGTAGTAAATCATTTCGTAGCTTTTTTTGAATGAACTAATTAAAATACATATTTCGCCTGCATATTACATAAACGATTTCAGAACGAGTAAGTATTATAAATGCTTGATTGAAATGCTAGACATTTTTTATAGATAAAATACAATACATCTGTACTAAAAAAATCTGTTCGTTTTAGAGCAAGTGCTGAAGAGATGCGTCAGGCTGCGAATGCTGAAAATAATCCTATACCGCCCAGTGGTATGCGTTCAAATCTTGTCGCTCACGCTCAGCCTATCAGTCTTAGCGGTGTTCCCATTTTCGATAGTAATGTTTGATAAATCTCCCTTATCCGTAATCATTGTAAAATACTTTCCTCATTTCGATCGTAACTTCCAATAATCTTTGGGATCACAGTAAGTAAAACGTTCGTATAGAAGTCAAATATCAGATATAATATAATTGTAGGTGGAATTTAATTATTCTAAATGTATAATTAAACGTAAAATATTTTAAATATTGTCATCGTTTAATTATCGGGAATGATGTGGTTTTTTTGGCGTCGTTGATTTTTTTTATATAGTTTAATACCAAATTTTCCATTTACAAGAGAGTTATGTGTGTTGTATTTAGGTGGTGTTGCTAAATATACATGCAAATTATGTAACGCACATTAAATTTGAATGTAAGCTTCCAACAACGTTTTTATTTGACTTCTAATATATTAAAGTAATTAAAGGCTAATATAAATATTCGACCATATTCATCATCATCATCATTTTTTTTCAATTTATTGATAACCTGACATTGTTTTATATTAAAATTTGATAAAAATTATTACCAACCCATTATTTTGGTACTAGTAATGAATAATGTTTAATAATCGGTTTATTAACGCCTTATAATTCGAACAACACGAAATTAATATAGTTCTTAATTATCAGATTCTTAATAATAAAACCTTATCAGAGATTAACAATAATTTCTTAACATTGTCTTTATTATATTTGTATTGTGATATAATTTATTTATGAATTGGTTATTCTAGCCCTATTATTAACTTTACGTAATGGCATAGTATGGCGCCAAATTAGTTAATTTACAGAACCATCCTTTTAGGTAGTATCTATGTAGTTAATATTGTATTGAAGACTGTGTATGCATATTTTATTGCCGTTGAGTAGACTTATTTTTTTGCTCAATGAAACGTTTATATCATTCAAATCCAAAATTACGAATTCCAAAATAAAGACATAATGAATACCAGCATTCCAGTAGAGACTGTTTCGTGCATTGACTTTTGATTTTTAATTTTAAAAATGTGTAGGGCATCCGGTATGGTATAACAATTTTGGTTATTATACATTGTTGGTGTGGTAAAGAGAAAACGGGGCAATGATAATTTTAGTGCAATATTGTTATTTTTTACATTGTGGATACGCTTTGAAAAATTATTTATCTAAATTAATTTATTTCAATTATCTATTTACTTTTTCCTATCAAGTCTGTTATTATAATTTATTTATGCAACGAATTGTATTTTAGTGGTTAAATACTTTAATAATATAAGCCGAAATTACAAAATTCGTATTCAGTACATCAAAAAAGTACGCTGGAGATTAGTTATAAATTTGAGATTCTTCTTTTAACCTTATTTAGTCATTTTATTCCTTTTAACTGTCTGTGATATTTTTTTTCTGCATTTTTACTTCAAAAACTATTAATTTAATCTATAAAGAAATAATTAATTAAATTTGTCACAAAGTACATTCATAAATTTTATTTTTACGCTTATGTAGCATTAAAATTTTTGAAAATCAGTGGTGATTTATTTTTTAATTAACATAAATGTACTATTTACATAGAAAAATTGTATAATTTAACATTGTCCTGTTTATCTCTATTGTAGTTTTAAATTTAATACCCGGCGGTTAAGCGAACATATCCAGTAAATATACTTCATTATTTTTAAGCCATTTTGAAGCATTTAAAACTGTTCTATTGATATATCATCAGTTCTTTTAAAAAATAATTATATTTTATAAATACATTGTATTTTTGTTGATGAACAGTTTTTTTGTTTCTATAATGTTAATTGTTAATTTTACACTATAAAAGCATATTTTTAATATTTCAGTAAATACTAGTCAATATAAAATAACTCGAGATTTTGTATAAAGCATTGTAATTATTGTTTCTTTTTATTTATACATAAACTTGCTTCCTTTTTATTTCTGGATACACATTTATAGTACTGTATAGAATAGACACATATTTTGTAATCATTACCAAATTTAAAGTGATTAATTATAGCAACTAGTAAATGTATTGTTGAATAGTGTATTTATTATTCATGTGTTGTAGCAATAATTAGAACTATCTTATATTAAGACCCAAGTATTATCAAATAAATAAATTTTTTGTCCGAATCATACGTTTTTTCGATAGAAGGATAAGATAGAAGAATATAAAATATCTTTCCTATGCACTTACATTATGAACGTACCATTCGGAAAACATGCATCTATCATTTAAAGCGTTTGTTCAGCAATAAAACCTGCAATTGTGATAGATTATTGGCACAGCTCTAATCTCAGTTTTCATGTTTTGATATCGTGATAGTAGATAGAGCGTTGTTTTTCAGATTAAAGCATTTCTCGCTTGCGGATTAAAAATAATGACTGACAAATATTTGAATCATCCAGTAAACGGATTATAAAATATATTTAATATGCACAAACAAATCATTGAAGCTAATTTATGTTTTTTTGTAAATATATTTCACAGCTAAACGATTCCTTGACATTTTATCAGTGTTTAAATTAGCGCAATGTTTGCCTCTGATTAGAATTTTACGGGTATTCAAATTATTCACAATTGTACTATAAGGTGTTCATGTTGAAAAATGTCGAGCGACTTCCAATTCGAATCGTCTTTGGATCTCGTCAAAGAAGTTCGGCTTAATTTTAGCGATGTTTCTATTCAACAGACTGAAAAAGACCACTACTTCAATGATAACTATCGACAGTACCACCAATTCTTGACCAATATCTGGTTGGGGATCTTCTTAGCGTTAATTCCCTTGAGTTGTATATGTTTTTTGTGCTCTTCCAGTGTAATGTGCTACAGATTTAAACAGTGGAGGCGTAGATGTAAGTTTTGCTTTTTTATTATTTCGAAATATTTAACCATCTTGCTCAATATCACTATTTTTGAATTTCTTTAATAGTGTATTTTTGGCAATAATTCTGGAGATTGTCTGGGAATAGGGATTGTGACTATTTAATGAAAGTTTGGCCAGACTTTTTCTAACAAACTTGTTATTAACAACATATTAAATTTTTGTACACAGAGTGATTATAGAATATTTTTTTCAAGTTGAAAATAATTTTCTATTTATATTTTATTGATGAATATTAATATGAATTAACGAATTCTAGGAAATACTTTGAAATTTATATTCATTGGTGTTTCATCTGAATTTCTGTTACAAGCTTATACATGACGAATATGTGATTTACATTATTTTAGAGTTTTTTAAACCGATTAATGAACTTATTAACGAGAATCTATTGACGAAATCAGTGTAAAAATCATTTATATTCAAGTCGTTTTCTATTAGTAAAGCGTTACCTTGAATAATCAACTAAATTTAAAAGTTCAAAGGTAAATTAGTTCAAATAGCCTATTAAAGAAGAATTAAATTTCACGGTGCCATTATTACATATTAAAACAAACTTACTTACGACCACTATGTTTTAAAATATTAACGTGTAACTCATATCTGCTGGTTTTATATTTTTTTAGAATAAGTATAGATTCAACGCGACACTTATTGATTTCGATTGAAAATCAGCAACAGATCGTAAACAAAATAATTCTACAATACATAAAAGGTAATATGCGACAAACACGTCGTGTGGTCATTCGATGATAACATGGCATTTTGTTTTCGAATTCGTTTCTCCTTCCTTATCGTCCGATTTTTGGATAATCGAACAATTTCATACTATTTTTAGTGGACTTTATTTTTTAATAATTGCGGCCTATTGAGTTTGTATTTACAGAGTTTATCGGTCAAATATTTGTTCGACTGATAGTGTGTTTGTTTTGGATTTTTCGAGTGTACTCGCAAATTTAGGAATTTTACTGGGATTTCGGTTAAATGTTTTATTGAGATGGATTAATGTTTCGAAAACCTTCAATAGATTTCATCAAATAGACATTCTTGGTCTATTTTCTCGAGTTAAAATTTATTGTATGAATTTATTTTATGTAAGGGAAGAGGATATTGAATACATTTCAATATGATTTTTGAACATTTTTGGACACTGTAATTTTAGTAATTATAGTTTTTTAACCTCGACCGAATTGAGAACCTAGCGAAGGATATTTTTGCGTCCATCGAGATACGGTTGTTTCAACGATTGACTTTTTATTATTTCGTAAATATAAAAAATGTAAATATCCCGCTATATTTCACTCGGAGACAACGGCAACAAGTTCATTGACATTTCCATTTAAGTACTTACATCACGGTGTTGATTTTGATTTACTGTAAAGGTACTCTCTGCTTTTTAGATCATTTACCTTTGATGGAAGCGTGAATTAAAAAAATGAAAACATTAGTTACAGTTTTTCAGCAAATACCTTCATGCATGGCCTCGATATCATATTCATCTAAAATTTGTACATTTTTTTTAATATGGTCTCGCATATAGTTTTAATACATCATTCCTATGGATCATGTACACTCATTACGTTTAATAAACTCATGTTTATTAATATTAAACAAATCAATGACAGTTTGCATGAGAGTCACAAGCAAAAACATCTCGAGAATGTTGTTCCTCATTGCCGAGAAATGCATTTTATCGCACAAAAGATTATTACTCTCGCGATCGAAGAGATCGAACGAGCCAAAAAAGTCGTTCGCCAAACTGAGGAAGTTGTTTGCGTTGTTAATAACCTTGGTTGCACCGAAGAAAAATAAAATAACTTCCATTATTTATGAAAATCATTTATTCTTCTTACTGCGGAACTGATTAACATAATCATATGCAGTTGCGTTTTTAATAATTTTGCAATTTTTACTTTCACCTTGCGGATTGGCGAAAGAGCAAATTTTTTAACAACTTCCCTTTTACACCTACATCATAATAAGCACTGCTTTATTAAACTACTCGTACTTAACTCAACAATTATCGACCTACTGCCTATTTTTCAACTGTGTGTCGTTAAAAGCCTCTACAATGGAAAGGTGTAACTAACATTTTAATTCGTTGCGAGTATGTAAATGTTTTGTAAAAGCTCGAACACGCATTGCTTGTTTGGATTAAAACGGGAATCGAGTTTCTTTTTTAAATCGCAATTACCTGCAAATTGCGTCTCTCGAAACCGCACGTATGATACCCGAATGGATCGAGAAGAATATCATCAGGTTAGAACAAAGAATTCGTTGGATTAATTAACATAATATTAATTAATCGGTATGCGTGTTGATGGAATACCAGACACACCGTAAATGGCACGTGCCTAGGACATACCCAAACAGATAAATTTAATAACGGCGCGTCGCATTTATTTTATTGAAAAATTTAACCAGCTATTCTTAAAAAAATTGTTATCGAATATTTGCGAGAAAATTAAATTTAAATTTGACCTTTTGTCTGATCTTTTCAATTCCTCTTTGCGCCGACACGATAATTAAATTTTGGTACATTTTGTATATTACGATTTTATTTTTTCTACTACTCCAAATTATTTTTAGTCTAGACTAGTAAACAATTTACGTTTATTCAAGCTAATTAAAAAAATGGCTTAATGTGTTCTATATTTTTTAAATTACTTCGAACGCGACAATAATATTTGAATAAGTGCTAATGTTCCAGCAAAACTAACTCAATGTGCATCCAAACAAAAAAATTATTGGAGAATAATGAAAACAATTAGTAAACCAATAAGACTTTAATGCAAACAAAGCGAAACAAAAAACATTTCAATCATGCGTTTTTTATCAGTTTATTGGAAATACGTAAACATGTTCAAAATAAGTTGACGAGTTATTTTATCTAGAAAAAATGTGCCTATATTACTTAGGTAAATAAAAAAAATATGCGCCCATTTTCATATCCTTATAATGGTACCTTTTGGAGGGTTACTTTTGGGTACTTTCCAGTATATTTTAATTTAATTCCTGGATGTTGTTTTTGAATTTCGATTTTTTTGTAGCAAACCAATGAACTGTGTAGGAAACACTCCGCAGATACAAATTCGAGATATTTTCGGTAAAAATAGAAATGTTTTATTTTTTATTATTTGTTGTTTTCATTACAATTTCATACAGTCGAGTCAAGTGTTATCTGTATTGACTTTTTGGGGGAAATAAAAGAAGTGTTTGCTTGGAGCAAATAATAAGGGTTTTACGGTTAATTTACTTAACAAAATTTGGGCACCCCAAGTGCAATATACAATACAAGGTTATTTATAATTCATGTTTATAAAAAAATAGGACCACAACTATAAAAATTATAGTGCGATTATTACCTAATACAATTTGTAGTAGGTAATTGAATTATGTAAGCGTTTAAAATGTTATCCATTAATAAATTTTCAATTATCCTTCTTCTAAATTCTTTTATTACTAAGACTGACAATCCTATCGTCCTTGGTGCTACTTATTAATATCCAATATTCAAATTAGGTCTCGATAAACAAATTGATTGTTGGCTGATATTTTTGTCACAGAGGTTATTTACCGTTCGGTTATATCAAATATTTTTTACGTAAATCCATTTAATTCACGGTGTTTAGGTTTTGTTGGTATTTTTTTGTTTGCGTTTGAATTATTTAGTTTCTCTAAACATTTTTATTATTGTAAAGGACTGTTTCTGTTTTCATGTTGTTGTAAAAATCGTTTTTCCCACAAATATAAATCAATTTAGCGCAATTAAACCATTGCAATATTTCGCAACATTTAACATGAAACTCCTAGAATAATATTAATCTAATGGCATTGTTACATCTTCACCTTGCACTTCAATCCTTTTGTTAATATCGCCGGTGACGCGATCGCGCTCCAGCCATTAATTGAACCTGTTTACAGAGATCAAAGAACAAATTCATTGAATCTGGAATTATTTATAAAAAACCTGTTTCTTCGACACACCTCTGTTCAAAATGAAACGTAAAATTTTATAGTATACACGTACTATTCTCGAAACGCCCTGGGCTGCAGACATGATTCACAGGACTTAATGAAACGGAAAGTACGTGCTCGGTGCCAGCGAGCAAAATTACGCAAGATTTTTTCACAAAACGATTTTCCTGATTCAATGTTTGTTCCCCGATTGGGTCTCGCCATTCGATACGTACAAAGTTGCTGGCAACAGGTAGTTTTCTACGTAACATTAACGAAAGTGCATATTGACTTGATATTAACGGAATGAATTAATTGTGGGAAACTGATGAGGATTTTTTTTCTACATATTTTTTTTGTTTTATTAATAGGCTAATTTGTTATAATTCATATATAAGCCTATTTAGGTATGATTTTTAATTTTCAGTCAAGGAATTATGGTTGGCGAACTTTTCTCATATCTGATATCAAAAAAAATTCCAGTTTGCAAATTTTCCAGAAGCGAATCACGGCTAATGTACAGTTTAATATAATTTATTTTTTAAAGGTTATCACAAAATTGCTTGTGTATGAAGATTTGATAAAATTCATCGAAAAACACTACAGGACACTAAAATACAACCAAATATTTTTTTGACTTTCTTCTCATATCTATAACAAATCATTCGACTGCCTTTGTTACACTTAGGTTGAGAAAAACAAATAACATACCACACACTCGGTATGTATAGAAATATGTTTGGGGTTCATTGTTGAGGTATTTATTTGGCAATTGTCTGATGACCTCCAAATATAATCTATTAGTGCAAAACCATGTAAAAATTTACCCAAGTTTAATTCTACAACAGTAGATATATTTAATTCCCTTTCCAGATAATCCGGAAATGCAATCCTCAAGTCATGAACGATTGATAAAGAACATGCCGCAAAGTTTGTCTCTAATTTGTTTCACCTTTACCAAATTTATTATTTATTTTTCGTGGATTATTTATCATTTTTCTCCTCTGACCGGCTTTGGTGTTGTTTTCCTTTCATAATTAATCACAGAATTAATTGAACCAGACGGAGCAGAGCCCAATTTCCACCAATAATTAAATATGGGCATTAAATTGATGTCAATTCGGTGGCCTTTGTATCACTTATAAAACTAAATCACAATTAAGTATCTACGTTTTCTGTCCTAATTTATATGTTTGTATGAATTCGTCTTTGTAGGAGGAATTTTGGAGATTTTCAATTTCAATTTTTGATAGATTTATTCAGGACCTTTAAAGTGTAACATCATCTTTATTAATCATTATTAGATCGTTTTTCTGATAGTTAATAAGCATCTGAGAAGAAGTAAAATCGTGATAAACATGGCAAATATTTGCAATTTTGGCTTAAAATTTTTAATGCATTTAACTAGCATGACTCAACAACAATGAGCAATTGACAACATTAGATAAAATTCATATTTAATTAAGAATCTTTGGATGAATTCCTCGTTAGCCGTCATCGGTTTTAAAATCGTGATTCACGTCGTACATTTCCCTGTTTTTCGGAAACATTTTTATCATAAAAATCATTCTTTTTCTCGAATTTACCCACTAATTTTCAACTAGTTTGGACCGTTCATTTTTTTTGACTTCACAATTATTTGCTTAATTTATTGTAGACTTAAATAATAAAGTTGTGCAAATAAATAATGAATGAAGTGAGTCGTAGACTGTTAAAGCTGGTGAGTAAATTAAAGTGCACCATAACAATGTCTTGAAAAATATTAAAGCATATCTTAAAACTCCAAGAGCAAGATTGCTCACTGTCATATCGCGTCATTGTTGTTATATTTGTACTGCTGAAGTCAAAAGTGGGAGTACTTCGATTCATCAACGCGACCTGACTTCTTTATCAGTGTTTGAATAAACGCGTTGCGAGCTACTAGCGATAACTGGAAACCGGTCTGCAAGTTATTCGGTGATCGAAAAATGCTGACTCTAGACGAAGATTTCGATCTGAAACTACCCCCGAAACTCAGTGAAGAACTCAACAGTGTGGAATTCAATCTGACGAAGATATTCATCGAACCCTCGGAATTCGACGGGCCCAAGTTGAACGTTTCGGATCAGGAATACGAACAATTTTTGGCCGACGTTTGGGTCGGGATAGTACTGACTTTGATGGTCCTTAGCTGTGTTTGTTTCATGTGTTCGTGTTTGATTTATCACAAATTCCAGCAGTGGAAAACTAGGGGTAAGATCGCGAATTTTATCTTTTTATAATCCACTCCAAACGATTATTTTTATATATTTTAGTATTTCTATTCGCAATCGAATTGTCTGGATTTATTGTTTGTTGTTATTTTTTTCGTTACGTTATCTCGCCGATTAATACAAATGAAACGACAAAATATTTTTAATTTGAATCAAATAACATTTACACCAGTAATTTATTTACTAAAAATTAACACGCAAGTGAATGAATAATCGCATTTTATTCGCAGGTAACGTAGGTATAGTTTCCTTGTTGAGTAAATTTCCAAATGTCTTGCTTTAAATATTAAAATGTGCTTGTGGCAAATCTTAACAGGTTGGAATTAGCAGCCCACATAGCCGTTTCCAAAATTAAAACTGAATAATGGGTTTCTCCAAGGTTTTGTACAAAACTGCAGTCGTTTATTATATCTTTTATAAATTCACCGTTTTTCACAGAAGAGATTAAATTTGCAAATACTAGAAAGTTAAACGTTACCGGCGATTTCTAATTTAAGGATTATGATTAACGTAATTAATTTAAATCCAAAAATGATCCAAGAATTAAATCCAAATTAAATCCAAGAATGATCATCCTTCACACAATAGATATTTACATTTTTATCGATAACTTTGTAGGTAAGTGGGGTCGAGAACCGGCAAAGATAAAATAATTATTCGTATTTATTGATTTACATTATTGATCTGATTTAGAGAGATTTTTAATACAAATGGCAATTTTTTGCAAAAAACTTTTTCTCAAGGATCATTTTCAGGTGCAATCAAATTATCCCATTTTTGCAGAAAAAACTACCTACTAGCGAAGTGATTATTGCTACTAATAATATGTCAAAGTTTACGTAATTTAAAATAATCTTTTTATTTGCATTATGAACTCGATAAATCGTTCCACCTTGAAAGTTGATTGTTGTTAGAATTAGAATAAATTAAACTATTATAGGTAAACAGCCAATTGCGTCTGTGGCTCCAGACGAATCAATTTTTATTGATTTGCATAGACATCTTTAAAATTGGGTACAAATAAATTTACTTCTCTTATTATCTATTAAGTAGTTAGAAAAGAACACTGGGATGCAGTAAATTCCACCCACTCGTTTCGAATTTATTATTTTTATTTTAATTATTGTAACTTTTCAAATATTTATCGATACGTTCGTAAATACCACTACCGTAAACGTAATATTTAAACGATTTACGATTATTTACAAACATGGAAACTATTTTGCGTTTAATACCGTTTAATATGAAGTACGTGCAGTAAAACGAATATTGCTAGTTCAATTTAAGTGAAATTGCTATTTATTCTTTATTACAGCTGGTAATAGTAAATTTCGTATGTATGTCAATCGGTCATCAGCTTATCAAACTGAATCGTACAAAATAGGGAGTTTGCAAGCGTTTGTTGAATTTGAAAAGTAACTTTAATCTTCGCAATTATAATCGAAGAATTTTGATAGGATAGTTCAAGGTTTATCCATATGTGAAATGAATATATATCTGATAAACTATCTTTTTAAAAGACACAAAACATAATGGCTGGTGCTACAAAATTTCTTCGAAATATTTTTTTGTTTGGTTTCAATGATAAGATACAAAAGAAACGTGACAGGATGCATGTTCTTTATTTTAAACAATAGATGTGTTACTCAATTTAATAAAAATTTACCTATCTTTTCACAATAATATAATAACAAGGAAGTAGCGTTATGCTTCTTATAGTGGAAATGGAATAAAATATAAAAAACTTATTGAAAATGGATGCAAAACAAATCACATTGTTTATGTATTTGTTTATTAAAATCATGGCCATTTTAAGTAAATAATCCTTGTACGTAATCGTTAAGCTAAAATTGGAATTCTCCTAAGCTTATTGTGGCATCAGTTTCTGCCAATACGACTATCATCAATAGTAACAGTCTAAATATAATTAACTCCTTTAATGATATTTATATTTTTCTCATATCGTTTATGTATGTATATCCAGCATACACGACTTAAAAATATTTAGTATAGTATTAACGACTATAAAGAAATATAAATCATAATAATGAATTTTAATGTTGTATCTTATTCGCATGTTTGCGTTATAAATTCTTATTGTGCGTACTTAACTCTTCGAAAAGAAAAAAATTAATTAGTTTATTCAATTTTATTGTTACTAATAAAGTCATTAAAATAGTTGGTAAGTACAAAGCACAATAGATTCAGTTCAAGGTAATGTAAAATCGTAGGGTTTCATAAGAATGCGACCTAGTAAGTGTCTTTACAGTTGGCACACAGTCCTCCAGGTCAAGTTTCATTCGTTAGCTAATTAATCCTAAATAAGTGTTAATTTAATAAAACTTGTTTACCTTTTTTGCTTGATAGCCACTTACCAAGTTTTAATTGGTAGTAACTAATCTGCATTCTAAAATGATAGTAAGGTTTAGGAGGGAAATATTACAGTGCTGTAGTATTTGGATGTTAGAACCAAATAGGTCAGAAGTTCAGTAATATCATAATTTATAAATTCGCAATGAGGAAAATACTATTATATAACAATTATATTATTTTTATCACTTCATTGGTGTTATATATTGTTTATTATAAAATTAGTTTGGCAAAACGAAAGGTGTCTACCTCGTTGAATATCAAGGTTGAAACCGAATTACTTTCAATTTGTTGAAAACTCTACTAAAATCTACAAAAGAAAAGTGGTTTAATTTAATGGTTTCAGTAATTTATAAAGGTTATTAAAAGCATATTACTAAACTATTAAATATGTTGAATTATGCATGTGGAATATGTAATTTTAATCATTTACTTTACAATATTATACCTTATTTTTTTTTGTAAATACAATATTAATTTTTATTTTCCAAGGTTCTTCGAGTAATTTCCAACCTACACTTTTTATTTTCAATTTACTTACTTTTTTCATAACTTATTCCATACTAGTTTACAGGTAAAATATAAAATTAATTGATAGGACAAACATAGGAAGTGATAAAAGCTTATAATCGTTTTCTTAGATAATTGCAAAATTTTCCTTTGTTCATTGGCTTGCACCAATTAAGTAACGCTTTAAGACCATGAGTCAGACGTGTGATAACACAAAAATCGAACTAAGCTGTTTGTACACATTTAGTTCTTATATCAGCTTCGATTGACGTCACCCCAGTAATTATTAACCTAAAGGTTACTTACATCGAAATAATTGAAAGATAATAACGGCTGCAGAAAACAAACAATTTCACGGAAGAGAACTAACCGTTAAATTATTCTTTCTTCTAGAAAGAATATATAATCCTACTAGCTCAGAAAGGAATTATTAATAGCACTATTGATGCTAATTTTAGAGGTTTAAAATTATTAAATATTGTTCATTAGCACCGATATTTAATGAATGCATTTCGAACAACCAATTATACATAAAATCCAGTCACAATCGCCACGCATACAGCCCAATTACGTATGAACAAAGCGCCCATGACTCACGCCATTACAATACCGTTGTAAACTAACGACAACAATCATTTTTTTGCAGTTATCCAAGCCAGGAATGGCGGCAATTTGGAATCGGGCCTGCCGGAATCGGAACTGCCCAGCTACACGATCGCATCGGGGCTGCCCACCTACGAGGAGGCGCTGCAGCAGCTCCAGGTGAAGGACCCGCCGTTTCCCGCCAAAGCGGTGGAGACGTCCGAGTGGATACCGCACACGCCGCCCACGCCCGCCGCCGTCTCTCTGAACGTCGTGAAATTCTTTCAAGGCTGCGGGGCCAGCGACAATTCGGACTTGGCCAAAGACACTTGATCCGGCCCGGCCGCTTAATTTGGACATCGAGATTGATTAAAATGGACGCGGCGAAGACGTGGATTCGATGTGGCTCTATGTCGGTTGTCGCGTCTTGAAAAACGGTGTGTGCAATGAATAGTAACGAGTAAATGTGTGGTATTCGGAATGATTTGTCATTGGAGGCCTTGGTGTTTCGGAAAAACGGTTGGAATCGTTTGGTGATTATTTTTCTACCTTTTTTTTTCGTCTTCGCCGCAAGGTCGAAGCCACACGAGCAGAAACTTGGGTATAGGACCATCGCTTCGAGTAAATCGTGCTTCGCGAATTTACTCGCAGAAAATTAATTTGTACTACAGTCTTGAAGACCAGCAAGATACAAAATTGCTCAATTATCACCAAATTTATTCGCATGTAAACTATTTTTGTGTTTCATCTAGTCTTTTTCTTCTTCCTTTAACAGCGATTTCCTTCCTCAGTTCGTCTACTCGTTTTTCTGCAAACATACAGATCACCACCTAAAATATTTACACATTTATGTAATCGCTATTTTTTTCTGAAATCTTCAATTAAATAAATTACTGCCAATATAGAAGTGACTGTATGTAAAACTAATATTGCGCAGGTAATTTTAAATTTGCATTTTCACATGATTTCAGAACAAAACTTTATTTTCCACTCGGCGCAAACTCCTAGAATAAACTCAAAATTCGTGATAAAAATTTATATGTAGTGCCAAGTTGTATTCAACACGACTGATGAATAAAAGACAAGATTGTTTTAAGAAATTACAATGCAGAAAAATGTGTATTCTTAAATTAGTGTCTAAAATCAACGAAAATAGTGTTTATGTATGACTAACAATACATTTACTAATACCATTATGCGTAATTAAAAATCCATTAAAATAGTATTTTATATGAAAACCGTTGTAAATTTGAATTTAACGTCCTAAATTTTAATTGTACACAATTATTTTTTACACATTTACGTTAATTGTAATTACAATTATTTAAAATGGCTGTGATTAGAGTAAACTTGTAACGTCAAAGAGCTGAGTACCTTAGCTATAAAGTGATAATATGCATTCGTCAATAATACTTGTAAAATCTAAATAAGTTTTTTGTAAATATTTGTTATTTATGTTATCATTATAAACATTTCCATAAAATTTGTCGTTGTATTTGTACCTATCGCACAAATGTACCCACTTAAAAAATATGAGATGTTGGTAAATTTTAACTCTCACATATACCTGATAGACAATCAGAGTTCAAATGATATTCACAGGAATCCAGTCTTGCCACATTTACGTACTCAACATTAATGTTTGGTACGTATTTAATGCAATTTTAAAGTCGAATTGATCAATTTATTCCTCAATTTTGCCATCACTAAGCGGAGATGTCGCTTTATCCGCTTCCCTAGCCGATGATTTTTGCGATTCCGCTTCCTCGTCATCCGCGTTTTCCTCCAATAATATTTCACCATCATTTTTCTCATCTTCGCTGTTTTGTTCCTCCAATTCCTCGTGATCCAGTTCATCCTGCTCCTTGACCAAATCGACTGTGGCTGTCGACGTGGTCTCGTCTTGGTTAACGTTGGCGGCTTTGCCCTTCCCTTTCTTCTTGAATTTCTTCTTCACCTGTTGAATAACTTCTTTGGGGGCGCTGTAGCCGTCGGGGAAGAAGAACTTGCAATCGATTTCTCCTTGGTCGACATCGGGACTCACGTAAGTCGGGCCCAGGTCCATAAAGGCCAGCACGCAATCCTCCATGGTTTTCGCTAACTGGATGACAATTTTCTCTTCGCTAAAACTACAAAATAAGTAAAATTAAGTAAGCTGTGAGTTACGAATTCTTACTATGTGGTAGGTGTTGATCTCGAGTCGAATTCCTCCACTGTTTTCGAGATTAATGTAGCTTCTTTCGGTTTATCGCTGGTGAAAAAACCCACGGTCATCACTTGACCTGGATACAACTGCGATAATTCCATCACTTCTCTCGTTTTGAAAGCGTCAAACGCCATGGCAACGCACAAGGGAATTGGCTCCTCATCGGGCAACTTGAAAGCACCAGACACGTTGGGGAAGGCATGCTTTAGCACCAAAGCTTTCGTTAATTTATCTGTGGGAGCCCAAATTCCTGCAACATTAAATATTTACTTAACAATAAAACACATATAATGTACCAAATTCGTACCTACTAAATTGTTTGCAACTTTCTTTTCTCCATCGTCAGTTTCATCATCTATATCGTCTCTAATGTTGACTGTTAGCTGATCGCATGGGGAAAACTCGCTACCCGGCGGTTTCCTCATATTTCCATAAACTATTTGCATTACTATGTCATCGATGTCGCCCGGTAAGTCTCCGTTGCGCCTAAGTAGAAGAGCCAGGGAAAATTTGCCGTGCAGGATGTCCTCGATGGTCCTTTCGGAAAATTTATCTTCGCTGAAGAACAGCATGTCTTCGATAGTCTCCAAGTTGAGTTTTACCTGCATGGAAACGAGTAGAAATTCAATCAAACTGGAAATGCCTTTTGGGATGCATCTAAACAGAACTCTTTGGTTGGTAAAAAATAATGTCTTATATTGCGTATGTTACATAAAATTTACAAAACTTAAAATAAAAGTAAAACGTAGATCAATAAAAAAAACGATTCGCAATTCGTTCGATTAGTCGCCTTCCTCCTCTTCCTCTTCTTCCTCCGGCATGTCCTCTTCCGGAGGTTCAATGTAAACTAACTCGTCGTCCGGTAGAGAATCAGCGTAATCATCAGGGAAGAACATTTCCCTGTCCTTCTCTCCATCCTCAGTGGTCATCGACATGTAAACTGGCTCCAATTCTATCAGATCCAGCAACAATTCACTCTTCTTCTTAGATACAGCCATTACTAGTTTCTCTTCGCTGCAAAATTAAAGCCGCAATTGGTGAAGATGAGAAATGGTTGTCGTGAGGAAGACTTGTAGAAGTAAAAAATAGAAGTACCGAAGTATGAACGTAACTCACTAAGTTCGTTTGGCTCTGTAATCGGGTAGTTCTAATCGTTGCACGCTCTTCGCTACCAATTCAGCTTCAGCTGGATTTTCGTTGGTGAAGAAACCGTAGTGCAAAATCTGCTTCGGCCATTTGCTCATGCAATGCAGGGCGTCTTTGATTTTGTTCGTATCGAATACCATGGCATAGTGAGGAGGAGTCGGACCGGGGTCGGGTATTTCAAAGTTTTCGGTGAATTTATGGAAGAACAACCTGTAATTTCAGTTTATAAAGGGGCAGATATACGGGCGAAATGGTAACCTTAGCATCGTGGCTCTAATGAAAGCTGAATCCGGTACCCAAACACCGGGAATGGTTTCTACTTCGCCGGTCTCCTCATCTTCAACTTCGCATGTTGTTTTTTCGTAGAAACAATACCGGTCTCCTGGAGGTCCTTTGCTATTTTTACCATATACCTATATGTATTTGGGTTTAATGATGTGTATGCTGAGGGGTAGTTGTCTTACAATATGGCACACCAATGCTTCCCAGTTGGATGTATCCGCAGAATGGGAACCTTTGACAGCGACTAATACGCATTTTTTTGTTAGTATTTCCTCTAAAGTTATCTCGTCGAAAGCCGGCTCTTCTTTATCGTAAAAGTAAAACATTTCGTCTAATATTTCCATTGTTATTTCAGCCTAAGTGCAATTCGAGTAAATGTTATCCAGTAAAAAATATCCACTACAATGTACCTTTTCAGTAGCGTAAATCGAACAACTCGCTTCTTTTACAAAATCGTTGACGCAATCGGTGTACTTATTAGTAGCGCACGGGAACACCAAAATCACACCGAGCGAGAGATTGTTCAGAATGTTCATGCACTCCTTCCTCTTCCTGTCGTAGATGTTCTTCAGCCTCCGGGCCTCCTCCTTCTCGCTGGCGAGCTTCTTCGCCAGCTGCGCTTCCTCGAACCGGCCCACCTCTATCGGATGCAGCTGGCTGATGTCCACCCGTTCCGGCCGATCCACCCCCGTATCCGCAGCATGCTGCTCCTTGGCCACCTCGCTCAGAACCACTCGGGTGATCTCCGGGGCGTTCGTTCCGAATATGAGGTTGGTCATCTTGCCTTTCTACAAAATAATTGTTTGTAACATTTATGAGCGAAGCTTGTAACGATTGGTTTACCGATACGAACAGCCAAGTGGGCTCGCTCTTGAACCTGAAGCGTTCCAGGGCTGTTATCTTGTCGCATTTGGCCTGGAAATGTTATTGGTAGAAGACTACTTGAAGCTTTGTGAATGTATTTAACTCACCAATACCATCACCATCAAATCTCCGGCGACTTCGAGTTTTATTTTCTTCAAGTTAGCCGACATGCCGGAGCAGGGGCCGCACCAATCCGAGTAGACATCCACCACTAATTGAATAAGGCGGTTAATAAGTTAGCGAGTTTCGTTCTAAATGTTTTACCTAAAAGGCCTTCTCTGAGTAATATGGCTTCCCATTCTTCGTCGTTGGTAACGTCCACGTGGAGCTGTCCACCTCTCTTCGCCATTTTGACGTAAAATCTCGGCGGTTATTGACAAAACGTCGCAGTATCGAGGACAACGAATCGGTTTGTAATGTTGGTAGTAAAAAATTAATTTGGAATCACTTCGTTAGTGTTGACTAAATTGGTGTAGCAATAATTTTATGTTTGAGGTAGTAGTAAAAAAGCTTGTTTAGAATAACTGAGGTAAAAACTTTATTTCGTTTAAATAATTGATTAAAAAATGAAAATTGACTTCAGGCTAGGCTAGGACTCTTCTGCTTGCCCCTTCTTCCTCGATGGATCCAATGAATACTTTCTCGTCGTCTGAGAGGGAATCCGCATAATCGTCGGAGAAGAACATGTCGGTCTCCTTGGCTCCTTCTTCGGCTGTTGTAGACATGTACAATGGTCCTAATTGCACCAGTTCTAAGATCAGTTCGCTCTTCTTCTTACATACCGAAATAACCAATTTTTCTTCGCTAAGAGGTTAAGAAAAAATTATTTTGTTTGGTGTTGTTCGATTTTGGTTACTATGTGCGTTTGGACTTGTATTCGGGTCTCTCCAATCTCTGCACGCTTTTCGCCACTAGTTCGGTATTTTCCGGATCTTCGTTGGTGAAAAATCCGTAGTAAATGAATTCTTTGGGCCATTTGCCCATAATCTTCAGCGCTGGTTTTATCTTGTGGGTATCAAATACCATAGCGTAATGGGGCGGAAGCGGTCCGGGATCGGGTACTTCCAAACTATCGGAATATTTAGGGAAAAACATCCTTAAAAAAATTACATTTTATTACGAAAAATGCAGAGATGAGTGAACGCAAACACCTCAACATTGTCGCTCTGATGTAGGGTTTCTTGGGTATCCAAACTCCGGTTAGTATCTGAACTTCACCAGTTTGTCCGTCTTCCATTTCGGTTTGCATTTTTTGGTAGAAGCACAAACGATCGCCTGGCGGACCTTTGGAGGATTTTCCGTAAATCTGCGAGCAAATAAATATTAGTTGATTCAAAAATGCGTTGTTTATTTACGACCATTCTCGGCAGCAACTCCTCCCAAACCGACGAATCCACTCCTTGAAGGCTCCTGATAGCGAGTAGAATGCATTTGCTGTTCAGCAAGCTGTTCAAGGAAGCTTCATCGAACGGCGGCTCCTCTTCTTCGTAGAAATAGAACATTTCTTCCAGTAAATCGACGTCCATTCTGACCTGCAATTAAATTTAACAGTATTTTACAACAATGTTTCCAACACTTACGCATTCTTCATCTGCAATAACGCAATCAACTTCCCTCAAAGCTTCATTTATCAGACTCCTGTATTTCTCGGTAGCGCACGGGAATATCATCATCACGCCCAATGATATGTTCTTCAAAATGTTCTTGCATTCGTTCACCTTCCTGTCTCTGAAGCACTTCATTTTTTTGGCTTCCTCCTTCTCCTTCGCCAGTTTTATTTGCTTCTGGACTTCGTCGTACCGGTGCATTTCTATCGGATGCAGTTTGGATATCGGCATGCCGTCCGTACGAGGAGTAAAATTTTCTCTGGCTTGCCGCTCTCGATTGACCTCCTCGAACACAGCGCCAGTGATTTCTAGAGCGTTGGCGCCGAACAGGAGATTCATCATTTGGCCTTTCTGGAAGCACCACGTGGAGTAGAAAATACGGGTTAAATTGGATGCTTACTAAAATGAACAGCCACGTTGGTTCGCTCTTGTTCCTGAATCGTTTGAGGGCTTTGATGTTGTCGCTTTTGGCCTGAAATGGAAATTGCGTTCATTGCGTTCATGTTTTAATTAGGGTTGTAAGAATTTACTACTGCTAGTACTAGAAGGTCCCCGCCGAATTCGGATTTCAATTTCCTCAACGTGGGGGCCATTCCGACGCACGGGCCGCACCAATCCGAGTAAATGTCCACGACTGCAATAAAAAACTCCAGAGAATTCGGGAAAAATTATCCGAGGAAAGGGTTTTACCGATGACTCCATCGTTGAGCAGAAGGGTGTCCCACTCTTCGTCGCTTTGAACGTGAAGTTGCAGGCCTTTTAGTGCCATTTCACCCTTTCGTTGTCAGTTGCCTCAGTTGGTTTGGTTGCCATAGATAAAGCAATTTTTGCGCTTTCATCAAATGTCTCATACCAATGGAGAAGACCACGACATTTTTTTTAATTTTTTTTTTCAAAACCGTATGTTCTAAGTAGGTGTGTAATGAAATTTTTATTTTTTTCTGTGGCCAAATAAGGCCGCAATTAAATTTTAAAGATTGAAGAACGTCACACAATCGTCATACGCTCTGCTCCAATCAAAGCGAGAGTTGCAAAGAGAAGTCACATTTAGCAAGTTTGCCACGTTTCCTATTACTCTTCTTTACTCAGCAAAATGTGCGTTTTTTGTATATTTATTGCAATAAACATTTTCTGATTTATCCATTTCTTCCATTACCTAATGGATAATTCGATATATTAATATAGAAATAACATCTTCATCTGTATAAATTGTAACCGATTTTCGTGTTAAAAATACAAATAATGGTCCTGAAAAATTTATTTATTCATTCTTGTCAACGTCAATATTATCAGTAAAGTGTTTTGTACCGAAATGCAATTCGTGTAATTTGTTTTGTGCATTTTTCAGAAAAATCTGACAAATGACAGTTTGATTTTTGTTCGTTTGTGTATTTTTTGTTACTGCGTTCGAAAATTCATACTATTTACTATACAACAAGACGTGAGTGGTTTATGATTGGTTGATAAGGTATGAGTCAAAACCCCGAAATTTTTAAATTTCAAAGGGCTATATCTTTTTAATTATAACACATTTTGAGCAACTGAAAACGGTTTTGAGCTCTAATAAATCATTTCTAATCGTATCTTTTGCCGAAATCCGCATATCTCACATCGTGGTCTTCTCCATTGTAATGGCGCAAGAGAACATGAAAAATGAGCCGTTTAAAGGCTCAAAACTTGGAGTGATTTAACGTAAAGTAAAGGCTGAAGATGAGAAATAAAATATTTATTTTTATTTGCGTATATAAAAGTACAAAAATAATTTCGCTTGATCTAATACAGTGAAGCGACAATTTTTCACTTTGGCTGAACAATTAATTGAGTAAGTTAATATTGGAGAACATTTTTATTCGATCGGAATGTTATATGATGAGATTCAGTTCGGAATTTTCGTCCAATCGTTCGTTAAATATGCGGAAGGGGAGCTTCTTCAGCTTGACTTTCCCGACGTCGCCCTCCAAGAGATTGATGATGTCGTTGAGGTACAAGGTTTCCCTTAAATCGTTTTTTAGAGCACAGGCTTGCTTTAGCAGGTCGTTCACTTTGTTTTCGTCCTCCTAAAAAAATTAATACCGATATATAAAACCATCGGAAACATCTGCGGAATTCCGTCAGAACCAAACGGGCTTCACTTCGATTAAAATAAGTAATTTGAGTGTAATAAAAAACCGTGATAAAGCCAGCGATTTCTTTTTTCGTCCAACGTGCTACCCGTAGAAACGAAAACTTAAAAGCTCCGACTTATCTCGCCGGCTCGTCTGCCGCAGGATTAAACTGGAATTTGTACGTTCCACATCGACAACACTCACCTGAAAGCTTTTCTTAATATCCGCCAGTTCCTGGTGCATTTCGAAAGTTTCATCGCAGAAACTCTGAATGCTTTTATCTTCGTCGCTCAGGCCTAAGCTATTTAGGATGTCGGATCTATTCGATACCTGCAGGTAATTATTGCTTTCCACTTTGCTCGAGCTGCTATTCGGCGGGCTATTTCCTGGGTACATTATTTATAAGTTTATGAGCGATTGTTGTATTACACTCACCTAAATCGCTTGTTTGGGATGTAATAATAAATTTCGGGAGGATTTGTGGTTTGGTTTTTTCTGGCAGCACGTCCCGATCATCGCAGTCCACGTCTGTTAAAATTAGCTCCATCATCAGGGACATCATTTTGCCCTCTTTATTGGCGTGGTAATTAACGATTTCGTTTATCATATCTTCGGTTACGCTGGTGGTTCTTTCGAAGAGGAGGTTTTTGGAATTGGTCGTGCGCACGTTGACTTTGTTCATGAAGTCCGTTTTGTTGCCTTCCAGGCTTTTGTATTTCGTGAAGCTTATGACTGATAGCAACATTTTGGTTTCAGCGTTATAAGGATTGATCATTTCGACCAGTTTTTCCTTCGGCGGGAAATCGACGTCGACGGAACGGGCGAGTTCCTCGTTGGTTGGCACATCGTCGTTTCTGCAAGTGTCAATTTCAATGATATTTACTATTTCTACGTTAGGTTTTACGGGTTTTATGTTTGCATTTCGTGGTTCCTCGACATTGCTAACGTCTATTGATTCATAAAATTTTGGTCGGGACTTTTTCATTTTTGATATGTATCTGCAAGGAAAAATTTATCTAGTTAACTTCTTGTTCTGCGATACTTTATTTTGTATTGCTATTCACCCATCCAATATATTTACAAATTGATCAATTTATACAGTAAACAACATCGACCACCAAACTTTTTCATTATTACATCTATACGCACTCACCTAGTTTCTCTGTTGATCTGTTCGAATTTTTCCACGCTTTCATCGATAACAATATCACTAAGAAACCACCCGAATTCGATATCATTAATATCTTCCACGTAACTTCCATCGCTTTTATACACTCTCATTTCTACTGGCCGTTTCTAATGCAATAAGTTTCGAATATCTGGACGATATAATTAATTTAGACGGGATTAGTCGAAGAGGAAGGACGGACTGGGGATTGTGTATGTTGGGGGATTTTACGAGGTTTCCTTGTGTTTAACTGTACGATATAAATCCTATTAGCGAAATACTTAGATAAGTTTATTTGTTGGATTTGTGTTTATACAATGATTAGATATATTTGGGTATCATCTTTGTAAAACTTCCAGACCATCTTCACTCGATTAAATTGAGCTTGAAGAAGGATTTGCGAATGAATTAAGAGTTTGTGTGAGTTTTAATTTTCTGAAAAAATTAGCAAAAACTCTACTAAAAATTAGCTAGAAAATGTACTTGCTACTGATGATGTTTGAAGATGAGTGCTACTAAAAAACGTACTCAAATCGCATCGATATCTAATCTATGCTACTTAGACAATGAAAACCGAGTCTCGCGCCGTAAAAAGTAGGGCAGATTACCTTTGATATATCGAAATTGATAAGAAAAGATCGATTTTTAAGAGAATTTAGACATAATAATGATTACTGGTTTATGGTCTCGAAATCCAAGTATCAGTATTTGAAAACTTTGATGGTTTCGTCAGGAATTCGAGACCTCAACTGGTTACTAATTTTTTTGACCTTATCAAAATGGTGTTGAAAATTTTTTTTAGGCGCTAACCGAAATTTGCACGTCCAATCATTGATTCTCGTTCACAATAGAACCACGCAAATGCATTATTTATCAGTTTTTATAACGTATGCATAGATATTATCATCTTATTATTACAGAATTTTTAATTATATAGGTAAATATTTCTCGACTGAGTTTGCAAATTAAAAATTAATAAATTAACAAAATCAATTTTGTTAATCAAAAGCTGAATATTGCTGAAGTTATAAGTTAAATTTGGACTCAGCAAGTGTTTAGTTTGCTTCCGTTGTTGAGGTGTGGAAATCCCTTCCAATTAAATAGGAAATTCGCAATTTCCTTCCTTTCGAGGTCCCGCAGGACTCTCTCCTGAAACTTTTTAGTTCGAGCTCCCTCGTACAGATACCGTTCGAAAGCCAAAATGGCTCGCATCGATGCCGGCGTCGGCATCGATTTTGTGGGATATTGCGCGAGCAGCGCGTGTAAAATCACAAACTACAGATTCTCGTCGTTACCAACAACCAACACATATCCACCGACTTGCTTCTTATACATATCAAATTTCGGCCGACCAAAGGGATTCCATGGAAGAAGAACTATCGAAAATGTAGAAATAATCGAGCAGATTTGACACGGAACGTCCGATCAGCCGCGAGTATGTTTCGATGTTACGGTTTTCCGGTGACTTAGCGATATGTTTTGTGATTATAGTGGAAAAACTTGACTAAAATGTTGAGAAATAGAGGACCTGGGCCTCCTTGGACGTTCGTTCTTTTAATTTGTGCTTTATTCGCTACTGTGCCACTACAAATCCATGCTGAAAAAACTAAAAAATGTAAGTACTTATCTATTTGAATTTTAATGTATACCTTACAAAATTGTGCCTATATTTTGATCGTGATATTTACTGGCTTTTTATAGGGGTTGATAACCTTTACAAGCATTTATATTACGTCGATGTCCATTATAAACGGCATGATAAATGGAGAATCACAAAATAACATTAACTTTTTCGTGCAGTTCATTTTTCGCTTCAAAAAATAAGGAAAATTTTTTTACAGATAAAAATCAAATTCACTAATATTTTTACCAATATTTCCAAATTGTTAATGTTATACTTTTTATTTTATATGAACATTTTTTTTATTTTTGTACATTTTTATATTTTATATAGAATATTTTAGTTCGACAAATACTGCTATTATAATAATTCTAATAGCGTTAACTCTGGCTCTTGTTGAGGCCATTACATTCATCCACCAAGAAAAAATAATTCATTTTTGATGCCTATGTAATTAAAACTTCCCTTTACCATCTATACATCAAAGTTAATGTTTCCTACAAGCCACAATTCACTCACTATCAATAAATAATCGACTGAATTTCAAATCAATTATTCAATTATCTGCTCCATTAAATACCATTGCAGCAGTCATAAATGCATACGAAACGGCTGAAATAAATGTACTTACTTACTAATTTAACCAGTATTAACTTGAAAGTAAATACTCTTTATATTGGTTTATTTGCGGCAATATACTCCAACTCCGATATCGTAAATGGAGTTTAGAAAAAAGTAAGCGTTCGCTGAAAGAGCTTCGGAAAAAACTTCTTAACTTCGACTACAAAGCAAACGTCTGAATATTCTACTAAATTACAACTTCAGATTAAACAGATTCACTTAAACTTGTCATTGTAAACTTAGGGAGTTTGTAAGTTGTTCAACTCTGATCCATTATAATTATGGGCAAACAGCTCGACAACACAAACTTCTTCTATTCGCAAGTTTCCTCCTTTTGAATTAATGTTATTAATTTGACAAGTAAGCTCTCTTCAATTCATTAACTGGAGGGAATCCTGGGGTTGAACAGAAACTCCGAAATATTCGAATTTATATACGTATCTACTAAATAAGTCCGGCACAAGAAGAAATATTAAAAAAGTTGTCCATGGTTATATCGAGTAGAAGTTACTGGGAATTGAAATAAAACTCTTAAAATCTAAATGAATCTTCCGGGAAGATTTAGTTACTGAAACCTCGTTTTATATATTTTTTGCTATAAAACTTTTCTCGAACTTTCGGTTTAATTACGGCAAACGTATCTCCTTAAACACCTTTTTGAGAAGTTATAATAGTAGTCCAGAGACAAAAGATTAATTTCGAAAAATTGTAATCTTGTTTACGTGGAAAGAATCGCCAAATAATATAATGGCCCTCTACCTAGTTGCGAACTTTTCCCTCGGCTCTCCCGTCTTTCTAAGGGTTGTAAAAATGGACGAACGATCCGCGAAGTTTTGTTCGGGCAACTTTTAATGCAATTTCCCGAAGTTTCGCAATCTCCGCGTTTTGTTTGACGTTTTTTAATTGTTCTCGCCGGACGAAATTGCCAATTTTTATTATTGCCCCGCCGTTTACTCGGATGCGCCCGGAATTTTTTCCGTCCTCAAATATGTCCGGGTCGCGTAATTTCGCGGAAGCATTTCCGCTAAGCAGATTTTCGCATTCCTACGGCTTAGGAGCTTAGAGAGCGTGCCTTTCGGCGAATTCGCAAAACGAACGCAACTGGCAACATTCTCAAGATGCTTACCTAGCGCAGCGTTTCTTTGATTAAAGCCCTCTATAGTTGACTTTACCTAGAACTGGAATACACTAAAAATTGTATATAGGGGACTAGGGGAGTACCTAATATTAAATAGTTATGTTCCATTTTCTTTTAGTATAGTTTAGTAGATATTCTTTAATGTTTTATGGAAGATAATTTAAGTTATTGTTAGTGTTTTGCGACTGGAGCTAAAATTCTAAAATCCAGAGAAGATATATGGATTTTTCTGGCATTTTTCGTAGTTGAGAAACTTCCACACCAAAGCGCCAGAAACCGGCGGAAAGTTTTCTTTTTGCTCATTTTGGAATTTCATGCATTTCAGCGTAGATCCTTTTTGTCCCCGGCTTCCATTACCTTCGAAATATTCGCTCATTGTCAAAGATTAGTCCTTAGAAATTTAATTAATTCAGAACACTTTCGCATACCATTATACCCACTTTTTTCTTTATTGCGTTCTTTCGGTGGGTAATGGAGCTTCCTCCTTTTTTTTCGAGACGCTTTAATTAGAACTAATGGATGCCGTTTTATTTCGTTAAATATCCCAGTTTATTTATGGCAGGCCACCATAAATATCCCACAAGTAATAAACGCAGACTCTTTCGCTCTAAATGGAGCTGATACAACGCGACTAATCAGTCACTGACCTGTCTAAATGCGGGGGTTATATCTCTCGGAAGAAGTGAAAAGTTTCAGAACAACATTTCCATTGATTTTCCGTCGAGCGCGAAAAATTTCCTCCAAGAATTCCTGTATAGAAGAATAACATTACGGAGCGGGGGATCTCGGCTTCGCAATTTTCATAGTCTTGTAGATATTTTATATATCGTAGAAGCTGACACGCCCGGGCTTTTCCCTATTCGCAGGGAACGCAGTGAAATTTCGAAAATACACACTCTGTCGACTGTAAAATTCCCGAATATCAGGAATATTAATCTTCCCAAAATTTGAAAATGGTACCAGATAATTTTCTAGACTAATATAAATTGAGTGATGCAACAAATTTTGCTGGTACTGGTGAAATTCATAATTTTATGAGATACAATCTACATAGATTTTGTTCGTGTTTAATATGTTAATATTGCGTTAATAAGCCCTGTAATTTATGTTTTGAGTACAAACAGATTTAATTATGCCCAGCTGCAACATGTAGCACATGTCGCCTCAAAAGCTGCGCGTACATCACGTTTAATAAACAATTTTTCATACATAATTCGAGGCTATTTTTCGAATTTTATCAGCACGTTAAAAGAATATTTAGGGCCGATTTAAAAATCCCAGCACCTCGCAATATCTTGTTCCCTTATTACACCGGAAAAGTATTAATCTTGCATCAAGTTTATGAAAAACAGTAGCGGGTTTTCAGTTACACTAAGCTTAAAAATTCATATTTTAGTTTACCTTTTTTTTTCATTTCAATGAATATTTTAATTATCTTCATAATATAAAAAAGGGGATATTTTAGTAAGGATATAGAATAATTTCCTGTAGATCAAAAAATCCAATTTCCCGGTGCGCCCGCCACTGATCGGAGCAGTTGACACAGTAGGCAGTCTTAGGGCGAGTCACCCCAATCGATATAATATACTGTATACTCTTTCGTGGCTCCTTGTGGCGTCGCGACGTGAGGCTGCTGGAGCGTCGTTATCGTAGCGAAGCCACGTTTCCGGAAGCTGAGAACGCTGAATTGTTTATGGGATGTTTCGCATTTTTGCGCAAATTTACCATAATCCCGACATGCGAGCGCCGAAATATGTAATTCGGAAATACACCCCCGCGTGCTGCATTACTCCAGGATTAGTTGCAGGAATTTTTAGTTTTCCCCTATATTATGCACATAGTTAACGATATTGTGGTTCGTATACTTTGTATAAAAGCTGGCGAAAACAGAAATAGTTCGGTTAGAAATATACAGGATGAGCAATATCTTTGTACTTAATGTCATAATATTTGAATTATCTGGGAAGTAAAGTGATATTGCAATAGGGTGTGGTCTTATCGTTGGCTCACTCTGTATACAGGGTACGTCTTAATAATACCGAAAAAAGGGAGAAAGAATTAAAGAGTGATCCTAAATGGTTTTCTTCTATATATATATATATATATATATATATATGTTAAAGACATGAAACTTGAGGAATATTATTTGCCAAAGAAAATACATATTTTGAAATTTTTTAAACCCTGTAGCATGCTTAAAAGGGGTTGAAATAGTCAACCCCCTAAGACATTTATCTACTATTCTTTCTGCCTTTTTTCATTGTTATTTAGATATACCCTCTATATTATATTATTTAAGTTTGACGGAGGAAACGTACATATTTCTCTTATTTCAAATATGTGCTACATTTGTTACTGGGATGTGTATAGTATTGCGCTGAGAGACTTAAAAAAAATTCAATGCATGTCGTCTGCCATTCCATTGAAAGTGCACGGTCGGGAATTCCTGAGCACCTCTCAAAGGGGATGCAAAACGCCGTGAAAAACGCACCTCGCGAAATTTCTATCTCAATAACGCGGACCGAGCTCGCTTCGGCTCGAAGGAGCCCATTCAACGTTTCGAAAAGCGCGCTAACCGCGGCGGCTCCTATTTTCCGCCGCCCTCCAGAGACAGTCGAGACTCTTCCTCTGATTGGCCGGCTATTGATCGAGATAGGGTGCGAACAAACTTCATTCAGCTAAATTTCATATTCATTGAAAAATAAAACTCTCGATATCGGATGATAGAGCCGCTCTCGCGAGCCTTTTCATCCTAATGGGGCGCATTTTCTTGGCGGAAAGGCGGCGACGCCGGCGCCCTTTCAAGCCGGATTGATGAAATTTAATAATTTTCACCAAATTACCATTGATTATTATACCGTGAATTCGGATTTAAATATAAAGGAACCTAATGAGAAGGTAAATTTTTATAATGGAGAAGACCACGATGTGAGATATGCGGATTTCGGCAAAAGATACGATTAGAAATGATTTATTAGAGCTCAAAACCGTTTTCAGTTGCTCAAAATGTCTTCAAATTAAAAAGATATAGCCCTTTGAAATTTAAAAATTTCGGGTTTTGACTCATACCTTATCAACCAATCACAGATGAAGACGAAGATACAGATGATACAGATGAAGATGTTATTTCTATATTAATATATCGAATTATCCATTAGGTAATGGAAGAAATGGATAAATCAGAAAATTGCAATAAATATACAAAAAACGCACATTTTGCGGAGTAAAGAAGAGTAATAGGAAACATGGCAAACTTGCTAAATGTGACTTCTCTTTGCAACTCTCGCTTTGATTGGAGCAGAGTGTATGACGATTGTGTGACGTTTTTCAAAATTTAAAAATTAATTGCGGCCTTATTTGGCCACAGAAAAAAATAAAAATTTCATTACGCGCCTTCTTAGAACACACAGTTTTGAAAAAAAAATTAAAAAAGAAAGTCGTGGTCTTCTCCATTATGTTATTCGATTGCAACAAATTTAATAACACGCCGTATATCTGCAAAACTTTTTTGAGCTAGTGAAATTGCTCTTGGCCTTTGTCCTCATAACACACAGGGCCCACCTCATCAATTTTCGTCCGAATAATATTTCTTTGCTTCCTCCTCTTAACTACCTTCAAAATGGTCGTTCGGAAATTGATCGCTTTCGGCGGCCGTTGGGGGGCGGCGAATCGGCGGCCCTCCGGCGCCCCCAAATCAAATAAAGTGTGCGTGAGAGAGCAGAAATCAGCTCTCGATCGCCGGCTAGATAAATTAACAGCAATTTTGTAAAGGACCGCGGTTGGCTTGGTCACATATTGTATTTATGTCGATTCACTTGTTTCGCGCTTAATGGATGGTGTTTTAACGTCAATAAGGGTTGGTGGTTCCATTTGAAGGGTTGTTTCGGATTTAATTGGATTCCGAGGCATTTTTGTGCGGCGAGGGTGATTATAAATAAAAATGAACGGGGGTGAAATTCGAGTGAAATTTTGTTTTATCGCGCGCCCGGGGCTGGGATCCGAACGTGCCATTTTTTAGCGGGGGTCGAGCGCAAGAATGATGATTAAAGAACAATCGGGATTTTGTGTAAAAAATTGACGCTATTGTTTCGGAGGAAATTGCACGATTTATCGCTTGTACCTGGACGATTTCGTTCCGAAGTAGGCTATCTAGTACCGAACATAACTCAAAGCAACAACCCCATCAAACGGAGCCATTCATTACATCACGATATATTTGCATTATAGTGAAATTGAAATGTATACATTTACGGTCGAACTCCGCCGAATTAATTCGCGAGTTTCGAACTTGCATCGAATAATGTTCCGTAGATAGTTCGGCGAGACATAAATCAAATTCGGAAGACTCCATTTTCCCCGGTCCGAGCACATTCATACCTTTGCTTCCGGCCAGATAAACCCCACCAGCTAGACAACGCGAATGTTGTGCTATATTTTCGCGATTCCTGTATATACGAGCGGTTTTATGGGGCCGATAAATATTGAACAGATATCGGGAATGTTTTATGTTTTATTTTATATACGAATCTTCGTTATTCAATTTCGTTTCCCGCGTTATTGATAACAAAAAAAATGTGTAATACAACTATTTGATGCGTTAATAAAACGCCGTGTATGGATTTTTTCAGAGTAAAGTATATTCGCTTTTAAAATTACTTACAAATTAGGTATCTCTTTAATGTTATATGCACGAACTAGGGAGGGAACTCCCTCGCAAAATTTAACGATTTTCGGTGCCATTAACCGGTTAATAAAGCGCCGTTACGGCCCATTTAAACTTTTATTATTATTCCTCGCATTGTAGTAGGTCAACGATCGGGTAGTTCGCGGATCCGCCGAAAATCCCCGTCATGTAAACGGGTTATTTGGGAAAAGATGAAAAACGGTCGTAATATTTCCACGTCCGTATCATCAATCTGGATGTGGCGGATGCGTTCCGACTTGTTAACACATTATAACGAGCCCAGAAGCTCGATAGACGTCCCGCAATCCGTCCGTTAAGGCACGTAGTACGTCAGAAAGTTCAGAATTTCCGACTCAATTTGCTCGTAATTTCCCCAGTAAATTTTGAATGATTGCTTATATTGTGCTGATGATCTTGCGTCTGAGACTTAAATGAACAATGGAGAAGACCACGATGTGAGATACGCGGATTTCGGCAAAAGATACGATTAGAAATAATTTATTAGAGCTCAAAACCGTTTTCAGTTGCTCAAAATGTGTTATAATTTAAAAGATATAGCCCTTTGAAATTTAAAAATTTCGGGTTTTGACTCATACCTTATCAACCAATCATAAACCACTCACGTCTTGTTGTATAGTAAATAGTATGAATTTTCGAACGCAGTATCAAAGAATACACAAACTGTCATTTGTCAGATTTTTCTGAAAAATGCACAAAACAGATTACACGAATTGCAGTTCGGCACAAAACACTTTACTGATGATATTGAAGTTGACAAGAATGTTGCCAAATAAATTTTTCTGGACCATTATTTGTGTTTTTAACACGAAAATCGGTTACAATTTATACAGATGAAGATGTTATTTCTATATTAATATATCGAATTATCCATTAGGTAATGGAAGAAATGGATAAATCAGAAAATTGCAATACATATACAAAAAACGCACAATTTGCGGAGTAAAGAAGAGTAATAGGAAACGTGGCAAACTTGCTAAATGTGACTTCTCTTTGCAACTCTCGTTTTGATTGGAGCAGAGTGTATGACGATTGTGTGACGTTTTTCAAACTTTAAAAATTAATTGCGGCCTTATTTGGCCACAGAAAAAAATAAAAATTTTATTACGCGCCTTCTTAGAACACACGGTTTTGAAAAAAAAATTAAAAAAAAAGTCGTGGTCTTCTCCATTTTCTTCAGTTAAAACAATAGGCGGGTATAGTGAAGTTTAGGTATTCTGTGTACAGCTATTAAACGGGCCGGTGAACAAGGAAATTTCTCAATCGAGGAAGTTCCCGAAAGAATGCAGACACTATCAATCGCGTCGCGAAATCTACTCCCGAAAACGTCGCGTTTCCGCAACATAAATCACCCGACAAATTTCACGAATGTGGACGTCTGCTCATCCTAAGAAAACAATCAATTACGCGAATACGAGCCGCAGCAGTCGATAGTCCTTCCTTATTTTCCTTATGGCTTCCTAAATGGAAAAGATTGGAGGAAAATTCGATTTCGAGTCGCTGATAAACCGGGGTCAATTTATCTGTTTGTATAGTGAAAGCCGCCGCCGCCCTCCGGAGGGCACTCGAGGATTTCCGAGGTCAACTCGACCGGGGAGTTGGACGTTCTACATTGTTTGCCCGGACTCGCATTCAACTTAAATTTCTGAATTAATTTAATGCTACCCTCTAAAGCAACACATCTACTACAACTTTGGTATGTTGTAACTATAGTTATAAAAATATTGGTATTTTTTTGGGGGTGAATGCGCCCTATTAACCGTACACGCCGGTCCCGTGGGAGTGCGTGAGCACGGAAGCAAATTGTAACAACAAAAATCAATTTGTCTCTTCATATTTCCATCCGGCGTTTCCGCGACTTCATGCAAAGAACTAACAAATTGTTGGCAAATACAGAAGGCTCTCCTGCTTCGTTCTGTTTCAAAGAGCGCACGGGGCTGGAAGGAGAGGCCGTCGCGACGCCGCGCCTGCCTCGAAAAAACACATTTTGTTTGCGTTTCGCAATCGCAACGTTTCGAATTAACGAAGGTGTAATTCCGCTTGTACAACGCCGCATCTCGCGGGGGAAAACCGCCCTCCCTTGGAAATTAATTTCTTTGTTTGGGTTTTTAAATTCTACTTAAAACGCCGACAATCGCTTTATTGTACTGATAATTTCGCCTCACTTTAATGCAAGATAATTTCCAATTACCGTCAAGACTAAATACAAAAGAATTTTTTGAATGGAGAAGACCACGACATTTTTAAAAATTTTTTTTTCAAAACCGTGTGTTCTAAGAAGGCGCGTAATGAAATTTTTATTTTTTACTGTGGCCAAATAAGGCCGCAATTAATTTTTAAAGTTTGAGAAACGTCACATAATCGTCATACACTCTGCTCCAATCCAAGCGAGAGTTTCAAAGAGAAGTCACATTTAGCAAGTTTGCCACGTTTCCTATTACTCTTCTTTAGTCCGCAAAATGTGCGTTTTTTGTATATTTATTGCAATAAACATTTTCTGATTTATCCATTTCTTCCATTACCTAATGGATAATTCGATATATTAATATAGAGATAACATCTTCATCTGTATAAATTGTAACCGATTTTCGTGTTAAAAACACAAATAATGGTCCCGAAAAATTTATTTGGCAACATTCTTGTCAACTTCAATATTATCAGTAAAGTGTTTTGTGCCGAACTGTAATTGGTGTAATATGTTTTGTGCATTTTTCAGAAAAATCTGACAAATGACAGTTTGATTTTTGTTCGTTTGTGTATTCTTTGATACTGCGTTCGAAAATTCATACTATTTACTATACAAGACGTAAGTGGTTTATGATTGGTTGATAAGGTATGAGTCAAAACCCGAAATTTTTAAATTTCAAAGGGCTATATCTTTTTAATTATAACACATTTTGAGCAACTGAAAAGGGTTTTCAGCTCTAATAAATCATTTCTAATCGTATCTTTTGCCGAAATCCGCCTATCTCACATCGTGGTCTTCTCCATTGCTATTTATATTACCATGTGCATGATTACGCGGAAAGTAAATATATTACTAAATTAAATTCAACTCCCAGGGGGTTGCAAAAACAATGAAATCCAATTACAAAACAATTTTAATCGAAGCCACTTCTATACCAATGTCTAATTTAATTATATCAACATAAACCTCAGGTTGAAGTTGTAACCAGTTGTAACAACATCGCTATATAGACAAAACGTATTCGTGTACAATGCTATTCGATTTCATCGTTAATCCTTTCAGCAATTTCCCGAGTTGTTGTATCTATTAGAGGAAGTTATTCGACGGAGAAAACTCGATATCACTTTCGTTGGCGCCCCTAAGGTAACGCGAAATTATGTTTTGCAATATTAATCGAATTCCCTCGGTGATCTTGACGAAACTTCGGAGTATAATAGCAAAGCGATCTCCGAATAACTATAAATGGAATTCGGGAGGCACTTTGGGGCGGCGGCGTTTTTGCTGATCCTCCTTCAATAAATACTTTAATAATTAAACCGGGTATAATAAGACGGAGTTATTGAAAGGAATCTATTAATGAGGACAATGCGATGTTATCCTATACCGAATGGCTGAACTGAAAGTTTTTCCAAATCCGATGAAATTTCATTGGAAATTGAAAAAAAACCAGACTCAATGCTATAGCCCGTCCCCGTATAAATCATTCCAATTATCGAGCACAATGGAAAATGCGAAGTAAAAATTGTTCCAGTACCAACGGCTATGTAATAGAAAAGCGCTCTTTTTGCGGACAGGGAAACGCTGATCTTTTTGCTCTTTCATCGGGAAATATCCCCTGGAATTTAATCTTTTGTGCATGAATAACGCAATTCAAGAGTAGATAAACTACATTGCTGGAAACAAGCGTCGGGATAAATTCGTACACGTTCATTTGTAGATGCGAATTTGAATATTATTGCATCGCGTCTGGAAAACTTTACGGCAGCGTGTTTTCAACTCATGAATACTTTCCGCGCAAATGTTGAAAATTGGCGTTTCCTCAAGAACTCTGGAAAAACGGCAATACAATTTTCGTACACGGCGATTTAAAATCAACACTTACTTGAACTTCTCCTAAATTCAATAATCAATTTAACTTGTTCAGAATGAAAACACAAATTTACTTCAGGATTTTTTATAATACATCCAGAAGGTGTATCATAATTTTTCGTGGTTTACCACACAAACAGGATTTGATGCCCGAGCCGGCTTTATTTGTACATCCCAATCTAATTTTCCAATTAGCCAGGATGTTCCAAGATTGAACCGCATTACGCTTTTCATTTAGGGCAAGCCGATTTACAAAATTCTAAATGGATTTACCGTGCTAGATCGGATGCCGGACTCTCATGCGTCGCTGTTTTGATTGTACAATTTTTGTTTCCGCTCTGCCAGATATTTTGATATCCGGGTCAATTTATTCTAGCCGAATTAATGCAATTATTTCGTAATTATTGCAGTTGTATTTTTGTCTAGTTGATATAAATTTACCATTACGCTCTGCGGACTGGAAAGGGCTACCAATTAATTTTTGTTTAGTAAATAACGGATAATTTTATTATTCTTTCGTTACTTAAGAATATACTGGACTTGTTTTATATGTAGGTATGTGTATAGAGAAAAAAGGAATAAAATAAATCAATAAAGCACTAAACCAGTCGTTTGGAGAGAAACCTAGAGTCGGAAAATTCTAGTAAAAGCAATGTGACAAGAGTTCCCCTGACGGGGTATATATTTTCTAATATAAAATGCACAAATATATTCCTTCCTCGACTTTCCAAATCTCCGAAAGGAAAACTCCAGAGAAATGGATCGAATAGCAAATGTGGTAAAATGAAACTTGACGCTTGTACAGAAAATATCCTTTATTTCGCGAGCGTATGAAAATAAATAAAATATAGATAGAGTCGCTTACTATCAGCAAGATTATTCGCTCACATCGTTTCTTTTTTCCAGACTCCATGCAGTCGTTGTGCAAAAGCCACTTCCTGCAGAACCTGTACAGGAAAATAGACGGCGCGCTGCTTTGGTCCCAAAACGAGAGAAATTTGGACTGCATCATTACATTTCAAACGCATTCGATTCTCCAGAGGTTCATGCTTCGTTTCGATTTTCTTCAATTGGACTGCAACGATCATTTGTACATTTATGATGGTGCTCACGCCGTAGGAACGTATAAAGTAAGCTATACTTTAGATCTATGCATGGAACACCCTGTATACAGTAAATTTCAGTGCATGTCACAAATAGAACGATTCTTGGAAAACCAAATATAAAAAAAGTAAAGTCACTTTACGAGCCTGTGCAAATAATGTAAATAAAAATTTACCTTCACGCAATTTACTAATTTCTGAACTATTTTTACCGCGATTACATCGCAATTCTTTGCAGGGAGGTTTAAAAATCGATGATAAATTTTACGAGTTATTGCCCTGTTTGATGAACTATGATTGTTGGTATAAAGCGAGCCGAAATTGCAGTCGGCGAATTTAACCGCTACTTTCCGTTTGTTTCAGTTTGATTTGTCTTGCAAGAACACAAAACAAAATCTAGGGGCCATGTTTACTCGAACTAACTACGTTACGCTGAAGTACGTGACTGATGCTTGGGGCACCGATTCCAATGGTTTCAAGCTGGTGATTACAGCCGTAAAGGACCCCAGTAAGTAGCAAATTTAATTCGGTTTTATCGAGAAAAATTGGGGCTAGGAGCGTTTTGTTTTGCATTAAAATGGAAAATCTGGGGAAAAGTAATCAGAAATGTACTTCTAAGACAACAGATCCGAGTCTGCAAATACTAATTTATAAGATGTTGGAGATATTTTTGCAGAAGTACAAGCGAGTTCGTCTTTAATAATCCTTCTTTCCCAGCAGATCCGAGAGATAATATTTTACTGTTTACTTAAATTGTGAGGGCGATTTAAATCTCGGCAAAATGGAATAATATAATAGAACGAATTTTATTCCCAATTTCGAATGAAATATAATGGTTAATTATAATTCATGCACCTCGCTAATTTCACGGAACAAAAATATCAAACTGCAAAAAGTGTAACTGTTACGGTTCTCGTTGTTTACAGTTTACAAAAGACATTCGTTCCGTTATTGTTCCGTTGTTGCAGGATCTTTTCATTTCTGAATTTCGAGTCATTTCCACTTAATTCTCATAATGAAATTGTTCTGGCTCTCATTTGGTTCCCGTTTTTGCGATGCGTTGTATTGAAGTGGATAAGATTTTTCTGTTTCTTTTCGCCGCCGTTCCCCGAACGAAATTGCGATTTTACAATTTAAATTGCGGCGCTTTTAATAAAATAAAAAACAGCAAAAACTTTTACGGGATGAAATTAATTTTCGAGAGCTCCGTTTGGATTTCGATTTCTTCGTTGGCGTAAGAAGGAGCGCTCGACTTATGTTGAAAATTTATTATTGCAATATTGTTTTATAATTTTTGGTGGAAGAATTGGAGTAATGAGCATCCACCAAATAGTATAAAAGTTAGGCAACTATTTACTCAATCGTAAAGTGAAGATTTGTGTTCGATGGTTTTGTATTCTGTTTCAGAACACGCTTGCACTGAATTTCGATGCAACTTACGTGAGTTTTGCATAGCCACTGAATTGGTATGCGACGGAATCAACCATTGTGCTGATGGATCAGACGAAACGTCCACTAATTTATGTAAAAGTAAGTACAAGTTGGCAAATTTTATTTTTCTACGTATTAGCATTTTGAATTATGTTAAGTATCAAACTCTAACATCACAAACAAACTTACGAAAACTTGATTACAACAAACGTTTTCGTCATCTCAATTATTCATTAAGAAAACTTTCCCTTAACTGGGGAGTTAAGTTTTCGGACTCCAGGCAGGATTCCATGAAATATTCAAATGTTTCCGTTTCTTCCAGACAGCGAGACAGGCACCATTCTGGGAATTGAAGTGACGTGGTTCGTTGTGGTCGTCGTCAGCGCTCTGCTAGTCCTTCTAGTCCTTGTCGTCGGCATATCCTTCTGCATTTGCAGGATGGGGTGGCTGTATACCCCCACCGGGAACGGGACAGTCCAGCAGCAAAACGCCTCGTACTCCCGTAAGTTATTTTTCACCCAAACTTCGTTACACAACGTTTTCCAAATAAACGTTCCCCGTACATTTTTCACAATTGGCAGTTAATGAACTTCAAAGGAAACTCAATCAGTTCTCGGCGCTGTTCCTGAATTTGAATCGCAAACCGGCGTAAACAGCTTTAGCCTATAAATCTTTCCAATTGAAAATCGAATATCAACGGTGTTCCGTTCCAGCCGAGGAGCGCCATTAACAACTAGGAGCGAAATATAAAGCGAAACAAGGAAAAGAATTTTCCATTTGGGGAGCGGACGACGCGTCGCGACGCTCTCGCTCTGGCGCACCGGCGGCGTCGGGAAAACCGGAAAAATTAGTTTGAATTGCAAATAGAAACTGCGAACTGAGTGACAAACCCCTATTTCACGTTTCCTCCGAAGCCAGCTAATTAATTCAATTAAATTATTTAATCAGCGCGTTGGAAGGTGCTTTTTTACGGCTAAATCTCCTCGCGCTTTCATCTTGATTACACCATTTCCCAGCAACCTTTTAACCCCCATTCGAAGCACTTTTTTATTCTCCTCCTTTCAGTACAACAAATGTACGGCTCGAACGGCGCCATGAAGCCCAGCTCGGGCAGCATGACGACGCTCACCGTCACGGCCACCGGCCCCGGCAGCATCCACCAGCAGCCGGGAAACTGGTGCCACCCTGCGGGCCCACTCGGGTTCCTCCTCAGCACGCCGGCCCGGGCCCGCCTTTACTGCCAGGCAAAGTGAGACTGGCCCCCGCCAATGGCGGCGGCGCCGAAACGGATCACGTGTCTCAAAGCCAAAAGGACGAGTGGTTCGTCTAGCAGTGGGTAAGTTTACAGCATTTATTCTTCATAAGTATATTCATTTGCAGTACCTATATAATCATCCTCAGTATATTCATCCTCAGCATATTAATCCTTAGTATATTCATCCTCCAGTATATTCATCCTCAGTATATTCATCCTCAGCATATTAATCCTCTGTATGTTCATCCTCAGTATATTAATCCTTAGTATATTCATCCTCCAGTATATTCATCCTCAGTATATTCATCCTCAGTATATTCATTCTCTGCATATTCATCCTCAGTATATTCATCCTCAGCATATTAATCCTCTGTATGTTCATCCTCAGTATATTAATCCTTAGTATATTCATCCTCCAGTATATTCATCCTCAGTATATTCATCCTCAGTATATTCATTCTCTGCATATTCATCCTCAGTATATTCATCCTCAGCATATTAATCCTTAGTATATTCATCTTCAGTATATTCATCCTCAGTATATTCATCCTCAGCATATTCATCCTCAGTATATTCATCCTCAGCATATTAATCCTTAGTATATTCATCTTCAGTATATTCATCCTCAGTATATTCATCCTCAGCATATTAATCCTCAGTATATTCATCCTCAGTATATTCATTCTCTGCATATTCATTCTCAGTATATTCATCCTCAGCATATTCATCCTCAGTATATTCATCCTCAGTATATTCATTCTCTGCATATTCATCCTCAGTATATTCATCCTCAGTATATTCATTCTCTGCATATTCATCCTCAGTATATTCATCCTCTGTATATTCATCTTCAGTATAGTAATCCTTAGTATATTCATCCTCCAGTATATTCATCCTCAGTATATTCATCCTCAGTATATTCATTCTCTGCATATTCATTCTCAGTATATTCATCCTCAGCATATTAATCCTCAGTATATTCATTCTCTGCATATTCATCCTCAGTATATTCATCCTCAGTATATTCATTCTCTGCATATTCATTCTCAGTATATTCATCCTCAGTATATTCATCCTCAGTATATTCATTCTCTGCATATTCATCCTCAGTATATTCATCCTCAGTATATTCATTCTCTGCATATTCATTCTCAGTATATTCATCCTCAGTATATTCATCCTCAGTATATTCATCCTCTGTATATTCATCTTCAGTATATTAATCCTTAGTATATTCATCCTCCAGTATATTCATCCTCAGTATATTCATCCTCAGTATATTCATTCTCTGCATATTCATCCTCAGTATATTCATCCTCAGTATATTCATTCTCTGCATATTCATTCTCAGTATATTCATCCTCAGCATATTAATCCTCTGTATATTCATCCTCAGTATATTAATCCTTAGTATATTCATCCTCCAGTATATTCATCCTCAGTATATTCATCCTCTGTATATTCATCCTCTGTATATTCATCCTCAGTATATTCACCTCACGTTTTATTTTTGACTATAATCTATTCACTCTTCATTCTCATAGCAATTTTATCATCTTCTATATGTATTTACACCTACTGTCAATCCCACTCATCCCTAATCTGTTTAACCCATATTGTGTTCATTTCAAGCAGGTATATTCCCTGTCTATTAATCCCAAATCTAATTATCTCCTATCCTATACAGTAGATAATCAATACTACAGGAATGAATCGATGGTGTATGTATATGAAGATTGTTTTCAAACTCGGTATTATTCTGCAGCATGTTTAGTTATAATTTAAATTTTTTATGTGGCATATATGCGATGGACGAAACGAAAATATGAGCTTTCGTATTAAAACAAAGTTACGATGGGAAGTAAGGAATATTTATTATTCGTTTGTTACATACAATTTCGAAACTTTGCCGGGAGTTTTGCGTTTTCGATTCCAGCGCGTGCATATGAACGAGTGTAGTTCTTTGTGAGAGGGACAATTTAATATTCTCTCTGGAAGCGCCATCGGACGTATCATTAATTCGGGTTGGAAAAAATTAATAAAGGACGTCAAAATGTACATTAATCGCTTAATTCGTTTCTGTTCTTCAATTTCATCAACGTCGGAGGAAATTACTGTAATTCTAATTAATAATTTCGTTATACTTAATAACGTTTTAATCCCGCTTGATTCGGGCTCGCGGAAATTGATGGTGATGGTTAGAGATGCAGGTGCGGAATGAAGGGTTGTTATTGGGGTGTTTGTTGTTTGTTCCAGAGGCGACCGGGTCGTAGCCTGCAGGGTGAGTCGAACGCGGAACCCATCGTTCGACCAGCAAGCACAGTTTCCTTCTACATCGACAATCCACGCGCATTGCACCCCTCTGTTCGACGTGTGATTGGCTGCTTAAGTGTAAGGACAATATTCTTATTTACCTTACAATAAGTTCAAACAGTGCAATTTTGAGTATCTTCCTTACAAATAACAAACGATGAGAAACGTTTATCTATTCTTTGCGTTTATGTGTTGTAGTTTAGCGGATTGCGTGCAAGAGTGTTGTTGGGTTGAATGCAATTGTGACTTTTGCTTGATGTATAGGTGATTGTTTCAATTCACACTGTATAGATTTTTTTCCCTATAATAAACTGAATGTTTTTTGGTATAATATGGATAAAACTAACAACCCAACACCAATGATTGACGCTTTTTTCCTTCCTCGAAACTAATTCTTATAAATGGTCTACCCTTAATTAAACATAAATATATTTTAAAGACTCAACCAATTTTTTAGGTCTTAGGATAAATTGAGACATTTTGTGAGAGACAATATGTACTTTTATCACTACTATCTAGTAATATTTGAAATTATCCTTATCAATGTCAACGTGTAGCCTACTTAGCTAATAAATGAAACTAGTCGAATTTTTTTCGTTTTCGGCGAGATCGACGGGAGTAAATTTTGTAAAAATGTTCAGTTTCGTTTTAATCCGGATCGCGGTTGAATAGTCACTCAGCTCTGTACTGCCGATGTGAATATTAATATAGCTTAGGTGTTGTATTAAAGCATGCGAAATGTTCCAAGTCAATTAGGACACAGTACATTATTAACAACTTTGCACTTAGTTTTTAATTGCTGTTTCTAATGGAAAAATGCTCTTAATACAACAAACTACGGTGAATTTGCGTATTGCTATTCGAAGAAGTGCTTGGGGAAGTAAAGTATAATACGCACATAGCCCTTTTAAAACAATTTACACTGGTATGTATAACTCATAGACGAGGATCAGTTTGATTTTAGCACTACAAAGTCTTAAGGGACTCTAATGTATGTAGATTAATCAATTAATATACTAATGTGAAAGCAGTACAATTAAATACATCTACAGGGTATAAAAATTGTAGAACGTGTTTTTAGGGTTAATTTATACCTGCATATCATTAACAAATAGATGGTACAATTTACAATAAAAAAAAGGTTTTTATCTCCAGATCCAATACGTTTTTGTCATATCATCAAATAAATAAAAAATAATTCTACTGCATTCACACTATATTGTAAATGAAGTAAATATATAGAAGAAAGTATAAATTTTGTTATTCCCAAGTGTTTTGCAACAAGTTTCAGTGAAGCTCAACAACACATAAAAGTTGAGTGTGTTTAACATAATCAATCGCAAGTATGTATAGGTAATTTATCCCTGTAATAAGTGGATTAAATAATAATTAGATTAATAATTACGTATAATGGAGGAAAACGCAATGAAAAGTCACTCGAATCTCGTATACAATACTAAATTTGCCAAATAAGTTAAGATAAGTCAGCAGCATATTTATTCACTGAGATTTGTTCGAAGCTTAATTAATTAAAAAAATACTCTAAATAATTTTTTTTACGATTTTTTACTGTAGTTATCTCGAATATGTTTATATACTTAATATCTATAGGAGTTTTAGACGGATATAGAATGCTTACTAAGGTAACAATTTACTAGACAATGCTTATTTTGAGAAAAGAAATCGTTGCTTTATTAACAACAACCAGTGAGCAAATCTTTTCAACGCCCATATATCAGGTATTTTCGAAGCAATAATATACATATCATTATTTTTGTATTGAATAACAAAGTTGACGAGTATCGATTTATTGAAATTTCAAATTTAAGTATACAGTGCCATTATACCTAAAATATATTCAAAAATCTTGATGCAGAATATACCAACATAATCAATGTTTTCAGCGATTTGCTCACGTGTTGCTATATAGGAAAATTTTTGTGTAAAATCATATAAACTGGAAATATTTTAGTGAAAATAGAAAATTATTTTATGGGCTTATCACTTGTATTTATCACATATCATGTAAATAGTGCGATGTTGATTAATTTCGATTTAATCGCTAATTGAAACAACAATTACATTACTTTAAATTCAATTTATCATTAACGTTTACTGCGAAATTAATCAGCAATTGCATAAATAGCTTGGTGTTACAGATTGTCCAAAAGCTAAATATTTTTTACATTCACAGTCATCTCATCAATTTTCGTTCTACATTCATAATTAATATTGCTAGGGAAATCGTACGAATACACATAACAAATCATTTTTATACTCAATAAATTTGAAACGAGAAATTAGTTGCATAATATTCCTTATATTTGTAAACTTTTTTAATGAAAAAGAAAACGAACAAAAGAAAAAATTTGTATTCAGTATGGAAATGATGGATAAGCAGGAGAGTTCAAAAAAATGTTGACCAAAACGTTAGGAAAAAATTTACGGTCCCCTCTTAGCAAAATTATTTATTAAAATGTCCGTGTGTGTTCTAAATGGAGTACAGAAATGTTTATTTAATAAAAAGAGAAATTCAATTTGATTGTGTTTTTTTAAACATCCCATATTTCCATCATTGTAGGTTTTGTTTCAACTCGGTGAGCTTGTTTTACATTTATAATAAGGCACAATATTTTTGTTGGGATGATTTATTATAGCTCGGTTGGACTGGAAGGTTTGCATTTGCGAAATCCAGCCTCTTTCTTTTTAATGTTCGCTCTGCAATTAAAATGTATTCAGGATTACGTCTTCTGGGAGAGCTCGCAACGTCGCCTGGCATCGCACTAAAATAAACCCAAGAGAAACGCCACTTTTACCGATTCAAAAAACAAGCCGACTGTTTTAAATCTTGCGTTTTATCTTTCCATCCGTGCTTTTATTGTGATTAAAAGATACCTGCAAGTTACTAAAACCGTTTTTTAACGATTCCCCGAAACTGGTAAAATATCAATTTTTATCACCAGCCCTTTCTTGTAACAGGATATTTCTAATTGGAATCCACCAGCACGTTTTCGAGGACGAAATCTCGTTTCAAAACAAACAGCACAGAAGACAAACGTGTTGCTTTTCGGGGTAATTGCAGGTGTACTTACTACTAGGTAAGTGCACCTAAATTAATTTCGTAGGAAACTTTTTAAAGCGCCATAAATTATTTACTTTTGACGCCTTCGGGGCCCCCGTTCTCGGAAATTCTTTGTTCTCTCCGGAGATATTCTCGCAGCGAGCCGGCAACGACGGTTTAAGAACGAGCGCTAAGTAACTTCGGCAAACGTATCTTATGTCAGTCATAATCCTCTTGTCGTGGGATTCTGTTACTTCGATGCGACTTTAGCTCCGACCACGTGCGGCCTTCCACATCGAATCCCATCGATGGGCCTTCGCCCGATTCCCACCGGCCTCCCCATTGATCGAAGACGATGTGATTTTTTCTGATCGGATGCGCGAACGGTGTGCGAAATGTTGAAGAGGACGATTTTTTGTGCCTTCGTGCTGATCGCTTTGATTGATTGCGCCAAAGTTAGACAGAGGTCCAGGAAACAAGGTGAGTTCGAGTTGCATTGTACGCGCTATCTTGTTAAATGTGTTAATTGCTTGATTATGAAATTAATTGCGCGGAAAGGGAAAACCGAATCGGATTGTACGAAACGGAAAGCGGCGTTGTAGTGGAGCTCCCTAATTCGGAGTTTGCTTGTTTGATTATTAAGACGCGCGAAATTTACATACACATACGTACACACGTTCTGTTCTAAGACAGAAGTAGATAATTGAATTTTCCGCTGTTGAATCTCCGGAATTCACCCTCGTTTGCATAAAAGCGGGAATATGCTGTATCACGTTCGAGACTAAGCGCCGTATAAATTAAATATTAATTCCGGTAAAAATTGATCAAAAATTGCGCGATGAGATATTTGTTGAAGCGCGTAGCATAGCGACGAAACATTAATTTTGTATTATTAGCGCTAAAGTCGCCCAAACGCTGTTACTGGGCTATTAACACCGAGGAAAATCTGGGAAAACGGCGTTTATTTACATAATAAATGTAAAGCTGCTTCTGAAAACACAGGTGCGGTTCCTGAGTATTTGCGTGGGGGTGGGAACGCTAGAGTCATTGCTCCTTTCCTTCATAATGCAAATACAGACACAACAAAGATTTGGCCGCTTCTCAAAAACGATTAAGTCGTCTGATACATAATTAGATATTTCGAAATATTGTTCCGTCTAGTCAATTATAAATGCGTTTTTGCCTCGGAGGTAAAACGTGCATTGACACAATTTCATTCTCACCTCTCGCCTATATTTAGCGTAACGCAATATCACCCAAGAAATATCACAAAAATGATGGTATAATTAAAGTAATCGAGCCGATGGCCGGTAATTCATTTTTGACTCGAAACAATTTCCTAGCGAAAACCTTTCCCTCTATAAATCTCGCTTCGATTTACCGTGAAAGTTGAAAATTGGACATTTAAAAAGTACCGTTACCGGCGTTTTATTCGACCACCCAGTACACGGAGCGACTGTTTAAATTTCAAATTACCGAATCGTAGTGTGATTGGATTAATGGGGCACTAAAAAAATATGAAAAGAATACGGTTTATCGGCCGACGGACGGGCAATTGATGTATTATAACGTGATTTGTTGCGCAAAGCGTTCAGTCACACCGATTCTGAGGGCATAAATCATTGGCGTTTTGGCCGGACTCGAAGCTCATTAAAACTCCTTACACTTCACTTACAGTTCGTCAAGTGGGTATTTTTTGTAATTATTAGCTTGAAAAATTGTCTGCCATATTGCAGGGAGTAATTATTAATCTTTTAGGCTCAAAAACAACTACCTAAAAAATTATTCATGCAGTATCTACCAGCAGTCAAATTTCCCATAATTATCTCTTGAATAGTATATGAAACATATCCCATTTGAACGCAAATTTCATTAGTACAGAAATTATTTTTACTCCACAGTTCATTGCTTATATTTTTCCATTTGCTCGATACTAGCATTATACATAGGAAGCGTTTTCTTCTTGGCTTTTCTCCACGTAATATTTTTTTATTTAAGATGCCACGAACTCCGACTATGCGCTAAGAGCACATCCCATCTTATTGCGTTGTTATCGCGGAGGTTGTTTGCGGTTTTTTTCCGACAGGAAATAATATTCCTCTATAAAAATCATATTTATTCTCAGGTGGTCTTTTATGCCTTACACACTTATACAGTGTGAGCTCGCCCGTTTTATTCGGCAAATCTGGAGAAAGAATTTATGGAAGTAATTCTGTTTTGTGAACAGTAATGGAAAATAAGAGAAATTTTCTTAACTTCTTTACGTCATTCTGAATTACTATTTATGTATACCAAGAATACAATAATCATTATTATCAATTTCAAGATGGTATTGCATCTGAAATATTACATAAATTGGCTGTCAGATACAGGAAGGACACCGACGAGATCCGAAAATTTCATTTTATTTAGTCTACAGAATACCTGCAGTCGACGCAGGAAGCAGTGGAAATAGATAAAGTTGGGAAAGACGAATTTTCAGTTTCCGCCGTTTGAAATAGAGTACACAGTCGACAACCTCTCGCAGGTTGAAAATAAACAAATTAATGTAAATACCTATCTGCTGATAGAGACGTGAATTAAAACATCGTTTTGTTCGTTTTACAATACCTCCTCTTGTAGTTGTTTAAAATTAAAGGTTTTTTCCAGCAACAAAAGACTGCACACAATAAATAATGCATTCTTGTAAAGCCCTTCGATTTCGCCGAACTTAAATTACGAAAGCAGATCTGCTAATGAAAAATCCTCCCATTGTTCTCTGCTTTATTGTTAATTATAAGTCGACTACGTCGAATGCAACTCTTTTCGTTGCCCTGTCGATAATTATAGCCTGTGCAATTGCCTATTATTTTGTACACCGTTCGAAAATGTAGACATCAAATAATTATAAATTACAAGAGCGTTCGGCTATTGTTACTCGGTTTTCGTTACCATAAAACACCAGTGGCGTTAATACCATATAATGGAATTTATTTATTCTATTATATTAATTTTAGGAATCTCCTAAGTCCGGTCCATTATCACACCTATACAGGGCTCCCTTAAAATCTCGGCCAGTCTCAGTTTGCCTGGCCTCTTATCTTAATGACACGTCATAAATGGGGATGCTGAATACTCGAACAGGTTTAAACCATTTTATTTTTGTGTAATTGTTTTAGATACTACTTTGTTCGGCGTCTACCTGCGCCCTTTAGTGTTGACCGAAAAACAGAACTTCCAATGATAAAAGGAGCGTTGGTGCTGTTTGTTCTGTAGGTACCAAGAATTTACAGTGAGCTTAGAACATTCCTCTTTTAAACAAAATAAATGGCAGATATAAAATTCTTGCCGCGCACCAATGGTTTTGGTTACCGTAAATTATCAGGTTGGCTGACGAGTGGTCAACAATAACAAAGATCTCCGGGATGGAACCGAAAAGGTCGCAACCGCATCGTGCGCAAACCGAAATCGCGATCAGATTACCCGAAATAACAGACAACTGTAATTTATGTGCCTACCTGGGTGATTATGCGTTCGTCATGTTAATCCGATAATACGATAAAGCGTGGGCTAACCGCGGTAAATGTCGGATATTGTAGGCCTCAAATCCGTGCCCTCCTACGTTCTTCCGATATAATCACATGCAAATCGTAGTTAAAGTTGCCGTACCACTTTAAAACGGTTTCGGCTCCGAGTCCTGTGGAGCACACGTATGGGCAGAACTAATTCATAAACGTCGTGGAATGTTCAAAAACGCGAAAATAAAGTATTAAAGAACCTTTTTTTTCGTTGAATCTTAGGCATCTACTTCGTTAGGTTTTCTAATTATAGCGAGCAGTTTTCAATTCCTCGGTGGATTAATTTTCTTTACGTCAATATCCGATTTAAATTGAATTTATCTCTGATAATCAGTCGAAGAGAGTTTCTTTTTAAGTGCTTAACTAACATCTTTTGTTTCAATAATTACGTTTTTTGTCACTGAAAATGGTGAAGGAGCCGTAAGCCTCTACATCTATTGAAATAATAAACCTACCACCCACTAAAATTAAAATAACTCCTTCAAATGTCGAGATAATCCTTACGTGTAGGTTTTGACAACATCAACAATCTTGAGGAAACAGATATTCGATTATATTTGCAGGAAAAGTAGGCATGTTCCAACAAAAGTAATGGAATCTTCTCCTCGTAAAGTACACATTGTTCTACAGTAAATCGATAATTAACCCAAGTACAATTCACCGTACGAAAAAAAATAATACCGTTAGTTTAAAAGAATAAATTAGTTTTAGGTACAATTTTATGACAGCGATTGCTGAAAGTCTGAACATAAAATTTTATTAGGCATTAAAGAAACCGAAATTGTGGTCGGTTCGGATAAGGAAATTGATTTTATTGCTTCGAAAACGAAAGTCAATTGATATTTTGTGATTTTACACCTTTTAAATAACCGTACTTTTTTATTGTTATTAGGTAAATTTTCCGTTCGTGCAGGTGGATTTTATTTTATTTACCTACTTTCACGACTTTGACTTTGCTACATAATATACTCATCAAATTTTTTAACTCCTAACTTGGCAATTCTTGAGCTGCTCGAGTTCCTCTCTAGGGCGAACTTGATGGAACAGTAATGTATCGTAAAAAGGATATTTTTTACGCTCTGTGAATCCGAATCGACAGCCCGCATTGACTATTTCTTTTGTGGAGCACCCCAACAAGTGTTACATTGTAGACCTGTCGCACTTTGGAATGCGACATAAATTTGTTTCTTATTGTATAATGCTTTTTTTCGGGGTATCTGTTGCCGAATGATAAACGGGTATGTGGCGCCACTCGGAGGAGCCCTTTTTATGCACAGGGCCGAATCGGAACACAGCTGAATTTTTCATTTATGGAAAGAGAAAATAGACCTTTGGTTTTCCTGTGGGATCTATCGATGCATAAACTTCTTGTACACAAACTTACCTTAGGTTCTGTTTACTCATGTTAATGTTTGCTATTCAAATTCCTATTTAACAAATGTAAATTGTTATCATCATTAGATTATGTGCCTTGGAATAAATTAAATTTCAGAGTATTATATACGACGGTTGTAATTTCTTTACTCTTCAAGCTTTTTAATTCATTAGCACTAAAAGTGTAGGTACATTTGATGTTTATATATACAGGATGTACCTAAATATTTTCCTTCAGATATCATCGGATCTCGCATTTATGCGACCAATTCAACGCAACATTAACCTCTCATGAAGTTGGTTACGTTCTAATTAATGTGACCCATAGGTACTTATATACGACTAGGAAAATGTGATTTATTTTTACTGGAAGTAGTAAACCTCGAAACGGCTTGAATGCCATTAAAATTTTAAAACGAAGAACGTTTTATTCACCTACTTCTAGAGTGTAATCAGTTTATCCATAAACAGTTGTGTAAAACCAACATTCCTTCCGACACCGATAGTTTCACTTCACACTTATTTAATTACTCTTTTATTTAATCGAATTGACGGGTTTAAACCAGATTTAAATATTTACTTCATTGTCACAAGCGATTAAACAGAGAGCAAGACTTCGCCCTGTATAAATTATGCTTATTAATTAATCGAGACAAGCAGGTAGGTTGTAGACTTTGTTTATAAAATATTTATTAATATTAATATTTCGTTATACTGGTTTTAATTGTTTTACCTACACGAAAAAGGAGACAAACAAACGCTTTGAAACTAAAAGTATGAGTCAGCAAATGTCTCATGAAGAAGAAAAAGAAGAGTTTGTTATATGGGCAGCAGTTCACGATCAGTGGAAGACTTTACCATATGTGGGTGGGATATCAAGAGCCAGACAACAGATTTATTACACATCCTGAGAGGAGAAAAACTGATTTTATAAACTCGACTTTTTATCGACGAATGCTCACGCAAAGAGATGGCTCGCTATTTGCATTTTTCGCAGTAAATAAAGAAGCGAAAAATACCGCTAATATCCTATTTATTCGATCCATCTGCGATAATTTCTCGCCATTCGCTGGGAAAGTTAGACCGGTATTTCCACGTTGAAACGACGGTAAATGATTTATTTATTAGAAAATGGACGAATATGTTGTGTGATCTGTCAGGTATTCAATTAAACTTGGAGAGAATGCGTTTTTTCGTACGAAAAACTACAATTTATAGCGGTGAGTTTTTCGATGTTTTGAAGAAATTATACTTGGCTGGTTTCGAAAAGATTTTCTTCCCAGCGATGAATCGCAAGATCTAACGTCACTTTCGTTGACGATCAGACAACACCATTCCATATTTCACAAAATGAGATCGTTAGCGAGCATGTAGTGGCAAAAACCTGTTCGGGAATAATTATTATCCCGCGGCAAATTGACACGGCACCTTATGGCAGATAAGATGGAAACAATAAATGGCTTTTCGTCTTCTTTTTCTCGTCTACCTTTCGACTTGACGGAAATTATCTCCTTGGCGTTCACGCGATGCAGCAATCATTATAGAAAATTAGCGTTATTACTCTCAGCAAAAAACGGATGTCTTTTCGATTGCACCGTGGATTGCTGCGAGATGTTCCATCGGAAATTCGTTGAGCGCCGATGGACCGAACACTTTGTATTGCAACAAAGATCACGAGCATCTATTAATACGAACAATGTCAGCTTATGCGGCAGTAAAACTTTAGTTACTAAATACTTCGGCATTGTTGTCCATAAAATTTTATACTTGGCAACACTCATGAATTGTAAATGAAATTGTGTACATCCTGTTTGCAGGGTTGACTTTTCTTATTTTCTTGGAAAATCTCCTAAAATAACTGCCAGTTCGTTCGCCTATATGCAATGGATCAAGGGGGCTCGCGAGCGTATATGTTAATATTTAAAGTAATTTAAATTCTCACGCGTAGCGAAATATAATCGACTGTTATTATTTTCTGAGCGTCGAATGCCATCATGCAACTTCGATGAATAAATGCATTATAGCTTGCATTAGATTTTATATAGCGTTCGCCGAATGCAAACACGCCGATTTCTTCGCATAAAATGCATCTACTTTCAGATTTCAGAGCGACTACGTTTTTTCCTCAATTAGTTACCTAATATCAGAATTCTGTTAATGACGGCAAACACTAATTAATTCCGTTTATTGATTAATAGAGCAGTCATGTTCCAATTAGTGTTTTCGACCGTTAATGTCGTGCAGCTAGATTGCAACTGCGATAATAGGTGTTTCCAAATGGTTGAGCGAACTCGAGGGTGGTTGGATATATACGGTAATTTTCTATTTTGACGTGCAAACCGTCGGACAAGAAGGGAATTGGAGCTCAAAAATAATCTCATCGCGAGATAAATCGAAATCCATTTCTCATGACGAGTTACAAATTAGATATAGTTCAATTTTGTTCTATTCTGGTTCTATTTTGAATGAGATAATTATCTGAATTATGCGTAGGTAACAACGAAATAATGGTTTATGGAGGCGGATTTTAAACATCCTTTTGCATACGAACTGATCGAACCTAACGGGAACGTTTTATTACCAAACCAAAAGCCTATATTGAGACATTAATCTCAATGACGAACGGGCAAAAAATGCATCTAGCAGATCCCGCAAATGAAACCAGAATCAACAAACTCTTTTTCCTGATTTTTAAGTTAGTGAGACAATGGAGAAGAACACGATGTGAGATAGGCGGATTTCGGCAAAAGATACGATTAGAAATGATTTATTAGAGCTCATAACCGTTTTCAGTTGCTCAAAATGTGTTATAATTAAAAAGTTATAGCCCTTCGAAATTTAAAAATTTCGGGTTTTGACTCATACCTTATCAACCAATCATAAACCACTCACGTCTTGTTGTATAGTAAATAGTATAAATTTTCGAACGCAGTAACAAAGAATACACAAACGAACAAAAATCAAACTGTCATTTGTCAGATTTTTCTGAAAAATGCACAAAACAAATTACACGAATTGCAGTTCGACACAAAACACTTTACAGATAATATTGAAGTTGACAAGAACGTTGCCAAATAAATTTTTCCGGACCATTATTTGTGTTTTTAACACGAAAATCGGTTACAATTTATACAGATAAAGATGTTATTTCCATATTAATATATCGAATTATCCATTAGGTAATGGAAGAAATGGATAAATCAGAAAATGTTTATTGCAATAAATATGCAAAAAACGGACATTTTGCGGACTAAAGAAGAGTAATAGGAAACGTGGCAAACTTGCTAAATGTGACTTCTCTTTGAAACTCTCGCTTTGATTGGAGCAGAGTGTATGACGATTGTGTGACGTTTTTCAAACTTTAAAAATTAATTGCGGCCTTATTTGGCCACAGAAAAAAATAAAAATTTCAATACGCGCCTTCTTAGAACACACGGCTTTGAAAAAAAAAATCAGAAAAAAAGTCGTGGTCTTCTCTATTTTATTATTGTGTATTTTCCAGCGAATACAACAATAAATCCATGACTATTATCATTACGCAGACAAGATCTCCAGGTGCGTACCAGCAAGATAAGTAAGCGTTAACAGTCACCAATCATGATTTGCATAATAATTTGATACCTTCCAGCAGAGACTGCGTCTAATATAGTAGAAGAGCCCGAAGCCTACTAAAATTTTGTCCGCCTGCACTACACCTACAGAGCTGTTTACGTTGAACTTCGTATTATATTAAAAAATCGTTTATGTCTGCTCGCGAGTAATTAGTAATTGATATGGGAGTGAGGAGGAAGGTGGAATCGATACCATGGCCAGCGGTATCGCCAGATTTTACACCTCTTGATTTGTTGTTCGTTTTATTGAAGCACCTTGTATATGTTTAGTAGAAAAGAGCGTTGCGTGCTTTAGTTATTACAGAGTTATGCTTCAGTTTTTCTTCATGTGAATGAAATAGTGAAAGGAAAATTGAGCTACGCGAGCTGAAATGCCTACCTAAAATTATATATACCTCGGGGATAATTTCGTACGTTGCGTGGTCGATCGGCTTACACTTGGTCGCAAACTTATTTCGTTTTATTTAAGTAGTAGGTATGTGTATAGGTTACCTTAAAGGTTGAAAATTAAATTTTCAACCCCTCCACGTTCGAAACTTATTGCTTTTAAAGTGCAAAAATCGGTCTAATTTCCGTCAACAACCTGGGGGTACCGATAGGTTTCGAAGAATGCCAGAAATGTCGATCTCGGAGCGCTCGAGACGTCTCGTCTCTTCAGCGGCCATCAGCAGCCCGAGCGGAATCTAAAAGAAAGCGAATCAGTCGTGCGAATTCTCGAGATGTTGTTGAAGGCAACAACAATTCCCATGATATCATAAACATGATCTCCTCGTACGGTATGATTCCCCTTTTGGTACCAACGGGACGACATTAAACGCAACAAGAACAAAGTCATCGACCCAGAACCAGTATCGCCAGCGCGAAAAGTTCAAGGGGATGCCTGTGGAGATTGTTAGATGCACGGGAGAGTGCAAATTTTATCTATTAATAGATCCATTATCTTTTGTGATTTTATCACGTATACTTATGATAATTTTAGTATTAACTCAACTTGTAAAATTGAACAGAATGAGAGATTTAGTACCAGTTTTTATATCTTACAAGCGTTCATTTTAAATCGTGTGGTTGTATTATATGCGATGCGTTTTATGTATCAATCCCTGCAGATGAAATTCAAATATATCCAATACGCGCTTTCTGTATTTGAACTGCGAGCCAATTTCCATGATATAGGATTCCTTTTCCATTGTAACTCCGGCTCGTCTCCTTGCTCTTACCAACTTATCGACTGTTGATCCAAAAATGCATTACCGAGCCATTCGAAAGGCCCGTAAATCGTATCAGAGCATCTTTATGATAAATAACTATTTGATTTTCCATCCATATATTCCTGTTCCTCTTTTGAGGATTATTTATTTCAATCCGAGCTCGAGAACGCTCGAGCTATTGCATGCCGATAAAAAATATGACTTTCTTGTAACGTAGAAGATTAAGTTATTGATAAATATATTGGAAGGAAATATTTGCTGCACGAAAACCGTTAAATGCGGCCCTGGTCAATTTGATTAGTCCAAACAACTCCGAAACAATAGCAGACGTCATAAATCTCCCACGGAATTTCGTCCAAAAAGAAAACAAAAGCCTAAAAACACTTTTCACTGATAAATATTAATATTTTCCAGCCGAAAGTTGTGCGTAAAAAACGAAGCGAGGTACGATCGGTGGAAGTCCTTCGATGTCGAGCCCTTTACGTTGGGTGAACGTTCCTTCTAGTGGTGTCAAGACGACGCCTATTGTATAGAAACGGGGGGTTCGAAATAAAACTGTGTGCCCCTAGGCGAGTAATTTATGCCTCGGAAAAGGCGATGTTGCTTTATAGCAGGGGGTCAGGTAAAAGGGCCTCGTTGTGATAGATCCACACGGAGATTGTACTTACTACATAGATTTTAATTTAGTACGTCTATTAGCTCGAAATGAATAAGTAACCAGAAATTTATTGAACTAATCAGTTGGAAGGAAGAAAACGATGCGGAATATCGTAAAGTATCCAGTATTTTTTATATTTATAAACCACCCGTGGCGGTAGGTCTAAATATATCTTAAACTGTCTAATAAATAGAATGCATCGATGAGGTGCATTATTATTGAAATAGAAGCGAAGTTTTTAGCACAACAATCTAATAAATAAATCCCGGTGTTGGTCAATTGGGCCCCACGGTCATTTTTGTCTGCGGGGTTCCATAATCCTACAGGTCGATTGGTCCCCAGTTTTAAAATTTAATGGGCTAATTGGTCCCCGCGGTCAAAATATTCCTAATCCGATTAGATAAGATTTTACATTGCATGAATAACTATCATTTGGCTAACATCTTCTGGTGTACTTACATAGCTGAGAGAATTTGGACAAAATGCAGTTCTTAGTGTTAAATTTAATATCTAAGCATTAGTAATTTAAAATAGATGCAATTGGTACAATATATATTAAAAGAAAAATTCTGTACAAAAAAAGAATTATTTTAGTTTTAATATACGAACGGATTTCAAAAAATAGTTGGCAACATATGGGATACTTTATTATTAATTTTACGAAATAGTTATTCTTCACAAAAAGTTCTGCATGATTTAAAATCCAAGATGCAACCATCAAAAATCAAAGTTTATCAATCTTATACGAGGTATGTCAAAAAATGTGAATTTTGCTCAAGAGTAAAGTACCTTGATATTTTACAATATCGAAATTTGTTATTATGAAAAGTACACCTAATTTTCTAGAAGTATACTGAAAGGGATGGGTTTTTCCCTATATTGAAATAGAAAAAAAAGCCAGAAGTCAAAAAATTTCCCCTAATCATAAAATCCTCATTAAATTGTACTACGAAATGAAAATACATAATCGAAATTTGCCAGAGAATTTTGAAATTATAAATATTCCCATCGGTCCTTCCTAGAAACCCTTAATCCGGTATTAGGGACCAATTGACTGATAGCTTTAGAGTCGAAAAAGGATTATATTTGGGTAAATTTGACCGCGTGGACCAATTGAACTCCACCCATAAATCCATGCACACAAATTATTCGAAAAATAAACAAACCAATAAACGTTACGAAATAATCATAATTCTAAAAGTCATAAACACTCGACAAAGTTCGCGCTTACCTGCATTATTTGCATAAAATTTCCCGGTGCAATATTTTTTAGGCCGCGATTGTTTATGCAGGTCGTAAATACGAAAGCGATTTTTGCCTTTTAATTCATTTTAATTTAATTTTGAATAATATTGGTTCGACATGCTATGGCCGGCGAGATTTCGTTTAACGCATATGCAGAACGTTATTTATGCGTGAAGACATTCAACAGGTCGAGTTTGTGTTTGGGGACCCAATGCATAGCCGTAACAAAAAAGGCTTCCTGTACCTGTATTTAAACAATGTAATAATTGGGACGTTTAACAGCAATTAGACGGGTTTTATTGTGAAGGGTGCTTTGGTTTGTGGATTTATGATTTAATTAGTCGAAGAAAATTCAGCAATTAACCGAAATAAGCCGGGACAAACCGCAGAAATAGCGCCGGATTTTTATCGAGGAACTTTACATTCGCGCTGAAAGCTGTGTGCATGCAATTAGGGAAATGTATTGCTTTTTCCGATTCAACGAAGAAGCTTTTTGCCAATTAAGGGGATTAAAATTTCGCAAGTACTCGCCGCATGAAAATTGTCACACGGCGTTTTCCCGATTATTCGCGAATCGACGTGAATTATTTACGTTGGCCATAAATTAATTTGAATCGTACAAAAAGCGATTCCACTCGAAATTCCGCAACCGCTTAGCTGATTTAATGGCGCCAGTCATGAAACCGGTAATGAACTTCAATTATACACGAAAAAATAATTTTTATCGTCCAATTACGTATGGTAATTGTCGTATTGATTCCGATTTACGAGTTGCAAACATGGAACTGCCTTGTTGTAATAATGGGGTTTTGTTTACAAATCTTTAAGGCGAGCGCGGCGCGTGATTTATGCTTCCCCAGCACTAGCATGAACAATTCCCCAAAAAGATGTCATATTATAGTTAATAAAATTATTAAGCAACGGTTATTAGATGAAAGTTTAATCGCCCCTCGGTTAGAGTCTCATAAAAGTTGATAATTCCGCTCGAAAATAAAGGCGCAAAAAAACGATAATGAAGTTAGGCGAAGAGGAGAAAATTTCGGTTTTGCAAGCGTCACTTACAATCATTCAATTACGTCGAGCGCAGACAAGTTGGAGGGCGTTCCTCTCCAACTTTCCAACGGGAACATCGAGCCGTGGAAACACTAAAACAGTCGGCTTTATCGAGTTACCATTCCAATTTGTGTTTTCGCAAAAAACGCAATTATTTACCGAGCTGCTCTTTGTTGCAAGAAAATATTTTCGAGAGCGCGTTTAGTCAGAATTTAATTTATGGAACATACGAGTTCAACCATTCCTATAAGAAACGAATGCCTAATGATCACTGTGCTTTAGTTAGAGGGTGGAGTTCAATTGGTCCCCGCGGTCAAATTTACCCAAATATAATCCTTTTTCGACTCGAAAGCTATCAGTCAATTGGTCCCCAATACCGGATTAAGGGTTTCTAGGAAGGACCGATGGGAATATTTATAATTTCAAAATTCTCTGGCAAATTTCGATTATGTATTTTCATTTCGTAGTACAATTTAATGAGGATTTTATGATTAGGGGAAATTTTTTGACTTCTGTCTTTTTTTTCTATTTCAATAAAAGGAAAATCACATCCCTTCCAGTATACTTCTAGAAAATTAGGTGTACTTTTCATAATAACAAATTTCGATATTGTAAAATATCAAGGTACTTTACTCTTGAGCAAAATTCACATTTTTTGACATACCTCGTATATAAGATTGATAAAATTTGATTTTTGATGGTTGCATCTTGGATTTTAGATCATGTAGAACTTTTTATGAAGAATAACTATTTCGTAAAATTAATAATAAAGTTTCCCATATGTTGCCAACTATTTTTTGAAATCCGTTCGTATATTAAAACTAAAATAATTATTTTTTTGTACAGAATTTTTCTTTTAATATATATTATACCAATTGTATATATTTTAAATTACTAATGCTTAGATATTAAATATTTTTTAACACTAAAAGCTGCTTTTTATCCAAATTCTCTCAGCTATGTAAGTACACCAGAAGATGTTAGTCAAATGATAGTTATTCATGCAATGTAAAATCTTATCTAATCGAATTAGGAATATTTTGACCGCGGGAACCAATTAGCCCATTAAATTTTGAAACTGGGGACCAATCGACCTGTAGGATTATGGAACCCCGCTGACAAAAATGACCGTGGGGACCAATTGACCAACACCGGAGTTAGATTAGTTTTTTTAAGTCCAATTTTCAATATATTTTTGTGGTCCCATAATACCTACCTATACCCGTTGAATAAGGTATCAAAATCGATCGAAAAAATAGCCGAAGCACTTGAAAGTCAGCACCGGTTGAAAGCTAAAAGCTTCCTGCAATAACATTAGAGAAGGATTATTTCCTGGTAACGCATTCTATTGAACCGTTCGTTAATCGGCCATTTATGGAGGGCGAAAAACCTAAGTCCCCATTCATCGGAAGAGAAAAACCAGCCGTTTACACTCAAAATACAAATACCGAAAAATTCCCATTCTCCGGCCAAACAGATTTACCAGTCGTTGGTGAATCATTTCAAGTTTTTTTTTTTCAGCGAAAATCCCAACGGATCCGTTACGTGTAATCGGAGAGGAGTTTATTCTTGCTGCTACAGTTATAGAAATGGTACCAGGAAGTGTATTTTTGACGGAATATTTTTTACTAATTGCGCTTGACGCCTTTACAGGCCGCCTTTACAATGCGAAAGGCTTCCTTTTGAGCCTCGCCGCCGCTCGTCACGCGAAACCCACTTAAAACGAAGAAAAAATCAACCGGAGTGAAAAATGTCGCAATTATCACTTCTCGGAATCTTCTTTTTTTGACCGTAAATCTTCGAAATCTGCTGTATTTTTGACTCGAGAAATTATTTTCCCAGATTTATACGACTAGTCCTGTTAATGTTTTTTACGCATCAAAATAATCACAATTATCAAAAATATTAAAGTAATTACTGATCTGAGGTAGTAACTAATAAATAATATCGCAAGGAGCAAACACCACCAGCAGGGATTCGTGGAAGGCATCGCGATTCTCGGCGAGAAGAGCCAAATTGATGATAATTTATCGAAAGTTACCATGTTGTCTTCAAATTTATGGATTAACTTTCCGACTTCCATCCTCCGAATTGCCGAAATAAATCCATAACCTACCCCAACGTAACCTTGCTTTTGAACTTGTAACAAGTTGATTTACTGAACATCTTGTAAATGATTGTTTAGTCTGGTGGCCGAGACTCTTTTTTACTCATTAGCATCATCTAATCCCACATGCTAATTATCTAATAATTCACTATACATACATTGATACAATCGTTAAAATAATACTCTTCAATGCATGATGCCCAAGAAAGATGTCTTTCAGAGTTGAACAAACTTGGCGTTTGTACATGCTATATTTCTGAAATACAATTTTCCTGCATCTGACAAATATGTGAGCAGTAAATTCGCTCGAAGGTAGATTAGCATCTATGAAAAGTGAGCAGCAAGGATTTTGCGGTGGCGCCCCGACTACGGAGCCTTGGGTCAAAGCAAACGTCGTCTTTAAAAGCGCGGAAAAGAGGTAGTCACCTTGTCTCAGCTAGAGGTAGGTGTAAGTGTATTTGCATCAGATTATAAATATCCCAGACGGCAGATGTGTTTATTCGCGAAAGCATGAACGGCGTTATTTTTAATGCCATTCGACACTGATATCCCTAAGCCGGCTACTGAATTACGCCCGGAGAATTGCGGTGCAATTTTATGGAAGGCGGCCGCGGTGGGAATTCGCTCATAAAGCGTTTCAACGATTATTTTCATTTCAATTTTAGTTAAGAGCAAACTGCACTTCGCTCGAATTATCTACTTTCCGAGAGATATACCGAAACTTTTATAATCCGCGGAAGATGCAGCGGTCTTAAGACACTATGATGAATATTTAATGTCTTCATAAAATCCACTGCATTTATTTATTTAGTATCATCGACAGTTTTAACAAGATTAGTAGCTATACTTACCTACTTTCTTTTTTTAATACTGATACTTTAAATAATATATATATATATATATATATTTTCTTCTTCCAATGCACAATATTAATACACTCGAAACTACCATTTTATCGATTGATGAAAATGGTGGATAATTTGTGTATGAATAATTTTGTGATAGACGCCACTGTTTTCTGCCGAGAGTCGGACACGAGTTTCGATGTCCAATTAAAAAGGAAAGACCTATTTTTCGACGGACCGTAAATTATTGCAAGACTTTAGAAAAGATGTATTGCGGTGTGGAACTCGGTCCAAATTGGATAAAAAGTGAGAATTCCGAATTTAAGACCGCGATTTCTTCTGGCTTTATTCGTTCGATTCGTACGGAGCTTATGCCATTAAAAATAGAATCGATGAAAAAATTAGATACCGGTACCCGTAATAGCTCGATTGTTTGCTATATATGAGAAACTTGTTATTATAATTATTAATTGACGTCGTCTAAAAGCATCGAATTAATCCAGGCTAAGCCGAAAAAGGCATCGTTGGTATAGTATAGTCTCAATCCAATTTTAGGAACTCGGTAAAATAAATTGAATTTGTAGATATTACGGGCGATAAGGCCGTCGTCCGGCTGTAAATGAAACTGAGCTTTAAAAATACCAATTTATTTTGAGAACAAGAAATAGAAGTGTCAGTAAAACAACGTGACTGATCCGAATTGAGATGCGATAAAACTAATAAGCACGGCCGAACGAATTTACAATCGTCGTTATTAAAGTCGTTTTCTGCTCTAAACTCCACTAATTGAGTTTTTGAGAATCGTTTTATTTTCAGGCCAACGCACTATTAACATAAATTATCCGCACCACCTAATGAGAGAATTTAAATATAGCCTAGGATTTTGAATGAACTCCAGTACAACCCTGTTAATGATGCCTAACTGTATTAAAATGAACATATCGAATCACTTTGTCGGAACGTTGCCTTTGAATATCTCTACCTTCTTACATTTTTTTTAATTTCAGTTGTTAGCCTCTGCGATTAGATCTTACATTATTATAATTTACGATAATAGAATCGTAAAGTTGAAATACGGCAATTCGAATGCCATAAATTTATCGTTAGTAATACGGGAAAAACTTTAAATAGCTTTATTAAAGTTAGTTCCGGCCCGTAATTATACCTACACTCGTTGTCAATTAGGTTAAAACGTGCAATGCGAGAGAACATAATAAATTCCAATAATTAGAAATCGAATTGTATTTCACAATAATTCTATATGTTTTTATTCATTATAGGTATTAATATAGAAGCTTATAGATAGGTCGCTGGTAATTCGGTTGAAATTCTTTTCCAGGGCTGAAATTCCTGAAAAACCATCGCGGGGGCATGGGCAATCACCACCCTCGCAGATCGACGCCGCCGGCGGGCCTGTGGCCGTCCGTTTTTAATTTGGCCACGAAGGCGGCGATCACGGCGAACGCAACTTGCGGCGAAAGGGGCAGAGAGGAATTCTGCCGGATGGCGGACAACGGCAAAGGCCGCTGCGGTATTTGCGACAATTTCAGCCCCGATCCCGGCAAGCGGCACTCCGTTAATTTCGCCATCGACGGCAGCAATCGCTGGTGGCAGAGCCCCGCCATCTACTATGGGCCCCAGTACGAGTTCGTCACCATCACTATCGATTTGAAGCAGGTAAGTGAAGCTTTGAAGCTCCGGGTGATCGGTATATTATGATTTTTAGATACAATTCTGATACTCCAAGGTATAAGATGGACAATAGAATGGAGAAGACCACGACTTTTTTTTTACTTTTTTTTTCAAAACCGTATGTTCTAAGAAGGCGCGTAATGAAATTTTTATTTTTTTCTGTGGATAAATAAGGCCGCAATTAATTTTTAAAGTTTGAAAAACGTCACACAATCGTCATACGCTCTGCTCCAATTAAAGCGAGATTTTCAAAGAGAAGTCACATTTAGCAAGTTTGCCACGTTTCCTATTACTCTTCTTTAGTCCGCAAAATGTGCGTTTTTTGTATATTTATTGCAATAAACATTTTCTGATTTATCCATTTCTTCCATTACCTAATGGATAATTCGATATATTAATATAGAAATAACATCTTCATCTGTATAAATTGTAACCGATTTTCGTGATAAAAACACAAATAATGGTCCTGAAAAATTTATTTGGCAACATTCTTGTCAACTTCAATATTATCAGTAGTGTTTTGTGCCGACTTGCAATTCGTGTAATTTGTTTTGTGCATTTTTCAGAAAAATCTGACAAATGACAGTTTGATTTTTGTTCGTTTGTGTATTCTTTGTTACTGCGTTCGAAAATTTATACTATTTACTATACAACAAGACGTGAGTGGTTTATGATTGGTTGATAAGGTATGAGTCAAAACCCGAAATTTTTAAATTTCAAAGGGCTATATCTTTTTAATTATAACACATTTTGAGCAACTGAAAACGGTTTTGAGTTCTAATAAATCATTTCTAATCGTATCTTTTGCCGGAATCCGCATATCTCACATCGTGGTCTTCTCCATTAGATGGGAGAAGAATATGTATCCAGAATTATCCTTATTTACAAGTAAACGTACCTACTCGGTCTACATTTTTTTTTAATTAAATTGCGAACATTGGGGCTTATAATGAACATTTTTATAAAGAAGACCGCGATATTGCAAGCATTGAGTTATTTTTCGATTAATAAATATTTGAAATTCTCGATCAATAATCGAAAAATTTAATTAAAATTACTTTCTTGCAGTTCAGGAATGTACCATAAATCCGCTCTTAAAAGACGAAATTACCTGTCTTCCTTTTCAAAATTCATATTTTTGTGCTGTTCTATTATTCACAAAATGAATTTCCATTAAAATCGCCTCCAACGTGCAGAGAAAGCCGATAGCACCGTGGTTTAAATAACCAATGTAGATGGTCTTGAGATTTACCATACTAATTTATGCTCACTATCATCATTAATAATTATAGGTATATTTTTTTTTCTTTGGTAAATACTCTCATAGTGTCCTATGCTACTATAATTGAACATAGAAACGGTACGATATTTGATTATAGGTGAATTTCGCTCACTTAAAGAGCAGATTTCGCCCAAAACGCGGCGATCCGGTAACGTAAATTGGGGGAGATCAAACGCCAAAAATGGATCCGACCGAGCAGGAGCTGCCCATTGGAGTGTAACAATTCGCATTCCTCGCGTTTGAACTTTAAATTATCTCCCATCGTCTGCAAGGCTCCCTTACTTCGGCGATTAACTGTGTAAAAAAGATACCTGCGAATTTCGGCCGGGCGAAGGGTCACCGGATAATTCACTTCGTATTCCGCGTTTTTGTCGCGGACGCTCCGCAGTCGAATTGTTCAAAGCGATAATTAACCGTGTAATTACTAGACATGTAACGGCGCGAACCGAATGGGATCCAAAATATTTCACGGCTGATTAAAATGCTGGTGTACAAACACTAATCCCTCGTATGGAAAATTCGGAAACGAGGCGTCTCTCGCTCAATTTCTCGTGTGTCAGCGCTCATATTGCTCGTGCCGGGGCTCTTTTCGGGGCGCACGTCAATCTAAACGGTAATTTATTTCATTAGAAACGGGATACGCCGGTTTGAGGAGCGTTAAAGTGCTCCGCGTCGACTCTAACCGGATTCCATGAAAAGATCAAACGACTAATTACGTATCACTTCTACTGTTAATTATCGACAGTTTCAGCCAGGTGTTACGGATAAACCCGACCCGATTCCTCACCTACACTCTCCTCGATATGTTGATGGTGCTCACTTTTCTATTACTCTCTACCTTCACCAGTGATTTATTGTTATTGATCTATCTTACTCATCTTTCCTCATATTTTACTGCGCACTGTCTGGCATTATCGTTTTCTTTGTAGGTAAATAGGTGGAATGGTCACGATTAAAACGTTTAGGTAACGTGAAAAAAGCGCCGTGATTTTTTGAAATTATTGCCCGTACATATTGCCGGCTCGTTTGGGAAATCGTTAACAAATAAATTTCGGCGAGCCGTTAGGCGACGGATGGAAATTTATGTAAGAAGCGGCGTGAAACGGATTTCGGATTGAGTAACCGCATATATTAATTTGTGATAATTTAATTGAAATTGAATTTATACCGCTTGATTACGCCGATTTGCATCCTTAATTTAATGGTTTTATTGGACGCCTACCTTCCTATACCGGACGGATCTACTAAAACATATTTATTCTTCCCGAACATTATTTTAACGCACTAAATAGTATCTAATTAATCACTGAAAATTATAGAAAACATTGTATAATAAACAAATTATTTACAACATTAGTACATAAAAATATTATACAAAACTAGACTTGAAAGTTAAATCGATTTTTTAACTCGAATTGCCCTGTAAAAATGTTACTTAAAGAATTTCAAAAACTCAAATTTTTAATGAAGCTGCTCTTTATTTATTATTATAAGTTAGTGTGAATAGCAATAATCTGATGATAATTTTTCGGTGTCGAAATGGTTTATTCTCCACCTTACGGCGTCATTAATAATTTATGTATCGGAAACTGGAAGACAAATTCCAATTAATCCGATGGCCAGATAAACTGGTAAAAAAAATATCCGGCGGGGGAATTAGGGAAATTTATGGTTTGAAGAATTTTAATTTTATTTTACAGTTTTCCTTCAACTTGTTTATTGCTACCAGAATTTAAACTCCCAAGACACGTTTTTACACTTAAAAACAGAGCTCTGAATGCAAGAACAGCGTTTACCAATGCAGAATTTCGCTATTGATTCGAGGATTCCTGTCGCAAAGTTAAAAATAATCAGCTCGACGTGGCGTTGGATAGACAAGCTCCATGTTGGCGATAAGCCTATTCTAACAAGAAATTTACTGGCCTATATAACCGAGCTAATCTGTGCTGGTGGTGTAGAATATGTTATCAGAAATTAACCATTTCCGATAAGCGCAGCGCGGTTTACACGAAGGCTCCGCTCCGTTCGGCGAACGCCGGTGAATTAAATTTAATATGAGAAGCTAAAAGCTTTTACAAGCTTTATCTGATGTAAGAACAGCAACAAAACAAACGTCGAGACGTCAATTTGTCGATGGGTTTGATGGGGACTATTATTTCTTTTATCGCGTATGTCTAGGTAAAAAAAATAATGGATGAAATGACCGCGCTACCGAAATTATATATCGAAAATTCATTGTCAATGTTCCCGATTTGTTTTGTAACTTCATAACTTATTTGCATATACGAGTTACATATTTGAATTTGAATTTATTATTTTTTGTGCTTCTGGCATATGAATAAATAATATATGTTATAGTTAATCGATATATTGGTTTAATATTCTCTCATGTTTTTTTTTCTATTGCTTCTTAATTGAAAATTCTAATTAGGTGTTCTATTTAGCGCGCTTTTACGACTTCTCTATTTATTCATTATAAGGTTTAATTAAAAACTTACAATTTTATACGTCGAATTAAAATTTTACGCCACCTGTTCGCAACCCGGATTCTTATAGCCTAATAAAACTTAAGGATTTTATATTACACACATCCAGATTATAGCAGATCTAATAAAATAATTATTAGCTCTTCCTGAATCTTTTACTACCTTTCACGTTGTAAAAGCATTAAAATCCAGCGCTAATCATGTATGATTTAATTGAATATAATAGGTGCAGTAATATTACGCGGAGGTTATAAACAAATTTATTATGACTCAATGATGCATTTATAACGTGGCTAATAAAAATTATTCCATTACTGAAATACTAATCAGTTATCACGCAGGAATGTATAGAAAAATTACCGAAGAGTATATACCGATAAAATAAGCCTATAATTAAGACAAACTTCAATATCAATAGAAAAATATTTATCGAACCTTCACAGATTATTACTTTTAAGGTATGCGTTCCGAGGCGATCATAGCAGTAATATTTAGTTACAAAAAAAAACTTCCATGGGAAACATCCTCAAACAATATACATTTGGGTGGAGTAATAATGGTCCCTCGATGTTCTATAAATATGTATACCGTCTATTTAATTGGAAATAATGGATACGCGTCGCTTAGAATGTATCGATTTTTACCAATCTCTTCTTTTATTCGAAAATGCGTTTTAAGGTATCCATTAATGGCGTTAATGTCGCTTACCGAATCGGCCTCGACGGGCGTTAATTATACGGTAATGCATATGGAAAAGTAATTGATTTTATTCGGAATAATATTTAGATTGAAGTATGTGATAACAATAAATTTGAATCTTCTAGGTTTTTTTTTAATATACCGGGCGACTATTACTAAGGATTTTCCATGCATGTCTACTGGAAAATCCGGAGTGTCCGAGTTGTCCCCCGTTTTCGAGCAGGTAAATTCTTATGGGTCGAGTTCTCCCCCGAGGGTGTCCGAGTTGTCCCCGGTACGGCAGGTAACATTTAATTTCCGATTAATCCTTCTTCGTTGAAACCCTAAATACTTATTAAAAGTAACCAACTTTTAATTTTTATTCTTTCAAACTTTTTTTATATTTGAGAAAATTTTTGTAGTATCTATAACTTTAAATATGTAGATATACACCACATATACATTTTAAGTATTACAGTTTAAATAAAACTAAAATTTCCTTTTACATACATACATATAGGATTTTATGATTATGGGAAATTTTTTGACTTCTGTCTTTTTTTTCTATTTCAATATAGGGAAAATCCCATCCCTTCCAGTATACTTCTAGAAAATTAGGTGTACTTTTCATAATAACAAATTTGGATATTGTAAAATATCAAGGTACTTTACTCTTGAGCAAAATTCGCATTTTTTGACATACCTCGTATAAGATTGATAAAATTTGATTTTTAATGGTTGCATGTTGGGTTTTAAACCATACAGAACTTTTTGTGAAGAATAACTTTGTTTCGTAAAATTAATAATAAAGTTTCCCATAAGTTCACGGAAGGAACAGTAATCCTCCTTATCAGGCAATTAGGCCCTTATAAGCTACAACTACCCGTTAACAATAGACGGGAGAGAACTCGGACACGACCTTTTTTCGTGCAGGTAAGATTTTGAAAATTGGGGGACAACTCGAACCCGTCCGGAAAATCATTACAAATTTTTATAGAGTCACCCGGTATTTATGTGGATAATACCACTCTATCTAATGAAATGCGAGTATAAAATTGAACAAATAGAGAATGTCCGTTTTCCCAGCGGAGCAATTTAGGAAAGCGAAATCAAACCCAACTACCCGATCGGAAATTCTTCGGTAACGCCGTAAACCGATTTAAAACAATGGAAACAAATTTTTTTCCGGCGTTTCATTTCCATATAAATTATCCGGTTTAACCCACACTTATCCGGTTCCCGTTTTAATATTCAACGTCCCGGAATCGTATCACAGCCGTGCATCGGTAAGAGATCGTGACGTCACGTGCTTCAATTGTGGAGTTCTTGATCCTTGATCTTTTTGCAGCCGGGAACGGCGCAGCGCATTCTCCGAATTTAATCCTCGAAATGGAGTTGTAAATTTTTAAACTCGAAGCATCGGCGGGGTTTTCTTTTCATATAACGTACGCGAATTAATTGTATAACTTTATGGAGTTAAATGGCGCAGCGTCATCAGAGCCTTCCTCAAAGGATTATGCAGTGCATTAATTAGTTTGACAGGTTCGGTAAACCCCAATCGATTTCCTAGATAAATTCCGTTTACCAGACAATACGCCGTTTAATCTTGCCGAACATTAGCTACCCTCGGCGAGATTATAACCCGGTTAAAGTGTTTTCCGATTCGGTTATGGTAAACAAGCCACTCTTTTCATAAAAGGGATTATTTCGCTGGAAATAACACTTAGCAAGTGAGTCTAGATAATTAAATTTCGTTATACCAAAATTAATGACGTTTTTTTTTCAACGACGCCATAAATTTTATATATAAACCAATATAATCGCTTATTAAAAAAAACCTCAACGGCTAAATTAATTACCTACTCCGGAATTTTGATAGCAGGATTTTCTGAGCGCTTATCATAAAACCGTTCTTTATGAACCGACATTTTTTCCACCTAAAAATCGAATATTTATACCAATAATTTGTAGGTAGCAGTTGCACAAACAAACCGAATCGGCGAACTTCAAATCGAAACCGATAAGCAAACAATTTTATTGTGTGTAAACTCTTCATTATCTAAACCAGATAGCGCTAAAAGGGCCGTCTCGAAAAAATAAAACAATAACAAACGAGATATAAATCTGAATCACCGGAGGCGCTCGTAATGGGTCCGCGCATTTTCTCCGTGCCGCCGTATAATACTTTTAAAAGTAAATCTTAAATGGATAATGAGAATGATTGGGCATTTGTACGTACCGTTAATTGGTAATGCTTACCATAATGGGCATAAGTAGCCGAGTCTTTGTTCACGTTAATTTGCGCACCAATTTAAAATAATTTAGGAACGAACAATAGAATGCGCCTCTCAGCGGTCGAACGGCCGTTTACTTTCGGATCTTCTCCTTACCAAGGAGTCAACCGCAAAAGGAGTTACACCGATGATTGACTAAATATGTTGCAAGGGAACTGCAAGAATTAAATTAAGAGAGATTATAATTCATGTACAAGGATTTTAGAGCAATATTAAAGTTGAATCTCCAGTACTTATCCTCATAAAAATGGTTCATAATCTTAACTAGCTCAGTTACTAGAAGCATTTTGATACAAAACGATATATACAGGGTGTTTATTAAACGTGCGGCAAAACTTCAAGGGGTTGTTCCTTGGATTATTCTAAGAATATTTTGTTCATGTACAATATTCATCAACATCAACATCGAGGAATGGAGAAGACCACGCTGTGAGATAGGCGGATTTCGGCAAAAGATACGATTAGAAATGATTTATTAGAGCTCAAAATCGCTTTCAGTTGCTCAAAATGTGTTATAATTAAAAAGTTATAGCCCTTCGAAATTTAAAAATTTCGGGTTTTGACTCATACCTTATCAACCAATCATAAACCACTCACGTCTTGTTGTATAGTAAATAGTATGAATTTTCGAACGCAGTAACAAAGAATAGACAAACGAACAAAAATCAAACTGTCATTTGTCAGATTTTTCTGAAAAATGCACAGAACAAATTACACGAATGGCAGTTCGGCACAAAACACTTTACTGATAATATTGACATTGACAAGAATGTTGCCAAATGAATTTTTCAGGATCATTATTTGTGTTTTTAACAAGAAAATCGGTTACAATTTATACAGATGAAGATGTTACTTCTATATTAATATATCGAATTATCCATTAGGTAATGGAAGAAATGGATAAATCAGAAAATGTTTATTGCAATAAATATACAAAAAACGCACATTTTGCGGAGTATAGAAGAGTAATAGGAAACGTGGCAAACTTGCTAAATGTGACTTCTCTTTGCAACTCTCGCTTTGATTGGAGCAGAGCGTATGACGATTGTGTGACGTTTTTCAAACTTTAAAAATTAATCGCGGCCTTATTTGTCCACAGAAAAAAATAAAAATTTCATTACGCGCCTTCTTAGAACACACGGTTTTGAAAAAAAAATAAAAAAAAAGTCGTGGTCTTCTCCATTGATAATTTGGGGTTGAAAAAGTTCAGCAGTCAATTAGGGGAAGATTAGTTTCTTGCAGTCAGATGCAGTCATTTTCAAGACAAAATATTCTTAGTATAGTCCAAGGAACAATCCTTTGAATTTTGGCCGCATGTTTAATAAACACTCAGTATATCAAAACTAAATACATCATCAAGAAATAACGTACCATCCAGATTACAGCCGAACTCGACTACACGTATAGATAAAACATGTTCGGCGTTATCCCAGTTATAAATGGCCACTTTTGATGTTATAATTGATGATAATGAGATTAGCGACTGTATATTAACCTGGTAGCGAACACAATACTCTGTCAGTATGTCACCGGTGCGTTCTTCACTTCGTTGGGACATTAAAAAGGCGTGGTACGCCGGGAGAGAGCGAGAATTATTCTCACGAGACTACAGGGTGATTTTTATCGCGCCGATTGGCAGGTGAAATTCGTGCGTCGAGATTTTATGGCGTCGCGTTTCGTATTTATCGGCGCATTCATGGAGGTCATTTGACTCTACACCTGGAAGTGGAGAATTTATGTTGCCTATAATGGTCTAATTCAACCGCGGAAGGGATGATCAAGGGAATAACGAACTATGGGAGAATTTACAGTCGAGGAATAGTAGAAGCTAGTGAAGGATAATTTTTTTGTGTTAGAGAAAGCGTGCTTTTTCTTAATGAAATATCACCCCGTAAGGCAGGAGAACTCGCGTAAACATACCCGGTATTACCATACAGAGTGCGCCCGCTGAAACAATAACATTCCGACCGGTCTGCGGACCCATAAATCAGGGAGAAACACGGCCGTCCAATAAAAACACAAACGGGAACTCAATTTCTTTGATATCGCTGATTACCCGCGCGGCGACGGCGGCGGTGCCGGTGCCTCGCCAGTATTGGGCCCGCTCTCGGCTGCTAATCGAATTAATTAAAAAAGTATCAACTTTTGTAAACAATTTGTTTAGTCCTCCAGTTAACCGAACTTCGAACGAGCCCGAGCGGTTTCGCCGGAATTAATTATCGCTGCCGAAAAAAAGCTGTGCCAATTTAAAGTCGAAAGTTTAACTCGGTTAATTACCAAGATGCTAATGGATTTTATTATCTGGTTCTACTGTAAGTGCTTATTTGTCGAGCAGCAACTATTTTACCGCATTGTTAAATCCATACATGAGTGAACATGGCACCACCACCATCAAAAAAATTTAAAAATTCATACATTATAATTTAGTTCTATTTTAATGCTAATTTAGTGCCTAATTCCTAATTTTTGTGTTCAACTGGATGAGCAGAAAATTGATGCGATTGAAAAAAGCGGTACTAAGTTTATAAAGCTTATAAAGCTCACTAAAAGAAGCACTAAAATGCAAAAAGGAATAGAGACCCAAAATCATTTGTCTCTGCATAATATAATGATACATTTACTCTTGAGGGTTGGACTATAAAAAATGGTAAAGATGTATTTTTTGGGTTAAGGATTGAGCCCAACTAAAACTAAAGCCCGCGACTTAGGCAATTTTGGAAGCAATAATATCAAAGAAAATTTAGAGACCAAAATCGTTTTCATCTCTCTAGTATGTTAAAATGTATAGGTATTTTTTCTATACATTCTTCAGTTCTTTTAATGTCTCTGATACTTTTTTATCATATGTATCTTTAAGATAAATGCATTAAAATAAATTCTGCTTAGTACATTCGAAAGCACTAAAATAGCACTAAATTCCGCTATACTAGCTTTATAAACTTTTAGTACTACCATTTTGAATCCCAATTTTCTTCTCAACCATTTGAGCACTAAAATTAGGAATTGGGCACAAAAATAGCACTAAATTATGATGAATTTTTTTGATGGTGCTAAGGTGTAATTAGTCAGTAGTATGAGTGGTGTTTAGTCAAACAAAATTTGTGTTTTTCCGTTTTGCGAGTCCATTACTGGCCATCGATAGTGCGGCCGATCTTCGCTCGGCCGCATTTGAATTCAAAGAGCTCCCAAAGAGAGTCGATCCTCTTGAAGTAGGTGAGAGTGCGCGCTTTTCAATTCCGCGCGAACGGCGTGATTAATGGCCCGCGCGATATGTGTGTGTTTTTCTGGTTCCGCCAGCTATCTAGATTGCATTTAACCGTTGCCTAAATGAATTACAAATAGCCAATCAGGCCGGCGAGCGAATCGCAAAGACCATAACCTTTGGTTTGGCGCACCAATTATTTTCTGGTTTATATGCCTGTCGTTTGGCGCGGATCGTCCCAATTAGGAGCGCCGGATCGAGGTGCCGGTACCACCTACCATCTTCCATTTCCGTATGGCGCGGCGCGAATCTCTTTGATCGAGCCGCCACTGGACGAGAGCGCTTCGCGTCCTCGTGTGTGGTCCGATGAATGTCCACTGGAACAGCGTCAACGCTGTGCTAAGCCGATCGGGTTTATTGTTCTCCAATGAGCGAATACAGGACAACAATTAGGGATCAGGTGAGAGAGTAGCGGTGAATTCTGCCGGACGCCAAGATAAACGCGTATCAGTAAGCCCCGAGGGTGCATTGGTGCAGTCTGGAGGGATTAAGACGACCGCATGCGATGCATTTACATACGCGAGAATTCCCGATTTGCTCCATATAACAATCACGTTTCGTGATTGTGTTGTCGTTGCCACCGAACCAGCTTTTTCGTCTGTTAGCTCGCTTTTGTAAATTGCATTGGAATCGTCATCATTTATCTTTATTCGGAGTATACATGCACGGGAACGTGTTAACGTCTCTACCGAATAACGTGTTTGCGGAAAATCCCGCTTTCCAACAGGTGCTGCTAACAATTCGCATTGTTTCCCACCAAACAAGTGTACAAGCAACGAATATCAAACGTTACTTATCTCGGATCTTGGTACGTATTCACTTAACTGAGATAAATGTAAACTATTCCACTTCGGTTATTGTTTATAATTTGTATTGTTTCCTTAGAAGCATTGTTGCGCTAATAGCGAGTGGGCGCGATTCCAGGCTGCAATTCGCAATGCTTCGGCAAACGCTAAACGACAGTTTGATATTTTTATTTGCTTACTTACGTACGTTCCACCTGAAACTTTGTAATAGATGCTTGGGAGAGTGGGACTTTATTGCCCAATGCTTGTCGTGTTCTTTTTAATTCGATTACAGTTATTAAATCGTTATCAGCGTAATCTTTAAAACAACTGTTAGGTCGATTAGTCAGGCGAACATCTTAAAATATTTTCATTATCGTTATTATACGAGAAAGGCAGGCATAAATGCAACGTTTCAAGTTTCTCATTAGTACATGAAGGGTTATTAAAAAATAATTAGATGTACTTAAATATTAATTAAGCGGGGTTGTTGGGCGGTAATAGTAGTACATGATGTGGTAATTTAATACAAATGTATGAAAAAGTTGAGCTGAAACCGACCCTGTTAGGTTATGAGCTAAGTGCACTTTGGGAAATGCACTTGATGAAAGGGAAGCGTTTTAACGTGGGAACGCCATACCATCTGACCATTATTGAGCTCTTCAGTTCTATGATGGAACAAATATAATTTATAGCCATACTGTAATTAAAGCCCGGCGTGAATATTACACCGCATTAAAATTAAACGCTTTCGCGCAAAGGTAAATTTTGTAAAGTTTCAGAGAAAGCGTACGTCCGCAATTATCTGCCTCAATTTGGCCGTCCTTCGTCGCGATAAAAAAAATGCATTTAAATTTGCATTATCGCTTTTAATGGTTTTCGCTTCCACATAAAATTATCTCATCGGACTTTATGCCTAGCAGTACACTGGCATTTTAATGAAATTCTTTTCGGAAAAATGTCCGGCATTGAAGTTGCTTTCTTTAAACGAGATACGAGACATTCGTCATTCCTCAGGCGAAGGAATTATTTTTTTTAATTTCGATTTAAACCGAAAGGAAATAACACGTTTCGTGAAATTATTACTAATTAAAAATACTGGTCACGTTTGAGGACTAAGAACAAGGAAGTATTTTATAAGGGAATGTATAATAAACAATACCGTAAATTCAACGGTGGAGTTCAATTGGTCCCCGCGGTCAAATTTACCCAAATATAATCCTTTTTCGACTCGAAAGCTATCAGTCAATTGGTCCCCAATACCGGATTAAGGGTTTCTAGGAAGGACCGATGGGAATATTTATAATTTCAAAATTCTCTGGCAAATTTCGATTATGTATTTTCATTTCGTAGTACAATTTAATGAGGATTTTATGATTAGGGGAAATTTTTTGACTTCTGTCTTTTTTTTTTCTATTTCAATATAAGGAAAATCCCATCCCTTCCAGTATACTTTTAGAAAATTAGGTGTACTTTTCATAATAACAAATTTCGATATTGTAAAATATCAAGGTACTTTACTCTTGAGCAAAATTCACATTTTTTGACATACCTCATATAAGATTGATAAAATTTGATTTTTGATGGTTGCATCTTGGATTTTAGATCATGTAGAACTTTTTATGAAGAATAACTATTTCGTAAAATTAATAATAAAATTTCCCATATATTGACAACTATTTTTTGAAATCCGTTCGTATATTAAAACTAAAATAATTCTTTTTTTGTACAGAATTTTTCTTTTAATATATATTGTACCAATTGCATCTATTTTAAATTACTAATGCTTAGATATTAAATATTTTTTAACACTAAAAGCTGCATTTTGTCCAAATTCTCTCAGCTATGTAAGTACACCAGAAGATGTTAGCCAAATGATCGTTATTCATGCAATGTAAAATCTTATCTAATCGGATTAGGAATATTTTGACCGCGGGGACCAATTAGCTCATTAAATTTTGAAACTGGGAACCAATCAACCTGTAGGATTATGGAATACCGCTGACAAAAATGACCGTGGGGACCAATTGACCAACACCGAATTCAACAAACATCCTCATTCGTAGAAAAAAGCGCCGATCTGTTCTGACTTCGGGTAATTGTAATTTAAATCTGGGGATAAAAATCGTTTCCGAATAAATCTCGCGACTCCGGATTCGCGTCTTCCATTAAAACGAAAAATAAAATAAGGAAACAAATGCCCTGGAAATAAGTGCAACCTTAAAAGAATCGAACGGAATGAAATGCAACATTATTTCCGCAACTTCATTCCTCAGTGGTATAAGTATGAAAACCTTTAAAAAGCTTGGGAAATGAATCAAATGGTAATTGCGTCTTCCAAGCAGCGACGACTCGTATAACGTGTACAAAGCACAAACAAGCTGATGTTGATGATTAAATTATCGTTTACTCTTTCAGCTTTTCTTTTATTTCGCTAGATAATAATAGGTTTAAGGAGCTAAAGTTGTTGACTTTTTTTTGTTAGGAAAATCCAATCCTGTGTAACACTATAATAAACGTCTCAGAAGCTTTTACTTGTTCTTGAGGGGATCAGTAATTAAATTGAATTAACACGTTGTAATTTATAAGTACTGGAACTCCGCCCATGTACTATGATGAGATGTATAAATTGCTTTCGAGCCGCACTAACGAGTTCAGGAACTGAAAACTAGGAATCTCGGCCTAGATGCACTTCATAACTTTATGTTTCAAAATAATTTATTCTTCCTCCGCGGCTTATTACTTCGCGAAATTGTGTGAGTTTACGGCGTTTTTGAAAACTTCAAACGTTTTATCATACTTACTTACTTCCAATCTCGTTTCACGGCCTTCTACGTCGCTCGCCTCTTTCCAGTAAACTCGCTAATTGCAAGTAACAGGTAATATAGCGAATTGCGTACTGCATTTTGAAAAATAAGCCTAATTATACTCGAAATCGAGCCGTATTGTTTAGCCCTTTCCAGTAGTTTAATCTCAGGCTATCCGGCCGCAAGTACCTACGTGATGTCTCTGTTAGGACATAACTTCTAGTTAGTTGGGAGTTCCAGTGGTTCGAGTGGTTGGTGAAGAATTCGAGCAGGTTAAGAGCTTGCGAACTGTTTAGTAGTTCGACGATTCGTAGGAGAGGCTCGATTCTCTATTTGCATGAACTTCAATGCTCGCTTTCTGTTCCAGGCGATTCGAAAGTTCCATTCTTGCAAACAATAACTTCAAACGGCTGATAGAGCGGCGCTGGATGTGGGTTATATTTTGTGTAATGTAATGATGTATGTTGTAGAGTGGATTTTTGTCACGATTTCGCGCGATTCGTAAACGCATCGAAAGCCGCTCCCGATTTAAAAATCTCGGGAATTCGAACGTGCTTGACAAAGTAACTGGCAGATTTATGTCCGTGTCTCCGCCTCGGATTTACCCTTGTTTATAAATAAGTCTTATTCATTTCTCGGCCGCTCGAGGGACTGAAATATGCGTGGCATTCAGATGTTGAACGCTTCGAGAGAAAGAAAATAAAAAGAAGCCGTAATGCTCGATAAATTAGCTTTTGAAAGTAATTTGGCTGTTAACGGGATAATCTGTTCGCTTCGGAATGAAATAAAAAGCATTCGCGAAACGTAAACACGGGAGGTGAAACAAGGTCGAAACTTTCGATTCATCTACTCTCTTAAGCAAGTTCTTAAAGTATATTCAACAGAGAAATTAAATGTACTTGTATGCATTTCCCACGAATTTATTTTTTGATCATTGTTCTATTCTCTTAATTCATGGTGTAGTATTACCAGGCTTCTTTGTGATGTACGTTGTAATTCAAATAATGCGATATGCTTACAGGGGATGATTTATACGTTAAGGTGATGGCTTGCGTATATTCCCGGTCAATTGTCAAAATATAATAGCCAGTTCGCTCTGAATTCTAATAGGAATTAGAAGCAACAGAATTGGATTATTATGCGCCTTCATCTGGATGATAATTGAACTCGAACGCTCGAATTGAATTTCATCGATATTGTATTGTTCGTCGTGCTGAATAAATTATCTCCTAAGTAGTTCGTAAAATCCGGAGTTCTCGTTTCGCCGAAAATTCATACGCAAAACTCGGGATGCGAATTTTTTTCGCGGCGACAGCGTGGAAGAAAAATCGCTTCGTGCGTGAGAACCGTTTTGTGCAGGGGGAGTCGAGACGAGCGCTAAAATGGGGTTATTTGTTAAGGGCGACACAGCCATCTCATCCCGGCCGAATAAATATTATGACACGACTTCTTTATTATAGTAAATAAATGAAATTTCACTCATAAATTTATTTGGTCTGTAAACGAAATTTGCAATTTAATGCACGACTGGATCTTTATGCGAATTTCTAGGCATTAGGAAAAGTTAACTAATGTTTAGTATGTTAATGGAGAAGGCCACGACTTTTTTTATTTAATTTTTTTCCAAAACCGTGTGTTCTAAGAAGGCGCGTAATGAAATTTTTATTTTTTTCTGTTGCCAAATAAGGCCGCAATTAATTTTTAAAGTTTGAAAAACGTCACACAATCGTCATACACTCTGCTCCAATCAAAGCGAGAGTTTCAAAGAAAAGTCACATTTAGCAAGTTTGCCAAGTTTCCTATTACTCTTTCTTTACTCCGCAAAATGTGCGTTTTTTGTATATTTATTGCAATAAACATTTTCTGATTTATCCATTTCTTCCATTACCTAATGGATAATTCGATATATTAATATGGAAATAACATCTTTATCTGTATAAATTGTAACCGATTTTCGTGTTAAAAACACAAATAATGGTCCTGAAAAATTTATTTGGCAACATTCTTGTCAACTTCAATATTATCAGTAAAGTGTTTTGTGCCGAACTGCAATTCGTGTAATTTGTTTTGTGCAATTTTCAGAAAAATCTGACAAATGACAGTTTGATTTTTGTTCGTTTGTCTATTCTTTGTTACTGCGTTCGAAAATTCATACTATTTATTATACAACAAGACGTGAGTGGTTTATGATTGGTTGATAAGGTATGAGTCAAAACCCGAAATTTTTAAATTTCAAAGGGCTATATCTTTTTAATTATAACACATTTTGAGCAACTGAAAACGGTTTTGAGCTCTAATAAATCATTTCTAATCGTATCTTTTGCCGAAATCCGCCTATCTCACATCGTGGTCTTCTCCATTATAGTTTTATACTAATAGAAATGCACACATAATTCAATTCTAGTTAAATGCGTGGTTTATTAGCGTCTGTCTCGAATTTAGTTGAAAGAAAATTAAACTGGTATATGCCTGGGAAAAAGACGATAATGTTAACGAACTTGATTAAATTAGTAAATCATTTTAATTAAACCGACGAGTAGAGTTGTTAATTTTATGAGCAAACGTCTACAAAATATCGAGTGGGTGCTGGATAACAAAATCCAATTAACCCACAGAAAGCTCGAACTATAAAAAATTAGTTTGATAACATCGCTATTCAATTTAATCAAACTCAACCGCTCTATTTTTTTTCAGGTGTACCAAATAGCTTACGTGATAATCAAAATGGCGAATTCCCCTCGACCAGGCTCGTGGATTTTGGAGCGGTCTATCACCGGAGAAAATTACGAACCGTGGCAGTTTTTCGCCAGAACGGACAAGGAATGTCTCGAACGATTCGGAATTCCGGCCACCAAAGGAAAACCGCACTACTTCACAGACAATGAAGTGATATGCACCTCGTTCTATTCGAGGTTAACTCCGATGGAAAACGGCGAGGTGAGTCTCGGAGTTTATTGAATCCCAGACGGCATCGGAGCAATTTAATATTTTACACGTGCACGAGGTGCGATTTTTCCAGGCTCGCCGGCCGCTTGCAAATGATGCAGTTTATGAAAGGTCGCGTTTGTTTGCTCTATTTTCGTTTCACCGGCGCGTTTCGGTTTCGAAACTGTACTCCGATATGTAGTCGATCAATCAAATCTCATTATCGTGTATTAACCAGTTACAAAACGGATCGCTGTTAACTTTAATAAAACGATATCGACGCAGAATCATATCTTAATGGCAAGTCATCTGAATCTCTGACAAGAATCAATTATATCGTAATCGGAGAATCAATTTGAGTTCCAGTATAATTGTAATTGGAGGAATTCCTCTCCGTTACGTAACCATGGGAAAAATGTTTCTGTAATATTCGATAATAAGAGCAAATGGTGCAGGATGTCGACTGAATCGTTTATTATAACACGAAGAAACTATTTGAATAGTAACGATTGCATTACTCATTCAAAGTGAATGTTTGACATAATAAGGAGTTTATAAGTGGTCGAATATGAAATTTTGATGAACTGCTTTGTAAAACTTTTATCGCAACTAGAATTTTCCATTAGGGCGACGATAAACGTAAGAAATAACAACAGAATTGCTCCGCGCAATTTAGCCGGTGTTTTATTGATGTAGCGAATCGATCAGGAAACTTCGGCAAACACGAAACGATTGAATAACTTAATAAAAACACAGAGTTGGGAAATCGATTAAACTTTTAATTCATTCCAAAAATAGCTAAGATTGATCTGTTGTTGTAAGGAAGCCATCTAGTTAAAATAACACGAATCGCTGGGCGAACAACTGTTATTAGAAAACAAAGTGAAGCTTATGCACGTCGAATGGTTTTTCAGAAAAGTAAATATTCCTTTCTATAAAAAAATACCACTTTCACTTTGTCCAATACCTGCATAATTAACACATAAAATGTATAAAGCTCCTTTAACACACTTCTGTACATTTATAGCTTCCAGATTAATAATAGATATCTCTCTTAATGCTTGTCATTTTCTCTATTCGTTTGCCTGAGAAATATTTTCCTATTACCGGTAACAAATTTATTGCGGCATTACGAGTCTTTAATCATTAAATAAGTCATTTATTAAAGGTATTTATATGATAACACACATCCGCTATTGGGCTTTCTTAATCAGTGGCCACGGCGTTTTATTAATTATAGAAAAGGCTTAGTCCAATTATAACTAATAAGCTTATAAGATATTTGATTGAGATAATGTTTCCCTTATAACTTATATAGATTGAATATAAGTATACAAATACAATAAAACCATTCGTAAGTAAGTACTCGTTTATTCCAAAAGAAAAGTAATAAATATCAGGAATTTTTAGATAACAGCTTTGGCGTCCTCGTAAGCTATAGATTCTCCTTAAACCGAGATACCTAATAGCCCTAATGGGATATCGCTGGAAGATTTCCTTCCACTGTGCTCGTCCGCGCCCACTAAATCCGATATCTCCGTTCCAGATCCACACGTCGCTGATCCAGGGCCGTCCCGGCGCCAACGAGACCAGCCCGGAGCTGTCCGAGTTCACCAAAGCCCGCTACGTCCGGATGCGGTTAATCGGCTTGCGGGGGACGCAGGAGCCGATGCCGCGTTGGCTGGCTCAGGACATATGGAAGGATAAGAGGTTGTTCTATTCGATTAGGGATATCAGCATCGGGGGACAATGCGTTTGCAACGGGCACGCGGAAAATTGCCGGCACAACGTCGCTTCCGGGGTGAGTGAAGAGTTGTGTTTGGGTAGAAAGCTCGATTTCGTAAAATAGAATGGAGAAGACCACGACTTTTTTTTATTTATTTTTTTTCAAAACCGTGTGTTCTAAGTAGGCGCGTAATGAAATTTTAATTTTTTTCTGTGGCCAAATAAGGCCGCAATTAATTTTTAAAGTTTGAAAAACGTCACACAATCGTCATACACTCTGCTCCAATCAAAGCGAGAGTTGCAAAGAGAAGTCACATTTAGCAAGTTTGCCACGTTTCCTATTACACTTCTTTAGTCCGCTAAATGTCCGTTTTTTGTATATTTATTGCAATAAACATTTTCTGATTTATCCATTTCTTCCATTACCTAATGGATAATTCCATATATTAATATGGAAATAACATCTTTATCTGTATAAATTGTAACCGATTTTCGTGTTAAAAGCACAAATAATGGACCTGAAAAATTTATTTGGCAACATTCTTGTCAACTTCAATATTATCAGTAAAGTGTTTTGTGCCGAACTGCAATTCGTATAATTTGTTTTGTGAATTTTTCAGAAAAATCTGACAAATGACAGTTTGATTTTTGTTCGTTTGTGTATTCTTTGTTACTGCGTTCGAAAATTCATACTATTTACTATACAACAAGACGTGAGTGGTTTATGATTGGTTGATATGGTATGAGTCAAAACCCGAAATTTTTAAATTTCAAAGGGCTATAACTTTTTAATTATAACACATTTTGAGCAGCTGAAAACGGTTTTGAGCTCTAATAAATCATTTCTAATCGTGTCTTTTGCCGAAATCCGAATATCTCACATCGTGGTCTTCTCCATTGTTGTAAAAAATCTCAAGAATGCAAAGCGTTATTACGAGGAAAAATCGAGTGGTATGGAAATTTGGTTGGCGTTGGAAAAAATCTAATAACGTCATTATGGTGTATAAAAAGGAAGACTTATTCAAAGATCGTATTTTACATTTTTATCAACCGCGAGATGCGGGATTGCTGAAGCTTAACGTGTGCGATGACATTTTTCTTCTTGCTCGTTAAATTAATAGGCAGTTGGTAACTTTGCGAAATTTCAGGCTCGCCGAGACAAAAAGACTCAAAAACCCGCAGACATACCATAAAAGTCGATCGCAGCGCCAATGCCTTTCCGAGAATTGTCTTGCCATCTTTATTTGGTATTATTCGATAGCTATCGTGTGGGAAAACCATCAATCTATAAGGGATCTACTCATCGTATAATAATTGCCGGGTTGTTTTTATTTGTTTATTGGATGTAGTCGATGTTTTATGTATTCAATGCGATTTAGTAGATATATTATTTTTTAAACGAACGCATCTAACCATTAGAGCGAAAAATCTCGAAGGCATATAAATTTTAGAACCCGTTTCAGGAACATTCGATGAAGAAAAAAACGAAAACGGTCAACGATAGTCTCGAACATACCCACACTAATACATTTAATTCAGTATTAATCTAGTAATATCATATTTTATGCTCAAACCTATGTTGGCCTATTCTTATCACCTACAACTATCCTACTTAATTCATTTTTGCAACTCAACTTTATCAAAACGATAATAAATATTAATCTACTCGAAATCGGCGTTTCCACGAAACCCAATCACTAAGCGATAATTTTCGTAAAGCAATATCGAATTTTTCTAGCACCCGGAGTGCGAATGCGGCCACCACACCTGCGGCCCGAATTGCGAACGATGCTGCCCCATGTTCAACCAGCGACAATGGGGCCCGGGCTCGGCCCGCGACGGCAGACAGTGCCTCCCCTGCAACTGCCACGGCCACGCCACCAGCTGCCACTACGACGAAGAGATCGACCGCTCTGGACTCAGCATGGACATACACGGCACCTACCAAGGAGGCGGCGTTTGCGATAACTGCACGGTACACTCATTTTCACACCAATATACCAGCGCTTTTAATGCACTCATTTTTAGGACTTTACAACTGGAATAAACTGCGAGAAATGCCTGCCGGGTTACTACCGCCCACCGGGGGCTCCTGTAGACGGTAAAGAGTCCTGCAAACAATGCGATTGCAATCCATCCGGCTCAATAGAAGCTTGCGTGCAAGTTGGTGAAGAAGCTGGTAAATGCCAGTGTAGGGAAGGCTACAGCGGTGAAAATTGCGAGGTTTGTGCGGCGGGTTATACGGGATTCCCTGATTGTCTGCCTTGTCCGTGCGATGCGAAAGGGGCGAGGAGCTTGGAGAAGTGCGAGGAAGGATGCGTGTGCAAGGAGAACGTGGAGGGAAAGTACTGCGATAGATGTAAACCCGGATATTTCGGGTTGAAGAGCGATGTAGAGGAGGGTTGTTTGCCGTGTTATTGTTCTCAAGTTACAACAGTGTGCGAGTCGGCTGTTATAACGAACCAAACGGTAAGCTTCGATAAAAAATTCGCGTCTCTAAATACCTAGAGTAATCGTCGTTCTCCCTAAAAAAATACCTTCGCGTTTATTTAAAGTTTTACAGAAGTTAATTTCCCATTTGCAATTTAATTAGCGAATGTATTTAATGTTGCTGAATGCAACTGCGAGAGCGAAAAAGAAGAAAAATTCTTTTTATCTCGGGAGTTGATTTAAGCCCATTATTTCCACAAAGAAATACATCAGCGACACCCTTTGTTAGACTGTTCTTCTGTACGAGGAAAATCCCAATTAAATTTTCCGCCGGTGCAACGAGAATTCGCCCGCCTAACCTTTTGTGTCCTTAAAATGTCCCGCCTAACCTTAAAATGTATTTAAATACTTGCATTATTTTCGTAATTACACCGAACAAAAACCGCCGCTCCGGCGTTTAAAGTTTTTTGTACACAAAAAAAAAATTGTTTGCAATAAGAAAGCGAACCACAGGAGAATCGATCCCCCTCGGCCCCGTTTTATTTATTAACAACAGTTGTAAACTCCTCGATCACTTATTTATGCTTTTTAGATTGAGTCTCTCAGGGAGTGGAGAATAACCGACTTGAAAATATCCAAAGCCGTAAAACCCAACTGGAACGGTCAGAGCGTATTTTCATTCGGCAACTACGACTTTTCCGGCACGAAATCCTTTTACTGGCTGGCACCTGAAGACTATTTGGGCAACAAACTCCACGCGTACAACTCCAACTTTTTGTTCAAAGTTCAGTGGGTGGTTATGCGAGGCGACACCAGTGGCGAGCCCACCAAGGGACCAAACATCATCATTTCAGGTTAGTTAGCATTCATATACAGGGTGTTATTTAATAACATGCTAATACTTAAGGGGTGATTCTTGGACCCATTTTAAGAAAAAAACTTCATATAAACTTCTATGTCCTAAACTTCTTAACTTTTGAGATACGGGGTATTAAAGTTTTAAGAAAAAAAAACAATTCTTTACTGTCATTTTCATACCACTTTAAATATTTTTATGAAATTTGGTGTACGGCGTTTATGCATTGAAGAGCATTTTTTGACCCAATTATCTTTTTTTTACAGTGGCGTCCCTACTGGACTCAGACTAGATATTTTTGAATAAAAAAGTGATACGACACTGCTATCTCTTAAAATCAAAATTATTTTTCGAATTCTCGTTCAATTTAGAACAAATTCGATTTCTTGACTATTTTTCGTACAACTCACCGTTTCGCTAAAAAAAAATTAAATTCATTCATTTGCATCTCCCTGGACCTGGACGAATGACGACCAAAAACGATTTATCTAACTCTGAACAATAATTTATTTAAGCGGATAACTTTTAAACGTTGAAATTATGAAATTAAAGTAAAATAAAGAAATAATTTAAATCAGGTGTTGGAAATGTCCGCCGAAAGTGGTATGAAAATGACATGATATGAGTGATGATGATGATATGAGTTCTTAAAACTTTAATAACCCGTATCTCAAAAGTTAAGAAGTTTAGGACATAGGTTTATATGAAGTTTTTTTCTTAAAATGGGTCCAAGAATCACCCCCTTAAGTATTAGCATGTTATTAAATAACACCCTGTATATGCCTCCAATGCGTGATGATAAATGTTATTTTTTTAGGTACAAACGGCATGAAAATCGGCCACGGCGACGACATTTACACATCTTCCAAAATGGCATATCAAGTCAAATTGAACGAACTCGACTGGTATCACATACCAGAAGATATCGCTGATATTTCCAGATTAGATAGCAGCGTTTATCACGGAAAGAAAGTAACTCGAAACGAATTCCTAAGTATTTTAACCAACGTCTCATCCATTCTACTGAGATCCACCTTCCACACCGACCAAATCGAAGGCCTCCTTGAGGAAGCTACTCTAGCCATCAAAGCTGAAGATGAAGACGGCTACAGCGATGTAGAAAGATGCTCTTGTCCATCAGGTACACTAATACCTTATGCACACAAACGATAATCAATAATGGAACATTAACTCCATAACATTTGATCAACGTTCCAGAAACTTAGTTACACATAATCGTATTATTTAAGGTTACACGGGCCTGAGCTGCGAGTCCTGCTCCTTCGGGTACGTCCGCATCGAGGCGAACTCGTCGGCGTTCTGCGCCAAATGCGATTGCAACGGGCACTCGCCCTCCTGCGATCCCGACACGGGGTGGTGCTCCTGCGAGCACCACACCGTGGGGGAGAAGTGCGAGCGGTGCGCCCCTGGCTTCTACGGAAATCCGATGCGAGGCACTCCGGGCGACTGCAAAAAGTGTGCTTGTCCGCTCGAAAACGACGAGAACAACTTCAGTCCGAGCTGTCAGCTCGACTATTTCGTCGAGAGGGAGGAGGATGAGGGTAATTACGTTTGTACTCAGTGTCCGAAGGGATACACGGGAGATCACTGCGAGATGTAAGTGGGATGTTGATTAAACCGTGGAGCACGATTTAATTAAAAGATAATAAACTAAACAATAGAAACGTTGCTTTTTTTTTAAGATGCGATGATGGATATTTCGGGAACCCATTGGAAATCGGTGGTGGTTGCCAACCCTGCGATTGTAACGGTGGACCTTGCGATCGGAAAACCGGGCAATGTCTCAGTTGCAGGGGAAACACTGAAGGTATTAACTTATACAGTGTGTCTACTTAAGTTGGAACCATATGGAAAACTTTTTTATTAGTGGTTTTATGAAAAAAAAGTATTCTTGATAAAAAGTTCTGCATGGTCCAAAACCTAAAAAGCACTCATCAGATATCAAAATTTTTCAGTCGTATACGAGGTGTGTAAAAAAATGTGATTTTTGCTCAAGAGTAAAGTACCATTTTTTTGACAATATCGAAATTTTAATCAAGAAAAAATGTTAGAATTAAAAATAACTTTCGAATATTCATTTATTGTTTATTTGTAAAAATATTTTTTTCGACATTACCTCTGTGAAAATGTTGAAAATTCAAGTTTGCACTTTATGCATAATAAAAGGATGCACCGGCATTTTTTAAAAGTGGTATCGGATTTCACATTTCACTTTTCAACGTTTTCAAAGAGAAAATGCCAAAAAAAATATTTTTATAAATAAACAATATTGAATTTTTGAAAGTTATTTTTAATTCTAAACATTTTTCTTTATAATAATTTTTGATATTTTCAAAAATAAAGGTACTTTACTCTTGCTCAAAATTCAAATTTTTTGACAAACCTCGTATATACTGCTTTAAAAAATTGATATCTGATGATTGCATTTTAACTTTTGGACCATGCAGAACTTTTTATCAAGAATACTTTTTTTTCATAAAACCACTAATAAAAAAGTTTGCCATATGGTTCCAACTTAAGTAGACACACTGTATATGAAATTAAAATTTTCTTTCTAATAACGTCTGTTTAGGTTGGAAATGCGAAAAGTGCAAACCTGAGCATTACGGTGATCCCTCATCTTTTAACTGCAAAGCTTGCGAATGCGATCCAATTGGTTCAGTTTCGAAACAATGCGATAATATCACTGGTTCCTGCGAATGCAAGGAGAAGTTTATAGGCCGAACCTGCGACCAATGTCAAGTAAGTAAAAGAAACTTTCTTAATCTACTACTAAAACAATCCCTACTTTCAACAGAAAAAAGCAGAGTTTCTTCAATGTATCATAGGGATAGTGAAATATTGTGTGGTTAAAAATATTGGAGAGACTATAAACATAAATTAAACAGTGCGACTGATTGAGCAATCTTGCTATTAAATGAACGATTAAATTAGTTATTTTTGTATTGCAGGAAGGATACGGAAACGTAACAGCCCTTTGCGTCCCTTGTACCTGCAACACCGTCGGCTCTAACTCGCTCACGTGCAACAGCCATACGGGCATTTGCGATTGCAAACCTGGAGTTGAAGGTTTCCACTGCGACGCCTGTCAGAACCTCTATTACGGATTCTCCGATGAGGGCTGCAAACGTAAGTTGCTGCACGATTTTTTTAATTAAATTATACAAACAATTAGCTGCTACGTAAGCTCCTACTTAAATAGTGAAGTCTCCATCAACTGAGATTGAACAAAATTCGCGACATGCATAGCAAACTAAACAACTTAACTGTAATAGTTACACCATGAAAACTAAATTAACGTATTAGCATATTTTCATGCATCATGTCAGCGTAAAGGCATTTTTGAAAACACCGTGGAACATAGTTTAGCGTCGAGCGAGATAATTTAAAACGCCGCAGCTTACATATTAAATAATGGAAATGGCGTTGCAAGAGCGGTACGTGTGCGAATTTATTATAAACTTCGCATTGAACGCGTTCGATCGCAATTACAAAAGGCCAGCCACCGGACCTTAATCGAGTTTGGTTCGAAATTAATACTGCTGTTAGATGAAAAATGTTGCATTCGGAATCGCCCATGTGGGAAAACGGAATTAGCAGGAGCAGGATTTCGTAATCCGCCGCAGAGAATTCGTAACGCTGGAAAGTAAATCTTCAAGCTCGTTGTGAAAACCAGTAGGGATTGCTTACGAGAAAAATAAAAATACTAACATATACATGAATTAGCTCTTGATGTTACTGGGCTTCATTACCGATAAGCATATATCAATGGAGAAGACCACGACTTTTTTTTTTAATTTTTTTTTCAAAACCGTGTGTTATAAGAAGGCGCCTAATGAAATTTTAATTTTTTTCTGTGGCCAAATAAGGCCGCAATTAATTTTTAAAGTTTGAAAAACGTCACACAATCGTCATACACTCTGCTCCAATCAAAACGATAGTTTCAAAGAGAAGTCACATTTAGCAAGTTTGCCACGTTTCCTATTACTCTTCTTTAGTCCGCAAAATGTGCGTTTTTTTGTATATTTATTGCAATAAACATTTTCTGATTTATCCATTTCTTCCATTACCTAATGGATAATTCGATATATTAATATGGAAATAACATCTTTATCTGTATAAATTGTAACCGATTTTCGTGTTAACACACAAATAATGGTCCTGAAAAATTTATTTGGCAACATTCTTGTCAACTTCAATATTATTAGTAAAGTGTTTTGTGCCGAACTGCAATTCGTGTAATTTGTTTTGTGCATTTTTCAAAAAAATCTGACAAGCGACAGTTTGGTTTTTGTTCGTTTGTGTATTCTTTGTTACTGCGTTCATACTATTTACTATACAACAAGACGTGAGTGGTTTATGATTGGTTGATAAGGTATGAGTCAAAACCCGAAATTTTTAAATTTCGAAGGGCTATAACTTTTTAATTATAACACATTTTGAGCAACTGAAAACGGTTTTGAGCTCTAATAAATCATTTCTAATCGTATCTTTTGCCGAAATCCGCGTATCCTCACATCGTGGTCTTCTCCATTGATACTTAATCAAAAATATTGAGATTATATTTCTTTCTCTAGAAAATAGCATAGATGAAGTCGAAAAATGACAAAAAATACATGTGAAGTTATAACGCTATTATAGTCTATTCATAAATGAGGCGGTTCCTTGCAAAACCAATACAGAGTGAACATCCAAGTAATATTAAAATATTATCGTGAACATTAATCTTTTCAATTCATGTGTTGTGAAAGTAGTCTCTGTGCAGCTTCTGTACAAGCTGGAATTTGGCCAATTACTCCGTCTCGTTTATGAATAGACTATAGAACGTATGCAATGCATGCATCAAGTCGCATTATTCACTTAGGGAAGACTAGAGGAAACAAACTAAACACGCACACCGCAAGTCACACTCTCATACCGGCGTAAACGTGTTTGTGCGAAAAGAAAAAAAAACAATCACCTGTTCGATTATTTATTGGAATAACTCACGTGAGTTCATTCGGTAAATCTCTACGTGACATATCGATAATATCGACAAAGGATAACGGCGATTAAACTTTTTCCGATGGATTTATGGTGATAAAATGTTCATCACCAGCCTAAATGCTATTGCATTAAATTTACGAAGTCTCTATAATTTGTATCGAAAATTACAAACGAGAAAAGTTTCTTGACATTATGCGTTAATTCGAAATTAATTTCATTAAACAGCTACTGAAATATTTTAACATCCAATTTACCGTTAGTAATCTTCCTATTGAATTAATTATTTCATACATGGTAAAGCAATTGATCGTCTGTATCCTCTTATGAATTAATTTCTGGTCAAAATATGTTTGCCCATCAAATAAACAATACCAGAAAATGCGGATTTACATAAATCGATGAAATTATGTCCAAACACCATTAGTTCCGCTGGCAAATAAAATTAAATAGAATTCAAGGCATGGGCGTGCTCCAATATTTCTCGACAAAAATTATTCCTTAGATAATAAATCTAGGGTGGGCAGTTGCAGGAAGGAAAGTGTCACTACCCTACCCTACCCTACCCTACGCCTCTGGCTAGAATTTAATTGAGGCGAATGAATGGAGTGAAGATTTTATTACGACCATAAACTACTTTTATCGAACAAAAATACGATCGAATGAACCTTTTGAGGATTCTGTCATTTTATTAATGTTTATTCGGCTCCGCTTTAAGTGATCTAAGAAATAAAAAGCGAATTAAGATAGGTAATTAGCCAACATTGAGCGATCAGAGGTATACATGCAGGAGGAGGTATCGTAAAACCGAATTCGAGGTATCTCCAAACCAAAAGTTTCCGAGAAAAGCCGTATTTTAGAGAATTAAATCACGTTGAATAAGACTCCGTAGGTGTTTCCCTGAGCTAAATTAAATTCGAAACGAAACGCAAATCCAACTCGCGTATTCCACAAACAAACAAAGTATTTCACGTTTTCGTTCCCGAGCGATTATCTGGAAACACTATTACACTTCGTCGACCATCTGCTTCGAGTCTCCGGACCCTTGAAAAAATAATTCAATTACCGCAGTTTTTATAAATAGTATCTGACTCTGGTTTAATTAAAAAAATGATAAATATTTGGTTACGTAAACCGATAAATGCTGGGATGATGTTCATATTCGAGTTATTGACCTGTAAAGTGGGCTTGAAGTTTCGTATCTATTATCGAATATTTCCAGTAGGATCCGTTTGTCTCGTAAGCGGATTGCTTCGCTTTCAGGACTAATTCGTTAAATGCATGCAATCGCATAATTGTAAATAATCAACGAGATTACTCTTAGAGTGTCTAATTGAGATATTCTAATCAATCACTCAATGTTCTCGTATTGGAGAGAAGTAATCGTGAAGGGCCCACTTTAACCAATTGATTGATTATTGTTTTAATTAACATCGTCGCTACGCTTGTCAGTTCTTCATTCTGTCCTATACACGCTCAAATCGTTAAATCGAGAGGTTTTTTTGATTGCGCCGACAACCCTCGATTCGATTTTTGTTTTGTAATTCTACTCGCCCATAGGCGCGGTTAATTCCCGCTGTTGGTGCGTCGCAGGAGTGACAAATATCGAAATCGCAAGCCGCCGAGATAACCAGACGTTTTTGACGCGCTCCAAATAAAACCAAGACCTAATTTTCCGTAACGTCGCCGGTAATTCTCCTAGAAAATATGACATATGCGGCGTCCGGAAAGCATCATCCGACGTATAACAAACCGAAGCAGGAGCGGGAAAAAACCGAGCGAGCGCTGTCGGCTCTTAATCCCGGCAAATCCCTGCCCGTCCATGAATTATCCATTACAGAGAGGTCTTCCCGTCTTTTAATTTCACTTTAATTCGCATCCACTTCGACATAATTACGCTCGCTCGTACGCCCGAGCAATGAAACCAAAAAAGTTCGCAATAATAAATTTATTAGACAAAACTTAGCGGATACAAAAAATTTCCTGCAACAAAATTGACCTACCAGCCCAAAGAGTACGGAGAGGCCGCCGCGTAGCTCGATACTCTAGCGACGTAGGGCGACGAAAACGACGACAAAACTGGTCCTGAGTAGGTGGACACCACAGGAGCAGCCACTTTCGATATAATCGGAGCTGAATAAGCGACCGGAGCAGCTGAGTATGCAGAGACTATAGGCGCCCTGGCCACGATCGGGGACGAGTAAGGGTAGGCCGAGTAGGGGTGGGCCGAGTAAGCGGACACCAGAGGAGCGGCTGAGTAGCTGATGGGCGCAGCGTGAGCAGCGTACGGGCTGATGATGGACTTGGAGAGAATCGGGGATGAGTAGGCTGAGACCACTGCTGGAGCGGCGATTGGCGATTCCCCGAAGATTCCGGCGTTAGCGTACGCTATGGCAGCGGCGAAAGTCAGCAGCTAGAATCGTTGGAAAATTAATTGCGAATTGGTTGGAATAAATTGTTGGCTTACTTTGAACATCTTGTAGGTAAGTCGTAGACGGTTTCGGGTAATGTACTGATTTAGTTCTTCTCGTTCGGCGGGTTTTTATATGATCCGAAATTGTGGAATTAACATCTAGGTGGACCACTTCCTTGCATCATATCTGGTAATATCACAGCGAGATTAGGTAAACAAAACTCTATAAGGTAATTAAAAGTTCTCGCTTTTCGTGGCGCTTTGATTTATTCATCCGAATGTATCGCGTGCGTATTGAGATATTATCAATTTTACATATTTTATATATTAGTGTCGCAATTCCGTTTCGACAGATTTTCTCGAAGAGCCATGTAACATTTAAGGTTTTGAAACCGTGAAATTTTTAATTTAGGAAATCTGATCAAGGTTAAGTTGATGGATAGGTGTTTTTAAGATTTCAATAACATCGTTCTTCCTTTTATTGATTACATATGAAGTAAATTAGCTAGCCCTCATTTCGATTAAAATTGTCCATTAACACTAAATATAGGACAATTATGTTAATACAACAGCTTTTTAAAATGCCAAAATGGGTATTTTTTTCTGGCACATCCTGTACATAATTATTTAGAAACTTTTTCAATACTTTCCCACTATTGAGTCACGCCATGTTTTCATATAAGTATCTTATAAGCGATACATAACTTCTCAATATTCCAGTTACATGTCTACCAACATTGCGTATAAAAATTTTGATTATAATCCACGGGGATTTACATAAAAATAAATCAAAACGATTTCTTTAACAGGTATGTCATATTTGAAAATCTAATTAATTGTGTCAAAAAGTAATATATCACTTAATTACTACATCAATAATTACTGCAAACTTTTAAACATATGTATAATTATCGTGTCTATTTAAATCGTAAATTATTAATTCGTTTAATAATTCTTCAATTTTCTCCATTAATATACATTATTAATTTTCTCTTGCAATATTTAGGACACTAAAAATTAGCATTCATCGTAATAACCATTCTATTTTTAGTTGAATATTGCTTTTCAAATTCAATAAATTTCCATCAGATTTCATAAAATAATTTTCTAATATGTTTTATTTATATTTCAATCTAAAATTCATTAGCTTGCAACAATGTAATGAACCAAACATTTGTCTATACCAACAGTAAGCTCCAAAATTAAACAAACCACAACATTAAATGAAACTCGTTTATTAAAAATGCAATGCCAATTAAATAAATAGAAAGGTACAATTAATTTAATAAAATAATTAAACCAATGGAAGCTGGTCTAATCCTTTCACCACTGCTGCCAAGGGGCTCCACCTGAATAAGCAGATACTACTGGACCGGCGGAGTAAGCCGAAAGGACCGGAGAATGACCGGAGTAAGCAGATACAACTGGTGCGGAATAACCGGATACAACTGGCGAATGCGCAGCGTAGCTGGATACAACTGGCGAGTGAGCAGCGTAACTGGATACAACTGGCGAGTGAGCAGCATAGCTGGACACTACTTGACCATGTCCGGCGTATCCAAGAGGAGCGGAGTAAGCAGACAACACTGGAGCAGCTACACTTTTAGCGATAACTGGGGACGAGTAAGCTGATACCACAGGAGATGCTGAGTAACCAGACACCAAAGGCGCGGCGGAGTATCCAGATACGATGGGAGCGGAGTAGCTGGAGACCAAGGGAGCGACGGATTTGGCCACAACGGGAGCGGCTGCTGCGTAGGTGGATACCACCGGAGCTGCGTGAGATGTGTAAGTACTGACGAACGATTTGGAGACTGCAGGTGCTGAGTAGGCTGATACTACTGGAGCTGAGTAAGCGGAAACTACCTCAGGAGCAGCTACATGGGCTCCACTTAGAACTCCAGCACTGGCGTAAGCGAGTACGGAAGCGAATACAAGTACCTGTAATTGGAATAAAATGCGATTGTATCACTATTGTATCCGAAAATAATGTAGGTACTATAACCTACTGATATAAAATTTAAACTTACCTTGAATGCCATTTTGAATTGGTTGTATAGATCTGCTGAATCAAGCTAGGAACTGATGATAGTGCAATAAATCTGCTCGTATTTATACTACCAAAATCTGACAAAAACTAAACGAATGCCTGTAGGTGGACCACTTTTTTGCATAATGCTCTTAATGTCGAATCGAGATTAGGTAAATAAAAGTTAGTTATATCTCTAATCTTGATGGCCAATCAAACGTGCTCGACTCGTTTAGTTTTTAATTCGAATATCTACAAATCCAGTTCTTGGCCAATTTTGCCGCGCAAAAGGTCAAGCTCAAATGAAAGGACCGGCCGCTCCCAATGGATGCGTATAGACTTCCTAAAAGTAGAATATGTTGGATAACTTCACTTGCACATATTTACGCAATAACAGAATTGTTGAGTCACGCTAGCAAAAAATCTTGCAAAAGGCATCATATTAACTCCTTCCTTGGGTATTGTACTTACGTGGAAAAGGAATATTTTACTTGCAAATAGGTAATAGATTGTGATTCTTTTAGTACCTAAAGGTGAGAATTCGTTTATGAATTTTGCATGAAAGTTCCATTGTGGATGCAATTAAATCAATAGAGATCTGCTGCGTCGATTGTATGCTAATATTTAATAACATTATCAAAAATTCGAAGAACATGCAAGATGACACTCGCTCTTCCAGCTGTTCCGATTGTCTCTGTATTTACCCAACATTGTTTAAACAAAACAAGTTCGAGTTTAAATCTAACTTTTAATTGTGTTTTTTGTTAATCCTGCCTTCCTTTAACGTCAAACGCTTGTTAGTCCTGCCTTTACGCAGAGTCAAGCACAATTCTCATTAAGCCACCGCAAATTCCTTCGGATTGTTCACTGCATTGTGAGGCCGCTATCTTGCCGTGTCGGCTGGCTTAATTTTTAGTTTTTGCCGGTTCCTTTTCGGCTAATCCTCCGGGGTGTGTGCTTTTTAGACAGACGTAACATTAAATTCGGCTTATACGGACGCCGTCGTTCCCGCAAAAACGAATTAATCGATAACGACTCCACCGGATGAAAATAAATCCGCTGCAAATGTCGTAGGTGTAAGTGTGAAAAATTAAGGCTGGAAATTTATACTACGGGGCACGCCGCAGGCCTTTAAACTGCTACAATGTTTCCGATTGCAGCGGTTATTCTTTTCCACTTCGCTCCGAATTGTGACACTCCTTCATTGTTCGAGAATAGCGTTTTATTAATAGTAACGGTTTTGTGTGTGGCGCAATTATCACCGGAAGTTATTATCGCAGAAAGGGTGAAGAGAAAGCTCTGCTCTGAACGTTCTCCCCGGCTAAAATGGCTATCGAATGTAGGTTACTTTTAATTTATTTAAATCGCACCAGATCTGTGAATAATACATCGTCCGGAGATGTTTTATTCAACGGTGCACCATCAATATTTATTAGAATAAAATAAGTTGTATGCCGCGAAAATTAAGAGAAAAATTTTTCATTATAATATATTCATTATGTAGATTACAAAATAATAACCAGCTGATTAAAAAAACAGCATCTTCGCTTTATTTAACCGGGATCAATCATTTCAGCTACTTGTTGTCTCGTTGCTTTTTATCCATACATTGTAAACCAATTAGTTCCAATTAACAAGAATAATTAATTCGAGTATAATACTATAGAAAACCCACTTTCGTATTAGCGCCCGCGGCCGGAATTTAACCATTTGGTTCTAAATTAAACAAAAATCACATCGGCGAAACGGGTTTTAATCGGCAATTATCTGAAAATGTGATATACTGAAGATAGCGATCATTCTTATTCAATATCCACTTTATAGCATGAAATTCATACCGGTGTTCGGTACTAAATTGTATAATACATCTACGAGAAAATTGTAATTGCATAGAGAAAATTGAGTTATTAAAGCCGACTGAATTAGTCGTATGAACTAAATATTGTTATCTCAACTATAGCAAAAAATAGATAAAAACTATTGAATTATAGAAAATTTAGATATAGTATTCTTATTGTGAGTTGTATATGACGTAAAAAATACAGCGTTGTTGTCACATTGTAACATATTTAGTTATTTCTGGATAATCAATAATATATAAAATAGCTAAAAAATACGAAATCTATAGACGATAGAATGTTATAGATATAGCTTAATGGACCAAACGGCACCCGATCGATGCCGCATAGTAATATACAGTACCTTGATGAGATAAGGAACCGCGAGCTAGATCCGCGGTACTCAACTCACGCGATCTCGGTTTAGTTTAATCTCGAGTTTTACCGCGATCGGTCACAAGTTACCGGCTCGGATCTGATACAACGTGCTGTTGACAAGAGTGCGCCGTATTCGAGAGATTTCAACGCTCTATTCGAATATTCAGTGAGCCAGCAGGGTGAAATTAGTCGATAGAGAATTATTTTATTACAAATATTAAAATTTGATACGCTCGTTTATGAATGACTTCGTCGTTGCAAAGTCAAGTTCAATTCGTACGACACTCGTGTGCTATTTATACTCGAAAATTTACAACTGTATTGTGGTGTTAACAAGAACATCTACTAGTAAATAGAAGATAACGCGAAACATATCGCGGAAATGACACATTCGTATTCGTAAAACTAGTACAATAGAAAAGTTGCGATCGACTTGCCAGTATAGCGAGTTCTAAATATGGATTCAATCGGGGAGCCTGCTAATACTTTAGTAAGATGAAGACAAGAGTGTTGTGCACCGTGATCGTGGCCTCCTTGTTCTGCGTGCATGGCATTAACAACGACGAAATCGGCGGGGGCGGCCTGCGAGATTTCGACGCGTCGCCGGAGAGCCCTCGCCACCAGCTGGGGCTGCACAGGAAACACAAGCACAGGAGAAAATCGCTGAAGCGACTGGTGCGGTGCAAACGGTACGGAAGCTACTACTATCAAATCGACCCCAACATAATACCGTCGCCGTACCTGCGACCGCAGTATTACGAGCCGACCCGGTGCAACACCTACTGCAATCCTTGCCCCTCGTCGTCGTGCATAAGAAGGTGCTCCAACCAAGATATATATTACCCCAGCGTGAAGCCCATTTGGCCCAAGCCTATCGTAGTGCGAACCACTAGAAGACCCACCACGAGGTGGCCATACAGGCCGACCCCATCCAGGTCTACTCCATCCAGATCGAGGACCACTTCTAAGGGTATGGCAGCCACCAATTTTCGAACTAACAAGCCTGAATTCGCTAACGAAATTTCGATATACCTATACTTGTAATGATTTAGCGGAGTGTTCGAGTTGTTTCCCGTATTCGAGCAGATAAATTCTTGTAGGTCGAGTTGTTTCCCGAGGGTGTCCGAGTTGTTTCCAGTATGGCAGGTAGATACGGCAATTAATTTCCGATTAATCTTTCTTCGTTGAAAAACCCTAAATATTTATTAAAAGTAACCAACTTTTAATTTTTATTATTTCAAATACCTTAAGTACCTACCTATACCTACATTTTAAGTATTACAATTTAGATAAAACTAAAATTTCCTTTTACATACATATATAGGATGTACAATTTATTTAATATGATAAAAGCAAATACTATTACGCAGCAGGGTAGGGTAGTGGCGGGGGGTGGTTTAGCGTAAATTCTCAAAATTTTCAATAGGTGTAGGAGTAATGAAGACATCCTACTCTATCTGTTAGGTATAAGGGTAAAAATTCTCATTTAACAATTAATCAAAAACAGCTCCAATTGAAAATGTCGCGAACCCGAAACATTCTTAAGTTCACGGAAGGAACAGTGCCTAATCCTCCTTATCGGGTAATTAGACCCTTATAAGCTACAAATAACCGTTAACAATAGTCTGGAAACAACTCGGACACGACCTTTTTTCGTACAGGTAAGATTTTGAAAATTGGGAAACAACTCGAACCCGTCCTGATTTAGATATTATGCGAGCTTATCAGTAATTGCAAAGCGCAAATAACATACCTTAGAAACCGAAATGGGTGTACCTATATGTAATTTATTTCGATAGTGGTCCGAAAATGAAAGAGATGAATATTCCGGATAATGGGGCGCAAAGGCCTGGACCGGACTGGGACCAGGTTCACCCTGTACGCGAAGAAAATAAATTTCCGCGGTTTTATTCAGTACCGCAAAGCGGAATGTTCGCGTATGAATAGAAATTGTTTTCCGACTAAATGCAACCTTAATCCCAAATGAATTACTTCTGACTTTTGTCATTTATCTCGGTGTGTTATTGATTGCGTGCACTGCGGATGGTACCGCATAGCATCAGGATCGTGCCTCGAAAATTTTTACAAACTGGTCTCCATTTAAAGTCTCCTTCTTACTATTACAACCATTAATAATATCTAATAACACAGTTGTATAATTGTATAACAATATTTTTGTTTCCATAAAAATTTCAATTTAGTAAGTAATTTCCCTCTTTGGTGTGCCTACGTCCTTGTGCTTGCAATATTTTCCGATTGTTCATGGGAATATTTCGCATAAAAGAGCTCACTTCGAGGTATATACCGAGCATATTAAACGCACTTACATACGCCATACATCATGAATAGTTTACAACGAGGAAAAGACCAAGTGGATGCCGACTGTACGTCTGCGATACATATGCATTTAATATTTCCTAATGGGTGGAAGTGTACACGGTATTAAATTGTCGGTGTAGATACGCTACAGGATGGTCAACGAAAATAACCGAGCGCGTTTCTTCGGCTAAACAGTCGGTAAAAAGCATCCCCTCGAGGTAAAGGTAATTGCCTAAAGTTTCCTTGGATAATTAGAAACCCGCAACCGGCGTACATGCCGCAGTTATCGCGCAAATATGTATGTGCAGGCCTTCGAGTGGCCATAACGTTCTCTACGCGCGCCTAAAGTACCACTTAACGTTGCAAGAAAGTGGAGTATAAAGTTGTTTATGTGCCACTTGTACTTTTGCGAAAATCCCACCGACTATCTCTGATTTCATTATATCATCGTGAAGAACTACCGCGTAAAAATGGACGTAGGTACTTGTAAAAAATAATCACCCTATTTATTGCGATTCAAGTAGGCATGTAAGTTACTGTATAGTATAGACCAAAGCGTGCCTAATCTGATTTCGGAGAAACGTGTAGTCGAGTTAGGTAACTCTATATTCCAGCTACACTGAGGAATATGGATCGTGTAGGTGCTTGTTTGCAAATTTGTAAAACTACACATATGCTTATTCAGCACCAACTAAGCTTACTATTTCACGTACTCGTTCCAACACTTAGATATAAAATTACAATTACAAATAACAAGTATAGTGAAGAGAATTGTTCAAATGCATTTTATAAATAACTCTTCCAGCCAGTGCATTCCCATTATTTTCTATTATTAGAATAAAGTTGTCATTAGAAGGTGAAGGTAGTTTACAAGACTATTACTTAACGATCAACATTAGTACGCTTAAACGGCCTCCTAATATATCATTGTTAATGCGGACTCTTCCGTGCGAGATAAAATCGTAGTTTTGTTTATCGCATTCAAATTAAAATTCTTCAGATATCTCGTAGATCAGTAAACCCTAAAACAGATTACCTGCTAATGAGACCTAACTGGCAAGAGTAACCGCGCTTGCTGTGTATCTGTATATACACAATTAGGGAATTCTTGATGTATAGTGGGAGATTAATTTCGATTCAGCTCATGAAATATGCCTGCATGAACTGAGTTTGCTGCGAATAATTAATTTACGATTCAAAAATTGACCGACTGACAGTAAAATTGTCGGTAATTCTCCACAATGAAAGCTTAGAAATTTAATAGGAGAGGAAGTTCTTGTAAAGATTCACGACGGAACAAACATAGTACAATGGCTCGTTTCAGTGTCGGATTTGGAATATTCTTGCGCACAATTCGATAAAAGAAATCCAACTCTCTCGGGAGCCCCGCGACTTGTAATGAGTTATAATTACTAATCCATGCCGTATTGCCGGCGTATTTCGTATAACAGATCGTGCATGTTATGTGCATTACATGGAAGATTAAGCTTCAATATGAGAGATTAAAATAGGGTTTACGCGTTCGCAGAGGAAAACAATTTATATACAATAAAGTTGTAATTATCCTTAACATCGGAAAGGTGTCTATTCGGATAACACGCTCTCTGATAGAGAAGATGGGAGATTAAAAAGGGGATGTCCTTCGTCAGCAACGGAAATAGATTTCTAATTTTTCTTGTTTGTGAATGCTCATTAAAACATTCATAAGCAGATCTAGATTAAGCTTGCGTAATGAAAATTCCTACAACAACCAGATCAATATTTAACGAGCAAAGAAAAACTTTTAGTTAGTGCGATCGAAATTTTTTATTACCTATTCCATAAATTTCATTCAATACAAATCAACTTCGTTTATATAACGCTAATAAATTGGAGTAAAATCGTACCTACATTTTAACGGCTGAACCAATAAAACCAAGAGAATTAGGTAATTTCAAATGATAGATAAAACTCAACTACGAGAATTGTGTCATTGATCATTTCTAAAAATAAATGATCCACTTCCAATTCTTGAAATCCATCATTAGAGCAAATAAACGATCATTATCTATAGTTTATACAGTTTACAATGATGTACTGATTAGTTTGTTTGATGTAATTTTATTGTGTAAAACAGTAGGTATTTAAATAAACTAAAGTAATTGCGATATTTCTGGTTAGAAAGGGGATATTTACCAGCACCCCTATAAGAGCCTTTAACTTTAAAAGAGCCCGCAATATTTACTTTTGAAAGCGACGAATACGGAGACATTTCAAAATAGAGGACCAAGAAACATGTCTTGTAACTAAATTTGTTTTGTAATTTAATTTATCTCGCTACTTAGGCACATGCGTCTATTTTTACGTATACTCCAGAGCGTGGTTACTCTATTTTAAAAGATAATCCACGCAGTACGTTGAAACTTCGAAATTAACGATCCACCGCGATGCTTTGTGGTGATTTGTACCGAAGGTTTTTAATGCTTTAAGCACTAGGTACATTTTGTTATTAATCGCCGGATTAGTGCGTTTAGAAATAGTCCGGAATTTAAAAAAATAACACACCGGGAAGGCGCTTTCGCGCTTTTCACGTGTTTGTTGTATATTATATTTCCAGAACACGGAAATCCAACATTAAATGTAGCATCATGCCGCATTTCGTTAAGTGCGAGCTGGCGATATATTACGTGGTCAGATGCGAATGGGAAGTTTATAGAGTTGTATTCCAGCACTACGCGGCTCCACTTCCTGGTTTATTTCGAACGAAATTTCCAAAAAAAATAATATCAAACTATTACGTGGGTGAGAATAAATTTATTCGTCTACGAGACACGTGAACCGCAGCGCGCACTCGTAAATTCAATTAATCGATTTTGAAAGGATTTTTTACGGATGTATTGTATCTGTTTTTTTATTATATAGGTGTTGACAGGTTTAGATTGAAATTACTCCCGCGGTGATTGATGATTTTTGTCTATTCATCTGATGGCCGTGTAGGTATTGTATGCGGAATTTTAGATTGACATCAGTTTCAATACGTCCGTCGATTTCAGTGTGTAAATGTGTAAACGCGCCGGCATTGTCGTTAGATATTGTTCTGTTTATGATGTATATACCGTCGATCCGATTTCCAATTTTAGCTAAGTAAAAATCTAATATCCATTCAAATTGCTTCTCTTCAAATGTAAAGTATTACTAAAAATTTAACTAGGCAATGCAGCAAAAAATCTGTAAGATTTAAAGAAGCAAAATCACCACTACTACAGAATCTAAACATTTTTTGCACAAATTTTCTTGTAAAAATTTAAGTTCATCCCAATTTGAACGCTATCTCGAATCTGACATTCTCCTGTATACATTTTACGTTTATTTCAATGTCTTCTGAGAAATTACTGGAGCAAGCACCGTCTATATTGCAACGTAATTTTCTTTTTCATTTTGAAAGAGCCCTCTTATCTGATTATATAAAGTTTTTAGTATCACAGTTTAAGCCGAGCATTGGCGTTTCCGATATTGCGATACGCTTTGAGACCTCGATGGTATCGATGAGATATTAGATGTTTTATTGGGCGTGGGATTTAATCGTGTTATAAGTTATTGTTGTCCATTATGGAGAAATTCTTTTCACCGGGGTTGCGAGTGTAGGTAAATTTGTTTGGGTTATAGTGTGATCTACAGGGTGTTATTTAATAACATGCTAATGCTTAAGGGGGTGATTCTTGGGCCCATTTTAAGAAAAAAACTTCATATAAAGCTATGTCCTAAACTTCGTTTTTGAGATACGGGGTATTAAAGTTTTAAGAAAAAAAAAACAATTTTTATTGTCATTTTCATACTACTTTCGGCGGACATTTCCAACACCTGATTTAAATTATTTCTTTATTTTACTTTAATTTCATAATTTCAACGTTTAAAAGTTATCCGCTTAAATAAATTATTGTTCAGAGTTAGATAAATCGTTTTTGGTCGTCATTCGTCCAGGTCCAGGGAGATGCAAATGAATGAATTTAATTTTTTTTTAGCGAAACGGTGAGTTGTACGAAAAAAAGTCAAGAAATCGAATTTGTTCTAAATTGAACGAGAAATCGAAAAATAATTTTGATTTTAAGAGATAGCAGTGGCGTATCACTTTTTTATTCAAAAATATCTAATCTGAGTCCAGTAGGGACGCCACTGTTAGAAATAAAAAAAAAGATTTTCGGGTCAAAAAATGCTCTTTAATACATAAACGCCGTACACCAAATTTCATAAAAATATTTAAAGTGGTATGAAAATGACAGTAAAAAATTGTTTTTTTTCTTAAAACTTTAATACCCCGTATCTCAAAAGTTAAGAAGTTTAGGACATAGGTTTATATGAAGTTTTTTTCTTAAAATGGGTCCAAGAATCACCCCCTTAAGTATTAGCATGTTATTAAATAACACCCTGTATAGAGTAATTTCTAAATAAGGAGACACGACGCGTTAGTAGGTATAGCCTGAAGCTGCGAAATGCGTATTGTTTACCAAATAAATATTATTCTAAATTATACATTCTAAGATCTAAGATGATTATTTATTATGTCAGATTACGGTTATTGAATTTAATAACATGCGTGTTACTGGTTCATTAGGAGATAATTTATTTCCTATTATTCACTCGGTATAATATTAGATAAATATTGCAACATTCTCGTCTATCCTACGCGAAAGAATAATGTAAAGATTTATGAATGGACCAAAACCGGCATAATATAAGCTACTGATTATGCCCATATAATGTACCCATATAAAAGCTTATTTCTAAACTAAAACCCCTCGTGTTCCTAAACTTTTACCGATTTCCCAGAGCACCTACAATCATTGTTTCCTCTCGATGTTTGTCGTTATTTACGAGAACAATTTATTGTTTAATCAACAACCCACCTACGGTACCATCGACAGAGTACGTTGGCACTTGAACCCACCTTTCAAACAACCACCACCTGACTGCTGATGGGTTGTTCCCATTCAACGAAAAATCCTCATTCATCGGTCCGATATTTTCTGACACCGAATCAATACTGTAAAACATTCGAAAACAAGATGTGGGCTTGATAGCCCGCAACTTCTGAACTTGTCTTAACGCACATTCGAGTGCTCCGAAAACAATGAATATCGTACCGCCCGAGAGATGTTCCCGCTATTGAGCTACCTACGGGTTTTGGTAGATTATTTTTTGGTAACCCGCTTTTGGTGAAGAATGTTAAACGATGTCCTGCGGTGATTTTGTACGGCTAGAATAGATAGGGAGCAAAACGGTTTTTTCCTCACACGTGTGAGAAATCGCCAGTACATGATAATGATAGACGTGAGTAGGTATGCATTTTTTGTTTGTTTATCGAACTATTAATTTTTTCCCTTCGTATTAGCGGTCTAGTTACGTCACTTTAAATGCAAATCGGATATTAGTTATGTATGTCTTGTCGTGTATTTTTTGTCATTTAGGAGGAGAAAAGGCACGATCATATATCAACCGAGTCGCTGCGTTTTAATTATTCTTATATTGTTACATTCTAGAAAATCTTGTTCTAAGATTTTTTTAATTTGCTATCTGCCAACTTATAAGCTATAATTCATCGGAGCTCGCGTAAAAACACGGCGCGGTAATTTCATGCAAATTACTGTTTATTTTATAATTGCTTTATTTAACGTTTTTTGTTTGCTCCTTTTATCTCCGTCCGAATAAAATCAATCGGCATCTGAATATGCCTACACATTATATTCGGTACGTCGATTTACTTTTAACCGGCATAACTTTCTTTAAAATATGCAGATAAACCGAATGATGAATTAAGATGTTATATTCATGTGAAATGTAAAGCATTCATGCTTGAATTTTTTTATCAAGATAGATAAATGCCTACAGATAAGTACGCTCGATTTAAAATGTGTTTGGCTTCATTGTTAATATCAAATGTTTCATTTATGACTTATTATCTTGTTTAAATAAGCAGGATCATTAGTTATATAATTTTCGATTAACTAGCGTAGGAATTGTCGGTATAAGAAGCCGGGGAAATATTGCAAGTTGCGTACACGCTGACCCTTCGATGCGCTGACCATGCCGAAGATGTACAAATCAGAGTTAATAACAACAAGCAGCCATAAATCCTCGGCGGTTCGATTAGGAAAATAAGGTGGTGACACCTCGGCCATAAATAACATACCAAGCGCCTATACAATTGCTTCCTTCTGAAAATTGTGTGGTATATCTATTTTAAAACCGTCCTCCATTCGTACGGAATAAATTACAACAGTCGAAACAATGCTTCCATTAAAATGGGATATTTCATTTTACGAAACTCCGACCCTCCGACAGCGCGAATTATTCGCGAGGTTATTTATTATTAGATGCACTAAATACTAAATTAAAGGAACATAAAAATCTGATAATTTTGTAATTACATTTCGCATCACTATAAGATGGAAAAGCTGCACCGTTCCAAAGCGATAATTGTAACGAGACACCTCTGTTATCAGCAATCATACGAGCGGAGCAGCTCGAATGAATGGAAATTCCTCTATAATTACTTAATACTTTTAAAGTTATTGCCGTGCATTTTAAGCTCGCCAACAAATTGCTTTTTTATGAATCGATCGAATCCCACTTCGAAAATTTATAAACGGCCGTTACGCAACGAATAAGAGTATTTAAATGTTAATTGGAGTCTCGCCCGTGCGGTGGGCGTTCAATCTTATCGCATTTTTCGATTGATCGCACCGGAAGAGCCGGAGAAACTCGCGGGAAATCGCCTTTTCAATTTGAAAAATGGCCGGTGTCGTTTCGACTGTAACTAGTTTCTCTTCGGACTGTGTTACTTTCGAACAAAGTGTCGATAAGCCGCCAGTCATTGGTGAGCTTTTAATTTTTTTTCTTCTTCGAGGAGGTCGCTTATCGGCATTGTTTATTAGGTGAAAGCAACTATCGTTTTTTTCTTCTTCTACTCTTCGAATTATACGACTATATTTGGCCGGTGAAATAGATCCGTGCGTGCGTCCCGTTGCGCGGAAGATATCAAAGACTATTTACATTCGATGATGGGCCAGATAGGCACCGATCGCACGGAAGATTTAATTTAGGCCTTTTTAAATGGATCTATTATTCAAAACCCGCCTTCGATTATTTTAGGCCATAAAATGCGCTCGATCGTACGGCAAACGACACGAGATAAGGACTAGTTTGGTTTAATAAGGATTTCTTCTTCTTTCGTGTGAACTCGAATAAGAATCCACTGTAAACAGTGTAAGTCCCCACACGTACCTATTCTGTTAAATAATAGTGCCTCAGATCAAGGGGGCGTTAACTGAAGATTCCGTTCCTTGTGGTGCTGTTAGATCTAACGTGAACATCTCAAGGCGTAAGGTAATTGAAATAAGAGAGATTTATCATGTAGGGTGGGCCAGGAAGTGTCTGTGCACAGATACAAGTCTAATCTTAAAAAATTACTATAACCATTTCATTTTCAACTACCAGTTGATTAATGAAGTGTAGCATTAATATAGCGTCGCTATATAAAGTGTAAAAGTACAAATATTCTTGCTGCAATTTATTTATTAATTATGCTAATTCTACAATTCTTTTCAGCTTGCGCTTGCGATCCTGATGGGTCTATGTTCTCAACTTGCAATCAAACAACTGGAGCCTGTTTCTGCAAACAGCATTTTACAGGATTCCACTGCAGTTCTTGTGAGGTAAATTCTTTGAATAATTAAAGGGGAGATTGGGGAAAATGTTTATCGTTATCATTCAAATTGCAGGATGGATACTGGAAGAAAAATAAAGTCTGCGCTGAATGCAAATGCAACAAATTTGGTACTTTACCAAACACAATTTGCAACAAAGAAACGGGGAAATGTAAATGCAAACCCGGGGTAACTGGCAACCAATGCACTAGCTGCCTTCCTGATCATTATGGCACCATACAAACCTCTTGTAAAAGTACATAAATATCTTCTATTCCGACCTTTAATTTATATTACTCGAGCTCAATTTTTAGAATGCGATCCTTGCGATAAAAAAGGCCACATATGCGATCCCTCCAACGGCAAGTGCGTCTGCCCACCGCTAACAACAGGACAAGACTGCGAAAATTGCACCGAGAACTCGTGGGGCTACGAACCAGGCTTGGGATGCAATGTAACACTCTTCAAACTTCATTAATCAATCTCATACTCATCGATTGCGATTTTTCCAGCACTGCAATTGTTCACCAACGGGAAGCTCTAGTCAACAGTGCGATCAAACGAGAGGCATTTGCTCGTGCAACGCCGGCTTCGAAGGCGAAAAATGCGACAGATGCAGCTTCGGTTTCTACGGCTATCCGGATTGCAAAAGATGCACTTGCGATCCGGTTGGAACGCACGAAGATCATTGTCAGCACGGTCTCTGCAAGTGTGATGATAATGGTATTTGTAAGTGTAAGGTGAGCGTAGTTACATTTATTTTTCGCATAAAAGTGCACTATTATGAGCGGTTTGTTATAGGAAAACGTACAAGGAAAGCACTGCAATGAATGCAAACCTAACCATTACGGTTTATCCAAGGAAAATGCGAAAGGTTGCACCGAATGCTTCTGTTTTGGTAGAAGTAACAGCTGTCATGACGCTCAACTGCATTGGAGTAAAGCCACTAGATTGGTTAGAACTTTGGAAGAAGATAACCAAGTAAGTAACAAACCATTACCACTGTTTCATGTTGCAATTGATGACTTTTCTCTTTAGATAACGGAAGATGAGTTGAGCCTGCCTAAAGCATTCTTGGGCGATTTAACCTCATCGTATGGAGGCCATCTGGAGGTCGAAGTGGAAGTAGACGATGGATTCTTCGATTTGCATTTAGAAGGAAACAACGTGAAATTAACCCTAAAAGACATCCATAGAGAACTGCAAATGACCGAATTCAATAAATGGAAAGTATCATCGAGAAACTTGGATTTCCCCATCGATTGCATCGATTATCTAACTAGACCTTGTTTTATGGTCATCCTGCAGAACGTCACCTCGTTTATTGTCAAAACGAACAACAGGTGAATATTTATTAAAGTTTAACTTCGAGATATTGAAGAAGGGATTTTTAGAATCACGGAGGTGCTGCTGGACAAGGCGAAAAGCGAGAATTCCGCCCATCACGTAACGCATTCAGTAGAGAAATGCCATTGCCCGCCACAATACGCAGGCCTCTCCTGCGAAGATCCCAACGAAGGCTACTACCGGTACTTCCCCGACGATCCCAATCTACCGTGGATTGACCGCGTGATTGGTACAGCCAAAAAATGCGAATGCAGAGGCTATTCCAACGCTTGCGATCCCGAAACGGGCCATTGCAAAGTAAGTTAACCAGCGCCACTCACAAACAAACCTAACATTCGTTATTATATAGAACTGCACTCTTCACACTACCGGAGAACATTGCGAAAAATGCGACGATGGCTTCTACATGGACAAAGAAGAGCAGTGCAAACCCTGCCTTTGTCCATCAGCTGATGTTAATAATGCTAAAACTTGCACTCCTGCAGCCGGAGGGGAGTTTACGTGCATTTGTAAAAAAGGTATTTTTTCAAGCTGTGTTATCTTACTAATGCATTATTAATTAATTATACAGGGTGTTATTTAATAACATGCTAATACTTAAGGGGGTGATTCTTGGACCCATTTTAAGAAAAAAACTTCATATAAACCTATGTCCTAAACTTCTAAACTTTTGAGATTTTTAAGAAAAAAAAAACAATTTTTTACTGTCATTTTCATACTACTTTCGGCGGACATTTCCAACACCTGATTTAAATTATTTCTTTATTTTACTTTAATTTCATAATTTGAACGTTTAAAAGTTATCCGCTTAAATAAATTATTGTTCAGAGTTAGATAAATCGTTTTTGGTCGTCATTCGTCCAGGTCCAGGGAGATGCAAATGAATGAATTTAATTTATTTTTAGCGAAACGGTGAGTTGTACGAAAAAAAGTCAAGAAATCGAATTTGTTCTAAATTGAACGAGAATTCGAAAAATAATTTTGATTTTAAGAGATAGCAGTGGCGTATCACTTTTTTATTAAAAATATCTAGTCTGAGTCCAGTAGGGACGCCACTGTTGGAAATAAAAAAAAGATTTTTGGGTCAAAAAATGCTCTTTAATGCATAAACGCCGTACACCAAATTTGATAAAAATATTTAAAGTGGTATGAAAATGACTGTAAAAAATGGTTTTTTTTCTTAAAACTTTAATACCCCGTATCTCAAAAGTTAAGAAGTTTAGGACATAGGTTTATATGAAGTTTTTTTTCTTAAAATGGGTGCAAGAATCACCCCCTTAAGTATTAGCATGTTATTAAATAACACCCTGTATTTAAGGGTACACTGGACGGTCTTGCGATAAATGCGATGTGAAGTATTACAAACCGCCTAAATCTAGCATATGCATACCATGCGATTGCAATGAATATGGAGTTGTGCCGGGTGATATAGACACGTGCGATGACAGTGGAAAATGCCGGTGTAGAGAGGGATTCACCGGGGAAAAGTGCAACAGATGCGTGAAGGAAAGGGAGTACATCGAAAACGGAGTGTGCAGGCGTATGTAATTAGTAGTAATATCGAGATATTGTGTTCATTTAAAAATCTTTTTCAGCTTGCGATAAATGCACGATGTTGCTGTTCAGCGAGCTAGACAACATGAAGGAAGGCATCGAAAACATCTACGAGATGTTCAAGAACGGAATCGGCCCGCCGTGGAAGAAATTGACGAATAATTTGGAGAGGCACGGCATGTTGTCGGAGAAGTACAAGAAGAAGCAGCAGCAGTACGAGCTGTTGTTGGGCGAAAACGAGATCGAGAAACTCGAGCGTAAAATCGACGAAATGGAGGAAGATGTGCAAGGCAATAACGATTTTTTGGAGGAAATCATAAATAACGCCGATAAACTCAACGATAATTCCACCAAGCTGCTCGGCGAGACTGATGTTCTGGCCAGGAAGTTGATTAGCTTGATCGAATCGCTGGAGAATTTCGGCACGAAGCATGTCAATCTGAAAGAAGCGCTCGCTAAAGCCAGGAACATATTGAAACATATCCAAAATGCTTCGAAAACTGTAAGCAACTTGAACCGCACGGATATTTTCGATTATTGCTCGGCGATAAATAAAAAAGTCGACCTGATTTACGGCAAACCACCAGCTATGCCTACGAGCAAAATAGAAGACATAAAAAAGAAACTAGACAAGCTATTCGATCTGGTTAATTACGTGGAAAATGTAATCAAATTGGCCGATAATACGAACATCAAAAACTCCCGAAGGCTGGAATCGGTGAAAGAAAAAATCGAAATACTGAAGAGCAAAAATAAGCACTTAAACACATCATTTAGCGATATCGTTAATAAAATAAACGCCACCGAAGACGTACTACAAAGCCTAGAAAAAGTATACGAAGATTTACTCAACATTTCGAACTTCAAAGAATACGAACAACTCGAAACGCGAATAAAACGACAAATGATAGAAATACCCGAAGTCCAATTATTGTACGACAGGGCTATAGAACACGTGGAGGAACTGGAACAAAAAGTCGAAGCCTACCACAGGTATAACATCTCAATAACGCATTACCTTGCATCATGTAAAGCCTTTAATCATTTCAGTTTGTTCAATTTCACCAAGGACGAATGGAAGAAAATCAACGCCAGCGGCGCCTACGAGGCCGTCATACACGGCATATCCGAAGCTCGCGATAATCTGGATCAAGCCAAGAAAACTCTTCAGAAAACCGAAAATCTAATTTTACCAGAAGGCTCGGATAATCTCGATACGAAAGCGAACTTGGCCCAAACTTACTCCGACAGGCTAAAAACGCGCATAAACAATTTCAAGGACCTTTCAAAGAGTAAGTGTATTCTGCTGTAATAATCTATCAAAAGTAGACTAAATATGTGTTCTTCTGGGGCCTTTTATGCTTACATAACTATTCTGTATCGGTTCTGGATTAATACGCTTTGTAATTACTCTTCCCTGGCCCTGATTACGAGCAAGGTTTCCAGATTTGAACGACATGAAGCGGCGAATCGACAATTTAAAAGACAGCATTCGGGAGAACGGAAAATCGAACAACGATGTACTGCAAATGATGCTGAAAACCAACCAGCATATCACCTCTCAGGCTGATAACGCTGCAGATATAGAGAAAGCCATCAGGAGCGTGTCCGAGGTATCAGACGACATGCGGGATGTATACAAGAAAGTTGACGACCTCACCTTCGACAAGCAATTCAATTTCGACAAGAAGTACCAGAAGTACCAGGAGCAAACCAACCCGAAAGGTGAGTCGAGCAATTAAGAGACTCCAGCGGATGGAATTTTACTTGTGTTTCCAGAAATCAAGCATCTGAACGCGGACTTGAAATCAGCGCGGGCCGCTCTGAAAAGTTTGCGAATTTCCCAATCGAGCGACGATAATAAATCGCGCGAAGGGCCCGGCAACAGATTAAATAACTTGGAGATGAAAACGCAGCAACTTCAAAATCTAATTTATTTGGCCAGGCAGCAGATCGATGGGGTAAGCATAACTTTAGATGAAATCGTTGGTGTTTTTACGCGCGATTTGTAACAAGGTGGACGTGCCGATGAGCCTGAAAAATTGCCACATGGCGTACAAACCGTCCAAGAAGCAGTACTTCGATAGTTTATCGATAACGTTCAATTGCAACGATTGCACGCTGTTCAATTGGACGAAGTCGAGGGAAGATAACGAGGAATCTCTGGTAGTGCAAGTTAAAGACGAGAATATTATCACTAGCATCGACGGTGAGGATATTGTTATACCCAAAACCTCTGATGGTGAAAATACTATCATTCTGAAAAAGTAAGTTTGTTATAAACAGTAAAACATGTACAGTAAATGTTTATTTTGTTCGTTACAGAACTGGTTCATTGCTGAAATTACAGCCGGGCACCACCGCTGAGAGGAGCAAGAAATTGAGCAACGTGAAAATCATCAACATCGGTGATAATATAGAAGTTGGGAGAAAATACGGTTCTGAAAACGAATTGGGCAGCTCCTACGTGTTCAAAATTGTACTTAACGGGGAAACTTTCGGGCTGTGGAATTTCGCCGAAACTAACGGCAAATGCAAAGGACACAAAAGGTTTATATCTCTTTAAAGCGATGTAATAAGCGTAAAATTCTTGATTTTTTAGGAATGCTACCGTAGACGAGTATTTGAATACCATGTTCAACGGGAAAGGGTACTTGGAGTACGGGCCCAACTCCAATTTGGACCCCAAACAGTTCTCGATACGCTTCAAATTCAGCACGTTCGACGAAAGCAGCCTTATTTACGTCGGAGCGCACGTGAGTAAACTGAAACTAATTTGCAGCGCCTAACTAATACGAGTTCGTTTTTAGTTGCCTACTTGTTCGTATATTAAATTGTACCTGGAAAACGGTTTGGTGAATTTCTTCAACCAGCTCAACAACAAGGAGAACGTGTCCCTTACTCCGGACCCCAACTCCAACTCCAGAGTGAACGACGGGAAAAGTCACTTGGTGGAAATCAGCTGGAAATTACAAAAATCCCACAAACTTTACATTACTTATACGCTAACGATAGACGATAAAATCGTGTCTACACATCGGAGACAAATAGTTCGCAATCACGTTTTCAAAATCAAGGAAACTACGCATTATTTAGGAGGAGTACCGCCGACTTTCAACACCACTTGCGTCCCGATCCACAGCCCGTCATTCCTAGGATTTCTGGAGCTAAAAACCCAGCTGAACAACGCCAACATTTCCTACGGCATCACGAAAACCAGGGTACGTTACCGACACCAAATCACAACTTCCCCGCTTAAGTAGGCATTATTCCTCAGACTTTGGCGTTTACTCACGCATGGATCAATCAGCACGGCTACTTGCAATTGGATAGCCCGCCAGAGAACCTCAAAAATATCGATTTCATCCTCAGACCGGCCGTCGCCCGCGGAACGATAATTAAATTTAACGACGAGCAGAGCATCGACATCGAAGACTCGAGCCTTCTGATCGCCGGCGCCGAGTACGGCTCGAATATGAGCCTAAACGATTACAACACCGTCGAATTGAAACTGGGCAAAAAGGGAGAGTTAATAATTAATGGAAAATCGCAACTTCTTACCCGCAAGCCGGATATTACGCTCAAAGGACTGCAATTAGGCGAAATCGATGGCGAATTCGAGGGTGGAATCAGAGACTTGAGGATCAACAACAGGTATATTACTTTATATTTTTAATGCTTGTTTGTATAGCTTTAATCACTTTAATTAAATGGTTATAGTCATCGCTAGAGGGAGGCATACTATTCGTTTTAGAGGCTCAAACATTCCCAAATTAAATTTTGAAAACAGTTAATGTATGTATTTTAGAGTTATCCAGTTCGACAATTCCTCGGTGAAGGCCTTTAAGAACGTGGAAATAGGCAGGGAGAAGCAGCTGGAGGAAGGCGACATCGACATGAAGAGCTTATCGATGACAAACCTCACGAATTCGATGCAAAACACCGACCGGTGCAACGAATTCGACAGCAACGACGTCGAAAAAGACGCAATTAAGTTCGGAGACAAGCCGAACAGTTACACTTACATAGCCAGCAAGTTCTGGCGCAGCAACTTCACCTTCCAGTTCGATTTTCGCACGTTCTACCCGGACGGGGTTCTCTTCGTATCGGTAATGGTGGGATTAATGCGCGAATTGTCGAGGTTAATTGGAGTGAATTTTTAGATTAACAAGAGGAAAAACTACGTATTGCTGGAGCTGAAGGACGGGCAGTTGCGGTTGAACATCGAAGGCAGGAAGAAAAAAGTAAAGACGCTGCCAATTAGTTCCGAAAGCAGGATGAACGACGGTAATTGGCACAACGTTCGGTTAACGAGGAAATTGAAAAAATTGACCATTATCGTCGACAAAGAAAGCAAGCCGAGCCGCTTGAATATGAGATTCAAACCGAAGGATGAAATCTATTTCGGAGGCGTACCTTCGAATTCCGACTATGTTCTTATACCCGATCTAGTAAGTACCGAAATTCACTACAAATTTAACCTAACAACGCATCTTTTTACAGAAGAACAGGCTGATTCCTTTCAGAGGTTGCATGAGATCTTTAGAAATCAACAACGAACGGCAATTCCTAATAAACAACAAAAACGTGCAACATTCCAACATCACCCTTTGCTTCTCCAAGCTGGAAGAAGGAGCCTACTTCGGAGGAGACGCATTCGCTGTGTACAGTAAGCAAATTCTCCACTAACCCAACAAACAACTAATCAATGTCTATCTACAGAGGAGGGCTTCCAAATTAGCGAAATGCTCGAATTCAGCTTCGAGTTCCGGACGTCCGAGCAGAACGGAATTCTGCTGAGCGTCTCGAACGCCGGGGATTACCCGGCGCTGTCGGTGGAGCTGCAGAACGGGGCGATAGTTATGGCGGTGAATCTAGGCAACGGGGTGGTCACCAACGTGACGAACAACTTGAATTCGGATATTGCTTTGTGCAATAACAGGTGGCATAACGTTACAGTGGTGTATTCCAGTTCAGAATTGACTGTGAATGTGGATGGAATTCGGAAGAGTTGGGTGCAGAACGACGCTAATTCGACTATGGACGAAATGGAGGCGCCTCTGTATATCGGGGGATTGCCGGGTAATATTACAAATCGAATGATGCTCGAATAAGTATGATTGTATTGGATTATTTTACAGATAATGCACCTGTGGGGACGTTGAAGACATTAACAAATTTCAAAGGCTGCATAAGGAAATTAAAAATTGAAAATCAATTAACGGATTGGTCGGAAATGGATAATTTAAATAACGTTTTGTTAGATTCTTGCCCTGTATCAGAAATTAGCTAAAAGACGATATAAATTAATTTTAATGAAAAACGAAACCAAATTTACATGATTGATGTAGTATTATATGCCATAATTGTACTTTTAGTAAATAGCACTGCCATTGTATAATTTTGTAAATAACTATTTAATTTTTGTACAACTGTTATACAAATAGTTCAAAGATGTAAGTAATTGTCACTATTTTTGTACATATAGTTCCACTTTCGAAAATAATTTAAATACTTAATAATGTTGTAAATGAAATTAATTTATAATGTTTATCTATCCATTGATTTAAAAAACAACCCTAAATCCTCATTAATGTAATTGAATATTAGATTCTCTGACAAAAAATAATAATTCATCAGATAAAATTTTTATTTTAATAAAATATAAAATATCGATTAAAAATACTAAATTTATTCTTAAAACTAATTTCAAACCAACTGTGACAAATCGTCCAAAATGGGGGATTGTTGTTGTTGCACAAAATTTTGCTTAGAAATTAAAACAGTATTACCCGGACTGCCGGAGATTTGTCCCTGTACGTTCCCTTGGCTAGAATTCGACACGACCACCAATTTTTGCTGCGAGGCCAGCTTCGGCTGCGCCTGGTTTGGATTATTCGAAACGAATTTGACCACTGTATTTTGCCCCGAGGGATTATTTTGCTGGATCTGATGCGACGAGCTCATTGGAGTCTGCTGTGGTCGTTGCGTTACAAACACGAATTTTTGATTGGATTGAGCGATTTGGGTCCTCGGAGTGGGGTTCATTACGATGGTTCGACTTCCACTAGACGTTTGCTAAAAAAACCAATTGATGTCAAGTTATTCTTTTAATAAAATACGATCTTACTTGTTGGATTATTCCACTAGGTGTACTGACAGTTCTAGAAATAGTCGAACTGCAGGTTATGGGGTTATTCGTGAAGCCTGTCGTGGCTGGAGTTGGTTGTGTTCTTGCTTTTACTACTGCCGAATGTAATGATACCCCCATGTATCCGAATTCTTGTTTATATTCTTCTAAATTATCCGGAGGGCTACGAATGCTTTTCAATACAGGCGCCAGTACTTTTATCAACAGTGATTTAATATTACTGGAAGCGATTTTTTCCATATTCGAAACTAAATTCCCTTCTAAGTAATTCGTTTCTATTCGTTGACCTACAAAATTATTCACATTTACATCAACTTTTATTTCAATACATCATAATACAAACCTATGCTTTTGACCCTTGGTAAAATAAATATCCGAATTACTTCTGCACCGAGTTCCGATAAGCCTTGAAGAGCGCCATATAAAGAAGATAAAGCCACCTTTTCCTGCTGCAACGCGTTGGTAAACATTCTCGTTACACGCGTTTGAATGTTATTTGTACTAGTGTTGAAATTTTTGCAGATCTGCGCCATCAGCCTGGAAGCGAAATCGCGCAATGCCCAATGATTATCTAATTCTGGTCTCATGCAGAGTTGCTTCGATACAATGCAAGTCGTAACAGATGGAATTAATTCGTGTAGCTGAAACATAAATCAATTAAATTTTGCAACCAGTATTCGAGTTGTTAACTTACGTATTTCTCTAAGTATAATGATTGATTATCTAATAAGGCTTTGACCATTCTCATTAAATATATTAAAAGTGCTAAGTTGTTCTGTACAACGTTCACTCTCACTCCTTCTATGATGAATGTGCACATTCTAGGTAGCATTTCGTGCAAACCGGGATCCGATGCTAAGCTCTGAAGAGCTTCTGCTCTTCTTGCTTCGTCTGAGCCAACGCAGGCTTCCGTTATTTCTTTGTAATACACTTGTTGCTCCACCGATAATTCGTGTGTTGCTAATTGTTTAATTTGAACAGTTTCGACATTTTTGAGCTTTTGTTTTCCTGTTGTAGGTTTCCCCGCTGTTTCTTTCAAAGGTTTCTTTTTAACCGGATCTACTGACTCCAACTAAAAAATATGTTGTTATTAAATACCTGTCAATAATTTAGTGTCAAAATAAGAATTAGTGTTTCTGTTACAATAAATGAAGAAGCATTCATATCAAGTTACGAGTATTGAATTAGTAACAATTACGTTCATTCTAAGCATGCATTAAGTCCAAATAGCAAAATAATGAACTTTTAAGTTAATGAGATTTTATTACTTTTTGTATAACTTTTGCAACAGGTGGCGGATTCTCGGGAATCGTAGGCTGAACACCATCGATAAACAGCCAATGTGATCGCAAAGTAGTTTCTAACGGGGCCTTCGGGTTTATATTATGAAGTAGATCATTAAGATCAACTTCCTTTTCTTCTATGAAATGTAGTTCTCTGCCTCCTCCAGAAGCAAAACGAAAAGGTAATGGCTCTGCAGATTGGAATCCATATTGGGGCTACAAAACAACTGTAGTAGAAATTAAACGAATACAAACATACATTGACACAAACCTCTATGTTTTTAACTTTTAATGCTGAATCGACATCACTTTGAAGCAGTTTAGACCGTTTCGCGTGGTTCATAAATTTAGCAGCGTCTTGAATTATGTGCTTAACTCGAAAAGATATATCTTCTGCTAATTCTTTGGCAGCATCATCACCCAAATAGCCGATTCCTATGCTCTCCGCTATTACTTTCATGGACTCTGTCGAGAAATTGGTTCCGTATAAGTCACATTCGTTGATTTTCGACATTGTGCCCTTATAAATCTTACAAAACTATCTTTTTAAACTGTTTTAATAAAACTAGAACAACTTCATCAACAAACACTTCAGAGAAATGTCAAAAATTGACAGTTCGTTACATCATTACCAAAAAAGAAGAAATAAAGCGTCTTTCTTCGCTTACTCGAATAATAGACTCTGCTTGTTAGAACATGTAGCTAACTAAAAAGAATATTTATTGAAATTATATTGGCCGTTTATATTATTACGCATATAATTTTCTACACAAAAGTCTCTCAATTTAAGGGACATTCACCATAATTCCGATTTTAATCTGAATAATAAATAAAAAAAAAGAAGTACAACTATAATTTTTTCTGACAGACAAGTGTCATTATTCACTAACCCTAATGTCACTGTCATGTGTAATATCACACGTGTTTACAAGTTGATGGAGTCTTTTTCTTAAAGTTTAATTAAGAAAAACTATAATTATTAAATCATGACCCAGAAGCCGGTTAATTATTTAGTAGTAGATACTACTGCATTTCTTCAAAATGCTCCTTTACAGGTAAATTAAATTATTCCTACATGTTTACAGGACTCTATGTACAATTATAATTTTTAGGACATTGCAGAGAATATGATAACTTGCCCGGAAGTAGTCGATGAAATCAAGAATAAAAGGCAGCTGAGACGTCTTATCGTGCTTCCTTACAATTTGATCGTTAAGGAAGTATTCCCCGAGAATGTTGTTGCAGTTACGGAGTTCTCGAAGAAGACGGGAGACTATCCCAGTTTGTCAGCAACTGATATCAAAGTTCTAGCATTGACTTACCAATTGGAAAAAGAGAGGGTGGGAACGGAACACCTTAGAAAGGAACCTGTTATGCGTAAAGCGGAGGTTACGACTCAAAATATGACCATGGAAATGCAAGCGGATGTAACTGGATTTTTTATACCAAAGTCAGATGGTACAGAAAATGACAACGTGTGTGAAGAACATGAATCATCTTCAGGCGATGAAATCGAAGACTCAGTGGAAAAAGAGGATCAATTAAAAGAAAAGTTTGGTGGTACAAAAGAAGAAATTGTTGAAAAACTCGAAGAATTGGAACTGAATGGAAACATAGAAGAAGACAATTTATTAGTACCTGTAAAAACCGAACAAAACTCTGAAGAAAAGTCAAGCTCCAGTAGTAATGATACTGAAGAAGACGATGATGATGATGATGGCTGGATAACACCATCAAATGTTAAAATTGCCAAGCAACAAGTTAATTCAAAGTTGATTGAAGAGAAGCATGTAGAAGTTGCATGCATGACAACAGATTTTGCGATGCAAAATGTCCTTAAACAAATGAATCTAAATGTATCAGCTTTAGATGGAAGACTTATAAAACAATTAAGGACATTTATATTGCGTTGTTATACTTGCTTTAAAACAACGAGCATTATGACAAAGAAATTTTGCCCCAAATGTGGTAATAACACCTTAAAAAGGGTGTCAGTATCTCTGGATGAAGATGGGAAAGTGCAAATACACATTAATCCGAAAAAACCTCTAACAGCCAGAGGAAAGAAGTATAGTTTACCTAGGATTAGAGGTGGGAAACACCCTAATAATCCAATTATTGTTGAAGACCAACCTATGCCACAAAATAGGCCTAGCAGACTTGCTAAAACTAAAAATAATCCTTTAGATGATGATTACATAGCAGGTGAAATACTTTAGTATAATTAAAAGTTTATATTTTACTAATAATCTTTTTTAGGATTCTCGCCTTTTGTCACGAGAGATGTCAACTCCAGATCCGCAAAACTTTGTATAAGACCCGATCAAGAAGTAAAACATTGGATGAGCAAAAATCCAAACGAATCTAGAAGACGACGAAAATAAACAAAAATTCCCTGATATGTACTGTTTATATTTAATCAATAAACTTCTTATATGTACTTTAGTTTATTTTAAACTACTTGTACATTTTCCTCGAACACTGATGCTTGTATATTATTCCTTGATCTTTCCTAAATATCAGTATGTATCCATTATCTCCGTTCGCAAAATAATGATGTTCTTGATTACCCCACGCCACAGGGCTATCAGAAAATCCTTGCACATACACCGCAATCCATTTTACTGGCTCATCCTGAAATTGTGACCTACAAAAAAATAGTATATTCAAAAGAATAAGTTGTTTGTCCTCATTATTATAGCACTTACATTATGTTCTCTATGTGCTGGATAATTGAAGTAGAAGAAAAAAATCCTTGCATTCGAAAACACTGCACTGGTTTAGCTTCCTCACAATCTGTATCAGGAATAAAGTAACTCGATAAGTACTGCTGTTCGTCTTGCTGTAGGTCGCAGGATAGCGCCACCATTCCCAGCCATTCGACGAAAGTGGATACATCGAATTTATCCACAGCTGGAAATTGTGTCGCTGGTATTTGGGCGCTTGTAGTGTGAGAGTTTAATGTGGGAATGCATTGTTTGACGGTGTATCCTAGTTCTGAAAAGTATTTGGCTATTGACGAAGGGCAAATGTCTTCTTTCGGTGGCTCCCAAGATAGAAGCACTGTGAATGGTTTCAAAATCTTTAGGCGAGATTTTAAACGTTGAAGTTTCCTTTTGTTGCTTAACAATTTCTCATCGGCTAAGTCGGTGCAAACAACTGAAATTTTTAGATTTTTTTTATATTTGCAGATAAAAAAGGAATTATTGTTTCGTAAAATTTTAGATAAGTGCAATAAAAAAATTTATAGTGTTTATAATAAAAATTCAACAATAATTAATATACGATTAGTCATACTATTTAATAATCTAAAAGATAAGGAAATTCATTAATAATTACTGTGAATAGGAGCATTAAAAAAGCAACGCCACTTAAAAAAATATATATTTACCTATAAAAATTAAGACAAGAATACTTGTACATTACTATACATTTTTAGTCATTTCATTGCAAAACAAAAACTGACTAAAACAAAACTGGTACAAACATTTCCAAAAGTAATTTGTAAGACTCACTTATCCAAAAAAATAGTGATATCAGAAATTTTCAATTTCAAAACAATCCAATTAAAAAAATAAGATAGTGACTAGATAAAATTAAATATACATCTTTATGTTATTTTATTGTTGATGAAAAGGTTTCTCCCATATATTTTTGTAATCAATGCTGTTTCCTATTTGTACGTGTAAATGATGTATTAAAAATAAGAGATGAAGATTTGGTTTTAATATTTCTAGACTAGTGGACGATGTGAAAACAAACCTATTCATAACCTATTACAAGGCTCTATAAGCACAGTAAATTAAGTTGAAAATCCCCTACATTACTTGTAACACAAGAAACTAAATCACAAGTTTAAAATTCTACGAAAATTCTCTAAGATGTTAAATAATATAAATTTAAGGAATAAAAATTTTAGAGACTAAAACGTCTTTTCATACCAAATCATAATACCATTTAAATAAAGTGATACATAAAGCAAAACTACCAACAAAAAACCAGCCATATTTTGTCGTAAAAAAATAAACAGATTTATGTAGTGAATGATAGAGTAGGTCGTATATCCAAATCGAAATTGTGAGAGTATATGTAATTTTTGAAAGTAAGTAACTCTTGGTTAGATATCCCCAGCCAACTTTCCAATTCAGACAAGACTTTCAGGCTAGTGCAACTCGCCAACAGTAATTCAACAGTCCTCATGTTCATATCGCTGCTGTACAAAACTCGCAGCTCTTCCAACTTCCTCATGGGATTCACGGAGAGGATATTCACGACAGTGGCGTGCGTAATACCGGTAGAAGAACCGAGATGAATGTAGCGCATGTTACAAGCGTGTTTAAGTATGAATTCTAAGTGACCGATGGCGCTATCCACCACCCAAAATATTCTCTCTAGGCTTAAAAACGGCGGGACTTTGAGCTTCTGAGTCGGGACCGAACTGTTTCTGAAATCACAATTATAACAAACTAAATTCTTAAGTTTAGGACAGCATTGGCTGATATCCACTAAGACTTTAAAGTCCATTTCCTCCACGTGTTCCAGATGGAGGCTCGTTAAGTTAGGGCCTCGAATTTCCAACAGTTGCTTCAGGTAATCGCCGTAGAAAGCGCACGATAGAAGCTTCAAATCAGTGAGGTTGTCCAATGAAATTAGTACCGTTAGATCTGAGATTTGTACATCGTGAAACAAGCTTACGTATTCAATTTTAGGGAACATCTCTACCAGCAGTCTCAAATTTTCCGTCGAAATATCACGAGTGTGGATTTTCCTAAGCGCGAATGGACCTTTGTGTGGGTATTTATGATGCAAGCATTTTATTACGTTTCCGAAATCATCACAGCGACCGATATCTTGTAATTTAGGAAGACCGGCGATAATCTGAGCTAAACCTTCTGTAGTGACTGAAGTACGGTGTAATTGCAGCTCTCTCAGGTTTTTACATCTAAGTAAGTAAGGAATGCATCTATCCGTAACTGATCCAGACGATGTTAAATCCAAACATTGCATATTAGGGCAATTTTCTCCTACAGCTTGCACGATTACATCCATACTGTCGAAGCACAAACAAAGCGATTTTAAGTTTTTCATTTTCGATATGCTCTCTAATAGCGATCTATCGAATTCTGACGTCCTCCAACCTCCGGAGCACGATCCTAAATTTAAGTGCTCCAGTCCAGTTAAATTACTCAAATTTTTATACAAAATATATCTCATTATCTTAGGCCAACGAGAAAAATCAATACTTCTTAAATGTGTATTCAACACAACTTCAGTCAAGCTAACGGCCACGTTCATCTGAGTAAGAAAGGCCGACATCGAAGTACGAGGATAATAAGTTTTCTTCGTTTTTTCTATCAGTACTTTCACAGCTTCTAAGACCTCCACAGCCATTTTGTCGTAAAGGTAAAAAGGAACATGAGAAGAAAGCAGTTTATTCAACCAATCGAGATTCTTCCGAAGACTAGAAATTACTTTCTGAGGTTCTTTATGTATTTTTATATTAGCTACAATGAAAGGTGCCATTTGTACAACGAGACAACCTACGCTCTTCAGGCACAGCGGCTGTAAAGAGGGTACATCTCGATGACTTGGCATTTTCTGGAAATAATTCACAGCAGTTAGTAAAATCTTAAATGCACACTGTTAGATATACGATCTACTCTTTATTCAATAAATAAATAATTGTAATTAAATGATTAGTTTGGTCTAATAAAATAATTTTGAAACTGGTTGTAGTGCAATTTTTAAATGTATGTACTTACAAAATTTGCTTCCCAATGTTTTAGTGAAATGAGATGTTACACCTTCTATTCCTAAGCACTGGTATGTCTCCCTATTTACACTTAGGTACAGTTTACCATTTGGTGTCACTCCGATGCAGTTATCACAGTCGATCCTAGTATTTATGCTCAATAACGTTAATTTACCTAACAAGCACAAATATTTATGTACGATTGTAGACGAGAAAAACGTAATTATATTACCATTCCTTACAAAACTTGAGATAAACGTGGGATCAGCCAAATCATCCAAAACGAGATCATTTACTTTATAAAAAACGTCCTTTTCCAAAACAGAATCAAAGTAATTTCCAACAAACTTTTGAGAGTCAGGAACAATAACTGTCAACTAAAATATGAAGCATGTTTTACGAATGCATATAAGTTAGCGTGATAAATACTTACTAAATGATTATAATGAAAGTTGTCTATTTTAGAGCTGCTGGATTGCAGAGCTCCTTGAAAGTTTTCGACGTTAAATAAACTTCCTGGTGCTGGAAAATTGCTCACTTCGGGGCATTGCATTCTATGTTAACTTTGTGTTATTAGCAGTCTACATACTAAACTACATCGTAATCAAAAGAAAAACAACCATAAAAATGCATTTACATCAAATGCGCAATAAACCTTTCTTTCAACGAAAATAACATAACCTTTTTTATATTCTTTTTTTTAACCTGTCAAATTGTGGCCTTGTATTATATGAGCAAGAAGTGACGAAATATCTTGTGATATAAATATTTTATGATTATTTCTATTTACGATTGGAATGCTCTACTTGTAAAATTAAAATACCACAATTAGTGGAAAAAATAAATAAATGAATCAATTATTAGATCTTTTATTTTACAAATATTTTATTGAGCAAATACATTTATTTCATCAAATTGCTCTCATTAATTCCTTATTTAGTGCACTCATTGAATCAAATATACAGGGTGGTCCTTAATGAATGGTCAATATTTCAATAGCAGATAGCGGAGGTCGAAATAATATGATTTAGCCGCACATACCTTAGTGAAATTATTACTCGTTAAAGAGATACAGAGCGTTTAGTGGAAAAATTTTATTTCAATTTTCTGCAATTACGCCCAAAGCAGTAGAAGGATTAAACTGAAAATTTGAAAAACCCAGTTTCTGCGGACGACAAATCACAATAAGGCACTCAATCTTGAATTACTCCTAGGTCGGACTAGTTTCACCACATCAAATCGATAAATTATTTCTTATCTTTTTTATCGGAAATTTTATTATTATTTTGGTTAAAAATTATGATGTAGACATGGTTTCTGAAGAAAAAAGGTATACTTGTTGAAAGTCTCCAAAATCAATAGTATTCGTGAAAAATTCAAATAAAGTTACGAGTGTAGGACCAATGTCAAAAACTAAAATTAAAATATCAAGTCCAAATAACATTAAATTTAAATCAACACGTTTTCAAAATGTCCCCCTTTCAATTCTACACATTTTCTTAACCGTTTTGTTAGAGATCCTCCAACCCTGAACAAAATTCTATCTTGGTCATTTTTGATAGTTTCAGCAGCACGTTGAATTTTCGTCCATAGTTCATCACGATTGTTGATAGTGTCTTTGTAAACCAGTGCCTTTATGTACCCCCATAAATAAAAGTCCAGAGGGTTGAGATCTGGGCTACGTGGTGGCCAGGGAAATTCGCTTCCACGACCAATCCAGCGGTGAGGAAAACGCCTATTTAAATAATGAGCCGGCGCGCCGTCTTGCATAAACCAGCAATGTTGTCTCACGTTTAGAGGGACTTCGTCCAGGAGTTCGTGGAGGTGATTTCGTAAAAAAATCAGGTACAAGTTACCATTGAGCCTAGCAGGCAATTCGAACGGACCCACCAGCCAATTTCCAATAATACCACACCAAACATTAATGGAGAACTCATGTTGAAAATGTCTTTCTTTGGGCAGGTGCGGGTTTTCGGAATCCCATGTATGTCGATTTCTCCAGTTAAAAACTCCTCGACGGGTAAAAGTAGCCTCGTCGGTGAACAGAACTTTGCCCAAAAACGTATGGTCTGCATTACAACGTTGAAGAAACATCTGAGAGAAACGTAATCTTGCTGGAAGATCAGTCGGCAATAAATTTTGTACAGGAGTGAAATGGTACGGATACAGGTGCTCTGAATGTAAAATTCTGTGAACAGACGTTTTACTCATACCGACAGCTGTAGAGAGACGACGTTCACTAATCTCTGGGTTTTCCGCCACTCGAATCAGAACCAAGTCTTCTAAAAAGATTGATAAAGAGCCTGCGATCCGGCTGTCTTCGCAAAGGATACGTCCTCAAATATCTTCTTGCCGCAGCAGCAGCAGAAAAATTTTCTTTCGCATAAATGCAAATCATATCCCTCATTTCAGAATTGGAGAATTCATTATGCCTCGGCATGATTGATGATTGACAAAACCTTTTAAGCTGACACAATTACATCTGCATTCATAACTTCATTTGCATTTTTCACGAATACTATTGGTTTTGGAGACTTTCAACAAGTATACCTTTTTTCTTCAGAAACCATGTCTACATCATAATTTTTAACCAAAATAATAAAAAAATTTCCGATAAAAAAGATAAGAAATAATTTATCGATTTAATGTGGCGAAACTAGTCCGACCTAGGAGTAATTCAAGATTGAGTGCCTTATTGTGATTTGTCGTCCGCAGAAACTGGGTTTTTCAAATTTTCAGTTTAATCCTTCTACTGCTTTGGGCGTAATTGCAGAAAATTGAAATAAAATTTTTCCACTAAACGCACTGTATCTCTTTAACGAGTAATAATTTCACTAAGGTATGTGCGGCTAAATCATATTATTTCGACCTCCGCTATCTGCTAGTGAAATATTGACCATTCATTCAGGACCACCCTGTATATCTAATTAGATTTAAATTAAATTAAACTTTTTTTATAAAAAATTAATTATATAATATATAAATATAAGAAAAATTTGTTCAAATTAAATTAATACATATAAAGCAAGCTAATATTATCACATCATTCGCTATCCAACTAAATTGTTTTGAGACATTAAAATAGTGGGTGAAACAGATAATAAAACGTTAAATCCTCCATGTAAAACGCAAACTTTTTTCACGTTGCACCTCAATAAAAATGTGGGAAACTGAAACAAAAACAATGTATGTACTCTTAAAACTTTCAGAATAAATTCGTGAAATTAATACCAATTCTAAATCCGTTTCTTCATCACCAACAACAACGACAACTTTGTCTTTACTGTTTTCTAAAATTGTACTATTACTTCCAACATTTTCGATTTTATTTTCCGTAAACGAAACGCTCGAAAACGGAATGTTAATGCTATTGATTATACAGCAGCGGTTGAACCTATGAATAATTAAAATTAATACAATAATTCACCATTATTCAAGTAGATTTTGAACTTACTGTATAATATTTCTGATATCAATCAGAAGAATTTTATTAGGGTTTGTTCGAATCATATCTACAACATCTCTAGCGCTAATACGCGGGTATCTTTCCTGCTTTAAATCCTTTAAAGTCACCCCTGTAATATCCTGAAATATAAATTTAATAAGTTAATTTAAAAATGCATTCTCGAGCTTTCTTACATATTCATCTTTTGTTCGGTATTCATCGTTATCGTGCTCTCTTGCAGTGATGCTTTTAGGTGTTGCTTTAAACGTTTCTGTGGATAACACGACGGATTTTTCGATATCAACTTCAGGCAAATCGGAAAAGAGTAAAATACATTCATTAAATCCAGAGCTCAGCAATCTGTCCCTGAGTTGGGTCAGTACCGACAGACCGATATGCAGAGAAAATGATGAATTCGCCAGCAGCACTTTATCCCATAGATGCAGAATCTTGTATAGGGGAAACACGTCTACAAATAAATATGTTTATATTAAATTATATGTTTTATTTAACGAATACTTACGTGAAAACAACGTCAAAAACCACGGTATTGCGAATAGTTGCGGGTAAAAATTAATTTCGTATAAATGATTAGCAAGAGTGGGGTCGTGGAAAGCAATCAATTGCGAAAATTTAGCCAAATATTCTTCAATCACAGGAGAATTGTCTCTGAGGAAAAATTTGTAGAGAAATTTCGGTATAAACGCAGACAAACAAGCAAACGCTTTAGCTGAAACATAAATAAATATTTTTGTTAATTCGCAACAATTAGTAAATCATTCATACCTTCATCGTTAAAATTAAGATACAAAAAAGGCGCTGTTAACGAATCTAAACCTTGCCAGTAAACGTACTGGGAATTCTGGAATACCCAAGCTTTCAAAATTCTCTTTAACTTCTTATGCCCTTCAGTCGATGAAAGCAATTCATTGTATTGATGACATCTAGGAATATCAACTTCAATCTAAGGTATGGAAAATGAATTAATTCAACGCAATTTTCAATCTAACTCCACGCACTAACCTGTCTATCAGTTGGAGTTATACTGTATTTATCTAATTTCATGTACTGCGACTTGTAATCGCATTTTATATCCAACAAAGCTGCCCAAATCTCACCTCTCAGCAAAGGGGGAATATCCTTTTCAGCTTCCTTTCTTATGAGCTCCTTGGTGAACGGATACCCCTAAAAATGATCGAAAATTATTAAGTAAAAGGACACAAAAACACAATTTTACGTGTAAAAGTCGGCGGAATAGAATAATTCTATGAAACTGGTATTCCGGGTCCCGTTCCTTGATAATTAGTGGTAAACCAGTAGCATCGTACGGTGGTGGTTCAGATTGGGATATTATATCCGATTTGATTTGAATCAATGGATAATAAGATGATAATGGTATATTTTCAAACCTTTGATACAAAGTATCCAAAGGCATTTGCACGACCCTCGGATCGTACAATGTAGCTGGATTCCTTTCCTGTCCCAAAATATTCCCTTCGATTAGCACCAAACTAAAAATGCTATACCAATAACATAAGAAAATTAAACACAAACATTCACCTACTGAGGTAATGATAGAATCGGTGGACTCGATCTTATGAGACCTTGTTTTTTCAATTCCTGGAGCACATCTCCTCCGGCAAGTTGCCACCAATGATACAATTCGTGTATGGTGAATATTTCAAAAATTTTCAACTCCTTATCGCCACTATCATGTTCAGTTAGAAATTCGCTGAACACCCTATTCTGTAGAAGCTCTTCGCAGGTTGGTCTTTTTGTTGGATCGATGTTAAGAACTGACTCTATTATTTCCTTAAGATCTTCAGGTACGTTCTTATAAAAAATTACGTTAAGAGGATACTTCAATGCTAGGAAATAATGTTATTACCAAGTATTCTTCGTAAGCGTTATGTTCTCTGGCAATGCGTTCAAAAACTGAGGAATTAGATTGCAATAGGCTTAAGATTTTCCGAATTCTTTGTCCAACTTTCAGTGAACTCCACAAACTTTTATCCAGTATGAGCTCGATTAAAATTATGCCCACAGCCCAAATGTCTACGGCAGGATTGGGAAGACTGTTGTGAATTCCATCTAGATAAATTTCTGGGGCTGCGTACAATAATTGGCTAAAATTGGATGAAAAATTACTTAATTAAGAACCTGTTTGATTGTAAAACTTACACTACAGGGAAAGAAACTAGTTTTCCATTATCGGTTAAATAATATAATCCATAATTAAACATTTTAATATTTTCTCCTTGTAGAAGAATATTCTCGCAACTGAGATTCCTATGCACAATGTTCCGTTTATGCAGCACTTTCAGACCTTGGAGTATTTGATATGCTATTCGCTTGATGCTATCGAACGTAAATTTCTTTTTCTCTAGATAATTTGATAACGGAACTCCACAGTACTGGCATACCACGATTGTTCGTTCTGAAATAAACGTTTTAATTAATGAAAAATGTTACAACAGGCTAGATTAAATATTACCATGTTTTCCTCGAATAATATCAAGATATTGGCACAGGTAAGGGCTTTTAATCGTTTTCAACTTTTGGGCTCTTCCGTATATTATTATGGAATTAGGGGTGAGTGGTAAGCCGTTGCTGCCGCACATATCTTCTTTATGCTGCCGGGCAAAGAACGTTATGGCCCCAAAGTTCATCTCGGGGTGCTTCAGTAACGGAACCATCATGTCGGAGCTCTGATTTTACAATGAACGCAACGTCCTACTTCGCCTTCATTAATAACGTTGTGTACATATCTAAAATTGTAATGTGATAGCGACGAATGGGCGTAATTAGCATATTTACAAATCTATTAAGTTATCAATGGAAAAGTTGGGTTATGTGATTTGTGATTGTGACAGGAGTTTGATAGCAAACAAGGAAACTTCCTATGACGTTTCGACTGCAGCTCCTCTGGTAACATTGTTGTCAACTAAAGGCCTTTTATGTAATTAACAGAGGGTTAATATATTCTGAATTAATGAATAACATTTTATCTCTATTCATAATCATAATTAGATAAGTAAAGATATTTTACAGACATTTTTATAAATAACGTAGAAATATCAATCTACATCTATCCTTTAATTCAATAAAATTTCTAATTTTTCGATATAACTTCGCTATTCAACAATGTATAACTTTGTATTTGAATGTCCTTTTTTATCCGGGGAAAAGCAGGCTGAAAGGACCACGTTCTCATACATAACACATAAACACATCGATTTTACGTTGAACCTGATTCATGGATTTTTCTTCGTATTCAGAGGTTTCCTTATTTCCCAAAGGGACCATATATAGTGTACATCCTGCGAAAACTTTAAAGTTTCCAAGGGTAAACCTAGAAGCAACAATTTCGAGTGATACATCATATGCTATTTGTGTCAAAAACTGCCTTTTATATGAAATTTTAGCCGACGATGTTGCAGCAATAGCATGCGCATAATATATTCTGCAAAACTGCCCTTTCTATTAAAAGTTGCAAGTTTTGAAGGAATAATGTATTTAAACGAGACCGAAGTTTTAAATTATAAAGTTCAAGGGTTTGTTTTTCCGGTTTTGTTCTTTATAATTTGTTTCCTCTTAATGATTCCATTAAAAGTTGCAACCGATCGATAGTATTAAAATCATTTCTTCTACTTGTAATTGTAACTTTTACGAGTCTAATTCGGTATACCCTTAAGATGTATAACAGATAGAAAAAATATTATATGATGTGTATTTTTTGCAAAACGCTAAAAGTAAAGTTTAAATCTAGTTTTGCCTAAAGCTCTATTATAACTCCTTTGACTGGTGCAAGACCTGTGATTTTATTTCTGTTCTCTTATCCGCAATTTTGTAATTACATGAGTGCTTGTGATTAAAATTAATATTAGACATACGCAAAACTTTCTGAAAACAATTTAAACTAAATACCGAACTCATATTGCCTACTGTGTAGATAAAGAAGAGTAAATTGAATTATGCATACATTTTAATGAGATTTAGTTTCACTTAACGCCCAATTTTACGAGCGAAATTTTATCAAAGCTCACTAATTGCGTCGAACAACTGTACTCTAGAGAGCTATAAAAAATCGAACCGTCCAGATTGTCACAGGATAACTGGAAGTTTCCCCTTATCTGGACTCTATTTCTTGTCGAAGGGATAAAGGATACTTAACGAGAGATTCTCCTTAAAAAAACCGTTATCAACTTGAGTTATACACCCGTAAATCAAACTAAACGAATGAAGAAGGTCGTGATTTATGAAAACCGTCTTGTAATTTTCCTTTACAAAGGCAGACCTTTGGATAAACTTTGGGAAACTTCGCCGGTGAATCCGACGATCGTCGGGAGTCATGCGTAGCGTAAAATTAAACAGCGTCGCGACGGAACGTTTCCGTAAAGAGAGCTACAGGTTATCCTTTTGCTCTTAGTAAACCGCGAGCGTCCAGCTGTGACGTCAGGCCGCGCGCTTTTCCTCCGAAATCCGGAATAATTCGGAAGTTTTCCAGTTTTCCAGTTCTCCAACATCGACTGCTCCGGGCTATTACGCGTAGCGGTATGTTGAATTTACAATGTTGTTTGTTGTTAATTTACGTAGCTTATTTTAGAGATGATGTTGGTTTATTCTTTTTAAATTAGGTAGGAAATTGAGGAAAATTCAGTGCTATAATTTTGTAAGGATTCGCGTGCTTTAGGAAATTCGGTATAATAATTAAATGGAGTACCTAGATAAGAGTAACTTTTTTAAAATATTTAATTAGTGGTAGGTTTTATTTTTGGTACTAATTTATAAAATTGATGTAAGAAAAGTTATCCACTAGAGCTAGAGGTAATGTAGGCTTGAGTTTTTACAATAAAAATTAGTTTTAATAAAGGTAGATAGTAAGTTGAAATAATTATTCGTATAAATTCGTTTAGATATTATTTTGATATCTACCAATAACTATAATAATTAGTAGCTATGAAACATATATTTTAATTACCAAAATTGGTTTTACATTTACCCAGCTTTTCAAATAAATAACAACATTCAATTTTAATGTTAAATATTAAATAACATCGAGAATATTTTAGCTAATCTCTTGCAGATTATTTTCGCCAGCATGTTTCGAACTTATTTATAATAATATTTTAAAGTTTAAATCCGCTTATTTACTTTGATGTAGAATTTGCATAAACAAAGGTGCACCACTTTAAACAGGAATGTTGTGCTGGAGCACCTAAAATAAACAGAAAATTTAACGAAACCTCCGCCAGTTGGTTTAAAAAAATACACATTCAAACCATTGGCCGGAACTATTTTCGTTCCTGTGCTGTGAGGCAATTTAATTCGGAATTGTTAATATTTACATTGCCTGGGCAATTTTTGCTCCATTGGGTCCGAATGCGGTGTGTAGTGAGCATACAACTCGCTTGTAATCGACCGCTAAATTTTTTGCCGTTAAAATAAAACCGGACCGGGGCTTTGGAGAAAACGCATTTCCGTGCGAATTGTATTGCGAATGCTGCTTAGTTATAGTCCACCAAAACAAATTGAATTGGATTTACCCTCGTAAAAAATGAAATCGCATGATTTGCTTCTAAACAAAATGGAATTCAAGGGAAATCGGATTTGATTAAACTCTCCATTATCGATTCGGGAAAGTGAGGCGAAATTCCGGGATCAACTTAAATATTCATGATTTACACGATTTTGATTTTAATTATTGCATAATATGGGGCGAGTTAGCGTTAATTTTTTATGAACGAGTTTTTTTCTGAAAAGTACATTAAATATACATATCTTACATAAACATATTTATCGAACTAAAACTGTGAATTTTATTAAAAGAAATATATATAGTACAGTCTTATCTTCTACAATTCTACAATCTTCTACTAATTATATTCCACCAAAAGGGGTTGCCTTAATGGAATTTTAAATATTTTATAGGCAGTTAGGTGCAGAATATTATGGAAACTCCTAAATATATTTGTCTGGTTTACTTATGCGGTTAGAGGCAAATCCTGCAGCAGGTCAATTTTAATCTTAAAAATTAATCTTTCCATTCTTTGCAAATGGCCACAAATTTATAAGAATTTACCTAGAATTTAGGATTCACAAAGAGTATATTAATAGATATAATCGAAATTCGATAAACAATAGTAGTTTATGGTACTTTTTATCAATTTGTTTGATATGACTTATTGGCTACTTTCATATATTATTTATACATGTCAATGTCACATAATTTTGGAAATTAGAGGTCTGTTTGATGGTATGTTCAGTGAAATTACCCTGAAAAGAAAAAGTAATATTACTACTATAATTGTGTAAATCAATTCCTGCTTCATATATTCTAAATGTACATAATTATCAACTAAATTTTGATGATTAGAAATTTACAAACAAATAAATTCAACAAATTCTATATTCAATATTGAAACTATTGTTGAGATCTTGTTATTACAAATTACACGCTAATCTGGAAAGTGCACGATAATCAATTAATCACACATCGTCAAAAGGACAAGTATAATTAATATCCCTAATATCCCAACATGTCCTTCGGATCAATCTTGTATTATAGCTACACAACGGCGACATCGATAAAATCGGAACAAAAATCCGGAATCTATTACACGAAAGGGCGGAATTGTAGTTCGGTATTGCAAATAATTCACCGAAAATACACAGAGCATAAATCGTTTACCAGTTATTCTGTTTGAATTCCAGCGAATGCGAACGATCCTTACTAATTTATTACACTGACGTGAGTACGGTTTAACTACTATTTGCATTTCTATCATACTTACAAACGGCCTAATTCATAGCGCATAAACAATCTATCCAATCTGGAAAGATAGCGCGGAGATTATTTATACAAAATAATTATTCTGAGGCAGCTTGGATTCCAAGCGGTGGCTAAATTAACTTTAAAAAGCGACTATTGATTCGGTTTAAAACCCTGAACTCTATTAGTTAACACGAAGCTGCCCGTTTGATTTGTTCGTGCGGCTGAAAACCAAATTAGTTTATAATAATAATAAATTCAAATGCGCCGTTGTGTGTATGATAACGGCGGTTTTTGCACGTGCGTCGAATTTGCATTCGATAAAGCTGCGATTTCGTTCAGTCACGTTATTACAAAAACGACTCCGGCGAAAAAATCAAACGCGAAATCGCCATCACGCCGCGATTGATAAATTGATTATGCGGGGATAATTTCGAAAAATTAACAGCCGATGTCGATGGTTACATGCATAAGCGGATTCCCGTTGTAATTGCAACTTTCATTGGGCCGGATTGAAAAAACGCCGCAGGGGGAACCGGGAATGGCAGAAAAAAATATATCCTTTTATTAGCACAATAAATTCGGCGGACGACATCGAGGATGTTTAAGCGCAATCATTTTGTATCCCCCGGGACAAATTTTATCCTTTTATTAAAAAAGAAAACGATATGTGTTGAGCCGGAACCGAGAGGATCAGAATTCGATGTGCAGGCGAACGGTCGAGAAATAAAATTTAATTACGTTTTTTTACACTATGTTTTAAATGGCAGGAGTACCTAAGACTTTTATGCTAGCGAAACGACTGTCGTAAAAATACCCTTAGATTCAAACATTGTTGGGGCTTCTTGACAGGCTTAAAAACCTTTTGCTCTTCTCTATAAAGTGCACACAACAATGCACGTTAAATAGAGGTCGAATTAAAAATGTAATTACGCGGAGCATCTAATATTTACGAAGAGAAAGCTAAGATGGCTCTTATAGAGATTACCTTGGACAATGGATAATGGAAGTTTTTGCGCCAACAATGCACCCTGTAAAAAAATAAAGAGCCTTATAGAGGAGCATCCGGGCAAGTAAACGTTTATATCGTTTTGCCCGGAAACGTTTACATCGATTTTATTTATAATTTAAAGAGCCTTACTCTCCCGGATTAGTATTTCCGTGTATGAATTTATGATTTGCAGGGTTCGCTTGAGCGATTTACTAGGTGTTGTTGGAATTACCGCCTGTGTTTTAATCATCTAATGAATTTCGGAAGGGATAACGATTTTAATTTGTTTTCATTAAAGCTTATTTGATATGGGAAGCTCGCGGGACTTTCAGCGAAAATACGAGTATCTGTTCTTTGACGACTCCGCTTTCTTAGAAATTCCGTTTCCCAGGCGAAGGAAAAACTGATATGCCCATTGTATTCTGAAGGCATTTTTCTTTTGAGAAGTTTCAATATTGGGTATTTAACTGGAAAACGTATTTTTCTTCCGACTAAAAGGAACTAATTCAAACCCTTATTCTTTCGTGCTTTGCCATGCTCCAGGCTTATTCTTTCTTTAAGATTCTTGGAGATGAGTTCTTTCTTTCGTTTACCGATGAGTTAATTATGAATAATTGATAGATAATATTCGGGGCGAAAATTCAGAAAGTAGGGTAAAGTAAATTTCTTGTGCATTATGCACGAATTCAAGTCATATTTAATCAAAATTCTTATACTATACTCCTTGAACTGTTTGATATAAATGTTTCTTAACCGCACATTGCACAAACTTCGCTTTATTTCCATTGCCTTTGTCACATTTATCGACTTTCTGCTTATCACGATTACGTTTCAAAGTTGTACGAAACTTGATATTAAAAGTAGATATTATACAAAACGGCCTCTCCCTGAAATTTCAGAATAACAATGTATTTCGCTTTAAAAAATATCTACGATCTGAATTCTACACTATTCCAATTTTCTGCAGGCTTTCCTCGAGCTGTAATATAATTAAATTTTCCAGTTAAGAATTATAAGTATTTAGCAAAACTTATTTCTTTTGAATAAAAGTGAGATGCTTACTTTACGAGTAAAGTACCCCCATTTTGCCATTCACTTCCTGAGCTTTCCTATTAAATTCGAACGGTATTTTCCCCATAAAAAATATCAATGGGACGAAGCAAGGAAGATTTGTATAGTGTAAGCTTAACATGATAAAAGTTTGATAACTTTCTTTCGCCCTGCTAACAGAAATTTATTTGCTCCGAATTTATAGCTCCCGAGAAAGAGAGATAAAAACGGTTTTATTTGAGCAAATACTAAAAAAAACGTAACGAATAAATTGGAATAGTAGGTAATTGGTTAATTTTATGAAATATAAATTGAGCTAATGACGACAGAGCCAAAAGATAAACAAGATAACCGCATGAATTTACCCGCGTTATTTTGACTATTTACACTCATAACCCGATAATCTAGTTGTGTAGTTGATATTACGAGTTCTGTGTATTAGCATAAGGGTGTTTATCATCGTCATAATTATGCCTAACTATGAGCAATATTCTCTAATGAGGATATGGAGCCGATGTAGTAAAATAAATATTGTACATTTGGAATATTTTGTTCCTTTTTGGAAGCAATTAATCATAAAAAGGATAAAAATAGAACCGTCCAAATTAAGGAAAGCTGGGAGGCATCTAAAACAAACTCGACTAAAACGAATTTAGCGAGAAAAGTAAATTATTCTTTATGTTTTAATAAAGCAAAGTAATCTCAAACCTCCACAAAGATTTTAATTAAATTACCGATATTCCTCGACATTATTTCTTTTTATTTCAACACTCCGATACTCCAATGTTACTCCAGCATTGTTATTTATACCTCAAAATTGTATTTCTCCCATAATCGTACGGGAAACATGGAAAACATTTTAATTCTTCCCGGGGAAAAATAAGCAAATGGCCTGTTTTCGTCGGGCGGAAATTCCCCAACGGGTCATTATCGGGTCGCTATTTTGTTTCCTAGCTGCTCATTTCACTACTTCCATCGCAAGACTCCGGCCGGAGTTGGAAACTCTCGGTAGACGGCAATAAATCTCGGCGAACAATGAGTTAAAGATACGCCGTTAAATCTCGTCTACATGGCGATCCTTCGGGAGGGATATTTATTATCTACAGGTGTATTATAATGGAGTTGATTTACGCATTGCGCAAATTTATCCATCAACTTCGAAGGGACTCGCCGACTTGTTGAATGATTAATGTATTTCAGTAAGAACATGCATTAAAAATTCACGGAAAAATCGCGCTGAAAATGCTGAATTTATTATGACGGCGCTATTAATATTCTTGGAGCTAGTAATAAAACGCATCGGAGTAAATACAAATGAACCAGAAGGCAATCTGCAGCCACCTTAAACGTAAATAATGTTCATTGCATCGAAATTTACTCGGAATTAGTTTGAGGTAAACCGTGAATGTACCTGTTCAAGTCAGCTTAATTGAGGCAGACGAATGTGCACTGGAGATGTGGGCTAAACAGTATACATTATTACTGCATTTGCGGTTTCAGACGCGGATAATACAAACAACTTTATGATCCAGACAATACTCGATCACATGGAGTTATGTAAATGGTAATGGAATATCCCGGTGAGCTACTAGACCTTCCACTCGGGCCTGGGAGTTGAATTAATTTAACTTTACACGTACAATAGGCTAATCATTTTTAGCGCCTCGTGGAGCGGTCATCAATAAAATGGCGGTTGGAAATTGCACTTACCAAGTGCAACTAAATTGCGTCTCATTAGGTAGTGACTTCGCGTTAAGTTTGACCTATATATGAATATCACCGAGTGTCACGTTTATGGGTAGATAAATTGCCGTTTTCCACCAAGCTAGACTCGACGTTAAATAGAGATAAATTTCGTTTTTTAACACCGAAAGAGTGTGCAAGATCTTGGCGAATTTCAAATTGCCCCATTCGACCGTGTCGAAGATGTTTGATGGTGCATACTTAATCATTTTATCGAAAAAGTTATTAGGAAGTTATTGAGAATCATGCAGAAGATTTGTAAAGGTAGAAAAGTGAATTTAATTAACATAATTTGTACATTTTTACTGGTGTATAAGAAAATTCTTTGAACACAGCCCTGTACGAATATAATGGATTATAAAAAAACCCAATTCAAAAAGACCAGCTAATAAAAATCAGCAAAGTAAATGTTATTTTTATTCACTCGCCGTCTGAGTACCTCAGACCGCCCGAAGGTATGAAAGTATAAATACAAATTTGTGTTTTAAAAGTAAAATAGCAGAAAAAACTAATTTATGTTACAAACAAAATGCGTATGCTTTTCAGAGGAAATTTTCCAGCGAGTTGTTACTTCTTTACTAATTCCAAGTAGATATTGCTAATTTCTAAACTTTCTTAAGTTGCTATATTTATATGCAGCGTAAACTTGTTAACCAATTTCATCCATCCAATAAAAGAACAGAGAAATGCGCCATTCTGCGTCGAATATACGAACCTAATTCCCGCGATTACCATTCTCCCCTTCCCGCGTCGATACGTATATAAGAAAATTGCTTTTTCGGGAATATATACCGAATTCGGAATATGTATTCCCATGTTATGTAAACGTATTTCGTAATAATAGCAAAAACAACCACCCAAGGGCGGCATATTTACTTGCGAATGCGTCTGGACCGAAGTCGAAAATTCATTATTCATTATTTTTTGCGCGGAAGGGCGGAATAAGTGCGTTTGATGTCGGAACGTGTCTCATCGGGTGTCAACTTTCGGTTAACAAATGACCCCAGAAGTTAGGATGCCGGAATTCGATTGAATTTATACATATTAACACTTTCTGATACTTTAACAAGTCCTGAAAACCAGCAAACATCTAGATATCTAAATAAAACGAACTTGTAGAAAATCGGGTGGAGTTCAATTGGTCCCCGCGGTCAAATTTACCCAAATATAATCCTTTTTCGACTCGAAAGCTATCAGTCAATTGGTCCCCAATACCGGATTAAGGGTTTCTAGGAAGGACCGATGGGAATATTTATAATTTCAAAATTCTCTGGCAAATTTCGATTATGTATTTTCATTTCGTAGTACAATTTAATGAGGATTCTATGATTAGAGGAAATTTTTTGACTTCTGCCTTTTTTTTTCTATTTCAATATAGGGAAAATCCCATCCCTTCCAGCATACTTCTAGAAAATTAGGTGTACTTTTCATAATAACAAATTTCTATATTGTAGAATATCAAGGTACTTTACTCTTGAGCAAAATTCACATTTTTTGACATACCTCGTATTTAAGATTGATAAAATTTGATTTTTGATGGTTGTATCTTGGATTTTAGATCATGCAGAACTTTTTGTGAAGAATAACTATTTCGTAAAATTAATAATAAAGTTTCCCATATGTTGCCAACTATTTTTTGAAATCCGTTCGTATATTAAAACTAAAATAATTTTTTTTTGTACCGAATTTTTCTTTTAATATATATTGTACCAATTGTATATATTTTAAATTACTAATGCTTAGATATTAAATATTTTTTAACACTAAAAGCTGCATTTTGTCCAAATTCTTTCAGCTATGTAAGTACACCAGAAGATGTTAGCCAAATGATAGTTATTCATGCAATGTAAAATCTTATCTAATCGGATTAGGAATATTTTGACCGCGGGGACCAATTAGCCCATTAAATTTTGAAACTGGGGAACAATCGACCTGTAGGATTATGGAACCCCGCTGACAAAAATGACCGTGGGGACCAATTGACCAACACCGAGAAAATCTACAGTTAAAAGGAGCAGGAAAATGAATTTATTTTAATACTATATTAAATTTCGAACGACCTACACATTATTTAATGAAGTTGAGCAAATATGACAAAAATTTAATATCCGAGTTCGCCTATGCATGAAAAACGTTTCGTTACCGAATTGACACACATTTACGTAAACGCTAATTACATTTTGCGGCTTTTTGCATTAGCAAAATATTATTTATTGATTAAAGTTATTTCACGTTAACGTAATAATCAACAGTTATGTTTTCAATAATCCACCCCTATATGTAAACATAATATAAATTTATAATAAAATAACCGCATATTGTATTCGCGTACAGTATTGTATTATACCGTTCGATTGAATTGTTGTGAATTTTATCCAGCACAGCATGCAGTCTTTAATAAATAAATGTTATAATATTAAATGAATGAATGTTGAATTCGCTGATAAAGAACTCCCTTGTGCACGACATGATTAAACCGCCCGAGCAGCGCTGTTCTTTGTCAAGTAAATGTTTTGAAATTTTTTACCTCGTCCACATTTAATAATAAGAAAGTTTTCATTTAATTTTAGCACAGTACTTTTCGACATTCACTCTTCTAGAGAATATTGTATACAGGGTGTTATTTAATGACATGCTAATACTTAAGGGGGTGATTCTTGGACCTATTTTAAGAAAAAAACTTCATATAAACCTATGTCCTAAACTTCTTAACTTTTGAGATACGGGGTATTAAAGTTTTAAGAAAAAAAACAATTTTTTACTGTCATTTTCATACCACTTTAAATATTTTTATGAAATTTGGTGTACGGCGTTTATGCATTAAAGAGCATTTTTTGACCCAAAAATCTTTTTTTTATTTCTAACAGTGGCGTCCCTACTGGACTCAGACTAGATATTTTTGAATAAAAAAGTGATACGCCACTGCTATCTCTTAAAATCAAAATTATTTTTCGAATTCTCGTTCAATTTAGAACAAATTCGATTTCTTGACTTTTTTTCGTACAACTCACCGTTTCGCTAAAAAAAAATTAAATTCATTCATTTGCATCTCCCTGGACCTGGACGAATGACGACCAAAAACGATTTATCTAACTCTGAACAATAATTTATTTAAGCGGATAACTTTTAAACGTTGAAATTATGAAATTAAAGTAAAATAAAGAAATAAGTTAAATCAGGTGTTGGAAATGTCCGCCGCCGAAAGTAGTATGAAAATGACAATAAAAAATTGTTTTTTTTTTCTTAAAACTTTAATACCCCGTATCTCAAAAGTTAAGAAGTTTAGGACATAGGTTTATATGAAGTTTTTTTCTTAAAATGGGTCCAAGAATCACCCCCTTAAGTATTAGCATGTTATTAAATAACACCCTATATATCTATTAATTAACTGAAATTACGGAGGAATGTCTTATTTCATACGTTCAACCTCATTATTTAAATGAGTCACGTAAGAAGCTCCAATTCTTCCCTCTCGCGGGAGATATTGAAATCGCCTAGGATTTAATTCGCCCGCCACACCCGCCAGGTTTGATATAAGAACCAGCGAGCGCTCCGGCTGAGCTAAATGAGGATTTTAGATAATTACGCCGACGTTTCCGAATGCGATTCTGGTCTCCGATCTATTCAATTTCCAAATACATTTCCGCCGCAAAGGTATTTTTTAATGGCTCCGCTGGAACCGAACCCGATTAAACATTTAGCCCGGCTAATTTAATCTTTCGCTTCCGCGTCGCCCCATTAAGGGGAAATAACGCCATGCGAAAAAACCACCACGTCATGAATTTAATTCAGGAGCGGTCTTTTCTGCGATCCGAGAACGTATCTAGCACATTAGTGCGATAAAGTACACTCCTCTTGTTTAGAGCCTTTCTGTTTGACATGACAAAGGACTGTCGCGGCGCATTATCCTGAGAAAAGTGATTAAATGCTATGGGCACATGAGCCCTGCACTGCGAGAGCCGCCCGTCTGTCTCTTTTAATCGCAATTAAGGCCAAATATATGCTACGGTGGCTAATTTGTCTCGTTTTTGATACAAATTAGGTCGTGTAACTAACGAACTTCGAATGGAGAAGACCACGACTTTTTTTTTTAATTTTTTTTTTCAAAACCGTGTGTTCTAAGAAGGCGCGTAATGAAATTTTTATTTTTTTCTGTGTACAAATAAGGCCGCAATTAATTTTTAAAGTTTGAAAAATGTCATACAATCGTCATACACTCTGCTCCAATCAAAGCGAGAGTTTCAAAGAGAAGTCACATTTAGCAAGTTTGCCACGTTTCCTATTACTCTTCTTTACTCCGCAAAATGTGCGTTTTTTGTATATTTATTGCAATAAACATTTTCTGATTTATCCATTCCTTCCATTACCTAATGGATAATTCGATATATTAATATAAAAATAACATCTTCTTCTGTATAAATTGTAACCGATTTTCATGTTAAAAACACAAATAATGGTCCTGAAAATTTTATTTGGCAACATACTTGTCAACTTCAATATTATCAGGAAAGTGTTTTGTGCCGAACTGCAATTCGTGTAATTTGTTTTGTGTATTTTTCAGAAAAATCTGACAAATGACAGTTTGATTTTTGTTCGTTTGTGTATTCTTTGTTACTGCGTTCGAAAATTCATACTATTTACTATACAACAAGACGTGAGTGGTTTATGATTGGTTGATAAGGTATGAGTCAAAACCCGAAATTTTTAAATTTCGAAGGGCTATATCTTTTTAATTATAACACATTTTGAGCAACTGAAAACGGTTTTGAGCTCTAATAAATCATTTCTAATCATATCTTTTACCGAAATCGGCGTATCTCACATCGTGGTCTTCTCCATTAAAAAATCGTTATTTATGCTTCTTCCTTTTTGATGAGTGTGTTTGGGGTTGATTCACGAAGTTTGTGAGTATTTCACTTAGGACTTTTCTATTGTTGTTTATCAGGAACCTTGGATTGTCGGAATCGCTGTATTGATTCCAGAATCTTATTAGTGTTTCGGCAGAAGTTTCCTTTTGTATTCCGGTTGTGTCCGACATCCTGTCGCTCGATATATGTTAAGCGCCGATTACCGGAACGACGCAATCCCGAAGAAAAGGAATGTAGGATGTATTTTCGCCATTAAGTTGGGCCGTAAACCGTTTCCGATGAGCGGGTGGTACATAACACGAAGAGGCCAAAGTTTGCGGACATTACTAAATGTCCTAAACTCCGGAATGAGCTTTCGGTTAATAAACCTGAGCCTCGAAATTCGTTACACGCCGCAAATAAATTACCTGGGAAAATTAGTGCTCAGAAACTGTTGACATTGAGTAATACTTTGATAAAACACGCGTAAGAGGAATAATAAAAGAATTTCAGGTGGAAATCTTCGCAAAAGAATGTAAATAATGCGCAGCTAATTGAGCCGTTTAATAATTAACGAGTTAAAAGGTAAATGAATGTTTCAGCGCCTACCTAACCAACGCAACGGGTACTTTGAAAAATTTAGTAACGTGAAATTCGTCGGAGATTTTGCTTTCTACGACCCTACTCAACGCGAATACGAAATCGCGTAATGTAAAAAGATCAATTCCTCGGATGTGACCCAATTATCCAACTAAAACAAGAGTCCTGTTCGCTTTTAATTCGGGTGACAGCAAACTCAATAATCCGCAAAAAACATTCCATACATTTTGCAACGCATGAATTCCATTTGAATTCCACCCTCAAACCACAAATTTAATCAACAGATAACTGACGAAATTTTAATTTTTATTCCAGGTTTCGGATCAACCTATTGCTGACGGCGATCATGAAGGATATTTGAAAAGTTTGGTAAAATACCTACCGAAGATATCATTTCCTGTCTAAAATGGTAAGTTGCGTATACGTGAAAAGAAAATCGGGCTTTTGAGGAGAGGAAATATAAATTCCGATATAATTTTCAATACTTAAAAATACAGAAAAATCGAATATAGATGTTGTGAAAATGGGTTACAGCAAACACAATTCCTCTGAATTATTATTATGTTTTCCTTGAACTGCTCTTTTCATTGCTTTGTTTTCTTCAACATACATACAGTCATTTCTTGGGGTTTCCTCTAAAAGTTTGCTACCTCAAATTGTAATTAAACTTCTGGTACTCAAACTGCATTAATGCACTTAAGCCTTTCCACCAAATTTATTATTGTAAATTAAAAAAAATGATAAATAGTAGTTATTAAAATTTTATTTTATGTTGATATAGTAGGTACATCTAAAAGGACTTTTAATGTTAAATTGCAGTCCTGTAGAAATCTTTCTCTTACTTTTTTAGTGTCTTTGGAAAGCTACCTATTATTGTATTTCATAGAAACTAATCGCTATATTATCAAAAGTTCTGGTAATCAGTGATGCTATTATTTCCAAACAAAAAGCATTTTTCTTACTAACCAGCGTAATTCCAATAATATGCACCATAATGAAAGTTTCTTAGACTTCGTAGGAAGTTTTGAATAGTTTTACGGAACATCAGCATCTCTAGAATATATTAATTAGGTGCAATTACCAGCTCACTATTATGCTACCCAAAGATATAACGACAAACATTATTTAAATTGGATGGCAACCACAGTGCCTGTAGCTTCATGTAAATATTCCAATATCAAATATTCGATATACCAACGAATTGAATGGATATTTTAAAATAAATAAAACCTTTTACTATTTCATTTGGAGCCGCGTATTCGCCGGGACTCGATGTGCCATCCAGTGGAAACACAATTTTTAGATCTACCGGGCTCATACGTGGATGTGTTCCGTAAAAAGCGCACAGTCGTTATCCACAAAGGCGGGTTTTCAAAAACCACCCTGGCTGTAAATTCGTTGGCGCGATTGAGCGATGCGGCGAATACAAAGTCGCGAAAATACACGTCGAAATAATAAGAATTTGTTGGTTATCTAATAGATTTTTTCAAATGAAAGAATAAAGTTTAACAGGGTTATCGTAAGAGTGGTATATGTGGCGATACAGCGGCGATAAAACGTGGTTTATGAGCAATTTCTCTTATTTAACTGCCGCGGTGGAAATTTCAGTTGCTTGAATATGGCCGTAGAATTTTACAGGTTTAAATTAAGCGCTGGGGGAGAATTGGGAGACTTCGAAGATGAGAAGTTGGGTAATTTCTCCTTAAAATGTAAGAAGTTCGATCGATATTTTTTTTTTCACTGGGACTTTGGGCTACAATTATACGAGTACAGTTCGAGTGCGATATTTTACATCTGAAACTTTCCACCCCCGGTTGAATTTATGAATAGCAAGTATAATTCCACGGCTCGCCTAACCGACTGCCGCGATTTGCAGAGGAGATATATCTCGTTTTTTTATTGCAGGCCATTAAGTTTCGCGTACGAGTCATTTTTATAACGTCGTTGACGTCAACCTCAATAAGTTCCTTATAACTCAACGTTTCGTGCCATTAATTTTAAATTCATTCGCGGGTAACGGGACGCTTTTCGCGGCGCATTGTTTGCCAGCGGTCCTTTGACGTCGCCCCGCAAAGGGCCGGTAATATTTTTTCTGGAATCGTTCCTTTGTTGGCCGCAAATTGATCGATTTACTTTCAATAAAATTCCCCGATATTTTTATTCGACGGTTTCGCCTCGCAGCTCGCGAAAATTGTCGGATTCCTGCGCCCTCCTCCCGACACTTTTGTTGCGTGTTTAAGCTCGCTGCTGATGCTTGTCAAGGGCAGGAGCTCTAAGGCATCAATCAAGCGATTCCTAAATTTGCTCCGTCTTGGCACTATTAAATTACACTCTTTCAACATCCCATCGGACAGGCAGCATTGTGCTTTTAAGAGCCTCTGATATCTCGGGATCTCTCGCCGTTTCGGATATTCGGTTCTGCAACTTGGGTCCTATGCAAACGCCTGCTGTTTGCTCTAAGTAAAGCACGCGATATCAAGCGGGGGTTAAAAGAAAATATAACCTAATTAAATTCGAGCCGATTTCGGCCCCGCTCAAACACCGTTATTTACAAGTTACCCCTTCAAAATCTCCAAATGGCGCATACGAGAGGTCCACGGTAAATTCAACCTGCCTAAGTAAAATTCTATGATTACGTGAAAGTTAATAACAAGTAATAAGTACGGAAAAGTCCCCTGGAGAAATTTCGTTAATGAATTTTAACATGCCCTAACCTTTGGCCTTACTCAAATATTCCCCGCGTTTTCAGGATATATACACATTAGAATTGCAAATTAAAAAGAGAATTACAAAACTAATTTACTTACAGGATGTACCAAAACTACATGGACGTACCAAAAATTGACAATTATAGTGTGTAAAAAACTCCCAGTAAATATACCTACAGGGCGAAAAGTGATCAGAATTTCAATGATCGTGTTAAGGCTGATCCAATATCCGCGTAGAATTATACCCACCCGGAGTCAACACGCCCTTCACCTCTGCTTAACAATCCGGCTAACATTGATCCTTGTTGTTTACACAGGATTGAAGTGCAGGACAGGGGACGATATGGAGAATCGGCCGAGGCCCGGCCGGCCGCGTCTTCAGAGATCCGAAAGGGTTTTCAGCGAATCTCACCTCACTTCGTGGGAGCTATTCGTGCGAGATTCATTGTTGACGCTCGCTTGGCCCGATCTGCTGCACAACGTGTCTAGGTAAGTGCTAAAAAAACAACCCCAAAAGAGAGAAAAATGTTGGAAAAGTCTTGGAAAAACTGTATCTGATAATTCTACTGATAATTCTACTGATAATTCTACTGATAATTCTACTGATAATTCTACTGATAATTCTACTGATAATTCTACTGATAATTCTACTGATAATTCTACTGATATTTCTACTGATAATTCTACTGATAATTCTACTGATATTTCTACTGATAATTCTACTGATAATTCTACTGATAATTCTACTGATAATTCTACTGATAAATATACTGCTAATTCTACTGATATTTCTACTGATAATTCTACTGATAATTCTACTGATAATTCTACTGATAATTCTACTGATAATTCTACTGATAATTCTACTGATAATTCTACTGATAATTCTACTGATAATTCTACTGATAATTCTACTGATAATTCTACTGATATTTCTACTGATAATTCTACTGATAATTCTACTGATAATTCTACTGATAATTCTACTGATAATTCTACTGATAATTCTACTGATAAATATACTGATAATTCTACTGATATTTCTACTGATAATTCTACTGATAATTCTACTGATATTTCTATTGATAATTCTACTGACATTTCTACTGATAATTCTACTGATAATTCTACTGATAATTCTACTGATAAATATACTGATAATTCTACTGATATTTCTACTGATAATTCTACTGATAATTCTACTGATATTTCTATTGATAATTCTACTGACATTTCTACTGATAATTCTACTGATAATTCTACTGATAATTCTACTGATAAATATACTGATAATTCTACTGATATTTCTACTGATAATTCTACTGATAATTCTACTGATATTTCTATTGATAATTCTACTGATATTTCTACTGATAATTCTACTGATAATTCTACTGATAAATATACTGCTAATTCTACTGATATTTCTACTGATAATTCTACTGATAATTCTACTGATAATTCTACTGATAATTCTACTGATAATTCTACTGATAATTCTACTGATATTTCTACTGATAATTCTACTGATAATTCTACTGATATTTCTACTGATAATTCTACTGATAATTCTACTGATAATTCTACTGATATTTCTACTGATAATTCTACTGATAATTCTACTGATATTTCTACTGATAATTCTACTGATAATTCTACTGATATTTCTACTGATAATTCTACTGATAATTCTACTGATAATTCTACTGATATTTCTATTGATAATTCTACTGACATTTCTACTGATAATTCTACTGATAATTCTACTGATAATTCTACTGATAAATATACTGATAATTCTACTGATATTTCTACTGATAATTCTACTGATAATTCTACTGATATTTCTATTGATAATTCTACTGATATTTCTACTGATAATTCTACTGATAATTCTACTGATAATTCTACTGATAAATATACTGCTAATTCTACTGATATTTCTACTGATAATTCTACTGATAATTCTACTGATAATTCTACTGATAATTCTACTGATAATTCTACTGATAATTCTACTGATAATTCTACTGATAATTCTACTGATAATTCTACTGATATTTCTACTGATAATTCTACTGATAATTCTACTGATAATTCTACTGATAATTCTACTGATAATTCTACTGATAATTCTACTGATAAATATACTGATAATTCTACTGATATTTCTACTGATAATTCTACTGATAATTCTACTGATATTTCTATTGATAATTCTACTGACATTTCTACTGATAATTCTACTGATAATTCTACTGATAATTCTACTGATAAATATACTGATAATTCTACTGATATTTCTACTGATAATTCTACTGATAATTCTACTGATATTTCTATTGATAATTCTACTGATAATTCTACTGATAATTCTACTGATAATTCTACTGATAATTCTACTGATAATTCTACTGATAATTCTACTGATAATTCTACTGATATTTCTATTGATAATTCTACTGACATTTCTACTGATAATTCTACTGATAATTCTACTGATAATTCTACTGATAATTCTACTGATAATTCTACTGATAATTCTACTGATAATTCTACTGATAATTCTACTGATAATTCTACTGATAATTCTACTGATAATTCTACTGATAATTCTACTGATAATTCTACTGATATTTCTACTGATAATTCTACTGATAATTCTACTGATAATTCTACTGATAATTCTACTGATAATTCTACTGATAATTCTACTGATAATTCTACTGATAATTCTACTGATAATTCTACTGATAATTCTACTGATAATTCTACTGATAATTCTACTGATATTTCTACTGATAATTCTACTGATAATTCTACTGATATTTCTACTGATAATTCTACTGATAATTCTACTGATAATTCTACTGATAATTCTACTGATAAATATACTGCTAATTCTACTGATATTTCTACTGATAATTCTACTGATAATTCTACTGATAATTCTACTGATAATTCTACTGATAATTCTACTGATAATTCTACTGATAATTCTACTGATAATTCTACTGATAATTCTACTGATAATTCTACTGATAATTCTACTGATATTTCTACTGATAATTCTACTGATAATTCTACTGATAATTCTACTGATAATTCTACTGATAATTCTACTGATAATTCTACTGATAAATATACTGATAATTCTACTGATATTTCTACTGATAATTCTACTGATAATTCTACTGATATTTCTATTGATAATTCTACTGACATTTCTACTGATAATTCTACTGATAATTCTACTGATAATTCTACTGATAAATATACTGATAATTCTACTGATATTTCTACTGATAATTCTACTGATAATTCTACTGATATTTCTATTGATAATTCTACTGACATTTCTACTGATAATTCTACTGATAATTCTACTGATAATTCTACTGATAAATATACTGATAATTCTACTGATATTTCTACTGATAATTCTACTGATAATTCTACTGATATTTCTATTGATAATTCTACTGATATTTCTACTGATAATTCTACTGATAATTCTACTGATAAATATACTGCTAATTCTACTGATATTTCTACTGATAATTCTACTGATAATTCTACTGATAATTCTACTGATAATTCTACTGATAATTCTACTGATAATTCTACTGATATTTCTACTGATAATTCTACTGATAATTCTACTGATATTTCTACTGATAATTCTACTGATAATTCTACTGATAATTCTACTGATATTTCTACTGATAATTCTACTGATAATTCTACTGATATTTCTACTGATAATTCTACTGATAATTCTACTGATATTTCTACTGATAATTCTACTGATAATTCTACTGATAATTCTACTGATATTTCTATTGATAATTCTACTGACATTTCTACTGATAATTCTACTGATAATTCTACTGATAATTCTACTGATAAATATACTGATAATTCTACTGATATTTCTACTGATAATTCTACTGATAATTCTACTGATATTTCTATTGATAATTCTACTGATATTTCTACTGATAATTCTACTGATAATTCTACTGATAATTCTACTGATAAATATACTGCTAATTCTACTGATATTTCTACTGATAATTCTACTGATAATTCTACTGATAATTCTACTGATAATTCTACTGATAAATATACTGCTAATTCTACTGATATTTCTACTGATAATTCTACTGATAATTCTACTGATAATTCTACTGATAATTCTACTGATAATTCTACTGATAATTCTACTGATAATTCTACTGATAATTCTACTGATAATTCTACTGATATTTCTACTGATAATTCTACTGATAATTCTACTGATAATTCTACTGATAATTCTACTGATAATTCTACTGATAATTCTACTGATAAATATACTGATAATTCTACTGATATTTCTACTGATAATTCTACTGATAATTCTACTGATATTTCTATTGATAATTCTACTGACATTTCTACTGATAATTCTACTGATAATTCTACTGATAATTCTACTGATAAATATACTGATAATTCTACTGATATTTCTACTGATAATTCTACTGATAATTCTACTGATATTTCTATTGATAATTCTACTGATATTTCTACTGATAATTCTACTGATAATTCTACTGATAATTCTACTGATAAATATACTGATAATTCTACTGATATTTCTACTGATAATTCTACTGATAATTCTACTGATATTTCTATTGATAATTCTACTGATATTTCTACTGATAATTCTACTGATAATTCTACTGATAATTCTACTGATAAATATACTGATAATTCTACTGATATTTCTACTGATAATTCTACTGATAATTCTACTGATATTTCTATTGATAATTCTACTGATATTTCTACTGATAATTCTACTGATAATTCTACTGATAATTCTACTGATAAATATACTGATAATTCTACTGATATTTCTACTGATAATTCTACTGATAATTCTACTGATATTTCTATTGATAATTCTACTGATATTTCTACTGATAATTCTACTGATATTTCTACTGATAATTCTACTATCGAATAAAAGGACGATTTAGATTTTGCTTTAGAAAAGTCCACGTGCAAAACGAAAGGCAATAAACCCCCCCTTTTTTTTTTCTAAAACGAAAAATCACCAGGACAGTAATTTAATTTTTGTAAATTTTAAAGCAGCTGCACTTTTACCGTTTAATTCTCCACGGAATGCGGAATGTAATGAAATCCCTTTGTTTCGTTCATTTTCTAATTGCGTTCCTAATAGTTCCGGCGAATAACGGGAAAGATTTATATGAAGTTTTTAAAAATCGTCTCTCCGGGATTCCAAACCCATTAGCAGCGGAGTTAATAAATCTGCGATGAGGATATTAATTCGATCTTTTTTAGTGCACTTTTTAGCGAAACCCGCTCGTATCAACACGAAAACGGGCTCATTCTTCATTCGTTCCATCACTTTTTCGTTTTATGCTAGACAGGAATAGTTAAACGTTTCCACCGGAATATTCCAGCGAGTGTTTATGAAACCGGAATGCAACACGTATCCAGCATTAGGATTAAATTGGAAATAGAAAATTTACGAGAGTGCATCCCACCTGAGGCGGTTTGCACAAAAATAAGTAAGCAGAATATCGAAGTTCCGCTCAACGAAGCGCATTTCGAACACAGCCGCTCGAAGCCCGGACAATCCATACTAGAATAAAATTAAATTACACGCATTAATCGAGTTATTATCGATTGCCAGGCGCATTATTCCCGCCGATTCTTTCGGCAGGGAACTTTCCTGGATTGCAAAGCGAACATTCTTTTGACGGGCACCGGCGGAACGTAAATCGCAAAAGGATGTGTATCAAAAATTAGTATTTATTTCATGAGGAAAAAACTTCTATTTTAACTCGACGATAGCGCTCCAATAACACTCAAACTCCCCCAGCTCTCCGATCCCCGACCGCTTATCGTCTGCCCGCCGCATCCATTCATTATGCAAAAAGTTTGCGGATATTTTTCGGATTTTTCGCCGCGTTCGGGCGCGATTTTAATATTCGGTTTGGCGATTTTCTCAGCGAGTCGCTGGAGGGCGGACAAGTTAAAACTTGGGCGCAAGTTGGCTGGTAAAAGTAAAGCGTCGAAAGCGCCAGACAATGCACGCAGAACGAGATAAGCGTCGACGAGCGCCGAACCGGCAGCGTCGACGTCGGAACCCGGGAATCCCACAATGCCCCGGCGGAAATTTTATTATGTATCGCCAGGTTATGTGCTGCTGAAACGGTTCGTATTGAATGCAAATTTTCGTCTATCGATTGGGGTTTAGGGAGCGACTCAGAAACAACTAATCTCCTAGACGGAATAGAATTATGCTAATCTGTAGTTGAGCAAATTTTAAGAGTGTACACTATGTCCCATTTTGGTCGCGACTGGGGGGTATCTCGGTTAATAGGCTTGATAGGACATTGCGGTTTTCGCGAATCTGTACTACTTTTTTGTCAAACTTACAATGGCACAAACAGATTTTTTAAATCTCTTTTCATTTTTGAGTTACAGTGCGATAATGAAAATTCTGACTTATTCAGCCACCCCCGTATCTCGTTTGCTATTGAAGATATTTTAAATGTGTAAACTGATTATTATAGATAATTTTTACGTAGAATTCAGTGACGTCCTTAGTTTTTTTTTTATGGGAGTTACCATTTCTGAAATATGACACCAACTTGTATTTTTTTTAATGGAACACCCTGTATTTTTATTGGACATTAAATTTATAATTTTTTTCTCTTTTTAATGATATGGCGCATTCTGTATTTTGAATTTCATTAGAACGCTCAAAAAAGAGAATAACTATTTTATTCGAAAAATGGTTAGGGGGCTATGCCGAAAAACCAAAATAAAATACTTTTAGAACAAAAAAAGTTGTTGAGAATATTAAATAAATCATTTCTACGATTTTTTTGTTTCTCCGCATAGCCCCCTAACCATTTTTATAACAAAATAGATTTTCTCTTTTTTGATCGTTTTAAGAAAATTCAAAATATAGAATGTGCCATATCATTAAAAAGAGAAAAAAATTACAAATGTAATAGGCAATAAAAATATAGGTAGTCCCATTAAAAAAATTGCAAGTTGGTGTCATATTTCAGAAATGGTAACCCCCATAAAAAAACTAAGGACGTCAGTGAATTCTACGTAAAATTATCTATACTAATCAGTTTACACATTTAAAATATCTTCAATAGCAAACGAGATACGGGGGTGGCTGAATAAGTCAGAATTTTCATTATCGCCCTGTAACACAAAAATGAAAAGAGATTTAAAAAGTCTTTTTATGCCATTGTAAATTTGACAAAAAAGTAGTACAGGTTCGCGAAAACCGCAATGTCCTATCAAGTCTAATAATCGAGATACCCCCCAGTCGCGACCAAAATGGGACACAGTGTACATAAATACAGGGTCTTTCAACGAAAATTTGACACTCCTTATAACCAGAGAACTGAATTTTTTTCTGAATTTACTGAGATCCTCCAATTTTTGTTCTTGAGGGAGCATTTTGACTTGATATGTTCATCCCCTTATCTCCTAGCTGCTCTAGCTCAAATTAAACTACCCTACTTCCAATAGAGAAGAGTTATAGAGGGGGCTAAGTTTTCGTTGAAAGACCCCGTATAACTTTCCTATGCTAAAGCATAGATACTAACCAAATATTGACGGAAAAATTAAAGATAAATTAAGTGCTATTGCAGGATTCTAATGCTCTCTTTTCGTTTTTAATCTTATTTGCGCAGGATGGAGCAGGGAGAGGATCAAATATTTGCTCTACTCCCGGTTGTGATCAAAATCAAAAACTCGCAATTGCACGAACAGTAGCAGAATTTACTTAATCAAGTAGACAAACTGGAAATTGGAAGGGAAAACTAGCCGAAAAACGCTCCGGATCGATACTATTTTAATTTACCTATATATATTTCCTTAGGCTGATGAACTTGTGCAAATTTTATTCCATCATTGATCCTAAAGTTACATTTTTCTCTTTCTTTGTTTCTTTTAACTCAATTAATGTGTCCTCCTTTCCACGTTACACAAAAAAACATATTTACACTACTTCAAACTTACCCTACATCATTCTCAAAACAACCTATAATTTTTTTCCACCGATTTCGTATTTGTTTTTTCATCTCAGGTTTTGGGAAGCTTATCCATCCTCCTGGCTCGTTAAGAGGGCGAGCCTGAGTCTCCTGCGGCAATTATGGCGGCGGGTCGATTTATTCAAATTAAAACATTGCCGCCTCATCCGTGGGCCTTACGTTCGGAATGTCTTGTTAATAAATTCGAAAAAGAAGATTAAATCCGCGCCGCGAAGGCGGCTCAGCAGCCGAATCGTCCACACTCGGAAATTTTCATTTAAATGGAAAGATACACCCGAAACAATACGTCTGGAATATCAAAATAAATGAGTCGCGGCTTTATTATTCAGATGGCACACGCAATATTCCTGCTAACTTATTTACCTATTAATCAGAAATGCGGGGATTCGCTGTTTGTGTATACAAGGGGCCCGGCGATATTAAAAATATATTTTGGCTGGAAATTAAGCCACTTTGTTCTAATAATCGCGAATACAATACAGGAGGAAATTGTACATTACGTGAGTACTAATTACCCTACGAATTATTCATGTATTTCGCATTCAACGGAATAAACCAATTTTCGAGTTCAATTTCTATCTTGTCTCTAAAGTATCGTTAAGTACGTGCCTATGAATATGAATTAATGAAAACTTCCCTTTTGAATCATGCACTTCAAATCAACTGTAATTTTAACTTGCAACCTCAGCAATAATTATACTGCAAACTAATCAGTAATCACCGTTAATTCATTAGTAGATATTCGCATATTCAACTAGACATTATAAGCAACAGATCGCTGCTTTCTACAAAGAAAACCTGTATTTCCCATGCTTGTAAAACCACTCTATTCCATATAAAGTCTTCGCTCGAAAGCTTTGTTAATTCGCCTAGTCTCGAGCTTGAGTAAACCCTATTACATTGGCGAGCTTGTCATAAAATCATGATCAAGCTCAACTTGCTACGGTTAAGCCGACAAACCTCCTATAAACAACAAACCGCTTATCACTCACGAAAGATAAATTAGAGAAAGGAATCTCGGCGTTTGAGCTCAATCTCTTATCCCGCTCCATACCTGTTTTCGCTGGCGCTTTAATGTGCGTACATACGCCAAAGAGAGGCCGGTTTTGCTTTAATGATTTATCTCGAAAACTAGTTTTTCATCAATTTCGCAATCGCCGCACTCAAAGAGATGCGGAACGAGTTTGAAATTTTCACATTCGCGTTGAAATTGTAATTAGAGCGGCCGGCGTTATGAGGTTATTTCGCCCCGAGAGTTTATTATTTCTGATACTTTTTCATTTCCGTGGAGTAATGTAGCTCCTGTCATACAACCAGGTACTCTAAATTAATGTAGTTACATCGTTTTGCTTTTTGGTGCATTCGTTTAATTGGAAAAGCTTTCTTGGTAATGTTGGAAAATTATATCAGCATTGAATCGATTTTGATCGTTATTTTTAACACCCAGCATTCCCGTCTTATGAAGCACTACAATGGAGAAGACCACTATTAGAGCTCAAAACCGTTTTCAGTTGGTCAAAATGTATTATAATTAAAAAGATATAGCCCTTTGAAATTTAAAAATTTCGGGTTTTGACTCATACCTTATCAACCAATCATAAACCACTCACGTCTTGTTGTATAGTAAATAGTATGAATTTTCGAACGCAGTAACAAAGAATAGACAAACGAACAAAAATCAAACTGTCATTTGCCAGATTTTTTCTGAAAAATGCACAAAACAAATTACACGAATTGCATTTCGGCACAAAACACTTTACTAATAATATTGAAGTTGACAAGAATGTTGCCAAATAAATTTTTCAGGACCATTATTTGTGTTTTTAACACGAAAATCGGTTACAATTTATACAGATGAAGATGTTATTTCCATATTAATATATCGAATTATCCATTAGGTAATGGAAGAAATGGATAAATCAGAAAATGTTTATTGCAATAAATATACAAAAACGCACATTTTGCAGGAGTAAAGAAGAGTAATAGGAAACGTGGCAAACTTGCTAAATGTGACTTCTCTTTGCAACTCTTGCTTTGATTGGAGCAGAATGTACGACGATTGTGTGACGTTTTTCAAACTTTAAAAATTAATTGCGGCCTTATTTGGCCACAGAAAAAAATAAAAATTTCATTACGCGCCTTCTTAGAACACACGGTTTTGAAAAAAAAATTTAAAAAAAAAGTCGTGGTCTTCTCCATTACCAGGTATAGATTTGTTATAAAATAAATTTCAAATTTAAAAAGTGTAGTATTGAAGGAACAAATTACTTGTAATTCGAGGAAAATTTCAACACTTTTCTTTAGAACTCATTTGTTCCACTTCTCTAGACAAAAAAGAACATTGCTTTGTTTCGCTAAGTGCTCATCCGAAAACTTATTTTAACACTAGTAAAATAGGAAAACTTAACACCATTAAAGTTTACTCGTTTGCGCGATAGATAAAAAAATCGATACCCATTATTTTCCGATTAGAGATTTTGCCAAGAGATGAGGATGTCAAGGCTACGTCGATGCTCTTATTTTGAATATTATAGTGATTAATTTAAATTCCCTTCGCCCGTCGTTTTCGTGATAAAATTTGGACGAAATGCGTAAACAAAATTAAGTAAGCCTAGCGTTTCATCCGTACATTTATTAGTCCTTTAACGACTGAAGACAGACTAATCCTAATTGAACATGGCGCATTAGATATAAGACGCTTCGTGTAATTAAAACTAACCCGTAAGGATTAATTTCGAAGAGGTCTCCTAAAATTAAACCTTACGGTTATTTGTTTATGCTAATCCATACAAATGCATAATGCGAATATTGTGGCCTTCTTGATATAGGTCATAGTTTGAGTGAGTTTTAGGGATTATGAAACAATACTATTCGGATCAATATAATGAAATTATATGTAGCGAATTACCCACAGCTGTTTATCCACAATTAACATCTTATGCAAGAATCTTTTACGTTTCGAACAACCCTGTTTTTCTGCACCCTTTCAACAACACTTCAGTTATATTTTCTTTGTTATACTTATACCCGTTTTCAAAAGAACACAAACTTTCAGCGAAATCCGAATTCAAACAACTTTTGAGCGACGGCTTTGAAGTTCGATGTTATTCCGATCGGTTTTAACATTCATTTATTCGCGAAAACCATCGGGGTTGTATTTATTTAAGGCGTCGAACTAACCAATAAAGTGGTCTAAAAGCAAACGGAACTTTTAAATTAAACCAATTAAGTGCGCTAAGCTGAATCATATACGGATTGTTTCTTTGTCCCCGATTATTTTGGCATGAATGATCCCAATTTCGAGGGAGTGTCGCTAAAACGCGGATGGAAAATTTACGTAAATACTAAACCACAAATTGGTACGAAAGTAGGTTAATTAAAATTAGAGGGCGATTAGATGCAATGCGTAGATATTATTGTTCGAATTTTGGAATGCCGGTTAACAATAATAGAACTAGTAGGAGTTCACTTGTTGGAGTAAATCCATTGTCACTCACATAACCAAGGAAAATTCGATAATTAATTTGGTAATATTCCGATTCGATGAAATAATCCCCGCTTTATTTATTTGCCAAGCACAGGTAAGCTTTATCGGATGATAAAATACAGTTATACAATCCTCGAACGTCCATTTATCCATTCATTCCCATCAAATCGATTACGTTCCATTCTTTGAATTTCAGCGTCATTTTAGATTGCCTAAAACATTGCAAAAAAAAACATGTGGGCAAAATGAATAGCGCCCCGTTGTCAGCCTATATTTCCTTCTTTTCTATTGTAATGTCAATTGTGTGGCAAGTGATGCGAGTGAGCACGGCTCCAGATAGAAAGGCTTTGATAACAGTCCCTGTTTAATATGTAGTCTGGGTGATGGGTCGGTATAGATTTTCCTAGTTAATTGACGTTAAGTGGTTCATTTAAACAACGCTCGCCAGTTTGTTTGTGGGAATTAATGGAAATTAAATCACAAATTCATCTACTTGCAATTTCCAATAATTAGGAGATAATTGTAGTTGGAGTAGACTACTTTCCCGGCTTTCCATTTTATGAGCAAACTCCTGTATAAGCGTAATTTTTGAAAATGGAGAAGACCACGACTTTTTTTTTAATTTTTTTTTCAAAACCGTGTGTTCTAATAAAGCGCGTAATGAAATTTTTATTTTTTTCTGTGGCCAAATAAGGCCGCAATTAATTTTTAAAGTTTGAAAAACGTCACACAATCGTCATACGTTCTGCTCCAATCAAAGCGAGAGTTTCAAAGAGAAGTCACATTTAGCAAGTTTGCCACGTTTCCTATTACTCTTCTTTACTCCGCAAAATGTGCGTTTTTTGTATATTTATTGCAATAAACATTTTCTGATTTATTCATTTCTTCCATTACCTAATGGATAATTCATCTGTATAAATTGTTACCGATTTTCGTGTTAAAAACACAAATAATGGTCCTGAAAAATTTATTTGGCAACATTCTTGTCAACTTCAATATTATCAGTAAAGTGTTTTGTGCCGAACTGCAATTCGTGTAATTTGTTTTGTGCATTTTTCAGAAAAATCTGACAAATGACAGTTTGATTTTTGTTCGTTTGTATATTCTTTGTTACTGCGTTCGAAAATTCATACTATTTATTATACAACAAGACGTGAGTTGTTTATGATTGGTTGATAAGGTATGAGTCAAAACCCGAAATTCTTAAATTTCGAAGGGCTATAACTTTTTAATTATAACACATTTTGAGCAACTGAAAACGGTTTTGAGCTCTAAAAAATCATTTCTAATCGTATCTTTTGCCGAAATCCACGTATCTCACATCGTGGTCTTCTCCATTGGTGTAATCACACATACTAACACCGTTTGATCGTATATTAAATTATTCTTTCGAAAAGGACGTGCCATGCGCTTTTGTAAACCCTCGTTAGCTAACAAACTCCGGCTTGTTCTAGATCAGTATATTATCGGCGAACAAACGCGTCCTTTTAGAAGCAGCAACCTGTTCAAATCGCCGGATACAAACTTGAAATGATCTCGGGTAGATCGATTATGAGCCGCTGTCGGAACTGTTACGGGGTTTATCGGCGGTGGCGTTTGGTAATGGATATTGCAGCTTGTATGGTGAATCCGGTTCGCGGGAACTTTCGGGATTAATCGCCCGAGGAGCGGGCCGAGGCGAAATGAGTGTGAAGCAGCTTCCGACCCGCGGAGGATCGTCTAACAGAGGCCGTCTTTGCAGACGGATGGCAGTGGTCGGAAACCCTCATAAATTGGAGACGAGGAGCGCGAGCTTGCAGACGTGGGTCGCCGCTGCAAAAAGGTAAAATTCCTTCTACTTTGTTCTCGGGGTTCGTTTGGAACTTTTGTTGCGATGATTTACGTATTTTTGGAACAATCAATTATGTTCTTATACGAACAACTGATGCCAGATTTTTGTCCAGTTTTTTGGATCTATGTATATTGTTGCGCACAATGTATGCTTGATTACTTTCCACTTGTTGCTACATTTTCTTCTTCCGTTTACTGCTAAACTCTTCTACTTTTTTTATTCCTCTCGGCTCCATTCTAAGTACACCACTTACAACACTACAAGTGCTCTCATATGAAGTACACTACTAAATAATAAAATACACACTTACAGATATGAACTAGGAAATTAAAGTTGTGCCAATTAAGCCAAATTAAAATAACGACTTTATGCGATTTCCATAAGTTTGTTACCAATTTAAATGTCGCGTTTAATCTGTTTGGCGAATCTCGTTCGCGATTTATTAATTGAAAAAGTTTGGGAACTTTTTCAGAGTAGGAACGACCGGTTTTTTTTTCGCGAAACCGACGTTAATAAGCTTCATTGTACGGGTAATTTTTCGAAAGTTCGGATAAATTATGATCTAATTAAAACAATTAAATCAATCCAACAGGAACCGGACGAAAAGTTTTCCGAGTATTGGAGGAGAATGTCTCTCGCGTTTACTTTCTTTTGCTGCTTGACTTTCTTTTTCTTCCTAAAGAAGTAAACTTGTTCAAAGGGAATACGTATTTTATACAGGAATTTGTATAGAAAGCAAACGATTGAATAACTTCGTTTTTATGTAAATATTGAAAAGAGATCAAATAGGTCGACTTTTAATTTAATTTCCCTACAACCTCAGATAATATAAATTACAGTAAGAAATTATTGATTTTACTTACTACAAAATGCAAGCTAATTTCTCTATACAATTTTTGCGAATTGCATCCTGCATTCACCTACAAAAGTTACGCACCGGTGGATCCGAAATTGTTTACCCATGAGAGATAAATTATTCAATGCTCCATTCATCATCAATTCCATAGTGCAGCGCTGAATTTTCTCTCGACGCCCCGACGTTATTGCGTTATTTACAAAGTTTAATTCGAAGATATTACGTTACAGCAGTTTCGCCTCTTTCGCCGGCAAATCCGTGTCCCTGCTGTAATCAATCAGTTCTATCGAACATGCCAGACGGAATATTTATGGAGATATTAACGCCGGTATTTAAACATAAATTCGGTATATAGGCGTAGGTATTCCTAAGTGTACCGCAAAGTTATAGACGCACTGGGCAGATCAGTTTATCAAGGATTGATTAAGAGAACCCTTTTGATATAGGTATACCTAAATAATGATTAGAGCTGTGGGAACAAGTCTAATATATATCCTCTTTATCGGTATAAGAGACCAGTAAAAAGGATTTAAATTTACTTTTTTCGATTTTACATAATTATTTACACAACTCGTTAATGCTTTTGCTGTTCCTGCTATATAGAACAGGTAAAAGCTTTGTATTTGAGGTTTTCTTTATGTAGGCGCATTTCTATTGTAAATTTTCACGTAGGACTGCGACAAAGGCTTTCGTTTCAATGGCAATGGTCGACGGGACGAAAGGGAAAACTGTTGGAAAATCGGGAAAGCAGCGACGGGCTGCCATCTGTGGCATTTTCGCAGAATTGTGCTTGAAAGCTCGCTTCCTGCGAGGTCGATCGATAAAAGCTGGAATTCCGTTAGTTCTGATGAGGGAATGTAGAGGGCAGGATGTATCCGATTTTACTGCCCTTTTATTAGAGAATAGGGGTTGCATTTTATCAATATTTTTACGGGTTTTATCAGGGATATTTATCGATTTTTTATGGTTCTGTTAGGTTCATAAATTACCTACCGATGTACTGTAACTCACGTAAATATTGAACAAAAATACAATACTCTTGAATTCATTTTGCACAAGTCTACTACATGCTGAATTTATAGTACTTCAGTTAACTGTTTTGTTATTGTCGATTTCGTTCCTGCTGCGTACATAAATGCCCACTTTATTAAGCACTCAAAATTTCAATCTCTTGTTTTCTTTTTAGCGGAAACTCTTTTTTGTTTGCTCAAAGTGTTTTATTCACCCCTAAAATATGTAATTCAATATCTCCATTTTCTTACAACAAATAACCCTATAGATTCAATCAAAATTACGTATTAGCTGGACCCTTAAAAATAAAAACGACTTTTTCTCATAAAATGGCAAAAATATTGTCAAACTTTGTTCAATGGGCTTTCCAACAGGCTTTTGGTTGTTATTAAGTGGACATTTCGTTGGCTCGTCAATTTTTTTGGCTGAATCTCCGGCTGTTCTCGGAGAATATCTCCGTCGTACGTGATTTTCCGCGTTTTCCGAATCTCCCGGTGATATTTTCATTGAAACTTGCAGCTCTTTCCGAAATGGAGAAGACCACGATGTGAGATATGCGGATTTCGACAAAATATACTATTAGAAATGATTTATTAGAGCTCAAAACCGTTTTCAGTTGCTCAAAAGGTGTTATAATTAAAAAGATATAGCCCTTCGAAATTTAAAAATTTCGGGTTCTGACTCATAAGTCATCAACCAATCATAAACCACTCACGTCTTGTTGTATACTAAATAATATGAATTTTCGAACGCAGTAACAAAGAATACACAAACGAACAAAAATCAAACTGTCATTTGTCAAAATTTTTCCGAAAAATGCACAAAACAAATTACACGAATTGCAGTTCGGCATAAAACACTTTAATGATAATATTGAAGTTGACAAGAATGTTGCCAAATAAATTTTTCAGCACCATTATTTGTGTTTTTAACACGAAAATCGGTTACAATTTATACAGATGAAGATGTTATTTCTATATTAATATATCGAATTATCCATTAGGTAATGGAAGAAATGGATCAATCAGAAAATGTTTATTGCAATAAATATACAAAAAACGCACATTTTGCGGAGTATAGAAGAGTAATAGGAAACGTGGCAAACTTGCTAAATGTGACTTCTCTTTGCAACTCTCGCTTGGATTGGAGCCGAACGTATGACGATTGTGTGACGTTTTTCAAACTTTAAAAATTAATTGCGGCCTTATTTGGTAACAGAAAAAAATAAAAATTTCATTACGCGCCTTCTTAGAACACACGGTTTTGAAAAAAAAATTAAAAAAAAAGTCGTGGTCTTCTCCATTGAGGCAATATGGGCCCAATAGCCCAATTGAAACAAACGTTTGGACGCAACGTAAAAAATCCAATATGTGGAAAACGCCGTTTTAATGGCTGTATGAGTATTCAACGAACGTTGCGAAATGCGAAATAATAACAATAAGACGTAAAATAAATTACGCGAATATGCTGGGGGGTGACTGCGCGGCGAATGAGAATCTCCACAAATTTTATAATAGACTCGTGCTTAACGAATTGTTAACGGAATAGTTGGGAAACTCGAGTGGAAATTCATTAAAAGCTTTAAGATTTCGAATGCTATTAACGAGATTAAAACTTCGACTCCCTAAATAGATGCCGAAATTATTCTATGCCCTCGCATACAATCGTTCAATTTAACATGTAGGTGCAATTGCATAACCATAAAATGTATTTTTACACGTATGCTTGGATGTTACGCAACATTATATGTATAGAATAAAATAAACATTCTATCATTAGAGAATGTAATCACGCAATCAGATTTTCAATCCATCGCAAAACGGCACGGAATCTAATTTGGTAATTTAATCCTTCGGCGGCTGAGTTCAATTTATATATTTAGATTTGTCGACAACCCCTCCTATAGAGACGTGTTAACCCCTGAACTCGAAACGTAGGGGTTGTAAGGAGTGCGATTTTCTTCGAATGTCACGGATTTGCGTTAGAAATTAGTCGAATAAAACAGATAATTCTATTTAGCCGGAAAGTTGTTATCTGAATGTAAATGAATTCTTGTTCTCAAATGGGGCGCTCGGAGCTCACAATAGGATCATAAATTAGTGACTCATTTATATCTGATGTCGCTTGTATAGGGTAAATAAAATCTCCCAAATTACATAGAAGAGTTTAAAAGCTTAAAATTCGAATTTAGAATGCACTCGTTAGATTGATGTTGAATCGATTTCTCGAATATTGACAATCTGTAATTACAATGTTAGGTTCGCTATTCGAGAAAATCTGTCATTTTCACAACGTTCCATAATTAAAGTTTTGTTTGGAACGTCGAAATTCGTATAATCGGATTTTGCATGACGTTTTAACTTTTAAATTACATGTTTAAGGTTCGAAAGGGTAAAAATCGAATGATGGAAAACGTAAATTGAAAATTCCCAAAAAGGAAAAAACTTTAGATTAATGAAATCCGACTTTGGAATTAATTTTGAGCGGTCGGTATTAAAAGGGAACAAATATGGTTCTGGCAAAAAGAATGAATTTTACGCCTTCATTAAAAATTAATGAATTTTCCTGTTTACTTCAGAGAGAGAAATGTTGAAAACGGTAGTTAGGTACAAATTGATGAAGGTTGAAACATTCAAATACGCATTCGTATGAAAATAACAGAGATATTCACCTAATTTATTTTTATAATAAATGGTTGTTTTAAAATATCTAGAACATACTAAATTATGTAGGTAATTTAAATATTTCTATATTGTTTACCTACTTAAGAATGTTGTAGAAATAAGTGGAAAAATAGAACGAAATTTTGAGACAATCCATAAATTCCCCAATTATTATTCCAACATTAACTAAGGGTGATTTCAAATTTAAAAATTGGATACTGTTCATTATAAAAATAATTTCCAAACCAAACATCAATTACACGCCTGTCTTAATTAAAAAAAAAAGATTGTTTATTTTTTACTTGCAGATTTCCAAGTTTTCGGAAACGCCCCGGGCCCGTTTCGAATTATTCGTAGGCTGATAATTAACTTTTCCAGAATCCTCAGACATTGTACGCTCGTCTGGAAAGCGAATAAATTTCAAAAAATCGGGTTGTTTATCTGCTCTCATTCAAGTCGATTATTAAAACTTTATTAGGTATTTTATTCAAATTTGCTAATTACATGAGTGGATTGGGTATTGATGAAAAGTGGTTGATTATCCTGCTAATTAATATTTTATATACCTAAATTTCTTTAATAATCCTTGATTTCTAAGGTGTTTTTAAGGATTTTTTGTTAGATGATAGAAGATTGATTTTTCGCGTTTCTGTGATTTTTCATTTGCAAGTTTTGTTATGATTTTGAATTAAAATAATTTGTTGATTAGTAAAGTTTAATGTCTTTAATAGATTTTGTTCTATTTGCTCCATCCTTCAAGATATGTCATCTACCAATGTTTTAATGGAAATATGATCACAATATCAAATAACATTTTATTGAAAAAGTAACCTGGTAAAATAAGACATGGTTTCTATTAATATTAAATTTGAAACAGGGAGAAAAATATTTGTATAAATAGTGTACCTAACATAAGCAAATATGTACAAAACAAGAAACTTCTTTGGAACCGGTGCCAAGCTCACAGCTTGGATTTGACAAAGCAATTAAAGTTTCTTCGTGAAACATTAAAAACCAGATCCCCCCGAAATCAAATTAATGTTTGATAGAATCCAAAGCGATTCGGGGAAACTATCCACCGGTTGCGCGGTCGCCCCGAGCACGGCGCTGCGTCGCGCCGACTTTGGCGAAAGCGCGCGGGAAGCTTTCGAAATTCCGGTTTCCAGTAGAAGCTTCGAGGTTCGTCCGGACGCGAGTTTTCCGTTGCGAGTCGCGAAAGCCGGGCTCGGGTTCGAAGACCCCGCTGAAAATCGCAAAACAAACTTTGCGGCGATGTTGATACGGGCGCGCGTCGGCCGAGCACTCTCCAGATATACGTGCTGATTCGAAGGGGGTTTTGTGACCGCGTCGACGAGCGTAAATTTCGGTTTTTGCCCGCTGAGTTTCGGTAAGAACTTAAAATAGGGGGAGTTTTTAAATTAACGGGACGTTGTTTCGGTGATATATCGCTCTTGTATTCCAAACTCAAGTCTTAGAAAACACAATTTATTACCTACATTAATTAACTTTTTTTCTAATTAGACATCTAATTATCCAAAAATTTATTATACAGGGTGTCCAAAGTACATAGAACTACTGTATGCTGGTGAGATTAAAATAAGTCGATTGTTTTTCATTTGCCTGTGAGGATGCTTCAAAGTTGTTGTCAAAATTGTTATTCTTCAGTCGAATTAATGATTTTTTTATTGTAATAATTTAATAATAATTTATTGTAATACTTGTTGTTTGCAAGAGACAAAAATTGCTACAAATGAATACAGCTCTCCATAAAAAAGGGGGAACAGGGGCGACCCTCAAAAAAAACATGTAATTTGTGGTACGATTAGGGTTGTTTTTACCCTTCCGTGGTTTCAGTTGGTGTAATTTTTGCTTTGAACAAATGGCTCTTTAATTAAAATAGCTACATACCAAATTTTATAAAAATCGAACGAAGCGTTTTTGAGTTATTAAAGAAAATTGAAAATGTTCTTTCAACTTTGAAGCTTCCTCACAGACAAACGATACACTTTGTTTTACATGCAATTTAAGTTCAATCAACTTATTTTGATCTCACCAATATATACAGAGTAGCTCTATGTATACGGAATTTTAAGACACCCTATATATTAGCAATGGCTGGTAACATAAAGCGAGTTTTTTTATCATCATAAGTGTATTAGTAAATAACCCAATTAATAATCCTGTTACTCCACCCGACAAAATAATTAACAAGTCACAACCAAACTATGCTAAATAATTGAGTTGATTTAGAAAATCTCGCGAACATTCGCTGCCTTTGGGGCCGTCGAGGTAATTGCATTAGTCGAGTTACGTTTGAATTTTTGCGAGTTTTGGCAATCCGAGCGGAGTTTCGCCCACTTTAATTGATGGTCTAAATTTAATTTCCAAAATTTTAGGCGAAAAAACGGTTTCGGGTCAGCGGGCGGGCGGCTCTCGAGAGAGCGTTTAAGGTAATCAATTTTAAAATTATCTGACCGAAAAATTCGGAAACAAGGAGGCGAAATCTGCCCGCGTTGGGCGGTCGCATTGGGCCATTCCTCATTCCTTATCGATCACCGGATAATAATAAATTGGGTAGTTGCTGAAAAATCGGCCGAGTGACTGCGCTAGTATCAAATTAGGAAAAGGTTGAGGTTCATACAAGAATAGCAATTCATCTAATACACTCTTTAAAGACACTCTGATATTGGCCAATTATAAAAGCAAAAGTAAGAAAATTGAACAATTACATACACAGATACATCTGTTACCATTCGACAAATTTATTAACTGTAATAAAAATGAATTACTGCATCGCTTGATTGGTAATTAAGACGATTATACGTCGGGACAAAAGGGGATGGAAAGGGATAAATAAACTGTCGCTGGAGTCATATTATGTTCAAATAGCGCAAAGTAAATGGGGATGAAATAGGAAGATCGATTAAGATTGATTACATATCGGCACAAGGGGGATTTTGAAAATCGAATTCCACCGTTCTTGTTTACATTTCGCATGAGAATATTAATTAGTACTCTGCTATATTCAGGAAGCTAATTACCTGATAAGTTTGCACGTTGAGAGTGAGTAAACAAACAAATTATTATACTTAAGCATTAAGTACTTTTACATAGTTACTATATATAGGACATTTATTTTGAATTCGCTGTAGAACTTGCTATTATTATCTACAATTTGTTGTTAATTATTTGATTAGAAATTCAATCTCACTATTTTTGGGAGTGTTCCCTTTACCGTATCAGTTACCAAATAACTTGAATGGAATATTAAATAACAGATAGTGAATACGAATTTGTCAACAGTATAGTTTGCTGCATTAGAGCCAGATATGTGTGCTATTTTTTGTAATTATGTAAAATTATTCCGCGCACTACAATTTTCTCAAATGACAGTTATCCGTTTATCGCTTCGACCACGGTATAATTTTAAATGGTTTTCATGATAACGATTTTCGAGTCTGTCATTAATTGGTTACACTCGCGATTTTGCATAAAATAGTTGTAATTGTTTACAAACTTTAAGCACTATCGTAATTTACAGTCTATACGCTTCGTATTTACAGAGTTATTATAGGAAAAAAATTGCGTTGTGTCGAAACAAACAAATGGCAATTGGAATTAGTTTGATTATCCGATGCGAAATTATCCCATATAAGCAGCAATAAAGCGCCGGTTTCATAAAAGAATGACCTTTTAGTATTATTTTATTTTTATGGTTTCTATTTAATCAGTTCGTGCAAAAGGTAGTAACGTCGTGAATACTTTATGTTCTGATTTAAAACGGCCCCAGAAAGACACAATTTTACTACTTTAATTATTTCAGTAATGAACTATAAAATATGGTATAATAGATAATAAACTGAAGGATCGTAACCGTGCTAATATTATTACTTCATTAAACAGTGTTTTGTTGTACATCATACCAAATCAACACGTTAACATCGTTAAATCTAGTTTTTAATGTTTGGATTTTAATAAGCGCTTAAAAGTTTTGATGTGGTTATAACATAGTGCTTAATTAAACTGGGAATTTATAGCTTACTTATTTTCATATCGTCATACTTTGAAATCGATCGAATTTTCTACAGGAAATTCATATTGGTCTTACACGTGTTTACAATAATCTCAGAGGTTCACCTCTGAGAAATGCTCTTTAAAGGATTCTTCTAAATATTCATGTCCCAGTGATTGCTGTAGGTTTATTTGAATTGGACTAGGGAAACTTTTCCGCCGATCTATTTTACATAACGTTTCGTTCATGTTCCGAATGGCAGATAGCCCTTCCATATCGATTATTTTAATGCGGCAATTCGGCATCAGGTGCAGGGCTTTTTTATCTGTACGGAGTTTCAGAACGCACTGTAATACGCCAACGAAGCGTATAATCGACGCCTGTTAATAATGAGATTGTTTCGGCTCAGACAAAGAACTTAGTAATAATAGGCTTACGAAATGACGGGAGGTATTTCGTTTCTCGATTGATTTTTCGACGTCGAAAATCTGCCGGTGTATCCTCCAGATTGCGCTTTAGAAGTAAATTGGAAAGTTTGTAGAAATATTTCGCCGAGACGTTGAAAAAAGGTAGCCGCATGGAGCCTAAAAAAATAAAATGCTTTCCCATTTTTACATTTTCCCAGACGTCTGATTCAGTTTGCCTTCCTAATGGAGAAGACCACGACTTTTTTTCAAAACCGTGTGTTCTAAGAAGGCGCGTAATGAAATTTTTATTTTTTTCTGTGGCCAAATAAGGGCCAATTAATTTTTAAAGTTTGGAAAACGTCACACAATCGTCATACACTCTGCTCCAATCAAAGCGAGAGTTTCAAAGAGAAGTCACATTTAGCAAGTTTGCCACGTTTCCTATTGCTCTTCTTTAGTCCGCAAAGTGTGCGTTTTTTGTATATTTATTGCAATAAACATTTACTGATTTATCCATTTCTTCCATTACCTAATGGATAATTCGATATATTAATATAGAAATAACATCTTCATCTGTATAAATTGTAAACGATTTTCGTGTTAAAAACACAAATAATGGTCCTGAAAAATTTATTTGGCAACATTCTTGTCAACTTCAATATTATCAGTAAAGTGTTTTGTGCCGATCTGCAATTCGTGTAATTTGATTTGTGTAATTTTCAGAAAAATCTGACAAATGTCAGTATGTTTTTTGTTCGTTTGTGCATTCTTTGTTACTGCGTTCGAAAATTCATACTATTTACTATATACAACAAGACGTGTGTGGTTTATGATTGGTTGATAAGGTATGAGTCAAAACCCGAAATTTTTAAATTTCAAAGGGCTATATCTTTTTAATTATAACACATTTTGAGCAACTGAAAACGGTTTTGAGCTCTAATAAATCATTTCTAATCGTATCTTTTGCCGAAATCCGCGTATCTCACATCGTGGTCTTCTCCATTAATTCAACTGCATGATTTTCGGTGAACTAAAATCGCAATTATCGCATCACAGCACTTAGAGGAATTTAAATATTAATTAAAATAAAGCAAATTTCGAACAAGCAATAGGTATATAATAGCATAGATGCATAACACGTTGCGGATAAGTTCTCCTAAATATTAATGCACATTAATTTGCGCAAATGTAGCGAACAAATAACTATATTAAACGATTAATTTTCGTTTGCATTCGGACTAAATAATTAGCTCGTACTGCGGTCAACTTACCGAAGTAGGTCAAAAAGTTACAGGCGAACTTTCGAGCTAATTTGAGGCAAAAGTTTGAGTACAAATCGAAATATCGCTAAACGCGCAATAGAAAATTATTAACCCGATGCCCATATGGCCAATAAACCGTATAATTCCCAGCAAATACTCGCATGCGGGTATTGATTACACTAAAGATAAGCCTGTCGTGCAAGAGATTAGCACTCGATAAAAAAGAAAAAGTTTGTTGTTGTCCCGAGTAATCCCCGGGACAAGCTGTAAGTGAGGCGAAACTTTCAAATTAATTTTGGTGATGGTAAATAAATGAAGGTAAAATAAGTGCGGTGCATTTAACAATAAAGCGGAATTTCAGTTCGGTGTAATTGAAGGATTTAACGCGGACTAAATGAAAATTTATTATTCAATAAAGTTAATTTAAATTCCCCTTTCGTGCATTGATACAAGATTGGGATTAGTGGCGCAAGCGATCGGGAATCGGAGACAGCAAATAGCCGCGGATATAAACAACCCGAGGGGTCACTCGGGGTCGAACGGGGTAGTAGCATAATTATCTCGAAAAGTAGGTAAATGTAGCATCATGTTTTTTACGGTCTTTTGTGTTGTCTATGATACAGCACTGACCGTTATCCATCTTTTCATGTTTACCCCGAAGTATGACTTGGCAAGCAAATCGCTTTCAGCTCTTTTGTTCAGGAAAATTAGAACTGGGACGAATGAATATCTAAATAAACACAACGTTTTAATGCATAGAAATGCTGCTTTAAATTTGATACGCCTCGTTTCAGAAAACAAACATTTTCCAAATTAATCTCATATAGTGCAACTCCGAACTATAACTAGATAAATATTCATTTAATTTACTAATTAGAAATCTTGTAATCATTTTTCTCTTTATAGGTAACTAACATAACTACTCGCCATTTTATCGACTTCCTTAGACTAAAATTGAACATTCTCTAAAAATTCCAAATTAGATTAAGTTCAGCAATTAACAATAAAGATTTAATTATGTTCGTTCTCAATAGATTTCCCCGTCTTTAATTAAAAGGCCCCGCTAGGTGCGTTACTCGTCGACTGGGATCGCAAGTTCCCGACACCTTCTAATTTCCAATGTTTTGTCTAATTGACACAAAGGTGATGGCGGCACAGTTTAATGCGTTAATTAGCTAAATCTGTTCGTAACTGTTAACAAATAAATTAACTATCTTTAATTCGTTTGCCGCGGATTACAATTTTTTTAAAGCGGATTTTAAATTTTAATATAGTTTATGCTTGCTGAATTCGCCCGGGGGTTTGTGGTAGAACTGAATTCGTTCTATTGATTTTAGTCAGAAACTATGGAACTTAAATGGGATGTCATCGTTGGGAAAATATAAGTAAACAGACCGTTGCTGGGGTAAATGTTTATGCTAAAATAACATTAATTTAAGTTTAGAATCGAACATTGGGAATTTGAAAAATTTTATTTGGGCGTGAAAGTTTTAATGTCTCGTATAACAACATTATGCGAGTAACGCGACCTTTTTTAAATTAATTTCTGAAACTAAAGAGCTCGTGGGTGCTAAGTATTGTTTAGCCAAAAAAAATCCTACCACAGTCATTAAAAATGAACAAACCCGAAACACAAGTTAATAATTGAAACGTTCCTTTTTTTTCGTCGAAAATAATGCTTTCGGTAAACCAGAAAATCGAGCTTTTCCATTTTCCCACCGAGTTTTCCATCCATTTTATCCGGACTCCGCCGCACGCCAGATTCCATAAAAACGGTTTTCGCCGGCGCTTCAGTTTAATTTAACGTCAAATCTGTGTTAAAGTCCGGATTTTTCCGTTTTACCTCTACATCAAATCCCATTTGCGATATACGAACTTAAGATAAAAGTGTGAAACGTCGCAGGGAGGGAACGTTTAGAACCTGGAAAATTTATTAAGACCCGCTCGGAATTCACCATCATTGAACTGAACGATAACTCCGGAGTTTACCTAAACCTATAAAATAAAAAAATAGTACGGGTGCTCGGATCTGGGCGAATTTCCGAGCTTTTATTGTATCCTACATCTATTGTCGGTGTTTGTAAAAATAATTCCAAAAGGGAAAATTCCTCAGCTTTCTTTCTTTCGTGTGTTTGAGCTATTAACCCCGAAATTGAACCAGTAAAACACGTATATTTATTAAGGAAACGTGTTATCAAGCAATCCCGAAGAAACCATAATATATAGTTATCAATTTTATCATCCGATTAATTGCGTTATCATAATCATTTAATCTGGCACACAAATTTTCCTAATTGATTTTCGCAGCTTTTTGAAACGGTGCGTGATGTGTGTATCTTCAGTCGGTGGAGTATCAGAGAAATTACATCGCTCACCTAATAAACAGCCTAAACAGGGTTATTGGGAATTGTTTGTGTTTGAACACCTAGAAAAATATTTGTACAGCTTACTCACGTACACAAATAGCATTCCGGATTTTTCCGGATCGAATCGAAATCGTTATCAGCGACACTACATAAGCGCTGTAGCTGGGCTGCGAATCATAATCAACCATATGCACTTAATAAATTAACAATCGAATGCATCTGCTAATGCAATTTTATTCCAGCAAGACAATTAGTCGCTTCGCAATTTCGAGCGATAAATTCATGTATAGGTAACCGCTGTTTTTGCAACCGAACGGATCGCAATTAGCTTAAAAGCATATGTTTATTGATGCATAATATTTCTACCAGCCATTGTTATTAATTTCGCCGGCGATTATTAAATTATTATTAGATATGTTTATGCCGACGTGCAGCAAAAACGTCCAAGTGAACCGCAACTAACCCGGAGTGGCCTAACTATGGCGATAGTTTCTGGCGTTTTCCATTAAACTAAAAGTGATGCTGTGTCTCGATATGCGTTTAATGCAACGTTTGCGTGGTGAACGGACGGTCGAAGACGAGGCAGCCAAAGACAGGGATAGATCTAAAAGTGTTTGTGTTACTTCGTTCAGGAGCAAACCGCCCAGAGATGTCAGTGCTTTTAAACTTTTCCACAGAAGGGCCAGTAGCGCAATGTAAGTTCGAATTTCAACGATGCAATTGCGCCGTTCCGGTTTTATTGCAACGTCCGTTTGCATTGCTTGTTTTGTAGGATATTATCTCATTTTGTTTTATTACACCAGTACTCTTGGGTTTTAACCTACGCAGTTCATTTATGATTTATTATGCGAGTTGTTGTGAACAGCCCCATCCTCAAAAGCGACCAAATAAGCATTAAATTTAATGCCAATTAATGCAAAGTATTAGGTCCGCGAATTAAATACGAATTGAATGGCAATTTGGTATTGATAGAAAATTCACTTTACACTGCGAGCAATTCCTTTATGTAAATTTACGTGTTTTCCAGCAATAAAGCCGGGGTGACCCGAGATTAATTTGTAACCGTAAATTATTAATTCCGCTTTGGATTTGACACAGTTTCCTTAGAAAATTAGTAACCGACTCGACTCGGATTTGCGTGATGTCTTTCACATTGTGAAAAGGGATCGAAACGTAGGCAAATATATGTAAAAGCGGAAAATGGAGACTACGAGTTTTTTGTTGGTCTGGAATTTAATAGAATTTTGCCAACTTTACTTGTAGATGAGAGAAAGTGGTTGGAACATGTAGCAAAAACTCTCCGACTTTTTCTAAAAGTTAGGAGTTGGAAGTTCAAACTCGCGAAAAACCCTATTTAAGGTACGTATTAAATTATTGAAGAAATGGGTTTATATGAAGAATTTTATTATATAACGTATGAGGATTCAGTCCATTTCTGCTGTGACCTATTTCTTATAGTCGAAATACGTCCCCTTAATATTTGGTGATTGGACACTTAAAGGCCAGGTTACCAATAAAAGGCCATTTCGGAGGAATTCCTTTATTAAATAGCGAACTTGATGATTCCTGTAGATGTCACAGTTATAAAAGAAAAGCTGCCAGACATCAATAACAGAAGGATAATTTCAGCGAGTTTTATTGTTCTTATTTGTTCCTTTCGGATACCAAACATCACCCTCTGCTCGCCTTCCTAATATTTGCTCCAATTTTATTGTACCAAGAAATGCCTACAAAATTTTTATGGAAACTCAAAATATTTTTTTTAATTCCGAAACGGAATCTCCTGCATTCTATATGAAAATCCTCCCTTTACACGACAGTAACAACCAGAAAATAAATTGTTTCATTATCCTCATTTCGACTCGGAGACAAAAGAAGCGAAGAAATTAAATTAAAATCTTAGGAGCATTCGAAATTCGAAAAGAACGGGAATTGTTCTCGGCGAGGTCAAGAGGATCCTCCACTTGGAAATTTCACCGATCCCTCGAAATGGGTTAGCGTGATCCGCGGATGAGCAGCATCGGGCATTACTGAGGATTAAAAATTTCCCATATGCACATTAGGTATGCGGGTCGGCGTCACTCAAAACTGCATGTCGCTGAAATGCATTTTAATTTCCTTTGTTACTTGCGCTAATCGCGATGGGAAAATTTCGCGCTTGTTTTAAACCGGGTCAAGGTTTTCCGGAAGAATCCCTGATGCCGGAAGAACTTGTGCATTGTGCTAAATTTGATTACTGAACTTATTCGATTGGAAACTATATTTTTCTGGATGTAGGTGTATCTCAATTTATGAAATGGCTACATTCAATTCACGGCGAATTTTTCCTTTGGAAAGGCATTTTATATAAATTCATTTAGTCAAAGGAATATAAAGGTTGTTTAAATGCCATGTTTTTTTGACTAGGGAAGCAATACGTTTCCTTTTTATACCAGGCATTTCATTTCGTTTTTATAAAGGTATTGAGGGTAAATTGCTCATTTAATTGATATTTTTCCATCGAAAGGAGAGTAAACAAAATTTCTTGCGAATATGATATACTATTAGAGTTGATAAAAATGTTCATTACTTTATTGCATAATTAATTATTAGATAGATAATATTATGCATTGTTCTGTGTGAATTATTTGTGCATACTTTACACTGTATGCTCCTTAGGTTTTTACTCTTTTAAAAAAACTAGGTTATTATACAGGGTGTTAGGTAAGTTGATACTTCTTTTTTAACTGTGTATGAATCTCTTAATTCTAAGCAACTTTTTCAATATTATGAAAAAAAAACCAAAAATTTTAATTTTAATTTTCTTTTTTTCGAATTTCGAATAATTTCCAATACGGACCTGCTTTATTAAATATGAAATTTATTTATTTTTCTGCATTTATTTGACAGATGACTGCCATAAATAAATTTCTTATTTAATAAAGCAGGTCCGTATTGGAAAATTTTCGAAATTAAAAAAAAAATAAAATGTTCTATCTTCTTTGTTGTTCAGAATATTGAAAAAGTTTATTTGAAAAAGTTGCTTAGAATTAAGAGATTAATACACAGTTAAAAAAGAAGTATCAACTTACCTAACACCCTGTATATGTATATTTCCTCGTTATTACATCGTTATATTATTCCTCGTTTTATTTTATTATTGATATAAAACGCAGAATTATTCCGACATGTACAAGTTTCTATTGAAATAGTGACGAGAATAATCAAAATTTAATTAAAAATTAGTTACCAAATTCAATTTCCCGAAATGCAGGATTCAATCCACATTTTTAATTTTCCGTTTAGTGAAATTGACATTTCTAATTACAAGCATTATTAGAGTTTAAATTAATTCCTAATATTTTTCTTCATTTCCTGTACCTAATATTGCTCAATACATACTCAATATAAACTACAGCATATTACAAAAGGGTAGGTATACTCTGTATTCAAACAACACGTTATCTATCTATGTTGTCTTTTTTGAAAATACATATATAGGTCGACTCTATCAGGAGTTATTCGGTAGTTAAACGAAGAGCGTGCATCTCTTTATTGCGAAACTGGATAAAACGAACTTGCAACCCTAAACTACGAGCACTTTTTAGCATATGATGAAGTATAATAAGGTCCCGAGATAAAAGCTTGTTTTGTTCGCGACCAGTTCGCTGTGGATAAATTTCGCATCGTCGAGCTTTAAACACGTTCCCTCTAAATTCACTCGAACATTATTACTGGTCCCATAATTACGCCGGAGTACAGCTCGAGTGACACTTCTGTTTCTAGTTTTCAACAAATTTTTCCCCATATTTCACCACATATTACACCACCTTTAAAGCGAGGAAACCGATAGAACTAGGGAGAATGCGTATAGAAGTTGTACGTTGTGAAATATTAATAAAAGTTTTAAGGAAGTCAGTATACGAGTAAGTCACAACCGGGTTAAGAGAAGCGAGTTGGAGCTGAAGATAAACTTTAATGAAATACAGCCATGTAATATCGTATTACCTGCGAACAACTATCCGTGATCTATGTAATACCCGATCGGGATATTATCCTATCAGGAAAGAGAGCAAGGTATAAATTTATCTTTATATCCGGGTGATAAACGTGTTGTAAACTGAAACTTCTACGTCGTATGAACTAAATAAACACTGGTGGATTTATAGTCTTAATTTAAACACTTTTATCCTTTTTGCTCGAGTTATCATTAAACGAAATCCGGGATAGAGTTTCTGCTTTTCTTTCATGTTTGTTTATACCGAAAAAGCGAGGATTATTTCATCTGTAGTTAATCCCATAATACCATCGCATATCATATAATTTTCTATATAAAAGCGGCTGTACGGTGGTTGTTTTATTAAAAACGAGAATATAACACCGACCAATTTTTCTTCGGATTTACGTGATGCAATATTTCTTGTTTTACTATTTAATCAATTTCGCTAGATGAACGGACTTTCTATTATATTGAAAATCACTTTTCCAACAAAGCTTTAGGTATTGTTCGTTTTTTAATAAAATTTCCACGACACATGGATTTAGTTGATTGATTAAAAACTCCCTCGATTCATCAAAGAAACACTATTAGTAATTGAATTTATGTAAGTAATTAAGGAAAGGGCGAAATCAATTACCCATACCTAATGCTAAATTTGGAATTGTGGAAAATCCGCGTATTGAACTTGCGTCAACCGCAGATTCGACAAATCCCAGCAATCTCCTATTCAGATATATTCGTCTAAATTCCCGGGCAAATAGTTTTACGGACCCCTGACACTTCCAAAGAGTCCGGGAGTTCTTTCACCTTGGCAATCTTCGTTTCAGACAGTTCGTCGAGTTGATATAAATAGGGATTGACGACTCAGGAATGCGGCATTTGTTTAAAGGGCGGATTCATTAGGGTATTTGTACGACAACGTTGGAGAAAATCAATTGGGGTTCTTTGCAGAATCGTCGAAAAAAACACTAGTGGAACGGGGTTGGGAGATGCGAGATTGTATGCTATTAATGGAGAAGACCACGACTTTTTTTTAATTTTTTTTAAACCGTGTGTTCTAAGAAGGCTCGTAATGAAATTTTTATTCTTTTCTGTGGTCAAATAAAGCCGCAATTAGTTTTTAAAGTTTGAAAAACGTCACACAGTCGTCATACACTCTGCTCCAATCAAAGCGAGAGTTTCAAAGAGAAGTCACATTTAGCAAGTTTGCCACGTTTCCTATTACTCTTCTTTAGTCCGCAAAATGTGCGTTTTTTGTATATTTATTGCAATAAACATTTTCTGATTTATCCATTTCTTCCATTACCTAATGGATAATTCGATATATTAATATAGAAATAACATCTTCATCTGTATAAATTGTAACCGATTTTCGTGTTAAAAACACATATAATGGTCCTGAAAAATTTATTTGACAACATTCTTGTCAACGTCAATATTATCAGTAAAGTGTTTTGGACCGAACTGCAATTCGTGTAATTTGTTTTGTGCATTTTTCAGAAAAATCTGACAAATGACAGTTTGATTTTTGTTCGTTTGTGTATTCTTTGTTACTGCGTTCGAAAATTCATACTATTTACTATACAACAAGACGTGAGTGGTTTATGATTGGTTGATAAGGTATGAGTCAAAACCCGAAATTTTTAAATTTCAAAGTGCTATATCTTTTTAATTATAACACATTTTGAGCAACTGAAAACGGTTTTGAGCTCTAATAAATCATTTCTAATCGTATCTTTTGCCGAAATCCACATATCTCACATCGTGGTCTTCTCCATTCGACTAATTTTGTTAAAATTATCGAATTACAGTAAGGGTGATTTTAATTTAAAATTTCTTTAATACCACTCGTTTCCCGTTAACAATGGCGAGTTACTCGATACGCGCTTTTTGAAGCATTATCTTTGTAGTTTGTATAAACGGAATTACCGCTAGGTAAAAGCGAAGGAGCAGGTGAAACTTTCCTTTTTGTCGGTACAATGGCAGCTGATTGTTATAAACCGAGTTTACGCTGCCGACGAAAATTAGCATCTTTTACAAGTTCCGAAAAGTAAACCTCCTTTGAATTTAATATTCGCCGAGGGAAGCGCAATTAAAAGCTCGCGGGCCGAGGATAAAAACTTTTTACCGATACAGATGGATTTTTAAAAGTTATAATAGACGCACGTAGAAATTTCAATTACCCCATAGAGAAACTTTCGGCCGAGTTATAATAGAAAATTTACTTTCTGAGCGGGTACCGAATGAAATGTTCGCGAAATCACGAACGTGTGCTTAGTGGTGCTTGTGAAATCCGGTAAAAATGCACATGTACTATTACGTAGCGTTTTCCTACTTACAACTACAAATATACACAATATCGATTTTCATTTTATCGCTCGCTTCATGTAATGCTTCTATTTATAGAAGTACATGTACAGAAATAAAATTACATGTCGGAGAGAAGTAAATTAGTGGGCGTATCAAAACAATAAGTAATATACTTCGCGCTAATACAGCAAACATACATACAAGAACGTATTTATCGATACAAATCCTGTTACCTAATCGTGAATGACATTCCACATTTATGGACACGTGAAATATTCAGCCCAAATTAAAACTATCATTCATCCCTTTCAATTAAGGCTTATTTGGTTAAATATCCGCATTATTAACGGATCTCTGATCGCATTCGCATCTGCATAATTTTAATTGATTAAGTTTGAAAGAAGCTTTGTGCATGAAATATCATATACTCGTGGGGCGTAATAGAGTCTATCTCAGCCATGTAATGTGATAAACCGGTGACAACGTTGATTTATTATTATCGCACGGGACGTGGCTTCGCTCGTATTCATAAAACCTACGTTTCAATATGTAATATACACTACAATGTTCGAGTAAAACGGCATTTTTGTTCTAATAACTGTACGGTAACGTCGGAATTTATAGAGCAAAACTCAACTTTTTTTGTAGGTAAACATAAAACTTTAAGATGAAGTTTATAAGATGGACTTTTCTTTACATAAAGTAACAAAATTATGTTACACAGAACTTGCGGAAGATAAATATTCATGAAATAGTTGCAAACTTCCTAAACTGCACGCAAAAATTGAAGTATATTATGAATTCTTCTTTTATAGACCTTAGATTTAATGATTTATTAGTTCCTTTCATTTTGATGTTAACAAAATGGAATTGGACTCAATAAGAGCAAATAAGTTCGAAGCCATTGAAGGGAATTTCGAAATGTGATGTTGAAGAATGAATGGTAAATCAAACAAAAAGCGAATTCCATACACATTTATGTATTCGCGTTTCCATGTGAAACGCGAATGCAATGCATCGCGTCAGATACGATTTCTCGGCTCTTTTACGACAAAGTTTAACCAATATTTCTTAGTTTTCCGAAGCCTTCCATCAGACGAAATACCTTGGAACAAAATATTTTATTTCGCTGTCTGTAAGATATCCATTTCTCGACAACTTTCAGTTAGAAGTCGGGTAATTTGCGATTTAAATTAATTTTTTTGTTTCAGTTCGACTGCTAGCGACCTCATATCCAGGAGAGGCGTATTTTCCAGGAGATATTACGGATCCGTCGAGCAGGTAAGTTCATCTACCCTATCCAGATTGTATCGACAAAAAGTGTGCGACATATTAATCAACTTCAGACATACCGGGACGTTCAAACTATCGATGATGGATTGCTGGGGGTGAAGTTGACTTTCAACAACCCCGCGTAAAATTTCAAAAAAAAATTAATTGTGACGTCCGTGTTATATAAAATTCTCTAAATGAACAGTTGCCAATAGATCGATCAAATTCTATATGTTTTCAGTTACAGCAACCTGAAGTAGACGGGCAAGAGCACTGTAGGAGATTTAGAATAGAAAATGGAGATTCTCCGGGCGAAAAAGACGAGGTAATTATTATCAAATTATGCATTATTCCACTTCGAATATCTTATTCAAATTGGCGGATTATTCGCTCTAAAATTTTTCGTTATTTTCGTTCAAATATCCCGTCTCCGAGATTCGTTAATTGAAACCTGCGCCTATAAAAATGTTTACCAATTGAGTTAGACCTTAGGCAATAATCCAAACACAAATTGGCCGCCCTATCGTTGTCGCTACCCTTTGCTAATAAATAGTTGGGGTCCGGCGGTCTCGAGGGAAATTCCCAAGTTGGGCTAAGCGATTTTGCGGCCATCTTTTCCACATATATTCCATGAATATTTTCTTCTGATTTAAACAAACGAGTTGTTTCAGATGTTTGGGTCACCGAGCACGCCCGTGCTCGAGAATCCCGAGTATCAGACCCGGTGGTACTTCAAGTATTTCCTCGGCAAACGTAAGTAATATTAGCATATTTATGTTTTTTTTCCTAAGAGAGTTGGTTTTTTAGTGCACCAGAATTACGTTGGACTGGATAACGACAAATCACCGTTTTTTCTTAGCATAGTTTTGAATGAAGATACGAATACCTGTGTGCCTCTATGTAGAGCAATTTTATTCAAAAAAACGGTACGTATACCTTGTAACATAATAATCGAATTCTGTTGGGCCGAAAAGTTGGAGAAAAACGTCGCGTTAACTTTCGATGTTATTTCCAGGGAACGCAGAAGATATCATTACCTGTGTCGCAAAGTAAAGTGTTGACAGTGAAACAAATCATGTCAAACTTTCCCAATATGGATAGAGTTGAAAAAGGACCAAAGGAAATATTTTCGCCTGATATTCAAAAAGACTTATTACTGTTAGAAGAGCAAGAGGGATCCGTGAATTTCAAATTCGGCGTTGTTTACATGAAGCAAGGCCAAACCAGCGACGACGACATATTAAGCAATGGTGAGATTCATTAATAATAAATTCTTCCGCCTCCGTTTACCAAAATTTCGAAGCGGCTTAATATTAGATTTAGGTATATCAAGCCAAGATGTTTGGTGGAATTTATGGACTACATTAAAAATAAGTGCACAATATGAACTCTCACAGCACACATATGCAGGGAGATTAAACAACCGCACGTGCTTTATATATTAGATTCAAGTTTTGTAATTGTTGGTTTGATTAAGGAACTTTGATTGCCAAACTTTGCGTGCGGGTCGTTAGGAAGTATACATTCTTTTAGTGTACTGGTAGGAGCTAATTTACACTTCAAGTGCTGCAGAGGCATTGTTTAATTATTTAGGGATGAGATTTTAGAAGGAAATTGGCTGTAGGTAAAGCGATTTAACTTAGTAATTTAATTCTCAATTTTTTTTCAGCACACGCTCAAAGTTTTCTTATAGAGAATCCGACCCTGGCACTCCATTATATCATCCATTTCCATATTAAAACTCAATTAATTTTTTTCCCCAGCCAAAAAAGATATTAAAACTGAATTACCGGGCTTTTTCGTAAATATAAAATGCCCATAAAAACCAATTTCCACTCGAAAGTAACAGAAATAGTAGCGCCATCGAAGTGGAATTACATATTAAATTTGCAGCAAATGCATAACAAAGGCTCGAATGTGAGTCAATTTAGTAATTCGATTTATATAGAAATGCATTTACGTTTCGTAAAAACTCAAGTGATCGATATTATTTTTCAATGGATGTAGCGGAAAATGGCGCGAGGAAAATTTACTGCAAATGGAAACTTCTAATTTACGTGTGACTCAAAACAGTGAAAATACATTTCTCCATAGATTTACAAATTTATAAGTTGAAAAGAAATTGCGGTTGTAAATTTCATTCGATATACTATGTTCAATATATGACTTTCTAACTCTATACAAGGGATGTTAAACTTTAACGTGCCGGGGATTATTTAGATAAAGTTTTTATTCGTTAACATAGACGATACAAAGTTTATTCTCCGTGTAAAAACAATCGGGCCAGAACCAAAATGGATTACTTCCGAAAATTACCGCTTTATCAATTATGCAAATAAAGTTTTTGTTATTACATGCACGTTACCCTAAAATAACGTTTGTTTAGGCAAGTTTTTTCTTGTTTCAGAGTACGGGAGCTATAGATTCGAGCAATTCCTGTCGCTCCTGGGGGATAAAATCAAATTACGCGGATGGGACAAGTACAGAGGTGGACTCGACATTAAAGGTATACCTAAATTAAATAATTACGTTATTCTACTTCCACGTGAACAACGGGTGATTTTATAATTGACTAGGCAGATATAATGAGCGCAATATGGAGATAAAAATAAATATGCAAAACAATTACCTATCAATGCCTGCTGTAAATAATAAAGCGTCGTTTTTTGCGCAAACGTGCAACACCAAGTTAATTAATAATGGCTTTGTTTTCCAGGCGACATGACCGGAAAATTCTCCGTGTACACGATCTACGAAGGGCACGAAATCATGTTCCATGTATCGACGTTGTTGCCGTATTCCCGAGACAATCGCCAACAGGTAGAACGGAAAAGACACATCGGAAATGACATAGTTAACATAGTGTTCATCGACGCCGAGACCGACTCGGAAGCGGCGCATACACAATTCAACCCGACGTGCATCAAATCGCAATTTACACGTATCCTTTTTCACGAAATATATACCCGCAATCCCTAAATGAAAAATGTAGGCAATGTGTATTAGAGTGTTGGAATCCGACAATTTATATACCACCAGTAATCGATTTACACTCCGTTACATTAGTAGAAAACACTATTTTTATTAGTCTCATGCAGGAGCCCGAATAGCTGCTATAATTAAAAAAAAAAACGCAGGAATACTTAATCCTTAGGTATCCCTTTATTTCTCCCGCAAGACCTATTAGCTCCTCCGAGCAATCGACCTTAAATAAGATATCGAAACACCCAGGGACATTTACGTGTCCTTTCGCGAGCCGGGGAAATTCACGCTCCCATTGTGTTAAGAATAAATTAAAAGCCGAACCCGCCTCGAGCGAAAGGAAAGTTCGGATGGGCGTTAAAAAAATGGTTTTATCCGAACGAAATCCAGACGCGGAGCGCTATCCACCCGCCACGGAAATGTACGCGTTTTATCTTGTTAATGTAGCCAATTCGTTTAAATCGTTTGGAAGAGACATTCTAATCTCGCCCGTGGAATTTATCTTGTGGCCAAGGTGAATAACATTCGAATAATACACCAAATACAAACCCCCTAATACATTGATTGTTTTACAGCCTTACATTAATAATAACAAATCTTGCTTTATTCGAGTATCTACATTTTTCTTAATTCAATTAATAGATATATTCGCTGTGGTAACGATGGACAACGACAACGAGTACAGGCTGTCCGTGTTCTCGGACGAGTCCGTTCCGCTTTTCGGGCCCGGCCTGCCCTGTCCGCCGGTTTTCAAAGATCCCTATCTCTTCAGGGAGTTTCTATTAGTAAAATTAATAAACGGCGAAAAGGCAACATTCGAAACCCCCACGTTCTCCAGAAAGCGGCAGAGGACACTCGACATGCTGATCAAGGATTTGTACTCCGAGCACATGATTGACGGTAGAATGGTGAGAACATTTTACTGCCCGTTTTATTTAGCGGATTCGGCCGGTGTTGGTCAATTGGTCCCCACGGTCATTTTTGTCAGCGGGGTTCCATAATCCTCCAGGTCGATTGGTCCCCATTTTATAAATTTAATGGGCTAATTGGTCCCCGCGGTCAAAATAATTCTAATCCGATTAGATAAGATTTTACATTACATGAATAACTATCATTTGGCTAACATCTTCTGGTGTACTTACATAGCTGAGAGAATTTGGACAAATTGCAGCTTTTAGTGTTAAAAATATTTAATATCTAAGCATTAGTAATTTAAAATATATACAATTGGTACAATATACAGGGTGTTATTTAATAACATGCTAATACTTAAGGGGGTGATTCTTGGACCCATTTTAAGAAAAAAACTTCATATAAACCTATGTCCTAAACTTCTTAACTTTTGAGATACGGGGTATTAAAGTTTTAAGAAAAAAAAAACAATTTTTTACTGTCATTTTCATACCACTTTAAATATTTTTATGAAAATTGGTGTACGGCGTTTATGCATTAAAGAGCATTTTTTGACCCAAAATGTATATATTAAAAGAAAAATTCTGTACAAAAAAAGAATTATTTTAGTTTTAAAATACGAACGGATTTCAAAAAATAGTTGGCAACATATGGGAAACTTTATTATTAATTTTACGAAATAGTTATTCTTCACAAAAAGTTCTGAATGATCTAAAATCCAAGATGCAACCATCGAAAATCAAAGTTTATCAATCTTATATGAGGTATATCAAAAAATGTGAATTTTGCTCAAGAGTAAAGTACCTTCATATTTTACAATATCGAAATTCGTTATTATGAAAAGTACACCTAATTTTCTAGAAGTACACTGGAAGGGATGGGATTTTCCCTATATTGAAATAGAAAAAAAAGACTGAAGTCAAAAAATTTCCCCTAATCATAAAATCCTCATTAAATTGTACTACGAAATGAAAATACATAATCGAAATTTGCCAGAAAATTTTGAAATTATAAATATTCCCATCGGTCCTTCCTAGAAACCCTTAATCCGGTTTTGGGGACCAATTGACTGATAGCTTTCGAGTCGAAAAAGGATTATATTTGGGCAAATTTGACTGCGGGGACCAATTGAACTCCACCCGATTCGGCCTTTTATAAGCGGTTGTAATTTTTTTTATTTGATGGCTCGCGTTTGATTCCGTACAGGCGATGCTGAATCGCCGGGCATTCTCCGACGTGCTGGCCGAAACGCCGCGCCATTCCAGGCTGAAGGAGGATTCCCGTCAAATTGAATTCGTGCGAATAGGACAAGCACTGAAGCTGGAGGCCATCGTTAGGGGGGACGCTCCGACGAGCCTGGCGTCGGCCGGCTGCAGCACCGGCACGGTGTTCAAGCGGTCTCCCTGGGAGGCGAACTGCTTCTACCCCGTGTTCCCTTGCCAGAGCATCGTTTGCGCGGATTCGTGGGGCGATAATAGATTAGTGATCGGCTCCGAGGAAGGGGTTTACATCGTAGTCGGTAAGTCGAACGTTAAGCCCTTCTGATTGCGTTGTTTCTTGTTCTTGTTCGTTCCCAGACGGCAGCTATCACAGAATGATCTTCGATAAGTCGCTGCAAGTGCGCCAGCTGAGCGTCGTCGAGCCCCACGGGATTTTCCTGATGCGGTGCGGCAACAGCAACAAAGAGGGCAAAGTGTACGTCTTCAGATTGTCGCAGATTGAGGATTTGACGGACGCGAAGTCGCGCGTTAATGTCAAAGATCACCGGCTGGAAAGAACCAGAGGGACGAACCTCTACGCCCTATCCCGGCCAGGTATTATTAATTTTGTTACGAAAGTTACGACAACTAGTTGAAAGTTACGAACTAATATTCAAGTTTCGTGCTTGAAGGGAGTTCTAGTACTTTAAAACCATCCATAATTTCATTGGTTGCAAGTTGCAGGTAATGAAAGTTGAAGATATCGTTAAAGGGAGTACCTAATACATTTTTAAATTGAACAAAAAATATCTCCTCGCAACAAATCAATTTCCTCTTTGTCTCAACCCAGATACCTATGTTGTTTTTAATCAAACAGCTCATTTTAATTTCCGCCAACACGACGCGCCCGTTTTCCCTGTTTTCCCATTTAAATGTTTGCCTTTGCATTATTATTTTCGTTTCTCCTCCTAACAAATATCACTTCCGCATGAAAGGTGGAGTTTATGCACGTGTAAATTCGCCGGACTTTTGTCAGTTTAATTTTCGCATTCGAGAAACTTCACGCGTTTTTTTACTATTTTCCTCGACGTTCTTAATTTAAAACGGCAGCCTATTTTGAGCGGTGCTTTATTCGTGGATTTGTCGCGGAAATTTAATTCGCGCACGGACGAATTGCCGGCATGATTAAAGGAAGTAATATTAAAGGAATTCAAAATGTGGTTTTAAGCGCTGAGCTTTCGTTCCTCCGCAAGATAATAAAAAACTATGTAAATACTGCGAAAAAATATTTCATTCGGACAGCGGTCATTCGTGGACGGGAATTCTCATCCCTCGTAAAATATGTAAATAAACGAAGAGATGTTGATTTAAATGGCCGCAGACTTTTTTTCATCACAAATTTTATTTGTTTTCTGAAGCTTATACGAAAGCTGGTCGGTTTCAGCAAGCACAATGGTCAAAAATAATTGGACGATTCGTAAATACGAGAGGGTGAAAGTTATTTTATTACCCACCTTTTTTTGAATATTACGGATACTTTAGGCAGGAAAATTAATGTTTCTGAAATCTCGTATTTATTTCCAGGCGGATCAAAATTGCGTATGTGCGTTATAATCGGTAAAAAGCTGCTGATGTTTCAATGGAAACACTCCGCAGCTTGGACGGCTTGGTGCCCGTCTAGCGACACTGATACCGTGGAAGGGTTCACGTTTCTCTGGGTAAACAAATTACAAAAATCTACATACATGTATCAAACAAACAAATTTCATTCCAGGAACTGAATATGAACGAAACCCCGACGATGGTAACAATTTTGGACAGCGGATGGAGTCCCAGCTCGCCCACTCACGGGGATACCCTCGTTTGTGTGGGATACAAAAATCACTGGGACATTGTAAACGGGAGAACGGGATTAGCGCAACATTTACATACCGTCGACTGTGCTAAAGCCAATTTAGTCGCTGCTCTCGATCTATACGAAGACCAAGAAATACAATTATTGCTCTGCTATAATCGTAACTATACCTATTCAACGCACGCACTCAAAATACAAGATATTGTTCTTTCAGATACTTGCCACTTTCAAAAAATCAATGAGGAAAGTTCAACGACCAATTTCGATTTCCACTGGAATTCCGTTCCGTCTGATATAGGTGAAAAAAACGTAGCAAAACTCTTGTAACTCTAAAACTTATTCAAATGTAATTTGCAGTCTGCGCGTTTCCATACGTGATCGCTTTCACTCAGAACAGCATGGAGATCCGTTTAATAGTAAACGGGAATTTGATACACACGATGACGATGCCCAAATTGCAGTTAATCGCGTCCAAAAACGATATATTTTTCGCCACAACTGCACCGGAATTCTTCCCGAACAAAACGGACAGGCTGTTCGTTGAAATGAAGCAGCAGGACATGCAGAAGCACTCGCCTCCTCCCAGTCCTAATGGTAACTTCTTAAGACTTAACCGTGGAGTTTTATTAGTTAATAGCTTCGTTTTTAGCGTCCCCTGAAATTAAACCCTTACGCATATATCGGATACCCATTCACACGCTGAGCCGGAACGATCACTGCATAAATACGTGCTCACCACCGACATGGAAATCAACTGAAGCCAAATTGACTGTACCTGAGCAGCCGAGAGTGTCCAGAAGCGCCACAAGTTCCCCCGTACCCCCCAAGGGGAAGTTAATCCAAGGCTCGATTAAATAGTCGCAACTTTTTTATGCCGTTTTCGAAACTTTAAAATTGTTTTACTGACTACCTTAATCTACATTGATAACTTAAAAACATAATTTTTATATTCACTAATAATGTATCTAAGATAAGTATTTTTTGAAAATATTAGCAATAATGTATTCATCGAATGAGCAAATAGGGTGTAAGATAAAAAAGATTCTATTTGATTTCTAGTAGGTAAGCCGTTTATTTTCGTTTTCTTCACAAAAAATAGCCATTTATTTAAGTAAGAAGATTGAGAAGATCAAGTAAAAATAAAGAGGTATAGTTTTTCGCGATTTAGCAGAAAACTAAAATAGGTAGAAAATGAAAGTAACAAGTAAACTTGTTAATTGAGTGCAATTATAATGGTGATAATGATTTCTTTTTCATATACTATATACAAGAACATACATGTATCTGGCAACAAAATATAAAACATTCCTTTTCAATAGAATGTAAATAACTAGAAATATATTTGTTAAAACTACATATATTCTATCAAATGTTGAGTTTATTTAAAATATTTCATATACATATTCTAAATCTATATACAGGATCACGAACGCTCCTTCAATATTATTCACAAGGTATTCATGACAAAAACAATTATTTATAAAATAATTCAAAGTTAAATATATTTTATTTAGTAGGTACCTAATTATGTAATTATAACAAAAAAAATACCTACAAAACTTCAACTCAATACTCACAAATTTTGTATTCTCCAAAACTTTTTTACATACTATTTTTCCAATCAACAATAACTTCACTCATAGCAATATAAATTTAAAATATCATACTTTCATCTGCTAATTTACAAAATTATAAAGATTACCCAATAAGAATTCTAGATTAGAAATATGTGTAAACTGTTAAAAATATATCATTTTATAATGTAAATATGTGCATAGTCATAATTTCAATGGAAACGTTTTCCAAATTGTCGAGAACTTCAAGTCTACAGTTAAATTTAGATTATAGTTCATAAGTTAATTAGTTAGGATATGTAAGTAAATGTTTTTTATTTATCTATCTCGACTATTTTGAATAATTCCGCAATTCTCTATACCTGCTGTCTTTCCAGGGAAGCCATTAAGTTCGGCAAAACGGGTTAATGGACACATTGTAAATCTTTTAATCTACTTGTAATTTAATAAAACTCTAAGAATTATACTTCTAGTTTCATTTATGTGAAAAAGTATACCTACTAATTTGTTATTATAGTATCAACATAAAACCAAAAAGAAAATCATCTGGATTTAAACTAGCTAAACAAGTACTTAAAGGAAAAGCGAATTGAAAAGATAATATGAGATAAAACATTATTTATCAACGAACTTATTTTTGAAATATAATACAATCACTTCACTGGCTTCTCAATTCTTGTTACACTACATGCACGTATCGATAACGAGAGCACAAAACTAGTAGCGATCCAGTGAAAATGTCGAGTAACTCGGAATTTGATGTTTTATTTTCTCCCAGTCAGTGGTGTAAAGGGATTCGAGGGAATCAACGAAGTGAACAACATGTTAAGTGTATTGAAAAATGTATGTGATTAAAAAATGCATACTTACCTTTTTATTATTAAATGGTTATATTACAGATAGTGAAATAGTAAGAGAAACAATCCCTTGCCAACTAAATATCCCATATGGCCCAGGTGAAAGAGAATTAATAAATGTGTTTGGAACGGATTTACCAGAAGGTAGACCACAAATATGCATTGTTTAATTATTGGTAAATTCAATTATTTCAGAATGTCCGGTTTTTATTCATTTTCATGGAGGATATTGGCAAGTTCCTTCTGTTAGACACGACAATAATTCGTTTATTGCAAAAAATTTGCATGCAAACGGTATTCAATCAATTTTTATCGGATACGAGCTCTGCCCTAATGTAACATTGCAGCAATTACTCAAAAATACTCAAAAAGCTTTAGGAAAATGTTTAACTTTAATAAACATTTCCAAAATTAGGTAATACCGCTTCCCAAGCTTACTAACAATTTCAATATATTAAACATTTTTTAGCGGCATTTATTTATCCGGCCACTCGGCTGGTGCTCAAATTGTGGCTGCACTATTCGAAGACTTCATCACCACTTTGCCGGAGCAGCAGCAGCTTCTATTTAAATCTGCGTTTTTAATTACTGGCTTATACGACTTGGAACCTTTGCTAGACACAATATACAACGATTTGTTAAGGCTCGATAAAGAATCTGCCATAAAAGCCAGCCCATTGCGCCAGAATTTAAAGCGTACTAATTGCGAACTAATAGTTATTGTGGCCGAATATGATAGTCCTAAATTTGTTGAGCAGGGCCAGGAAATGTACAAGCATGTTAAGAATTTAGGACTCCGGTGTGAGTATATTTTCCAGAAAAATTCTGACCACTATAATATTATTGAAGGACTTTATGATTCAGAGAATGAACTCGTCAAACGTATCATTAACACTTGTTTAATAAAAAAATAAACTGTAATCTTTCATATAATAATTAATAAAGGCTTTTGGAGGAGAGAATGGCTGTAATAGAAAAGGTATGAAAATGTTAGCACTAAATTAATGTAAGTACTTACCTAAACCTTGTAAAAGGAGTTAATAAATGTCTTTATTCATATCATCTATTAGTTCTACTGTAGAGCAAATTCCCCTCAGCAAATCTGTGGATATTGGGGAACATTGAGGTAACTGACTTAGAATGTTATTTGCTTTCTCGTTGAATTCGTTTATATTTTTCAAGTCGTTATTGTACTAAAAAAGATATGATTGTAGTAGTGTATATGTTGAAATATTTGTATAACATACTCGATTAATCTTCTCGATATTTTCCTTACAAAGCTCAAGATCTTCTAATATTTGCGTTGTTATAGAAATCCTATCGATAGCATCTAGTTTCTCAAGTCGCGAAGATATTTCCTCAAATTGCCGTAAATCCGTTTCAATACCTTCGGGAATCTTAGCAGCATCAAATACATAATCGATAGTAGTAGTATCAGAGCAATTTTCAATCTTCATAACATCTTTACGAGTCTTCTCGGTGTTACCGTTAGTTACCTGCACTTTTTTTGTACCGGTGGGTAGAGCATCCTTCACAAATTTCGGTAAATAACTTCCTGCGATTAGGTTTTCTACATCCTCTATACTAACAGAAGCTTCCTCTTGCGCATTAATATCACTGTTTACTATCGGTTGCAGGAATTCGAATATTCTCTGGAAAATGATCATCTGGAAATAATTATAGCAGTATTTTGTTAAGACTTTGACAGTAGTTAATGTGCTTATAGTTATCAGCTTATATTAATTTCGTGGCTTGCTAGATTTATTCATTAACTTTATGAGTTGGCTGTTCTTCGTTGTTTCGAGGTATTTTACGAAGTCGAGGGGAATAACGAAAGCCACAAATTTCAATAAAATAAACTACTAGAATAAGGTGGAATAGTAGTAGCTTTTTCTTCATGTTATCTTCTGCATTATAAAGCATGTATTATTATTATGTTTGTAAATAAAAGAGAGAAAGTTAACCTCACTTTTTTTACTAAATAGTAAATTACCTGTTCAGAAAATTTCAAAGTGGAATTCAGGAAAGTCAGGGCGTCTTTGTAGAAACAAAATCCAAGATTACAGACGATTTTCTGCAAAAATTCCGGCGTTTTCTGTTCTTCGGAAAATTCATAATCCAGAAACCGGAGTAACCAACAAACGAATTCGCACCTATTCAGCGGCGAAAATATATTACCCAGCTCCTCGCTGGACATGCTTTCCACCGCAGGATAGCCGAATTCGACGAGATAGCAATACAATTTCTGGAAATTGATGTTATCCATGTTTTCCGTCGGTTTGGCTGCAAAAAATTGAAATAAAAAATAAAACCAATCATAGTCGCCGTCGTGCAAATTCGCGTGCTGTCTCTTTCTGATAGCGCGAAACGGATAGAGATAATGTTTTAATCAAAACAAGTGAATCGGGGTGCAGGGATGGCGAGCGAAACTAGGGCCCGATCGGAAAATGGCGTTCGTTGAATTTTAATTGAAAAATAGATGAAAAAGGCTCGATAAAAATGCAAATCGCCATCGGTGTTTCAGTGAATTTCGAATCGTCGTTGAACGTTTAATCGACGAATCAGGTAAGATATTTGTTATTTTAAAGGCATCTAACGAAATCTAGTGAATAATTTAGAGCACTTTTTCCTTGGCAAAATTGTTTATAATGAAATTGATTACCGTTTAATATTGTACACACACGACTGCTGTTCGATTTTGAATGTAGTTGACAGTTACACAGTTGCCGCAGAAATGCCTAGCCTATAGGCAAAAGAATAAACCGACCATAAATCAAAATTGTATAGTTTTTTTACCAGACACTGAAATGATGGTTGCCTATCTGTCAGTATACTTATTTTTTCTCTTCCATTGTTTCATTCAATTATAATTATTTTGTACACAATTTAATTAATTAGCATTTATAATATAAACAAAACCAGATTAATTCACAAATATTTTATGTAAATTATTTAATAATCAACACATTGTAAAGAAATTTTTAATTTTGTTGTATAACTTATTGTTTACAAAATAATTAACTTTACCAGATTCTTTTGATTTGTTGACTGAAAAGAAAAGTTATTTATTCAAAAATAAAGAAATATTTATCATTTTGACGCAACAATAATTCACGATTTCCAATATCTTTTTACACACTACATTTCATAAAAAATACTTTAATACTTCTGCTCTTATTTTACACTCTTTTTAATCAGAATTCGCTTTCAGACAACAACAACCATGAGTTCATCGCCTCAAAACAGCCCGATGCCGCCGCCGCAAGCTCCGAGCCCCATGGGCCCTCCGCCCCAGAATCCGGCTCCCCCTCACTCGCCGCACAGCCCTTACCAGCCGCCCATGGGGCACATCAACGGCCCGCCACACGTGTTGCCGCCCATGCCGCCATCTGCACATCCCCCCACGTCTATGCCGAACACCTCACACTTACCGCCCCATATGCCTCCGCATCCGCCACCGCATGGGGGACATCCTCACGGCCCGCCACCTCCCCAGATGCACCCTGGTGCGCCGCCGCCTCACGGACACCACGGGTGCCCACCGCCGGGGCCTCACGGCCACACCGGCGGGCCTATGCATCCTGTGGGGCCTCCGCAGGGGCATCTTCCGCCCCAGCCGCATGAGATGCCGCCGATCGGGGGCCAGCATGGCGGTAATATGCAGCAACAGAATTATCCGGGGCATCCACCCACCCCGGGACCAATGGGGCACCCTCAACATAGGCAGGTAAAAAATAAAGCGTGTGAATAAACACAAAACTTTATAGATAATCTAACACTTTATACATAATTTATTTAAATTTTTAATTGCTGATGTTTTTGCGAATCTGCTTCTCGTTCTTGATCGGCTCTTCTTTCGATTTCCATAAATTTATCGGATAATTCTTTTGTTGCAGTGGCTATATAATTGGGATCCATTAGGTTAAACTCTCCACCTAAATAAAAATATGAGTTATTCGATTTTATTAGCATTTAAACGAGAAAATTTAGAACCGTTTGAGTCGCGAACGTATCCTCCTGCTTCTCTTACAATGAGAACTCCTGCAGCTGCGTCCCAGGGATACAGCCCATCGCACTGATAGGCTTCCATTCTACCGGTTGCAACGTAGCAAAGGCCCATTACAGCTGATCCCATCGATCGAATTCTAATCAATAAATAAGAAAAACCAAAACCAAATAAAGAATTAATGCAGTATAAAATTTGTGCTCACCCTCCAATATGTTTCAGCAAATGTTTCAAGCGGTACATGTAAAGTTCATAATACTTAGGATATACCGCTAAAGATATTTCATAATTGAATACTGACTTGCTAATGTCTGAAAATAAATGAAGCTAATTAGCAACTATTGATGGTTTGAATTGTATAGTAAGCACCTGTTGCTCCGTTTGTGTGTATTTTAACTCCGTTGAGGTACGCTCCTTGTCCCTTAATGGCTGTGTACAATTCGTCCATGAAAGGATTGTAAACGACGCCCATTACTTGTTCCTTATTTATGACAAGACCCACTGATATGCAGGAGTCTTTCAAGTTTCTGACAAAATTCGCTGTACCATCTATAGGATCTATTATCCAAGTTGATGTGTTCGATAATTGTGATATTCCTTTCTTGTAAGATTCTTCTTCGCCTATAAACCTTTAAAATCATTAACTTTAAATTTTTTAACCAGAAATAGCTTTTGAGATAATTATAAAGTTAAATAAGCTTCATAGGTTATCAGCCTAGTAATTATTTGAAAAGATTTAATGAGAAATAAGGAAATGGCTGGCGGTCTAATCTATTTTTTATTAAAAATTGACCATGACATGTAGTAAATGAGATAAATGGAATTTTTCAAGGTAATCTCGCACTATTAGTTTAATTATATGTTCCATATTTCTAAATTTATTTAACATAAATAAATCTTACTTGTGATCAGGCCATCGTTCTTTAATTTTTTTAATTAAAATTTGCTCGATTTTTCTGTCGTAAGCTGTTACTACATCATAAATTTCTCCTTTCTCTTCTACTTCGACGTTTTTAACAGTCAAAAGTTCCTGAAATATGATAAAAATTGGAATAACACAAAAAACTAAAAATTGAGACATACTTGTCCTGCATTTTTGATTAGCGGCAAAACAAAGTCTAAGCATTCTTGCGTTGTAGTACCCATCGCAACCGAGATCTAAAACAGAAATGGTACCAGCATATACCAGAAATAAATTATTAATATAAATAACCTTGATTTAATTCCTTTCCTAACACTTGTTCTGAAGGTTTTTTTTAATTGCAATTTAATTGTAAAATGATATTTGAATAGTGATTGAATATAATATAATGTTAATTTTAACATGTTCTCATCTGTTGATATAACGCGCTATTGCGTATTTTATGCGTGTAAATGAATTTAAGTTGCATTAAAACGTCTTATTCAAGTCAACAAAGTCTATTCAACTATTCTAATATTTAAAAATAAAAAAAAAACACATACCCATAGAGAGAAGCAAAAAAATACAGAAGTCGTAATAAACATTATTGTCGTTTTAATTAGCTTAACAGCGCCTATTAATTTGAATAGTTTCAAACCGTTAATTTGCTAATATTAGTCAATATTACTCGAAATTACATAATTATGTATATGGGGTCAAGTATATATAAATTATATTGACCTATAACCAGAAATACTCCAATATTTTAAATAATTTATATAGTATGGGCAATAAGTGCTACAATATTTCAGAACTTGCCCTCACCTGGGCCAATGGGTCCATCTCCAGGACCGCCTGGACCACCAGGACCTTCAAGCGTGCACGGGCCACCACCGCCCAGCAATGCCCCAGGTCAGGGTCCGCCGCAAGGACAGGAGAACCTAAACGCTTTGCAAAGAGCCATCGATAGCATGGAAGAAAAGGGCATGCAAGAAGATCCCAGATACTCTCAATTGCTGGCATTAAGGGCTCGAAGCAACGGTTCGCAGAACATTTTCAGTCAGGCTCAAATGGCGCAATTAAGGTGAAATTTAACTAATTTTTTTGTTGAAATAAAGGAATTATGTTGTTAATATTCCAGAAATCAAATAATGGCTTATCGGTACATCGCAAGAAACCAACCAATTCCGTCGCAAATTAACCTGGTGCTGCAAGGGAAGCGATCGGATGGGATTCCACAGTGTCCCACACCACCTCCCAATTCTCCTTTTCCACACGGAAACATTGGAGGACACCAGGTAACAACCTAAATTATTCAGCGTAAGGAGCTAACGATTGGTTCATCATATTTAGGGAGCAATGCATCCCTGCGAACCACCTGAAAGCGGCCCGCCCGAAAATAATCCGATGCATCCTCAACCGTTGCAACCACAACCGATGCGACCCCCACCGACGTCTCAACCTGGTATGCCCGGAATGCCCCCGGGGCATCCCATGCCGCCACAAATGCCGCACCACGGCCAGGTAACATTTAATTCCCAATTAAACAGTAACATATTTTTACCAGCATTTTATTACAAGGGCTACAAGCTTCACAGTGGTCCTCCTCCACCACCAACGCCCCAGATGATGAGCGCCAACTCGCGACAAGTTCACCAGCAGCAGCACAGCCATCAGCCACAGCCGCACCATCACCAAAGCAGCAAGCAAAACAGGATTACTTCGGTGCCAAAACCTTGCGGACTGGATCCCATCGTGCTTCTCCAAGAAAGAGAAAATAGGTATACCTGCTGTTAAAGCTGTTAAAATAACCTTTACATTTCGCTTCCTACAGAGTAGCCGCTAGGATAGCCTCTCGAATGGAACAGCTGTCCAATCTACCATCGAATCTGTCAGACGACGTGAGAATGAAAGTCCAAATCGAGCTGAGGGCGCTGCGGTGCTTGAATTTCCAAAGGCAATTGAGAAGCGAAATACTGGCATGCACCAGGCGAGATACGGCGTTGGAATCGATCATTAATGCCAAGCAATACAAGCGCACCAAGCGACAAGGTCTGAAGGAAGCCAGAGCCACTGAAAAACTGGAAAAACAACAGAAGCTGGAAGCCGACCGAAAGAAGAAACAGAAATACCAGGAATTTCTTAATTCCGTGCTACAGCACGGGAAGGATTTCAAGGAGTTCCATCGCAACGCTCAAGGAAAGCTGAGCAGAGTTAACAAAGGCATCATGAGTTACCACGCGAACGCGGAAAGGGAGCAAAAGAAGGAACAAGAGAGAATTGAAAAGGAGCGTATGAGAAGGTATGGAATATTAGTTGGAATTTATAGGAAATTTATTCGGAAAATTCCAGACTTATGGCCGAGGACGAAGAAGGTTACAGAAAATTAATCGATCAGAAAAAAGACAAGCGCTTGGCGTTCTTGTTATCCCAAACTGACGAGTACATTGGCAATCTCACTGAAATGGTGAAACAACACAAACTGGAGCAAAAACGCAAACAGCAAGAGGAAGAAAAGAAGAAAAAGGTAAATTTTACACCGCGTTCCACTAAAACAATTAATTAATTTATACGCATAGCTAAAGAAGAAGAAACTTAGAATCGAGGGATTATTAAATGCAGAAGAAGACGACGAAATGTCCGAGTTAAACGACAAGCCAATAACAGTTATAGAAACCACAACTGGCAAGAAGCTTTCAGGCGAAGAAGCACCGATGTTAAGCCATTTAAAAGAATGGCTCGCCCAAAATCCTGGATGGGAAATCGACAGCGAGGAAGAGGACGATGAAGACGACGAAGATTACGTGGAAGAGGACGAGAGTGAGTTTTATATTTTTCAAAGAGGCAAATATTGTTCCTTACACTTTCAGAACCTAAAACAGAAGCCGACAAAGCTAAGGATGTGATTAAAAAAGCAAGAGTGGAAGACGACGAATACCACAAAAATTCTAATGAAGAACAAACCTATTACAGCATAGCGCATACTGTGCATGAGATAGTAACGGAACAATCCAGCATAATGATAAATGGTATGCTCAAAGAATACCAAATTAAAGGTCTGGAATGGTTAGTTTCACTTTACAATAACAATCTCAATGGCATACTAGCAGATGAAATGGGTTTGGGTAAAACAATTCAAACTATAGCGTTGATAACGTATCTAATGGAGAAGAAAAAAGTGAATGGGCCGTATTTAATAATCGTTCCTTTGTCGTAAGTATGGAAAACCTTATTAATAATTCGTATTATCAAAAAAATCTTGCAGAACATTATCGAACTGGGTTCTGGAATTCGAAAAATGGTCTCCATCTGTAGTAGTAGTATCTTATAAAGGCTCGCCAGCTGGCAGAAGACAAATCCAGAGCCAGATGCGTTCGACTAAATTTAACGTACTATTAACCACATACGAATACGTTATCAAAGATAAAGGAGTATTGGCAAAAGTAACGTTATTTCATTGCTCTGTTAAAGGCAATAAAGCAATTTTTATCTTCCAGTTACCGTGGAAATACATGATTATCGACGAAGGCCACCGAATGAAGAACCACCATTGCAAATTAACCCAGGTGTTGAATACGCATTATTTAGCTCCTCACCGTTTACTTTTAACTGGTACACCATTACAAAATAAGCTGCCCGAATTGTGGGCGCTGCTCAATTTTCTATTACCTTCGATTTTCAAAAGTTGTTCCACCTTCGAACAATGGTTTAACGCTCCATTCGCCACAACAGGAGAAAAGGTATGTATATTGCTGCTTCTGTCCATACAAGAGTACAAGATAATTAAATTAATGAGGATTAAACTCTTCCAGGTGGAATTAAACGAAGAGGAAACAATTCTCATAATTCGACGACTCCATAAAGTCCTTAGGCCGTTCTTACTCAGAAGACTCAAGAAGGAAGTCGAATCCCAATTACCAGATAAAGTAGAGTACATAATAAAATGCGACATGTCCAGTTTACAGAAAGTTTTATACAAGTAAGTACTCACTAATATTATTAAGTACCTTATCAGTTTTGATTTTTCTTGTAAAGGCACATGCAGAGCAAAGGTGTTCTATTAACTGATGGCTCAGAGAAAGGTAACAAGGGCAAAGGCGGCGCTAAAGCCCTAATGAACACCATAGTACAATTGCGAAAATTGTGCAATCATCCGTTCATGTTCCAAAACATCGAAGAAAAGTATTGCGATCACGTCGGAATTGCCGGAGGCGTAATATCCGGGTTAGTACAATTTAACCCTAAATTAACGAATTAAATAAATACAAAGTTTCTTGCAGGCCAGACATTTACCGAGCCTCCGGAAAATTCGAATTACTCGACAGGATACTACCGAAATTGAACGCTACCAACCATCGAGTCCTGCTCTTCTGTCAAATGACCCAGCTCATGACCATTATGGAGGATTATTTGAGCTGGAGAGGATTCGGCTACCTTAGACTAGACGGCACGACCAAAGCCGAAGACCGTGGAGATTTGTTGAAGAAATTCAACGACAAGCGTAGTGAATATTTCATATTTCTCCTGTCGACTAGAGCTGGAGGTTTGGGATTGAATTTACAGAGCGCCGACACTGTTATTATATTCGATTCTGATTGGAATCCCCATCAGGTGAACGAACAATTTGAACTAAAGTAGATCAAATTATAATCCTGTGTACATAGGATCTTCAAGCTCAAGACCGAGCTCACCGAATCGGGCAGCAGAACGAAGTTAGGGTTCTACGTCTAATGACTGTAAACTCCGTCGAAGAACGAATCTTAGCAGCAGCGAGATATAAGTTGAACATGGACGAGAAAGTTATTCAAGCGGGTATGTTCGATCAAAAATCTACAGGCACCGAACGACAGCAGTTCCTTCAGCATATTCTACATCAAGATGGGGACGATGAAGAGGTAATTGCACCATCGTACTCTTAACCTATACTTACTTGTTGATAAATTTTAGGAAGAAAATGAAGTTCCGGACGATGAGACAGTGAATCAAATGGTCGCAAGATCTGAAGGTGAATTCGAACTTTTCCAAAAAATGGACCTAGAGAGGAGGAGGGAAGAGGCTAAATTAGGCCCGGCTAGAAAACCTAGGCTGTTAGAAATAAGCGAACTTCCCGATTGGTTAGTCAAAGAGGACGATGAAGTGGATCCCTGGAATTACGAAGACAATGAAAGTCCACTTGGAAGGGGAACAAGGCAGAGGAAAGAGGTGGATTATACAGACAGTTTAACTGAAAAGGAATGGCTGAAAGTAATTCTTATAAAATTATGAGGTTTAAATTATACTCATGAGATTCTTTCTTAGGCAATTGATACTGGTGAATACGAAGAGGAAGAAGACGAAGAAGAGGAGAAATTGAAGAAGAAAAAAAGTCGAAAGAAAAGGAAACGGGACGATTCCGACAGTGAAGTAGGGGTAAACAGCAAAAGGAGATGCAGGAATCAAGTTGGAGATACGAAATTAAAAAAGCAAATGAGAAAATTAATGGCAATCGTTACTAAATACACCGATAGGTACTATACTCTTCATTATTGAATTTAATTGATTATAATTTTACATTTAATTTCAGCGACGGTAGGCTTTTAAGCGAGCCATTCCTTAAATTACCGCCTAAAAAGGACTACCCGGACTATTACGAGATAATCAAAAAACCAATAGATATTATTAAAATTTTAAATCGAATTGAAGACGGAAAGGTACAGTCAACACAAGCACTAATTAAAACAATTAATAAGTATAATTTCAGTACACGGACTTCGCTGATCTCGAAAGGGACTTCATGTTGCTCTGCCAAAACGCCCAAATTTACAATGAAGAAGCGTCTCTGATCCACGAAGACAGTATTGTTTTACAATCAGTATTCTCAAACGCCAAGCAAAGAATTGAAACTGACAATGGAGAATCCGAACCAGAAGAAGACAAGGAAGCATCTGACAACGAATCCGCCGTTAAAATGAAAATAAAGCTGAAAAATAAGAAGATCAGCAACGTCAGTGGTGCTGGCAGTAGACGGAAACGTATCCAAAAGAAATATATTTCCGAGGAAGAGGAGGATGATGAAGATTGATCTGCAGAGCAGGTTGGTTCAATTCACTTAAAATAATGAATTTACCCCAGTAGTTGTCCGATTTAATTCATTTTCAATAATATAATCAGTGTAGCTTTGTATTTTAAGCTTCCTGTCTGGAGTAAATTCCATTTTTAAGATAAACAGGCCTGATAATCTATAGAAAATATTAGTTGGCTCAATTTTTATGTGGTTAGGTCAATAATTGAAGAAACTTGGTTGTGATACTGTGATAATTTAGTTTTGTTTAGTTTTTGTGTTGAATTTAAAAAATTTAGTTAATTTAGTTTAATTCGAAATGTTATAAAAATTAACTAGAAGTATTAATGATATTTTACTAGATAGTTATTCAGGTCTGTATAAATGTAGTATTTTTGAATTTTATGGCTCAAAGCTTGTGTGTGTTATCTCATGGAATCATATTCCATTTTAATGGTATAAAATATATCGCTATTTTAAACTCTTCCTTCCGGTTATAGGAACTAGTTGTATTTAATATAACTAAAATAATTTAATATGAAATATTTTACGGAACTCCTACATGTAATCATTGATCTCGTGTTGTAGTCATATTTTATTCTGACAATTTTAATACACTAAAAAATTTTATCAATAGAATTCTGTGGAGATTGTTCTTTGATTTTAAAATTCAATCAACTGCTAAATAAGAACTAATTTATTTTGACTTATGTGTCTATTTTCAAAATTTACTCAGAATAAAAAAATGACTTGGCTTTTATGGTGCCCATATACTTGTAAGTGCAATATATTTAATTTTTTATTATTACTTACCGCATGTTTAACATGTATAGTGCAATAAATGTGTTAAACCGATGTATTATTTTTTTTAAACATAAGGAGGAAATGCAACAAAATTAGGAAACAAGAAATTAAATCGACAAATATTTTAATGTCTAAGAGTTCTCTAATACAAAATTACACTCATGTATTTTATATATATAAGCGGGAAATTTAATATTCTTCATCCACATAAATAGACTACATTTTTACGTGAATTCAATGTGTATGAAATTGTTGAAAATGATTTCTGTAGAAAATAGGCGTTTATCATTCACAGTTTACGCGTATACATAGATAATTATTTAGGTGTGATTTAATTTCATACCGATCAATTATGCCCACCCTTTGCACATTGAGTGTCGCAATATACCGTGAGGTGTAAGAGGCACTTTGATAAAGTTAGTAACTACATTACAGTGCACCAAAAGTAAGCATAACTTTTTCTAAAATATAATAAATTTGACGCACGTTTAGTACAATAATTAAAATGTAATATAAAACATATTACATTCGTGTATATAACCCTCGCCTTTAAAAATGTATACAAAATGAAATTACAAATATCATAAAACCCCAAGCGAACTAAAAATTAAATAACTGTTATATATTTTGCTGAACTATTTACCTTCCTCGCAATCTATTACGTTTATTATTTGTAGTATGTGCTCTTAGAAACTACGAATGTTAAGCACTTTTAATATGATGTGTTCCTCGACACATCAACGATTTAATATAAAATAAATTATTTTTTCAAATCAAAATACATTCTGTACTTTTTTGATAAAGCGCTAAATCATCAAGTTAGAGAATTACGAAGTTAATTCTTAGGTCAAGACATGATACCTGCAGATCTCAAAACCTCGTGAAAAATACAATTAAAATCTTTGGAACACATACACGCTTAATAACTCAATAATTGTTCGAATTGCTTGATATCATTAAAATATAAGACTGTCTTGCATTCAAAAAAATAAGATTTACAATTATTGAACTTAATCAGATCAATTCAACAAACTTGCTTAACTAATTACTATTCTCTTCTTTTGACGACTAATCGTAACGATTAAATTGATTTAAGCTTTTACCGACTCTCAGTCGTCGTCATCATCATCAGAAATATATTTTTTTGCCGATCTCCTCGGTCGTCCTCGGCTCCGCTTCACCTTCGGTTTGATTTTATTCTTGCTTAACTCCCCGTCCGAGTTGTTTTCTTCCTTCTCTTCCTCGGAGTCCGGAGTACTCTCGATTTTTTGTTTAGCGCTGGAGAAAACAGATTGAAGAACGATACTGTCCTCGTGAATCAACGAAGCCTCTTCGTTATAGATTTGCGCGTTTTGACACATCAACATGAAATCTCGTTCTAAATCCGTGAAGTCCGAATACTAGAAAATTGAGTGGATGATAATGGAAAACTTATTGAATATTTCTAATAGGTTACCTTGCCGTCGTCTATGTAGTTCAGTATCTTGGTTATATCAATTGGTTTTTTGATAATTGTGTAATAGTCTGGGTACTCTTTTCGCGGAGGAAGTTTTATGAACTGATCGCTAAGTTGATGGCCATCTCTGAAAAATGTTGTAAATAAAAACGTGGAACAGAAGTAATGTGATTTTTTACACTTACTTATCTTTGTAGTTTATAATAATAGCCATGAGTTTCTTCATTTTTCTCTTCAGTTGAGCTTCGATTTGACTCTGCGGCAATTTACGTTTTCTCGTAAAACCAGGCATATCATCATCCGAATCGTCACGTTTCTTCCGCTTTCTTCCCTTTTTCTTCTTTATCTCCTTCTCCTCTTCCTCGTCGTCATCGTAATCGCCATCCTCGTCGATAGCCTAAACAGTTAATGTATATTATAGCATTTAACACGTTAAGTGTTGTATTATTTACTAACCTTCAACCATTCCTTTTCAGTCAAACTATCAGCATAATCAACTTCCTTCCTTTGCCTGGAACCCCTTCCCAGAAAAGCTTCAGCGTCGTCGTAACCCCACGCATCGACTTCGTCGACTTGCTTCGTCAGCCAATCGGGCAACTCGCACTCCTGTATCAAACGAGACTTCTTCACTTGACCCAGCTTCTCTTCCTCCACTTTCCTCTCCGCGTCCATTTTCTGGAAAAGCTGAAACTCTTCCTCGCTTCGGGCTATCATCTGATTGACGGTCTCGTCGTCGGGGACCTCGTTCTCCTCCTCCTCGTCGCTGCCGTCGTTGTGCAGAATGCTCTGCAGGAACTGCTGCCGCTCCGAGCCGGTGGATTTCTGATCGAACATCCCGGCTTGGATGACCTTTTCGTCCATAGTTAGCTTGTATTTCGCCGCTGCTAAAATTCGCTCTTCCACAGAATTTACCGTCATTAGACGTAGAACTCTTACTTCGTTTTGCTGGCCGATACGATGAGCACGGTCTTGAGCTTGGAGATCCTATAAGAGAAATGATATAGCATCTACTTGGGTTCGAATTGTAATTATTTACCTGATGGGGATTCCAATCCGAATCGAATATGATAACAGTGTCGGCGCTCTGCAAGTTAAGTCCCAAACCTCCGGCTCTTGTTGATAGCAAAAACAGAAAATACTCGCTGCCTTTGTCGTTAAATTTCTTAAGAAGGTCCCCTCGGTCTTCGGATTTCACGGTTCCGTCCAAACGTAAATATTTGAAACCCCTCCAATTGAAATAGTCCTCCATTATAGTCATCAATTGGGTCATTTGACAGAAGAGCAACACTCGATGGTTTGTTGCTTTTAGTTTAGGCAAAATTCGGTCTAAAAGTTCAAATTTTCCAGATACCCTAAAAAAAACAAACTTGGAAACAAGAGCTATGTTAGATTATTAATTGAGATACCTGTATGTATCAGGTCCTGAAACAATTCCACCAGCAATACCGACGTGATCGCAATACTTTTCTTCAATGTTTTGGAACATAAACGGATGGTTGCAGAGCTTCCTCAACTGCATAATGGTGTTCATGAGAGCTTTCGCTCCACCTCTACCTTTGGTGCCCTTTTCTGACCCATCAGTTAGAAGCACACCCTTGCTTTGCATGTGTTGATAGAGCACTTTTTGCAAGCCAGACATGTCGCATTTAATTATATACTCTACTTTATCGGGCAATTGGGACTCGACTTCCTTTTTCAAACGCCTCAATAAAAACGGTCGAAGTACTTTATGCAGACGTCGAATGATAAGGATGGTTTCTTCTTCGTTCAATTCCACCTGAGATAAGAATTAATTAATATATGTTATACTGATATAAAGAGATGCTTTTGTACCTTTTCTCCTGTGGTAGCAAATGGCGCATTGAACCATTGTTCAAATGTGGAACAACTTTTAAATATTGAAGGTAACAGAAAGTTGAGAAGAGCCCAGAGCTCCGGAAGTTTATTTTGTAATGGTGTACCAGTTAGAAGTAGCCTGTACGGTGCTAGATAATGCGAATTCAGTACTTGCGTCAATTTACAGTGATGATTCTTCATACGATGACCTTCGTCGATTATCATGTATTTGAATGGAATCTAGACCAGAAGTTTTTATTAATCCAAGTTTTTAATTAATTCAATTCAGTCGTACCTTAGATAAAACACCTTTATCTTTAATGATGTACTCGTAAGTGGTTAACAATACGTTGAATTTGGCTGCTCTCATTTGACTTTGAATTACACGTCTCACTCCAGGCGAGCCTTTGTAGGATATTACAACAACGGTCGGTGCCCACTTCTCAAATTCCAACATCCAATTTGAAATTGTCCTGTGAAAATAAATGGTAAATAATTATAGATTTATTAATTACGAATTAATGTCGTTTCCGATAATTTAACTTACGATAAAGGCACAATAATTAAAAATGGTCCATTCAGTTTCTTCTTTTCCATCAAGTAAGTAATAAGGCCAATGGTTTGAATAGTTTTACCCAAACCCATCTCATCGGCCAGAATACCGTTGAGATTGTTGTTATACAACGAGACCATCCATTCCAGTCCTTTAACTTGGTATTCCTTCAGTAAACCATTCACCATAATGGAAGCTTGTTCTGTTACAACTTCGTGCACTGTATGTGCAATACTATAATAAGTTTGTTCCTCATTTTTATGATATTCATCATCCTCGAGCTGCAATAATTAAATGTTAATATGCGAATATTAAATGTAATAAAAAAGTGTTACCTTAGCTTTGTTGATAACGTCTTTAGCGTCATCGGCATCTTTATTCTCCTCGGTTTCCTCTTTCTTTTCCATTTCTTCTTCATCATCGGTATCGACCATTTCCCAACCGGGGTGTTGCATCAGCCACTCCTGCAGATGTCTATAAGTAGGAGCGCCTTCTCCTTGAAGTTTCTTGCCAGTCGCAGTTTCTAATACGGTCACTTTTCTATCCGGCTGTAGCATTCTCTGCTGCTTCTTCTTCCGCTTCTCTTCTTCCCGCTTCTTATTCGTTTGCTCTAATTTGTGCTGCTTGACCATTTCCGTTAGATTGCTAATGTATTCGTCGGTTTGCGAGAGCAAGAAAGCCAATCGTTTGTCTTTCTTTTGATCGATGAGTTTTCGATAACCTTCTTCATCTTCAGCCATCAATCTGGAAATTATTTAATGACTATATTGCGTATTAAGGGAAATGTAGAACTTACCTTATCATACGTTCTTTTTCCCTTCGTTCTTGTTCTTTTTTCTGCTCCCTCTCGGCGTTAGCGTGGTAATTGATGATGGCTTTATTGATTTTAGCCAATTTGGCTTGATTTTGTTTGTGGAATTCCTTGAATTCTTTACCGTTATTCAATATAGCATTCAAAAATTCTTGATTCTTCTGTCTTCGTTTCCTTTCCGCTTCTAATTTTTGTTGCTTTTCTATCTTCTCGGTAGCTCTAGCTTCCCTCAGGCCCTGCCTTTTAGTTCTTTTGTACGCCTTTACGTTTACTGTCGTTTCTAACGCGCTATCCTTTCTGATACAGTTCAGTATCTCGCTTCTGAGTTGTCGTTGGAAATTGAGGCATCGCAGAGCTCTGAGCTCGATTTGAGCCTGAATTCTCACCTTTTCTGGAATATTAGGCGGTAGATTGCTGACTTGTTCTATTCGAGCTGCAATTCTAGCGGCAACTCGATTCTCGCGCTCTTGCAAAAGCACAAGAGGATCAATTCCACATGGTTTCGGCATTGTCGTGAAACGTGTCTGTTTACCGGGGACCAATTGACCGCCCGGTCCTCTCTGTTGATTTGGAGCATTTTGAGGACCTAAACATAATTTAAATTGCATTTATTTGAATATAATGAAGCTTGTATGCACTTACCTGGTGCGGGGTTTCCAGCAGCAGGATCCACTGCGACAGCATCGGCCGGTGCAGGTTGTTCACCAACAGGATTCGGACCAGCTCCCTGCGGTTGAAAAGGGCTTGATGGAGGCGTGGGGAACTGAGGCGACCCGTCCGCTCTTTTACCTTGCAATCCCAATAATATAGAATGCGGAATCGGCTGATTCCTCGAGAGACATCTAAAACAAACGGTATAAGTACCTTTAGTCGAATACAAATCTATTCAAAATACCTGTAAGCCATAATTTGATTTCTAAGTTGATTCATTTGCAAAGGACTCAAAACGCCGTTACCAACAGCAGCATTGGATCTGGCACGAAGAGCCAGCAACTGCGAATATCTTTGATCGTCTTGCAGGCCTTTTTCCTCCATAGTATCGATAGCTTTCTGAAGAGCATGTAAATTATCGGCCGGTCTTCCTGGCAGGGGTTGACCACCCTGGGCTGATGGATTTTGATTCATAGGATGACCTAAAATTTCCAATTCAATTAATCACATTAAAACGAATTGTCTAATTTGTCCGAAAAAAGCTTCATACCTGGATAGTGTCCCGATGGTGGCGGCCCATGTCCTGGATGCCCAGCCGGTTGAGGCTGATGCGGATGTCCCTGAGGAGGCCCTTGGTGTATTGGCGAAGGATTGTGGCCAAGAGGCGGTCCGAGGCTTTGAGAACCCGGTGGATGCCCTTGAGGAAGCGGATGTCCCTGAGGAGGCATATGTCCTTGAGCAGGTACATGACCCTGCGGGGGAACGTGCCCTTGCGGAGGTGGGTGGCCCTGTGGAGGAATATGCCCATGTGGAGGATGTCCCTGTGGTGGAACGTGTCCCTGTGGAGGTACATGCCCTTGTGGAGGCACATGTCCTTGTGGAGGAACATGTCCCTGTGGTGGAACATGTCCTTGTGGAGGTACATGTCCTTGCGGTGGTACATGCCCTTGCGGAGGCACATGTCCCTGCGGTGGTACATGTCCCTGCGGAGGAAGGTGTCCTTGAGGAGGCACATGTCCTTGGGATAAAACGTGGCCCTGAGGTGGCAAGTGCCCTGGAGGAGGGCCTTGTGGAGGGTAACCCATGTTACCCTGAGGATATTGGTGATGAGGGGGGCCATGTACGGGAGGGTGGTCTTGTCCTGGAGGCAGTTGGGGATGTCCAGGATATGGATTAGGGTAGGAGCTTTGCTGTGGAGGTGCGTTTTGATATTGGGGTTGTGGTACTGGTGAAGGAGGTGCAGGACTTTGAGAGGGAGGCGGGCCCATGGGACTGGGCGCCTGAGGAGGAGGCATAGGACTGTTTTGGGGAGATGGACTTGCCATTTTCCTTAACGTTTCTTTCTGTAATTTAAAAGTTTGGAAGTATATCAGTTACTGTAGATAAACATTCTATATCAAAGTATACAAAGAGGTACCCATTCAAAACCATTTAAAGGTGTAATTCAAACTCTATTTGATACTAGCGTTAAAAATAAACACAAATCACGCATATCTCAGAAATTAAATTTTTCATTAGTTATGATTGAATATTACTTTAGATAAACATTTATTTTTACTAGCAGATGAAGCACCTTTTATGCGTAAGATGTATAAGTTTCATTCTATTAGAAGCGAATTTAATGATAGTATTATCCTGAAAATATATTGTATGTTAATAATACCTTAAAGAACAAATAACGTTCCAACTAATCGTCACTAATAACTGCTTTATCGCACATTTCTTTTTATACAAACAAGAATTACAATAATATCAAATAAAAAATAGCCAAGCAAGTTGGCATCAATATTTGACATTGACAAACGACATATGTCAGATGTCAGTTAAATTAACTACCGTTCTTCTTTTTCTTTTATAGAGATATAGAAACCGAATAATTTGACAGTTGTTTGGTAAGTATTATAATGAAAAAGAAGAATTCTTCTTATTATATTTTATCTGTCAGAAACGGTATTCTAAAAAACAAAATGTCCAAAAATATTTTTGTTTACAGTTTGAGGCTTTAATTTAAAAAGTAATCTAAGTTTAAAGTTAATTGCCGGTAGTGCAGATTGTGTATAGGGAATGTAAGAGTTCATAATAATAATGAAACATCATTAATATTATTGCCGTAATACTTAAACGACATGGCAAGTACAACATCTACAAGTGCAAGTGCCGAGCCAATTAGTTCTTCAAGTAAGTATAACTTAATTACTTAATTTTTACAGAAATTTTACATGTATACTTACATCTTTAGACGGGGTCACACAAAATGGCTCAGCAAAGCAACAAAACTCAACCATACTGGCTGCATTGCAAAAAGCAATCGATGCCATGGAAGCCAAAGGTTTAAAAGATGATCCTCGGTATGCGCAGCTATTAGCTCTACGAGCTAGAACAATGGCTTCAGCCGAAGACAACGGATCCATTTCGAGCATGCAAATGAAGCAACTCAGAAGTCAAATAATGGCTTATAGGTAATAATAACACGAATTTAAATGATTGTGTTACTATACAAATATTTTGCTTTAGATACTTGGCGAGGAACCAACCATTACCTGCCTCAGTTGTACTGGGTTTATTGGGTAAAAAATCTGATAAACTACCTATTAAAGGTTCCATTGAAAACGGAAGAATTTCAAATGAAATTGGCTCTACAGGTCTTAAATCACAAGGTAAGAATTCACACAAATTTCTGTTTATCGTTCACGAACATTCCCTTTTTATAGAAACAGCCAACAAAGAACTCTGTCTTCTAAACAACAAACCTTCTGGAGTTGACCCAGTAGTTCTCCTTCAAGAAAGAGAGTACCGTGTAGCTGCCCGAATAGCAGCTAGAATCGAGCAGGTCAGCAATTTACCCACAAACATGTCGGAGAAGCTGCGCATTCAGGCCCAGATCGAGCTGAGAGCCCTGAGGTGTCTGAATCTCCAAAGGCAGCTGCGCAACGAGGTCTTGAGCTGCATTCGCAAAGACACTACATTAGAAACTGCAGTAAATGTGAAGGCCTTCAAGCGAACGAAACGCCACAGTTTACGTGAAGCCAGGGCTACGGAAAAATTGGAGAAGCAACAAAAACTCGAAGCGGAACGGAAGAAACGGCAGAAGAATCAAGAGTTTTTGAACAACGTTCTCACTCACGCTAAAGAATTCAAAGAGTTCCACAGACAAAATCAAACAAAGCTGGCTAAAATTAACAAAGCTATTATAACTTATCATGCTAATGCTGAGAGGGAGCAGAAGAAAGAACAGGAGAGAAGAGAAAAAGAGCGTATGAAGAAGTAAGTTAATTTAAATTATAACACAAAACGGATATCTCTAATAATTCTTTTTAAGGCTTATGGCAGAAGATGAGGAAGGTTACAGGAAGCTAATTGACCAGAAAAAAGACAAGCGTTTGGCATTCTTGCTCTCGCAAACCGATGAATATATCAGCAATTTAACGGAGATGGTTAAACAACACAAAGTGGAACAAACCATTAAAAAACGGGACGAGGAAAAACGCAAAAAGCGTCAAGAAAAGTTGCAAAACCCAGATAGAAGAGTTACTGTTATGGAAATGGCTACCGGTAACAAAATCTTTGGCGACAATGCTCCAACAGTGAAGGAACTGGCGGAATGGCTTCAGAACCACCCGGGTTGGGAATTAATTGATACAGACGAAGAAGAAGACCAGGAAGACGAGAAGGAAGAGGAATATTACGACAATATTAAAGAATTCGATGCTAGAGAAGTAATTAAAAAAGCTAAAGTATGTAATTGCTTGTTATGAGTCTTCGAATATAATTATACAATCATAATTATTTTAGGTCGAAGATGATGAGTACAATAAGAATACATCGGAACAAACTTACTACAGTATTGCTCATACTGTCAGCGAAACGGTAACCAAACAAGCTTCGATTATGGTAAACGGTCAATTGAAGGAGTATCAAGTGAAAGGTTTGGAATGGATGGTCTCATTGTACAACAACAATCTTAATGGAATTCTAGCCGATGAGATGGGTTTGGGAAAAACCATTCAAACGATCGGATTAATAACGTATTTAATGGAGGAAAAGAAAGTGAATGGTCCATTCCTCATTATTGTTCCATTATCGTAAGTTACTTATATTGTTGAGGTAGAATTTGCATTCAAATGTGTTTATTTTAGAACTATCTCGAATTGGATGTTGGAATTCGAAAAATGGGCACCAACCGTAATTGTTGTATCCTACAAAGGCTCTCCGGCGACCAGAAGAGTAATTCAAAGTCAAATGAAAAATACAAAGTTCAATGTTCTACTTACAACATACGAGTACATTATTAAGGATAAAGGTGTTCTTTCAAAGGTAAATTACTCAATAGAATACTAGGTAGTGTCATAAACAATAAATGTTTTTTGAAGGTACCGTTTAAGTACATGATTGTCGATGAGGGCCATCGCATGAAGAATCATCACTGTAAATTGACCCAAACATTAAATACTCATTACACAGCCCCATATCGTCTTCTCCTGACCGGTACACCCTTACAAAACAAATTACCCGAATTATGGGCTCTACTGAACTTCCTTTTACCCTCAATTTTCAAAAGCTGCTCCACGTTCGAACAGTGGTTCAACGCACCATTCGCCACTACAGGAGAAAAGGTACATAAAAAAAATGATTAAAACTGTATTATAGTTCTACTAAATGTTTGAAAATGTAGGTAGAACTCAACGAAGAAGAAACCATTCTTATAATCCGTCGTCTGCACAAGGTATTGCGTCCTTTCTTACTTAGGCGATTGAAGAAAGAGGTCGAATCCCAGTTGCCCGATAAAGTGGAGTACATAATAAAATGCGACATGTCTGGTTTACAAAAAGTGCTCTACCAACACATGCAGAGCAAAGGCGTTCTGCTCACTGATGGCTCGGAGAAAGCCGGCAGAGGCGGGAGAGGCGGCGCCAAAGCCATCATGAACACCATTATGCAGTTGAGGAAGCTCTGCAATCATCCTTTCATGTTCCAAAACATCGAGGAAAAGTATTGCGATTTCGTGGGTGTAGCTGGTGGTATATTATCTGGACCGGACATATACAGGTGAATTTGTAATATTATTTACGTATGTAAGGCATTGTTTTATTTATTGTGTTTTAGAGCGTCCGGAAAATTTGAATTATTGGACAGAGTGTTGCCGAAATTCAAGATTACGAACCACAGAGTGCTACTCTTCTGTCAAATGACGACCCTAATGAATATAATGGAGGATTATTTCATGTGGAGAGGATACAAATACTTGCGTCTCGACGGTATGGTCAAATCCGAAGACAGAGCCGAGCTGCTTAAAAAGTTTAACAACAAAGACAGCGAGTACTTCATATTTTTGTTATCAACCAGAGCGGGTGGTTTGGGTTTAAATCTCCAAACCGCTGATACAGTGATTATCTTCGATTCCGATTGGAATCCCCATCAAGTAAGCCTCCATTATTGCTCGAATTGTAGGGTTGTTCATTAATAATTCACATCTTTTAACCAGGATTTGCAAGCTCAAGACCGTGCTCATCGTATCGGCCAGCAAAACGAAGTAAGAGTCCTGCGTCTAATGACAGTGAACTCAGTCGAAGAGCGAATTTTAGCGGCAGCAAAGTACAAGTTGATCATGGACGAAAAGGTCATACAAGCCGGAATGTTCGATCAGAAATCGACCGGCTCCGAAAGACACCAGTTTCTACAAAGCATCTTACACCATGATGGTAGCGATGAAGAAGAGGAAAACGAGGTGCCCGACGACGAGACCGTGAACCAGATGCTGGCCAGAAACGAGGACGAATTCCAGTTGTTCCAGAAAATGGATATCGAGAGAAAGGACGCGGAAGAGAAGGCGGAGCACAAGAAACCTCGGCTCCTTCAAGAGGACGAGCTTCCCGAGTGGCTGTTGAAGCAAGACGAAGAGATAGACAGTTGGAATTTCGAAGATCCCGAATCGGTTCTGACGAAAAGGCAGCGCAAAGAGGTCGATTACGCCGATAGCTTGACAGAAAAAGAATGGCTTAAGGTAAACGCTCGCTTATTTATTTTATTATATATGAGTATATTTTTGCTGTTTTATAAGGCTATCGATGAAGATGGTGATTATGACGATGAAGAGGAAGAAGAAAAGGAAGTCGTAAAGAAGAAACGCGGAAGGAAGAGGAAAAAGCGTGACGATTCGGACGACGAAGCAGGGACATCCAAGAGGAAAAAATTGTACCCGACTCCAAGCCAAACCGAATTGAAAATCAAGAGAAAAATGAAAAAACTAATGGATGTTGTAATTAATTACAAAGACAGGTAAATGTGCTATCTTCTCCACAGTATTCAGATATAATTGCTTTAATTATTCCAGAGATGACAAACAACTTAGCGATCCCTTCATGAAGCTTCCTTCGAAGAAAGAATTGCCGGAATATTACGCTTTGATCAGAAGACCAATCGACATATCCAAAATATTGACTCATATCGAAGAAGGCAAGGTAAGAATAATACTATCATTACTACCATTTCAATTGAAGATACTTTATTAAAAAATATGTTATTTTCAGTACTTCAGCTTTAATGATCTGGAACGAGATTTCACGCTTCTGTGCCAAAACGCGCAGGAATATAACGAGGAAGCATCTGCTATTTACGAAGATAGCATCGTTATTCATCAAGTGTTTACGAGTGCTCGAGAGAAAATCGAAACTTCGCCTGACTCAGATACTGAGAAGGAGGAAGACAAGACGAAGAAAATAAAACGGCAACGAGGACGGCCCAGGAAAATTAAGAAGACCGAAGAGGAAGAAAACAAGCAATAAATTAATGAAATATTTAGCCTTTACCAATTGGTAATTGTAGATTATGTGCTAAATGTTAAGGAAAAACTTTTATTGATTTTTTTTGATAAATATGTAGGTAATTGCGTAGAGAATTTAAATTTTTTTTTCGATTTATTCACAATATAATAAATAAAATAAGACTCGCTCTTTTTTAAAATATAATTTACGCGAATAAAGTTTAACATTTATATAATATATGATAAAATATGAATTAATAACAAATATTCAGTCTTCCTAAATCTCAATAAAGACTCTTATACTGGCAGAAATAAGGCATATATGTATACTTATATACTGTTAAGAATCACAAAATTGTAATTTTGTTTTTCTTAAAAGTCGGAAAATCGTAATTGTCTACAGTTTGAATTGATTTATCATTAGGATTTTCTGTAAAAGAAAAATACGACTAAACAACATCTACTTACACAAACAGATCAAATTAATCAACAAGTTCACTACTTTCGATCACCTACAATATAACTCAAATGCACCAATTTTGTTAATAACGAAAAATTTTCCTAAACCTATGCTAAAATTTGTAGGTAAATCTATAACTACTTCTATTATCCTAGTTTTATATTGTTATTAATAATACTTTTTTAGTAGTTCAAATGCAGCGAGTTAATAACATACATATTTAAAGCAAGTAACTCACCTGGAATATAATTGTCTATGGAAGCTTTACCTTGCGAAGCATTTTACAATCGCAATAGATAATAAAATATTTCTTAAAATTAATTTATAGAGTAACAAATCTTTCCGTAATGATTTTTATGAAACTGCCATAAAAATTCCGGATAACTACGCTATTTCTATGATTTATGATACTAATTGGTGATCGTTTCAATTACGAAATGGTACTCGGAGGTAAATTATCATTAATTTCTGGTATCCTGTCGTTTTTACCTTCGCTATTCACAGCTGTCCTTTTCTCGTCCTTCTTCATCAGCAGCAAAATACTGAATGGCCTGAATATCAGATGAATGGACGACGCTGCTACTGACAGAGCCACCCTGTACCCTAAAAATGAGCGTTTTAAACAAATTATATGTATGTATTGAAAGTATTATTTACTTTTTAAATCATCTGCTAAAGCGACAATATACAGGGCGTCCAAAATTATGGCACACATGTTAAGAATAATAGCCTAAAAACGACATAGTGCAATATAAATAGTTTTTGGAAATAACAAGTTTAATACCAGCTTTAGAGGCTCATCGGTTTTTGAGTATATGCTCCAAATTAATAAAAATATTACAACAAAATTGTAAAAGAGGTAGACAAATGGATTGAATGTTCCTATGGCACCCATTACAGTCAGTAAATAGTGTATGACGAGGACGATCTGAAAGAGAACAATCCAGTTTATTTATCAAGAATAGCTGAATATTCAGAATGAGTTAATATAATTAACGAAAAAGAAATATTGAAAGTTGATATGACGTTATTTCTATTACATAAAAACTCTCGTAATAAATAAAAATGCAAATATTCGAAATCCCTAATTAACTGGAATATTTGCTAATTGATTTTGAATTGATGATAAAAATTAATTCTAATTAAAGAAGGGAGAAAACGGAAATGATAGAAAATATTTTCATTATTATTAATATACTAAATTTAACCCACTCGATAATACTTTGACACACCTTATAAAAACTACAGAAAAATACGCGTTTCTTACCTTAATTGTAGTCAAGGGATTCTTGAATTTCATCTTCTTAATTTCCAAATACCACGCCATTTTATCCAATTTTCTTATTCACAAAATTTCAACAAGTAACTCTAAACTTTGGCACATCGAAAACCAGTCGTTTAATAATTAATATCATACATATATTACTCAAGGTGATTCTAGCATAAGGTTACATGCAAAGCAAAGTAGAATTGTTTGCATAGAATATCGTAAATTTTACTTGCGCAATGGTATTTTATTTTCGCTTAATTAGGTATAACACTAATTTACACACACGGACTTATAGTGGATGTTTGGCTTTGATTTTCTGGAGGGATTACTTTAATCCTAGAAATTGATTTTTTGCAAGGTATGACGACCTATATCAACCCTGAAGAAATCGATAAATTCGCATTTTGTAGGTGTATTTTTAACTCTAATGAATACCAAAAAAATGAGTAACGTACGATTTTGTATTTACACAAATCAGAAAGCGATAATTCGAAGGATTTTTTAATTATAAATTCAATAAATCGGTGACGATATTAATTATGCAAATTTTTAAATAGCTGCCCTAAAAAATATAAATGAAAATCTATAGTAAACAAACATCGCATTAATGTTTCATCGTGTATATTTCGTTCCTTATTATTCCTATTATATTTAGAAATAAACAAGGTCGTGGAAATATCTCATTTAGACTTGGAGACCTGTGTGCCCCTTCGGTTCTTCCGCAAGTTATATTTATAATAGAGTCTTCCAAAATTAATTTTCTATTTTCCGCCTCAATAATTATTCTATTTATAAGCCTATTTAGTATATCAGAGGCAAAGGGCAACACTTTAACCATGGCTCAATATACCAGAGTAATTCGGATATTATGATGAAGAAATTTTACTATATGAGACTCCCAGTATTTTATGTGATAGTTAAATATTTCCCTTTATGTATGAAGTACTTTTGAATAAACCAAAATGTTTCCTGTAGAAAAGAAAACCCTATGATGCCTTGGAAATTCTTACTTTTATTGTAACAAAAAAAATAAACCCACCAAAGTTAATGAATTTACACAATTAAGCGCAGTTTTAAATAGATTTTGCAGTCTCATTATACTTAAAGTAAGTGTACATCAAAGTAATGACTTGCTCGAGTTCTGACATCAACGGTAAATATTCCAAATCAATGGAGTTTGCCAATTTCATCACAAAATATATATAGAAGACGTGTGGGATTTTTAGAATCTGCAAAACCAGATATATTATTGAGATTATGTATTTTCTGTGGTACAGATCTGCAATAAAATATAACAAACCATCTTAATACTTCATATTCAGACCATCGTATCTTTCATATACGTATAAGACGGGTGGAGTTCAATTGGTCCCCGCAGTCAAATTTACCCAAATATAATCCTTTTTCGACTCGAAAGCTATCAGTCAATTGGTCCCCAATACCGGATTAAGGGTTTCTAGGAAGGACCGATGGGAATAATTATAATTTCAAAATTCTCTGGCAAATTTCGATTATGTATTTTCATTTCGTAGTACAATTTAATAAGGATTTTATAATAAGGGGAAATTTTTTGACTTCTGTCTTTTTTTTCTATTTCAATATCGGGAAAATCCCATCCCTTCCAGTATACTTCTAGAAAATTAGGTGTACTTTTCATAATAACAAATTTCGATATTGTAAAATATCAAGGTACTTTACTCTTGAGCAAAATTCACATTTTTTGACATACCTCGTATAAGATTGATAAAATTTGATTCTTGATGGTTGCATCTTGGATATTAGATCATGCAGAACTTTTTGTGAAGAATAATTATTTCGTAAAATAATAAATTAAAAAATAAAATATTTCGTAATATTTTAAATTACTAATGCTTAGATATTAAATATTTTTTAACACTAAAAGCTGCATTTTGTCCAAATTCTCTCAGCTATGTAAGTACACCAGAAGATGTTAGCCAATTGATAGTTATTCATGCAATGTAAAATCTTATCTAATCGGATTAGGAATATTTTGACCGCGGGGACCAATTAGCCCATTAAATTTTGAAACTGGGGACCAATCGACCTGTAGGATTATGGAACCCCGCTGAAAAAAATGACCGTGGGGACCAATTGACCAACACCGTATAAGACAACAATCGTTAGAGAAATCTTTGTATACATCTTTATTATCCTTTTGTTATCCTAATACAAGATCAAATATTACCTCCTAAGAGTTAAATCGCTAAACTCCTCTTCGTACTCGTTGAACGAGCCGTGGCGCAGCACGATTTTCCCGTAATTATCGAAGTACTTCGTATCGCCGACGCTCTGCACCTGCGGAATGAAGGGCGGCCGCATTCGCCTCTCCAAGATCAAATCGAAATCGACGCTCCTGAACCAATCGTGGCTCTTGATCTCCTTGGTGCCGCCGCGGATCACGCCGTACCTGCAACCAAACACTTCGCACCTTTCGACGGACTTTTAACGCCATTGCCGACCTTTTGCTCCTGTCCAGCTGCAGGAAGTGCGTCGTCAGGTCCTTGAGCGGCCTGGAAAAGTGCGGCGGGTGCACGTACTTCCCCGCCACGATTTTCTCGTAGAGCTTCAGGTGATCGCGCGCGTTGAACGGGGGAAACCCCGCGCTCATTTCGAATAGCAGTATGCCGTACGACCACCAGTCCACTGAGTAGTTGTAGCCTTGGCTCAGGATTATTTCCGGAGCTAAATATTCCGGGGTACCTGAAAAAATAGAGCTGAAAAATAGAACAATTGGAGGTTTAATTGTAGCTCTTACCGCATAGAGTGTACGTCCTCTGGTTGTCTATCCTCTTGCAGAATCCCAAGTCAGTGATTTTTAGATAGCCGGTGGATTCGATGAGAATGTTCTCCGGCTTGAGGTCCCTGTAGACGACGCCCATGCTGTGGCAGTACTCGAGGGCGAGCAGAACTTGCACGGCGTAAAATTTGGAAAGGTTCTCTTCGAACTTCTTGGCCGCCCTCAGGTGGAAGAACATCTCCCCGCCGTTTATGAAAGGCATCACGATAAATAAATAAACGTTATTTTTAAAAAAAAATTCCAAATCTGCAATATAAAAATAGAATGAAAGGAATGGTTGTTCGTTGCGCATGGATTATTAATTATGAAGAGTAAATTGCTACGTATTGCATGTAATATGTAATAGGTAAATAATGCGTAGATTGGGTAAATATTATGTTTAATTTAACGTTCGGTTTATTGAACGGTTTTTCGGCTGCGCAAATCTTGAAATGAAAATAAATTTCATCTTATTTTCCAATCCTGCCGGTGGATATATTTGACTCGATTTGTTTACCTTCTGTACGTTTCGTTAAGAGTAAACGTGTTTCGAATTTCCATCGTAAATTGAGCTGGTGTATTCTCCAATTATTTAGTTACATCTTGTCCTATTTTATCGAGTATTTACTCATCCAATTATAATAATAAGGAAATCCAAGTATAAAACAATCTAACTAGTCGCTTAATACTCTGGATAGATGTGATAAAATTTGTGTTTGTGGCTAATTAAGGGATTTTAACTGATTTACCTTTTATGTATTGGCTTTTTTTGGTAGTTTTTTACGATAGGTAGGTGGTTAAGCTAGCCTATCAACCCTCCTCCTTTTTCCGGGCTTGGGACCGGCAACATCCTGTTGAGCTGCTCAATCCACCCAACAAGACGCAGGCGGAGTTTAAAATATAATACAGTGCTCAACAATTGATAAAGATCAGTCAGAAATAGCCAGAGTTTCTAGCAACAGATTATTATAGATATTATGATATTATAATTATGATAGATTATTTTTCTAGCAACAACCAAAAATAAAAAGCTGTATCATCAATTTAAATAAAAATAGTCAAAAAATAATTGTGATCCTTATCAATTGTTGAGCAGTGTATCTTAAAGATATTCCAAGAAGTGGATATTTAAATGTGTTAATTAATAAATTTGTTTTAAAGTAAAAAAAACACTTTTATCTATCCACCTCTTCAATAATATGTTGGTATAATAGGGGTGCATTAAATAAAATGAAAGTGAATAGTAATCGCTTACTAATAATAAATGGAAATCTAATAGCATCTAAAAGTCGAATTTCAGAAATAGTATGGTAAACTTGTTTCGTCTTAACCACATTAACTTTTTCCATAAGCTTCATGGCGTAGAGGCGATCGTTGTCCTTATACCGACATATGACCACTTTTCCGAAGGAGCCTGAGCCTATGAGCCTGATCAGTTTAAAATCGTCGAACTCCGCCGTGGGGATGGGCGACAAAAGGCGCGCCTCGAAATCGTACTTGGCCCTCCGCAGAAAATTATTAAAATTAAAACAGTGCTTTTCGATGAATTCTTCCATAATTCTGGATGCGTCACTCTGACACTTTGTCACTTTAAAAAGACGGTACATGATTTCTATTAACTTCGACGGTTTGAGTGCTTTGTTGCTGTCGTTGAAAAACAATGCAGCGATATTAATACACCAAGGGTATTGGGAAAAAATGGAATTTTATTATTGGTAAAAGTAGTCGCATAGGATTGAGAATTTGTCGGTGCTGTTTCGAACGATATAAAAGCGCACTTTTCAGAATAATTTGACTTTCAGAGGTTAAATATAGATTTTAAAAATACACCCATAAAAATTATTTTGGCAATGCTTGGATAGTTCAAAGCCAAACATCGGAAAAGTTTGTTAACTCCTTTTTGCTGTGTAAATGCAATAAGAGGATAAATATTTTTTGTATAAATTGGTTCCTTATTTCGCAAACTATTTAATAATGAATTACATATGGAATCGATTTAACGAATAAAACGCACATTACGAAATGAGAAGCTCTGTTTAACAAATTACGTTCGTAACTTACATACTTAAATAATTTAACTTTGTTGTATAATTGGATTAACATAAGTAGAATTTTAACCAATTCCCAAATTATATGATGCTCTAAATAAATCTACTATTATTTTGTTCCATTCTGGCCAGGAGCTAAATAAAATATTTATTTCAAAAAATCAAAACAACGTACAGCATCATGCGTAAACCCATTTTTGAAATATGCCTCTGTTTATGAATTCTTTCGCATGTTTTTCTATTCCTGATATAACAACACGCAATAACGCAAAGTTTTCCGAGCATTTTCGCGTCACGTGCCGCCGGCATTTTGCGCCGATTCCTCGGGAAAAGCGCCCGAAAATAGAAAACGTACGTCGGCACGCGCGAACAAAGAACATTATTTTCGTGTATCAAGGGAAATTCCGAACGCCGAACTGCGCATTTTGGTATTAAAGGTGTTTGAGGCGGTTGGTCGACCTCGATATATCGGCTTTTGCACAGTATGTCTTGGCCATTTTCCAAGCTCTATTCCAGGAAAACGTATTTATTTACGTCTGCCTTCGGTCTAAACAAACTCCACCACGAGGTAGGTGGAGGTTCTGCTGCGGATGGTTTCTTAAATATTTACTTCCTGCAACGTTTGTGCGCAGCTCAATTGTCTACTCTATCTAGGTTAATGCAGCTAATTTTATTAGTTAATGCATTGTTTGTTTGATTTACATCTATTATTAGCACCCAATAACTGATTTATTCGAACATCTTGGGGATTCCCAGTTTTATTTTGTCATACTCTATATTTATAACTATAAAGTTCAAATAGTATGCAATTTAATGCGTTTTATGCATGAATAAGCCAGTGTATACAAATTGTGCTATAGATTAATTAATATAATTATAATACAGGGTGTTAATTAATAACATATGCTAATACTTAAGGGGGTGATTCTTGGACCTATTTTAAGAAAAAAACTTCATATAAACCTAGTCCTAAACTTCTTAACTTTTGAGATACTGGGTATTAAAGTTTTAAGAAAAAAAACAATTTTTTACTGTCATTTTCATACCACTTTCGGCGGACATTTCCAACACCTGATTTAAATTATTTCTTTATTTTACTTTAATTTCATAATTTCAACGTTTAAAAGTTATCCGCTTAAATAAATTATTGTTCAGAGTTAGATAAATCGTTTTTGGTCGTCATTCGTCCAGGGAGATGCAAATGAATGAATTTAATTTTTTTTTAGCGAAACGGTGAGTTGTACGAAAAAAAGTCAAGAAATCGAATTTGTTCTAAATTGAACGAGAATTCGAAAAATAATTTTGATTTTAAGAGATAGCAGTGGCGTATCACTTTTTTATTCAAAAATATCTAGTCTGAGTCCAGTAGGGACGCCACTGTTAGAAATAAAAAAGATTTTTGGGTCAAAAAATGCTCTTTAATGCATAAACGCCGTACACCAAATTTCATAAAAATATTTAAAGTGGTATGAAAATGACAGTAAAAAATTGTTTTTTTTTTTCTTAAAACTTTAATACCCCGTATCTTAAAAGTTAAGAAGTTTAGGACATAGGTTTATATGAAGTTTTTTTCTTAAAATGGGTCCAAGAATCACCCCCTTAAGTATTAGCATGTTATTAAATAACACCCTTTATACATAGATAGTACTTTGAGCTATCTTAAGTAGTTGTGTTACTTCAAAAGAGTTTTAATCAATGTAAATATACTTATGCCAAAAATAGTATCAAATAGCGATTTAATCAAAGAAATTCTGCTCTAATAGAAGGTATAATACTTCAGTATACACCACAATCTTAAAGTAATTAAATTTATGATTCATTTGAAGGATATAAACAACAGAACCTAATTTCGTGTACAGCAAATAATAAACGAATAGAGCTAAATCCCTATAAAAAAACGACAAACAAAAACAATAATCTCCGCGTTACGATTTCATTTCCTGTTATCTGGCAGCGTCGCGTCGGCTCAGACGTAGCGGCGCGGCGGGGCGACCGTAAACAAAGCGCCAGCGAGGATATATAAATCCGCGGCGCCGCGAGCCCACCAAACATTTTGATATCGTAGAACGCAAAAGTGGTACCGAAAGTGCTCGAGCTCGTTGGTTATCCAGTTTGTCGAAGAACCGTCCCCTAAGGAACTAGCCGAGATGCGCCCCCCTTCGCAGTATCCGCAGGAAATCGCCCAAGAGGCCGGCGACCACGAGCCTGATCCCAGGCTCGGGGCGATGATGATCTGCACCAAGCTGGCCGGCAGGGCCGTCATAAGGGTGATCGGAAGGTGTAATGATGCCAAGGAGAATGAAAATCTCGGTGAGTGGTAATTGGTGATCCGTGCTTCATATGTGATTCGATCGTGCTGTAGGGCTGTGATTTTTCGTCGATTGGTGATTTTTTTATGGTTTAGTGCAGATAAAGCTGCAGTATTTTTAATATTTAATTGCTTGGCTTTAATTTTGTTAATTGCGCTAATGCAGGAAATGTCTTGGTGATTGTAATTAAAAAATTGGTGTATGTTTGAGGATTTAAATAATATTGCTTATGTAAGGTCGATTTCTAATTATAAATAATAATCTGTCCTCTATTGGCCGAACTTTTTATTGAACTAACAAAAACATATTTTTATTCGTTTCGTAATTGACTCTATTAAAACAATATTTTTACAAACACATTTTCTACGCATCTATTATACACAATCTTAAAGAATCTCTCAAAACATTAGTTTATGATTGCACCAGGCATTAAATTTACTGGATCATTTTTTAACTGTTTGTTTTTTTAGATATATCTAGATACTATTTTATTTCATCATATATTCCAACTTGTAACATTGTCATTGAACATTTTCATAATAAATTTTTCAATTTCTGAGTACCTCTTGTATAGGCATCTTGTATATTTTAAATGCTCTAAAAATTAATTCTTGTGTCTCTTTGTGTAACAATTTTTTACTAATAATTTAGGCACATAAAATTTGCATAAAATTTCGAACTAATGTTAAATCGCTGGCTTAATTCGTGTATTCATTGAACGCAATTTCGTGGCGCTATATTTGAAGTACAGTTCAATTGCTCGCGAATCGCGGAAGTGAAGGATTCCGCGGTTCCAACTAGATACCTATAATTAAAGAGTTATTTCGAAACGCAATTCGGTGTGCGTCGCGAAACAGCTGTTGTTCGTGCCAAGTAAAACCCAACTCGCTATTTTTAAATGAAAATGCTTCGTATTCGATTCTAAAGGTTGGAATCATTTCGTGGCCGAAGCGGATTTTGAATTTTTCCCAAATGACTGCCGGTGAACTGGAGCGTTCGAATGGAAAAAAGCGGCTATTTTTAGTTTAGAAGTTCGATACAAAAAAGCGTTACCGATGGGAAACAACTGTATTTCGATTATTATTAACAGTTCGATAAAAGTTTCTTTGAAAAATTAATTACTCTTACTATATTTGTTCAGCGAGTCTCGTCAACCTTAATAGTACTGTATAAGGAGGTTGATACAAGAATGGTACTATTTTATGCTGTTTATGGTAAAAGCAGGAAGAGTTTGATTTCTTGTGACTTCTCAGGGTAATGATATTTTTTCGAACTGAATATTCTACTTCCTTCCTTGATTCTCCTCTTTTTGAACTCGTAAAATTTAATTACACTAAAGGATTTAACTTACAAACATTACCATATTATCAAAAACAAAGGAAGATAAATGCTGGTTACTAAATTTTGTAAAATGTATTATTATTTTCTTAAAAAGTTCGCATGTATTAAATATTTGTACATAGATACATATTGATCTAAGGCATTAGCTGATACGAAGATAAGATAATAATGAAAACATAAACAAGTGTTACATGTGGATTTTACAAATTTTAGGAATAGATTAGTTCTCACCGAACATTAACCTGTTCAGATCAAAATACCTACACCTACGGTGATAGAAAACACACGCGCAGGTGTATAAATTACAAGGTCCTCTTTGTTAAATTTATTTAAAACGTTCTATTTTCTAAAATTAAAGTAACATGTATCTCTATTAAGTACACCCCTGGTAAATCGAATAGATAGACATGGACAGTTCATCTTAAAATAGATTTTAAATAGCACGTTCATAAGTATATGTTGGAAATACGCGATAGTTTACAGTTGAGCACGTTTTGAGCGAACAACACAATGGCTTCTGCTGTAACGAAAGTGATTCACAGATGTGAAAGTGCTCAAGAGAACGAAAAACTAGGTAATGAACCGTGGCTTAAAAAATATTGAACGATTTGCGTCAAATTTTTATGCAGAATTAGGATTTCAAGAGGATGTTAGGATAAGCCTTATGTAATTACAAAAAATGATAGGTCCGGATTAAGGTTGATTTGTAAAAAAAAAATTATAATAATATTTCTCACGTAAATAAAGTAGTTATTTGTACATGTAGAAAATTTCGCATTTTCCAACAGTGTCTAAATCCATGAAAACCATTTCCGAATAATAAAAAGAATTACCTATTACGTAAAACATTTCTTGCCCAACAAAACTATTATACTTTTGTGCTAAACTGATGTAACTAATTAAATTGTTGAGAAAGTTGCGTCCATATGGTTAATGAGGAGCATCGTTTGTTTCCTCGTTCTTATACACAATTAAAAGTAAAGCAGTCGAATCTTTTGTAACGACTGTTGTGTAGGTTCATTTGTAATTCAGAAATCGTTCTCGATTTCAAAGTCAAAACGCACCGCGAATTATGAATAAATTTAACAGCGCCTCTTGTCGATTCCAGATTTGTCCAATTGTCAGCTAATGCAAGTACCTGATGCCGTCTACCACCTGATGAGGCACACCGAACTCAAAACCTGTGATCTTAGTGATAACGACATCACCAAAATACCGCCAAAGTTTGCTGCCAAATTCAACCTGATCACCGATCTGAATTTATCGCACAACCAAATGTCCAAGTTGCCAGACGAGTGCGTGGACTTGGGTTCCTTGCAACGGTTGAACATTTCGCATAACACGTTTATACAATTGCCCAACTGTGTGTTTAAAATTCCTAAATTGAGGCATCTCGATGCCAGCAATAATAGTATAGTTGGTAAGTATTTTCTTCCTACATTTTCTTTAAACAATTTGCGTCTCTGCTATTTACTTCTTCTTCCTCGGCCTGTATTTACCCAGTGCTGGACGTAGCCTTCTAACCATCCATTTTTCTCGAATATCAGAGTTTTGAACCTTATTTCTTGGACTAATTTACTCATAAGTATTTACCGGCAAGATACTATTTACTTACTATTATTTTCTTTCAGACATAGATGTAGACTGTCTAAAAGAAGCACCATCTTTAGAAACGATAGATCTCAGTAACAACCCCTTAGCGCCAAGAATACATGAACAACTATCGAAAATTACTAATTTGCGAATAACTCTCTCGCCACGAGAAAAAGAAGACTGGGAGGATCTCACTATATAATATCCAAAACTATTTGATTCGCATTGCTATAGACTGAAAATGCCAAATTTCGATTAAATTCAGTTATAGCATAGTTTTACGGTGCTACATAGACAGCGGTCTAGTAACTATTGTAATAAAGCATATTTGTATTTTTATATAAAAGTATTTTTAATTATAGGTAATTATTTAAAATGTACTAATTTTCTTGGTACTTATTTTAAAGTACCTGACGTGTGGATATTTTTTGTACTGACTTCTTTACAGATTTGTAAAAGGGTATTTGACATAAACCAGTTATCATCTAGTCATACTGTGTGATAGAAATGATTCTTGTATCCTTCTATGTTAGTGATTGGATGACCTAAAGTGTCAAATAAACATTAGCTGACTTTCTTTCGTTTTATTTACGCCCTTCTTTAACGAGTTATTCTAAAAATTTACAAAAATAAATGCGCGTTTACCGATTCTAAATAAAACAAAATTGACAAAATGTATATAAAATATTATAATTAGAACTCATTTGTACAATGCTGAATATAGCGTTAAACTACATGCAAAGAATTTTTGACATTAATGTAGATTTTGGAAGAAGATTCTCAAACTTCATCAATTTTTTAAGTTTTTAACAAACCAGGAATGCTATAAGTTCTTCGTTACATTTGTCAATCAAATTGGATAGATGAAATAAAGTTTTATTCATACGAATCCCCTTGGCTATTTTGCTAAAATAAAAATATATATTAGATTATTGTTTACTTATACTTAGTTATTTTTAACATAGCTACATTCAGTTACACTTACTTAATTAAAAAGCAGTCTTGAAGAGGGTGACCGAAACGTCTGTAATTAATATCATTAGCAAAATCCACAGTGGCAGGAGAATATTGTACAACTGCAAATTCAAATAATCATGTTCCAGTTGTAAACAGAGCATAATTTGAAAAGATAGTTTGAGTATGACTGCGGCTACTATGATTAAATGTCTGTTTTTAAAGAGCTTCTTTATGGAATCTTCCTTGCAGGAAATTAAAATGTAAAATAAAGCCTCGGTGAATAGAACAACGTCGAATGTCCATAATGGCAGGAATATTAGAAACCAGTTCCACTGTATTCTTGATTCCAATTTAAGGCACAACAATATTAAAAACACTAAAAGTACAACCCAGGTAAATAGGGATCTATGCATAAGCATTTTTTATAATTATGCTTTGTTAATAGAGCTGAATTAAACATTATTAGGAAAGTTTATTAGTAAAATCTAATCCATTTTTATTTACTGTCACTGTCAGAATAGTAAGGTTATATTCTTCTTCATGTAGTAAATGAAGTTGTCTTTTATTAAAAAAGTTTACAGCCACCTGGCTGGATTACAAATTACAACAAGCGCTCTTCTTTTATTGACAATTTTAAAAATGACACTTTTGACATATTTTCATTGATAAATATTGAGCGCCAAATTTCGAAATATGAAGATTCATTGAATCTGCGAGCGACCTTCAATGGAATTCCATTCATGGACTAATAACGCGTCCCATTGTGTATTAATAGTAGTATATTTTTTGGACTACCATTCATTAATTTGTAATTGTTAAAATTGGCGAGGTTTTGCTTATCTTCAACCTTTTGTATTATATCTGCTAATCAAAATGGGTGGGAAAAAGGAAAATTCAAAGCCTCATCTAACATTTAAACATTCTCATTTTCACTAATACAACTTTTCATGCATGTAGGTACATTTGTTGAATCCGAAGGGCGCTTAATATGGCAATTGGATATATAATTTGTGTAACAATTAATTTCGTTAATGTAATCGTCTATTTCATCTTCATTTTTACGTATAAAATCCGGTACATCTGACAACTTATTAAGATCCAAGGACTTCATGATCTCCTCTAATTCATTAATAAGTTGTAGCAACTCCTGGTATTTCGGTTCGATTTTTATATACTCTTTCACAACGTTTAACTGGTTTTCTAATTCGTCGCTAAAATACAAAAGCGTATGAATACGATTATACTTACGAACTAATTTAATTAAGCATAAATATACAAGATATTCTAAGTTTCATTAGCATCCTTGAATAATATTTTTAAGTGTGTTAATAATAGTAATATTTAATGAATTTACTGTTTCTTTTGGGCAGTTTTCTTCAATTCTAGTGCCTCTTCAGCAAGTTCGTTGAAATTTAGTAAATTTAATAGTTCTTTAAATAATTGGTTCAGTTTTTCTTCCAAGTTTTCAGAACAATGAGGGTCTTGTTTCTAAAAAAATATGTCTTGCATTATTAACTGCAAACTTCATAAAACGGTTTTGTTAGGCAAATAAAAGTACACTTACTTCTTTTAACAAATTTTCAATCACAGTAAGATCATAAGAAACTTTGTATGGTATTCCCATTAGGTTTTCAGAAATATTCCAATTACTGTAATTATTATAAAGTATATCGATAAATTTTAGTAGTTCTTCCATATCCTGGATTTCTTTCAAAATTGAATCATCCTGAAAATATCGAATGTTTGTCAAAGAAACTTTATAGATATTAAATTATCGCTCACAATTGTCTTGGCATTAATATCATCAAAATTAATTGACCCAAAATTAAGACCCGACATCATTCTTCTTAAATTCTCTAATTCTCCATACAAACCATCAGTTCTATTAGTTAATCCATTTATCCTATCGTCCAGTATTCCATTGTCTCTTTTTTGAATTTTTAAGGTTTCATAACCATTACCGATATCTCGCTGAAGTTGTTGCAATAAATCTTCCAGCTCGCCCGGCACATCCCCATATTTCAAAAGCAGTTCATCGCCGATTTTTTCTGAACAAAAAAAAATGATTAGGTCTATTATACTTTACGTAGGTTCGTCGCGTGTAAACCTTGAAACGTTATTTAGCCTAACATTGATTGTAGGTAACGCTTACATTGCAATTTTGCAATTAACTTCTACGTTTTGAATTACCCTCGTGTTGAGTTTCAGATATTAGCTACTGATGACTAAATTGTTTAAGTAGCCGATGATAAGATAACATTAGATTTAGATGAAGGTGCTTTACTGTAGAGAGTTAGAGAGATCTTCATTGAATAATTACCGGATATCCAAGCGCAATAAATTGCAAATACTATTGGAAATTCGATATGGCGCAAGGTTAAAAGGTCACTGATTCTTCCTATGTATCATTCATACGCTATTAAGACGATTATGGCCGAACGTAACTATACATTAATTCATTGTCGGTACCAAATAACGTGTTTAAAATTTTATATACGATACACAACCGGCGCGAGACGACAGTTTCAGTGCGGCTGGAAATTTACTACAAGAGAGCAATGGGCTGCATGGAATACGTTCTTGTTAATTACCGGTGGCTCTTTGTGTGTTTCTTCCTTCTGCCGATTTCTTTAATTTACGATTTATGGATGTACTTCAGGAATTGGGTGGTGTTCAGGTTGAGCAGCGCGCCCTCTAAGCATTACAAAAAAGTGAAATACGTACAGGAACAGGTAAAAAAATTGCTGTTTTTTACGCTCGCCTAAAGTTCGTATAATAGGCATAAAAAATAACTTTAAATTTTATTAAATTCACTAAATTAATTTCACGCTGAAATTTCATTCATTGTTGTTGGTTATTGCCTTTATGTATTGTATATTTAGTTGGTAATTTATCTTGAATTGTTTGACGTAGTTTAGATTGTGCGTTATGGGCTCGTTTAATTTTATACTTAGTTTTCATTGCTACTTAAAGATTATAGGGTAGAATTGTAATTGTATGTGTTTTTTTAGATACACACAGGTATACTTTATCATAAAGTACCACCTCAATTTTCAAGTATAATTATTTAAAGGAACTACTATTAAGTTTTCTTGAAGATTGGTAGGTAGGAGAAAATGTATTTTCCTATTTAGTCCTTTTGCTAAAGTTATTTTGCAGTTGAATTGACCCTTCAACTACATAAAAATCTCCCTAATCAATCGGTAACAATTTAAAAAATTCAAAATACGAACTTACTACCAGACTAATTCTCAAGTAATTGCTCATTACGAGAATTCTAACGAATAGTAATAGAATTAGTAATAATAAATATTTTCGCATACATGCTATAAACTCCGGTGTTTCGCTATTTCAATTTCGGCGGCGTCTGTTATTACAATGTTGTAAAAACGAAGGCCGTGGGGACGCTAATTTAAAAAAAATTACCTACACCCATTAAACATATTGAATCATTAAATTGATCTTTGCTATAATAGTTGCTTAACCAATTAACAGCACGAGTTAAATTTTAATATTTAATTACTGAAATTTAAAATTTAAAATAAAACAACATTTTAAGAACACACTTAAATTTAGAAAAAAATCTAAATATTTATAAGAGCGCCGATTAAAATATACAAATTGTATATTCCTTACTCTAATGTATGCATCGACGGCGACATTAACTGGTCGATCGGTTCGAGATTTATAAACTAAGACAAAACTAGATTTAATCCCCGTCTTGGTAGGTATAGCATATTTAAATTGACCGTATTTGTAGATCGTAGAATGGAACAACAAAGGCAGAAGGACGAAAATGTGCTCGGCCAGGCCCGGCTGGCAAACCGTGTCATTCAGAAGGCCCATATACAAGCAGCACATGACCAACATCGACGTCAATTTGGTAGATATTTTGGAGATAGACACCGAAAAAGGGGTAAGAGTGTAACAAATATCAACACATTGATAACGACGTATCAGTTACGATACTCCGAAAGCGAAAATAATTATTAACTGATAATAAGTACAAAGAAGAAACTGATGCTTTTGCAACAATAAAAGCATTTACAACGCGTAATTATCAACAAAAGTTTCACAAACACTATTTTAACATGCGATGCACCTACCGCAATTCAACGACCTCCGGTCATTCGTTAATGAAAGCATCTGCCTTATTCCAATTGCACTCTTGTATATATTTTTAGGTTGTTAGATTAGAACCTCTGGTATCTATGGGCCAACTCACAGCGACTTTGAACCCTTTGGGTTGGACCATTCCCGTGTTGCCAGAAATCGACGATTTAACCGTAGGGGGATTGGTGATGGGCCAAGGAATCGAGTCCTCCTCGCACGTCCACGGGCTGTTCCAGAACATCTGCGTGTCCTACGAACTGGTCCTGAGCGACGGCACGATCGTGAGGTGCTCGGCGAAGAACGAGCCCGAGTTGTTCTACTCGATTCCTTGGTCATACGGCACTTTAGGTAAATAGAAATGCCGGATGGTGCAGCGATGTGAACACACCATTTTGCGGGTGGAGTTCAATTGGTCCCCGAGGTGAAATTTACCCTAATATAATCCTTTTTCGACTCGAAAGCTATCAGTCAATTGGTCCCCAATATACCGGATTAAAGGTTTCTAGGAAGGATCGATGGGAATATTTATAATTTCAAAATTTTCTGGCAAATTTCGATTATGTATTTTCATTTCGTAGTACAATTTAATGAGGATTTTATGATTAGGGGAAATTTTTTGACTTCTGTCTTTTTTTTCTATTTCAATATAGGGAAAATCCCATCCCTTCCAGTATACTTCTAGAAAATTAGGTGTACTTTTCATAATAACGAATTTCGATAATGTAAAATATGAAGGTACTTTACTCTTGAGCAAAATTCACATTTTTTGACATACCTCGTATAAGATTGATAAACTTTGATTTTTGATGGTTGCATCTTGGATTTTAGATCATGCAGAACTTTTTGTGAAGAATAACTATTTCGTAAAATTATTAACAAAGTTTCCCATATATTGCCAACTATTTTTTGAAATCCGTTCGTATATTAAAACTAAAATAATCCTTTTTTTGCACAGAATTTTTCTTTTAATATATATTGTACCAATTGTATATATTTTAAATTACTAATGCTTAGATATTAAATATTTTTTAACACTAAAAGCTGAATTTTGTCCAAATTCTCTCAGCTATGTAAGTACACCAGAAGATGTTAGCCAATTGATAGTTATTCATGTAATGTAAAATCTTATCTAATCGGATTAGGAATATTTTGACCGCGGGGACCAATTAGCCCATTAAATTTTGAAACTGGGGACCAATCGACCTGTAGGATTATGGAACCCCGCTGACAAAAATGACCGTGGGGACAAATTGACCAACACCGCATTTTGCAGGTATCCTAACGGCCGTCGAAATCAAAATAATTCCCGCTAAAAAGTACGTGAAACTCTCTTATGAGCCCGTCTGGGGATTGGACAACATCGTCCGGAGGTTCGCCGATTGCAGCAGCGACGCCCGGAACGAATTCGTCGAAGTGATACTATTCAGCCAGCACGAGGCTGTGGTGATGACCGGGGAGCAGACCAATTCTGCTGAACACAGCAAAGTAAGTAAACCCCTCTCCAAGAATCACCGATGGTCTGCGATTGCCCGTTTCAGATCAATTCGATAGACAGATGGTACAAACCGTGGTTCTTCAAATACGTCCAGGAAAAACTAAGAAACGAGGTCGCTACCGAGGAATACATACCGCTAAGGGCTTACTATCATCGGCACACCAGGTCTATATTTTGGGAGTTGCAGGTAAAAAAAAATGTCTATTGAAGTCTACAGTTAGTTATTTTCGGCGCATTTAAGGATATCATCCCCTTCGGCAACAACATAGTATTCCGGGCGCTGCTCGGCTGGCTGATTCCGCCGAAAATCTCGCTGTTGAAGCTGACGCAAACGAAAGCGATCAAGGATCTGTACGAGCGCAGCCACGTCTTCCAGGACGTGCTGGTGCCCGTCAGCGAGATGAAGAAGAGCCTGGAGGTGTTCCACGAGTTGGTTAACGTGTACCCGGTGTGGCTGTGTCCCTTCGTGCTGCCGAACCACCCGGGGATGATCCACCCGAAGGAGAACAGCCGGCCCGAAATGTTCGTCGATATCGGGCTGTACGGGACCCCGCGGGTCGATAATTTCATTCCGAAGGAAACCTCGCGGAAAATCGAGAAGCACGTGATCGATTCTAGGGGGTAAAAATGCAACGATTTTGCGTGATGCAGGTTTGTAAGTGGAGGTACTTGTGGTGTTTTAGGTTTCAAATGTTGTACGCTGATATTTACATGACGAAGGATGAATTCCGGATGATGTTCGATCACAGTTTGTACGATAGATTAAGAACTAAATTGCGTTGCGAGGACGCCTTTCCAGAAGTGTACGACAAGGTTTCCAGGGCGGCCAGAGTTTAATTTGTGACTTATTAAATGATTTTTATTTCGACGAAATGTTTTCCTATTTTATTCCTAATCTACATTAGAAAAAAAAAACAATAGATAGCATTGTTAATTCGTAATAAAGTTCGTGTTTATAATTGGATAAAAAAATTAAATTTGTACGTACCCTTCTCAGATATTATGTCTTTCTCAACTTTAACGTAATTTTCGTCGTTACATTTTGATTCAACGTGTATTATATTGGCTATTAAAATAAATAAAAAGAAAACGTACATCATAGGAAACCAAGTCTTTACTAAGTTGGTTTGTGAATAGAAACTTTTCATTTAATCTAGTTCAAATAATTTAATCTTATCAGTGATTAATGTTGATATATTAAACAGACAATTCTTCTATATATAAGGATGCTAAATTGATATTTTAGATACAGCAATTTAATTCGATATTTAAAATCTATCCAATCTTCTTAAAAGTAGATTGGAAGGAAATTTTAAGGAAAAAAGGAACGGTAGATGCATTTGAATAATAATTTTTACACTTATTTTTAATTTAATGCTGCATAAATGACTAGGCTTAGGTACATAAATAAAATCTAACATCTAATTATATGAAAATTTCGTTATAAATAAGTCGTGCTGTCGTTAGGAGCATTAAAATTAAGATCGAACTCCGGATTGTCTTCGACTCCAATCAAGTCCGAATCGCCGCTTCTTATGCTGGTGAGAAAAAATTAATTTAATCGAAGTCTTTAATTAGCTGATTAAATGATCTTCTCGAATAAATGTTACCTTTGCCCGTCGAAGTCCTTTATTTTTTCGTTATTCTGATTAATATCATTTTTGTAAACTGGATTCGTCCCTTCCAAGGCGTGCATATTTGTAGTGGGAGCTCCGATTCTATTCAAACCCGAATCTTGCGAGCTGAACTTATATTTGGTCAAATTGGATATCCTTCTTGTAAGTCTGAAAGAAGATCCCAAATTAGCTGTTTAGCTCCTTATTTAGTACAATTTTTCATCTACACGTATGTCCTTACTCAAACTATCTAACTTACTGTCGCGTTTTCCATATAAGTGAAGCGAGTAATAATATACACAATATGCCTAAAGCGATCGAAATGCCGAGTAACCATTTCATCTTTCTCGCTTCACTGTCATCTTCGGTAGGTGCCTGCGGTATGGAGTATAAATAAAGCGTCTCGTTCTTTAGCTTCTGGAATAGTGTAGTGTATGTATTCGGATCGGACACTTCCCTAAAAATTCATCAAACAGTAGGTTAATCCGGAAGACGTTCAATAAAAATCGCTTACTTCATGATGGTTTTCGCTGGAATCAAAGTCGTAGTTTTCACATTAACGAAATATAGAGTCACGGTTGTAATTTGCTTGTGGTCGCTTCCTATAGTTTCGTTAACATTTTGAATGAATGCATTGTAATGCAAAACGTCCGAAACGATATTTAACATCTAAAAATGTCGAAATTCTTTAAAAGCCATACTTAACTCAAGCACAACTTACTTTATCTTGGTGTTTCTTGACTTCTTCTACTGAATTGTAAAACTCCATGTATACAGTGTTATCTGTAGTTATTATGAATATGGTGGCTTTAGTGTCAATTTGGTGAGGGCCTGTAATGGTGAAAGTGAAATTTGATGAGGTATATTGCTATGAAATCAATAACCTACCGTAATTTATTGATTGATCTTTACACTCTATAGTTAATTCGAAATAACCGCTCATGGATGAATCCACCGAAAACGAAGTTGTAATGCTACCGACATCTTTGCTCGAGCTAATAGTGAAGCTATTTTTACTGTCGAGTCCCTTGCCGTGACTAGTTATGGTTTTAATACTGAATTTCAGTTTATTTTGGTCTACTTCATCTGGATCTATAGCCTGGAAAAACCTCAAATGGTAAATACACTTTGTGCGAATAAAATGGTTCCTTTTTAACATACGGTTATTCTAACTGCTTCAACTCCGGCCTTGTACGTGGGCATAATAGCGCCGAAGAAAGGCTCGTTGGTAAAAACTGGCGGTCTCCAATTGACGCTCTTAACCTGCGAACAAATAACTAACAATGTGGGAAAAATTGGAGGAAATACCCCATCACTTACGTGCACTGTAACATTCAAATAACCCAACGGATTGGTGTTGTAAGCTCTGGAATCGTTCGATGCCACAATTTTGAAATCGAATTTTGGGTTGTTATCGTAATAGAAATCTTTTTTAACGGATACGCTTCCAGTGTTTGTATCAATTTTAAAAAATTCTCCGGCGTTTGCGTCCCCGACGAATTCGTAGAAAATGGAAAAATTCCCGTATTGGTACGTAGCCCGTCGGTCTGGCTCTAACACGGCTACTTGAGTGGTGTTCTTTTCGTCGAATGTAATATCCCAAGGACTATCGTTCTTGAAAAACGGCTCCCTAGTATTACTAACAAAGTTTATTTCAACTGTTATCGACTTGTATGACGGCACATCGTGGCCGTTTATCGTTTCACTTGCAGAGGAATTTAACCAAGCCGTGAATTTTACCTATAATTTTACGAATACCTAAGTATTAATCTGATGATTGATGTTGATACGTACTTGGTATTTCTTGCCGTTAGCGCCTGTTTCTGAATTGAATTGGTCAGTCACTTGTAGCTGCGATTCGCAAGGTTTGACTTTTACTAGCTTAAATATATCTGGATCGCCTAAACAAATAAATAGGGATTGTTCAGCGGATTAGCTTGAACATATACTATGATACTTACCCGGATGCAGGTACTCCAGTTCGAATGTTACGTTCCATTTTGAGCAGTCCTTGGTTTGACCATCCGTAGCGGTAAAGTCTGGTAACTGTTTATTTTTTGCGTCCAACATCATTAACGGCTTTCCGATTGATTGATCCTTTAGGAAATGACAAAAGTTAAGTGTTATCTTTATATTAACATTTAAGAGCTCACCGTTAAGAGATACAACGTTTTTTCTTTATCAGTCGGATAGGTGATTGTAGGAGCGGCGTAATTGTATTTTTCTATTTGAAGTTTTAAAATCGATTCTTTGAGATTTGTTGTTTTCTGAGGAATGCCCTTGTCGTGAATCTGAAATTTCCATTTTTAAAATAAATCTGATAAATATTTTATGCAAAGTACCTTCAATTGTACACTGTAATTGCCATATAAATCTTTTAAATTTTTAGTAGCAAATAAATCTACCATCGACCATGTATCATTGACCACTTTGGTATTTTTTAATTCGAAACAGGACGTGAAATCTTTTCCGGTCGCGTCTTTAATAACACTTTGCATTCCGAAAACTATTAAAGCATTATTACCCTCATCGATGTCTTCGCCATAAATACTGCATATTGCATTGCCCTAAAATATTGTAAACATTCAAAAAATACGGAAAGTAGGGTATTTAATTAAATTATTAGATATAATTAGTTATACCCCAACCTGTTTCAAGTTTTCGCTAGTCTTGGTATGCTTAGTGTGCAATACTGGAGCATGATCGTTAATATCTATCAAATTTATTACAAAATCAAACGAATTGGTTCTGGGACTTTGTGATCTTTCATCTGGAAATAAAATAAGTTTTAATGAAATTTCGAGCAATCGAGGTGTTTACTTACATTTTGGATTGTCTGTGCATGAAAGCGTGCATTTGTATTGTTTTTTTCCTCTATCTCTATCAAGGGTTTTGTTATTTTTAACGATTAAATCCGTAGTTTGGTCACCATTTACCCGTAAATCAAATTCTTTCGAGCATTCGCCATTATCTTTATTCGGATCTAAATGGCACAACACCGTATGGAATGGTGCTGAAACATGATTGATATATGATAACATATATGTTTTATAAGAATATTTTGCAATCACATACGATCTCGGTCCTTATCAAATGTCTTTATTGGTGCAACAAGTGTGCCAATCAAAGATTTTTCTTTGACAGATAGCGTATCATCAAGAGTAATTTCTGGATTTTCACTGTTGGTGTCAATTATGTAAAATGCAACCTACAAAATATGCATTTTTATACAACTTCGCCAGTAGGTAGAGTATTGGGAAGGTAGAGTACGTACCTATAAGCACGTTCATTTCTTTTATAAATAATTGGGAAGAGAAAATAATTGCAATAATATTAAAGTATTATAGTATTACTCGAATTTACCTAACAGAACAAAAATATATGGGCTGTAAGAACAACAACAGTTAAATTTTCAATTAGTACTGGTAAGTAACCCTTTAAACTGTACTAACAGTATTATCAACAAATTATTTTAAAATTGAAATGTATCGCCTACCTACTCTTTAAATTGCCTGAAAGTCTATATGTGAACTAGTGCATGTTTTCAGATAAATGGTGCGAGTTAAAAATGTACTTTGTTTACAATTAAAAACCTATTTTGCGTGTAAAAATACGTGTCTTACCTGTCTTTCCGCGTAGAAGAGACCATCAGTCGCCCCGCAGGCGTATGAGAACATGTATCTTCTGGGAACATCAGCGTTAATAATTGCATTTTCTTTAACACTAAACGTTCCCAATAATTCATCGATTACTAACCAGTCAGCGGTAGGATCATCGGCCCTGGAAAATTACATTGTGCTTCTTCAGGAACTTATTCATAAAGGACTTATTGTCCTTAATATTTCATTTTGTAACTACCATGTAGTTACAAACAACAATTTACAACAATTTACCCCGATGTATTTTCTTGAACTTACGTGCAGTTGTAGTGAAGAATTGTACCCGCATCTTTATCTGTCGCTAGTATACTTCCAACCGCGACGTCCTTAATAGCGTTTTCTATGACTGTTCTATTCGTAGGGTCTTTAGAAGGGAAAACGGGCGGGTTGTCGTTGATATCGATAATAGTTATCAACATATTAACTAAAAGGGAAGAGTAATATAATTGAATTGTTAGCAAGTGCATATTCAATTAGGTTACCTGATGAGCTTTTCTTTTTCAAAAATGCTGGATCGGTGTTCAAATCGGTAACAACTAATTTAAGGTACAGCGAATCGAAAGTTTCGAAATCCGGTTTCGTTCGGTTAGATTTCACTACTTTCAGCTGTATGTCAATATTTCTCGTTCCGTTTATCGGCGTTACGACGGGCTCCAAAAACCTACAGTTTTATTTCAGAGTTATTTCGAAAATTTGTTATTTTCGATACTAATGAACTTACATTATCGCTGTCATATTACCAGGATCTGTTAAATTTAATGCCCGAGCGTTTTTAACCGCTCTACAGTTCGCCCAATCGATGCTGGCCGTTAGGTTTCCTGTTGTATCCGGATCGCTGGCGGTTACTGTTGCATTAAGCAATATTCCATCCACTTGATTTTCTTCAACACTAACAGAATCTGCCTGAAATAAAAAACGTTAGATTTTTTTCGCTTAGAAAAACACCTGTACAAGTACTTACTACAGGATCAATGATAGGCGCCTTGTTATTAACATCGGAAATTTTGAGTGTAACAGGAACGACAGTCGTGTGGCCTACTTTATCAATCGCTTTAACTTGGAAGAAAACTGAATTGAGTACGTCGTAATCGAAGCCGAAGTCTTCTCCGTCTGGGTTCTTCAAATTCACCGTTATACGTCCATCCGAATCGATCTGCAATCGATTTTTCGCATAATCTCCGGATATTTCCATTCTAAAATAATGCCAGCGTTAAGTTCTTGAAATGATTATATCAAAACGCACTTACTTCAGTGTACTGTCTTCAGCATCGGCATCTGTAGCAGGGGCTTGCAATACAAAATCCCCAGTTTTTGCCGTTTCTTTAATAGTAGTTGAGTAACTGGTTTGATTGAACTTGGGTATTTCATCGTTGTAGTCTATTAATGACACATTTACAAACATTTCGTCGGTATGATCAGGATGAAGAGTACCAACAGTTTTTACCTAAAACAATATATGTTTATTAACTTAAAAGGGACACTCTGTATTCCTATACTTACAGAAAAGTTGTGTATATACCATTGTTTATTTTCGAAATCTAAGTATGTGCTATTTTCGATGTTAATTGTGAAATTTCCTTGTCTATAACCGGATGAGGGAACCATAGCGTATGCAACAGTGTAATCGAACTCGCTGCTCCTGGTCAATTCGACCATGAAATTCGCGTTGTCGCCCTAAAAGAGTTTATCATTTAAAAGTTTATAGAAAATTATTGTCGGTAGTAATTACCGTGTCTTTGTCTCGAATGAACGTAGTAAAGTTGAAGCTTCCTACGGCATTTTCGAGGAATGACACCTGAATTATTTTAGGTTTGATATCATCAATTTCGGTGCCGTTTGTGTAGTAATTCTTCAAAATTTCCGCATTGTGATCGTCTACATCTACTATGTAGAAGGTCATTTTTTGAGGTTGGCACAATATTTTATAATCGCAAACGCAAGCCTTGATGTATAAGTAATATTCACTTAAGTCGTCTTTGTCTCTGTCTATTTTATTTATTGTGATACTGCCAGTGGTTTCATTAATTGAGATGTAATTTTCTGATATTCGACCTTTCGAGTCAGTTTCGTTTATTTTGTAGTAGCAAATTGGCTCATTCAACCCCGTATCCCCGTCTACCGCTTTAACTTGTATTTTCTGTAAACATAACCATCGACATTTATTATGTATCTATTTATTTATTGAGGTAATCAACCATCGTGCTTTACCTTAACCGTTTTTTCTGTGATTTCCTGAAAATTCGTCATAGAAATCCACTTCGGTGGCGTATGCCTAGTATCTTTCACAGCAACAATCGCGTTTTGAGTATCATTGTTCGATCCACTATCCTATAATTTCACCGCTTATATTTATATTCCTATGTTCGTTTTGAAGAATTTACTTACTATTACTGTTATGCTAAAGGAATACAAATTAGTGGCGTCATAATTCAACTGTTCCGTATTTGTTAAATTTACTTTAACGGTGTACGTATCGTTACCAACACTAGGTGGATCGATCTTGAATAATTTATCATCGTGGGCATCCTATAACATTATTTAAAATGTATTAGTTCGAGTGGTTTCGTTGGTACTTGGCACTTACCAAGCCGGTAATCTCGAAACGCATGTACGCCAAAAATCCATCAGGATCTTGTAAGGTGTACGCACAAGTGCTGTCTTCTTCTGTATATATTTTTCTTTCCTGAGAATCAAAAATGATATAATGAAATAATTTTTCGAGCAGTGGGTACCTATCGACTTACCTCTAAAGTACATTTCAGGCAAGTTAGGATCGGACTCTCGTCGTCTATGTTGCGAACATTTATAATAATTGTGGTGAGAGTGGTAAAATCTGAGCCTTGAAGAAGTAACAAATTATAGATTTTTTGGCTTGGATTTTCGTAGTCGAACGATTGGTTAGAATAGAACTTGCAGTCCGAGCCCAGATCATACAAGAAACTATTATCATCGAATCTTACTGAGAATTTTTTATAAGTTGTCTCTAAAAGAATGTTTCCGTTGAAATTGGATCAACAATTATTATAACAATAATATACCATCACATCTGGTGTCATTTATTAGAAATAATTCTTTAGAGGTGGCGAAATTGTGATTGTTTTCATTCATACTTAAATTCCATCCCCCCTGCCCGATGGGCTCTATATTTATATTACTGTCATCCGGTGGTTTGATTTGAATTATATTACTACAATGAATGTCTGAAAAAAATATTTTGAAGAATATTACCTATAAATTAAACGGTGGTGAAAATTGCTTACTGGAAAATACGCATATCCACACTAAGAGGAAAAATATTTTGGTGTTATCCATTGCTAAAAAGAAATAAGGAGATTTGTCAACACGCTAATGCAAATGTATGAATCTCGCTAAATAAATCTGATAAGTGATTGTGGCTTGTAAAAAAATATTATCACTGGTTAATTAAATTTTGTGATAAGTGAGATATATTCATTTTTAATCCCTACAATAAGTTTGTACTGAAAAAATTATTCCAAAAAAACTTTCACAAATTTAAATTGACTCAAAACGAGCTATTATATTTGAGGTGATCGCATTCAAAGGAATGTGGATGATTGAATTTTAAAGTCATAATCAAATCACTATCACAAATGAAGCTTAATTTCAATTACCTGGAATTCATCGATTATTTCCAACGAGTTTAAACAAATTAATGAACGCACAATTAAAAATTACGGGAATAACTTCCAACACCCACTAGATAAACTCAGCTCATCGATAAAACTGATACTACTGATAGATTTTTTGCCAATATTATTAGACTAAGTAACTCAACTAATTAAACCTTTTATCGATTATTGTAACGATAAAATTTAAGATAAGCTAAATTGCGTTAGATTTTTTGATTAATTTTGCGCATTGCCTCCAAGTTTAAGTATAAAATTTTTACTTTAGATCCACATATTATAAATGTTGATGAGGCCCACAATAACACAACAACTTACAGTTGAAGATTAAAAAATATGGATAGATAATAACTAATGAATATTATTTGTGGGATAAAGGAAAAGTCAATTAGAAATATCATCGAGGAATGGAATATTATCACCGCTAAATTGGCAGTAAAATATACATAATAAAATTGCCAGGAATGGAAATAAAAGTGGATGATGATGTTCGTGACAATCAAAAAAAATATGAAAATTTCTTATCTCTTTCCTGATTCCTTCTAAGAGTCAGTTGTAGAATTATGCATGAGGACTGTATTAAAATTTTCCGCGATTTAAAATTCAAATGGACTTAACTCTTGTTAATTCAACAACTTGGAAGATTGTAAATAATTACATTTCCTCGTGATGTATTGTACAGCTTTAATGGCCGTTTTATGTTTGTTTATCTGGGTGCAAGTCCAAGTTTTTAATTGCCTACCTATAGCGTCAAGTCCCATTTTAGCGTTTGCATCGCAGTAAAACCGCTTCATGGTCGGGAAATAGTTTTTCCACCGAAAGTAGAGTCGTTACGGATTATTGTCGTACCGATAAGAAAGGTTAAGAAGGTTATTTTAATCTGAATGTCAGAGGTCTCTTCTTGCAATCAGTCGCTAAGAACGTTCCTTGCATTGAATAATCTGTAGTGTTAGGCAAAGCGGCAAAAGTAAGTTAAATGTTTTTATAATTATTTACGTGCGTATGTCAGATCCAGAATTAAGTTAAATTACAACAAATCATAACCAAGATCGTTAAAGTAAATAAAAATGTACTCAACCGCTGCAATTTGTTTCAAATCACACAATTATTGCGCCGGTTACTTATTTCTACATAGTTAATTTGTTGTTTAGGATATTAAATTATCTAATACTTTTTTATATGTTGTTTTGTTAGAAATGATTTACAAAATTAGAGATTAAAATAGATACTTTTTGATTTAAAAAATACTTTTCTCAATAAGATAAAGTGATAAGTAGGTATATCTAAGTAAAAAATGATCTCTCCTTTATCGTCTTTATTGATATAAAGTACTAAAAATCGCGAAATTTATTGTTTCTAAGTGTATTTGTCCAAGTATTTTATTATTTTCCGGTTGAGCCTTCATTTATTTGCATCAATACATTGATTTTTCTACATATAATTGTTTATTTATTATTTTCTCTTCTTTCTATTCTACTCTTCCATACTCGATTGGCTAATCACATGCTTCATTTTCAAACATTTTTACCTTTTTCATGTTAAATAATTTAAAAATATTCATGCGTGATGATGCTTTAATCAATGTTGAACATTTTATCCAAATTAATGGACCATAATTTGCTCATATATTATCATTCACTAAGCCCGTGAATGATAATGAAAAACTATTTCATCAAAGTTATGTAGATACTTCTGAAATTGAACTCCGCTTGGCTAGTAAAAATCCAAATAGACGTTCAAAGTCCGGTAAACGCATAGTTAAGAATAAACAATCATTGAAACGGAACAAAACTAAAGTCATATGAAAGATTCGTTTATAAAATGTAACTTCTGTTTACATAACGTTTTAATTTGTTATGACTATTTTCAGTTATTTGATTTGATTGGAATTAAAAACGATTAATCTAACATGAATCAAAATCATGACACTCTAAGTTATCAAGTTCAAGAAAAGAAGGATTTCCGGGAATTCTAGTGGCACCCTTTTTCTTCTTTCTTTTTCTTAAACCTCTTGGTCCTAGATCGGGGGTGTATAAGTATTACTTTATGTTATGCATGGCAAATCTGAATTATCTACCTCATTTATATCCTTTAATTCTTTTACTGAAATTCGAAACATTAGCTGGTTTGCTCCATTGCATTTTATCTATATTATTTTTATTAAACAAGTACGATGAGGTAATAGCCTAATTAAAGTTATGGATAATTCGTATATATATTTTTTTGTTATTTATAAACAGATAAAAGTTCGGTATTTTTGAGTGATATTAATTTTAATTTAGTTGTGCAGTGCCCAGTGAATATACGTATGTATATTTAATGAACGAAAAGTTTCTGCGATAAAAGAAGGTAAGAGAATTATTTTGAAATTATATTTTGTACCACGATAAACATGGGGAAAAAGAAAATGTAAATATATATACTAAACTAATTTAAGTTCAAAATACCTATCATAAGCCATCTTAAAATTTAAGCATCATTTAGCATTTAATATAAACATTTTATTCTATACGCAATAAAGTGGATATTTGAACTGATTTATTGTAATAAATTATGAGATAAATACAAAAATAGCAATGATTCACGAATTGTAGTAAGAATAGATAAAATTAATTAAAATATATGTACTTGTTTTCTCTGTAATCATCCATTAAAAATTTGAACAAATTGAACACTTCTTATGGACTAGTTACCTAATACTAAATGACCTCCAAAATTTCCAGATTTCTAAGACACCAACTCATTTCCAGGTTCGATGATGGCTCATAGGAAAAGAAGGAATAAACTGTGGAAACCATCAGCAGCATCAGAAAAATCACACGCTTCTAAACCAGTAGTGAAAAAATACGTCTCCTGCTCAGTACAAACGGATGTAGAACGTAGGAACAAATAACACATTTTTAACCATAATTAAATGCCTTGATAATACCCATACGAGTTTTATTGGATTCTCGCGATTGCAAATGCTCAGATCCTTCAAAAATAACACCTACAACGTTTTTGTTTCAGTGCCGAAATCATCAAGAAGGAAGGCCTTCGATTTCAAGGAGTTGGAATCCGTGGCTCGAATAACGAACTTGCCCCTCGTGGAATCAGGATGGAGTTACGCCGAAGGAGTGTACAAGAGAATCAAAGTGAACGATTTACAGACCACAAATTCCCTTTTCTAACCAACGTTTCGTTACAGAACTCCAACGTGCTGCTGCATTGGACACTAGAATCCGCCGAATCGTCGGCTCAGTCAGTCATCCAAGCCGCTTCGCCGGCCCTTCTGATTCTCAAAGGTCCGATAACTTCGATCGATCAAATAGTTTGCAGAAGTCTGGATATAGTAGAGCAGACTGTTCCATCCATACAACTTCCACCAGAAATGGTAAAGCGGCCCAGAGGTGTAACGATTAGAGACTCATGAAACTCATTTCAGATTTACTGGAATACCAGACAATACGTGACAGAAGTCGGTACAAAAATAGCCCAGCCGGTGTTGAAAAGGGCCGATTCCGTCAAGCAGATCGGCAACACCGTCCTTGCCAGCAAATACACGGCATTTGCCGCTGATAAACTGGACGGAGCGCTGAACGTAGCCGAAAAATACGTCGACAAGTATTTACCAGACGACAACGATCAAAGTTTCGAAGGTACAACGAATCAGCCGAAAAGAATACCAGTTTGCAATGTTAATTCCTTATTGCAGAAACTAAAGTCATCGTGGCGAACGACCCCACGGGCAAAGCTTACCACACGATGCACCACGCTGACCGGTTTTCCAGGAAACTCAAGCGCCGGCTGACCCAAAGAACCATCGCCGAAGTCAAAGCTCTGAAGCACCAAAGCGCTGAAGCTGTGCACGTTCTGATATACGTTATTGAATTGGTGAGATTCGTTCTGTAATCCTTCGCACATTTAAACGTAAAGATGTATTAATTACAGGTCGCCACCGATCCTGTGCTGGCGTTTCAAAAGGGGAAGGAGCTGTGGGGTAGTTTGAGCAAAGACGAGCCGGAGAACCAGGCGCGACCGGAAAATTTGGAGCAGCTGATCGTGCTGTTGACCAGAGAATCGGCCAGGAGAATCGTTCATTTGATTAATTTCACCAGCGGCGTTGTCAGCAAGGTGCCCAAGCAATTGTCGGTTTCCATTAATTGTTTGGTACGCGCTTTCTGGAACGCAACAGATTCTGCAGTTAAAGTACGTATATAACAAATTCCTTATCTAGTTTCTTGAATTTATCTGTTACTGTTGTAAGATTAGACTAGGTAGATTACAAAACGTCCTATTGATATCCAAAAAGTCCTGTTAATTTCTTTACTTTCCTAGACTATACATATGGAGGAAGCGCAGAAGAGAATTACTTCGGTTCTGAAAAGCCAAGGATATTTGTTGGTACTTGGGTTAAAGTCTATGAATGATCACTTAAGTGAATACTTGGTAAGTGATATTTGCTAAAGAGGATACTAATGTAATCTACCTAGCTAAATTACATTATTAAGCATTCTTGTCCATTTCGTTAGTCACCTGTGTGATGTTACATTTTAATTATTCCAGGAGCATGTGGCAGAAGACTTGGGAAAATCATCAGGAAGCGATAACAAGAAAGCTGTGCTTGCTGTTCCACAAATAACCTTCCAAACTCCCAAAGCTACCATCAGGGCACCTAATCCCAAGCCGAACACCAACGGGGTGGAAAATAATTTATAAAAGCGGCTTAATTTTTTCATACTAATAATGTCTATTCTATAATATAATATAATAATTGTTGTGTTGCTAGAAATGGTTTAGTTATAGGATAAGATTTTTTGATTATTTCTATGGCTAGGATAGTTCAGACTGATTTAGGTGATTTATTGAAATGGGTGTTAATATCAAAAGCTCTTCGTTAAGGTAGCTTGTTTTTATTCAAATATCTATAATCTAAAAAAAATAAAACATAGATACAAATTCTGATATCGAAATGACTACATCTAATCCAATTATTTCTACAGCATCATATCAAATCTCGACGCTTCTGATCGACCTATATCCTGTTTATTAAAATATCGTTATTTATGGGGGCATATCTCGCGGAGTTACTCCTCTAAATCTGACTTGAAACTCTAGAGAGTGTCTTATTAAAAGAACGAATGGTGAATAAGGACACACTAGAAGGAAATAACGTCTCTAACTAGATAGTGCATCAAGGATCGGCAGCCATAAATACTCCCTCCGAAAGCAATAAGATAAATCTAGGAGCTCGCGATGCCGGAGAAAAATTCTTAGGGAAAAGGGGGAAAAAAGAAAATATCAATTTACACATAACACAATAAATCGAGAAACAATTCAATTTGCATGCGAGCTATTCATTTTAGTTTGTGCCCGTTTAAGACCGCTGCTGTTGTCTCGCCCGCCTCCTTTCCTGCGGCCAAAATAATAAAATAGTGCCGCCCGCCGTCGTTCTGCTGCCTCCGTTCGGCCTGGAGGTACGGAAAATATTTCCACATTAAATTATTTCACTATAAAAACTTTAGTTAACTGTTAACACAGCTGCAAAAAATGTGATTATATTCCATACAACGCTGATAATTCTGATTTTAGCTATCTTTAGGGGTTTAACAAACAAATGTAATCTACTGGTATAATCTTCATTAAAAATTGTAAAAAACGTGTTCTTAATTAATTGGTAGATAGTTTGCAAATCAATAAAATTATAATCGATAAATTAGCGATTGAAATCGAATCTCTTCTACTATTTGGTCGCCTCCTTTGCCAACGTCGTTCCAATTCCAGCTATTCGTCTTCAGAATTTATCCTATATTATTGGTTTAGTGCGCCTTCGAAAGACTGCGGTCGTAGGTGCAATTCACTGATCGGGAATTATTTCGAAACTACGATTTTAGTATGCATAGATCTTAAGTTTTCGGGTGGAAGACAAGGCAGCGCACATCAGCGAGCCAGAAGAACATCAGCATCAAGGTGGTTAATAATTAGATTATTAAAACGATATACAGAGTTATTCCATGAGTGCAAGTTTCAGATTTTCTATAAATTTACAATAAAAGAATGTTCTTAATTAGTTTGTTGTCCTGTAGATATTTGGAGGATTTGTTAATGAATAATATTTTACATATTTTCGCAGTCATAGAGGTGCAAAGTAATTATTGGACAATGGAGAAGACCACGACTTTTTTTTTATTTTTTTTTTTCAAAACCGTGTGTTCTAAGAAGGCGCTTAATGAAATTTTTATTTTTTTCTGTGGCCAAATAAGGCCGCAATTAATTTTTAAAATTTGAAAAACGTCGCGGAATCGTCATACACTCTGCTCCAATCAAAGCGAGAGTCTCAAAGAGAAGTCACATTTAGCAAGTTTGCCACGTTTCCTATTACTCTTTAGTCCGCAAAATATGCGTTTTTTGTATATTTATTGCAATAAACATTTTCTGAATTATCCATTTCTTCCATTACCTAATGGATAATTCGATATATTAATATAGAAATAACATCTTCATCTGTATAAATTGTAACCGATTTTCGTGTTAAAAACACAAATAATGGACCTGAAAAATTTATTTGGCAACATTCTTGTCAATTTCAATATTATCAGTAAAGTGTTTTGTGCCGAACTGCAATTTGTGTAATTTGTTTTGTGCATTTTTCAGAAAAATCTGACAAATGACAGTTTGATTTTTGTTCGTTTGTCTATTCTTTGTTACTGCGTTCGAAAATTTATACTATTTACTATACAACGAGACGTGAGTGGTTTATGATTGGTTGATAAGGTATGTGTCAAAACCCGAAATTTTTAAATTTCAAAGGGCTATATGTTTTTAATTATAACACATTTTGAGCAACTGAAAATGGTTTTGAGCTCTAATAAATCATTTCTAATCGCATCTTTTGCCGAAATCCGCGTATCTCACATCGTGGTCTTCTCCATCTTCTCCAAAAGTGTCAATTAGATAATATATTTGTAAAATATTGAAATCTAACAAATATGGAAGTTTTTTTTAACTTGAAACTATGAAAAACAGAAAAAGTTGTCCTTTTATACCGAGGGAGTATAACATATGGGAAATAATCAATAAGTAATTCTCATTTAAAATGTTCATGTTCCCTAGATCATTTTGATGAGTGTATTTTTGAACAAAATTCATTTCTTATGCCATATTCAGTAGAACGATTATAGCGAAATAATCGTATAATTAACGACGTTGTTTCTCCGGCGGAATTCGCAAATTCGAAAAGAGATTGATAATTTCGTTTGATCTAATGGCCATTGTTACGGGTTTTTTTTCAGCGAGGAAACTTCTAACGATGAAATTCTGTGCGCGAGCTGTAGCAAAGGCAAAAACTGTATCGTTGACGAGAATTTGAACGCTTCACTAACTACATTTCGTTTTATGGAAAAACTTTTACGTCTGTCTTGGCGTTGGCGAGGAGCCGACGAACGACTTGTGCACCATGTCCGCTTTTTGCCGCCTTTTAAGCTTTCGACTACGAAAAACAATTCCTATTTGTTACCGATAAATCGTACAATTATCTGCATTTACCCCCATTGTTTCCAATTGCTATTATTTTATATCAGATTGTTTTTGCAGCTCCTCTACTACATACTTCTTTAACAACAACCTCGTTCTTTAAACCCACAGACAATCGGCTAATTTATAGCATAATTTCCTAATGAAAATTTAATGATTTTAGGTCCATCATTGTCTTTCACCACAACGGCGTCGCCGGTCTAATTCCAGCGTGTAGGTGAAGGAATGCGATATAAAGTGGAGGAGAGCCAGCATATTTCGCCACATGAAGTGGCCCCGGTTTTTTCGCCCGTAGTTTTGTCGCGAGTCGACGCAGCGTGTCGTCGGCGAGGCACGCGAAAGACGTCGCGACGTCTGTTCAATCTCTTCAGTTCCGTGTTACCGTCCAAATTGCCGGCATCGCTCTCGGCGCCGCCGCTTTCGCCGAACGTTCGGGCCGACATCGACGAGTGCGTCCTCGACGATCCGATGATGGCTTAATAAGGTTTTTGTTTGATTGATTTTTTTACGCGGCGGCGGTCGGTGCGTGTGGATCGCACCGATTTTTCGATTGGGTACCGTCGAAACTATTCTCCCAGGTTCTGGGTTATGCCGGGAGGATTTAGATGTACTCGCTGCATTAAATAGTTTTGAATTATTGAAGATGTTGGAAGTTCGGAGGAGCTCTCAGTTCGATGCTTTCCAAATTTTGTTACGTCTTCTCTTGTGTTTATTTTGTAATTAGGATTTCTGTTTGTGTTTTGTTTGCTTTGTAGGTAATTGATAATTATAGCGAAATGTGCACTGGGTGGTGCAAACATTGCGAACTATTTCGGTTCGTGAAGTTGTAACTTCTACATCTAGTTATTTAATTTGATAAAAAACTATTGAAATTATGTAGTAATTTTTTGAATAAATTATTATTATTATTATTAAAAAAATGGTTAAAATTATATTTTTACGAAACAAAAAAATATCGAACCAATTTTACTTTTATTTTGATGAAAATTATTGATTTGTATCTCACAAATTGCATGATTTACTGTTTCCAGTTTGCAAGTGCTCTCTAGTTTATTTCCCTTTTTCATTTCTCCAGTTTGTTTCTTCTTTTAAGCTTTATTACTCCTTTATTTTACTCAATTATAGTTCGTATTTCCTGCAGTTTATATTTTCCCACTTATATTTATATAATTCAGATTTTAAAACGTAACTTTCTCATTGATTGCAGGACTTACAGTCTCCTGTTTGCAAGTACTCTCTAGTTTTTTTTTTCCTTTTTGACTTTTCCAGTTGGTTTCCTGCTAAACTTTATTATTTCTATATTTTGCCCAATTAGTTCACAGTTTCAATAGCTCGTATTTTCCTACTTATAGTGAAATATTTAGATTTGGAAATATTACTTTCTTGTTAATTACAGGACTTACTGTTTTCTGTTCGCAAGTACTCTCTAGTTTTTTTTTCCTTTTTGACTTTTCCAGTTTGTTTCCTGCTAAACTTTATTATTTCTATATTTTGCCCAATTAGTTCACAGTTTCTATAGCTTGTATTTTCCTACTTATAGTGAAATATTTAGGTTTTAAAACATTACTTTCTGGTTAATTACAGGACTTACTGTCTCCTGTTTGCATGTACTCTCTATAGTTTTTTTCCTTTTTTGACTTTTCCAGTTTGTCTCTAGCTAAACTTTATTATTTCTATATTTTGCCCAATTAGTTCACAGTTTCAATAGCTTGTATTTTCCTACTTATAGTGAAATATTTAGGTTTTAAAACATTACTTTCTGGTTAATTACAGGACTTACTGTCTCCTGTTTGCATGTACTCTCTATAGTTTTTTTCCTTTTTTGACTTTTCCAGTTTGTCTCTAGCTAAACTTTATTATTTCTATATTTTGCCCAATTAGTTCACAGTTTCAATAGCTTGTATTTTCCTACTTATAGTGAAATATTTAGGTTTTAAAACATTACTTTCTGGTTAATTACAGGACTTACTGTCTCCTGTTTGCATGTACTCTCTATAGTTTTTTTCCTTTTTTGACTTTTCCAGTTTGTCTCCAGCTAAACTTTATTATTTCTATATTTTGCCCAATTAGTTCACAGTTTCTATAGCTCGTATTTTCCTACTTATAGTGAAATATTTAGATTTGGAAATATTACTTTCTTGTTAATTACAGGACTTACTGTTTTCTGTTCGCAAGTACTCTCTAGTTTTTTTTTCCTTTTTGACTTTTCCAGTTGGTTTCCTGCTAAACTTTATTATTTCTATATTTTGCCCAATTAGTTCACAGTTTCTATAGCTCGTATTTTCCTACTTATAGTGAAATATTTAGATTTGGAAATATTACTTTCTTGTTAATTACAGGACTTACTGTTTTCTGTTCGCAAGTACTCTCTAGTTTTTTTTTCCTTTTTGACTTTTCCAGTTTGTTTCCTGCTAAACTTTATTATTTCTATATTTTGCCCAATTAGTTCACAGTTTCTATAGCTTGTATTTTCCTACTTATAGTGAAATATTTAGGTTTTAAAACATTACTTTCTGGTTAATTACAGGACTTACTGTCTCCTGTTTGCATGTACTCTCTATAGTTTTTTTCCTTTTTTGACTTTTCCAGTTTGTCTCTAGCTAAACTTTATTATTTCTATATTTTGCCCAATTAGTTCACAGTTTCAATAGCTTGTATTTTCCTACTTATAGTGAAATATTTAGGTTTTAAAACATTACTTTCTGGTTAATTACAGGACTTACTGTCTCCTGTTTGCAAATACTCTCTATAGTTTTTTTCCTTTTTTGACTTTTCCAGTTTGTCTCCTGCTAAACTTTATTATTTCTATATTTTGCCCAATTAGTTCCCAATTTCTATAGCTTGTATTTTCCTACTTATAGTGAAATATTTAGGTTTTAAAACATTACTTTCTTGTTAATTACAGGACTTACTGTCTCCTGTTTGCAAGTACTCTCTATAGTTTTTTTCCTTTTTTGACTTTTCCAGTTTGTCTCCAGCTAAACTTTATTATTTCTATATTTTGCCCAATTAGTTCACAGTTTCTATAGCTCGTATTTTCCTACTTATAGTGAAATATTTAGATTTGGAAATATTACTTTCTTGTTAATTACAGGACTTACTGTTTTCTGTTCGCAAGTACTCTCTAGTTTTTTTTTCCTTTTTGACTTTTCCAGTTGGTTTCCTGCTAAACTTTATTATTTCTATATTTTGCCCAATTAGTTCACAGTTTCTATAGCTCGTATTTTCCTACTTATAGTGAAATATTTAGATTTGGAAATATTACTTTCTTGTTAATTACAGGACTTACTGTTTTCTGTTCGCAAGTACTCTCTAGTTTTTTTTTCCTTTTTGACTTTTCCAGTTTGTTTCCTGCTAAACTTTATTATTTCTATATTTTGCCCAATTAGTTCACAGTTTCTATAGCTTGTATTTTCCTACTTATAGTGAAATATTTAGGTTTTAAAACATTACTTTCTGGTTAATTACAGGACTTACTGTCTCCTGTTTGCATGTACTCTCTATAGTTTTTTTCCTTTTTTGACTTTTCCAGTTTGTCTCTAGCTAAACTTTATTATTTCTATATTTTGCCCAATTAGTTCACAGTTTCAATAGCTTGTATTTTCCTACTTATAGTGAAATATTTAGGTTTTAAAACATTACTTTCTGGTTAATTACAGGACTTACTGTCTCCTGTTTGCAAATACTCTCTATAGTTTTTTTCCTTTTTTGACTTTTCCAGTTTGTCTCCTGCTAAACTTTATTATTTCTATATTTTGCCCAATTAGTTCCCAATTTCTATAGCTTGTATTTTCCTACTTATAGTGAAATATTTAGGTTTTAAAACATTACTTTCTTGTTAATTACAGGACTTACTGTCTCCTGTTTGCAAGTACTCTCTATAGTTTTTTTCCTTTTTTGACTTTTCCAGTTTGTCTCCTGCTAAACTTTATTATTTCTATATTTTGAAATATTATTAGGTTTGGTAATATTACTTTCTTGTTAATTACAGAACTTACTGTCTCTTGTTTGCAAGTACTTTCTAGTTTGATTTTTCCAAAACTTTATTATTCCTATATTTTACCCAATTAATTCACATCTTCTACTGCCTATATTTTTCCTGCTCATGCCGTTACAATTTAGATTCGCAAACTAAACAATCAGTGTTTATTTTGTGGATGATTTATCTAGGAAACAGCGAAGATCGTTGTGCTACCGCTGCAATTTCTTGAATTTTTCTGGCACATTTCTCCGTTAAATATTGATTTCCGTTGAGATTTTAATAGGTGTTTTTTTATTGGACTTGCTGTCGTTACAAAAGCGTTTTTCAATGTCGTTCACTCGTCGTCATTGTCGACGTCAACCTCCTATCAAAACCCCCATATTTCTTAGCTCGTAGAACGGAAAGTGTATAGCGAATATTTTCGTCGACAAATTTTTAATATTCGAAGTTTGACGTTTTATTGATGGCTGAATGAGCCGACGAAATGCTTCCATTGTAATTGAGTGATTTATGAAAAGTGATAGATTTTTTTTATATATACGATATCCCGACGTTGTTTTATATCTAATTACCATCAAACCGATTCCCGGCGATAAATAGCATATGTTAATGAAGCTAGTATAAACTCCATAAATCCTGTATAATAAGAAATAAAATTTTATTAAGCCATTTAGGGTCCATTAAAAGTGTTTACAATTGGAGTAATGGCAGATTAAGGGGTTCGGTCCATTTGCCATAGCTGTAGTGAATTCCAAAGAGATAGGAGACAACCAGATTCAGACTGTCCCAGGGCAGGCGTTAGTGCTTAGGAGGCATTAAGGGCGTTTAAAAGGCAATTTCATTTCCATTCATTATCAAATCGCCCTATTAATTCACTCGGAATAATTTCATTAATTTATACTTATCTACTTAATTAACGAATACACGAACAGAAGGCAATATCTAAGTGAATATCATGGCGTTTTGATTAGATTCTAATAAACAATAGATTTTATCGAAAAGTGCAATATTTTAATGGTTTGATTAAGTACCAGTTTTTTAATTATGAATAATTATTGTTTAGGAGCTGACTCCTGTCCTGTGCCAACGAGCCCGACTTTGCAACGCATTTAAGATGTGCAAGAAGATGGAAATGACTTCAGAAGAGATTGTTAGGTATTTCTACTTCACACTCTTCGTTGTAATTTGCTCTCTTTGCGACGGTGAGTACGATATTGTCTTTAAAAATGGATTAGCGACGTAATCCAAGAGATTACAAACGAAATTTCGTTTACGTAGGTATAAAGCGTGCTGTTTTTTTACGTTTTTCCATAAGGAATTGCAGGTACATCCATTCGGATTAAATTACTGATAAGCTTATAAAAACGTAATCCAATTGGTTAACGATTTTATTTTCCTTGAAACTCCAGTGGAAGACAATTTGCCATTACGTAGTTATTTTAAACTCGGCCATTTTTTCGCAATCAAGTTATTTTTACAACGACCGTCCGCTCGTCCTCTGCACAATAGAAATGGTAAGTTTTTTTTGCGCGAACGTTTTCGCAATCGCCCGCACCCAATACACAAATCCTCGACAATAAATTTCCTGGTGCAAAATTGGGTTTTAATTGCACTTTTCCGCTCGTAATTATTTGTTGCCGTTTTGTATTCGACGTAACGAAAAGTCTTTATAAAATACGGACACGGGGCTTTTCCACAGAAGCTATTATTGCCTTCCATCTGTTACCTTCAGTTTAGTTTTTTACGCTCGTTATGACAAACGAAAACGACCTGATTGTAGTTTATGAAAGCTCCTTATTGCATACTGTGTGGTCGCAGAATAAGTAAAAAAATTAAATTGAATATATACTACAGGGAACGTTGTTTTCGCGCAAAAAATAAATCCCTACTTTACTGCGGCTTTGTCGGTTTCAATTTCATTCCAATTGCTTCACACAGTACATAGGGTTATACAATAGTATCATGAAAATTGCATTTGAAGCTGTTTAAGCAGCTTCGAATAAGAGTTTTTTACAAATATTTTTGTCAAAAATGTTGTAATATTCATGTAGGTAAATGTTTTCCAAGTTGTTTAAGGAAAAGAAAGCTCTCAATTTAATGATATTGTATCACCCTCTATACAAGAATGATTCTTGTATATCCTGTGATTGAGAGAAGGTGTATTAAATTAGTATCTGTGAATTGTTTCCTTCTGATCTGGGATTCCCCGAAAATTTCACATTATTTCGCAATACAACTACATGATCCCCAGTTCTGATCGAATCTTTGGTATTAGAAACGACCGTTCCCTTCCCTGTTGAATCATAACTGGAATTCGCGAGGTCGATCCTTATTTATTTTATACGCTCCTCTTTATGAACACGAGGAAAACAAATAAAAACGAAACGGACTATCGGATGTATCCACTTTCCGAATGCGACGTTTTCCCAAAAACGTAGTAAATTTACAAATATAGCAAATCGACTGAACATACTATCAATCGCGGCAGTTTATTTTCGTACAGCGTTGCTCCCTTATAAAAATAATATCTCGGCGAATTCGTTCGGAGGCGGCTACGTATAAAATCGTCGTCGAAAGGTTTCGACGAGAGCGGCTTAATGGACGTAAATGCGATATTTTTTTGTTCTAGTCGCTTTTGTCGAATTTTGATGTAAGCTCGCGCCTTTGACTCCGCTGCTCACCTACCCTTAAATAATCGCCGACCCCGGTGTCTGAGATTAATCGACGGGTTATTATGGTAATCATTCCTGGCCGATGTAACAAAGAAACAGGGATTACGTAATAATAACGAAACGTCAGGGACACTAAACATGTAAATCACACTTATACTATGTAAATCTTGCCTTTTATGGCTTCGGGCGAGAGGCAGCCTTCAAATATTCTCCCGTTTTCAACCGACCGAAGCCGCCGCCGCTTTGACGGAAACCCTTAACGTCTATCATAGACGTGGAAAACTCCCCTTTTTAGATAAACACTTAATTAAATAAGTTTAATTGGCTTTGCGCGATAATTAAAGCCGAGAGGAAATCTATATAAACTTCCGAAAATTATAGTGAATGTAGCCCGGCGCAGCATATTAAGAAGAACAACAGCGAAATAAATGTTGTGCTTCATTAAATCAAACAGCCAGATTCGCGGAATCTTCTCCCAGCAGCCGAAACGGGCGCTCCAACAATGGAAACGACTCGCCGAATTGTACCCTTATAATTCTCCGTCCTGGAATGGGGCCGACAAATTGAGACGTCTCAACACCTCTTGATCTTTTCTGATGGTTCAAAATCCATTCTCATAATTATTAATAGGTCCGAGATAAATGCGACCCGCAGAGTTTCGCCAGTTTGACTAATAACCGGGCGGGTTCGCTCTGACACTGCAACAGAAACGATTTCATTTAGATATGAATTATTTATTACTAAAAGAAATGGGAAAAACTTTCATGCGGTTCTCTAAGCAATTCGTAAAGCAAATGTATTAAAACGACTTTCGCGGATTTTTGCTTCAACATTGCTCGTCTCATTACTTACAAGGAATCTTATAGTCTCTACTTAATACAGTGTGTCCACTTAAGTTCGCATGCACCATATGGGAAACTTTTTTATTGTTAATATTACGAAAAAAATATTATTCTTCATAAAAACTTCTGCATTGTGTAAAAACTAAAATACAACCATCAGATATTAAAAATTTTCAGTCGTGTACGAGGTTTGTCAAAAATTGTGATTTTGGTCCAAGAGTAAAGTACTTATATTTTTGAAAATATCAAAAATTATTATAAAGAAAAAATGTTTAGAAGTAAAAATAACTTTCAAATATTAAATATTGTTTATTTATAAAAATATTTTTTTTGCATTTTCTCTATGAAAACTTTGGAAAATGAAATGTGAAATCCGGCACTACTTTTAAAAAATGGCGGTGCATCCTAAAATTAATTATGCAAAAAAGTGCAAACTTAAATTTTCAACATTTTCACGAAATTTTTTCAAGAAAAAATGTCGAAAAAAATATTTTTATAAATAAACAATATTGAATATTTGAAAGTTATTTTTAATTCTAAACATTTTTTCTTTATAATAATTTTCGAAATTGTCAAAAATAAAGGTACTTTACCCTCGAGCAAAAATCACATTTTTTGACAAATTTCGTATACGACTGAAAATTTTTAATATCTGATGGTTGTATTTTAGTTTTTACACAATACAGAACTTTTTATGAAGAATAACTTTTTTTCGTAATATTAACAATAAAAAAGTTTCCCATATGGTGCGAACTTAAGTGGACACACTGTATATACTCTCATTTTATAACCAATATCCAAATGGGAATTTATTCATTTTTCAATAAAAGAATGACCCATCTATCAAATCTCTATCAAAATTTTATTATTTTTTACTTCTAACACAAAAAAGTACCCTAAATCCTCTTTTGCGGAAAACCTTTCATATCATGTGTTTGATATATTAATATTGTACCGAGTCTCATAAAATATTCATAATATGATCAGCTTAAAGCGAAATGTACGAAGAGACCAGTGCAAAAACGGTCGGAAAATGCATAAAGGATGAAGATTATAATAATAGATAATTACCGACTAAATATTTGTTGTCGGTTTCATTGCTCAATAATGTACACTAAATGCATCATCACAAAATCATGCCGAAACTTGCGGTTAACCTCCGGAATATTCCATACTTTATAAACGTCCAGAATGCTCCAGATATAATGAATCCCTGGTTCAAGAGGAATTTGATTGGATGATTTTCAAGGATTCTCGAACTCGTAAGTCTCCCGGAACTTAAATTATCTGCCTTGCAGGATAAAACACTGCCCACTCGAATCTCCGAAATCCGATATCAGAGGGTATAGGAACTATCTCGTCGGCTATATATTCTTACGGAATATATCCTTATTTAAGGTATTTTCGCGCAAATCTTTTATAAATATTAGGTTGCAGGATGCGAAGTATATGGAGTGAGGGTTAGTCTTTTTGGCATCGATTCCATTCGATACTGAAGCTTTTGTTTTGCGGTGCAGACACTTTTAGGGCGATTCTCGACGGGGCTCAGATCAGGTGAATTTACGGGCTAATCTAGAAACAATTATCTACATATCCTGGTAATATATCAAAAATTTCTCGAATAGGAACCGAGAGTGGAGCTTTGCTAAAGAATTGCTCTTCCCGCAAACTGGCACTTTTCCAAATAATAGAAAAATGTGACAATCTTTTCCTACGTGAATTATCCGTAAAATTCCAAATAGGTACAATAAAAGTTATTAAGTGCTTTAAACAATGTTTCCTCTAGTTGCAATATTAAAAATAAATTAATAGATGCTTCGCTAATTTGCACAATATTGAGCTCGCTGGCAATCTTGCTGTTATTTTATCTGAAATTTTCAATTCAAGCATCCAATATTTGTATAATTAATGTATTCAAGGGTTGATCGATTTGTGTAACAATACGAAGAATATTTACAATTCGGTTTGAGAGGGTTACAAAGTTATTCCTTTGTTATTTTAGAGGCGTCTCAATAATTTCCATCAGCTTTAATAGGCTAATAATGTTCCGTACGTACTCTAAATATTTACTGAATATACCATCAAAGAGGCTATATTAGAGTCATTTTGTTTCGAGTATCTTTGCGAAATAGTTCGTCGCTTTTAAAGCTTGTTTTGTTGTTGAAACTTTCTGATGGCTTATTGCCTACAAAATGATTTCGTTAATTTCAAATAAATTATTTGAGCTAACGTTTAACGTTGGGGTAATTGTTTATTTAATAATTTATATGCCCCATCAAAGAGACATTGTTGATGGGTATAATGTACAAGTAAATGTATACCTACATGCGTATAGGCTGATTTATATGTACATAAACCAGAACTTGAGTAATTTTTTTGTTTGTGAGACTTAGGTATAAGTTGAACTTTCGGTAAATAAAAGTCCGAGAAAGGCTTATGTACCTAGCGAGATAAAGGCCCTTTAAGTTTCAGTGGTCTTATCTGGTGAAACTCCGAAAGTTCCTTTTATTTATGGACTCTATAATAGGCATTCTTAAAAAATATATCTTGTTTCGTTCGATGCTGCTGTAAATGCAGGTATTCGTGATAATAATGAGATCGAGCATTCGAGAAAACGTAGATGTACTTTTGCAAGTTGAAGAAGATTTTATGGCTTGCTTATTCCCTTTCAAATTTGCTAAATAAAAATATTTACAAAGTTACCGGAAGGAAACCAATTTAGCCACCAGTCGATAAATATCGTTTACAAATAGACATTTATTTACTACTCTTTATTTTTATCGGCAATATCGAAAAGTTGTATTTTTTTCTTTATGCGAATAAAATTGAAGGTAAAGGACAATATAATATTTCTTTTCGATCATTTCTTTTACTTAGTAAGGAAGTTTTATGAATTTTATTGCATCCGGGCAAGGGAAAATTCCATCGGACAGTTTACGAGTGTTCTACAATCGCGTAACAAGTCGTAACTCAAGGATTTTCTGTCACTTTTTACGATCGCCGCCGATTTTCCGTTTTTCTGGTTTCCCCGATTTTCCTCGACGCACTTCCGAATTTCTGGCCATGAAAGGAAACTATATTTTCAAATCCGACGTTTCGCTTCCCTCCGACTTTGCTTAATTAAATTTTTCACAAAGAACTTTCCATCCCTAACGCTATTCTTACCTGGAACTAAAATCACAAAGCACAGAAATTACAGCTCATATTTATCGGTCAAGAAGGAACGGGATATAAAAGCTTCGCTTAATAGAAAACTCCCGTGATTTACTGGAAACTATAATTTTAGTTAAATTAATTCTATTCATTTATTCATTTTTCAAGGCACTTCTTTGAATTATTTCCTCTTTCAACCGAACCGAAATCTTGACACAAAACGACATTTAGAATAAGAATTAATTATTTTTTTAAAATGCATGCTGAAAAAAGCGGTGTTGGTCAACTGGTCCCCACGGTCATTTTTGTCAGCGGGGTTCCATAATCCTACAGGTCGATTGGTCCCCAGTTTCAAAATTTAATGGGCTAATTGGTCCCCGCGGTCAAAATATTCCTAATCCGATTAGATAAGATTTTACATTGCATGAATAACTATCAATTGGCTAACATCTTCTGGTGTACTTACATAGCTGAGAGAATTTGGACAAAATGCAGCTTTTAGTGTTAAAAAATATTTAATATCTAAGCATTAGTAATTTAAAATATATACAATTGGTACAATATATATTAAAAGAAAAATTCTGTACAAAAAAAGAATTATTTTAGTTTTAATATACGAACGGATTTCAAAAAATAGTTGACAACATATGGGAAACTTGATTATTAATTTTACGAAATAGTTATTCTTCACAAAAAGTTCTGCATGAACTAAAATCCAAGATGGAACCATCAAAAATCAAATTTTATCAATCTTATACGAGGTATGTCAAAAATGTGAATTTTGCTCAAGAGTAAAGTACCTTGATATTTTACAATATCGAAATTTGTTATTATGAAAAGTACACCTAATTTTCTAGAAGTATACTGGAAGGGATGGGATTTTCCCTATATTGAAATAGAAAAAAAAGACAGAAGTCAAAAAATTTCCCCTAATCATAAAATCCTCAATAAATTATACTACGAAATGAAAATACATAATCGAAATTTGCCAGAGAATTTTGAAATTATAAATATTCCCATCGGTCCTTACAAGATAACCTTAATCCGGTATTGGGGACCAATTGACTGATAGCTTTCGAGTCGAAAAAGGATTATATTTGCGTAAATTTGACCGCGGGGACCAATTGAACTCCACCCGAAAAAAGTAACGTTGTAGGTACTCTTTTAATTTTCTACACTCTACCGACTCTTAGATAAATAATACCTACTTTTTTCCGCATTAAAATAGCCACTTTTCCATAACGTGCATATCCAGTTTTTCCAGAGCGTAAAGGTACACATCCATTTCAATTCCTGTCCCGGCGTTTGAGCCTTGCACCATCTGATAGCGTTTCCATTCGCATTCAATCCAGAAATGGCGTGTTATCATTTAAATTAGTGGCGAAATTCCTGGCCGAAGCCCCTTTCGGGTCATACCTGGCTCCGCAGCGAAACGTAATATTCTCGACAGTACGATACTGTCGAAGCCGGCATATATAGGGCTTCGCTTACGCCCCGGGTCGCTTTGTGGGCGCAGCGGATGAATGCAAAAAAAGCTAATCATCTAATACGGAACGTCGGGCGGGCTATTGAATAAAAGATCCACGAACGTCTCTTCAGTTTCAGGACTCTGACGGACTCTAATAACTTTCGCGTATGTGTTATGCGCTTAGAAATGGCTTACTTACCTCTACCTCCTTAGAAATATATGGCGAAATATATGATAGTATAGCGAATCCAGGTTCAGCCGAATATCCCACTAAGGGTGGAGATTTCGGGATTCCTTTTTTTTACAAGGTTTGTAAAATACGGCCGCAATTTTTCAAATTTATATTAACCTATTTCGGTTATTTTCCAACCGCGTATATACGAGTATATATATAGCAAAATTAGTTGGCGGAACTTTTGCGCAACTTTTTGCAATGAACGTATAAGGTAGTTTGAAAGGCTCTAAGAAAGTATGTACTGCTTCCTCGCTCTAATTAAATTCCTTCATTCGCAAGCATTATATTCGCTTTAATTTAGTACGTCGGTGATTAATTCGAGCTCGGCCGGAAGTTTATAAAATTTCGCTACTTCGTTTAATTTGACTGTCTTCGTTGATGAATCAAAAGTTGTTTTCCGCGCACGAAAAGGGCCCGAACGCTTTTTAGTTTTATCTGGCCCAACTATCTGGCTCGAACTATATTTTTTATGGCTCCCTAAGTCTCCCTGATAGCGGCGCTCGTGGCTCCCGTTCCCACTGAGTACGACTCCTTTCCTTTTCGCTCTCGCATATAAAATACATTATTAATTTTTTAGACCGTTCGGCGAAATGTGTTTTTCTTTTCTTCCCTCTCGTTTCACTTCAAATTTTAATGTAAATTGCCCTACTTCATTGTGCCGCTTGTTCTTGCTTTGCCAACTGGGGAAATATTGAAAAAGTTTCACACTTTGAAGACCCGCTTGTTACATTCCCTCGATTTATCTTTACCCTCTAGCCCTTAAATCACAAATGGAATTAACAGTATATCTGCAAATTAGCCGGTCTATGTTCAATGGTTTATGCTCTTTCGGTTATTTTTTTCCTGAGTAAATTATTTATTAACTACAATGGAGAAGACCACGATGTGAGATATGCGGATTTCGACAAAATATACTATTAGAAATGATTTATTAGAGCTCAAAACCGTTTTCAGTTGCTCAAAAGGTGTTATAATTAAAAAGATATAGCCCTTCGAAATTTAAAAATTTCGGGTTCTGACTCATAAGTCATCAACCAATCATAAACCACTCACGTCTTGTTGTATACTAAATAATATGAATTTTCGAACGCAGTAACAAAGAATACACAAACGAACAAAAATCATACTGTCATTTGTCAGATTTTTCTGAAAAATGCACAAAACAACTTACACGAATTGCAGATCGGCACAAAACACTTTTGATAATATTGACGTTGACAAGAATGTTGCCAAATGAATTTTTCAGGACCATTATTTGTGTTTTTAACAAGAAAATCGGTTACAATTTATACAGATGAAGATGTTATTTCTATATTAATATATCGAATTATCCATTAGGTAATGGAAGAAATGGATCAATCAGAAAATGTTTATTGCAATAAATATACAAAAAACGCACATTTTGCGGAGTATAGAAGAGTAATAGGAAACGTGGCAAACTTGCTAAATGTGACTTCTCTTTGCAACTCTCGCTTGGATTGGAGCCGAACGTATGACGATTGTGTGACGTTTTTCAAACTTTAAAAATTAATTGCGGCCTTATTTGGCAACAGAAAAAAATAAAAATTTCATTACGCGCCTTCTTAGAACACACGGTTTTGAAAAAAAAATTAAAAAAAAAGTCGTGGTCTTCTCCATTTGGTATTTCCAACATTGTTCCAAATGACTAAAAGATCAGCTTCTAATAGCAGAAAATGTTGAGGTATAATTAAAATGTCGTAAAAATACAATTCTGGCCTACATTTGTAAGTACTCTCTATTCATATTCCTGCTTCCATTGTACTAGTACATTCGTTGAAAGTTTTACTTTGCACTCGAGCATTCGGAACGAAGTGGCCGCCGCCATCGAATCCTCCAAAATGAATAATACAGCTCATAATCTGGGAGAGAGAGCGTTTAATTGCTCTCGTAAATTCGGATAATAAATGAATAGAAGATGGTTAATTTGCCAATTTCCTTATACTTCAGATAGCGTTTTCGCTTTTTCATTTTGAACGCGGGCCGAAAGGATAATAAAATAATGAAAATTAGAGGCGATAACTTGGAGAATGTTTACGAGAACGCCGAAGAATAGAACGAATTTAACTTGTGTTATGCTGAAATTCTTTTGTATGTACAAGTTTTAACAAGTTTCGGAATTTATAGTAACGTTGCCGTGCAATGGGAGCTCGGGGGAAGATATGAGCGATTTTTATTACCTAGTTTTAATTTCATTAAATACACAATACGATACTGCATAAATGCATTCATCCGTTACCGGAATTAATATCTTACGGAGGTTCCGCAAACACAATCTAACTAAAAACGGCGCTCGTAAAATTTACTGGCTAGGAAGGGCGAAAAGAAAATCTGATGCTCTCAACTTAAACATAAGAACCACTCACCCGAGGCGGCAAATCTCAAATTCCCTCGTTTTTTTTCGCTCCTCGACTAGTCATAACTCATTTGCCAAGTTCAGTGCGTAGTATATTTTATGGCCGCCCGGCAGTGGCTGAACCGCAACGCGTCGATATCGCGCCAACATTGGCATGCCAATGCACGTGGATCGCGGATAATCCGCATGGACGAAACCAAGCAACGCCAGGAATTCCCAGCTTGCGCAAAAATATATTCACATCCTGTTCTAGTACTGTTATTTACTGGGAAATTTTCTCTTGTTGCATTCTTCCAGCTTAGAATTTCAGTCCATTTGCGCCAGGAATTCCCAGTAGTTTTGATTGTCCACATTACACATTTTATGGACAATCCTTACTAAATTAGCCTTAATCAAATCTTCTTTATACTTCTTTTATCCATTAATTTTAGATATCTAATTATATATCTACTGTAGATTGGTGTATGTAGAAATTTTGTCCAACTAAATTCCATTGAGGAGTAATAGTGAAATGTCCCCTTCTTGGCGTTTTGACTTTGTTTTGTTCTCCACTCAATACATATTTATGATTTAGAATGCTCCATGCTCCATTCCGCATCCGAGACATGGAAAGTTTCCAATGTCGCGAAACGTCTCCACCTGCTATTAATAGCCGGGGGGGTGATGCTTGCTTCCTGATTCACATTAGAAAACGAGATATTTTGTTTTCAGCATTTCACTCGGAAGACTATTTATGACATTCGCGCTACTTAAAGTAAAACTTCGTCGCTTTGTTAGAAGTGTACTTCCTTAGGAGAATGGCAATAAAATTTTCTTTTTATTGCGCGTCGTCTCTGCTAGAGGATATTATTTCATTTCTGCATGGTTTTTGTCAATGTTCGATGCGAAACGAAAATACAACAACGACGCAATGAGAAATTGCACGCAGTCAATGTTCGTCTAACTCTTTTCAAAGCGGAAATGAAAATTTATAGAAAATGAAGTTATAAAAGAGGCCATTATACAATGAAATGACATATTGATAATGGAAAATGTATCATTTCCTGCGTTAATCTTTGACTTGAATGTAACTCTCTCTCTGTAGATGACATGGCAATTACCTTTGAAATGTAATTTATCGTATGGAATTTATTTACCGATCCTCCTTCTCCTCTTTCCGACTGGTGAATGTGCTTCAGACGCCCACCAACAATTCTCCGCTTTAAATGGAAATGTCTTTTTGGACGCGAATTTGCTATTTCTTGTTCTATACGATAGTTCCTCTTAATTTTACGATATTACCCACTTTCGTAAATGGACTTCCGTTATCACAAAGGGATCAAATGGAATATATCCATGGTGCAAGTTTACTTCAATAGGATTTTCGAATGTTTTTACTACAAAAGTCAATTCCAGAAACTGATTCAAATATATTATGCAAGTACACAGGGTGATTGAATACTCTTCTACTCAAGATTTTGTCCACCTATTATTACATCCATGAAATACAGGGTGTATTGTAAGTTGGTACTTCTTTTTCAACTGTGTATGAATCCCTTAATTCTAAGCAACTTTTTCAAATAAACTTTTTTAATATTATGAATAACAAAGAAGATAGAAAATTTTAAAATTTCGAATATTTTCCAATACTTACCTGTTTTATTAAATAAGAAAATTAATTTATGGCCGTCATCTGTCAAATAAATGCCGAAAAATAAATAAATTTCATATTTTAATGAAGCAGGTACGTATTGGAAAATATTCGAAATTAAAAAAAAGGCAAAAATTATTAAAAAAAAATTATCTTTGTTTTATTTGAGAGTTATTTGAAAAAGTTGCTTAGAATGGAGAAGACCACGACTTTTCTTTTAATTTTTTTTCAAAACCGTGTGTTCTAAGAAGGCCCGTAATGAAATTTTTATTTTTTTCTGTGGCCAAATAAGGCGGCAATTAATTTTTAAAGTTTGAAAAACGTCACACAATCGTCATACACTCTGCTCCAATCAAAGCGAGAGTTTCAAAGAGAAGTCACATTTAGCAAGTTTGCCACGTTTCCTATTGCTCTTCTTTACTCCGCAAAATGTGCGTTTTTTGTATATTTATTGCAATAAACATTTTCCGGTTTATCCATTTCTTCCATTTCCTAATGGATAATTCGATATATTAATATAGAAATAACATCTTCATCTGTATAAATTGTAACCGATTTTCGTGTAAAAACACAAATAATGGTCCTGAAAAATTTATTTGGCAACATTCTTGTCAACTTCAATATTATCAGTAAAGTGTTTTGTGCCGAACTGCAATTCGTGTAATTTGTTTTGTGCAATTTTCAGAAAAATCTGACAAATGACAGTTTGATTTTTGTTCGTTTGTGTATTCTTTGTTACTGCGTTCGAAAATTCGTACTATTTACTATACAACAAGATGTGAGTGGTTCATGATTGGCTGATAAGGTATGAGTCAAAACCCGAAATTTTTAAATTTCGAAGGGCTATAACTTTTTAATTATAACACATTTTGAGCAACTGAAAACGGTTTTAAGCTCTAATAAATCATTTCTAATCGTATCTTTTGCCGAAATCCGCGTATCTCACATGGTGGTCTTCTCCATTAAGAGATTCATACACAGTTGAAAAATAAGTACCAACTTACAATACACCCTGTATTAGAAAACTCGAATTATACTAGAGGTAGGCATTGAAAAAAAATCACAGTTACTTTAAGCGAGTGGTGTATTCAAATTTTTATGATCCACACTACTACTGGACATCCAGTATATATAGTGAGAAAGTGTGTGGGTAATATTTTTTGGTTAAACCTATTACCTAAACCATTCTGTATAATATTCGACTTGCAAAATTTGAATTCGACTCGAGAGCCCAAGGATCTCGTTCGCCACCTCCGAGCCGATGATGAATTTCAAATTTAATTTCCGCATTTCCATAAACCGGAAATAGATTACATTTCCGACATGCTAATCAGTCCAATAGGAGGAATTGTCTAATATGAAAAATTACTTTACGCGGAAGGCCCGATTATGCGAAAAGGAGAAAGATATTTCGAAAGTCACGAACCGATTCCGGAATTCCTCCCCGTACCTCGTCGACCCTAATTTTCGCCCTAATCCCCAAATTAACCAGCTTATTTGGATGATACGCGCACGTTTGTCTTTTACGAATCTAATTTCGCCGGAGCCATCCGGTATTTCTGATTAACGGGCGCCGCGATTTGCGTCTATCATTCTAATGCCTTAACCTCATGAATACCGAACTATCCCCGGGATAAAAATAAATAAGGGAAAAAAACGCTAACAATTTTTATTATATTTCAGGATGCAGGGCCTTGAAAGAGATGAAAATCAACGTACCGGAAGCAGCTCTATCTGGTGACACGGTAACGCTGGCTTGCGACTACAATCTCGAGGAAGTGGCTTTGTATTCTATAAAATGGTATTGGAACGACGAGGAGTTTTATAGATACGTTCCCAAGGAGTCGCCTCCGTTTAGAGCCTTCACCGTCACGTTCGCAGATTTTAATGTCGATGTGAGTCCATAAAATTCAACTTTATACACACCAATTTGTTATTACTTTTTTCGTTAAATTAACACCACTTTTACCGCCGCTGCGGCGAGATTAAGATAGCGGGAACGTTCGATTAGGCAATAAAACTATTTAACGAAATCAATAACGTTGGAAACTTATTAAACTCGACCTCGGGGAGGGCGTTATCAATGAAGATAAAATCCTCGCGAGATAGCGAGCACTCGCGGCGATATCCAGGGGAACGACTAGTCGAAGTGTGGCGCGGCTCCTCATGTCAATGTCGTTTTCCCCGAGGAGTTCGCGCTGCAAACACGGTCTCCAAGATTCCAGATTTCCTCCCGTACTTGTCGGAGCAAAAAGACTCGCCGGAGCTCAGATAGCCGATATCGAGTTTGTTGTTAGTTTCCCTATACACGAGATATAAAGTCGCAAATCGGATGCGAACTTGATTTAGTGCTTTCGCTCACGATGAATTATAACTGTGAAATTTATTTCCGACGGCGAATTTTGACGTCGCTATTTATTTATACTTATAGTACGGGGGGTGCGAATTTTCGGACACATTTTTGTTCGCACAGTAACTACATAAATTATGCTAGGACATTATATACAGGGTTATTCTCTTGCCTTAAGAACTTCGAGGAGTTTCTAGTGGGCTGGTATAATCTATCAACTTTTATCAAATTTATCAAATTTTCACTTCATTTTTGGATTCTTTGGCCCTTTACTGTGCTTTGATAATAACACCATAAGCCAAAAATGCACCATTTTTAAATTATATTTAATTTTTTTCGATCGAGGTATTTTTTGGAAAAACTATCGAGTTTATTTTCTATTAATATATCTTCTAAAAGATATCTCTATTAATATTTTTAATAATGCATCTAGAAATTTGAAATTTGTATGGATAATGCCCAGACATCATATTAAATGATACCAAACTGTGTTTTCATGGTCCATTTCGGTGTTGGTCAATTGGTCCCTACCGTCATTTTTGTCAGCAGGGTTCCATAATCCTACAGGTCGATTGGTCCCCAGTTTCAAAATTTAATGGGCTAATTGGTCCCCGCGGTCAAAATATTCCTAATCCGATTAGATAAGATTTTACGTTGCATGAATAACTATCATTTAGGTAACATCTTCTGGTGTACTTACATAGCTGAGAGAATTTGGACAAAATGCAGCTTTTAGTGTTAAAAAATATTTAATATCTAAGCATTAGTAATTTAAAATATATACAATTGGTACAATATATATTAAAAGAAAAATTCTGTACAAAAAAAGAATTATTTTAGTTTTAATATACGAACGGATTTCAAAAAATAGTTGACAACATATGGGAAACCTGATTATTAATTTTACGAAATAGTTATTCTTCACAAAAAGTTCTGCATGATCTAAAATCCAAGATGCAACCATCAAAAATCAAATTTTATCAATCTTATACGAGGTATATCAAAAAATGTGAATTTTGCTCAAGAGTAAAGTACCTTGATATTTTACAATATCGAAATTTGTTATTATGAAAAGTACGCCTAATTTTCTAGAAGTATACTGGAAGGGATGGGATTTTCCCTATATTGAAATAGAAAAAAAAGACAGAAGTCAAAAAATTTCCCCTAATCATAAAATCCTCATTAAATTGTACTACGAAATGAAAATACATAATCGAAATTTGCCAGAGAATTTTGAAATTATAAATATTCCCATCGGTCCTTCCTAAAAACCCTTAATCCGGTATTGGGGACCAATTGACTGATAGCTTTCGAGTCGAAAAAGGATTATATTTGGGTAAATTTGACCGCGGGGACAAATTGAACTCCACCCGTCCATTTACAGGGTGTTTTAAATAGTCTTACTATCTTGGCCAACTTAAAATGGACATAACTTTGTTATTTCAATAGGATCACCCTGTATTTTATTGCATTGAGCAGTTGGTTTTTTTCGATCAATATGGGTATTCCCTATACTCAAATCCTGTCCTTATTGAAATAATCGAACTTTTATAAATTATCCCATAATTTTCATCTCGAGTTTAATGCAATATTTAATTTAATCTTCAAATTTGCATTGGCTTACATTATTCACGACGCCCTATATGCATTTTTAAAAATTACATCTCGAAATACCATATTTTTTAAATGTACACGAGTTTGTATAAACGCTAAACGCGTTTATCTTCCGTTTTAATTATAATGCTTTTTATGTAATTCGCGTTTTACGTCCTATCTAACCTCTGACATCGCCCCCGAAAAAATTCTATATTCCTTCTTTGATGGTAATTTTTTATCAGGGCGCTCTTGTTTACTGACTTTTGAATCTTTTTTGCTTGACGGGGCATCTGCTATATTTTTAATGAAACGAATTAAACGCAGCGACGTATCAAAACATTGCATAATTCGAAATGAATTGCGTTCCTCCGAGCGTAAAAGTTTGTTTGTAATTCGCTGTATAGAATTTAAAAAGAATCTCGTCCGATGAATTTGATAATTAAAAATAAATTATGCTTATTTGGATGCTCGCCGTAAGGAAAATAGTAGCAAGGCCGGTGTTCAATCGAGCCAAGAAAATCCCCTTCTCTACATGTATAAACGTTGATATTCAGAAATGCGGAGGGTGCATATTTAACAAAAATAAAGGCCCATCATAACTCGAATAACATTTCTGCAGAATCAGCTTTCACTCTGAAAACATTTCGAGCTGAATATCTGAATCCGAATCGCCTCACCAAGTCTACTGTCTAATGTTCTCTATCGCATTCGTAATCTTATTATATGCGGGTTTAGAGAACTCTGTTTAGCACTTCTACTACAAGTTTTCCGACTAGCGTTGAACGCAAACGGGAAACTCGGACTAATTTTTATTGTTAAACTTCAAAAATTATGCGCATACATTCAGGTGGGTTGATTCTAAATCACTTCGGCGGTTACATACATCAATTTAATTGGTTTTTTTGGGTAAATTTTCGTGTGACCATATTTTTCGTAACAAAGGCGCCGCGCACAAAACCTCAAGTTATACACAGTTGACGTTTTCCTAAATGCCGCCTTTCTGCTCGTTGTCCTGCAGGAAAATCCAATTTTCATTTCACTTATTGAATCACCTTTCGGCTCAAGGTAACAAGGTTTTTGTCGCCCTTTCCTCGTTATTTGGTGCTTGAATTATCGCTAGTCAAATATTGACTTTTTCAAGCACGACGAAAAATTTCCTACATCAAATAAGTTTACATTTTTACACCACTCATTCGTGTTCATATTAAAATGCCAACAACCTATAAGGCAGTCTCTACAAAGAAGAAAAATCTTTCCCTTAAAATTTGGTTCTTATAACATTTTTGAACCGTTATTTTGCATGAATTTTTTTATAATTGGGAGATGATGGAGTAAGCTGTATATTGAGTAGTAGGTAAATCTGAGTTATAAGAGTCAATTTACTGGGTTTTCTTGGTATTTGAATATTTTTCTGGGAAAGTACAATAAGTAAAAATCAGAGGCAAACGAGAATTTAAACGATCGAAAATAGATAAAGTGATTCGATACGTTAGAGGTGGTAAGAAGGCGACAGAATGCGGCAAATATGTCGTGAAATTTTCATGTTCGTGCATCGAAGTTTTCCATAATGCATAAGTCGTCTGAATATTTGCCGTACCGCCTCAAGAATAAAAGAACTTGTTTACTATACGTTTATTTGGAAAATTCAATATGTCACATCAGTCATTCTTAACGGACCGCGCACGAGGAATAAACTCCATGAAAATATTTTCCCTAAATCATCCACTTATTGGATTTTTATTTAAAACAGTTGTTTGTCGTGCATAATAAAGCAACATCAACGAACGAATTTTTCATTACTGATTTAGTGCAGAAGTTGCTTTATTAATTTAAACAGGAAGGCCGGATCGCCTTACAACGGCGTAAAACAACTCTGATGAAGAAACCATGTATAGGTAATACAAAAGAGAAGTTTTCTTAATTACTGAGCGATTGAATTTCATTATTGATGATGTAACGCGATAAAAAATGTTTCTCCTTTATTACAGATATCAAATTCTGGTTCTACGAGGGTTACTCTCAGGAACATCAGCAGGGAAATGACTGGCGACTACAAATGCGAGGTATCCGCCGACGCGCCCCGCTTTCATACGGACATACAAAGCGCTCACATGATAGTAATAGGTAATATTAACATATCCGATGCAATTTTTCGAAAGGACTTGCCCAAAATATAAACCCATAAAAGAAAACATCCCTAATACCCAGCCAGGTAGACGGAGGTTATGATTTGTAAGTACATAAAATTCCGGCGCAATTTTTAAATCATCAAATCCGGGATATAAAATTTTTACAACTCAACTAAAATAATGCCGAAACAATAAATCTTTTATGCCGTTCTCAGTTGTAATCTCAACTTTACAATTCCCGAACTTCGTTCCTTCCTTTGTGGAATTCGCATTTAAGGAGCAATATAATTTTATATCGATTTGTACTTTATATTATTCAGATTATATTCATTTCCAATAATCTAGCACGGAATATCCTCTTTCATTGGCAATTAGTTCTTTCAAGTAAAGAGGCGCGATTAGAATAAGTCTTTTGCACGTCATGAAAATGATTTAAATCAACGATAATATAATCGTTTTCATAGCAGTATAAAAGAATGGAGAAGACCGCGATGTGAGATACGCGGATTTCGGTAAAAGATACGATTAGAAATGATTTATTAGAGCTCAAAACCGTTTTCAGTTGCTCAAAATGTGTTATAATTAAAAAGTTATAGCCCTTTGAAATTTAAAAATTTCGAGTTTTGACTCATACCTTATCAACCAATCATAAACCACTCACGTCTTGTTGTATAGTAAATAGTATGAATTTTCGAACGCAGTAACAAAGAATACACAAACGAACAAAAATCAAACTGTCATTTGTCAGATTTTTCTGAAAATTGCACAAAACAAATTACACGAATTGCACAAAACACTTTACTGATAATATTGAATTTGACAAGAATGTTGCCAAATAAATTTTTCAGGACCATTATTTGTGTTTTTAACAAGAAAATCGGTTACAATTTATACAGATGAAGATGTTATTTCTATATTAATATATCGAATTATCCATTAGGTAATGGAAGAAATGGATAAATCAGAAAATGTTTATTGCAATAAATATACAAAAAACGCACATTTTGCGGACTAAAGAAGAGTAATAGGAAACGTGGCAAACTTGCTAAATGTGACTTCTCTTTGAAACTCTCGCTTTGATTGGAGCAGAGTGTATGACGATTGTGTGACGTTTTTCAAACTTTCAAAATTAATTGCGGCCTTATTTGGCCACAGAAAAAAATAAAAATTTCATTACGCGCCTTCTTAGAACACACGGTTTTGAAAAAAAAAAATAAAAAAAAAGTCTTGGTCTTCTCCATTACTTTAGTAATACTAACATAGTTGTTAGATGGTAATTTCAATAGAGGTTTTAGTTCAATTGCGCTGAATTATTCCAGATGTGCCAAAGACGAATCCGACTCTGGATATCGAACCCCTTGAATCGGCGATAAAAATCGAGATTGGAAAGACCCTCAGAGCTGAATGCTCTGCCCCCGGGCCCGGGGGGGCCCACCTTTCTCCAAACATCACGTGGTTTCTTAACGACAAACAGGTGAGTGCAATTTTCTTTTATTGCGGAATCGTGGATTCTGCCGGGAAACCGAGGCGATAAAGTAAAAGGTAGATAAAGAGAATAGGAATTTTACTATGTATGAAGTGAATTTGTAACTGAAAAACCGGGTAAACACGTATTAGAGTCGATTTATGTACTTGTTTTTTATGGACTTGGTGTAATGCGAAGATACAACAGAGGAATGAGTAATTCTCGGTTGAACGGATCCGCTGGAAACCGAAAAATGCGAGAAGACCATCCTGCGAATCTAATTTAGATAATATGGGAAATTTCCTCGAAATTCTCTGCCATAAAACCTGATGTGGAATAAGCATCTTCAAACAGTCATAAAGTAGGAAAATAGAAGGTCGACGAGAGCGGGATAGAGTAGAGCCGAAGGGCATATACCGGCGAATTGGCGGAGTCTGTTGCCGTACCAAAGGAGATAAAAATTATGAAAAAAAAACCCTAACGAACATCATTCGAAATATTACCTAAATAATGGGAAAACCGTTCCATTTTTGTAATTATTAGTCATGTTTACTTACGCTTTATGAATACATCTCGGATATCCGCATAAAACGTAACACAAAAATGCATCAAGCACTATTTCTGCAGGAAGGTAAGTAATTTAATTTTCGAAATATACGTACCTACTACATGCATATGAAAGTTGCTAGGTGTTTAATGCATAAAGTATAAATTAAAATACTCTCAACTATACCAGCTCAAATACGTATGGGAATAGTAAGTAGCTACCCCCTAGAATATGATAATATGAGATAGTAATAAGAAATTTTCTACTAGAGTATGAGACGATTTTTAAATAATTTATATCCATCTTTTTGATTTTGATCCAAATTCAAATCCTCTTGATCAAAAAACTCGCCTACGCCCTTGTAGGTAATAGTATATATTTCACAAGATGAAATTTTTTCTAATGAAATATTTTACGAAACTTCCATAAGTAGATAGACGAATTTTCATCTATTCATCAGATAGGAAACGACATGGGTGTTTGCCAAATTGAAATTGGAATATGGTTCGGAAAATGAGGTAGAGACTAATAACTTCGCATGAACGGCGGAAACCACGTCAGAAAGAGCGAAAAATATTTACCGTCCGTTCTTCGTAATTTAGACCTCTTTGTACAATAATATACGTTCAATTCGAGGCGAATTTTCCCCGATACGCGCCGAATAGAAAACTCCAGCTTTTTTTGTGCGGAAAACACGAGCGTATACAGAAATAAGTGCGCTTAGCGGAGCTGTAATTCAAACGATAATTCCCCGACGCATCGGTTATCGCTGATCAGACAGCGAATAAATAATTGAACGACACAGCTGGATTACAGATAAGGGACGTTGCTAGTTAGAAAATCAGTTATTGGTTTTCCCGCCGCCAAAACAATCGGTCGACGGCCGAATATAACGAGATAAAATATGATAAAGCAATTTAATGATCGAATTTGGTAACCACACGAACTCGTACCGAATTGGTAAATTGGTTACTAGCAACCGAGAGACTTCAATGGAACAGGTATCGATCCAATGATCTAAATAGTTCAGAAGCTTATGAAAGGAATAAGTACCTAATGAATAATCAGGAATGGAGAAGACCACGATGTGAGATACGCGGATTTCGGCAAAAGATGCGATTAGAAATGATTTATTAGAGCTCAAAACCGTTTTCAGTTGCTCAAAATGTGTTATAATTAAAAAGTTATAGCCCTTCGAAATTTAAAAATTTCGGGTTTTGACTCATACCTTATCAACCAATCATAAACCACTCACGTCTTGTTGTATAGTAAATAGTATGAATTTTCGAACGCAGTAACAAAGAATACACAAACGAACAAAAATCAAACTGTCACTTGTCAGTTTTTTTTGAAAAATGCACAAAACAAATTACACGAATTGCAGTTCGGCACAAAACACTTTACTAATAATATTGAAGTTGACAAGAATGTTGCCAAATAAATTTTTCAGGACCATTATTTGTGTTTTTAACACGAAAATCGGTTACAATTTATACAGATGAAGATGTTATTTCTATATTAATATATCAAATTATCCATTAGGTAATGGAAGAAATGGATAAATCAGAAAATGTTTATTGCAATAAATATACAAAAAACGCACATTTTGCAGGAGTAAAGAAGAGTAATAGGAAACGTGGCAAACTTGCTAAATGTGACTTCTCTTTGAAACTCTCGCTTTGATTGGAGCAGAGTGTATGACGATTGTGTGACGTTTTTCAAACTTTAAAAATTAATTGCGGCCTTATTTGGCCACAGAAAAAAATAAAAATTTCATTACGCGCCTTCTTAGAAGACACGGTTTTGAAAAAAAAAATTAAAAAAAAAAGTCGTGGTCTTCTCCATTACATGAACTTGTGTGATGAAAAATTCTAAACACGAGACAAAAATGTGGAAAATTTTCTAAATTATCAGAATATTATTCAGATTGTTTTGTTTGTTCCTGTTCAACTGAAATTCATTAGCTAAACTTTTGTAGCTATTTTAGTGAGCAATGAAATTCCGCCATAGAAATCCGACAATACCTGCGGAATACCTGCTACAAAGCAAAAAGCGCTCGTTTGAATATACGTCATTTATAAATGCACTTTTGTTCATTCAAAACGGCCCCTGTACTGGTGACCTAATCGCCGAAATTAAAGGAAAAGTTTCGTGCTAATGGACCCGTTTTGCCGAGTCCGTGCTTCTTTAATTAACTTTGCGTATTTTGTCGTAAATTTAATTACCAAAATCGGGAAATGAATAAATGTTTTAGTCGGATTATGATCAAATTGGGCCAAATCGAGTCGTATTTACCAACGTTGTTTGAATAGCAACTAATTATACGACTGAAAAATGTGTATTAATTCATATCAGCAGGGTTGTGGAATGTTTTAGGTAGTTAATTAAATTTTATTGAAAAATCCCGACGCATTTCATACATATCGGGATTTACATTGAGTTAGGGATTGACGTAACGAATTTAAAAAATTTATGGAAAAAAACGAATGGTGTTTTTTTACAGATAATTCCAGACGAAGTTACTAAAATGCATCCGCTGCAATATCAAGTGAACAAAGCGCTGAATTTCAAACTTTCAAAATCAAAGATAGAAATCAAAATGAACAAATCCCATTTCAAAAACGGCATTTTGAAATTGAAATGCCAAGCTTCGCTGTTCTCCATATGGAAGAAATCGGTGGATAGAACCATTAAAGAAGACAGTCCACAGTTAGCTCCTGTGCTTGGATCCACATCATCACAAAGCCACACAGATCAAGTTATAGGTAAGTTTTTCCTTCGCATTATCTTCACCACGTAACTTTTGCAATTTTTCAGAAATCATTACGAGCTCTGCTCAGCGCTTTCCTCATACCAGGTATCTGTACATAATTTGTTCGTTAAGTTTGTTGATATATTCGAGGTAATGTTAGAAATCAAACGAGAATCCCGTGTAGAATTCGAAGTGTGCCTATATGAAATATTTGTTGACTCTAGAAATGTTAGCTCCCGTTTTAATTTGCCCGACTAATCGATTGCGAACTACTAACAATTTCCATTCGTTTCACCGAAATCCCGATTAATTTTTCGCTGGGAATACTTTTTACGGCCTTTTTGTAATTATTTATTCGGAAAGTTTGAGGGAAGTGTAAATTAAATTCGATTTAGGCGGTAAAGAACTTCGATTTGAAAATGAGTACAGAGCGTGCCAATCATTAATTGAACAGAAAATCAATTGTATTTTGTATGTTAATGTTAATATTAGAATATACCTGGGTTAGTAAGTCAAATGTGATACAATAATTATAAGATTATGGGTGGATTTAGAAACCTGTTATATTAGTATATCTTACAGAATCAGTGTTTTATATACTTAACTAATGAATATCTACTAATTAATGTTTGGTCGAATTAATTTTTTGGAATTTTTAATTGACCGATGCACTAATTAGGGTAAATACTTTAATAATACTCGCATTCGTTTACCTAACCATCGGTTTATGTGGAGTATTTAATAGGTAAAATTATTTAACTAAGGCTTGTAAAATAAGAATAAATCCTAATAGTTTACGTTTTACATTTATTTGAATATTAGTAGTTTGTTGACGATAGGTGCCAATATTTATAATAAAATCCAAAATTGCTGTCTTTATTTTCTACCGCTTACATTTAATTAGCAACTAATTATTAGATAATCTCGTTTTGTTACCATCTAATGATAATCATCTCTATGACGGAAAGAAAAATATAAGAATCCTGGAAGAAGCCGTATCTGCTGGGTAATTAAAAGAATTTTTCTCTATTCCCAGCATTGTCCTAAAGTAATTTAAGTTAGAAAGATGTTCATCTACTTCAACGGTCGGTGGCGGTTGAATAAGAATGCGATAATTTCTAAATTAAAACTTAAATGACTTTCGTTATACTTTCCGCCGGAGATGCAACTCGGTTCTGACTTAGCATTCGATTTTAATCAAGAAAAAATTATTACCCCGAAAATTTCGATAATTCCGCGAAAGGGGAAGTTCAATTGGCTAAACAGAATGAAAATTAATTAGCTCCTGAAGCACACCGCCGGTCTTTTTTTATAACGCGTATTACCATTCAAATTGGCAAAATAACCGGCGGGAACTTTTGTTCCAACTTTTTTCATTTCGTTCGGCCACTTTTCACTCGGCTACTTTGTTTTTAACATCGTACCGCAACGACGGGGTTTATTTATCCTTGCGGGCGGGCTTTTTTTGTCATTCAAAACACGGACCCACCCCGGATTCTTCCGTTTGTCGGGGATAATTTTTTGCGAATGTGTATCTGTTATAAAATTCGGTTTAATTTAAATTCACCAGTTGTCCTCGGTGCAAACCGAATGCGAATACGTTCCGAGCGATGGCTAGAACGCGAGTCCACTTTGATATTCCTTTTTCAGCGGGAGGGTGAGTACAAACTTGGAACTCGAAGATCGTGTAAATAAAAAATTTGTTAGGTGAAAGTTTACGTCGGCGAGTTTCGCTTTTACAACGCGCCGTAACGCTTTAACTGGCGGAATTAATTGGGTGTACTTCGGCGAGTTATTATGCGCCAAAAATAAATCTTCATTTTCATTCTATTAAACGCTTGTTCTGGAAAAAAAATATATTTTTTTCTCTTTACTCGAATTCCGACAGTAGTCCTATTAGGTAATAAAATTAAGGGCAATTTCTATTCAGGCCGGCCATGCAAAAGCGTTCTTTAAGCCACCGCTTTTACAGAGTAATAAAATAAAAATAAAAAAGTCACCCTTAGCCCTCGGAGATCATTTCGCCCTATCCTACCTGCAAATGGAAAAAAACCCGCAACGGACTCGGATTTACCCAAAACTTGACCGTTTTTTATTAATAATATTGCGCATACCTATATAAAAAACTACTTATAAAATCCCTTTTGGGTACCCCAGCTTTCGAGTGATATGTTATCAGTCTTCACCAATTTGATTTTTATTGGTATTAACATCATTTCTACTTCTAATTTACAACAAAAAATAAGCCAAAGAAACTCACACAATCTTGCTCTTCTTCTCCATCTCCATTAGTTCTAATTAATGGAAGGATAATTATTCGGCGCGCCGCTGGCCCTTTATGAATTCCCACGGTCCTGTGGCCTTATAGAAGCTCCTTTCTCCCTTTTGTTTTCGGACGGCCCGAAATGAAGGATTCGATGTGATGGCAACAGCAAATGTCCTTGCCGTGTAAGTTGGCGCGGCGTCGTTTCGGGGAGCGGAAAAAGGCGAAAAAAGCGGCCGAGAGATGGAAAAATAAATCTGAATTACGGCGAAAGTTCTTACGTCTTTACCGCGCCGCGACGCGACTCGACGCCCTGATGGGAATTTATGGAAATCTCTTTGAACGGATAACCGGTCGCATCTGAAGCAATTCGCGGTCATTAATTAGACGTGTTTTTCGTCCTCTTTAGCGGGAGTTCCTTCAATAGAGATGCTTTTAAGAAAGCAAATATTATCGTCGCGGTGCTCGTCTATTTATTGAAGTCGCATTTCGAAATTGTTGCCTGTTGATGGCCAACTTTCTCATTGGAGAAGACCACGATGTGAGATAAGCGGATTTCGGCAAAAGATGCGATTAGAAATGATTTATTAGAGCTCAAAACCGTTTTCAGTTGCTCAAAATGTGTTATAATTAAAAAGATATAGCCCTTTGAAATTTAAAAATTTCGGATTTTGACTCATACCTTATCAACCAATCATAAACTACTCACGTCTTGTTGTATAGTAAATAGTATGAATTTTCGAACGCAGTAATAAAGAATACACAAACGAACAAAAATCAAACTGTCATTGGCAGATTTTTCTGAAAATTGCACAAAAACAAATTACACGAATTGCAGTTCGGCGCAAAACACTTTACTGATAATATTGAAATTGACAAGAATGTTGCCAAATAAATTTTTCAGGACCATTATTTGTGTTTTTAACACGAAAATCGGTTACAATTTATACAAATGAAGATTTTATTTCTATATTAATATATCGAATTATCCATTAGGTAATGGAAGAAATGGATAAATCAGAAAATGTTTATTGCAATAAATATACAAAAAACGCACATTTTGCGGAGTAAAGAAGAGTAATAGGAAACGTGGCAAACTTGCTAAATGTGACTTCTCTTTGAAACTCTCGCTTTGATTGGAGCAGAGTATATGACGATTGTGTGACGTTTTTCAAATTTTACAAATTAATTGCGGCCTTATTTGGCCACAGAAAAAAATTAAAATTTTATTACGCGCCTTCTTAGAACACACGGTTTTGGAAAAAAATTAAAAAAAAAGTCGTGGACTCCTCCATTATCGAGCTTACCCAGTATTTTTAATTTTGTGCGACCGGAGCTGCTTCCATGAAGGATCTTAACAAAGCCATAATGAGTCGTAAACAGAATAAATAACAATAAAACGGCTGTAAATCATTAAAGTCCCCTAGATAAATAACTTTCGGGCTTTCGATAAATATTGGAATGAAAGATATAAGGAAAAGAGGAACATAAACTGCCTACGCAGCGGTATATAGCCCCGTAAAACGAACTTAGCAAGATTGTTTGATTACGAAAATACAGTCGCTTCGGAATATAACCCCGAATAACAGCAGCTGAGACTTTAAATCTGTTCGACATATTTCGTGAAAAAATTTTGCTTTACATAGCAGTAAATTTCCGGTAGATAATAATTGCTATTCAACTATGCAGACGCTAAGTACACCTTCATTAAATTAAGCAGTGATCGGGCGATTTAAAAAGGATTCCGGAGCCATGAGAATTCGCTTCTAATCCTTCGGCCGTTCGGCGTCGGTATAACAATTCGAGCGAACGGGCGAGCGCCAGCAGGAGCAGCCGAAATAAGTAGCCGGCAGGAGTTGCCTCGGGCGAGAATTTGCAATTGAAATCAACTCGATTGAACATCGTTTCTATTCAAAATAAACCTTTTTACCGGCGAGGGTTTTAACTGCTCGTCCCCGAGACGGGGGGGCGCAATCAATTTGGTGCGTCGCCGCGCGGGGGTCGATTACAAAATCCTAATCGCCCGGTCGCCGGGTGAAAAATTTCAATTTCTTAAGAGCAGCGAAACCTTCCGGAGGCGCCCCCTAATTCGCCGGAATTTGAATTCGAAAGTTTAGCCACCTTTCGCGCGCCGCCCGGATTATTTTCCGTCTTCTTTAAACTCCAAATTGGCCCTGATGACTGTGATTATCCTCGCCGTATTCCCCTTTTGTACTCCAGAATTCGTTATTATCGTGCGCGTGAAATTCGAGATCGGCATTCCTTCGCACCTATTTACCCTGCTCACGGTCGCAGGAATTAAATGAAATCGGTAAAGCGCGACTTTAACTTCGCATTTAAATGACAAAGAAGTACACGGCAAAATATACCTCGCTATTTTTTTGCCAATTAAATACACGGTGTGCTCTCCTACGCTTCTATCATTATACTAATAGCACAGTAAAATTAGCCATAAATTGGTTATTCCGTAATTTTGCTCCCCTTTATAGTGAACAGCTGTATCACATTGCTATTTAAGCTTAAAATGACTGTGCTATACAAAAATATATTTGCGTATATATAAAAAAACAGCGTTATATAACAAAATATGTTTATTAATAAAATGGCACAACAGTGATGTACTTTTCGAAATGTTTACCTTAAAAAAAACTAAGGTATGTAGGTAAATTTGTGGTTTATTCGAAATTCAAGCCTTTTGATTCAAAGCGATGGCTTCCGGGATAGTATCGCTCGATTCGCTTTGTGTCTTTCTAAAAATCAGTCTGTAAATCACCCCTCCCACGAACCCGGCCGCCAGCGGACCAATCCAATACACCTGCAAAGCGAATATTTGCACTATTAATTTACCTAATTGAATGCGCACACATTACCCAATGAGACTGCCAATCTCCGTTAAACATCGCCGGAACGAAGCTTCTTACGGGGTTCATGTTCGCCCCCGAGTACGGGCCCTGAAATAACATTTCGTTAAATTATACTGCACCAATTTTACGGCGGCTACTTACCCCCGCCATGGCCAGCACGGTGACGGCCAAGCCGATCCTGAGGGCCACCGAGTCGTGCTTGTCCCTGTTCCTGGCGTCCCACACGCCGCAGCAGACCAGCACCAAAATCAGCGTCAGCAGGAACTCCACGAGACAGGCCTGTCCTGCCGATATTTTCGGGCTGAACATCGGCGAGCACACGCCCGGCATTTTGGTGCCTAATACCATTTGATTGCCTAAATATGCTTCTGGAGTTACGATCTGAAAGACAGGAGTAAGTGGGTGTCCGGCAGGAGAAAGCAATAAATGTACACAGTGTCCCATTTTGGTCGCGACTGGGGGGTATCTCGGCTATTAGACTTGATAGGACATTGCGGTTTTCGCGAACCTGTACTACTTTTTTGTCAAACTTACAATGGCACGAACAGATTTTTTAAATCTCTTTTCATTTTTGAGTTACAGGGCGATAATGAAAATTCTGAGTTATTCAGCCACCCCCGTATCTCATTTGCTATTGGAGATATTTTAAATGTGTAAACTGATTATTATAGATAATTTTACATAGAATTCAGTGACGTCCTTAGTTTTTTTTTATGTGGGTTACCATTTCTGAAATATGACACCAACTTGTAATTTTTTTAATGGGACACCCTATATTTTTATTGCCTATTAAATTTGTAATTTTTTTCTCTTTTTAATGATATGGCGCATTCTATATTTTGAATTTTCTTAAAACGATCAAAAAAGAGAAAATCTATTTTGTTATAAAAATGGTTAGGGGGCTATGCGGAAAAACAAAAAAAAAACGTAGGAATGTTTTATTTAATATTCTCAACAACTATTTTTGTTCTAAAAGTATTTTATTTTGGTTTTTCTGCATAGCCCCCTAGCCATTTTTCGAATAAAATAGTTATTCTCTTTTTTGAGCGTTCTAATGAAATTCAAAATATAGAATGCGCCATATCATTAAAAAGAGAAAAAAATTACAAATTTAATGGCCAATAAAAATACAGGATGTTCCATTAAAAAAAATACAATTTGGTGTCAGATTTCAGAAATGGTAACCCCCATAAAAAACTAAGGACGTCACTGAATTCTACGCAAAATTATCTATAATAATCAGTTTACACATTTAAAATATCTTCAATAGCAAACGAGATACGAGGGTGGCTGAATAAGTCAGAATTTTCATTATCGCCCTGTAACTCAAAAATGAAAAGAGATTTAAAAAATCTGTTTGTGCCATTGTAAGTTTGACAAAAAAGTAGTACAGGTTCGCGAAAACCGCAATGTCCTATCAAGTCTAATAACCGAGATACCCCCCAGTCCCGTCCAAAATAGGACACAGTGTACGTTAGGTATTACTTACCCATAATAAACCGAATCCTAGGAAGGCGCCTAGGGATTGCCCGACGAAATAAATGGGAACTTGCAGTAGGGGAATGTCTCCCAATGTAGCTGCAGCTACAGTCACAGCAGGATTGATGTGAGCTCCGGAGACGTGTCCAAACACCTACGAAGCAAAGTTAAGTATAGATTTTTTATTATATCTATTATTGTTCAAAAATGAATGATAAAATAAACTTTGTTATTAAAATGCAGTCGACCTCTAGCAGACGACAAAAAACGGCAAGAATATCGCTAAATTAATTACTTTCCCGCTTACCGACTTATTTGATTTCCGAGTCAAGTTAATGAATTCTATTTACATTTAGCATTTTCGCCAAGTAGTTTTTGCATCGATCGTGCATTTAATTGCGACTCGGAAGAGTATTTGCAAATCGATTAAATCTGTTAAAGCAAATACGCGTTCTTTCTAAGCGCTTCAATCGGATCCGAATAAGAAAAATCCGCGCCTATTTAAATATTGAATCGCAATAATGAGCGTTTTGCGCGTTTTTAAATAAAATCTCCGCCACTACGCATCGATCGTTGCGGATGGGCAACGTCAAATAAAGGGCTAATGCGATCCAACGTGTGGTAAAATTCATTAAAAAGGGTTGTATGTTGATGAGGAACAGTGCAAACGGATGCAAATATTTACCTGAATAGCCGCCATCACAGCCAAACCGAAGGTGAAGGATATTTGTTCGTGCGGAATGGGACTCCCCGTTGCGAGCGAGTTGACGCACCCCATGCATCCCAAAAATACCAGAATCGCTGTACCGCCGCATTCCGCAGCACAGAGTATTATTCTGTCTTTGGTCGACATGTTGTCCTTTATTTCTATTAACTTCGCTGAAAATATTTCTTTGAATTAGCACAAAGCCCAGTAATACGAGTTTATTAAAAACCGGGCTGTAAAGTTTTATTAAGCGCACCTACGTAATTGCAAAGTTCTGTTGTTCTTTGTTAACGGTATCGCGTTAATGAAACGTTAATCGCTAAAACGAATGCTATTATATCAATTCCGTAAAAATCGCTTTCTCGTTTTTTGATTGGACGTTTCTTATCTTCAATATCAAACGTTAAAAATATGGCTGTTTGCTGTAATCATACAAGGCTACAATATTTACTAATCAAACAGAAAGACAATTTTTTTATTTGTCCTTATCCAATACTTTCTCTACCACTATCCACTGGACCTTACAGTTTAATAGAAATCACTCTATACAGAGACGATGCGCAATGGTTTATGATATTTATTTATCACTTGAACATCGCGCAGGTCACGTCTGCAGTTATTCCTATCGCTCTGTACATTAACATTTTAGGAACGGCTATTGCGACAAAATTTATGTTATCTAATTGGACCAGAATTATCGTAAAAATGTTATTATTACACATTTGATATAAGGTTTATTTCGGGAGTAGTTTGTATTTAGCGCGAAATCTTCTGCTTCAATGAGCAAATAAACAACAAATTAATCGAATAAATAATTTTATTAATGTTCCTCTGGAAATACGATTTAGGAAAGAGGAAACTAATCAGTAGCTATATTTCTACTCGATTATTCAAGGCGATGGCCTGCATTAAATATTATAGATACAAATGCGTACAATTCCGTTGCATTTTTGCTTTTAATTTCTTTCAAGTATTCGTCCATTACGAAATAGGAAAACATAATAAATTTAAAATTATAACAAATTTATCTCGGGTCAAGCACTCAAAGTTTATGTATTCAATGTTGCGATGTAAACAGCATGTTTTTATAAAATCGGTAATGTTGTGATACGCTTCGGGGAAAACATACAACATTATCGAAAATATTAAAGGCAATTACTGAATTTGAGAGAAAAATTATTGTCCCAACAAATATTCATATTCTAATGCCCGGTTGCATAAGTGCTCATCAAAAATAATGAACCATTAATCATTCACCACCTATGATGAACGTTTAGCGATTTATCAATTTTTGGTATGCTTATGCAACTGGGAGTTCGGGATTATTTAGGTACTCTACTCATTATCATAACTTCTGCTGTTATAAAATTGTTAATGAACATCAGATAAATCGCTTTCCTTGGTGCGAAGGTGTAATTTCGCTATACCAGGGTCGGAGAGATATGAAGAAACCGCGTGCGCTCGACTTTTATTGTTAAAAGCCTGCTAATAATCTCATCGTTTGCACAGACTTCCCTTTGTCGAGGAGCAAGTATCTCCTGTAAAATTTTTACAACTCGTGATATGTGCGACCTAAATCCGCACATATCCGTAATAAATCGTACGCATCAACTCACTTCTGACGTAATTACTTTATAATTTATAAAGAAGATAGTATTTGACTATTTGCTCGGTAAATTAATAATTTGTTTGCACGCAGTAAAAGCGATATTGAATTACAGCCAGTCTATCAATGTCAGGTGAAAAAAACGAGTCTTTTTATGGAACGTAACAATCTCAATATTTCAATTTAAGTTGTTTATTGCTTTAATTGTACCTTGGTGCTTTATGATGCAGTTGAGAATACCTACCTACTGACGATTAAATAATATTTTTTTTATTATCTTCTCTAAGCGTCAGATGATTTCAATTACGTGCAGCATAGTAAAATTATTTCCTGTGATATGCCGAGACGGCGTCGCTTTGAGAAAGATGTGAAAAAAAGTGGAATAATCTTTCTCCCGGCGTGACATGGCGTAATTGTCTACAGGATGAGCGAATTTATCTATTTGTCGCGAAAAGGTCGTTCGTAATTTACTGACAAAAATGAGTTTTCTTGTCGAATTGTGGAAATATTGATGTACTTACCTGTTTTATACTTACAGGCTATAAACATCGAATTAAAAATTGTTCAATAAATCAAAATTCGTGTCGATGATGTTTTTCTTTCGCATCAGCGGTTGTTTTATAGGCTTAATAAAAGTGTAGTTATAAATAATTTTTATAAAAACTAGGTTTATTTAATTTGTTAAAATAACGAAATATAGCAAAAGCAAACATTTGTCTTAATATAGCTACATTTTTGTTAAATTAAATGAAATTTTTAGTTTAATTAAATAATCTGCTTCCTCGCTCGAGTTACTGCTTGATATATTTGGTCACGATTTCTAACTGGGCCCAATTATTATCAAAAACTATATCCGGCCCAAATTCAATTAAGAAAGTGTAGAAAAACGATTATAATTTTCTCTATTTGCATCTATTTTTTGATAAATGTGTTCATAAAAGGACTCGAGAAATTCGATAAAAATTAGAACTAACATTCTCTCATAAATTCTAACAGTTTTTTCCTAATTTATGCATCAGGCCTCGAAAGTCAAAACGGCAAATTATTTATGGTTCTAAACAAATGCTAATGGAATAATTATAATATGGAGATTTTATTGTATTTGATATTAATTTATTCCGTTTACCTATCATCACATCCACAACATTCAAACGTTCCATTAAATATTTTGTTTTACCATAAAAAAAAATCTAATTTATTAATCGACTTTTCGTAATAAAAGCATGTAATTGCTTGTTTATGTAAAATACATGCGGAATTATATTTTTTTAAACAATAGTAGATATTATTAAAGCCTTTACATTTAATTAATTAATTAATATTAGATATTCCTAAATAGTAGTATTTTTTTTGGTCCAGATTAGAAGGTACTATTTTGGCTCAACTTACATCTTGCCATGGCGAATTTTTGTTCACTTTGGAGCTACCAATTTACCAATAATTCCTTTCACCACTCACGCACAACGGCCGATGTTGCACTGGCTTGAAAACCGAAAACGAAACAGCTACTTAACTCGTTGACCAGCCTTCCTTAGAATAGCTTTTGATAACCGATAGGAAAACTTTATATAAGATTAATCCGCTGTTTAAAGGATGTCGGTACAGCGAGAGAAGCTAGTAGCATTGAAACGATCTCGATTCTCTTGTTTATGGTAGATTTGTACATTACAAATACTTAAGTAACTGGTGTTATTGAACTTATTATTTTCTTATGAAAAAACTTGGCAATATTACAAGGGCAATACCACATTTCTTTTTATTCATGTAATTACTCTTGTTAAACACTTTGCTCATTGCCAACGATAAATTACATAAAAAAATTATTGTTAATGGAAACTAAGTCGTTAAATTTGAATAAAAAGAAATCTAATTGTTAATTAAAGTATATATGAAGTTTCGAGATAAGGGAATTAGAAAATTAATTATAGCATATATTAAATTAATAATCTGCTTGGTCTTTAATATGGGGTTTTCCTACACGAAACGTTTCAAATAAAAATTGAAGCCTTATAACTGTAATATAAATTACTTTCCAGAAACCCTCGTAATGTACTACACTCATTTTATCGAGTAACATTCGTTAATTTTAATTGCAATCAGTTTGAACTTTGATTATTGTATTCAAAGGAAAGTTCAGAATACATCAAGGTTTAACGCCATATATTCAAATTTAGATGTTTGCCTAATAAAGACAATATACCTATCAATCCTTGTTTAGTACCAACAATTTCACAAGTACTGAAAATTTGATATTTTAAAGCATTATTAGTCACATCATCAGTATTATAATGACCTTTTTCTAGTAACGCTTTTGTCTCCATGTTAATTTTGGAATAATCAAATTCTTCTTAGTAGAGTAGTAGATTAACACTAACTAACACCAGTTAAATTGAGAAACTGCAGTCTTTGATTTGAGAAGTGAAAACTTATTCAAACTGATAAAAATATCAATATTAGGTAATGGTTTGCCACGTTAATTAAACCTTAATTTAAAGATACCGTTGTTTTCGGATGATTGCCAAAGCACATACAGGTTGAGCAAAAAAAAAGTTGTTAACTCCTTGATATCTCGTTCTAACACATCTGTTTGTTATATATTACTCTTGTATGCATAATTTTCGATGGTGATCTAATTTCGACGACCTATATTTTTAATCAAAACAAGTTATTTGTAAAAAATAAATACAAACGACTCGCTAACCTGTTGATATACATAGATAGTGTGGCATTTAGCCAACACACACGCAGGAAAATCAAACGTAATAACACATTCAACATTGTGAGGAAAGCAAAAAATCGGTAAAGAATTCCTCAAAGGCTCCAAGAAAATGCTGCTATATTGACCCAGCGAAGACGTTTAATTTCAAAGTTTCTAACGGGTTATTTGCCGGCTTCGACATTGAGAGAGGTGTTTTATTGCAATTGAATTTAGTACGAAAAATTCTTGAGGTCAAATACGTACCGAGAATGTGCAAATAACTGGTAATATGTTGGCGAGAGTTGCGCTTTGTTTTCCTCTTTGTGATGCTTGCTTTAAAGTAAAATTCTTTTTATAAAAATGCAGATTTTTCGCTACAATATTTCTTAATTTACGCATGAAATATATGAAGCAAAAATAACCGCGTGGTTATCTTGGCGGCTTCGTTATCGAAATCAAAAGCTTCTCGTTTACACTTTGATGTAACATAAATATTGCTAAAATTCGGATAAAAACAAACTATAGGTAACCTAAATTTGCTAATTGTTAAGCTAGTAACAAATTTTTGTTTAATAAATAAATTAAGTGAAAAATCCTTCAAGCAACTAGTGATTATCTTATGAAAAAAATTGTATATTTCACTAAACACAAAACAACAGTTCTTAAGTATTCTCACGGGTGGGCCCAATTTCTGGTACAGTCTCGTTGAGTTTAGGCTCCTTGGCGAACAACACTCTGTACAATAAACCCCCAATGAATCCCGCCGATAAAGGCCCCGTCCAATAAGCCTGCAAATTAATTATTAAATTACTACATATCATTAATAATATTCAAATATTACCCAATGATAAATCCAATCACCGTCTAACAGAGCAGGTCCGAAACTCCTAGCTGGGTTCATATTAGCTCCACTGTACGCTCCCTGAAATGAGAGTTTTTATAGTCTGTCAATGATATTCCTGCTAAATTTCCCAGGTGCTCTAGTTTTGTACTACTTACACCAGCCATAGCTAGTCCTGCGACAGTCAACCCGAGCTTGATCGAAATAGAATCGGTATTCTTCGAGTTCCTGCTGTCCCATATAGCGCAGCAAACCCACACGAGCACCAAAGTCAGCAGGAATTCCACCAGGAATATCTGGAAAGCGGACAGATCCGGATTGGGGGAGGGCGAGCACACTCCCAAAGCGCTTTCGTTGATTTTCGTCCTGGCCACGGCCTGAAACGCATCAATAAGCAACTGCTAATCTTCGAATCCTGCGAATCGGGCTTACTTTAACCAATCCGAACCCCGTGAGGGATCCCAACAGCTGCCCGGCCACGTAAATGGGGATGTTTATCAGCGGGAAATGCCCGAGAGCAGCGGCTGCCACGGTTACAGCGGGGTTGATGTGGGCTCCGGAAATGTGGCCGAATGCCTGCGAATTAAATCCGGGCTAAAATTCCGAATTCCCCACGTGTTGTGTACATACCTGCACGCCTATCATAATGGCAAAACCGAATGTGAAAGCGACTTGTTCCAGGGGAGCGTTTATGGTGCAGCCTAGGCAGCCTATGAAGACCAGGCAGGCTGTACCCGCGAATTCTGAGAGACAGGACACTAGTCGCTCCAGAGAAGACATGTTGTCGAAGAGTTTGACCAGTTTTCCTTAAAATAAAACCAACAAATAAACTAATGGGTGGTTAGAATAGGTGTAAATGTTCTGTAATTGTTGGGTGTTAAAAGAGTTTCTGATGGAACAAGAAAACATATTATACACACTTACTTATAAATCAAATAAATTCATTATTCATAACGAATACCTATACGAAAATAATAATTTAAATTTAAACTTTACCCATAAAGTTTGATTGGAAAAGTTCCGTGTCGTTTCGCGTTTCCGAAATTTTTATCCGGATTTCGAATTAATGCCTTACCTACGCGCATCGTCGAAGATTCGGTTGCAACAAAGGAAGCATTAGCATAACTGAATTTTGTAGCATCTCGGATTTTTTTATATAACTCCTCAAGGATTCGCGCTTAGAAAATACGGTCCATTTTAATGTCTACTCAATTGAATTAATTGGCAGAAACAGATAGGTGATATCGTGACTACAAGTATTTTTCTAGATTCGTATTGTTTTCGTTTCGTGCCGGTGGATTATTTTAGTTAATTGTGCTGCATGGGGATTACCTGTACGTACTTTATGGTATTAAATATATATTCCCGTTTAAAAATTTGATGTATTAATAAAAAAAATTTACCCAAAAAAAAGATCTACATTATAAAAACTGCTGTAATGTTGTAATTACTTTTGTATATTTATAAGATTTTTACACAATCGTCTGTTTGTAGATAGGATTATACTTTACAATATTTTGTGATTGTTATATGTGGTTATCGTTAAATAAAAGATATACACTGCTATATTAGTAAATATAGGTTTCGTAATCTACGAATGCCTACATGCAAAGGGAAAGTTGTTGTTTCTGATGGGAAACTTCCTTTTGCAACCTATCCAAAAATTGCAATTGAAAATAAATAGCGCTTCTATTATTATACAGGGTGTTATTTAATAATATGCTAGTTAAGTTTTCTCGACGGAAAAACTAGTTTTTAAAAAAAACCAAAATTTCACAAATTACGAACAGGGACCTTTATTACCGTTTGAGATTAACAATAAAAGTGAAAAAAGCGTAATCGCGGCGAATATAATACTTCGGTCCGAATCCGATGTCAGCAGTTTACTTCTTGTAGTTGTCAGCTGTTTCGTGTTCTTAACTCCTCCGGGCGTAGATGAGAACTATGGGGATGAACCAGATCCAGAGTTCGATATAAACGGGAATTGCTGCAGGGTTGAGTCCACCAAATCTGCTTCTTGTTCCTCAGGTTTCTTCGATTCATTCCTTCTCCTAATTACTTTGTAAACAACGTAAACTAAAATCAGAATTAAAATTAAGTAAAGTAAAATAGTGTAAAAGCTGATTTTTCCAAAGTGCACTGGAACAGAGTTCATATTTTTTAGATTTAATTTGTCTTCTTGTAAAACATTTTTGATTTGGTTAAGTTCATCTAGTTTGATAGAGTCTAATTGCACTGAGTTCAATTTGTAGTCCTTTGGAAATTCACTAAGTTTTATTAAATTATTTAGATTGGGTAATTCAATATTTTCGAAATTGGGTGTGGCTGATTTGTAAGTTTGTAAGGTAATTTTGTCTATCGAAATTTCACAATTGTTATTTAGTTCAATTAAGTAAGTACCGTTCAACGGGAAATTGTTAATGTTTTTACCACACTTTTCAACACTAACTACGTTGTTGGGAGAAATCACAATCCACTTGTTATTTTCTAATTTTTGAGATTTCAGTCCATCAATTCTTACTGGAATCTGTTCGCACTGTCCGGTAAATTTGGAATATTTCAAAAGGTGAACTTCACATGGAGAATTCGGAGTTACGGCTATCGTTTGAACATCTTGGCATAGGAATTCTTCGGTTGAAACTTCTTTGCATCTTGCTTCTGTATGTGCGTAGTAGTGCTCATTGACGAGGAGGAATTTGGATTGAGGGATTATAGTTTTAAAGGTAGTTTCTGATGGTGTGGGCAAAGAATACAAATGATAGTAGCTATAATCATTGACATCTACGATTGGTACTTCTATTGCGAAAACTATTTTGTTATTTTTACTATAACTTTTAATTTCAATTACCTGTTCAAAAAGTAAAATATTACTCATTGTTAATTCGAAAGGAAATTTGTTATCGTTCTTTAAAGTCTTACTAATTTGTAGTAACTCGAAAAAAAGTTCGTCTGGATTGGCTATAGCATTATGAAAGGTATTTAATTTTGCAAAGCTAATAGCGACTTCGATTTTTTCCAAAATATCGTAAATAATTTGGAAACTTATCGAAAATTGAGTTACGAGTCTTTCTATTATAAAATAATGGATTGTATCGGCATTCGCAAGGCTCACATTCTCCATTAATTCTTGAATCTTTTTAATTCGAGAACTTAATATTACCTGGTTATGAGCTAAAATTTTGGTATTGTTTTCGAATATTTTAATTGACGATTGTAACATCGTGATTTGATTTTCAACTAACGTTTTAATTTTGTTCTGATTTTCTGATAGTGAAGATATGGCTTTATCGTAACGAACAGCATCGTTTTGATCTAAATTACCTGTTATAAATTTAATTGCAGAACCGAGTCCATCAAAAAGGGATCGTTTTGCTCTTTTGTGCCAGAAAGGATTTAATTGATTTAATTGAAGTGTAATTCTATTTTCTACTATCTGGATTAAGTGGTAGGAATTTTGAAATTCTTGGCTAATGTTTAAAATTTGAGGAGTTTTAGAAACAGAGAGTTTTATTGTATCGTATTGGTTTTTCAGTTTCAAGAAGTCAGTCGTTAAATTTGTTATATCGTAAACGTGTAAGAATGTCCAATAATCGTTTATAATTTGTGAGGTTCCTATTTTAAGAGGAAGGAGGCCAGGATTTGAATTTAGGTTGTGGAATTGGGAGGCGTCTCGTCTGGCGTCGATTGTCCAGAAGAAGTACCTGTAACAGGGGGTTTTCGTAATTCTTTAATATGTATTGTTTCAGTTTGTTGAGTTAATTTGTTGTATTTTATTATTTTTCCTGTAATTTCGACACGGTTTCTATCAAGGATTTTTGTTATTTCATATGGGCCTAAAAATGGTTTATCTTTTTTGTTTCGTTTTTGGGTATTTCGTTTGAAAACTGTCTGACCTACCTTGAATTCGGAACTGGTTTCTCCTTTTGTATTATTTTTTTCTTTTATTTTAGTTTTGTTTTCTTTTATTTTTTGTTGCACATCGTTATATAAATGCTTTAATTTTTCTTTGTGGTTGGTAACATAATCGGAATAAAAGCTGTTAGATAAAAAGATTTCGTTTGGATTTCGAGATTCGGTATGGCCAAATGTCAACTCAAAAGGGGTAAAATTTGTCGAACTATGTATTGAATTATTGTATGCTATGATTGCATAGTCCATTAAGTCGTCTTCGTCAGGGTGAATTTCTCGTAAAAGTCTCAAATGTTCTATTAGTGTCGAATGTAGTCGTTCTGCGATTGAATTTGATTCATGGTGTCCAGGGGTGGTAAAGTGTGTCTTTATTTTATGTAAGTTTAAGAGGTCTTTAACAGTTTGATTATTAAATTCTCTTCCATTGTCAGAAATTATTAGTTGTGGTACGCCAAAAGAAGTGAAATATTTTATTAGAGTTTTTGTAATGTGTATTGCATTTTTGCCTGGAATAAAGTGAGCTTGCGCGAATTTAGTAAAAGCATCAATTAGGGTGAGGTAACTTTTTCCTTCGTATATAAACAAATCGATATGAATAATTTGGAATGGTTTAGTTGCAGTTTCTGTTAGCATCATTGGAACATACGGGTTGTGTCTTGAATATTTATTCCTTTGACAAATGTCACATTCGTTAATAAAATTTGCAATAGAGTTTTTCATTTTTTTCCAGTAATAATTTCGTTGTAATTTTTCCAAAGTTTCTGTTATTCCTCTGTGGTTTGTTTTTCCTTCGTGGTAGTTTTTAATTAATAAAATTTGTTCCTGTTGATCGATAACGGTGTTAATTAATTTTGTACATTTTATTAATTTTGGTCCATGTTCAGAAAAATGTTTTAAGTATACTTTATTAAAGTCGTTGTAAAAAGAATCTTTATTGAAATGAATGTAAAATGTATCATGACTATTAGTGTGTTCTTTCAAAAATTGTAAAATAAGTTTTTCGTTATTTCTCTCGGGTATTTTAATTTTGGTTATCTTATGATTTTCATAATTTTCAAAGGAAATATCGATTCTATCGTATACACTCGGAAAAACTAATATTTGGTGAGTTTTGTTATTAATAATTTCGTCTAAAATGGGTATACCACGGTTCGTCGTTTCGTTGGCGGTCGAATGTTGTGTGGAGTCGTGTTCACTTTGTTCTTCGTCGGTTTCGTTGGGTGAAATTCTAATGTCGGAAAGTATGTTAATTTTTGGGAGTTCTGTTGAAGTCGATGGTTGAGGGTCAAATGTTATATTTTCTGCTAAATTTCGTAAATAGTCTACAATGTCGTCATCGGAGTCTCCAGGGTTATTTATAACAGATTCATTTTCTATGGCGTTTAGTGAAATTCGTGAAAGACAATCAGCGTTTGTATTTAGTTTTCCTTTTTTATATATAATTTTGTAGTCGAACTCTTCTAGCTTTAATCTCCATCTGATTAATTTCGAATTTGGTTCCTTTAAGCTAAATAACCAAGAAAGTGGTCTATGATCGGTATATATTAGAAATTTTCTTCCAAAAAGATACGGCCGAAAGTGTTTACATGCCCAAACGATGGCTAGGAGTTCTTTTTCTATTGTGGAATATTTTGTCTCGGTTTCGTTCAAAGTCCTAGATGCGTAAGCTATAGGTCGGTCATTAGGAACACTGCCCTGTGACAATACTGCTCCGATTGCATAGTTGCTGGCGTCTGTAGTTAATGTAAATGTCTTAGAAAAATCAGGGTACTGTAAAATGGGATCATTCGTCAGGAGGTCTTTACAAGTTTGGAAACAGTCTTTGAATTCTTTGTCATGAATTATCGTTGACCCCTTTTTCAAACAATTCGTCATTGGTTTGGTAATTTTCGCAAAGTCTCGTATGAAACGTCGGTAATAACCGAGAAGTCCTAAAAAGCTTTTTATTTCTGTTTTTGTCTTGGGAATTGGAAAATTTTTAATAGCGGCAATTTTGTCAGGATTGGGTTTAACGCCCTCCGGTGTGATTACGTGTCCTAAATACATGACGGTTTTTTGAAGAAATTCCGATTTGTCAAGTTGAACTTTTAAATTATGAAGTCGGAGTCGGTCAAATATTGTTTTAAGTCGTTGTAAATGTTCTTGTAAAGAAGTGCTATAAATTAATATGTCGTCTAAGTATACTATACATGTCTCGTCTGTCAGTCCTCGTAAAACATTGTCCATAACTCGTTGAAATGTTGAAGGAGCATTTTTCAATCCAAAAGGCATCCGTCTAAATTGAAAATGTCCTTGTGGGGTGCTAAAAGCCGTTTTCTCGATGTCTTCTGGGTCTACCTCAATTTGATGAAAACCACTAGCAAGGTCTAATGTAGAAAAATAGTTAGCTCTTCCAAGTTTGTCTAAAATTTCGGTAATGTTAGGTAAGGGGTATTTGTCGTCGATAGTACGTTCGTTCAGTTTCCTATAGTCAATTACACACCGCCATTTTTGTTGTCCTGTCGCGTCAAGTTTTTTTGGTACAATCCAAATTGGCGATGAAAAGGGAGAATTTGAATTTTCGATTATTCCTTCGTTTAGCATTTTGTTAATTTGTCGTTTCACTTCGTCTTTGTGTACTTCCGGGAATCTATAGGATTTCGTAAAAATTGCAGTATCGTCAGTTAGTTTAATTTTGTGTTTAATTTGATTCGTAAAACTTAAGGGTATTCCATCACAATAAAATATGTCTTTATATTGAGAACATAATTTCATAATCGCTTTCTTCTCCTCTTCGTTACAATGGTCAAGTCTAATATTTGCAAGGTTTTGTTTTAATTTTTCTCCGATACCTTCGCCGTTAATTAAATTTGATGTGTTTTCTACGTTATTGATAAAGTTAACATTTATTGGATCTATTAATTCAATATTTAAAGGTTCAGAAATTTTTATTTCGATATCATGTTCATTTATATTTGTAATAGTGGTAATAGCGTGATTTTCAATTACGTTTACTAAAGCTTTTGGCATCTCGATGCCACGTCCAAAATTTCTATGTTCTAAAATGCCCAGACCTTGTTGTTCGGATACTGGTATTTTAACGATTTTTTGGGTTCTACCGGGTACAGTAATTGTATAAGTAAAGTGATAAATTTCGTCTTGGTCAAAAATAATGGGCAAAGTTACATGAGGGGTTATTAATTGTCTATTACTAACATCTATTGTCGCGTTTAGTTCTTTAATTAGGTCGATACCTATTAATCCATCAAAATGTTTGCTAAATTTAAATAAGTAAAATTTATGAAATTTGTTAACATTAAAGAAATTGAAAATAGGGATGTTAATTATTTTGTTATGAAATGAAATGTTATGCGCTGTCTGTATATTAAAATTTTCATCGGAAATAAAATTCTTAAAATATTTATTTGCTATGCCAGGGTTTATTAAACTTTTAGTACTGCCGGTGTCTATTAGGAATTTAGCGTTAAGTTCTGGTATTATAACGAAAGGTAAATCTGCTTTTATAGCGTTTATTGTTATCATCTCTGGTTGTGAGACGTCGGGGCTTGCATAAAATTTACAACATTATTATCTTTTTCCATGATGTTAATTTCTTGTGAAACATCTTGACAAGTGTTAGGTTCTTGATAAGGCGTATCAAAAGCGTATTGCATTACAGGTTCATTTTGCAGATAGTACTCGTGAGAATTTAAAATTTCAGAATTGTCGTGGGAATTATTGTAAATTTCAAAAGGATTTTCAAATGTAGGTTCATCGTTAATTTCTTGATTATATAATTGATTTGAGTTAAATTTCGGTTTATTCATTGATCTTAGTGAAGTATTAGCGGATGAAGTATCCATGGGTTCTGGCTTTGGAAGGTTATGAATTGCTGTGCGGTTTGAGGGTTGACCAAAATTTCTATTTTGATAACCATTGTTATTATGAAAATTTTGGAAAGGTTGACGAGGTGTATAATTAGTATTTTGGTTAGCGTTTGGAGTAAATCTGAATTGATTAGGCATTTGTGGTCTAAGAAATTGGGGTGGAATCTGATGAAAGTTTGGATTTTGAAAGGTTAACTGAGGTCGAATGAAATTTGGTTGGAAATTAAATGGTTGGTTCGGGTTAGTGCGTGGATTCATGTTATATGATCGTTGTGGCATTTGAAAATTTCCCTTAATGGGAGTGTGTCTAGTCGATGGATTAAATGTATTGTTAGAATTAAGATTATTTCCACGATGAGTAGAATATAAGAAATTTTCTTCTTCAATTACGAGGCTCATGGCTTTTTCTAAACTATCGGGGTTTCTCAATCTGATATTAGTCTGAATGGACGAGGGTAATCCTCTTATAAATGTTTTTAAAGCAAGATCATCATAATTCTTTAAACTAATCGTTTTTTCTGCGATAGGCATAGTTGAGGAATTTAATTTGGCAACAATTAAACTTCGCGCATCCTGGCATCGCATACCAAAAACATACGGGGGTTCATTTTTCAGTGGTCTCAACGCTATCAGATCTTGAACCAAACAATCAATGTTTCTTTGATCACCGAAACTCAAGTTTAGTGCTTCCTTTACTGATTGCCAAGTTGTTAATTCAATTCTAGATCCTATTAGCATTTGAGCACGACCAGTTAGTTTGCCTAAAATGGCTCTTAATAAAAACTGTTCAAAGCCAAATCTGTTTGACTTGCAAAGGTACTTATTAAGCTCTCGCAATTGTCGATAAAAATCATTAGAGTATGTGGATTTCCGTCATATGGCGGAATCGCATCTAAATAAAGTTTTAACATTTGATAATTAGGTTGCATGGTTTCTCTAGTTGGTGGAGTCATTATTGAATCTATTGCCTCCTTAAGACTATCTAAATTTAATTCGGTTTCTGACATAAATTAGTAAGCACTATATTCTAATAATTCTAATATTTTACTTTCTTAAACCGATATATTATTTTTCAATTCAAAACTCAAGTTTATTAAAATTCAAAGCTTAATTGATTATTATTTCTACTATCAAAATTCATGCAAAAAGGAAAATAAAAAGGATCAGCACTTACAGTAATATGATTATCTTCATTCCTAAATTACTACCTCGGTTCGGACGATTTTGGTTCTTCTCCAAGGTCTCCTTACAGCTAATTTGCCTTTAGGATTAGACGATTTTTGTTCTTCTCCCAGGACTTCTTATAACTAGGTTGCCTTTAGGATTAGACGATTTTTGTTCTTCTCCCAGGACTTCTTATAACTAGGTTGCCTTTAGGATTAGACGATTTTTGTTCTTCTCCCAGGACTTCTTATAACTAGGTTGCCTTTAGGATTAGACGATTTTTGTTCTTCTCCCAGGACTTCGAATGCTCAACTCTAGGATCAGACGATTTTTGTTCCTTTCCTAGGGTTTTCTGCTACCTGCTCCAATTTGTGGTGTTCTTCCAGATTTATTTCGAGAACACAAAACAAAGTTCTTTTCCGGTTAATCGTAAAAACGAACAAATCACTCGCGATAACACAGTAATTTTCCGGAAAATCCTACTGACTGCGCCAGTTAAGTTTTCTCGACGGAAAAACTAGTTTTTAAAAAAAACCAAAATTTCACAAATTACGAACAGGGACCTTTATTACCGTTTGAGATTAACAATAAAAGTGAAAAAAGCGTAATCGCGGCGAATATAATACTTCGGTCCGAATCCGATGTCAGCAGTTTACTTCTTGTAGTTGTCAGCTGTTTCGTGTTCTTAACTTGCTAATACTTAAGGGGGTGATTCTTGCGCCCATTTTAAGGAAAAAACTTCATATAAACCTATGTCCTAAACTTCTTAACTTTTGAGATACGGGGTATTAAAGTTTTAAGAAAAAAAAAACAATTTTTTACTGTCATTTTCATACCACTTTAAATATTTTTATGAAATTTGGTGTACGGCGTTTATGCATTAAAGAGCATTTTTTGACCCAAAAATCTATTTTTTATTTCTAACAGTGGCGTCCCTACTGGACTCAGACTAGATATTTTTGAATAAAAAGTGATACGCCACTGCTATCTCTTAAAATCAAAATTATTTTTCGAATTCTCGTTCAATTTAGAACAAATTCGATTTCTTCACTTTTTTTCGTACAACTCACCGTTTCGCTAAAAAAAAATTAAATTCATTCATTTGCATCTCCCTGGACGAATGACGACCAAAAACGATTTATCTAACTCTGAACAATAATTTATTTAAGCGAATAACTTTTAAACGTTGAAATTATGAAATTAAAGTAAAATAAAGAAATAATTTAAATCAGGTGTTGGAAATGTCCGCCGAAAGTGGTATGAAAATGACAGTAAAAAATTGTTTTTTTTTTCTTAAAACTTTAATACCCCGTATCTCAAAAGTTAAGAAGTTTAGGACATAGGTTTATATGAAGTTTTTTTCTTAAAATGGGTCCAAGAATCACCCCCTTAAGTATTAGCATGTTATTAAATAACACCCTGTAATTAATCCAAAATTAAATATTTTTAAGTTTATAGAATTTATAAAGAGCATTTCTGATTTATCGGTCCACTATATAAAATTATTCATAAAATATTTTCTTTTAGAATAAAAATCATTTGCTGGAAGGCGTGTTTTGAGAGACAGACCATTAATTTAAAACACATAGTAAATTTTCAACTTCACACAAACAAAACTATCATTACGGTTAGATAAAAAAACAAAAAAAAAATATTAAAAAAAGCAATTTATAAAATTCAACTAGTTATTATAAAAATTTGGTTGTATGAAATAATCATCTATCATAAAACCTCGACAAGCGCACAACAATAAATTATTTCGTAAAATTGCTGTTATTAACTAACATTTACCTACAAGCAATAATTATTTTAAAAAAATTTTCCTCGATTTAAAAAAAATATTTTAACCCTTACTTTTCCTCTGCTGCATGGTCGCCATCCCGTTGGATCTCTTTGTACCTTCAATAGAGCGAATATCCCGCGATCGGTTTATTTGAGACACTCTATCGCATCAAAAACTACGATCTATATAAAATAGTAAATAAATAGAACGAAATGCAATTGTCGATTGCCCCCACTCCGCCGATTTTTCGGTATTTTTAGAGTCGAAAACACACATTTGTGGGCCACACCATTCGATCCGCCAAAAAACCTCTTTTTATTACGCAAATAATAATAACGATGACAAAACTAATTCCAGAAATATCGAATTCATAACTCGACACGAATAAATCTCTCTTTCGGGTACTCACCGCCCTCCGAGTTCACGCTGTCAGTGTCCGAAGAGAACCATTTCGTTTCCGGAGGTGCCGATATCACAGGAACACCTATTTTTTGCACGAATTGCCTCTCAATCATCACAAGAATCCTCCGGACTAACGCTAGAGCCTAACTGTGGTTCCGGAATTCTCGATCTACCAGAAGAACAATTAAACGATTTAGAGCACAACAAGCATTGTCGTAGAAGATTTTATTTGTATGTGTATTTGAAATCAATAATTTTATACAAATAAAACTAACAATACCTTTCAACAAAATATATGCAAATACAGATTTATTAAAATTATGGAGCCTAAAAGGGAATGCTGTCTCGAGTAGGTACATTTTAAACTTATTATACCGTACCTAAAGAGCAGGATTCTGCTTCTGCATAATACGGAAACTAAAAGCTTTAAAGCTTCCTGAAAATAGGTAAAAAGCTGCTGGAAGTTGGCGCTACTGAAATTTACGCAACGGAATTTTTAGCGAAATTTATATATTAACTGCACTTTCTACGGTATGAGTTTAATAACAGGTACTTACTTTACGAGGATTTAATTATAAATTGATAGTATCGGGAAAATATGAGGTAGATATTTTGAAGGAAAATTGTAGCGAGAGCCACTTAATGGGAGGTAAATAAAAATATTAAGTATAACAGCTCTAATAGGAGTCTAATTACTCGTAGCCTAATTACATCATCGTACATAAAGGCTTCCCTATTGCAGTTTTTTTGTTATTAAATATGTAACAAAAATTCGCTCTTACCTTGCTATGATTAATTAAGTTAAAACCAAATTCAGTCACTGGAGCTATACGTAATTAGTAAATTATGTACTTATTATGAAAAGAAACTAAATTATCGATTTGCAGGTTTATCCGATATCGTTAAACTTTAATCTCCAAATGATTCAAATTGAAATCGTCATGTTTTCGGTATTTGAAAAAAATTCAAAATCACTTTCAGTATTGATTAAGTACGGAATTATTCGAATTGTTCAGAAACTTCGCGAAATTTTCGAGAAAAAATCTCTCGTCGGATTCCTTTGGTGTTTTTTTACAGGAAGAAAATATCGCAAGGAATTTGTTGCGTTTCACTCGTAGAAAAATCTTGACCAGCCTAATCCTGTATGGATTTATTGGAAAGGGTTTTATTTTTTGGCATGGGTTCAAGCTTGTTATTGCTTGCTCCAACGTAATATTCGGAACGTTTTAACATCAAAAAGCACGGTAGGCACTTCATATTTTCATTAAAAAGAATTAAGAAAATCTGTAGTGGATCAAGAAATAATTGTTAAATTTTATTCGTAAAATATTTATGCATTCCTTAAATTAGCAGGTGTTGGTGTGAAAATAAAACTTTTGTAGTCTGGACGAAACTGAGTATTTTAAAAATTTGGTTACTAACCTACTGTAGCGTTGAGGAAGACTTATCACTCAATAAATTCCTAGGAATGATATTTTGATACAAAAAAAATCTGTGATCGACTCAACAAAAATTCCTTTGTTCAGCTAAAAAAATTGAAAAATTCACTTTCATTTCGGATTTTCCGTATTCCTCAAATATTTTACATCCAACAAACTATACTTATATTCTTGCCCGATTGCCTTCGAAACGCAAAACTTACCCACATGCATGGCGAGTCCTATGGCAGCAGGAATTAATTCGAAGCAACTATAAATATTTAATTAAAAAAAATGTAAATTATCTGATCTATTCCACGTCGAACGTGATCCCTGCAAGCACGCACTCACTTGGCAGCGAAAACCGTTAAAATGCATTCGATGCCAATGGAAAGCGTTTTTCACCAATTTCCCGACGCCGCCCTTCTATAAACCCGTCACGAAACCCCCGGCTCAGTTACAGGAATGCCAGTAAATTAGACGATTTCCTAAGTTTGATACATTAGCTAATAGAGTTATTATTAGAGCATCGGAAATTTAATTTCTCACTAATTTATCTGTCTATTAGAAATCATTAAAGTTGTGAGGTATCCTCCAAAATTTTATAAAACTTGAATGTTCCTGGTATATAAATCAACACAATAAAATTTAATTACACTAATGTTGTATAAGCGTCGTTTATCCAATTCGCAGGAAAAGGGGTAAATACTCTACCAAGCAATTAAGTAATCAGTAATTACTGAGTGTTGGTGTTTCCTTAGTACTTGCATGTTACTTAATAAGAAGGAATATTAGAGGAAGCAGATAGGATTATGAAAGATCTACGTATATTCAGGTTTTTTTGAACATTTCTGAGCTTATCTTCTACTATTCTGTAGGTATGCCAATTACAACGCTTCATTAGCATGCAATTAATCATTTAGAATGCTCACTTTCATAATTAATTGTATACTAGTGAAATGAATTATGTAGCTTCATATGCAATATGTAAAGCAGGTTTATTAGTTTCATCAAATGCCACACTGTACCATTACCTTCATAGTTATATGTATAATGTAATAATCATTTATTTGTTTAGATCGGTCATTTTTTTAAATGGCCAATTTTCACCCTAATTTAACTGAAAACACGTCTGAAACACGCAACAAAAGGGAAATGTATGTGTTAATATTTTACATCTTTTTTAAAATTATTCCATTTTCTAATGCACCGTTATCGATTGGTAAACTGTTGTTCTACCGAAAGTCGTAAATATTACAAAAATAAATTGCCCCTGGTCATTAATAACAGCGTTCGTAATAACATTATAATAGCGTGCAATAGTCGGATTAATATGGTATTAACCTATCTATATTAGATCTGAAATCGTGATTGGACCCCTCTGTTATCGAATTACCTACCTAATGAACGAAAAGAGTTAACAGAGCTGGTTGTGATTTTAATTGAGTACAGTTACTTTACATGTTTTATGTTCCGATTTAGCGCTTCCTTGTTAATCTCCGAGCCCCATTTGGGATAAAACTCGTTCCTTTCCACCTGCAGCGCCTCCTGAAAACTCGATTCTCCGCCGAAATTAACGATGGTTTTGTACGATTGCAACACCGAATAGTGGGAACTGGTAAGAGTTCTGACGAAGCCCAGCGTTTCTTCTAATTTCCTATCAGCGCTGACTATTTTATACGCCAAGCCGACGTCCATGCATTCTCTAGCATCGTGGATTTTACCAGACAAGAGAATATCTAAAGCTCTCCTTTCTCCAACTATCCTAATCAACCTGGGTGCGAGTAAATTTGTAGTGAGTTGTTTAGAGTTTGGTGGAAATTAAGTTACCTGCTGGTTCCTCCCCAAGCGGTGGTGATGCCCATTTTTCTATGCACGAATCCCAGTTGGACTGTATCATCAACTACAATGTAGTCGGAGAAGACAGCCAGCTCGGATCCCCCGCCCAGGGCAGGGCCGTGAACCAGGCTGACGGTGACGAAGGGCAGGTTCCTGAATTTTTTAAGGGTGTCGTGCATGTAATAGCTCATGTAGGACCCGGCTGTCGCGTTGGATTCGGCTCGGGCGAAGTCTAAATCGCCTCCGGAGCAGAAATTCTGGCCTTTTCCGTAAGTAATAACGGCCTTGCCAGTTTTCCATTGCTCTAATTCTAGCACGCACTTTCTTAAATCTACCATCATTTTGCCTGCAATTCAACAACAAACTTCAAAAGTTATCCATCGATACCAATGTGGACTCTCCAAAGAAGCAACTTAGTAAAGTTAAATGGGAAATTGTATTTTTTTATTGTAAATTCGGAATGCTGGCATCAAAATAGGCAAGTTTTGTAGGAAAGATTTTAACTAAAATTTAACTGGATATTCGACCGTTTCCATACTCTTGGGACACCCTGTATGTTACTAGAAAGGTTGCAAGTACCCTACCCTACCCTACCCATGAAACAACTGGATGATCTAGTATCAAATGCTTTAATAGGTAATAAAAGGTAAAAAATAGAAAAATAATAAAGCTTCCCTTCTTTGGATTCAAAGACACATTGGTAAAGTATGCATATTGAATAAATTTGATGAATTTAATAAACAATTTAAACTTACCACTAATTGCATTCTTTTTTTCGACATGATTTATACAAATCAGGGCTATGCCCTCGTCCCAATAATGTTTCAGTAGTTTTATTTCGCCTCCTTTGTATTTAGAAAGAAACGATTCTATTATATCTATGTTTGGTTCTTCCATTGTGGGTAAAGTAAAAATTTGTTTTCAATTGTACTGTACGTGCACTAATTGTAAGTATATGAATGTGCAATATGAAAAATAACAAGTATATTTAATTATATGTTTTAGGTTAATTTATTCATTGTACCTTGAACTTTATCAGCTAATTAAATGAAAAAATGTTAAAAATTTTACCATATAGACAACCCAGTATACCAAGGTTCTAAATTTCAACGTGTTCGTATTTCAGTGTCCAATTCTTTATACAAACCCAACCATTTTGAATTTGAGGTTCCAATATTTTCTCCATAATTACAAACTTTGCATTGTCAAAAATGTATCACTCACAATTTACTATTGAAGCTCAAACAAGAGCAACAGTAGAATAAAATAAGCACATGTTTTGTGATATTTATTCCATAGGAACATGTTTTGAAAATACAACATACATTTGGGAATTATCGCTTGCGCAAATTACGTATTAGTGTTTACCAAGTTTATTTATAAAATGTACATTGAATTTTACATGCACTTTACAATATTGCATAATATCATTTCACAAAAAATTCAAAATCCTCTATATCGTTATACTTAATTTGTCTACACAACGATTAACAAACGAAAATGATGTATACGAAAGACTTTTGTGCTTATCCCTTGAACTTAGTTGCTCAAAAAACAACAACAGACATTAAAAATCAGGCTCAAATTTTATTAAAGGAAACGGCAAAAAATGTTTCCTATACATCACCATTAAAATACATTTTACATACAAGATGAAATTTGAAAATACAAATATAAAGCAAAAATCGAAATTCCTGTTACGCTCTTTCAACTATTAAATTTGTTTATTATATATTTCATAGTGTAAATAATTATTTGTAACATCTAATGACTATTCAAATTCTTTTCGTAATTGATGACATCATCCATGTTCATAATTTTCACTTGCGAAATTCCCTGGCCAGCAAAATCGGCGAATTTCTCATCAGACTGGTACTGGACTGATCTCTTGACCACTGCAACAAAAAATAATATATTAAAATTTCCCCGTTTACATAAATTTGCATATAACTTGATAAGATAAAATTTTATAACATTATCTCACCTCCTCCCACAAATTTTTCCAACTTATAAATGGGCAACCCATCGCACTCGTTGGCTATGTATCCCCCAATGCTCTTTGTGTCGGTTATAGGAGGAAGTACAACTTTCATATTTCTCCTAACTAGAGCCGTGTTGACTTTATAATACCTAAATATAAAATAAAGAACATAAACATTAATCAAACATCCTCAAGTATATCACGTTTAAGGTCACACAACAATAGGAACAAATTTAAACAAAATTATACGCTTATTGCTGTTGGAATACAAATTATTCCACAACAATGTTAATAATTCGAGTACGTAATTACTTACGAGTACACAATATTATTATTATTAAGTGGAAATGACTGTATGTACTATCTCGCATCCTCAATTAAAACTTACCCTTCCCACATTTTATGTATTAAATCAAACAGGGACTTCGGCGGCAGGACATCGTCTCTGTTCAAAGGCATTACAAAGCACCTATGGCCCGTTATGTCGATGATGCCGGTGGTGTTGGTGTTGAAATCGTGAATGAACCGACCGCTGCGGCCGTCCCTAAAGTCCGGAACATCGATTTTCTCGTACTTCTTGTCATCGTCGATCTGGAAGTTCTCTTGGAAGAAATCTTTCAAGAACAGCTTCTTAAATTCGGATTTATCGTCGTTCCTGCAAAATCAATAATTACGCCGGTTTTATGGTGTTGTTTGTTTGAGAGAAGCCTCCAACTGCTACTATTATGTCACTGTAAATTATACCAAACATTCCCTGATGTATAATGTTAGTTACACAACAGTAGATGTCTAAATAAAATGAAACAGTGGACGGATTGGTTAACGTTATGAATAAGCGAAACGAGATGTTATGTTTTTTGAGTAAACATGAATGTATATATACAAAAGTGCATGGTTTAAAAATATTAAATTATTTGAAATATGGCATAAACACAGAAATAAAAGAATCTCAATGTTGGTAAAAAAATTATCACGAAAACAAATAATTCTACTATTTAGGAATCGTCATAAGCAAATTATTTAGTTTCTTATCAGCAAATTTTAAAAGAATTTTATGAATAATTGCATAGTTTGCTATGAATGCCATTTTCAAAAATTTACTTTTTTATTTTAAAAAGAAGGCATTATTGAAGCTACATTCATTAAAATATTAATATAGCAATGTAAAAGAAAGCATAAATTTATATATGCAATTTACTATATTAACAACAACAACAACAATCCTTATATTAAGGACAACAATTTAATGTACCTACTGAAACGTGATTAATAAGCAAGAAAAATTAAAAATAATGGTTAAAAATTTAGCCACGCTAAAAACAATTAATGTTATTATATTAGTTCACCAGACATGCATCGTTTTTTAAATTTTTTACACAACAACTTCAATTGATTTTTAAAACAAAGAAATTGAACACGTTATTGTAAATTAATTCAAAAACTTTGACCAAGTGCAGCTAATTTTTTTGATCACTCAATCATTTATCTTTAAACTTGTAAATTAACGCCATAATATAAACCTCAGATTTCACACATTTTAGTACGTTTCTCAAAAATATTCAACTAAACGTCTATTATAAACAAAATCAATTGTGAATTTGTAACAGATTACACAGTGCTAAGTTGTGGTTTTCAAAATGAACAATAAAAACAAAAAATATATATAAAAAACACAAACAAGCCTCTTTTATTTGAACTACCTACCAAATATCGGGATAATTTTCTGTAGGAAACAGTTTATCGATTAACACATCTGCATCATCTGATTGATGTTCTCCCATAATGTCATCGAATGAGTCTTTGCTCCTACAAGACAGGAAAAAACATAGCAACAAAAATTATCTTGTCGGTTCGCATTTTCCTTATATTGTAAACACTATGCATAATCAACTGATAAATGGTCACCCATCGAATTGCAACTATCAAACGAATAGTTTGACCTGACCTATCATCCTACGCAAAAATTATCGATATCGATACAACGTCTCGAGCACTTGTTTGCTCATTTACCAATCATTAGACATATTTACATCGAATTAATACCAAAGTTCCTTTCGCCCCCAAATTCCGCAGTCATATAGCAATCGAGTAATCAAAAATCGAGCCTTACATTGGTATCTGCGCCCATCCTTCGAATCGAGAATCATCAATGTGCTTTTCGGCCGGCATGACTCTGAGGTACTGATCGTACAAGACCTTCCCTCCTGCTATGCCGATGCCCACCACGGTCAAGGCCGTCAGCAGAAGACATAGCGTGGTAAGGGCGGTGAAATGGCGAGGGCCCACGCCTGAAGGGAAGACCAGTATGCGGGAGATGTGACTGAATTGAGCTTGTCCTTCGACGTCTCCATTTGGATTCTGCTGAAAGATATTTTAGTTTTAGTTTGTAGATTAACAGCTGAGTATGTAAAAATAGATTAATCTGTAATGCATCATCCTGATTACAGAGAAAATGCAATCTTGGAAATTTGATATGATTATTTTGTTTTGTTGTTGTGGCAAATGATACTTGTGGTACAGAGATGCGTTTATTATTTCCTGTTGTGAGGATTTGATTTGTATTTATCATTCGCATAAAAGCCTTTACATTTCTTTTGTACTTCACATTTCATGGAAACGAGTCGGTATTGATCTTTAGGTTTGTAATTTGCTAATAGGGGATGGTATTTGCTATTTTTGTATCTCCTACATTTATAGAATGTCCTTCAAACATTACATTATTCACTTTCGACTATCACTAATATCTTTTCAATGTGCATCCCACAATTTCCTTTGTATTCTACTGAGAACTATTTACAATGGAAAGTTTTGTTGGTGAAGATTATCAAACATATATCTACTCATAACAGGATTAACAACCCATTATGCATATTAAAATAATAAATAAAAAAAACGCTGTTTACACAATTATATTATTCAATTGTTAATACTTATCTACAAAATTCGTAATAATTCAGAACGTAAATAAATGATAAAAACTTTGGCATTATCATAATAGAAAAAATATCGGTCGTTCAAACGCAATATAAAACGTTGTACTCATTTTTGAACAATGTAAGTAAACAAAACCATTTCAAACGGATTAACGAGTTTAATATAACTAACAGCAAGGCTAATTAACCGTGTAATTCGTGATTAAACGAAAATTATGACCTCTAGTTGCTTCCTAAATAAGCCCTAATTATACGGAATAATTGGGATACTTACCGGCAGTGGCAATTGCTCGTTGTCCACCAACGGGGCGACGGCTTTATCGCTTTTCTTTTCCGAGAACGGTTTCGTCAAGATGGTCATTTTGCAGCCCAAATTTTCGGAAACACTTTAATATACTACACAAATCAATAGATAGAGAAACTTGTCTGCGACTTCACCAAACAAACGTCAAAATACCAAGCAAACTCGGATGTAATACCACGCATGCGCATTGCGCTTTTAAATCTAATATAGAGGTGGGACAAAAATTTTATCAGAACTGTGTAACTGTTACATAACAGGAGCAGGAACCGAAATTTCAATTTTGAATCGATGCGATTGGTGTGAACTTGTTTACGTCATGTGCAGGTAATAGTAACGTCATCTCGCCGACAGGTTCGAAAATATGTAGGTTTTAAAAACTTGGCTGTTAATCAGCTGCGAGGATTATTACTAAGTGCATCCTTTCACTGGTAATTTCTCTGGAAATTAGGGCAAATGGAAATCAATAAGTTAACCTTGGTAACCGGGATCGGATGGAAAAGAAAACAAAATTTGTAGCGATATGTAATAGAGCACTCTTTTTAGTCTTGCAGTATGATTTCCAAAAAGGAGTATTTATTAGTGAGGCCTTGGCAGCAAAGGAAATTTATACATCATCGACAAAAAGTATGTTAGTTTTACATTAAAAAAATGCATTTTTTTATTTTATTATTGCCCCATTCTTATAAATATCCTGTGCTCAAATAGAGTATAATTTCTCTATGATAGGTCCTCACAGCTCTGCCTGCAATAGACAACCATCCTCCACCTTTCAGAGCGCATGTTAACATCAAACTGAAGAAGCAACAGAAGGAAAAAGACAGATGTAGACGAATCGAGCAGGATAATTACTTGTTACTGCAAAGGCTTAACTACGTGATGAAGACCAGTAGAGTGGACAACACTTGGAGGTCCCCACAGCCCAATTTCCTGAATAGAGTGGGATTGTACGAGACGTACCTTCCCCAAATCGAGGAGCTGATCGCCTTGGATTTGACCGATGATAGCGAATGTGAAGAGGAAGAGAAGGAAGTTTCACCGGGCAGAAAATCTAAATGCTACGCTTGTGCGCCGGAGAAGAATCCCATCGAACCACCAAAGGTGAAGTTGAATTATATTCGTTGAGGTTTATGATTGTTATAGTTGTTTTTTAGATTCCCGAAGAAAGGATACCCTGGGAACCTGAAAAAAAGCCTGTACACAGGCCTAGAAGCAAATCTGTGCCATCGAGAAGGCCTGAACCTCTACCTTCGATTCAGGAGCAAGTTTTAACTACTGTTAGCAAGCCAAGCTCGAGTAAAACTTTGTCTAGGCCAAAAGTGGTGCCGCCGAGTAAGATGAAGTTACACGTGAAGCCTGATTTCAGTGCCAATGAACCGCAAAGTATTGTCTTCAATCGAGGATGCTTAGAGTTGTCCGTTAATTTTCCTTCGGATACTACAGTTAAATTTAAGGAAGGGAGAATTCAGAAATTTTTGCTGCGTGGTATTTGTCATTGCAAGAATTCACCTTCTGCTCGTGAGAAGTAATTTTATAAGTATCTTCTTCATATTGTCCAGTCTACAGTTTCCCAGATTGTACAATTCAGATTTCATTAATCAACAATACTCGAGACAGTTTTTGGAATACTTAGATAGATAACGATACTGGAACTTTCTCTGTTTGTCTTCACCTTTACTTAGATTACTTTTAATTTTTATTATAATTACCTAAATTGTACAAAAATAAACATTATAAAACATAACCTTTAATCTTCTTTTTTTGTAATCAAATTCTACCTCTAGCTATCTTCACACTTCACTATGTGTCATCTGTCAAAATAATATTTAATTGTGATTATTTTTGTGTTTCCGTATTTTAGTAAAAAACAACATTTAAAATGAACCCACAAATTAGAATGTTCCAAAAAGGACTAAGATCTATTTTATGTCGCAGAAAGTCCATGCAGCTTCGTAAATTAAGCACCGTTGTCGATAGTAAATTTTCATTTATTTTTGAGGTTATGTCATTGTAAATATTTCAATTTTAGGTGAAAGATATAAAATTACAGACAAATTCGAGGGGCGACCACTCTACTTAGACGTACAGGCAACTGCTCCATTGGTAATCATTCATTACAAACATTTAGTTGCGTTACTTTAATTCAACTTTTAGGATCCCAGAGTCTTGGATTCCATGCTTCCTTATTTAACCAATTACTACGGAAACCCTCATTCGAGGACTCACGCTTACGGATGGGAAACCGAATCAGCCGTCGAAGAAGCCCGAAAACACATCGCGAATTTAATCGGTGCAGACCCCAAAGAAATTATCTTCACTTCCGGCGCAACCGAGAGCAATAATATCGCTATTAAAGGGGTCGGTCGGTTTTACAAAGAAAAAAAGAAGCACATTATTACTACACAAACAGTAAATTATAAATTCTCTCAAGATTATATGATAACTTTATTACATTGTCTTTCTAGGAACATAAATGTGTATTGGACTCATGTAGAGCTCTAGAAAATGAGGGATTTAGAGTTACGTATTTACCTGTTAAAACCAATGGTATAATTTCTTTGGAGGAATTAGATAAGGCTATGACACCCGATACGTCTCTCGTATCTATCATGTCTGTAAACAATGAAATAGGTAATGTTTATATGTACATAATTACTTGAATTAACTTGGGAAAATTGTAGGAGTGAAGCAGCCAATAGACGCTATCGGGGTACTATGTAAGCAGAAAAAGGTGTTTTTCCACACAGACGCAGCACAAGCAGTAGGAAAAATACATTTAGATGTAAATTCAATGAACATTGATCTTATGTCGATTAGCGGTCACAAATTATACGGCCCGAAAGGTAACAACAAACAAAATTCCTGCTTAAATTTAATTTACACACAAAATTAATTTCAGGAATCGGGGCTATATACATTCGTAGGAGGCCTAGAGTTCGAGTAGAAGCAATCCAGAGCGGTGGTGGACAAGAAAGGGGCATCCGTAGTGGTACAGTGCCTGCACCTTTGGTTGTTGGTTTCGGCGAAGCATGTCGTTTAGCTAAAGCTGAAATGGCTTATGATCATGCACACATCGAAAAACTGAGCAAGCGAATGATCGATCAAATCTGCGGTTCCCTAACTCACGTAATAAGAAATGGTGATGATGTTGAGACCTATCCCGGTTGCGTAAACTTGTCTTTCGCTTACGTAGAAGGTATATTTCAATGCACAAAACATCGTACTTTTATTTAGTACCTAATTTGTAGGTGAATCTCTTTTGATGGCTCTGAAGGATGTAGCCCTTTCGAGCGGATCGGCTTGCACTTCTGCATCCTTGGAACCGTCTTATGTTCTTCGGGCCATAGGGGCTGATGAGGATTTGGCGCATAGTTCGATAAGATTTGGGATTGGTCGGTTCACTACGGAAGATGAAGTGGATTATACTGCGAAGAAATGTATATACCACGTTACTAGGTTAAGAGAGATGAGTCCGTTGTGGGAGATGGTCCAAGAGGGGGTCGATTTAAAAACCATCAAATGGTCCCAGCACTAAATGTTGTTTTGTTGGAAAGTTGCATCACTGCGAATTTTCCTTTTGAAGTCGTTAAATAAGTTGTGATAAGTTGTATAGCTTTCTGAATGCATACTGTTATAGAACACATTTCGTTTAATTAAAATATTATTAAAGTGAGGAGATTTTGTTCTATAAAAAGTGTGAATAAATGAGAATTATTAAAGTAAAATATTGAATAATTCGATTGAAATAAATTGTATATTCTATATTTTGTTACACTAGATACTAACAGTTTATATTCCCTTGCTTCTTTTTTGCTAACAGTTTTGTTTATAAAATCTGTAAATATTATTAATTGTAAATAAATTATTACGACCATTATTCTCTTTTCGCATTAAAAGCCCTATCAGCGTCTTAAAATTAATAATTAACGAATGGATATTAAAAGTATATTGAAAAAAATTGTAATTTATTTACAAAACAATATTAACAACAAAACAAACTAACAAGCTCTTTGGCACAAGTAGCTAAATATTTAATGAATATGGCGCAAAAATATCTAGCTTTTATACATTAATAAGGTGAGTGTGAATATTATTCAGTTCATTTTAATAAAATTGACTTTAATCCAGTGCTTTCAACAGAAAGAATATTTGAATACCTATGAGGCATAAAAAAAGTACTATTACTGAATTCATGAAAAGTAAATAAGTACAACAATTGCATTATTCAACAAAGTTTCATTATTAACAAATTCAGACAATTTAAGGATATTTATTCATGGTGATTACTGATTAGGTACTTTAAAATTCACGCTCAATTGTGACTTAGGTAGATATTGTGGCAGACTTTTTATAAGTTTTTAAAACTTAATCTAGTATAAAAACAAACTTGTACTTAAGAGTAAATATGTAAGCTGCTGTAAAGTGTTACAAAACTTGTTTCTAGCAAATGCAGCCATCATCTTGTGATTCTTCTTCGTAAGGAACAATTTTAAAGCCGTGTTGCTCTATACTCTGCAGTTCTATTTTCGATCTGTTCATATTTACAAGTTGGGACGCGATATCAACAAACATTTCTTCTAAACCTTCTCCAGTTTTGCATGAAGTCTTATAAATCCCTGATATTAAGTTATGGCATTGCTCACTACAATTTTAAAAGAATATATAACAAAATTACAGTGTACTAGTAGTAATAAATGTACCAGAAGTTGTCCATTTCATTGTCTGTTATCTGTGGGGGTTCTTCGATTAAATCACTTTTATTGCCACAAAGAAATATTTTGGCGTTTTCTGCATAAGTGACTATATCTAATAAATGTTGAGATAAAACGTGAAAGGAAGCAGGATTGTCGAAAGAAAAAACTAGAATTGCAGCCTCTGCGAATTTATAATAGCTCGATGTTATCGAAGCAACCCTTTCCATACCGCCTGTGTCCCACAACTGCAACTAAAAATAACATTCATTTAATAAAGCATGACGAGAAATTTATTATTCTATCAATTCATACTTTTAAATCCCTATCAGATACGCTAAATATTTTGGAACAATGGTCTAATCCTAAGGTCGACTTCCTATCTGTGGCCGTCACGAATGTGTTGTTGGTAAATCTTCGAAATATCGAACTTTTTCCGACTCCATATTCGCCACAGAGAATAATTTTTTGTTCCGGTACCCTAATTGTTGCCATTTAATTCTTTAATTTTAAAAACCTGTGAAACAAAACAACAACAATTAATTATTTTGATTTGACGTTACCTCTGACTTTGACATTGACAGTAGTACTGTCGTTTATAATCAATAGAGAAGTGAGGAATAGTTCAAATGCGTATTTACAAATGAAATAAAAGTGAAGTAGGTTAAATGTCAAATATTTAAAAATAAATCTAGTTTACAGAAAAATTGTAATAATAATATATTATTATTTATGAAGCAACAATTTATAATACTCTTATTTTAGGATAAAGTATCAAATGATAATGTAACTATATTGAAAATTCCAAGCTTTTTCAATGGTTGAAAAATGCTTAATTACGAAGGTATTTAATATAATTTGAATCTAATATTATTTTAAGTTACCTTGAGGAGAAATAGCTATTGATTTATAAATTGTACTTCTGAATTAATAACTTAATGTCAATACTATTTAAAATATTAAAATTTTTAGAACTCCTCGATGAATCTGCGGACTCCATTGGGTAATAGTGCATTTCATATTTATACTGGACTGTCCATTGAATGTAATATATGAAATTGCTTTCATTGAAAATGATGGAAAAATATCAATTAGTTAAAAATTCCATTTATGTATATTATTGTGAAGTCACTTTCTATCGTAACTTAGTAAGTATACTGCGTGTTTGGGATTAAAAATCTTTTTATTTAATTAGAATTTTGCATTTTGCTATGATACACTGACACACAATTATTTATTCACTTTTAGACTTCTAACAACGGAAAATTCTTCGAATTTTTCGAAAACGAAGTCTTATGATCTGGCTTTGTCGTCCGTCCGAAAAAAAAAAAAAAAAAAAAAAAAAAAAAAAAAAAAAAAAAAAAAAAAAAAAAAAAAAAAAAAAAAAAAAAAAAAAAAAAAAAAAACCTAACGTTACATTAGTTAGAAGTCTCTCTACGGCGCACTGGGCCGTTCGTCCCACTTGTTTTGTTTTAATATAAATATTGATTATACATATTATAGTTGGCTTACAATTAATTTAATTCAATAAAAAACAACTTTAAGAAGAAAGTACAATGTTTACTTCTTTTAAAGTATGTGCTTTATAAATAAATGAGATGGATTAAATGCTCATGACATATATAATTTTCTTATTAAAGATTAATTTTATAAGCATAAACACTATGTAAACATACTATTTTGATAACAGGATAAAAACATGTTTATCTAAATCTTTTTAAGGCTCTATAGTTATGTTCTTGTTCCCAATAAGTTGTTGCGCGGTTTAAACACTGAATCTGATCGTTTTATTTAGTAACCACTCTTTGTCTAGAAAGTTAACGGTTTAAAAGGTGCAACAATGTTAATTTCAACAAGTAATAATAGTTTGCCCTATTACAAAGGGCACAAATATGATTCAATTTTTGATTTACACGGTAAGATCTTGAACAATTGTAAACTTTCAGCGAATGCATTCAGCCAGGAAAGGAAAATTCCGTTACTTTGATTTGAATGTAGCTTAATGCAAAACTTTAGTCTATTATTAGAAAATCGCATGACGAAAATGCGTAAATGGGACAATTAAAATACTGTTCTATCCACCTTTTACCCATTTTCCCTGCGTGGGTGTTATAGATTTTAGTTAACCGTGAATCGCTAATAAAACTCGTTCTATTTTAAAACCTCGACCGATATCAACAATACTTTTTTAAACGAACATATCAAACTTAAAGTATTCATCCCTAATTATGTTTTACATAAAAAAGTACAATTCATTTCATTGTATTTACCGGAACAATTTAATTTTTATAACAATAACAAATCAAACAGCTCGTGTGATTAACACTTTCTTCTCAAGTTTATTTTCTCTGTTTGCCTAATCACTTTTCAATGAGGTTTTAATTGTAGAAGCACATTGAGTGGCTTTTTTGATTTTGTGATTTTATGTAATAGTTATTTAAGTGTTCTAGTACAATACATATTTCAGTAATAAGGTAAATGGTAAATTTATTTCTAAATAAATAATTAATTTGATTTTTTTCCTCCAATATCTCCAATTATTTATGAAATAATTTCGTATAATTTTTGTGTGAATCAGAAAATCAAAACTTTAAATAGAATAAAAATATTCTGGAATTCATATCAGAATTAAATTATATCTTTGGAGATTGTACTAATGCTCTATGTGTTCTTTAACAAATCAGATAAGACGTGTTCTAGTTTGATTTTTTTATCACTTCCTGGCTTTAGTTTTGAATACCTGTTTATAAATTATGAAAATTTAATTTGTTAGAAAAACAGAAAATGCATGGGGTAAAACGGGTACTAGTCTTCTGCCTAATGACAGCGGTACTTCCAACTATCCTCATGATAATTCCCTTATATCTTCGACATGTGGTTTTCGCAGACGTTGTTACCCCTGTGGCTGAATCTGATATATTATCACTACAAGAAGGAGTAAGTTTATAAACATCTAAATTGCATTATGATATAATTATTCCATTATAGATATCTTCAATTTTTTGCAAATCCCTCTCCTTAAAAATGAACTCCACTTTCAACGCATTCCAACTGCAAGGGAAACCGACCCAAAGCGAAAAATTGAAGCATATCAGGCTGAAAAAGTACATGACATTACCGGACGATACTCTAGAATATTGGGGATTTTATTTACTAAAAGGTTCTGTCGTACAATTAAAGGTGATGCTTTAAATAAGCTTTTGACTGGTATAAAAAAATGAGTGTTTGATTCCGCAGGTCTGCTCTCGTTATGATGGCGGTCGAATATTAGTAGTGAGAGGAGACAAGAACTTGGATACTTGTAATTTAATGAAGCATGAAAGATATGGGGCGAGGATGGACGCTGAATTCATCGGTGTTAAGGTTTATGAAGAAGCTGAAAGTATCCTTGGTAAGAATTAACGTGTAGATAAATATTATAATCTTGCAATAAACAACGTTTTAGATAACGAACAGGAGGAAAATTCTGCTAAAGAAATCGAAACGAGTGATAACAAAACAAACATTGATGCAGCTATTAAAAGAACCAAACATAAGAAACATATTAAACCAGACATAAACTACAACAACACTTCGAAATTTCGACACCACAAAAACCATCCAAAGAAGCACACCGAAGACGTGGAAGCGCTAAAAAAATCACTAGAAGGTAGTTAAATATTACATTTTAATATTATATTATAAAAATATATTCCAGGAAACCTTCTAGACCGCATAAAAAGAAGCATATCCCCACTGGATTCCCACATAAAGCACGGCGGCAACGCCATGAACATGACTGAACTGGACGCCGGCGTTTCGAGCTTCGAAACCAACCTCCTCACTTGCTATGACGGTAAAATTCTGCTCTCCCGCAGCTTCCAGCCGAGCAAATTGTGCAACAGCATCACTTATCTGTACCAAAGCAATCACATGGTCACCGAGCATTCGGTGGCTTCAGATGGGTACTATTATTACATCTTTTATTCGGATAACGACTTCGTCAGGAACGACATCCATGCTGTTTTCGATATATACAAACCCACTTATGGGTACAGGAACAGCGATAGCGTGAGGGAGTGCGTTAATCAAACCTCTTGCAAGTTTCCCTTGGATTTAATTGGCGATGAAACGGTTATAGTTGAAGTGCCCACGAGAGATGGCATTGAGCATGAGGCTGATGATATTACTCTGCTTACCAGCACTTGTCATCCTAGAACTGAGGTTTATGTTATTTTTCCCATATTGGTGCTCGTTTTGATTATGGGATGCGCTTTTTTATGATTCGTATAGTTACGAAAGCATTTATGTATCTACTTAGAATTGATAAATGGGGTTTAGAATCTCTAAAATGTTCCATTTCAGCATTTCTTAATATTTGCAATGTTTTTGTAGTTTTTCTTTGATATACTCGAGTACTAATTAGGTATTATATGGTGGACATATAAGGTCTAATTGGGGAATTCTTCTGCGTCATATTGATGCTAATTGTTAAATTTAATCGAGGAAGTGATTGGAGAAGTGCCTAAATGCCTTCTTGGAGGAATATTAAGTCGAAATGTTACCTATAAAATATAGTATTTTATCATTATTCTAGTCAAAGTGCAATTATACGTATACATGTGTATTCTGTAACTACAGTATTTTTTAATATTTGAGATAATTTCACTAACTAAATTTACATTCAGAACACTTCCAAATAAATTGCAATAAAATTGATAAATATCGTATGTTATAGAGGCAATAAGTGCATGATTTTCAAAGCTATTATTGTATTATTAAAGTTTATAATTTATACCACCCTAAAAGGAAAGTATAATTTGTACCATCAATAATTCAATATAAATTAGTCGAATAACACGTACCTATAACGTAAAATTTTTGTGATAAAACATAATTTATAGATTTATAGTTATTGTAAATATATTTTATTAGTTATAAATGTTTATAAATATATGACCTAAAATGAGAAATCGCTGGTTCCTACTATCTGTTTGTCAATTAAGAGCCGATTAAACAGGAAACGTTTTATTCAAAAATATACTCGTATTTTACAAGTTAGAACTTAAAACTTAATGGATTTGTAATCATACGAATCAACTTTTTGCTACGAAAAAATTTCTAGTTTCCACGAATTCGCTGTATTCGTAACAGGTGGAGCACTATACTGAGAATCTGAAAAAATACAAACATCAATATTAATATTTCTAGAGCATTAGATGAAATATAATCACCTAGATCTTGTTTATTCTGAATAACGGCAGCTAAATAGAACTCATCAGGATCTTCTTCGTTAACGAAAGTATTGCACCAAACATCTGGAATACTTTTAACCATTTCCGTATGCAACTCGCCGAAATGATCGTGCAATTTTTTTCCTACATCTGTATATTTCTTAAAACATACTAAGCAAATCTCTTTAATTTCATTGCCGAATTCGAAAACTTCACTGTACAAAATGTGCAACACTCGCATCAAGGCTATGTCCTCATAGAAACCGCCTTCTTTTAGGTCGATTTTTTTCTTTTCCTCCTTTCGCCTGTTCTTCGAAGACATAGTTGAGCTGTAAAGAAACGAGTCAAGTTAAAATAATGCACAATATGCTCGGTTTTTGGACATATACCTCCTAGATTTAGATGTTTGATGAGACGATGCTTTAGATTTGAATGTAGAAGTCTCGGACATTGGATACAAATCGTCGTCTTCATATTGCCCTAAGGATACTGCCTGCAGTTTGTACGCTCTTTCTTGCCGAACAACTTGCAGCCGTTTGGTATAAACTTTAAATTGTTCCTTGTATCTATTAATTTTTTCGTTCAAAATCGTCGTGTATTCCAACAATTTTGGCTGTATTACAGCCCCTAAAAAACGCACATTTATTAGACTCAACTAGCTTTTTTTTAATACACTTACTAATTAGTTCATCTTCTCTATAAGTTTCAGCAAGAGAATCAGCTTTCCTAAACGAATTATTCTCCACAAGCACATTAATTGCAGCTAAATAATCCTTAGCATAAGTTTCTAAAACCATTACAGCTTCATCCAAGTGTTTAGCTTTGACTAATTCAGCGGCTAAATTTTTGTACACTTTATCGGCTTCTTCGCTAGTCAATTTCATGGTGGTGCATAAACTGGTTATCTCTCTCCATTGCAATCCTATGAAAGGACAAGTATTAACGTGTGCTATTAAAAAAATTAATAAAAGAAACGAACCTTTTGTGAACTCACGCAGAGCTTCATCGTACAATCCCGCCCGTTTCATAATAATCCCAGCTTCTGTAAACCTTTTCGAAATGGACAATTTATTGGCATACAACTCGCTAACTAACACAAAATGCTTGTGGTACTCATCTAAGGAAAAGTAGGCAACACTTTCCAGTCGATTTTTGATAATGAAGTTAATAATGTACGATTCTTCGACTGTATCAGATCTCAGCAGGTACTTTATAGATGATTTTAAATTACGCCCCCGCAGACTCATCTTGAACCTCCTCTCTAGGGCGCCCATAGCCTTGAAGTTCTTAATTTCAGGCTCGTAAATTTTCGGGTCTTCCAAACTGTTGTGGTAAATCAGCCGAAGGAAATCCAAGTCGTACAGATTATAAGCTGCGCTTTCCAAATCTTTGAAATATTCTTGACTTAGCAATTGCTTTATGGTCTTGCTGCAGATGTGCTCGTTACTCTGCCGGTTCACCTCGTAGATGTCTTTGATGGATTTCAGGGCTGCTCTTAGGGATATGTGTTTTTGTTGAATAGCTACTATACTGGATAAATTTTGTATACAATCAGTGGTGGAAAGGAATTGCAAAATGTTATCTATTATTTGCTTCTTGTCGTATTCCTGCCTGTTCATATCCTTCGGCGAATAATTTTTGTAGAACGTATCAAAACAGTTTTCTTTCGTGTTAAATTCTGTTACAATATTGCTAAGCATGGTGTTATTTTTCGTGGCTTTCACGAAATCTTCTATGTGCTCGCTGAAGCGTTCGGGGTTCAAATCGATGAGGACATTCCAGTTTACTTTCTCCGTTCGTATTATGCGAATGGCTTCCTCCCAAGAGCCCTCGTTCAGCAACTTCTCCACCAAATCTATAGTCATCAGCTTGCAACCGATGGTTTCGATGTTGCCTCTGGGCAGCTGCAGAATTATTTGCGGGAAGAGTAGGTTAGTGCATGCTAATATGGTAGCGCCTTGCTCGATTTCCCTGCTGAATATATTGGACAATTGTATTATGGACGTGAAGAGAACGTAATCTTTCAAACGCATGCAATACAGCTTCGCTGAGGAGTGTGTGAATATAAGATACCCTTGAAATATATAAAACGAAGTAACACCACCGCACACTGCAGAGTCGTTTACATAAAAATCCCTGTTAGCTGATAAAGCAAATTCGAAATCCATGAATATTTTATTCTCTTCCAATTCGTGCTTTGTCAAGTAAATAAAATTGCTTGGCTCATTGATATGTTTGTACGATACTAACATAGATGTATCATTATACGGTAATCTAATGTTTGAGTCAGTAATATCATCATTTACGTAAACATTGACTACAATATCATTAAATTGGGCGTTAAATTCTTCTTTACTGGTTTCGTTTGCCAAAGAAACATTTACAGCGTTTGTATTCCAATCTATAGAGAGAAACTTGATTGCTCCAGAAAAGGTATAATTGTTCAGGGATCCTATTTCTTCTACTGTTCCTTCGTTGGTGATCTTTAATAGTTTGATGTAACAATACGAATCAATGCAAACGCAAACTTTCTCAGTGGGATGAAACAAAACTTTGTTAATAGGTCTTTCGTTGGTATAAGATGTATAATATAGAGGAGGTGGTGTAATTTTTTTATCGTAAAGATATATTTCCAGTTTCTTTCCGTTAATAACGACTACTGTACCAGTAAGGGGGCACCTAGAGACAACGAATCGGTAATAGTGATGTTCTATGTACTTCGATGTGTATACAACTATTGTGCATGTTGTATATAAATTTTCGTGTAGCTTAAGCCAAGTGAAATCATAAACAGTGCAATCTGCAGGATAAAATAATTGCTGTTTGAATATCCACTCGCCATTTGAAAAGAGGTATATGTTTATAAAAGTGTTTCTGTTTTTATCCACAAAACTTATGGCTAGCATGTTCATAATCGGATGGTACTGAATTTTTTTTACCGAATCCTGAAATTTGTTTAAAACAACAGTTACATTTTTTTATCAAACCTAAGAAAATAATGTACTTACTGTTACTTGTGTTATGTTATATTCAGCTTTAACTTTGCAGTTTTTTTCAAAAATAACTAGTTTAGTATTGTCGTTTCCTATGGAACAGCAGGCTATGCACTGGCCTTGCCCCATGAAGGCAACTGGTTGTTGAAGGTTCGGGTAAGCCTCTGACATATTCATAGGTTGTAAATCACTGTTAAAAACTTTAAGAAAACGTTGGCCATCTTCGCAATAGTTTACAACAAACAGTTCACTATTGCCTCTCCAGCTTATTTTTGGTGGATCAATTGATGTTTGGTCCAATTCTAAAATGTACTGGAAAATTAAAAACGTTCATAAAAAGGTGTATTTGATTACCTTCTACTTTAACATCTGAAGATCTCGTTTGTTTAGGTCCTTGAAATTGCGTTTTCTGCGATCCCCATCCTACAAGAGCAGGAATAGGAACTGGAGCACTCAATTGCACCGTGTCTTTTTGACTAATCATACACCTTGTGCAATTGTAGGATGTGATAAGATTGTTTAAATCGATGACTACAAGCAATGTTTCCAAATGGTTCCACGATAATTCAACGATGGAATTAACGTTTTTTTGAGTCAATATTGTACGTTGGTCAATATCGTACAGCATTAATTGAGTATCTGTTGCTAAAAATACTGTATTGTACATAGTTATATATTTCACATATTTCAAGGGGAGCGAAGTTTCTATTTTATGAACCTGCTCGGTTTCAGATATCTCAGATTCATCGTAAACTATCAGAGTCTGATTAAATACAGCAAGTATTAGACTGTCGGAGTAATCGAATGTAATTGGTCCCTGTACATTTTGTAGTCTAAGCTTTGACGAATAATTACGAAGCTCTTCTAAGTTTTCCATATTTTCTATGCTGGAAACAAGTGTGTAGAATTTTCAAGTATTATTCTTATTTTTTGATTTTTAAATAACAAATTTTAAATTGTTAAGCATGTAACTTAACCCAACATTTTTATGTCACTGTCAAGTGTCAAGAAACGCACGTGTACTCTTCTTTCGCAATATAAATGACATTTAAACTACTTTAGCCTTGTACGTGCTTTGATTGTAGCTATGGTTATGATGGATTTTTATCAAGAATTTGTAGTAAATAAATCTAGAGTTTATGGATTCGTGTAATTTACAATTTTGTATTTAATATTTGAATATGATTTATTGTATAAATGGTTTGGAAATTAATACGAGAATGCAGGTTTGAGTTTCAAATTCTAAATACCTAAGAAGTTCTGCTGATAAATTAATTATTTTACTAGTATTTTGCAATGAAGCTTGAAATTCGTTGGCCTAAATGAATTTTTTCAAGGAACAAATCAATTTTTCAAAACTATCAAATAGGTATCTGTCATTGAAAAGTAAGTAAATCATTTTAAACCTTATTTTTTCTTCAAACGTTACAAGTTTTTGCAAATCAAGTAATAACAAATCACATTCAGTGAAGTTGAATATTAAAAAATAAATTTTTGTCAAAATTAACAAGTGGCATATTTCAATAAGAATATGAACTTTAAATTTTGGCGGCTGTCTTGACAGCCAGGAAGATCGGAAGTACGAGAGCGGCCATGTTCTGCCGCCCGAAAAAATAATTCCAACAAAATAATAAATTTTTTTGCATACAGTTTAAAATCCAGTATATCTTTTCAGGTACATACATTTTACCTCGTTTCAAGCCGCATACCCAAAGCCTTTGGAAAGCGTATAATTACCCTTGAACGCATCTGCAAACCGGGCGTAGCAAAGTTACGTCCCACTCCTGACTTCACTTCAGCAGCCTTTTCCGTTTTACTAAACGCGGAGTGTAGACATGTCTTTGCAAGATAGACGGTAAGTTTTGTTTTTTCTAATGAATATCGGCGTTGTTTATTGCCAAATCGTAAGTAAAAACGTTTGTTTGTGTTTACACAATTCGAACATATTCGAATATTAACCATGTATGATGTACTTTTGCGTTAATTTCGAAAAAAAATCGGCGTGAATGTTCCAAGTTCTTTGCCAACATGGCGCTTAGAAATTTCAATGAAATTTTCAGTTTGCTTAATTCGTGAATGTAAGCTATTATTTATTTATTAATTTACACCTAAGAATAGTGGTTTATTAAACTAATCGAATGATTTGCAAATTGTAATTGCTTTGTGTTCGTTTTTCTAAATATTTCCAACGAATTCGGTGTCCACGTGAATATTTGCACGTTGCATTATATAACGGTTAATATTTTCTACATTAAATCTGTAGTTAGTGAATTATTAATACATAGATATTACATTGGAATCTATATAAATTTCGAGTTTTCTCGAAATAGCATATGCTACATGAGTCACGTAAATTGAAGGTTATTCTAACTGTGGATACAGTTACACGGATTGTTTTCAAAGTACATACCTTTCTTTCTTAATCTATGAATTTATATTAAGCTTCAATAATCGAGCGAAATGTTACTTGTAGGCTGCCAAAATTTCTTATACAGCTGGTTAATATTTATAGAAACATCTTCAGCGGTTTCGCTCGGTTGTTCTAATTAAAAACGTTTTTACTTAATATTCCTGCTCGTCATGTGTCATTACGCTTTGTCTCTAATCGTAACGGTTCGTATTGCAGTAATGAAGAATGGGACAAAAATGGCCCAGCAAGTGATGAGAAGGAATCTCAAGGTTACGATGGCCCGCCAGGCATGGAACCTGATGGGATCATCGAATCCAACTGGGAAGAAGTTGTGGACAACTTCGATGAGATGAACCTGAAGGAGGAACTACTTAGAGGCATTTACGCTTATGGTTTCGAAAAGCCTTCGGCCATCCAACAGAGAGCAATTATTCCTTGCGTCAAAGGACACGATGTGATTGCTCAGGCCCAGTCTGGTACCGGAAAAACCGCCACCTTTTCCATTTCCATTCTACAACAAATAGATACATCGATAAGGGAGTGTCAGGCCCTGATTTTGGCCCCGACCAGAGAGTTGGCCCAACAAATTCAAAAAGTAGTAATTGCATTAGGAGATTTTATGTCGGCGCAATGCCACGCTTGCATTGGAGGCACCAACGTTAGAGAAGATATGAGAAAACTTGAGACTGGAGTGCATGTGGTTGTGGGGACGCCAGGAAGAGTCTACGACATGATCACTCGCCGAGCTCTACGAACAAATCACATCAAAATGTTTGTTCTTGACGAAGCTGATGAGATGTTGTCCAGAGGATTCAAAGATCAAATCCACGATGTCTTTAAAATGTTGAACTCTGATGTACAGGTACGACTATCCTTTTTTCTTGTCCTCATTTTACTTACACTTTGGAGTAATGATTTGTAAATAGAATGAAAAATTTAAATCTAATAATTTTATCTTATAGGTTATTTTGCTATCTGCTACCATGCCTAATGATGTATTAGACGTTACAAAATCCTTCATGCGCGCTCCTGTGAGAATTCTCGTCAAAAAGGAAGAGCTTACCCTTGAGGGTATCAAGCAGTTCTTCGTTTACGTCGAACGCGAAGACTGGAAATTGGAGACCTTGTGCGATCTCTACGATACTCTCTCAATTACGCAGGCCGTAATCTTCTGCAACACTCGTCGCAAGGTAAGAGAAACTTGCAGTTTATTAAGGCATCTAAACATTTTTTAAATATGTTATCAATTACATAATGTGAAAACTCCATATACTTTGATTTGATAAATTAATTGATTCTATTCTATCAATTCTAAATCTAGGTTGATTGGCTGACAGAGAACATGCACAAGCGAGACTTCACTGTTTCTGCGATGCACGGAGACATGGAACAAAGGGAACGTGACGTGATCATGAGACAATTCAGGACAGGTTCTTCGAGAGTGTTGATCACCACTGATTTGTTGGCCAGAGGTATTGATGTCCAACAGGTATCTCTAGTTATTAATTATGATTTACCCTCAAATAGAGAAAACTACATACACAGGTTAGTAAAATTTCTAAATATATTAGGATAAATTGTTATTTAATGTACTCTGAGACTTTCCCCTTATCATATTGAATGGATTTTATCAGTAAACATTGTACTTACCGATTTAGCTGATTAGTTAATACTTTATCCTTTACATACTAATGTATTTTTAATATATCTACAATTACCAGGAATTATATTTCATAATTGATTTCTTAATACTTTATCAATATTCTATTTTTAATGATGACATTTGTCCACCAAGATCGCTGAGAGTGCTGATGTTACTTTATTGACAACTGATGTATATTTTTTTATGAATTAATTTCAATAATTTATACAGGATAATTTTTAAGTAAGATTTGTAAATTATTTTTCAGGATTGGTCGTGGTGGTCGATTCGGTCGTAAGGGGGTAGCAATAAATTTTGTTACGGAAGACGACAAGCGTACGCTGAAGGACATTGAGCAGTTTTATAATACAAAAATAGATGAAATGCCCATGAATGTTGCAGATCTCATATAAAAGCAAAAAGTATACAGAGTGTTGGTGTGTTACTGCGACGTTCCTCCTGAAGGTCTACTGGTGTGAGTATTAGCTTTCTATGCTAAATCTGTGACATATATGCGAATATTGTGCGCCAATACGTTTCTTTAGGAACACGCCGTTTAAGGCACGCTGCCCTCTATTACTATAATATATCTACGAACTCTCTGAGTGTCAATTTTTTAAATAATTGTTGTTTCGGTTAATCCCTAGTGTATTTTTTTAGTTTTGGAATATAAATATAGTTAGTGTTTATAATTCAGGAGACGTGTGGCTGTATGGAGGCCCGAGGTCCCCCTTCATCAGGGGGCACCGAGGGTACCCGTCGTTTTGTAATCTTCTCCACACAGTTTATCCGTCTCTGCAAGGGTTTAGTTGGTATCTGGAAAGGTTATTATAATCGTAAACGATGTAGAAGGAAATTCTGGATTATCACATAGAATTTTTGTATATTAAGATTTAATAAAAGTGGTGATAAAATTTTCGACTTTTTCTTTGATTTGTATTTATGTATTCAATGCTGTGTCTAAAGATTTGTTATAAATCAATTCATATATTTATTTATTTAGCTTTTAAGGTGAGTATTATAATGTGTGATAATTTTCTATTGTAACTAAATTAATTTATTTTAGAATAGTAATTTCTTTGTTGTGGGTTGCTAAAATTTTGTATCACTGTGTTTTATAAATTTGAGTTAATTGCGAATATGATTTGTACATATTGAACACTTTTGAAAATGATTTTTCTATTTAATTAGGGTTGGTCCTCTTCTTTTTGTATCAAAAATCTAACTATATTTGTATATTCATAAACTATTTTAAAACAACTTTTAATCGTAGCATTTTATTTAACACCTTATCTTTTCATTGATTTTAAATTGACATTTCTTTAGATACAGTTTTTTAGCGCATACCTCTCCAAGAACCAAAGCCCTGTTGAGTAAATTAAAACGCTGAAATTTTAAATCAAATATGTTGGAGGGATCAGGAATTTTGTTTTAATTGTCTTAATTTAATTAGTAGTAAAATTGCGATTTCTCTAACATAATTTCACTATTATAAAAAAGTATCTGATATATTCTCATTTTTCCAGGCGTCGTCAATACCTGTGGACACCAAAAATTTGGAAATAAAGACGTAATTTCCATTTTAAATTACTACTCAGTGGTTTTGCTTCTTATTTAAAACCCAACTTTCCATTCATCCATTTCCTTAAATTAATTTTTTTTAAATTATTAAGAAACTCCAAAAAAATAAATGTATTTTTATTTATATCGAACTTTATTTCTCAAAACGATATACGTGTGGAAAAATGTCAGTTTGAAATCTTTGAAATTACAACTTGCCCACATAAACAAGGTGAGGCATACGAATGAATTATTGTGCTAGTATAATTTATATAAATTGCACATTGATTATGCATGTAGAAAAATACAGTGTGTCTCCAAAATAAATTTTACTTTAGAATTATATTTAATAATAAAATAAATTATGCTAAATTAAAGGCTTCTCAGCGTTCACAAAAGATATTGACCCGTATTCAGCGCTCCATTTGAAAGTTAAAGTCATGTTTACCGAGCGCCTTTAACTTGACAGTTTTACATTGTTGTTATGGAGTAACTAAGGACATTGTTTACGTTTAAGTCGCTCGCTAAATATGACTTTAACGTTAAAATGGGGCGCTGAATACCGACCATTAAATCGTACATGAAGAGAGGATTATTGAAATATCAGAATGGTAGTTATGCAAATATTTCAGGTTCAATTGAACCATAATTGCTGTTATTGTCTTTTACTTTGTCGCATAATAGCAATAAATTTTTATCAAATAAACTGCATGAAATTTTTAGAAATTGGATATTGTAATAATTATAAATAAATATTTGAAATTCGTCGCTTTGGTTATTTATGCTTTTAACTAATAGGTGGCGCCACGTGATTATTATAAATCTCAAGTTGGCAAGCGTGAGGTATTTTGAATATTATTTTTATTGCTTTATAAATAAAGGAGTTATGAAATATGGGTTTATTTTTTCTCATTGAGGTTGTTTTTACTGATAGTGTTGATTTGGAAAGTACGAAAAAGTCAATTTAAAATTTGACACACGCCGATCATTTGTCAAATGTTGGCAATACTAGGTTAAAAGGCGCAGGCGTACTTATCACTTTGGGCTTCCGCTGCCATTACTAATCTTCATTTGCAGACAAAAGTATTCGGCTTCAGTTCGTCGTGCGGCAACTGCTGTATTCGTTGCTAATAAATTAGTGAGTAGAAGCGTGTGTGAAGTGAATTTTATTGAATTTTAACAATATGAGCTGGCAGGATTACGTAGACAAGCAACTCTTGGCATCAAAATGCGTTACGAAAGCCGCAATTACTGGTCACGACGGAAACCTTTGGGCCAAATCAGACAATTTTGAAGTAAGTACGACACTTTAATTCCCATTGTATTTTTCACGTGACGAAACCGCACGCTCTCCTCACACAAAATCGGACTCCTTCGGCTATTTGCAAACAAAAGAAAGTAAGGGCTTGGTCCTCGTACGTTTTTCCTAGTTTTTGTACCGATGGGGGCGAAATTTGCGGTTAATCATCACAGGGGTGCCTCGATAATATTGTTCATATGCAACAAAACGCTTAATTCGCTATATTCGAATAGATTCCACAGCAGTATTTCAGTAAAGTAGCCGGTTTAAAAAACAAGATGGCCGACTCGCGAATGCGACGTGTGTGTATAGAGAATACAAAATAACTCTGTAATGATTAATTGAACAATTTCACCGATTTCGATCATTTTCTCTATGCAATATTTACGCATCACGGCGAAATTCGTCACACGCCGATGTCGTAACCTGCAAATATGCACCAGGTGAAGTACACCCTATAGGAAACTTTTCGTCCACATAACAAAATTTCGGCGTATTAGCTGGCATTGTGAGCGGCAGATAAAACGCGAAGACGTCGTGTAGGCTGAGGCTGGTTGAGTAACGGCACCCGCGGAACCAGTTTGAATCCGTTTGAGGCCTCATGAGCGTCTTCGTTTTTACGAAAGTCGTCTCGTCTTGACCAATTCTGGGGCCGTACGCGGCGCAATTCCGATCGCTTACGTTTGCTCTTCGCTTCGAACACCAGTCGAAGCTCCTCCGCCCTTCCGTTTGACGACGAAACGTCAAAATCATAAGGGTGTAGGTACGAAACGGAACAGTCCTTCAACTTGTGCAGTGTTATTGATCCGAGCGTTTTGGAATCCTGCTGGTCAACGTTCTGGTAGCCTTAACCTTCGGTTTATCAGACTCGCTTTTTTTCTCTCGCTCTCGATGATAAATGCAACTCGAAATCAGTCATAATACAAATACAAATAAGGCGATGTTTACGCGATTCGGTTATTAATTCGCGGCGAAGGACGAAAATATTAGATTACTATAGCCGTTGTTGATGTTGGAACAATTAATGGTTTGTTCTTGTAGGTTTTATTAGCGATAAATTCGATTGTAAAATGTATATACTCTTTGCAGTTCGATGTCTCGATTGCGTAACAGCCGGTTTTGGCTGTGAAAATGCTGGTGAATTAATTGATAATTTACTTTTACTCGAGCGGTACAAACAGCACGAAATAATAGTTTTTGTGTCTCAAAATATGCTGACTCAAAAATAGATGTTATAAGTATAAAATACTCGAGTATACCCATTGGAATTTCCATCGTAAATTGCTATTTAATTTGCCTAAAATTAGTAGCCTACCTAATACTACATTTTTGAAAGTTATTAATTCAACTAAAGCAGAGTTCTTGTCCAATTCGTTGGAAAAAATTCGCTTTTCTTGAAGATTAGTACGTGGACGAGCGGAATGACTCACGGTTTATTATTAGATAAGATATTTTTGAAATATGTTCGAGCCGGTGACTTGGATTTTTCTTCGAAATTTTGGCGATTTTAATTTCGTATTTTCCTGCTAACGTGGAATTTTATTGCTATGGGTTTTATGTTAAAAGCTATATAGGTAATATTCTATTGTGCCGGTATTTATAATGGCATTAAAAATATGAGGAATGTTGCTGATTCATAGAGTATTTTATGTCGTAAGTTTTCTACGTGTAAGTAATTTAGTAATGTATAAAAAATGAACGTTTCAATAAGAAAATGCAATTTTTGAAGTTATTCATCGTTTACGAGCATTTTCTTTTGATCTATATAATAAGGTAATTGTCCGTGTCCGTTGCATTAAATTACCTGTTATTGCGGTTGTTGTTGGTAATTTTTAGCTCCCGGGTAAGTTGAGCGGATCATAGCAAGACGAACCGGAATCCATTCTATTTGACTCTTTTTCAAGTCATTCAATTATCTTATCACCTGTTATTAAATTATTCACTAGATTGCAGCAGAATGCCGTGATTGATAAGTTATGGGAGACATTGATTATTTTTGAGTTTACAGTAAAAGGGTTATTTGCGAGAAATTCGCTAATCATTTCTCGTTTCTCTTGACTGTTAGAAGAAAGAAATCCAGAATTTGATGTATCACAGTTAATATTTTAAGGCTAAAATTTAACTGCATTGCAATTTCTGACAAAAAATTATTCCCGCATGCAAAAAGGTCGATTTTTAATTTCAATTCCCCACTTTTCACCCTAAATTTCTGTTGAATAGGTAATTCAGAATTGACATTATCTGTATAATACTCGTCGCATTTCAATGGAATTATTGCACTCCAGTTTCCAAAGGGAGTTTCGTTGGCAAACATTAGATATTTGATATACAATGCCTCATTTGGTTGCGCCCAGTCCCACTCGAGTCGCGTCTAAATTGTTCGTGCTAAAAATTTATTTGTTTTAATATGTACCTTTGTCGGTCGTTTCGTATTCAATTGTCGTAAAACGTTCAAGTGAAATGATGGTGAACGATTCGAACGTCTCCTTGTTAGATTGAAATGACTCATTTTATTTGTTAATGATTTTTATGTATGTGCATAATTACGAGGTTTTTGCCGGTGCAATCATAGGCGTGTAATTCTATTAAAGCTGCATTCTGTTGGGCTTAATAAATTCAAATAGAGATCGTGTATAGTTTCTTTAACCAATATTGTTTGGTTCTATTTTGGGGATGAAAAGTTGTTGTGGAGTAACGTTTACCCGAGAAAATACTGTTTGTTACGCACGAAAAGTCATCTCGCTAAGTGGTTACCACTAAATTAGGTTTATAAAGAGGGCATCATTTCCTGTAATGGTTTTATGAATTATGCAACCGGTCCTCTCTTTTGAATTAGTTTTTGTTTACCATACTTATGATGCCCTATGGTTACATTGAATATTCCAGTAAATCAACTAAGGTTTTTCATAAATAATTCGACTCGCCCTTTACTGGTTGTTAGACAAAAGAAATTGAGTATGTACAAAAATATCGCCTGAAATTTGAGATCTGCTGCAAGTGCTACGTTTCGGGTTATTTTTATTGCAGCAAATTTAATTAATTCAGAAATGTCAAGCGAATCTCGTGACCTTTCCTCAGGAGCATTTGCTTTCTGTTACTCCGTTTTTAGTGGCGTGTGTAGCGTATCTATCGCGTGCAAAACGCGGCGTGCAGCTTTGCCGTGGAGAGGCGGGCGATCCCAAGAGAGTATTTTGCCCTCTCACTAAGTCAATAAGATCAAGATCGCTTCGTGTGGCATTGAATTTTCCTATTAAAGACTTGCACTAGATTCGGCGTTATGATATGTAACGGTCATCAATTGGCTGCTATTGAGATTTAGATTTATCTGTTTTAATACGATCTCTGTAATCGGTTTTTATTGTATTTCTTTTAGACTTTGAATGCTACATAAAATCATTGCTGTATCTTGTAGCTCGATTAAAGGCAAATTCGACGGATAGAAACTTTTTGTTATTCAAACCTTGTCGCCATTTCTATATCTGTTCACCAGATGTTTCTTCGTTCCAGAACAAAAAGACAGTAAAAAAAATCGTTTGTGACAAATATGGAAATACGTGTGAGATGCTTGCATGTTTATGAAGTGTGGTGTGTTTGATTAAAGCTGTCTTGGTAAATATTTTTATGTTCGAGAAAAAAATGTTGTGAATAATAAAATATTTGTATGCCTTTTTCATGTATAAATTTCGTTAGAAAATTGAGTTTGATAATGCTTCTCGAAAGTGATATTTTTGTTGTTCCACGTTCGACATAATCGTCGATTCGCTTTTCTTTGCGTGTATAATTCTGATTTAACGGATGTTACGTATCTTCGTATCAAATTAATTGGAAAACAATTAATTAATCAGTATCATCGCTTCAATAAAACATAACAGGCGTTTCTAATTTCATTTGGTTATTGAAATTTACGGGAGCTTTGATTAAAGCTTCTGACAAAATTACACGTTCTAGTTTTAAGTACGTGAAGTTTCTTAATTGGTTTTGTTTTTGTATAAACCATTTGTAGCCCCTTATGTGTTGTTTGTATATCGCCGATACGATGTTTTCATTGACCTACAATAACATCGTGACTTTGAAAGCTCAAAAATCGAACAGCCTGACCCAAATTACATAGCTTGGATGCTATTCAAATAGATTTTCTGCTGCAATAACGTTCGAATTCAACGAGATTCTAGAAATCTCAAAATAACTATCGACTCGATGTTCCCAATAAATAAACAACCCGCCAAATAAAAAAAAATGTCGCACGCGCCGGATTGAAATTAAAACGCTCGTTTATCTAATGAAAATTTGAAGAGATATCGATTTCTTATTCCACGTATGCAATAAATTAGTATTTTTAAAATGGGAAAACGTTACTTTCACTGACGATGCGCCGTGAAAGAAAGTTTACCGCTTATTGGAAATTTGAAATTTTTAACTAAATAAATTTCTAAATGCATTCTGTTGTAAAAATGCGAGCAAGACTGTTTTAGTTCTGTTTAAAGACCTTCCAAGCAACTAATTTATGGGTTACCCATACATATAGTTATAAAATTTGAAATTCTTTGAAAATCCAGTTAATAAAAAATCATCATTTCTTATACTGTATTTATTTTTATTATTCATAGTAAGAATTCCAAAGCAGCAATACAAATGGAACCCTGCTGAGAGGTTATTGTTGTATTTTATATAAAATTTATTTATGATATACACGCAATTAAGATTTAATATTGCCCTCTTTTATGGACTTGTCTGGTGTTTGCGAAAAAAGAAGTTGCCAGCTTGCCAATCGTCAATATTCAAAATGCAGTCGTAAATTTTAATCATCGCTTTATAATAGCATGTGCAAATAATAATTTCGTAAGTTCGTCTATAAAAAACAGGTTCCCTTTATATTAGTTTTCTTGTTCATTGGGAATGGCTAAGTGGAGCTCCAATTTTCATGGCTTTTTTGTGCTTGGTTGAGACTTGTTTTATAAGGGTTTTTTTTTGTTGTTGCAGGTATCAAAAGAAGAACTAGCGAAATTAGTTCAAGGTTTCGAAAAACAAGACATCCTCACGTCCTCAGGCGTCACTTTAGCCGGTAACCGATACATATACCTATCAGGAACGGATCGTGTTATTAGGGCAAAATTGGGCAAAGTCGGTGTACATTGCATGAAAACGACACAAGGTAAGTTAAAAATCAATTACTTTTCATGATTTATGTCTAAGTTTATCAGAGTTTTTGATATTGCCAAATATGGTCTGTTCGATTTGCCGAATATTTTCCATGCTATTCAAAATACGCTGTGGAAATACGAACTGGCGCTCTCTAGCCGGTGTATTTTTAATGCATATGGGTCAACATACCAAAGGCATTCAACGTCAAAACGAAAGATTTCACACGATATGATGCACTTGCCAATTTCTACGGGCTATAGGCCAAGCCAGATGGTTCATTTGAATTAATACATTTTTTTTCCTTTTGAATAAACGTTTCTAGTGAACGGTTATTTGGTATCTACTGGTTAAATTTTGGTGACATGAATATGTAATTTGGTTAATTCTCAAAATACCAGAGCGAGATTTCGAGATTTCTAAACGAATTCCTTCCAATTTCAATGTATTTTAACACCCTGTATTTTAGTAACTGCCCGTGATTATGGGACGCCGTGTACCGATAAATTACTGTACTGCTTTAGATCATTTACATGCAGTTGAAAATAGCTCACTAAATTGTATCATGCGTGTTTCAGTCTATGAAATGATCGTGCTAACAACATTGTTTGCTACCCGTGCGATAACCGTTGGTTAATTTTAGTTTTCTGGTTTTTTACAGCCGTTGTAATAGCTCTTTACGAAGATCCAATCCAACCTCAACAAGCAGCGTCGGTGGTAGAAAAGCTAGGTGATTACTTAATTACCTGCGGTTACTAGAGGTGAGTTTTTTTTAATTGATTTTCCGGTTAGTACAATTTTTATAGTGGTTATTTTTTTTGTATTATTTGTTTTAAAGGAATGAATGGTTTAAATGCAGCTGTGAATGTATAGTATTTTGCCTTTATAATTTTTGTAAAGCTCTTCTCCCAAGTCTATTTGGATATGTGATTTTAGTCTTCGATAATATCGACCCAACCCATAGAAATTCAACCCACTCGAACAGTGGTGGAGTTCCATTGTTACGTTGAAATTTTACAGGGGTGGATGGGCGAATGCTTGGAATAATATATATATAATATAAATATAATTGGAGTCGATCGTGTATTTAAAAAGAAATTTTGTTTGTTTCAGATAGTGTGTGCCGCTGTAAGCAGCCATGCCGCGCGGCGAAAATTTATAATTATTAAATTTGTATTTTTTTCAAAATAACAGCGAACCGGCAATGTGTATACCGAGTGCATCATCCATCATTATGTATATGAAAAAAACAAAAAAACAAAAAAAACCAAATTGAGGAATCGTTTTCCTTTTTTTTATCAATCAAAAATATATATCGGTCAAATCATTAATTCATCGTCGTCCATTGTCTTCTTGAGGTTGTGGTACGAGACGCTGGGGTTATTTTAAATTTATTAACATTTTTGGATTTGTATTTTACGGAACCGTATTTTGTATCATAACCACAATATTTGCCAATCATAATTTTTGACTGTGGTCTCAATTAATCATTGTTTTTTTTATTGAGTATTTAGGGTATTTTTAGTTTTGTTAGGTATCGAAAACTCGACAGGGTCTTGTTTTCGGGGACCTTGTGATTTTTTTAATTAAGCATTTTTTGTTAGCTTTTCTCATACCATTGCTATCTAAAAAAACATTTGATACTGAAGAACTTACAGTTTAGGATTTTTTAATAAAAAAATCTCTAGTCCTGCTGTTTCTATTTTATTTTCCGACTCCTCCTTACCACTCCTTGATATGTGCTTTGCAATAGTGCCGAATTTGGAATCAAAAACTTATTATCTCCTGTAAGTCGAGGAGAAGTAATAGAGCACAAAATAATTTGCCGGGTGTTTGTCTAAATTTTAAATATCTCAATAATGGATTTTCGAATGTGACACTAATATCAGTTTCTCATGTACATGTGGAAATATGAAAATCGCTTTTGTTGCCTAAGGTTCTTTTTTTTTCATGTTTCTTGAATGCTATTTCGTTTGGCGCTTCAGATTTTTTGAGATATTTAGTGGAACGCTTTAGAAAAACACCTGTTATAAGTTTAGCTTTGAGTTATTTTTGAAAAATTGGACTGCTTTTATAATTATTTCAGCTACGATTGGTGTCAGCTTTATCTCTAAATTCGCAGCACTAGTTTAAACGGGACACATACTCATTTTTATTATTTTTGTGATACTATAATTTGGTTAGTTTTAATTATTTTTCGCCAGTATTTATTCAAGGCCTGTATAGACTAATGGCTATTTATCTAAATCAAAAAGAGATGGTTTCTAATAATTTATTGTAAATTTTAATTTAAAATATCCAATGCTGTTTGGATATTAATAGTTTCGATTACTTATCAGTAGTAATTGTTTTCATTATAGTATTTTATTTGTTTTGCAGGAATTCATAAATTGAATCATCGATATTTGAAAACAATCTTCATTTCTTACTGTAAATTATCCTCTTACAATGTTTATTACACACACTATCGATTCATGTAAACATTAATGTATTGCATAAATATTTAAAAATACTGTAAAAGATAAACGGTTGTTTATTGCCTGGTAACATCGGATAATCATTTATAAGGATTTCTGATGTTGGTAAATCGAAACATTCGCCTATACCGGCCTCTTTAGACTGTTACACCAATCGAAAGGAATTTTTTCGAAAAGCCGTTGAGCTGTTTTTAGTTCGGAATTGAGCCTTGTAGTTTGTTTCGGAAAGCTGTAACATTGTAATAATTGTATAACGCGTAACGCTCAGAAAAATGTCTTGGTATGTGACGAACGTTTTTTACTTTCTAATTTAAATTGAAGATCGAACAGTAGCTTTGTAAAATTTTTCTGATATAATTCGCAAGGGATATTGTGTATCTAAATAATAAATTTGTATATTAAAATTGTCTTGATTTCATTTACCACCTAAAGATATTTCAGATTCGTTGGGATAACCCGCGGAAACGCGAATGCGGTTAGGTGACTAATCGCTACATTCCACATATCCACATCCCGTCCCATTTTTAGCTTCGAATAAGTACGAAGGAAACGCGATCTTCATTTTGTATCAGATGAAAGCCGCAGGATAACGACGTATTATTTTTTATGTTGTACGCCTTTGATGCTAAATCCACTTAAAACAACACAAAAATGGTCTTTTATATCTCATACTCGAGTGTATAATCGCTTCGAAGATAACAACAAATGCATCGAATAGATTCTGATTGAATACATCTTTTACATTCTTTAAAAAATAAAGATGAATTTGATATTTTATCGTGGTTTTTATTCTTTGCGTGTTATATACAGGGTGTCGCAAAAATGTTGGTCCATGGCTTAACCTGCACAGACTCCTTGGATAAAAATAAGACTATTAACCGAACTTACCTACATATTTTCAAAATTGCTTAGTAAAGAAGTTACAGGATTTTGAAGTTAAGAATAAAAAAGTGATTTTTTTTAATATTGTGCCGGAATGGTTTAACTTTTATAGAAATTTACAAAAAGTAAAATTCATTAGAAATAAACCAATAAATGTAGTTTCGATTCAAAAATTAGGTGAATTACATGGGCGGAACAATAAGGGCTTTAAGGGGGTTGGCCACCCCCCTTAAATCAGAGAGGGATGGATAATTTAAACCGAGATAATTTGTACAAATTTTTACGAAAAAAAGTTAAATTTTTAAATTATAAATATAAACTAAGCAATTTTGGATATAGGTAAATTCGATTAAATCGTCTTATTTTTGTCTCAGTAGTCTGTGATTAAGCCATATTCTAACCTTTTCGCGACACCCTGTATATTCATTCCGGAGCACATAATTTTAATTATGTAGACACTTAAAAAGCATATACGAATTTAGTTATTAAACTGTATAACTTAAATATTATTATATAATTTTCTGATTTCAATTACTCAACGATTGCAGTTCTAAAGGTTGTAAATGAGCGAAAATAGAAACTGTAATTATGGTGATAAATTTTAAGCCGGACGTATTTAAAAAATAAGATAAGAATTTATTAGCACGCATGCAAAGCTATGAGTTTATGGTACTCACACATTGTGCATATACATTTCTATTATTAAATATTGTTCTCACGAAACTGGTAGCGTTCGATCCGGCCCTGTTGAAAAACGTGAACTGAACAACAAATGGAAATACATCTCTTGAAGTTGCTCCCTTTTTTCCGAGTATTTTTTAATGATGCTCCGGCATTTATACCGATTATCAGGAATTCAGCCGATGCCATTTACACACTGGAAGGAATACTTGCGATCTCAGTTTTGCGGCCATTTGAGTTATTTTCTCAAAAGCCGAGTTAATTATCCGAACTGTGGATTGTTTGTAAATTGGATCATAATTTCGACCGCCCTGCAATGCACTAAATTTCCGCTAAACGATGTTAAATAATTGTTATTGCAACAAGTTTCAAGACTGCTCGCTTTATCTTCATCATCACGAATGTGACTCAAATTGCTGTGCGCAATTTTTGATTCACAACAGGTTTGATTCAGGCCTTTGTTTAAAATAACGCAGTTGGATTATATTTTGAAAATGTTGCTGCATGGTCATAAAAAACAAAATCAACGTCATATCATTGTTTTTATGTTAGTAATAAGTAACCAATAGATTAAGAACATTTAAAATAGCTTTTTTATCTTAAATGTGGCTTAAGTGGTTCTAAAAGGAATAATTTTTCATCAAGAGCTTCAATTCACTCGTCATTTATTAGCAAATTAAATAATTATAGGTACATTAAATTATATCAATTTTTATGATATATCTACAGGAGGATCCTCCTTTATTTAAAAAAGTAGTGATATTTTCGTGAGTGCAAGTTGTTTTAGCTTACATAAATTTTAGAGTGCTTTTAGAGCGCAGATAAAGCTCTTAGTGATAAAAAAATATTTATTTTTTGATTCATGGAGTAAAATGTTGGACTTAAACCGGTTAATAATCTTTGTGGCCTTTCTGCTTGTGAACAATGTTCATTCGCAAATAGCCGATAATCGGTAAGTACATATTTGTACATGGTGATAAAAGAAATCGATTATCGCATGAAACTGTATGCGAAAATTTTGGAAACCGATAATGCTGCAGATACCAGCAAAATATATTTAAAAATGCTTATATTATAACATAAATTAAATATATTTCTTGAAGGCATTCCCAGACATTGAGTTTCATTGAAATATTTCAAACCATTATTACTTATTCCAGTACGAATCTCTCGCAAATATTTTATTTGCGGTGTCACATAACGTTACACGCGTATTGATTTGTTGAATCAGAATATTCCTACAATAAAATACCGTCGATAGCTTCATGAATCACTCGAAAATACTAACAGGAATTTCCTAGGATTGACGTAATTATAACTACAACAACATCAAAAATAGGAGCATTTATTACACAAAAGGAAGCTTTAGCTTTGAATCTTCATACGTACTGAATTGAAGCTAGGTATATTTAGCCCGTCTTCACATTTTACATTGAAATCATCTTCTGTGCACATGCCCTTTGTTGTACAACGGCGCTTGGTTCGTCGACACGGCATATCGAGCAGAATTTATCAATTTCCGCGCCCCGTTCGGAAAACGGGAAACGCCGGGACAACGTGGATGCGAGCGGAATCCTTTGTTTCCCGGTAAACGCAAAAAACCTACGGGGATTATCGCAATTACAGGCCTATTGGAAAATAGGGTGAGATGGGGTTTGCACTAGCATGCATGGCGTTTTGGAGGACGTGTTGCTCCCTTCTGCACGGGGAAAATCCCGACTAAAACCATCCGTGTGTGCACTACAGTCTAATCTAATAACGATGAGCATTCAACAAGCTTGGGGTGGGATTTGAAAGAACTAGAATTTAGTAATCCGAAAAGGGAGTAATACACGTGAAACCTGGAGATGTACTTGTTCATTTTAAAAAGATTCTGATTCGATTAATAATTCTATACACGAATAGTAATTGGTTACCGTAAAGTCTTATGGTTTACGTTTTGTAACACAAGGAATTAAACGGCCATTTAATGCTAGTTTATGGCAGATTAACGCGGTTCTAATTTATACAAAAAAAAGTAAGAAACGGTCTGTTTAAAAATAAAATTCGGTAATTATTTTTAACATGTTTATAGTTAGCGAGGAGGCCAGATGCTCGGTATCAGATAACTGGAGACAAACGAACAAAAAATAGCAGGATACTGTTTGTTATTTTTCTACAATTCGATACCAAACAATTTGCGGTTAAAGCGGTTTCCATTCGTTCTAATTTCCCTGTTGAAATGCTCGCGTAATTTCGAAATAATAATCGCGGAGGAAGTGAAAGGTTTCGTACAGCAGTGACATAAATTGTTGTTTTTATTACGAGCGTTTAACTTCATCCTGCGCCCATCTCGCCGAATTCCTCCCGACTCTCCCTTTCTATCGATCCGAATGAGCCTTCGCGAGTCCTGAACCCAGTTCGAGTTAACAGAGACCACGCGTAGGCGTTAAAACCATTGGCGTACTCCAAACAAATTAATAACACCATCATTGATATCTCTATTTCCTATAAATACCCTTTCAACGACTTCGCTACCAGTTTACATTACGAACGAGTAAACTGCTAATAAAGAAGTAGCAATTTCTGGAGCTTAAAACAGGGAAATGGAGAAGACCACGACATTTTTTTTATTTATTTTTCAAAACCGTGTGTTCTAAGAAGGCGCATAATGAAATTTTTATTTTTTTCTGTGGCCAAATAAGGCCGCAATTAATTTTTAAAGTTTGAAAAACGTCACACAATCGTCATACACTCTTCTCCAATCAAAGCGAGAGTTGCAAAGAGAAGTCACATTTAGCAAGTTTGCCACGTTTCCTATTACTCTTCTTTACTCCGCAAAATTTGCGTTTTTTGTATATTTATTGCAATAAACATTTTCTGATTTATCCATTTCTTCCATTTCTAATGGATAATTTGATATATTAATATAGAAATAACGTCTTCATCTGTATAAATTGTAACCGATTTTTGTGTTAAAAACACAAATAATGATCCTGAAAAATTTATTTGGCAACATTCTTGTCAACGTCAATATTATCAGTAAAGTGTTTTGTGCCGAACTGCAATTCGTGTAATTTGTTTTGTGCATTTTTCAGAAAAATCTGACAAATGACAGTTTGATTTTTGTTCGTTTGTCTATTCTTTGTTACTGCGTTCGAAAATTCATACTATTTACTATACAACAAGACGTGAGTGGTTTATGATTGGTTGATAAGGTATGAGTCAAAACCCGAAATTTTATAAATTTCGAAGGGCTATAACTTTTTAATTATAACACATTTTGAGCAACTGAAAACGGTTTTGAGCTCTAATAAATCATTTCTAATCGTATCTTTTGCCGAAATCGGCTTATCTCACATCGTGGTCTTCTCCATTCGTTGTTTTAAAAAATAGCACGTCGCTGTTTTGTTCTGGACCGGAGCAGTGATTCCTGGTGAAAGTATTTTGGCGAAGACGATGAGAGCGCATGCGAACGCCTCCCGAAGAGTTACTGAAATAGTCGCGTTTCTGGGATTCATTTCGAGCTGTATGTAAGGAGATTAAATGAATGGCCGCGGAAATCATTCAGAAAGGGTTTCATTATGTTCGAGTTCGAAATCGATTCTGCTTTTGTGTACTCGCCGGATGAACAAGAGAGATTATTGCAATCAAAAGGTGAAATTCGATTGAATGAGGATCTTTCGAAAGAGCTTCTCGCAATCCGGTTATCACGAATTCTTTAGTATTAATAGCGTTTTTTCGTTCCTTGCGTATCGTCGAATTTTAGTGTAAATTACTCTTCGCCAACAATTCCAGCCGTTAAGATAACGTATACATACAAAGTTGTATTGGAATTGGACGGCGTGCCATCCATTAGTTCCTTCATTATCGCAAGTCGGTTATCGGAAGTCGACTTCCTTGTTTTACTGATTTATTTTTAGTGCCAGAGGATGGATGACGTTCAATGCGCCGATTATTGTTTTTCGCTTTATTAATAGCACCGTTGAATCGGTTAATTCAATAACAATGCTTACATATTTGGAGGTAGGATTATTCCTCCAATACGCTACCAGAATTTTTACTAATCTTCACTAAAATCGTAACTTGCAACGTTGAGAATGAAAAATTTCGGATGAGATAAACGTGGATTTGCGGCTTATAAAACTAATTTACAACCTAGCTTTGCGGATATAGTTTTATCTGCTATCGATAAGCGAAAATTGATGCCACAAAGTGGACGTGAATGAAGAAAAACTCGACCGGCGACGGCACGTTGTGGAGAAACTCGGATAATGGACGGTGAAAAAAAACAATTCATATTCCTTTGCCTGTCTACTACCTATCATTATGCTTTATGGCTTCGGAGTAAAACGATAAATAGGCTGAAATAAGCTCAGCTCACTCAGTTGTGTCCTTATACGTTCGATCTCGATGATATCCTGCGGGCTATTTCGGGCTCACAGAGACATCTGAGGGATTTTTACTGGAGTTGCCGGGAGATATCTGCTTTTCCCATTAGCTGATATTAGTAGTTCATGGATAGATTACTCATATAACAAATACAACGTTCGTTTATGTGTGTTCTGTGGTTCTGTGAACGCCCAATGTAGCCCAATAAGATATACAGGGTGTTATTTAATAACATGCTAATACTTAAGGGGGTGATTCTTGGACCCATTTTAAGAAAAAAACTTCATATAAACCTATGTCCTAAACTTCTGAACTTTTGAGATACGGGGTATTAAAGTTTTAAGAAAAAAAAACAATTTTTTACTGCCATTTTCATACCACTTTAAATATTTTTATGAAATTTGGTGTACGGCGTTTATGCATTAAAGAGCATTTTTTGACCCAAAAATCTTTTTTTTATTTCTAACAGTGGCGTCCCTACTGGACTCAGACTAGATATTTTTGAATAAAAAAGTGATACGCCACTGCTATCTCTTAAAATCAAAATTATTTTTCGAATTCTCGTTCAATTTAGAACAAATTCGATTTCTTGACCTTTTTTTCGTATAACTCACCGTTTCGCTAAAAAAAAATTAAATTCATTCATTTGCATGTCCCTGGACCTGGACGAATGACGGCCAAAAACGATTTATCTAACTCTGAACAATAATTTATTTAAGCGGATAACTTTTAAACGTTGAAATTATGAAATTAAAGTAATATAAAGAAATAATTTAAATCAGGTGTTGGAAAGGTCCGCCGAAAGTGGTATGAAAATGACAGTAAAAAATTGTTTTTTTTTCTTAAACTTTAATACCCCGTATCTCAAAAGTTAAGAAGTTTATAGGACATAGGTTTATATGAAGTTTTTTTCTTAAAATGGGTCCAAGAATCACCCCCTTAAGTATTAGCATGTTATTAAATAACACCCTGTAGATAACTTTACCTTTCACAGGACTTTTCTGCATAACTATTTTTCTAAAGAAGTGCACATTATTAGGAACAATACTTTTGATATTCCAATATTTTTTTAAGGTTCGGGAGGTTGAAGATAGTAACGATTTGAATTTGAATTGTTAACTCAATTTTATTAAACCATAAACACACAGACAAAAAATATGTTCAATATAAATAAACTAATATACAATTATACATTTTTATTAAAGCAAAAATAGGTTGGCAAGTTTAAAATAAAATAATAATCAACACAAAAACAATACATTCAGCGATATAACTCATATACATATTTCACAATTAACTATTTTGAAGAGTATATAAAATGAGTAAAAATTTAATTAACGCAGTTATAGGTATCTTTAAAAACGATTTTCGAGTTACTCGTATAAAAAAAGTCGATAAAAATTGCGGGGTATAGAAAAATTTGCAATAAACTTGCCTACCATTCGACGAATACAGTGTTTGCTAAAATTGTTACACGTAATAAATTAGTAATGTAATATCTACATCTACCGGATGCCCACATTAACTCAATGCCGAAGGTGAAATGCCAAAAAAGTGAATTCGACGAACGGCCGGAACATCGAACATCCCGTATAGCGTAATGCATAAGGATTTTACAGTGCCCTCTCTTGAATTTAGTAAATTAATACTAGCGGTTAGAATTGTTGAGTTACTTTTAAGGTATATAAAATGTACACAAAAAATATCCTAAATATAAAAGGGGTTCACTATTGTTGCTCCAAGGAGTAGTGCCGGGATCTCTTCCAGAAGTTCTTGAAAAAGCCTTTCTTCTTTTGGACTTCTTCGCCTTAAAAAAAACAATTTATTTAGAATTTGTACTAATAGATTATTAAAAAATGCTTTAATCTTACCATTGGCGTTTTCGTGAATTGTAGGCGATACGATTTCCTTTTCCTTTTTCGCGTGTTCCTTCTCCTTTCCATTGTTGCCTGGAACAAAACAAGAAACTAAAACTGGTTTGAGCGACCGGTAAACCCAACAAGTCGAGTTAAAAATCACATTCCTTTTAAAAATAATATGATTTTTGCTTTATTTTATACAACTTCACTTGTTGCTTTGAAAATATCCAATACAACATTGGTAGTGTAACAAGAAAACAAAACTGAAAGATTCTTGTATAGAAGTGTTAGACACAAAAATGTTATTTCCAATTCCAAAAGCACCCGTTTCCACTCTAATGCTTCAAATGAAATAGAAAATGTATAGATTTGATAATCATAAATTAGGCAATAAAACGCATGAAAAAGCGGAGATTTAAGTCATGAAACTAACCTTTTTTAATCAACAAACTAGTAACCCTTCTGAGCGCGTCCCGCGGCGACCTCTGGAAGAACTTGGGCGTCAAATTCGGCGGCAGCGTCTGCGGCTTCCTGGTGGACGTCGAGTCCCAGGGGTTGTGCCCCATCGCCGTCCTGTCCAAGTGCTCGATGGAGGCGGGCCGCCGGTGCCGCTGCTTCGGGTACCAGCCGCGCCCCGGCCCGCCGGCCAGCCGCAGCAGCTCCGCCCCCACGATGGCCTGCTCGAGGCCCGTTTGGGAGTGGCCGCGCCGGTAGCCGCCGCTCGACGCGGTCGTACCGATCGTGTTTAGGCTACCTAAAATTCGAAACCAGTTATTGCCGGTTTTCTTTCGCTCTTCTACTCCAAATTGCCGGTGGAGGTTCATTCCAGTTATCGAGGTCCATTCTTATTAATTTCAGTTGCAAGCATTATATGTTACAAACTAAGAGGAAATACAGTAGGAAAATTTCATGAATGATCCACATGCATATAACTTTTACCTCACCACCATTATTAATTCTACATACCTACACCACTACCATCAAGAATAACAATGGAGAAGACCACGATGTGAGATATACGGATTTCGACAAAAGATACGATTAGAAATGATTTATTAGAGCTCAAAACCGTTTTCAGTTGCTCAAAATGTGTTATAATTAAAAAGTTATAGCCCTTCGAAATTTATAAAATTTCGGGTTTTGACTCATACCTTATCAACCAATCATAAACCACTCACGTCTTGTTGTATAGTAAATAGTATGAATTTTCGAACGCAGTAACAAAGAATACACAAACGAACAAAAATCAAACTGTCATTTGTCAGATTTTTCTGAAAAATGCACAAAACAAATTACACGAATTGCAGTTCGGCATAAAACACTTTACTGATAATATTGACGTTGACAAGAATGTTGCCAAATAAATTTTTCAGGACCATTATTTGTGTTTTTAACACGAAAATCGGTTACAATTTATACAGATGAAGATGTTATTTCTATATTAATATATCGAATTATCCATTAGGTAATGGAAGAAATGGATAAATCAGAAAATGTTTATTGCAATAAATATACAAAAAACGCACATTTTGCGGTGTAAAGAAGAGTAATAGGAAACGTGGCAAACTTGCTAAATGTGACTTCTCTTTGAAACTCTCGCTTTGATTGGAGCAGAGTGTATGACGATTGTGTGACGTTTTTCAAACTTTAAAAATTAATTGCGGACTTATTTGGCCACAGAAAAAAATAAAAATTTCATTACGCGCCTTCTTAGAACGCACGGTTTTGGAAAAAAATTAAAAAAAAAATCGTGGTCTTCTCCATTAATAATAATGAAATACATAAGCATTATTTACAATACAATATCTACTACTTTAGTAACTTCAATTACAGTGGCAAGTACACCTACCTATGGTGTTGCTTTGCCTAGGGGCAGTCTGATTTCCTGGCACATCTGGGGCCCTTCTGTGAGGAGTTCTCGGTATATCACAACCTCTGGCGAAAATCGGAGTTTCGGGTAAACTGCAGGAAGTCTGCAAATGGTGCTCGTCCTGTGGACTCTGCTGGGAGGCCCTCTTCTGGAAAGGCCTCCGTTTCTCTTGGAATTCGGTCGGCAGCGTTCTGCGTTCCGGCGGTATGTTCCTACTCGAGGAAGTGAAGAAATTCGTTCTTCTACCTACAAACAAACACACCCGCCATTACTCCACTTCCAGTAGATCCCCGGCACTCACCTCTGGAGTAATTCCCGTCCATGGATCTGGTTTTAAGGCTATTGGAGACGGGATCTCGGTGGGCAGGCACTGCGGGCGGTTCGTTACTGTTGGGCAGCGTGTCGGCGCGGCTTTTGTGCACCGGGTGCAGGATTTCCGTGTACTCGTCCTCGTCCTCTTCGACCGGCGACGGCGGCAACGGCGGGAAATCGTGGCTGAGGACCTCCACGCGCACGGGGAAGTCGGCCGACGTGGAGGTGGGCAGCGGCCGGGACTCCCGCTCCCTGTGAGCTATCAGCATCTCCTTGGCGCTTTCGGACTTCTGGATGCCGTTTCGCTTGGGAAACGGAATACCACCTACTCGAGATAAAAATAGGACTTAAATTTCGCCATGTTGTATACACCCAATCGCTGGGTTAAGCAGTAATGATCGTTGGTAAGTAGTAGTAAAGAGAACTTACCTTCAATCAAAAGCTGCCTGTAGTACTCTTCGGATTTTTGGATTTCGCTGTGGCTATTCGACTTCTGCAGATCGATCCTATGCCTGGAATCTCTGGTCGGTTTCGATGGCGGTTTGGATTTCTTATCTTTAATTAAAGACTCCACTCCGTTCAAAACGAATTGATCGTTTTGCACTACTTCTATATCCCGCCTTTCCAATAACTCGCTAATATTCTGCTCGATTTTCCGCAGCGGTGAAATTTCAGCACTAGGCTGTGAACTGTCCACGTCTTCTTCCTCTTCAACAGTGACGTCCAGTTCTCGCTTCGGAGTGAACTCCTCGGCGCTGAGGCTAGGCAACGAGACTACTCTAACCATCGGGGACACAGCGGCGCTGAAGTCTTTAGCCGTTTCCATCGTGGGGGAGACCAAATTATGAACAACCCCGTCTCTAACCAACGACTTAATGTTATCGAACGTGGTGCTGTGCTTCTTCATCTCCATATCGTGCTTGCTGGGCGTGCTGGACCTGCTGCTGGATATGCTGTGCCGGGAAGGCGACGAGCTCAGCTCGTGGCTCAACAATCTGGAGTTGTTCAGGTCTAAGCTCAGTCTGGATTTGGGCGAGTTGAACTCTTGGCTCATTCGGGAATGCGGGATGCCTAAATCGACGCTATATCTGGAATTCGGGGTGTGCAGTTCACGACTAAGGCGATGGCTCAGCTCGCCGCTGAATCGGCTGGTCGGTATGCTCAGTTCTGAGCTTAGGCGAGAGTTTAACGAGGAATTCGAGGTCAACGAGCTGCCGATGGCTTGAAGAGACTTACGGTCTTTACCTAAAATACACGAAATTTATCAATAAGTTATCAATAAGACATTGGTGTATTACCTTTTCTAATAATAAAAGTGCTATTTCCGGACACATTAGCGCTACTAAGCTCGGGAGGTAAGACAACGTGATCGTCGGAGTCCGAAAAGGGCGAGGTGACCTCGTCCTCGGTGGTGCACGGCGGAGGATCGGGCCAATCTTCCAGCTCTTTTAACCTGTTGGGTATCGAGCTGGTGCTCGAGTACGAGCCCGATTTCCTCCTTCTCCTGCCTATCACTTTGGTGCTGCCCGGCGTAAGAAGGGGATCGTCGTCCAGGGGCACCTCCCAGGCGATGCTGGCCCTTTTGTTGCAAGCCGGGGGCGGCGGCGGGGGCAACATTTCTTCCAGCGAGTCGTCCGAGAAGTGCTCGTCGTCCGCTAATTCGCTAAGGGGTCGTAAAGCTGGGGTTTCGTCTAAGTCGCTAGAAAGATTGTCTTCACTACCGTGTCTGGAAACAAGCATTCATCAATTATGTTGAGTATAAGAAGGGTTTTAATTAAGTACCTTTTAACTTCCCTGTGTCTTTCTATGACTGTAGGCACAGTTCTCGGGGGCATTCTAGTAGGCGAAGTAATTGGATAAACGCCGTGCTGGTAAGGCAAACTACCGAATCGGTATCCAGGCGGCGGTGGAGGCGGATTCAAAGTGAAATCGTTGTTTTCCCAACCGAATGGACGTTGATGCTTTGTTTTCGGCTAAAATCAACAATCATCATTAAAATGGCCATCGACCAAAAACGTAGAGGACAGGATGCTAATTTGGAATACTGCATTATAAAAATATAGGAAAACTGTTAACGAATACCGGTATAACGTAGTTTTTTCTGCAATAGAAAATTTACCGAAAATCAAGAGGGGGAGCAATGGGTGCAATATTTTATGTGCAAAGTCTGGGTGCACAGCGAAATTGTTGGCTATGACTCGGATTGCTACATTTGTGATACTTTAGAAATAGAAAACAATAAAAATGATTTATAATTTTGATATTTCAGTTTAAAGCCAAATAACTAGTTAATTAAAGTCAATTATCAAGGTGATTGTAATTTGGAATAGCCTATTCCAAATTATATTCACTTTGGTTAAACTACGTCAATCTGCAATATTATGATTAACCCAAAATTATCCTAACTTATAATAATCCAAGATGGTTAAATGTGTTTATATGAATAAAAGATAAGTGTATCTGGGTGGAGTTCAATTGGTCCCCGCGGTCAAATTTACCCAAATATAATCCTTTTTCGACTCGAAAGCTATCAGTCAATTGGTCCCCAATACCGGATTAAGGGTTTCTAGGAAGGACCGATGGGAATATTTATAATTTCAAAATTCTCTGGCAAATTTCGATTATGTATTTTCATTTCGTAGTACAATTTAATGAGGATTTTATGATTAGGGGAAATTTTTCGACTTCTGTCTTTTTTTTCTATTTCAATATAGGGAAAATCCCATCCCTTCCAGTATACTTCTAGAAAATTAGGGGTAATTTTCATAATAACAAATTTCGATATTGTAAAATATGAAGGTACTTTACTCTTGAGCAAAATTCACATTTTTTGACATACCTCGTATAAGATTGATAAAATTTGATTTTTGATGGTTGCATCTTGAATTTTAGATCATGCAGAACTTTTTGTGAAGAATAACTATTTCGTAAAATTAATAATAAAGTTTCCCATATATTGCCAACTATTTTTTGAAATCCGTTCGTATATTAAAACTAAAATAATTCTTTTTTTATACAGAATTTTTCTTTTAATATACAGGGTGGTCCTTAATGAATGGTCAATATTTCAATAGCAGATAGCGGAGGTCGAAATAATATGATTTAGCCGCACATACCTTAGTGAAATTATTACTCGTTAAAGAGATACAGTGCGTTTAGTGTAAAAATTTTATTTCAATTTTCTGCAATTACGCCCAAAGTAGTAGAAGGATTAAATCGAAAATTTGGAAAACCCAGTTTCTGCGGACGACAAATCACAATAAGGCACTCAATCTTGAATTACTCCTAGGTCGGACTAGTTTCGCCACATTAAATCGATAAATTATTATAAATCTTTTTTATCGGAAATTTTTTTATTATTTTGGTTAAAAATTATGATGTAGACATGGTTTCTGAAGAAAAAAGGTATACTTGTTGAAAGTCTCCAAAATTAATAGTATTCGTGAAAAATGCAAATGAAGTTATGAATGCAGATGTAATTGTGTCAGCTTAAAAGGTTTTGTCAATCATCAATCATGCCGAGGCATAATGAATTCTCCAATTCTGAAATGAGGGATATGATTTGCATTTATGCGCAAGAAAATTTTTCTGCTGCTGCTGCGGCAAGAAGATATTTGAGGACGTATCCTTTGCGAAGACAGCCGGATCGCAGGCTCTTTATCAATCTTTTTAGAAGACTTGGTGAATCAGGCTCTTTTCGTCCCAAACGGCATAATATTGATGCTGGACGTGCTAGGCGATTACGCGTTGAAGACCAGGAAGAAGTTCTGATTCGAGTGGCGGAAAACCCAGAGATTAGTGAACGTCGTCTCTCTACAGCTGTCGTTATGAGTAAAACGTCTGTTCACAAAATTTTACATTCAGAGCACCTGTATCCGTACCATTTCACTCCTGTACAAAATTTATTGCCGACTGATCTTCCAGCAAGATTACGTTTCTCTCAGATGTTTCTTCAACGTTGTAATGCAGACCATACGTTTTTGGGCAAAGTTCTGTTCACCGACGAGGCTACTTTTACCCGTCGAGGAGTTTTTAACTGGAGAAATAGACATACATGGGATTCCGAAAACCCGCACCTGCCCAAAGAAAGACATTTTCAACATGAGTTCTCCATTAATGTTTGGTGTGGTATTATTGGAAATTAGCTGGTGGGTCCGTTCGAATTGCCTGCTAGGCTCAATGGTAACTTGTACCTGATTTTTTTACAAAATCACCTCCACGAACTCCTGGACGAAGTCCCTCTAAACGTGAGAACATTGCTGGTTTATGCAAGACGGCGCGCCGGCTCATTATTTAAATAATGTGCGTGCCCATTTAAATAGGCGTTTTCCTCACCGCTGGATTGGTCGTGGAAGCGAATTTCCATGGCCACCACGTAGCCCAGATCTCAACCCTCTGGACTTTTATTTATGGGGGCACATAAAGGCACTGGTTTACAAAGACACTATCAACAGTCGTGATGAACTATGGACGAAAATTCAACGTGCTACTGAAACTATCAAAAATGACCAAGATAGAATTTTGTTCAGGGTTGGAGGATCTCTAACAAAACGGTTAAGAAAATGTGTAGAATTGGAAGGGGGACATTTTGAAAACGTGTTGATTTAAATTTAATGTTACTTGGACTTGATATTTTAATTTTAGTTTTTGACATTGGTCCTACACTCGTAACTTTATTTGCATTTTTCACGAATACTATTGATTTTGGAGACTTTCAACAAGTATACCTTTTTTCTTCAGAAACCATGTCTACATCATAATTTTTAACCAAAATAATAATAAAATTTCCGATAAAAAAGATAAGAAATAATTTATCGATTTAATGTGGTGAAACTAGTCCGACCTAGGAGTAATTCAAGATTGAGTGCCTTATTGTGATTTGTCGTCCGCAGAAACTGGGTTTTCCAAATTTTCGATTTAATCCTTCTACTACTTTGGGCGTAATTGCAGAAAATTGAAATAAAATTTTTCCACTAAACGCACTGTATCTCTTTAACGAGTAATAATTTCACTAAGGTATGTGCGGCTAAATCATATTATTTCGACCTCCGCTATCTGCTATTGAAATATTGACCATTCATTAAGGACCACCCTGTATATATTGTACCAATTGTATATATTTTAAATTACTAATGCTTAGATATTAAATATTTTTTAACACTAAAAGCTGCATTTTGTCCAAATTCTCTCAGCTATGTAAGTACACCAGAAGATGTTAGCCAAATGATAGTTATTCATGCAATGTAAAATCTTATCTAATCGGATTAGGAATATTTTAACCGCGGGGACCAATTAGCCCATTAAATTTTGAAGCTGGGGACCAATCGACCTGTAGGATTATGAAACCCCGCTGACAAAAATGACCGTGGGAACCAATTGACCAACACCGGTGTATCTGTCTTTTAACGCAGTTCAAACTCTTTTATTTCTTAAACATTAATAAATACGATTTTTTTAAAAGTGGTATTCCAAATTTGCATCCTTTCCTCTATACTTACCAATGTCGTTTGCGTGGCAGTGTGAATCGGGTCTGGGGGCAGACCGTTGATTATCGGCACGGCATTGTGATCGTTCTGAAACCTCTGCGGCGGCGGGATGGTCTCCATTCGCAAAGGGAGCTGAGTGAGCGGAAAGGAACGGTGGTTCCTGCCCGCGCCTCCGCCGCCGTTGTGAGGCTTCATAGGACGGTGAGTCGGCGATACTCTAAAAAAACAACATAAAGTATGAAAAAATTGACCAAAAAGGATGCTGAAATGAGAAGAGTTGGAATACAGGGTGTGTCACGTAGAGGTCCCATCAAAATTTGTATAGAAGTATTGGCCGATACGCTTGATTCAATGAAAATATTTTCAGCTATTTCTTACTTTCGGTTATACAGGAAGTAGACTGTAACTCTCTTATTTTAAATGGAACACCCTGTATATTTTTGCATTTTTAGATTCTACTCGATGAGCTGATTACAAAAAGGTGTCACACTTGGTATTTTGGTCTTTTAATAAACGCTATACAGCCACTCAAAAATCACAAAATTTTGATTTTAGGTAGCTCTGAAGGCCAAACAGTTGAAAATTGAGAAAAACGGCTTACATGGTCCATCCTAACTTTTCAAGGACTATCTATTGACATGAAATAAAATGTATACAGGATGATCAAAAATTTCGAAATTTTTAACTAAAAATTTTTTGTACTATTAGAAAGTACATACTTGAAAAGTTAGGATAGGATCATGTAAGCCGTTTTTCTCAATTTTCAATTGTTTGGCATTCAGAGCCACCTAAAATCAAAATGTTGTGATTTTTGAGTGGCTGTATAGCCTTTATTAAAAGACCAAAATACCAAGTGTGACACCTTTTTGTAATCAGCTCATCGAGTAGAATCTAAAAATGCAAAAATATACAGGGGGTTCCATTTAAAATAAGAAAGTCTTCCGGCATAACCGGAAGTAAGAAATAGTTGAAAATATTTTCATTGAATCAAGCGCATCGACAAATACTTGTATACAAAGTTTCAAATTTTAATTACCACTACTTTTCCATATACTTCTAATAATGGGCCCTCTACGTGACACACCCTGTATACCATTATATTGTAGTTGGATAGTAGTATGGATAGAAGGTAATTTATTTAGGTGTGTTTCTTTAGAGTGTTCTGCTTGTCATCTGGTAGTACTAGCGATTGGCAGACGTGTAAAAACAAATTGAATGATTTGTAAGTTCTGACGTAAATGTGACGCAATTCAAATTTTCCAAAAAAATTTCTACATATGGCATCCGAATGTGAAAAGTTAAAACCAATAAAATTGGGGATGATTTTGTATATATCAGAAAATCGTAAAGATGATTAAAAATCAAATCAAAATGTGATTACCGTATGTAATATTCGTTGCAAAATTTTTGAGCTCATTGATCGCCATCATATCGAATGTATAAGGTAATAGTCGTAGACAAATCTTTTTCATTTAATATAAAAAACTAAGTCATGGACCCGTTCAAATTCAAATATAACGAAATCAAACCCCACACCTGCGTCAAACGTCACTCAAAAGTCAACAGTATGTCTGGTGACACACCGAATTCCCATAAACACGAACTTATCCTCTTTTTAGAGGGTAGAACGCCCGTACAACCGAGTACTCCTATTCTACCGCCCGCTTCCAAAGACGTCGCCGTACAAAGCGATAACAGGGGCATTTGCCCCTACTCAGCGGCCATATCAATCGACGAGAGATGCAGAGATGAAGACGACAAAGGCACGAGTTCGCCTCTAATTACCAACAGCACCTTCGACGACACTCGCAGCTCCGATGACAGAATACAGTCCGTAGACACTTCCCCGTCTCCGCCGAAGACCAAAGGCACCAGGAAAAAGCTCAAACTCAGCAAGAAGCAGAAGGGCAAGTACAAGATCGAAAAGGACGACGAGGATTGGACAGTGAATTGTTTGTATTACACTTTGCAGTGTTGCGAGTGCACGATAATGTGATGTTAACGTTTTGTATCGTAGGAGTAAGACGAAAATTGTAGAAGATATAATCGCAAATTCCAAATAAAGTTTACCATTGCTAACCCGAGTTTGCTGGTACTTACTTAGGCAACAAGGTGGCGATCAGCCGCTGCGCCTCCTCGGGCGGCGGCGGGAAGTCGTCGGGGTCGCCGGGCCGCACCGGTGTGGTGGGCGATCGCAGCTGGTGCGGCGAGAGGACGGGCGGCGGCGGCGACTCGTGGTGCTCGGCCAGCGGCTTGAACGTCAGGTTGAACTTGGCCTTGCGCCCGTTCATGCTCATGTAGCCGTCGTCCTCGGATTGGTGGCCGCCCAGCGAGGGGCTCTCGTCGTCGGGGGTGGGCGTCGAGCCGTTGGGCGCTGCGGAGGCGCGGTGGTGGCGGAGATGGGGCGTCGATGTCGATGTCGTAATTTGCTGGATCTGTTGGGATGGACAGAAAAATTAGAGCGCGCCGCTGTCGAGTATAAATTGCTAACGTTACGCGTTTTAAGCATTTAATTTTCCAGTTAAAAACTAAATTAGATTTCAATTATATAACGATTTTCTTCGCCGTCGCTCGCGGCGAGTCGACGTCTTGCTTCACTTTCCGTTTCTCGAGATTATTTGATTCGCTGGAAATCACACTCTAGCGTGAATTTCTCGTCGGCAATTTCCCTCGGATTCATAACCTGCTCTCGAATTTAATTAATTAATTGCGAGTTCTTTTTCGACCAGAAAATATATTTTATACGCCAATTAATTAAATCTCTTCAATTCTTGTATACAGTACTTACAATATCTTAATAACTATACAGCTAAAAGAGAGTTCAGAGACTGACTCATTGACGGGTTTTTTTTACGGCCGTACGCGAAGGAAAATCGTCGCGGAAAAAATGCTATCCTCTCGGAAAATCGATATTTCGAAACCCGGAAATTTTCATTCCTGGTGAAAAACCGGATTTTTAGGGTATTTTTGAGTTTTTTCGGGATTTTCTCGGAAAATCCTCTAACGATTTTTATCAAACTTTGCTTAAATATTCTTTAAACTAATATCGAATACCTCCCGCAAACCGCGGGAAAATCAAAATATCTTACGCGGAATTATAGGGAAAAATATTTTAATTATAATTAAACTAATGAGAAGACCACGATTTTTTTTTCAAAACCGTGTGTTCTAAGAAGGCGCGTAATGAAATTTTTATTTTTTTCTGTGGCCAAATAAGGCCGCAATTAATTTTTAAAGTTTGAAAAACGTCACACAATCGTCATACACTCTGCTACAATCAAAGCGAGAGTTTCAAAGAGAAGTCACATTTAGCAAGTTTGCCACGTTTCCTATTACTCTTCTTTAGTCCGCAAAATGTGCGTTTTTTTGTATATTTATTACAATAAACATTTTCTGATTTATCCATTTCTTCCATTATCTAATGGATAATTCGATATATTAATATAAAAATAACATCTTTATCTGTATAAATTGTAACCGATTTTCGTGTTAAAAACACAAATAATGGCCCTGAAAAATTTATTTGGCAACATTCTTGTCAACTTCAATATAATCAGTAAAGTGTTTTGTGCCGATATGTAATTCGTGTAATTTGTTTTGTGCAATTTTCAGAAAAATCTGACAAATGACAGTTTGATTTTTGTTCGTTTGTGTATTCTTTGTTACTGCGTTCGAAAATTCATACTATTTACTATACAACAAGACGTGAGTGGTTTATGATTGGTTGAGAAGGTATGAGTCAAAACCCGAAATTTTTAAATTTTAAAGGGCTATAATTTTTTAATTATAACACATTTTGAGCAACTGAAAACGGTTTTGAGCTCTAATAAATCATTTCTAATCGTATCTTTTGCCAAAATCCGCGTATCTCACATCGTGGTCTTCTCCATTAAACAAATTATAATTTACACGCCCCAATCTCTAAAACTATTAGGTTTACGATAATTTTACAAGAATACAAATTTGTTAAGCGTAGTTTTTTCCAACTAACAGAAAAAACCGCATATATTGATCTTGAACCGTTCAGAAGTTATAGGAATAAATCGGACCAATTAAAAAATTGATTTACCTAAAGGTAAACCTAAAGAAAGGGCGCGTACGCGTACGCGCCCGTTCCAACCTTTCCGCGAGTACGAATAAATAAAAATGCAAAGATATCTGAGTTACTCACGTTTTGAACCTGATTCGCGTTTTCCACATCATCGAATTCGGAGAGCACTTGGTCTAACAACTCGATTGAACGTTGGACGTCGTCGCCGCTGCTGCTGCAACAAAAAAGAAAAAACTAAATACAAACAGTTCGGATTCGCTTAAACGGAAAAGAGCCACAGCAACAGGTGCGAATTGAAACACACTGATTTGATTACCAATTTGTTCATCGCAAATTAATCGCGATATTTCCTTATACGCGCCAATTTCTTTCAGCAAATGGTTATTTGTAAATTGGTTTCGAGCGGTTTGTTTGCTGCACAACGTTGAAAACACCCGGCAAAAAGATGTCTAGCCGGTTACATGGACATGTCGCTCGTCGTCGTCGTCATCGCATTACTCAACTAGCAACTTACTTTATTGCACTGGAACAATTCGTCATGTGTTCAACGTTCGTGAACATTATCTGATTATTTCTCCAATGGTCGAGCAGTCGTTAAACGGAATGGCCGATCGTTTCGTGCAGTTCCCCGCGAATTTTCGCTTTATTTTTCGAAATTAACGGCGCCCATAAAAGCCGCTTGTTTGCGGCGATTCCTCGAGTACCTGGACGCTTGTTCACATATTTTTAATGATTTATGGAGAGGTTGCATACTGGTGTACGGGCTGCGCGGTTGCCTGATTTAGCACCACTATACGAAAATAAAAGGCGCGTTTTCTTGAGGAACGAAAGAAGGGTCGTGGAAAGAGGGACAAAAGGGCCACCCGACGGTGAAATCATCTGAAGGACTTGCCGAGTTTTGCGAATATGAAATTTGCGCGCTCGAACGATTCCGATTTTTTACACGCCACTTTTTTCGACCACGCCGAGGGGACCTCTCTCGGAATTTCATTATACCGTAAGAAGATTTTCGCTATCAGGAAAACCAACTCACCTGTTAAGCTGCTGAAATTCGCACTGGTTGGTCCGCATTAGATTTTTTAGACAAAATTGTAGTTTAGCAAGCTACTTTTAATGGACCAGCGTCTGGTTTAAAAATACGATTTAAGTTGAATTGAGTTGTAGCGTGAAAACGGAATGGAACGTGTGACACAACACGAGACGAGATTGCCCGTTGACCGGAACCGACTCATTGTTTTTGATTATAATGTGGTGCTGCAACCGTCCGAACGGGTGTTGTATACTCCGTACACCAGGAGGTTCCGTTATGTATTGCTTTCTTCCTAAGCGACCTTTTCCTGTTACCAATTTAACGCTATGGAGTTTTTTGTTGTTCGTCGAAGACGTTATCAGAATTTCATTACGGGCGCAATTTCGTCCTGAATTAGGCGTACTTCATTTCCGCACGATTTTTATTAACGAGTTTCGATTCGGTATAACCGAGTCGTGATTAGATGTTAGATTTTTTCGGCCCGTTGGGCGCGTTTTTGTATTTAACGTGTATATGTGGTTTTTATTTTTCGTGGGGAATTTTCGTGTTTGGTAAATCGAGGCACGAAAAGTGCCATAACCGAAATGTGAACGACCGCTAAATAAGGCCTAGCTCGACGCCTTTTTTATTGCCCTTTTGTTTTATTTAGAAGTCGTGGTCTCAAATAAAACTGAACCTAAAAGTTAATTGGGTTCCACGATTTCTCGGCAGACCCCGCTTTTTTGTCGACGCTTAAATTAAAAATCGATTCGTTCGGAGCGAGAAATCGCGCTCCGGGGGCAAGCCTTTCCGTCATTTTAATTATGTTCATTTTTAGAGAGCGTTCCGACTCAAATGCCAAGAATGAACCAGCAACAACAATGTATTGTCGCATGTACAAAGTACAAAGCCTTATAACATTTTTTGAGTTCATAATTTTATTAGACAACTGAAATTCCTATAAGATAATAAGAACACAGTGTCCCATTTTGGTCGCGACTGGGGGGTATCTCGGTTATTAGACTTGATAGGACATTGCGGTTTTCGCAAACCTGTACTACTTTTTTGTCAAACTTGCAATGGCACAAACAGATTTTTTAAATCTCTTTTCATTTTTGAGTTACAGGGCGATAATGAATATTCTGACTTAATCAGCCACCCTCGTATCTCGTTTGCTGTTGAAGATATTTTAAATGTGTAAACTGATTATTATAGATAATTTTATGTAGAATTCAGTGACGTCCTTGGTTTTTTTATGGGGGTTACCATTTCTGAAATATGACACCAACTTGTCATTTTTTTAATGGGACACCCTATATTTTTATTGCCTATTAAATTTGTAATTTTTTTCTCTTTTTAATGATATGGCACATTCTATATTTTGAATTTTCTTAAAACGCTCAAAAAAGAGAATAACTATTTTATTCGAAAAATGGTTAGGGGGCTATGCAGAAAAACCAAAATAAAATACTTTTAGAACAAAAATAGTTGTTGAGAATATTAAATAAATCATTTCTACGATTTTTTTGTTTCTCCGCATAGCCCCGTAACCATTTTTATAACAAAATAGATTTTCTCTTTTTTGATCGTTTTAAGAAAATTCAAAATATAGAATGCGCCATATCATTAAAAAGAGAAAAAAATTACAAATTTAATAGGCAATAAAAATATAGGGTGTCCCGTTAAAAAAATTACAAGTTGGTGTCATATTTCAGAAATGGTAACCCCCATAAAAAAACTAAGGACGTCACTGAATTCTACGTAAAATTATCTATAATAATCAGTTTACACATTTAAAATATCTTCAATAGCAAACGAGATACGGGGGTGGCTGAATAAGTCAGAATTTTCATTATCGCCCTGTAACTCAAAAATGAAAAGAGATTTAAAAAATCTGTTTGTGCCATTGTAAGTTTGACAAAAAAGTAGTACAGGTTCGCGAAAAACGCAATGTCCTATCAAGTCTAATATAACCGAGCTACCCCCCAGTCGCGACCAAAATGGGACACAGTGTACATATTGGCACAACTTATTTCTCGACTAGAAATTAAATATTCTTTACTCCTTGGAATAAAAATAGAAAGCGTAGAAAATTAATCTTGTAATATACCAACCAACTTCTTCTTTATTTTTAAAACATATTAACACTCTTTAATACTGCTCAAATTACATTGTCACATAGCACAATGGTGGTATAGAAACTCAAATACATATAATACCCAGTCGTCCCATCAGTTCTATTATCGATATTAATTTGTAACGTATATACAGTCTAATATGTCTACTCAAAATAATCCAATTACTGGCGAAGTTTGCGAACCTCCACGGCGACGGTCTTGCGTTCCAGCCTGTGCAGTTCAGCTCCATTGAAAACTGAAATTGGTCCGTTTCTATAGCGCAATCTATAAGGATTATTTTAATACTGAACTGGGTAGGTATTTCTGCGCAAACAAATAGCTTGTTTATCTTCTATTTAGGCGAAATAAGCTACAGCTTTTCTTTGTTAATTTTAATTGCCTCACGCTATATAAAATATGGTATACATTTGGAAATTTGCAAAATTATTGGAGAGTTTTTGCGATCATTAAGGATTTTTATGAACGAATAAACATATCGATAATGCCCACTTGTTGGCAAAGAACTTTAACTGCGACATGCTACAAAAAACAATGGAAACTACCGCATGCATGCAGCCATATTGTCATATTTTCCTTTATCGGACATTCCTCTCAGGCCTACGGCGCTTTTAGGGTCATATTAGGGATCGCTAAAAGCGTTTTCGTTCTATTGTAAACATCTGCGCCCGGTATCGAGCACGCTGCACGAAGGAGAAACGACTGCACTTTAAAATTATGCCGCTTGTTTTGCGTAAAAAACCCATAGATATCATCTATTCAATTTGATTTGACGACATGTTGTAATAAATTGTTGCAAATAAACGTTGTAAAACTCAAGCTATAAACCAGGAGGTTTAATGACCACCAGTGGAAGTAAAATAATTAATGGGAGTTTGATAGAAATGGGGGATTTATTGTAGCGAATTTGGAAACTCTGTTTTACGATATTATTAAAACCAAACGTAAGTTATAATAACAAAATTTATAGCTAAAGTTTAATATTATAATTCGTGCATAGTTAATATTGTCTCACGCTATAAACGTTTATCCGAACGGTTAAAAATTTAGTGAGAAACAATTCTTTTGGCGATACAGAAACCGTGGAATCTATTTCAGCTGGATTAAGTGCGCCGCTCGAGGGCATTTTAACCGCTCCCCGTTTCACTATACCACACTTAAACGAATTAAAATGCCTGTCTGGTGGCGCCGCGTCCGAGCCAGCAAGAAAAACCCGGAAAACTCCGTGAATTTTTTAACGGAAACGGCTTTGTTGGGTTTTCAGGGATGTGCCTGGCGCTAAATTGTGCTTAAATTTTTGATCAGCTGCTCTGCCCGCTTCGGATTTGCGCCGGCTACCATTCCCCATGGTCGACTTTCTTAGTTTTTAGAATTGTGCAGGATTAGAATAATATGTCGCGAATGGAGAAGACCACGATTTTTTTTAAATTTTTTTTTCAAAACCGTGTGTTCTACTAAGGCGCGTAATGAAATTTTTATTTTTTTCTGTTGCCAAATAAGGCCGCAATTAATTTTTAAAGTTTGAAAAACGTCACACAATCGTCATACATTCTGCTCCAATCAAAGCGAGAGTTGCAAAGAGAAGTCACATTTAGCAAGTTTGCCACGTTTCCTATTACTCTTCTTTACTCCTGCAAAATATGCGTTTTTTGTATGTTTATTGCAATAAACATTTTCTGATTTATCCATTTCTTCCATTACTTAATGGATAATTCGATATATTAATATAGAATTAACATCTTCATCTGTATAAATTGTAACCGATTTTCGTGTTAAAAACACAAATAATGGTCCTGAAAAATTTATTTGGCAACATTCTTGTCAACGTCAATATTATCAGTAAAGTGTTTTGTGCCGAACTGCAATTCGTGTAATTTGTTTTGTGCATTTTTCAGAAAAATCTGACAAATGACAGTTTGATTTTTGTTCGTTTGTGTATTCTTTGTTACTGCGTTCGAAAATTCATACTATTTACTATACAACAAGACGTGAGTGGTTTATGATTGGTTGATAAGGTATGAGTCAAAACCCGAAATTTTTAATTTCAAAGGGCTATATCTTTTTAATTATAACACATTTTGAGCAACTGAAAACGGTTTTGAGCTCTAATAAATCATTTCTAATCGTATCTTTTGCCGAAATCCGCGTATCTCACATCGTGGTCTTCTCCATTTGTCGTTCAGGTTTTTGCTCCTGCGATGAGAAGCTTCAATTTTATGGGGTTTTGAAGGCGACCTTTTGGGAAATTTTCGTTGTAAATAGAGCAAAACTTGCGGGGATAAAGTGCGTCACATTAGCCTTACCGGCGAATAATTAATATTCCTGGCGTACTTTGACAATGCCGTACCGCAGCGAGGTAAGCCCGGTAAGTGGGGGCGCTGGGGAGAAGCCATTTCGGCTCGACGGCGGCCATAAAAGTAATGGTTTATTACGGGGGAGAATTTCATTAATATATTCATTTATCATCATTTCGAGCCTAAAAGTTATCTCGCAGTTGAAGGACGAAAGTATGGAAACGATCAAAGTTTTTTTGGAGACGATTCCGCTTTTTTTTATTTAGTATATAGTCGGGCAAAGTTTGATACAAAAGAGGTCTTTTGTAAACGACTGCTCGTAAAAATAAATTAGAAAAACTCTTTTGGAAAATAAAACTTTTTGACGACGTGTTTTATTCGAATATTCCTCCTTTGGAGTCGGTTTTGATCGATTATAGATAAGGCGTTTTATCCTCCGCAGTTCGTATTGGATGATTCAAAAGCGTATATTAAACGACTTCTTTTCCTTCTTCTAAATTCTCGTTACAAACAACAATGTTTGCAAACGATTTGATCCTATTAAGCCAATGACCCGTCTACCCGAATTAGATACACCGAACAAAAAGCCCTTCATCTACGTTTTACGTCCTTTTTACGCCGGCTACCTACCAGCAATAATGCAGAGTCTCATCCCCGGGATAATCATCGGTATCGTCTCGATTCCGTGCATGCTTCCGCCGTTCTTTGTCCCTTCTTCCTTCGACCGGCAATTAATTCCACCAATAAAACTTTCCCGTTTCTTAGTCTATATTTGACCGATTGTTTTTCCCAACCCCTAAGCCGGATTATCCTCCAGCATTCCTCTCGTTTCCCAAACAAAATTGCTACACTGGAATTGTTTGTTCTAATTTAATAAGTATAGTAATCACCCTGTATATACTTGACCAATCCGAATCGTTCGATTATCAGATCCGGGCGAATCTATTATGCGACTAAAATCAATTAAAACAGCCGGATTCGGTTATCGGAACGCGATTTAATAGTTGGGATACGTGCCGCTTGAAGGATTTCTATAAAACGGAATTCGAATAGAGGCTGTCCCTGCTGGAAAGTTCGCTTTCGCGGAAACTGGCAAAGAAAACGCACTCCGCATTTCTAATGCCTCTCCAGACCCTCCCCCAATTTCGGATGTCTCTGTAAATCACCACATCTCGAGCCGGGGACCGCGAGGGATGTTCTACCCGAGGATTATACTTGTTTCTTACAGCGGTTTTAAACCACCCCCGCGTTCGTAATGAAGATATATTCCATATTTACAGCACACAAAAAAAATTAAATGTGTGGTACATAATATACGATCCCATTTTAAGAGATTGTGTGAGAACTGGATAGGAAATGAAATATTGTAAGTGCGGCTCTGTCCTATTGAAAAGATAAGATACAACGGTGTTTCGTTCCGAACTATTGCGATTTGCGATAGTTTCCTTGTTGCCTAAATGGAGAAGACCAGGATGTGAGATACGCGGATTTCGGCAAAAGATACGATTAGAAATGATTTATTAGAGCTCAAAACCGTTTTCAGTTGCTCAAAATGTGTTATAATTAAAAAGTTATAGCCCTTCGAAATTTAAAAATTTCGGGTTTTGACTCATACCTTATCAACCAATCATAAACTACTCACGTCTTGTTGTATAGTAAATATTATGAATTTTCGAACGCAGTAACAAAGAATACACAAACGAACAAAAATCAAACTGTCATTTGTCAGATTTTTCTGAAAAATGCACAAAACAAATTACACGATTTGCAGATCAGCACAAAACACTTTACTAATAATATTGAAGTTGACAAGAATGTTGCCAAATACATTTTTCAGGACCATTATTTGTGTTTTTAACACGAAAATCGGTTACAATTTATACAGATGAAGATGTTATTTCCATATTAATATATCGAATTATCCTTTAGGTAATGGAAGAAATGGATAAATCAGAAAATGTTTATTGCAATAAATATACAAAAAACGCACATTTTGCGGAGTAAAAAAGAGTAATAGGAAACGTGGCAAACTTGCTAATTGTGACTTCTCTTTGCAACTCTCGCTTTTATTGGAGCAGAGTGTATGACGATTGTGTGACGTTTTTCAAACTTTAAAAATTAATTGCGGCCTTATTTGGCCACAGAAAAAAATAAAAATTTCATTACGCGCCTTCTTAGAACACACGGTTTTGAAAAAAAAATTTAAAAAAAGTCGTGGTCTTCTCCATTCTTAATCGAGGCATTAATGATGCTAAACGTTAAATCGCGAACGATCCCGGGCGACAAAGAAGTTTTCGAGTGCGGGAGGGTTGCCATTCTATCAACCCCTTTTGCCGTGACTGTCTCCATGAAGCGGTACGTTTTCCTTCCACAAAAGGAAGTACACAGAAATCGCTAACAGATACCATCTTAGATTATGTTATATTAATTAGAATCTTTTGTTCGGTCCAGACGTTGACGGTTTCTTAATAGTGGCGCTTTTGTGTTTTAATATTAAGCTCGATGCGGCGCAGCGCAGATCTCGGGAATGGAAAATTGTTTTCTGCAATTCGAATTTTTCGCGCGCGAAGATATATCGGGGAGATGAAGTCTCCGGATGGGATTCCTCTTCTTATCCTAAACGGATTCCTGTGTTTTACAATCCTGCTAAATTACTAAATACTTGCGAAATACACCTATTCCCGTTTATAAACTTTCTTGAATACCAAGTAGACGTGTCCTTAGGGGATGACATGTACAGTACGTTCTTCCGGTAAAAACTACCAAATTAGTCTCCGGGAAATCTCAGAGCGCCGATGCCTCTCTCGGTTTATTAAAGTTGAAAGCTCGCCCGAAAACCGCCCGGGTGGATTTTTCGAAATTTCCCAATAAATCCGAATTATTTCGCGCGTCCGCCGCCGAGAGGATACAGACGTCACCGGAGCCGGGGAGTCGATTGTCGAACCCGCCAACGTCGCTCAATCGTAACCCAAATCCCTAAGGAAGCCGGGAAACCCACGTCAAGGATGTCGCTAGCTCCAGCCGCGGGTTTTTCTCGCACGAAACTTGCTACGTTAGTTTTCCACTGACACGTGGAAAATAATCTTCGGGGAGGCGCCGCAGCCCCACGTCAGAAACTGAGTGCTTTTCTAGAGAGCAACTGCAACAATTATTAAGTATTTGATTGAGCAAATAGAGAATTAGATCTATCTTCGCAAATGGCGTTCGAGAGATGAATTAAGGGAAGGTGGGCAGCGGACCGGCAGCCTTCCATTAGGGGCTTAATCGAAAATCGCGACGCGATTCGATTTCGGCCAATGCGGAGGGTCTGCGTCGCGGCGGAGAGCGCGAAAACCGTGGAAAGCGTAATCAGTCTATTTCCGATATGCCGGCGTTCTTCTCGGCGAAATTCGCGGCACCGCGTAGATGCCAGATTTTCGATTATCCTTTCCAGCGATATTCGATTGGCCTTCCGGGGATTGGTAAATCGTAATTGTTCAAAAGAATCAATCGATTTCCAGCGGATATTCGCTGAGTGGACAACGCTCGCATTCGAACTAAATCCCCTTCAAATTTTCATCCCTTTCTGGAGCCATTATTTGTCTCAAAAAAACCATTAATGGAGAAGACCACGACTTTTTTAAAAAATTTTTTTTTTCAAAACCGTTTGTTATAAGAAGGCGCGTAATGAAATTTTTATTTTTTTCTGTGGCCAAATAAGGCCGCAATTAATTTTTAAAGTTTGAAAAACGTCACACAATCGTCATACACTCTGCTCCAATCAAAGCGAGAGTTGCAAAGAGAAGTCACATTTAGCAAGTTTGCCACGTTTCCTATTACTCTTCTTTAGTCCGCAAAATGTGCGTTTTTTGTATATTTATTGCAATAAACATTTTCTGATTTATCCATTTCTTCCATTACTTAATGGATAATTCGATATATTAATATAGAAATAACATCTTCATCTGTATAAATTGTAACCGATTTTCGTGTTAAAAACACAAATAATGGTCCTAAAAAATTTATTTGGCAACATTCTTGTCAACTTCAATATTATCAGTAAAGTGTTTTGTGCCGAATTGCAAATCGTGTAATTTGTTTTGTGCATTTTTCAGAAAAATCTGACAAATGACAGTTTGATTTTTGTTCGTTTGTGTATTCTTTGTTACTGCGTTCGAAAATTCATACTATTTACTATACAACAAGACGTGAGTGGTTTATGATTGGTTGATAAGGTATGAATCAAAACCCGAAATTTTTAAATTTCAAAGGGCTAACTTTTTAATTATAACACATTTTGAGCAACTGAAAACGGTTTTGAGCTCTAATAAATCATTTCTAATCGTATCTTTTGCCGAAATCCGCGTATCTCACATCGTGGTCTTCTCCATTTAAGTGCCGAATTTTTGCAATAATAAATGGATTTTTTCGGCGAAAGGAATCCAAATTGTACACTAAAACCTTGTATTATTAACACGGTCGAACGGCGTTCTCTCATCAGTTGTGCCGGCAACGGATCATTGCTCCAGAATGTGGGTCATCCGATTACCTACATGAAGGACGATCCGGTTGCATAGCTGCGAGCTTCAGCTTCAATTTAGCCCGGTTTAACGACCTTAACCGGATCGATTAGTTTGTTCAATTAGATTCGTATCGAAACTAATAGGTTTATTAAAAGTGAGTAGGTACCAGCGAGGATATTGCGACTGCAGTTGACAGAATGGCGATGGAAAGTCTTGGGAAGCCGCAGCGCGGAAATCTCAAACGCGCGATGAATTAATGAGCGAAATGCCGAAATGCACTGTCCCTCGCTTGTTTACTCGATGGGAACTTTTCATCTCGAATTGAGTGCCAGTCGAGCGCTCTTCGGTGTTGATAGGACTTTTAATCAGTTCTGTTGTCGCATGCATCGCGGACTTCCGTTGTTAATAGAGTGAATTCTCGAGACGAATCGATAATATATTCGGCTTGAATCGAGCACAAGAAAACGAAAAATCATAACAGTAACAATAAGTGGGAGTATAAATGGAAGTTCTTCGTTTTTATTGCTTGCTGTTAAATCCACTTTTCGAGGTTTTTGTTTGTTCTCATTCGCTCGTAAATTAATTTGAAAAGTTTCGCCACCGTTTTTAGGGAAACTGTTTTCCAGTTGTGTAATATTCTAGTAGAGCGTTTAATTTTCATTGTTTATCCAACGTTTTTGTAACTGCTATTAATGATGCAGACAACAATAAATTCGTAACCAAAACTAATATATTTTGCAATATATAAAACTACTGTCATTTTATATTACTATCGTGGGTTGGTATATAATTTCAATTCAAAGAGTTTGTTAAGTTCATAGAAGAATTTATACTAAGAGCTGCGTATCTATTTATAGAACAGTTGCCAATTCAGAGCTCCACCTACGCCCATATCGTTAGAAGATTAAAAATGATACAAGGAGAATTGTAATTTATTGTTTGATATTTGAATTGAACTTTTTAGCGATTGATTTCTATATTTGCTTTGCGTTAAAGGTAAAGAGAACGATGCATTTCGAACTTTCTACGAACGATTCAGGAAATCGCAAGAGTTGGAAGGGGCGAAAGAATGGAATTAAATTAACTCGGAACCCTCCTTGCGCCTTTTTTTTGTAAATTTGCCTGTAATTAACGATTAATTTCCAGGCGAAAAATTACACTGCCGCCGGTGTTGATATTTGGAACAGCCACGCTTTTGGTAATTGCGTATCAGTACCGGTTGATTTTCCCGTTTCCAATTCCAACCCACCATCGGCTGCAGCTCACTCCCCACTTTAGAATTCCCCAGAGTTATTGCTTATGCCCGCAAGCGTCCAACAAATATTTATCCCCTATTATACAGAGTATAGCACTTTTGTAATAACAACACAAATAAAATAACACCGCAAAGTTGCCATGCAGTTTTATTTCAAACACCTTGGCTATTACCTGCATGTAATCGACACTGTGAGAAGAAGAATATAAAGAAAAATGGAACAATTCTCCGAGCAAAACAACATAAAATGCACCATAAAACTCTATTTACTAAGCCTCGAAGCTCGTTTAACGTAGAACAGCTTTATTTCCCTCAAACTAAATCCCGCATTAATGACGCCCATGCGTTGGGGTTTCGATATCAGATAATTTAACTTTAAACACCCTCCGCATATAGGCGGTGTCATCGACAGAAACTATGCATATTTATAACGAAACATACACCATTCGTATAGTTTAGCGACAGCTGAATTGCTTTGCGGATAAGAGAATGGAATTCATCGTTGCAATTCTTCCATATTGTTCCCGCAAAGCAAGCGAAACGGAGGGAATTAAATTGTTTCGCTAAATACCATGAATTAGAAAAAATTTGCCGGATGTAAATGAGAATCAATGTGGTCGATTAAAATAATCTTGTTTTGGCTAGCTTGCTTGTATCTGTTTATATTAAAAATAGCTCAACAAATGCAAATATAATTAACTGTTTTTTAAATGCAAATATTTAGTTTCTCCTGTTTATATGCAACGCAATGAAAGTGCTTTGGATAATTGTTGTTTCTATTATCTCCCCTTATACCCGCACATTCCAATTAGATTAGATTAAAGTTTCCCAATTTGTGAGTTGTGTTTGAAACAGTCAGTTTTTTAAGAGCAATAAACTTTTCTAGTTAAAACGTAGGCATTTCTAGGACGTAAATCATGGGATTAGTTTCAAATTTTAACGAGTCTCTCACATACGGGAGAATAATCTAATGCGACGCCGTGATTATTGTCATACGAAAAAGGAAAGACGGCATTTTTGTTTTATTTACCTCCGCCATTCGGCTCGACAAAGAAATATAGCAACTAACCGGATATTGAACTTTTTGTTTCAATGGCGTAACCCAACTACAGACTAAAAAAGATGCAAAAATAGTCCTTGTTGCATTGTTATTTCCGAGATTTGGCAACACAGCTTTCGACAAATAAAAGCTTATTTTATTACCTACTTTCGATTTTAATAAAATGCGCACTCAAACAGACATTAAACACAATTAAGAATCCTGCGAATCAACACCATAATAAAACTAATCAAGGCTTATTTTAATAGCGTTATAATTAAGGACATTTCTTGGATTATGTAACGCTGCAGAAGAACCGCAGGATATATTATTTGCGACCGGAGGATGTATTTAACCAAGTCCTGGAAATCCCTGAGCTCAGCAAAGCAGCTTTGTGATTTACTAAACGAGTCTCTCAGAAACCGAAGTGATTAAGGCCGGTCGGTAAAAAGTTCGTAAATAATTAAACTAACGTTATTTTTTCGTTGTAACAGTTCAAAAAATGCTCCAAGCCTCTCCACAAAGAATAATGAATTGCGATTTAACTACCTCGACTTTTGCTTAATTATGTGGATCAAATTTGCGGTAAGCGCTTAGGTGAGGTCAAGGAGAAACTACACCTACTCTTTTCAAGCTCCATTGGTAATAATAGGTTTTAATAGGTTAATAGATATTTTGGTTTCATTTTAGAGTTTTTCTGTATGTGTAGTGTTGGGCTACGCCGCTGCATTTTAGTTCTATTGACCTCTTCTTTTGCAAAGAGATGACGTGTACGTTGTGGATTTTAGAAAAAGTTCTTTTGTCCTGGAGTCGGGGGCGCTTTTTTCCTTTTTATTTATAAGAGGAAGTTTAAGCTTTACTTTAATTTGAAACGCCAAACAATCCCCGAACTTCGACTTTAATTAATTTTGTAAACAATTTTCGGTTTAATTTGTGTTCGGTGTTTGCTTTGTCGAAACGAAAGCCAAACAGTTTTATTAAATTGATGACCTTGTTTGTCGCACCGACCGGTGAGGACGTTGCCGAGCAAATAGGAGCTATTTTGTAGCCTATCAGTATCTGATTTTCGTACTTATTGGGATTCATCAATCAACACCGTTAGGAAAGTCCCGTAAATTCAGTTAATAATCGATTAACACCTCGATTGTGACGCCCCCCTGTCGACGCTTTATCACCCCCATGAAGTCCGTAAAAATCCCATGATAATAAATCAAGTTCATAGGTGTTATCCGGAGTGAACAACCAACCATCAGCCTCTATATTAATCTCGACTCTCATATACGCGATAGCACTTTCATTTCGTAAAATAAAGATGGATCAAGAAGATAACATCTGCGATGCGCTTCGCCTTTCCCGGCGGTGTAATCGGAGCGGGGAATTTAGGGAGCAAGCTGGAACAAAGGAAGGCTTTTCTATTTGTCAATCGAAAAATAAAGTCGAAACAATGCAAGAAATTGGAGTAGGAAAGTTTGTAAAATAGAAACGTAAATTCGGATATTACATTGTAGATTTTCGCGAAGTAAATTGGAATTTCCAGGTACGCCTACGAATGCGATCACTATCAGGTTTATTGTATCAATATTTGCAGAAATTCATTTCCTTCGCAAAAAAGGAAGGAACTTATTTGTTCGGCCTTAATAACGCTTCATATCGTCGGTTTTATTATGTTTTCAGACGCACTGGAGGTCCATAAACAGCCGTTTTTCCTAAATTACTCTCGGTAAATAGCGGTGCAAATTTTCTTTCTTCACCATAAAACCCATCCTAATCCATCTAATTTTCATTTTCCTAATAAACTCAGTTGCCTAATTTTCTGCCAGACTTGGCATTTTCCTTGCTAAACTCGGAGTTAAAATTCCGAAAGGGTAGGTATTTGTGGAAGTTCAATTGAAAATATTTCATGATTATTACATCCGGCGTTTATCGAAACAAATCATTTTTGCGAAATAACTGCCATTAGTAAAATATTTACCGAAAAGCCTCCAACCGTATAAAGTGTTTATTTTATAAACGGCATTTTAAAAATCATCGCTCGCACTAAAATAATTGCAAATGTAATATCGGAATATTTTTGGCACCGGTCCAGACGCGTTAGGTATTTCATGCTTCATTTTCCCTGGAAAAATTCCAACCAATTGATTCTAACAGAAACGAGATGAATTTTTGGCAGATAAAAAATTATCCTAAATACCTACAGGGAAATGCAAACAATCAGCAAAGTTGTGAAGGCTCAGTCATTTGACTGCTCCCATAAACACCTCCAGGCGCCGACTTCCTAATTACCGGCTCCTGAGAGCGTCTGATTGAGGACGTTCGAATTGTTTGTATTCGAAGCGAAGGTATTGGCAATCTACTCAGCCCGATTGATGTTGATTTAGCGTCTCAAGTTATTCGACACCGGTACGGGGATTAGAAACTATCGACGGGGTGAATAAATTTCTTACTTAGCCCCGAAAAAGGTTTCTAGTTCCGAGGAAATTGCTAGAAGTTTCCGGCGAAAATGAGCCAAGTTCTTTCCCCAAACTCACATATATGGAAGCAAACAGGATAATTTTATACAGGGTGTTATTTAATAACATGCTAATACTTAAGGGGGTGATTCTTGGACCCATTTTAAGAAAAGAACTTCATATAAACCTATGTCCTAAACTTCTTAACTTTTGAGATACTGGGTATTAAAGTTTTAAGAAAAAAACAATTTTTTACTATCATTTTCATACCACTTTGGGCGGACATTTCCAACACCTGATTTAAATTATTTCTTTATTTTACTTTAATTTCATAATTTCAACGTTTAAAAGTTATCCGCTTAAATAAATTATTGTTCAGAGTTAGATAAATCGTTTTTGGTCGTCATTCGTCCAGGGAGATGCAAATGAATGAATTTAATTTTTTTTTTGCGAAACGGTGAGTTGTACGAAAAAAAGTCAAGAAATCGAATTTGTTCTAAATTGAACGAGAATTCGAAAAATAATTTTGATTTTAAGAGATAGCAGTGGCGTATCACTTTTTTATTCAAAAATATCTAGTCTGAGTCCAGTAGGGACGCCACTCTTAGAAATAAAAAAAAGATTTTCGGGTCAAAAAATGCTCTTTAATGCATAACCGCCGTACACCAAATTTCATAAAAATATTTAAAGTGGTATGAAAATGACAGTAAAAAATTGTTTTTTTTTCTTAAAACTTTAATACCCCGTATCTCAAAAGTTAAGAAGTTTAGGACGTAGTAGGTTTATATGAAGTTTATTTCTTAAAATGGGTCCAAGAATCACCCCCTTAAGTATTAGCATGTTATTAAATAACACCCTGTATAAGAGATAAAATCGTTAGAGTGTTTATAAAATTAACTACTCAATTAATCAATGAGTTAGGTAAATGCAGTTGTATAGAAAGCGAGAAATGTATGTTTAATAAACCGAGTAATGGAGGTTCGGCTGATTGCGGGAAGACGGGCCAAAGAAAATAAAACATTTCCCGTTTTCCAGTCGATGCGACGTGAAAAAACGCGCTCTTCTTCAGGCCGCCGTTTTTCCGTTCGGTTACATAAAGATAAATGTCGATTCATTTATCAGCGACGTCGGGAGCGTCAAGGGCGCGATCCATCGGAGTTGGAACGCGGAACCGAGCATTTTTCAACGAGAGGAAATCGTTGATAAAAAGGAAAACAATTCGACGAAAATAGCCGTTACACCGCTACATCTCAAACTATAATCCCCTTACTGGCTTTGCTGCGGGAGTTTTACACTAAGTCAATTACTGCATAGCTTTTCTTATAAATTTATACGAATTTACAACGAATTAAACTTGCATGAGATCCTCGCCCCGATGTGTTATATGCGCATTCAAGATGGATTTCTAAAGGCATTAAATTAGGGATTCCGTTAATTTCACTTGCGTCGATATTTGCTTAGCATGCCAGTTATTAGCAGGAACTTTGATATATTATACATCCTCTCCGACCAAACGGTTTGATAGGGAAATATGGATTAGGTACGTAAAACGCAACTCGTTTTACCACAACAATTTATCACGATGATCACAAATTTCCTTTGAATTAGTACTTGACTAACGTTTGTTGCAATATTATGCAATAGAAAAATTCAACAAAAATAAGTAATTCTCAGTACCCACATTGATTGAAATAAATTTGGGAAGCATAAACATGTCGGACGATGAAGATGAAGTAATTGTAATGCCGAACGATGAAGCAACTCCAACATGGAATAGCCGAAAGAAAATTTACGTATTGGGATCCTCAGTTCTAGCTATTTGCACGGTAGCATCAATCAGTGCAGTTGAACTTTCCAGGGATAAAAGCGGTGATGATAACGGTAAGTGTTTATACACTTGATATATTCTAAATACTTCACCTACTTCACAAGTGGTATAATTTTATAATAAGACTTGCATTGTAGGTTATTGTGAAGTAATAACAACGAACCGATTGTCACCACTTCTAATAGAACCAGGAACTATTACATTAAAGTATCCACCGCCAGGATCGAATGCGATACGCTTTTCTTCCGAAGAATCTGTCGAATTTGCATGTCCTGGAAAGCAAGTTAAAGCATCCGACAAGGAATTAGGCAGCATTGTAACAGCAGTTTGCAAAAATGGTGGGAGTTTCTTAATAAACGACTTAGATGTAACATGGGACGAACTATCATGTTCCAGTATTAGTGGACCTATTGTAAAGAAATGGAAAAATGAAGACTTAAAAAATGACTTTATTGAAAACTGTTTTAAAGGAGATGGCACTAATATGGGTAGTATAGGATTTTATTTAAATGAAACTCGTTATTTAAGCTTGATAGACATTTGTTTCAGCACTACAACTAGTTTAGCTTTGTATTCACGTTACTATTTACACGCATCAGTTCATGATAGAGTAGCAAATGTTAGTACTCCCCAGTTTAAGGTAGATAATTATTTCAACCCTGACCAAATATCTGTTAAAGATTTATATAAAAAAGGCAATATTAAGGTCATTATTAATAACATCTTAGGACTTGATCGTAATAGCGAAAAATATATTAATAGAGAAATGTTCATTAACAAGGGCCATCTAGCACCCAAAGCAGATTTTTATTACGCCCCTCTGCAACTCGCTACATATAGATATATAAACGCTGCTCCACAATGGGAGTCATTTAACGGTGGAAATTGGAACGATATCGAAATTAGCGTAAGAGATTACGCATTTGATAATAAAGTCGATTTAAAAATATGGACTGGATTGTACGGTATAACCTCATTGCCCCATAATAACACCATGTCATCTACTGATCTTTATTTATACGAGAAGGGCACTAAATTATTTCCAGTTCCTGAAATTTTTTGGAAATTGGTATATGATTCCAAGACGCAAAAAGCCGTTGTTTTAATTGGTCATAATAATCCATATGAGGTTATTAAACAACCAATTTATTGTGAAAAAGATGTAAAACTATCATGGTTAAAATGGGACGCGAAAAATGTTAAAAAAGGATATTCATACGCTTGCAACTACAACGATGTTAAGCTTAAAGAAACTATCACTTACCTTCCAGATATACCCGTAAAAGGATTATTATTGTAGTTTTAAGTTTGTACTTTGTATTTAGATATAATTTCGGTACCTTTAATCATCATATTTTATACAAGCCTTTGTACTATTAAAACATTATTCTTATGTTGTGCAAAAATATACTTAATATACAGAATCAATATCACACACTTCATTTTGTTATACACCTATTATATAAGAGAAGCAGATGTGGAAATTGCTAATAGATACGCAAATTGGAAAAAATAGTTCAAACTATAATCCCCTTTACTGGCTTTGCTGTGGGAGTTGTTACAGTTTTACACAGTTTTAAACTGATGAGTCAATTACTGCATAGCTCTTCTTATAAATTTATACGCATATACTACAACAAATTAAACTTGCATGAGATCCTCGCCTCGATGTGTTATATGCGTATTCTCGATGGATTTCTAAAGGCATTAAATAGGGATTCCGTTAATTTCACTTGCTTCGATATTTGCCTATCACGCCGGTTATTACCAGGAACTTTGATACATTATGCATCCTCTCCAGTGTGTGAACGTTCGCGATACGTCTCCGTTTATACGCGAATTTGAATCAAACAAATTAAACAGATTAACACGTATATTAATGCACGATGTAGGGCCAATGGCGTTTGATAGAAATTTTACAATTGTATGCACACATGAAGTGCACCCACATCAATAGATGGTGCAATAAAGTAAAATAACAATCTTCATTGTTGTCTGTACACAAAGAGATGGAATAACGCAACAAGTTTCGATTATTATAGCAACTCGATCGAAAGGAAGGAACAGACGAAAGTGCAATTTCTGAATAAATTTATCATTCGGAAAAGGATGTTATGTAAGCCTTACTTTTGGAAGGGCATTTATAAAAATTTTATGAACATCTTTTTAATCACTTTTGATCGAAAATATCGACAAACGAATTATTAAACCCGATTGACGGTTATCAATCAATCAAACTTTATTCGAAACCTGCTGGGACACTACCCTTGTTTGTGACCTATTTCCTGTATGTGGCCCATCCAGGTTGGGGTGGCGATCGATTTTTAGTTCAAACACTTTTCCTGGGCACTCAAACAAAAAGGAAACGAAAACCCGCCGAATTCTCATCAAAATTTCACAAAATAACGCAATAATAAACGTCGCCGTTAAATATCGAAAACGAAACGAACATGCAATTATTATCAAGTAAATATTGAATCTAATGCTAATTAATTAACCGATTGCTATAAATTCAGCGGGATTTGCTCCCAATTGGCACGATAACACAATAACGTCAACGGTAATCGCAATAATAATTAATTAGTTTAGGAATTTATACAATACCCGGAGTTTATTCGAGCAAACTCGTGCAGTTGACACGCTTCGCGTTGAATTACGCCCGATCAAACGGTTTGATAGGCAAATACGGATTACGTAAAACGCAACTCGTATATATTTCGTACGTAACCTGTATTAATTTATTAGGGGTTTTTTGTTTGGGGGTGTTTTTCCGGGATTTATAGAGGTGCCTAAATATTAGGAGTTATGAATACATTATGCTTTGTTATTAACAAACAAAAACAGGAAAGAGGTGGATCAATTTTTCAGTTGATTAATGATTATAACATCGGAGTTTTTTTATTTCGCTTCCAGTTTAAAATAGGTGCACGTTTATCAATGTAAAGGAATAAGCCCGGCAAAAAGACCTGTTGTTAGGTAGAAACTCCGAGGAGCTCGGAAAGTTGCTTCAGACTTTAGAGGGTCGTTCATCATCTCGAAAGGAGATTTCAGATTTTTTACTGGATTCTTCTGTTCGGTGTCAGCTAGTAATCCGAAATTACTTCTTGCGAAATTAAGACGAATGACTCGCCTAAAATTGCCGGAATCCATTAGAACGCATTTTATTTCTTCCGATATTCCACGCTGTTAACAGAACGGCCCAGCATGCGACCGTACTGCAGTCGATTGTAAATCTTCCGGAACTTACCGGACCGAATCGCTCCGGAAAGCCCGAAATTCGTCCAGACGGAATCGCTGCAGAATTCCGATCGAACGCAACCCGGACGCATCAATGCTAAATAACCGAAATGGCGTGCATACAAATCGCTGTATCATTAGCGAAGTTTCGCCGCCATTCGAGCTCGATAATCCAATTTTGACTAATTTTCCAAACTGAAAGTTCGCCGCGCCGCCAAACTAAATTAACTACTCGAATAATTCTGTTACGTTGCACTAAGATTGCTGGTGTTATACAGGGTGGCCCAGAACTCACGCCCCACCGGGAAAGGCCTTATGGAACCGACAATGGAGATGCCAAAACTGCAGCCGAAGACATGAAAAAGTTATTTCTTTGGTAAATAAAGAGGTTTAAAATCGACCAATCCCAGTAGCAGTTCACATATGCGAAAATGACGTGAATTAGCTATACACCAATTTGACATTATTGAAAGATTCTATGTCCATTTCACATTGAAGGTTAACAAAATCTGCCAAAATCAGCTGCGACTATTAATCAACGATTTACTTAAAAATCGAACAAAAAATCGATCAATCGATTTCAACCACTTTTGAATCAATATAGCTGATTGAGCTGTAACAATTTGAAATTATTGAATCATTAAATCGTCATTAAATTGTAAATCCTTGATTAACAGTAGCAGCTGATTTTGACAGCTTTTGTTAACCTTCAATGTGAAAAGGACATAGAATCTTTCAATAATGTCAAATTGGTGTATATCTAATTCACGTCATTTTCGCATATGTGAACTGCTACTGGGATTGGTCGATTTTAAACCTCCTTATTTACCAAAGAAATAACTTTTTCGTGTCTTCGGCTACAGTTTTGTCATCTCCATTGTCGGTTCCACAAGGTCTTTCCCGGTGGGGCGTGAGTTCTGGGCCACCCTGTATACACGAAATCATTTTTGCGCACTCTTCTCATCGATCACTCTTTTGTACCTTTCCCGAAAGCTCGCTTTATTACGCACCAATTACCATCCTTTAAAGCGCTCAATCTTCATCCTAACGGTAACGCAGAGGCGAAACGCAACAGCGAATTTAACAGCCCGTTCAACGTTCGAGACACAACAACTTTCGCTGCAACTCCGCCGGGTGTTCGAGTACTCCTGCGAGGCAGGAAAACGTCGCAGCTATGCAAAGAAGAATTAACAAGAAAAGGACGAAGGGGCATTAAACTTCATAATGTCGCTTGCACTCCGCCGCGAGATAAATTTGATAAGGCGCAGTGGCAGGACAAGCAACATTCGTTGAATTATTAAACGCGTTTGTTATCCAGAACATCTCGGGTCAATCCAGTATTTACGCTTTATTTGGACGAAGACCATTATTTAATAATGTATCTATTAGAGTTTGTAATTCATCTGGTGGGATTTTTTTGTTGTGTAATTTGAAAAGTTGTGATCGCGTGCACGCTGATGGCGTGTCGATGGCTGCCGGCCAAAAAGAACCACCCGACTGTCTGTAGTGCAACCGAAAATTGATGTTTTCCTATAGTTTCTGGGCCGCCGTTGGCCTGGCCCGCTGTCTGGTAATGATCTTACAATTCAGGAAGAGAACGCCGAAATCGGCGATTTTTAGGTCAGTGTCCGGAAGCGGTTTCCATTAATTTTTCGGAAGTTATTGATGGAATGTGGTTATCGTCGTATATTTATTTTATCGCACTGCAGGCTAATATTCTGCTTTGGTCCCAGGACGTTCTACATTATGAATTGAAAGCGAAGGTATTGTTATTTATTACGAATCTATTAGGCATCTCTAATATAAACAAGCTAAAAATGTAGTATATTCTATCCAAAATGAAGTTACAAAATGTAATTTCTCGTTTAATTTATTTCATACGATACCTCATGATTAGATAAATTTGTTTTAAAATGAGTAAACGTATATTACCTATATATATGTAATGGAGCAACGATTTATCAGTATTTATCAGTACGATTTATCATACCGATTTATCAGTATACCAAATTTTTGGATTAGTACTTTACTTACATTCACGCCCAACAAAAATAGAAATTTCAGTGCCCATGTTAAATTAAATCAATTGTATGTACGGAAGCTTGAACATGCCTGACTATGAGGAACCTCCAACGCTGTATAGCCGAAAGAAAAAGTACATATTGGGATCCTCAATTCTAGTCATTTGCTTGGTAGTAACAATCACTTGTGCAGCGGAGCTTTCCAAGGATAAAGAAGATGATAATAACGGTATGTTTAATATACACTACATTCTAAATACTTCTCCTCCTTCACAAGGGATATAATTTTATGATTAGACCTGTATTGTAGTTTATTGTGAACTAATAACAACGAACCGATTGTCACCACTTCCAATAAAACCAGGAACTACTACATTAATGTATCCACCGCCAGGATCGAATGCGATACGCTTTTCTTCCCAACAATCCGTCGAATTGGCATGCCCTGGACAGCAAGTTAAAGCATTCGATAGGGAATTAGGCAGAATTGTAACAGCAGTTTGTAAAAAGGATGGCGGTTTCTTCATAAACGAATTCGATGTAACATGGGACGAACTGTCGTGTTCCGGAATTAGTGGACCTATTGTAAAGAAATGGAAAAATGATGACTTAAGTGACGACTTTATTGAAAACTGTTTTAAAGGAGATGGCACTAATATGGGTAGTATAGGATTTTATTTAAATGAAACTCGTTATTTAAGCTTGATAGACATTTGTTTCAGCACTACAACTAGTTTAGCTTTGTATTCACGTTACTATTTACACGCATCAGCTCATGATAGAGTAGCAAATGTTAGTACTTCCTCTTTTCAGGTAGATAAATATTTCTACCCTCGCCAAATATCTGTTAACGATTTATATAAAAAAGGCAATATTAAGGTCATTATTAATAACATCTTAGGACTTGATCTTAATAGCGAAAAATATATTAACAGCGAAATGTTCATTAACAGGGGTCATCTAGCACCCAAAGCAGATTTTTATTACGCCCCTCTGCAACTCGCTACATATAGATATATAAACGCTGCTCCACAATGGGAGTCATTTAACGGTGGAAATTGGAACGATGTCGAAATTAGCGTAAGAGATTACGCATTTAATAATAAAGTCGATTTAAAAATATGGACTGGTTTGTACGGTATAACCTCATTGCCCCATAACAACACCATGTCATCTACTGATCTTTATTTATACGAGTTGTCCAAGAAGGGCACTAAATTATTTCCAGTTCCTGAAATTTTTTGGAAATTGGTATATGATCCCAAGAAGCAAAAAGCCGTTGTTTTAATTGGCCATAATAATCCATATAAGGTTATTAAAAAGCCAATTTATTGTGAAAAAGATGTAAAAATATCATGGTTAAAATGGGATGCGACAAATGTTAAAAAAGGATATTCATACGCTTGCAACTACAACGATGTTAAGCTTAAAGAAACTATCACTTACCTTCCAGATATTCCCGTGAAAGGTTTATTGTAGTTTTAAGTTTGTAGTTTGTAATTAGATATAATTTCGGTACCTTAATTATCATATTTTATACGTATTTGTACTTTTTACTAGGCTTTTCTTATGTTATGCTAAAAATGGATATACTAAATCTTTTGAATCAATATCACACACTCGATTTTGTTATACACCTATTAAGAAAAGCTGATGCGAAAATTGCTAACAGATATCTACGCAAATTGGAAAAAAGAGCACTACTGAAGAAAATTGGCCGGTGATTTATGTGACGGGAAATTACAGGTTTAATTATTTTTCACTTTGTGCGAGACGGCTGATGGTCCGTTCGGTCGGTTTAATGTTCGTGTAGCGCGCATTTTTTTATTCCAATTTTTTTCTCGTTTATTCCGGGCGTAATTAAAGCCAATCTTGTGATTCTCTCCAGCATTAATGGCTGGTAACGCAGACAGATAAATAAAACCCGGAGGAAAATCGATGATAATTAGGCACAAGGTCAGTTTTCACTCGGCTACCGAAGCCTCTCTTTCTCTCGCTTTTCAGTTCGAAATAAAATAATACCAATTTGATAATAAAATTAGCATTTAAAAATTCGAATGCCCTCGAAATACGGAGCGTTAATAACGAAGTAGGTCAAAGGTCAATTAAAGGTCACAAGAGTAACTGTACGTAACAATAAATGAAGCGGTTCATTTCGAAATGGAAAGACCCATTGAAATTCACAGTGTGTGATTATTCTACTAGTACGTGGATATTCTATTACAAGCTAACTTATTTGTGACGAGCTTTGTTAAATAAAATGTTACCTGTAATGTTTTGGTCGACATTTTATAACAAGCATCAGATCAGGCAAATATTGTGGGCGTTAGAACAATAAGTAAACCTATAATTAGGTTCTCTTGAACGATCAGATTCTCCTTGACTAGTTTTAATGAATATTGCTATTAATAAAAACTTTTATATTCGATTTAACTATTATTTATTTATGTGGTTTCTCCCTTTTCCTGGATCCAAACTTTTGGGTGACAAATGTCCAAAAACCCATTAAGCAAGTTCCGATTATTAACAGATTACTCCAGGCCCGATCGACCCCTTAATATTTCGACTTTCAATTTAATCTACTACCCTTAACAGAATGATATATATATATATATATATATATATATATATATATATATATATATATATATGCCTATCAGGTACAGTGAATGGAGAAGACCACGATGTGAGATACGCAGATTTCGGCAAAAGATACGATTAGAAATGATTTATTAGAGCTCAAAACCGTTTTCAGTTGCTCAAAATGTGTTATAATTAAAAAGATATAGCCCTTTGAAATTTAAAAATTTCGGGTTTTGACTCATACCTTATCAACCAATCATAAACCACTCACGTCTTGTTGTATAGTAAATAGTATGAATTTTCGAACGCAGTAACAAAGAATACACAAACGAACAAAAATCAAACTGTCATTTGTCAGATTTTTCTAAAAATTGCACAAAACAAATTACACGAATTGCAGTTCGACACAAAACACTTTACTGATAATATTGAAGTTGACAAGAATGTTGCCAAATAAATTTTTCAGGACCATTATTTGTGTTTTTAACACGAAAATCGGTTACAATTTATACAGATGAAGATGTTATTTCTATATTAATATATCGAATTATCCATTAGGTAATGGAAGAAATGGATAAATCAGAAAATGTTTATTGCAATAAATATACAAAAAACGCACATTTTGCGGAGTAAAGAAGAGTAATAGGAAACATGGCAAACTTGCTAAATGTGACTTCTCTTTGAAACTTTCGCTTTGATTGGAGCAGAGTGTATGACGATTGTGTGACGTTTTTCAAACTTTAAAAATTAATTGCGGCCTTATTTGGCCACAGAAAAAAATAAAAAAAAAAAATAAAAAATTAAAAAAAAAGTCGTAGTCTTCTCCATTAAACGAAATTCACTCGCCCTTTCGAGTGGCTGCAATTTTAAAAACCAATTCAAGGTTGCCAGCGTTTTATAGCGAAAATAATTAAGAAAATATCGCGCGAGCCAGTAAAAATAACGCGAAAAGCGTTTACGATCGCCGTAAAAGCGACCGCAGGAGACTTTTCCCGAAACAACGCGACCGGTTCCTTGAACTCTGGGATATTTAGTCGCGACACATTGCAACATTTTACAACTCGTTTTCTGCTGGAACCGGCGCTTCGGTTTTGCTTTCCAGAGCGTTCCGAACCAGCCGGGCGTTAATAAACATCGACACCTAAAACTCCAACACTAACTAGCCGGATTCTGCTGGTCACTAAACTCCCTTCGCCGCGAATTGGAACTAACGCAACGCCGTAATGATTAAAGTCGGGGGGCTTAATGCACGCGGAGCAGCAGAGGTAATGCTAACGATAACGACATTAAACTCTCCGAATGTAATTACAAATACAAATTGCCAGCGCCTCTTCGGAGCGAAGACGAGTTTGGATTGCTGCACGCTCCGCTGATGCTTCGATTTAACTGGATGGATTTCTTTCGCGACGCAGCGACTGGACTGTAGCCGGTGGCCGGCTCCGGTAATGAAATTTCAGGCTAATCCGGACGCGTCCGTTGATTAAATCATTAATTTATGCACTGCCGGCGACGACCTTATTTCTGGATTTCTGGAATCTGTTGAGCCGCTCCGTCTCTTTCGCTCTTTCCATCCAGTCCAATTATTTCCGCGCTGATGATTCCCGAGCGGTACCGTGGAAATTAAGAGAGCGGTTTTCCTGGCGGAATTGAACGCAAATTGACTATTTCCCATTTCGCCCGTGGATAAACTAAACCATGCGTTGCCGCCGCATGACAATCTAGCAGATTAAATAGTAAATACCCAAACAGGACAACCATAGCAAACAAAACTCTGGATTAACTTATCCCATTAATTGGCTCTTTATGCCCCGTTTCATGCACGTTGTTGCTGGTAAATTGTATAACGATCGGCGTATATCAAACGCGAGGTTCAAAAGTTGACCGAAACGCGTGAGAACGGCCTATAGGAAGATAATAAGCTGCGTTTAAGCCGGAGCGCGAGGATATATATGGCAACCTTCTGTCAAAACGGGACTCCCAGCTATTTTATCTGCCCAACCGATATGGCGGTCACGTATGCCCGTCGTTTGTCAGTTTTTTCCCTCGCCCACCAACACGTTTATTTGAATCGTAAACCAATGGGGAATGTGTATTCTACACTCATTCCTTCAGAGATTAAACTTTTGTTATATGGATTATAGTCATTTTGTCTATAAAGGCAAGTGAAAATTTCAACGCAATATGGTCTATGAGTGCAACAAAGTAGTACAACTTCCATTGATAAGAGTGTTAATGTGGGATTGCAACTTTCTCACACTGTTATTTTTATAATCTTTGTTCATTTCTGGACACTCAGGACATATGGAGACTCAGGAGGGTCATCAATAGTTAAAAATTGAAGAGAAACAAACTATTTCGGAGTGTTCGAGTTGTTCCCCGTATCCGAGCAGATAATTTTTATAGGCCGAGTTGTTACCCGAGGGTGTCCGAGTTGTTTCCAGTAGAGCAGGTAGGTACGGCAGGTAGCATTTAATTCCCGATTAATCCTACTTCGTTGAAAAACCCTAAATATTTATTAAAAGTAACCAACTTTTAATTTTTATTATTTCAAACTTTTTTAAATTTTAGATATTTTTTGTAGTATAACTTCACTTTGTATAATATGTAAGTACCTACCTATACCTACATTTTAAGCATTACAATTTAAATAAAACTAAAATTTCCTTTTACATGATATACAATTTATTTAATATAAAACACAAATACTAAGTATTACTCCATAAAAATACTGCAATCAAAATCTGGAACTTCCCCAAAATTAAAGAAAAGATTACCTCATTACACTGGAACTATGCCTTGAAATAAGATCATTGAAATGCGATTTAAAATTTTCAATAGGTGTAGGAGTAATAAAAACATCCTACTGTGTCTGTAGGTATAAGGGTAAAAATTCTCAAATAACAATTAGTCAAAAACAGCTCCAATTGAAAATGTCGCGAACCCGAAACATTCTTAAGTTCACGGAAGGAACAGTACCTAAATCTCCTTATCAGCTAATTAGACCCTTATAAACTACAAATAACCGTTAACAAATAGATTGGAAACAACTCGGACACGACCTTTTTTCGCACAGGTAACATTTTGAAAATTGGGAAACAACTCGAACCCGTCCAACTATACAAAGTCTAGATCAAAGTTTTATCCTTCTATACTTCTTCCTCATAATGCCTGATACGAATCTTGACAACTGTTTAGTAGAACTCATCTAATTATTAGATATAAATCATAATAGTTTCTATTTTAAATTAAGTTGTAGCAAATTTTCAGCAGGCCTTCTACACATCGAGGAATTTCACAGGTGTGATCAAAGCAATTTCTATTATTGTTCTCGTGTGCGTGTTTCGCGTACAATCGCTTTATTTACGGGAAGATCTCGAAATGAATGATGTGATTCGAGTGAAAGTCACTTACGCATTTACATGTCAGTCTATTGTGTTTTCGTTAACGAAATTTCGAAAGTTTGAATTCGATAATTTGAGATTTTGAGCGAAAAAGTGCCGTCTTGCCTTTTAAGCGGAGAGTTTTAATAACGAGGATAAAGAAATCTCGTTGTTACAACATCCCAGATTGATTACCATCAACAGTCTGGCTCGGCCAGATGTATGTGGGTATTAATTGAATATTTATCATTGTGAAAGTGAAACGCTGCACCGTAAACGGCGCATTATTATGTTGTGTATATCAATTTTCTAATGCTGATTTTCTGAAATTACATCTGCTCGTTTTCGCCGGCATTTTTACGCTATGCAACAGTATCGATGTTACAAAACTTTAGCGATAAGTAGATTTCTTGTTAACTTTTATCTAGTTGAAGAACGAGTTAGTCATGTTTTTCTAATAGCAGCGGCAATTTACTTATAAAGCGGAAACCAATACTGTTAACGGTAGTTTCTTCGTTTTCTTTTATCTCTGCATTCTGCTGCACTACCTATTAAGAACAGAGATGTATTAAGGGATCTTTCCACTTCCTAAAACGGCCGGGGTTATATTATTACAGTATTATAATTTATTTATTAAGCCATATCCTCCACGTTTTCGTCCAACACTCCATTTGATGGTTTCGCTAAGAGATTAGTGTCTTGCTAATGGAGGATGTGGATAGGATATACGGCAGGGGATTATATACTTTTTATAGCCGCGAAGCGAAATTCCTCCATAAAGCAGTAAGTACGTGGGGGAGGAAACTTCCCGATGCCACAATAATCGCACGGTTAAAAATATGAAATTATCCATTAAGAAAACACCGTCGAGCGGGTAGTTAATCCGTCGTGAAGGAATCACTGGAAACTTTTGAGATATTAGGAGGGAATGCGCGAAGTTCTGATGAGTCGCAAATTTCGGTTTGTCAAATGCTTTGCATTTCCTAAAGGTAGAAGGAAGCGGAAAACCGCTGGAAGGGAGCGCGGGCACGTACACCTATTATTTAATAACGCGCCGCGAGGAAGTAAAGCGATCAATGGAGCATTCATAATTTTACTAGGTGATAATTCATCAAACGCTTGAGCGAATTTTGTTGGTGTATTAGTTATAAAAGTATTGCTTCATAAACCGAGCGCATACGTCGAAACAGATCTCTGATATATCCGAGCAAAAAAAAGTTCAACGAACCAACTCGCCCGAGGCATTGAATTATAGAAAAATGAAAGAAATGAATCACAGTCAGAAATCCACAATTTCCTATCCCGCAATCCCAGATACGAGACACCCGAGCGAATTCTGCGAAAGTACAATTTTGCGGTTCTAGAGAATAGGAAAAACTGTATGAAACGAACCTCCCTTTTTTATTCCAAACGACAAAAGGGAGCAGCGGGACGGCGCTTTTTTAATAGAGTTTTCCCCTGGAATAATAGGAAAAGGAATTTACCAGTAGCACCAAAAATGTTATAAACATATAACTCGATTATTAAAAATATCGGTGTTGGTCAATTAGTCTCCACGGTCATTTTTGTCAACGGGGTTCCATAATCCTACAGGTCGATTGGTCCCCAGTTTCAAAATTTAATGGGCTAATTGGTCCCCGCGGTCAAAATATTCCTAATCCGATTAGATAAGATTTTACATTGGCATGAATAACTATCATTTGCCTAACATCTTCTGGTGTACTTACATAGCTGAGAGAATTTGGACAAAATGCAGCTTTTAGTGTTAAAAAATATTTAATATCTAAAGCATTAGTAATTTAAGATATATACAATTGGTACAATACATATTAAAAGAAAAATTCTGTACAAAAAAAGAATTATTTTAGTTTTAATATACGAACGGATTTCAAAAAATAGTTGGCAACATATGGGAAACTTTATTATTAATTTTACGAAATAGTTATTCTTCACAAAAAGTTCTGCATGATCTAAAATCCAAGATGCAACCATCAAAAATCAAAGTTTATCAATCATATACGAGGTATGCCAAAAAATGTGAATTATGCTCAAGAGTAAAGTACTTTCATGTTTTACAATATCGAAATTTGTTAGTATGAAAAGTACACCTAATTTTCTAGAAGTATATATTGTATATATTGCATTTCTTGTGTTATTTTCTAGTTATTTTGTAGTTTGTTTTGTAGAATGTATTTTATTGAGTTTGAGCGTATTAAATAAATTGTACCTACATCCTACATGTATGTAGGTAAAAGGAAATTTTAGTTTTATTTAAATTGTAATACTTAAAATGTATATGTGGTGTATATCTACATATTTAAAGTTATAGATACTACAAAAAATATCTCAAATTTAAAAAAGTTTGAAATAATAAAAATTAAAAGTTGGTTACTTTTAATAAATATTTAGGGTTTCAACGAAGAATGATTAATCCGAAATTAAATGCTACCTGCCGTACCGGGGATAACTCGGACACCCTCGGGGGAGAACTCGACCCATAAGAATTTACCTGCTCGAATACGGGGGACAACTCGGATACTCCGATGAAAATACATAGGAAATTTGCCAAAGAATTTTGAAATTATAAATATTCCCATCGGTCCTTCCTAGAAACCCCCCAATTGACTGATAGCTTTCGAGTCAAAAAAGGATTATATTTGGGTAAATTTGACCGCGGGGACCAATTGAACTCCACCCAAAAATATACTAACGCATCTGCATCCCCTACAGGCATTTAGCGGGGGGCCTAAAAACTTCCTAGAAACGCGAAGAATAACAATTACCCGCCGCCCTTTGGGATGCGGGAAATTAATAAACATAGACCGGCGAATTTCGAGAGGCCCTTTGCGCGGGTATTTGTTTTGCCGTTTCGGGGTGCAACATCCATTTCGCGTATTTTATATTCCGACGGAGACGCGGCATGGATACCTGGCGTGCCTTTGTCAGCGCGCCGGAATGCCGGCAACTTTCGAAAGCTAAACAATGCTTAATCCGGTGCTCCTTGCTCTCGCAATCGAAACTTTTACGGCCGACGAAAATCCCGCTTGAGCGAAAGCGAAAGTACGGGGAAAATTCAAATTCGGTTGGTTGGAGAGACAATGGAGGCGATAAAAACCGCGGTCAAGCGCTGCTTTATGTCGATTTTGGTTTAAATTAAAACGCGTATCCAGTCGATATAGCTTTATGTTCGTCGGGTAATAAACAAAGCGGGTGCGTTAAAAAAGAGCCCTTCGTTATTTGGTGTCAGTTTATGGGTATAAAGAGCGAAGTTTTTATGATGTAGCGTCGTAAAAACACGTCAATATCTACAATTCCTTTACAGCTGATCTAAAGCTAACTACAGAATTGTGAAATATTCGTTTTTAAATCCCCCACAGATAAGCCCTTAAATAGGCACGTCAATGAGGGATAATTTATGCATATGCGTTAGCTCACTTGGAACAGATATAGAGGATAATCCGGCCGTAGACGTTATAAAAAATTCGAAAGCACTTTATGACTTAGAGCGGCATTTTCCTTCCTGTATATCGAAAGGAAGTTGTAAAAAATCGCGAATGCGAAATCGATTCTGTGGGGGAGGACGCGAGGGTGAACTGAAATAAAATCATGTAAAGCCTATAGACACGGTGTAACGGTAATTTCGACCGTTGTTTGAACGTTTTCAACAGGATTTGGATTTTGGAAAGTAGGACGTGTATTCCCAGATGGATATGGTATTTTTAGCTGGCAGCTTTCATTCGAATTTCGCGCAGCATTTGTGCGGGATATTTTTCTTTATGCAAATTAAAAAAAATCAATGTGGAATGAGCTTGTGCAAAAAACTCCTAAAATAAAATTTTATATAATAATTAAGTTACGAAAAATTTTGGAAGCGAAATAATCACTTCATCTAATACCAGACATAATTTAAAATCGAATTATATCCAAGAATCGATTATGTAATAAACGATGACTTTAGAATACAACTTCTAATATAGGAAATGATTAATGAGGGCTTTTCTTAACTTAAACTGTAAATTTAATTTTCTAAACAATTTATTTGGGTATATATTCTTCAGCAAACCCATGCATACATCCTAAAAGGGATTCGTAAATAACATTAGTGACAGAAACCACCCCTTGCTCTAATTTCCATTCTAACAAATTGTCCATAATTCATGGAAATATCCCTTTAAATTTCCGTAATATTTTCCAGAAATATTTATGTAAAAACAATGACGCGCGGAGGAAATACCTAAAAGGTTTTCCTCGTTTCGGCTACAGCTAATTAAATTTCAAATGTGGCTTGTAAATAATTAAACTGCAAATTAAGGGTCGATTACCCGCCGAAGATTTTAATCACTGGATTTTTTCGTAGGTACATCAATGATCGTTAGAAAAGTAAATCCCGAATGGGAAACTTAAACTCTCCGAACTTTTCCGTTGGCCGAAAAGTTGAGGAATTGAAAGAGACGAAAGCAGCGGGATATCATTAAAATTAATCTTGTCTTTAATCCAACAATTTAACTGGAGCTGCAAGTTATATCTTCTGCTCGATTTTAAGCCCTTAGATAAAGTTCTGGAGGAAGTTTAATTACCTACGAAGAGGTCGAAACTGAAAAGAGAATAATTTATGTCTATCCCGATACATCTTGGGGTTTCGAAAGGCGCCAACCCCGCTTTAAATTCGAACGGCAATTCCTTATAATCTAACGCATTCGCAGAAATTGCGTAGAAAATCGAATCAAATTCCCTTTCGTTTCTTTCAATCGCTCGCGCGTCCTTGACCCTATGAAACGAATCAATCCTCGCCACCCCGCCGCTTTTAAAAGATAGCTCCACTTCATTACACACTATTACCCGTCAAGTTTATACGAGTACAGCACTTCCACCCTCTGGAAAGCCTGGCGCAGAGTTCACCAAGAATGCCCAACATGTGAAAAAAAGATAAAGGGACTTAATGAACTTTCTTTCGTGACATGCACCCCTATTGGGCCAATCGCCTGCTAGGTGGACGAAAGCATTTCACATCCGGCAACAACGCCGATGAAAAATCACTAGGCAACCCGCATTACGCGTGCTTGGCCAACTTCCTGTAAACTAGATTGCCGTTGCATACAGGTAGTTTCAGTTCGGAGGGAAAGGCGCCTGGGATCGATATTTGATGAAAAAAAGCCCGTGCGATATATGTCCGGTGAGCTCGCCAAACAAATCCATAGTGTCGGCGTGGCACGTGAACCGCCCCCTCTCCCGGCGAGGCTCCCCCGCAGTTTGGGGTCGCAGACGGTTGATTCCGCCATAGGCGTGGTGTTCTAGTGGAGACGCAACTTTCGAAACAGGGGATGAATTGTGGTCGCGGGGGGCTGTTGTGCCAATTTGAATGGATCAAAAGCGAACGGAGGAATTTTTTAATAGAGCTTAGCCGAGGGTGTTGTATTTCTGATTGATAACAACAGAAAGGGGGATGGATTCGGTCGTGAAAAGGGGGTTGATAGAGGGTTGACGTCGAATGTGGAGGAGTTGAGCAAATTCGGTATTAGGTGGATTAATTATGAGTAATAACGCAAGAGTTTGAGCCGTAGGTAGTAAATAATAATAACTTTTTTAATGGGTCTCTTTCAGTATAGGTTTCCAGCTACTTCCGCTTCGCGCTGAATGTCAAAAAAACAAAGAATTTGTATCTAACAATGGCTTGTGTTGACGTTCGAAAATAGTTTCTATTTCTGTAAGCGCCCAGTGTGTGTGTGCACCCTTTCAAGACACTCTTTTTGCTCTTTTCTCCAAGTGGAACACTTTATGATTGATGGGACTCTCATACGAGTTCATTTCACGTGCTCCGCAGCCTGTTTATAAATGATATTTTGCCGTGGAAGTCAGGTGTGTTGTTCACAGTACAAACAACTAATTAGTTAATACAATTATCTAACAAAAGTTTTTCCACATAATCAATCAGATTAATTAAGCTCATTGCCATTTGACGCCGGAGTTAAATCATCGGACCGTGCTGCCCCAATTTTATCGAACAATCCTCCTGAATTAACTATAATACCGATTCGATGCAAAAGGAATAGCTAAAATTGAAACCGGGTAACACTGACAATCCCGTGATTGATATCTATATTGATTATCTTTCGATGTCGCCACTTGATTATTGCTCGAAACACGTTTTCAGTAAAACAGCAGCGCGAAATGATTAATTGAATGGTTTTTGCTGTCCCAGTGTACCTGAAATTTCGAAATATGTCATTCACAATTCGATAAAATCGCGTAATTGATAAAAAAAAATCATTCGAGCTTCATCATCAATCCTCACACATCAATTCGCTCTTATCTTCTTCATTAATTCACCACAACTCTTTATTTTAATCTACATCTTCACCATTATCCAATACAACAAAAGCTCCTTATAGCAAACGTAACAACGGAACCAATCAATTTGAAGAAACAATTCGGAATCCAATTCCAATTACGAATCGCAATCAGTTTCGTATTAGCAAGAAAACGCCGGGTAAACACAAAGAATGCGCTTTGCTATCGAGATGAGCGATGAACGTGCGCTATTATACATGTTTAATTAGCAGCGGAGTATCTATCATTTGCTCGGCGCGGCGATATAGGCTGCAGATGAGCCGGCGAGATTGCGGATTTCGCTGACACAAGTGCATCAGCTGTCTCGGAAGACGAGGCTCGCAAGAAGAGCATCGTGAGGACGCCCATCTCGTCGCTTTGTTGTAGCAATATTGGAGCTGGATGCGAACTCGTTATAAGCGCATCATACACGATTTATTTATTATCTGGGAGTTTATTGGTGGAAATATCGAGAGCCGCGGAATGAGGAGCAAATTAAGCGAGAGGCTTTAATGAATGTTTCTTGTCGACGCTGGAATTTGTTTCAATTAATGCTGTAGTTTATATTCAATTGGATTTAATTTTCTAATTAATTGTTGGTAGCGAGATGATCGCATAAAATACGGTGTAATGTAATAAGTCGAGAGCATATTAAGGAAGCGAAATCGATTTGCAGGTAAGAGGCAATACTTTAAATTAGAATATGGAGCGTTGAAATTTGTATCCAATTCATATTTGCAGCGAACTCTCCCATAAATTCTAATTTCAATTCCCCTGCAGCATACAGGAGTATCTCCAGATCCGTATCGCTACAATTCTCCTGCAAAAACTTCTAATCGTTTGTGATGAACGTTAATACAGGGTGGTCCAGTTTATAATGGCATAACTTTAGGAAATGATGGATAACGTTAAAATAATGATAATTTCTCAATACTTATACAGCCGGGAAAGCTTTGTTTTCGAGATACAGGGTGTTAAAATTAAAAAAAATATATGTATTATTTTGGATATGGCCAAAACGGCTGCTTGGAAAAATTTTAATTTTGGCACACAGGATAAGCTAAGGATCCTTCATGAAAATAAATCATAGCCTACTTCCAGAATATTTGCGATGATAGTAGTCCTACATAACCGGAGAAAATTGCAAATATCTCCAAAACGGTGCGTCGTTCAAAAAAACGCAAGAACACTTTTTTGTTCTAAAAAGCATGGAGCATCGAATAACATTACTGTTATTTGCGAAAAAGTCAGTGGCGTAAAGGATTTTTTAAAAAAAGGGCAATGGCATACCCATATCTCCGCCACTGGTTTTTGTACTTTATCACCATATTCCCTAAATCATGAAAGATCCTTAGCTTATCCCGTGTGCCAAATTTAAATTTTTTCTAAGCAGCCGTTTTGGCAATATTCAAAATAATACATATTTTTTTTAATTTCAACACCCTGTATCTCGAAAACAAAGCTTTCCCGGCTATAATAGTATTGAGAAATTATCATTATTTTAACGTTATCCATCATTTCTTAAAGTTATGCCATTATAAACTGGACCACCCTGTATAACCACATTGCAACTAAATTAAAAATTATTCAAAATATGGCAGAATAAAGACGAAATATTTTTACACTTCCAATCATTTTTTGGTACCAATTTTTTGGCATTATCCAGTGTTTACAAACCAATCCTGTAGGGACTTTCCCGATCATTTCTTGGATTCATCCGCACCTCCAAATACTACATCATATCTACGGGGGCCCTATCGAAAAATGCAAAATTTGATTTCCTCCCGTTTTACGACTTTCGTCATAAATCAACGCATCCACGTACCACGTCAATTATCTTTGCTAGATTTACTTCCGAAATCGACTTCGATTTTCTGCCAGTGACAGGGCCAGGAGCTAATTTTTCGGGCGAGAAAGTTACTGTGAAATATGACGCTATTATAGTTTGGAGTAATCTCAATTTTGCATAACTTTCACAACAAATTCGGAAAGAATACGAAATTACGAAAATATTGTTAGAGACGAAAATGAATACGAGGAGAAAATTGAAAGAGGCATCGACGCAACTAACTGTTTATCATCCCAATTTCATCTAGATGCCAGTTAATTTTAATTACTTTATAAGCTTCCTTATTCATTAGCGTTATAGAGCTTTAAATCATCGCGTTTTTGCCTCTTGCGCTTTTTATTCTTTTCCCATTATCTAAACGGATGTGATCTCCAGCACAAAAAAACGGTTGCGTTATTACGACACCGGAATGATGCATGCATCTGAGTGCATGTGTGGAAATAATGTGTCTCTTTATATAACTCTGAAATACGTTGATATTATGCTCCAGTATAATGGCCGCGCTAACTCGACTGACGTCTCACTTCATCATCCAGCTTATCCTCATTGCTGGAATGTGAATAACACGCAATCTCTTTTGTAAGACACCGAGTTAGTGGGACTTCATACAAAATCCACTGTGATAAGTTAATGCAATTTAGGAAAAGTGGGGAATTGGAGAAGTTGATTTAGCTTTTGAATATTATTCTCACTTTTATAATTGTTGTTGGTACAGAGTTGGTACGGTTTTTGTTACATGAGGTGCAGCTGAAGGAAATTAATTAAGCTTAGAAATGAGCAAATACCTAATTTTCTAATTATTTGTGCGTTAAAAAAGGCGCGTTAAAAGCAATTAAAACGCCTGCAAAGAATTTAAGAAGGGTTGATTAAAAAGAGGTAACAAAGAGTAGAAGGGGAAAATTGTGAAATAATTGAAAGTTATGGAGCAATAGAATCAGCAGGAGATTTTAATTCATTTTCAAATTAATAACGCGGTTATCTAATAAGTGACCTTAATATTAAATATGTAGGTACTTTTGATTAATATACAAAATAATAGCAAAGGGATGAAATAATTTGCGTTTGTTCAGCAATAGGTCCAAAATACATTGTTAATGCATTGAACAGATAACGATGACAAGTCGAAATACTGAGGCTTACTGTACAATAATTTATAGCAATAAAAAATCCCCGCAGCGAATTTACAAAAGGGAGTACGTCGGTACATTCATCATTTAGGCGCAAATGTTACCCCTTGGTATAATCCTGCGTCAGAAAGGGGTAGCATCGAACTCTCCATGGCGTCCATTAATTTTGTATCATCCTGTCGTTTAGGGCTTATCTATTAATTTTCGCGACTACTCGTCGAGTTTGGGGCCCCCGTGCAACGCGAGATTAGAATTTTGAGGTAAATCGGCCGTTTATGAACTCTAAGGTGCCAACGCCATGTGATGGATAGCCTTTATATTATGTACCTAATATATTTTATTAAGCCAGAGTTGTTAAGTCCCGTCGTGTGTTTGGAAATTTAGCTGTTCGATTTTTAAATGTAGATTACAATTTTTCCGCGCCATTACATCATCTGCTCAGTCAATGAACTTTCGATAAAAATCCCACAAGCTACTGCTACAATGGAGATAGATATGCTCAGATAAAAGAAGAAATAGTTGGAGCCCATCAGGAGAACCATAAATTATCCAGCGAAAAACACGTTCCGGTTAACTCCTCTATTAATCTGCGTTTCCAGGATTGCCGGGGCATCGATTAAATGATTAGGGGAAAAATAATATCGGGATCTTCGGGACCCCTCGCGCGCTACAAAGTATAAATCAATCGCTTTTCTGTCAATGACAACACTATTATTAGCGGGAGAAAATGATTTCGTTTGGTAACAGCAAAAAAGAAAATTGGAAGTTAGCTTCATGCGGAAGTTGTCAGTCGGCGGAAAAATACGTTCAAAGGCAATCAATTTCACTCCTAATATTAGATTGTGGGCCGGTGAAAACGGGCCACGAATAACAACAATATAATTTACGGGTAGATGGGCCGATCCGGGATAAAACCGGATTTTAGCCCGAAACGGCTTCATTCATCCGCACGAACTCATCGACAATTCCAACATCAATTTCCTTGTGCAAATACTTATCCCGCCCCCGGACTAACATTGGCAACCACCGGAGGATCGTCCGGCGTTCCGGAGGCACCGCCTGTGCTAATTCCTGTGTGACATAGTGGATCGATATCCACCGTCTTGGTCTTGGGGGAGACTTTCACTGGCAAGGATCCTTTACAAGGACGCGTTTAAACGTGCGATTCGCGCTGACCGTAACTCCTCGATGCTTTATTTATTTCGAGTCCCAATTTATTTCGTGAAAATCCACGTTTTTTTCTCTAGAATAGGTTAATTAATATTTAAAGGGTGGAATGTTTTGTTGAATTATTATTTTATTATCATGTGTTGGGATTTGGAACAAAGGCTGGCGCTGCGAAATTAACTAATACGTGCAAAACGACTATTATTGTTCAAATGCCAGGCAATATACGTGACATGCTATCGGTTTTGTTTTGGTTTTTACAGCTTTGATGCAATTATGTTTGGAAAATGCATTATTTCAATCCACTGTTTTTTATTGGAGTGCCGCGTTTCTGGCTAATCCGTTCGCCCGCGGGTTTACAACTTCATTAATTTCATAATAAATTCCATTGATCGAATGAAAAGTTCATATCTACTAAAAAGCTTCAGCTCACGATATAAAGAAAAAGCAATATTCTTCCTGTAGGTGCGTCTTCCTGTTTTGTTTTCATTTCCAATGATATTTTATACCGGTCAATTTCGCTTGTTTATTTTACGCGCGTCGTGAATTTCCCGAATTTCCGCGAGTTCTCCTTTGTGCCGTTCCAAGTTTGTAAATAAACGCGAACATAAAATAAGTTTTGTTAAAAAAAAGGAGCGGCAGTAAAAAAGTTTACGCCGGCGGTAATTTCGTTTTGTGTAGAAATTTCCTCGAATTGGCGCAGCCGGAAGAGGATGCTAGTTTTTACTTTCCACCGAATAAAGTTCGCTGTACTTTGCCTAAACCTGCATTGAAAAATAATTCAATCGTTAGACATCTTTAATCCCGCGCAACTTGGAGCCAGAAGACGTCCCTTATCTGCCAGCGACGCCTTTCAGACCGTATCCCATTCCCGAAAGAGACGAAATCCCCCACGTTCTGCCGATATCTCCCGTAGTTTCGGTTAACGACCGTCGAAATCCCCTCGAAAACAGTTATCAACGTTCCATCTTCCATCGTTCCTAAAGGGTGCTGAACCTGATACCGCAGCCGCGGCAACGCTGCACAAAATGCACCACCGCTCTTTTACCAGCAATAATTAAAAACTTCCCCCTGTACAACGTAAGAGCTGTTTACCTAAAGCTAAGTGAATTAGAACGAGTGGTCTTCGAATAATAATTAATGAGCAATTTATAAGCTGTCGGGGTGGTGTTGCAATTAGTTTCTAAAGATTGCTTGGAAAATACACCAAGCATTCCAAGTATTGATCTGGTTCATTAAAATTGTACCTTTACAACTTTATACGAGACCCAGATGGCCAAAATTTCTCCGTGCTCTATAAACGCAATACGTTAGCTCCGATATTAAATAATAAGCATAGACGTGCGCGAATAACTCACTAGCACAAAGGGCTGTAAAACGTACCCTTTCCAAAGGAAAGTTGAATTTAATTGAAACATGTAAAGTGAATTGGGTATAGCACAGTAAGAACTGCCCCAATTTAACTCAGGAAAACGGCGAAATAACGTGTTTCCTGTTTGCGGAACCCCCTACACACCAATGCTGTTAAACATTACGTTAAAAGCTGTCTGCAAAGTAAATAAGGACAGGCAGTTAGTTGGCTGGAGTGGGTCTATTATCCTTGCTCCTGGCAAATATTGTTAGGCTTGCCGGGGATGCTCGGGCGTAAGAAAATGCCGAAACGGAAAACATTGGAGAAACTTGACGTAGGTGTGCATGGTTGCTCCAGTGATTGATTCATTCGTTTCTTTCGATCGCTCGATGGGAAAAAAATCAATCAACTTCAACCCGAATGCCTGACAAATAATTTACTGCAAAAGGGTGTTATAATTTACCTACCTATTTCGTGTAAGTGCGAAGGTATCTTGAAACTTCCAGACAATGGCATTATTTGCACATCATTATAGAGTCCTATGCAGGGACCCTTATGTAAACAATCTTACAGGTAAAGAGGAGCGGCCCGAAATTTAAAATTCTTTTTGTCGCGGACGAACAATAGCGCCCTCTTCTAAATGCTACTTCCATTTGTGTTTCGAACACTCCGACAGTCGGGGGCGGCGCATCATTAGAGCCCGGCTCCGAGGAAAACGCGAAAATCCTCGGATAATTTCATTACAAGAAATTGTTGCCGGCAAATTAGCGCTCGTCGGGCCCCGGCGAATTCTTCAAAGGTGTATTTGCATAATCCGAGGAAAACTTCAAAGCGCCTATACGTCGGTTAACCGCGTTTCGAACTTTCATAGTTCGAGTAAATAGAGGAATATTAATTCGTTGATTCTAATTGATGCGCGAAGTGATCCACTCGAAATTTAACTTTTCCTTACAACGCCCGTCCATCGGCTGTAATTAAAACAACTCACCTTACTGATATTCCGAATTCGAACTCGATTTCTAACTTTGCGGTTCACGGGGAGGTTCGTATTCTATAAAATTCGTTCTAAAGTTGGCACGTAATCAGCGAGCTGGAAGCGAATCCTGCGAATTCAATAACGAAACCTAAGCATATTCCGGCGCTGCTTCGAGTTACTCAACCGCCAGATATTATTTACAACACTATTTCCCGCTCGCCTAAAACGGATCTCCTATTTTAATAATTTCGTTAAATAACGCACAGCGCCCCAGGCGGAATTAGATTTCGGGGCGTCGACGTGATTCGAAAGAATACGTTGAGTAATTACTTCTGGTTAACATCCCCTTACTCAAGTAAGACGCGTTGAAAAATTTATGCGCCTCGATTAGAGAGATTAAGGAGAGCCGAATGGAGAAGACCACGACTTTTTTTTTATTTTTTTTTTAAACCGTGTGTTTTAAGAAGGCGCAAAATGAAATTTTTATTTTTTTCTGTGGCCAAATAAGGCCGCAATTAATTTTTAAAGTTTGAAAAACGTCACACAATCGTCATACACTCTGCTCCAATCAAAGCGAGAGTTGCAAAGAGAAGTCACATTTAGCAAGTTTGCCACGTTTCCTATAACTCTTCTTTGCTCCGCAAAATGTGCGTTTTTTGTATATTTATTGCAATAAATATTTTCTGATTTCTCCATCTCTTCCATTACTAATGGATAATTCGATATATTAATATAGAAATAACATCTTTATCTGTATAAATTGTAACCGATTTTCGTGTTAAAAACACAAATAATGGTCCTGAAAAATTTATTTGGCAACATTCTTGTCAACTTCAATATTATCAGTAAAGTGTTTTGTGCCGAACTGCAATTCGTGTAATTTGTTTTGTGCATTTTTCAGAAAAATCTGACAAGTGACAGTTTGATTTTTGTTCGTTTGTGTATTCTTTGTTACTGCGTTCGAAAATTCGTACTATTTACTTATACAACAAGAAGTGAGTGGTTTATGATTGGTTGATAAGGTATGAGTCAAAACCCGAAATTTTTAAATTTCAAAGGGCTATATCTTTTTAATTATAACACATTTTGAGCAACTGAAAACGGTTTTGGGCTCTAATAAATCATTTCTAATCGTATCTTTTGCCGAAATCCGCGTATCTCACATCGTGGTCTTCTCCATTACTTCTGGTTAACATCCCCTTACTCAAGTAAGACGTGTTGAAAAATTTATGCACCTCGATTAGCGAGATTAAGGAGAGCCGAATTGATCGGTTGACATGTTGAAAAGAATACGTCCTTCTGCGTTCGAGTGCCCTAGACAACATCTGGTCGCATTCATTAGCATTACGCCCGTTTGTTTTAATAACATCATTGACTGCGTCCGACTTGGCATGGGAACGCTTAACGCCGTGGTGTTTGCGTTCGAATACAGAGCGTAATTGTACAGAGAGCCGCATTAAAATCGACCTTGGAGCTCGCTGTGATTTGAGCTTTTCATTGGTTTTCCGATGGGAAACGACAGGCGATGGTTTTATCGATTGTCAATCAGCTTTCCCCTTCGTTTCGATCGACTTTCCCGCGAACGAAAACAAACAAAACTACACATTAAACGAGCTAATTTATAATGCATAATTTCATTATCTTCGGGACGGATTCCTCATGCATGGCTAGCAAGAAAAATTCGACCTACTTCCTTAAATAGGTGCCGCTGTTTGCCAGGGAGAACCGCCCCGCGCGGACTTCCAAGCGACACTCGGAATATTCTCCGAGAAAAAGGCGAAAATAAAACGGCGAAATTGCGTTATGCTAATTCCTTCGGAGCAATGTTTAATTTTTGTATTTCGCGACCCAGCGGGCGAATTTTAATAGATTTTTCTGCGGAGGACGCGAAAAAAATATGTTTGCTCGAGTCGAGTTAATGTTAATCGTATATCATGAGCTTGATGGAAAAATAAACAATGTTTCGCTAAACTGTGGAAAATATTTATCCTACAGTAACATTAATTAATTAGGCTCAAAGTGGCATAAATAAATTAAATCAACATACTTTTTAAGACAGTTACTTATTCTCTATCATACATTTTCTACAATGGAGAATGTACAATGGAGAGAAATTGCCGATTGTACCACCAACAAAACCACCTCACACGCATATCAACCGAATAATGGAGAAGACCACGACTTGTTTTTTAATTTTGTTTTTCAAAACCGGGTGTTCTAAGAAGGCGCGTAATGAAATTTTAATTTTTTTCTGTGGCCAAATAAGGCCGCAATTAATTTTTAAAGTTTGAAAAACGTCACACAATCGTCATACACTCTGCTCCAATCAAAGCGAGAGTTGCAAAGAGAAGTCACATTTAGCAAGTTTGCCACGTTTCCTATTACTCTTCTTTACTTCGCAAATTGTGCGTTTTTTGTATATAAATTGCAATAAACATTTTCTGATTTATCCATTTCTTCCATTACCTAATGGATAATTCGATATATTAATATAGAAATAACATCTTCATCTGTATAAATTGTAACCGATTTTCGTGTTAAAAACACAAATAATGGTCCTGAAAAATTTATTTGGCAACATTCTTGTCAAATTCAATATTATCAGTAAAGTGTTTTGTGCCGAACTGCAATTCGTGTAATTTGTTTTGTGCAATTTTCAGAAAAATCTGACAAATGACAGTTTGATTTTTGTTCGTTTGTGTATTCTTTGTTACTGCGTTCGAAAATTCATGCTATTTACTATACAACAAGATGTGAGTGGTTTATGATTGGTTGATAAGGTATGAGTCAAAACCCGAAATTTTTAAATTTCGAAGGGTTATATCTTTTTAATTATAACACATTTTGAGCAACTCAAAACGGTTTTGAGCTCTAATAAATCATTTCTAATCGTATCTTTTCCCGAAATCCGCTTATCTCACATCGTGGTCTTCTCCATCGTTTTAATGTAAGTTTTATATGAGACCGGATCTGCACTGTATATTCGCATATATTTGCATTACATTCAATATAGCTGGCATATTGCCATGTTTCGGGAAAAAAATAGTCGACGCGTTGTTGCATGGAAAATGATGAATGAGTCGAATTCCACGCCGTTGATAACGCTGTGCTTCGATATGGCCTCACGCTGGCCTGTGGGGAGCCGATATTTTAAATGTTGACGGAAAAACAAACTACATCTATCGATAAAAGGGGATCAATAATTTAGTTTCCAGTCTGCACGTTACGCTACTGTTTCATAATGCAAAGGTATTCGATGATCTATTGATGGGTACTTGTCATGTTAAGAACGATGGGAGAAGAAACCTGTTCAGCAGATAAAGATAATAAAATTCGTAATTTATCATCTAAAGCAATCGAGTAAACGACTCAATTTCTTATATAAACTATGCAAGCGTTATCAACAGGCGGCAAAAACGATTGCAAAAACCCAATAATAATGCATACGTAATCTCCTATTAGGTAAATAACGTTTAAATTATTCATCATTTCGTATTCAAATAAGAAATTGTGCTAATTTATATACTCACTCTGCATTCCCCTGATTCGCTCCTCTTCTTAATGCCATGCCAGCACGTGCCATTCCACCTGAAATAAAAGTACGCATAAATATAACGAATTACTCGAAAACATGACTCAAAAAGACGTATTGTTGCCATTTTCGAGCGAGCTTACTCAATTATTTTCAGAATAAAGAGATAACAATGCGGTAATATACGAACTTTGATCATTGAAATAAATAAAACATTTTGTTGTTTAACATTGTAAAATAGCCAGATTGTAGTAACGTATACCAATTTAAATTATTTGGTGTATTTCGAAACTCTTTTCTTTATATAAATCTGTTTACATTGAAAGTTTGTTGGTTAATCAGCGCATACGGTTTCTTATTTATCCAATAATTCTCCATTGTAAGTCGGATCGAAGGCAATCAAATCAAATAGGAAAAGGAAAAAAAGACCGGTTGGAATGGTTGGATTTGAGACAGGATGATAAATTGCTTTCATTCGAGAGGTAATTTTATTGGATTCTTTTTTCATAATAAGACCATTTTGCTTGCTGATTTTTCTGCGTAAAGGTAAATTGTATTGTTACGTAACGCTGCTATTCTTCTTATTCCAAACACAAAGAGTAAAGAGCACTCGGACAATTAATTAGATTGGCAAGACAATTAATTTAATTGGTTTAAATTGCCTCTCGAACACTTGTTGTATTAAGCAACTTAAACTCTAATTTATAACGTATGCATTCGAGGCGAACTAAACTCCCTCCTCTAAAGTTATTTCAAAGTCCTTAATCGATTCCCGCCATGCAAAAATCCAATTTCGATGAAGATCTCCGCCGACTCCTACAAGAATCGCCTCTTGTTCTCCCATTATCTTTGCCTCGTACCATTAAAACTTTAGAGAAATGGAAAAGTGCGGCATTCTTCATACTTTAGATTGAGTTAGAGCGTGCATATAGAGCGTAGCCGGGCTTAGAACTTTCAATAAACTTCCACGGCGTTCTATGTTGTGTTTAAGTTAGGCGAGGAATTACAGCCGGGGCTTGTGGGCTATTAATTGCGAATTTTCCACTCTAGCGTTTTTAGCATGATAGTTACTTCTAACTAACCTAATGCTGCCAGACAAGTGATTTTTTAGATAAGAGGCACATGCAATCAAAATTGCTTTGTTCCAGTATTTCGACCTTAACATTAGAACGCAATTTGTGATATATATAGTAGAAAGAAACCCACTCGTTTTGTGCATGCAACAATTGCTGACAAAAAAACCTTCCTACGTTCAATTAATGGATTCCTAAAGTTAATTCGCTTTAGTTATTACGGATAATTTGACGCTCGATTCCTAACTTAAATTACCGTAGCAGTAAGGTAATTTACCGGACGAATTTGGAAATGTTAATTTTTGTATAAGTACCATTGACGAAGCGAGACGGGCGTAATTAAAGCGAATTTCATTTCGATTCGCTTGGAAACGATAAAATTCAATGACAAAACTTCATGATCTACTCGTACTTGATGCATGCAGAAGAGACTAATGATGTGCTTTATGTTTTACTGGATATCATAAGTTTCTTCTCTTTTGTTAAAAAGTTCTTTTGTGAACTATAAAACGAACTGTAAATTGTTAATTCTAGTAGTTTAGAAATTGCGAATTACTGTCGAATAACTCCCACGTACCAAATTTATGAATATGAAAAAACATAAAAAAGTATGTCAACTAACCAAGATTTTGGCAAAATCTGCTCGATTTCTCGAAATACCAGTTCAATTTCTTTCGAGGAAGATGAGATAGATGAAGGATAATTACACATGTATCACTTTAGATTAAAGTTAATCGTTTTTATGGCTGTTAGAACGTGATCCAACGGATTTATGTAAGTACGCCTGGTTATAAGTTACACAGATAAATTTATTTAGGTCAAACAAGATACAGTTCGATTGCGGCCGGTTGCATAACGAAGAATTTACTTGTCAATCCGAAATAATCTATTAATAAATTTGAAACAACCTAACAATAATTAACTACTCCCGAAAGAAAGGTGGGAGTGTTACTATCCGAATGTAAGCAGTTGAATAATGTTGTATATACTCATTAATTTTATCACAAACGATAAATATTCATGTTTTTATAAATATCCTGTGAAGTATATTTTTGCTAATTTCCTTTAAAAATGCGATAAAAGTTTATAATAACATATTATTTCGAGTGTTGCCATGTCCATCCGACCCCTTCGCAAAACACTGCTAACGATACCCTAATTTTTACTCTCCAAACATCAATTCCAGATTTATCCCCCATCAACTACACCCGATCCGATCATGCAACATTTGCATTAAAATCCCTAAAATAAGCAGAACCTGACTGAATACTGGACCGGGCGCTTATTTATCCACCCCTTGGGAGCTGCCAAATATAAACCCCTCATTGTATTCAAAGCACTTGTGGATTATCGTCAGACCATATTCTGCCATCTGCAGTCACTGCCAACATTTGGACATCTCTAACGACCCGATAAAGAATTTTTCTCGAAATCGTTAGAACTTTCAGGCCGCTTTAGTACAAATTATTCAACAGTTCTTGCACCTAAATAAGGGTTACTCGTGACTGATGAGTTATTCACTTAGTGCCCTGTTTAGTAATTCCCTTATTTAAAGTTCACAGAACGAGTTGTCCTGGTAGATCTATATTCACACCGAGGACCCATTTCACTCCCCACGGTCCAGCGGAAGAAATGAATGAACGTAACTGCCGTTCATTCGCCATGGGAGCTATTAGAAAAGACAGAAAAACACCCCAGTCGATCCTTTGCGCCCGAGAAGATATAGGGGACGCAATAACAATGGCAAGCACAGACATACGCAGGTTTTATTTTATTCTGAAAAATCAATAATTGCTGTTTTTCATTTTGGGATATACAATGGAGGCCTGCTCGAATTAGCTACCCTTTTTTTCGACGGCTTTCGGAGGGATTTGGTGCGTAATTAACAATTCGGATCGAAATTTAATTTCGTTTTTTTACGCAAGAAAATAATCTGAGCAGTTGGGATATTAATTTTTATCTGCAAAGAAATTGAGTGGAAATTTTAAAATCCCATCTCTCTGTAGACGGGAAATTAATATTATACTTTATTCTTGGTAAATGAATTTATGCCCCACTGAATTTTAGCACAATATCTTCATAAATCTCTTTTTTCCTCGTTAATTAAGCCGAGTTATAGGCGATACGATTGGTCGTCTTCCTTATTAACATCGACGCATGTTTCAAAGAAATCTTTCTATTTTTGTGCACTTTTTGAATAAAAGTTTGGACGTTAATTTTAGAATTCTTAAATTAGTTTTGTTACTTTGGGTAGCATTAGTACAAAACTTAACGCTTTTAAATCTAATCCTAATAACATGTAATCAGAAGAGCAGAGCGGACGAGAGTGATGTCCATAGAAAAAAGGGTATTTATCATGCGCCCTGCAAAAAGTCAAACAAACACAGGAGATAAATAAATAAAAGGAGAAAATCCTGCAGCTGCGTAAAAAACTGAAGCCGTTGATTTATCACTGCATGAGGTCTTAGTACTGATCCCTTTCAAATTTATTATGTGACAATCGAAGTTTTTGTGCGGCGCAAAAGGTTATTGCTCTAACTCTGTCGTCGCCTGGATGAATTGCAAATGCGTCTTAAGAGAATGCGGGTGCTTTGCAGATATAACTTTTTGATTTTCAGGACCGGATTAATCCTGTTTACATTCCTAACTAATCCAGAATACGATCCCTTCTGGAAGGAGCTTCCATTTTTTGCCCCAAATCAACCTTTCCAGATATCGAGGAGCTTCTGTATCGGTATAGATTTTCGGTTGCAATTCACGTCTCATCTGCGTTGTGGGTGATCTTATTTTCGTTTATTCCGTTCGTGTACCAAGGACCCGGGCCTTTTTCCCTTTAAATTACTTTCGAGACTGCTCCTTGACAAGTGCTCCCCGGGATATTATTAATCTCGAACGCCGTATATTACAAGGGACTAAGAAAAAAGTTTCCCAAAGTTTCTTGAGCTGTGTGTTTAGATACATAATTTTGTTCAATTAATGAGCTTCTAATGATAATGAGTTGTTGAATGGATTAAAAAGTTCGATATAGGTATATGATTGTAGACCAGGCTCTCATGAAAATACTAAGGCCTGGTGTAGGATATAATTAGAGGCCTGATTAGTTCAGCTTGAGGTACTGCCACGGTAATAAAATCGCGTTATTTGCATAAGCAAATGGACCGAAATAGAATAAGTACTATTTTGTCGAATAATTTCCGAACAAAATGTCGTAAATACTTATAGCAGATTGGAAATGCTATAAACAATCCGTGCATATGTGAAGCATTACACATAAAATTATGGTTATTTATAGTTAGTCGATGGGTAAACATTAGTAATTAGCAAGATTTAACCTTGAAAAAATTTAAATTTCGATTAGTTTCTGGTTATTTAATAATAGATATGTATCATTGGAGTTTTTGTAAGTATATGAAGTTATACAATGAGGGTAAGGGGAAATGATGGGTTTGAAATAATCAATAGGGTGATGTTAATTTTGTATTATTATGCGAAAATGCATAAATTGAATTGATTTTTATGTAAATATGATGTGCATTTGGAAATTTCTGGTAATATTGATAAGTAATGTACTCGACTTATCAGATAATTTCGTTTGTATTTGGCAACAAGTAGTTATCCTTTGATACAAATTGATTTTATTTAAGCGTGTGTTACAAAATTAGTCGATTTCAAATCGAATTTCAACTAATTCTTCAAAGAAAACAATCTTGTTTCCCTAATAATTTACCATTTAAGCAGCAGCTGTTCAGCAAAAATCCTCCATAGCAATCAACCTTAAGTGTTATTAAAATTTACTGCATTCCACCTAAAAAAAACCCGACACTGAAACACTCCTCCGTAACCGTAACCACTAGAAAGAAGGAATGTTAGAGGCACCAACACGTTAAGAATTCCTGCTCGCAGCACTCCTGACACCTACACACTTACGTATACATGCAACATCCACATAACAACGTAACTAAGAAAATCGTCAAAAACCGCCGGTCGGCAATCCAGCAAAGGCGAGCACGGCTTCAAAAATAACCCGTCAGGTCGCTCCTGGAGTTCTCGTCGGATGGGTTCTCGATGAGCGCGATGTTAGCGCGCCAGCCGCACCACCGCGACCTACATTATCAGCCTCGCTCGGCGCTCGGCGGATGACTGGCCGCCGGTTGCCAGTGCGGATCTCGCTCTCGCATTCCGTCGCCGGTCCCCCCTATGCTCGGATCTTCGATTTCCACGGGCGCTCTTCGGCGAGGAGGCGCGCTCCGGCTGCGTTGCCCAACGTACTGAAACGCCCGTCGTTCCATTGCGCGTTTCGCCGATGCGATGACTCACTTTTTTTGCGACTCCGAGCTAATCTACACACCTTGATTGCCGTCGTTTTGTTGCTGTTGTTATTGTTATTATGGGCTGTAAAATTTAGATCTTGGCGCTCGGTTGTTATGGGTTAATATACAGGATGGTCCATACTTAATAGTCGATATATCAAATGCAGACAGGTGAGGTCGATATAACATGATTTAGCCAAGCATTCCTGAAATTGTTACTCCTTAAGGAGATGTACAGGGTATTATATCTCCTTAAGGAGCATTTGGGCAGGAGCATTTGGTGCTCAAAATTTGGAAAACCCAGTTTCTGCGGACAATAAATCTCAATATGGCTCAATTTAGAATTACTCCTAAGTGGGGCTAGTTATGCCATATTAGATTGATAAATTTGTCGCCTGACCAGCAATTGTATTGCTGTTTTCGTTGAAGATTACGATGTAGTCATGGTTTCTGAAGAAAAAAGTATACTAGTTGAAAGTGCAAAAAATCAACAGTTTTCGAGAAAAATGCGAGTGTAGGAGTATAGTGAGTGTAGGACCAATGACAAACTTCAAAATCCAAAATATGGGATCCTAAGTCCAAGTACCTTATAACAGTACATTTCACTTATAACATTTATTTCAACATATTTTCAAATAGTTCATCATTTCCATAGTTCATCATTGCCATAATTCATCATTTCAATAGTTCATCATTTCCATAGTCCAGAGTTCATCATTTCCATAGTCCATAGTTCATCATTGCCATAGTTCATCATTTCCATAGTTCATCATTTTCATAATTCATCATTTCCATAGTGCATCATTTCCATAGTTCATCATTTCCATAGTTCATCATTGCCATAATTCATCATTTCCATAGTTCATCATTGCCATAATTCATCATTTCAATAGTTCATCATTTCCATAGTCCAGAGTTCATCATTTCCATAGTCCATAGTTCATCATTGCCATAGTTCATCATTTCCATAGTTCATCATTTTCATAATTCATCATTTCCATAGTGCATCATTTCCATAGTTCATCATTTCCATAGTTCATCATTTCCATAATTCATCATTTCCATAGTTCATCATTTCCATAGTCCATAGTTCATCATTTCCATAGTCCATAATTCATCATTTCCATAGTCCATAGTTCATCATTTCCATAGTCCATAATTCATCATTTCCATAGTCCATAGTTCATCATTTCCATAGTCCATAGTTCATCATTTCCATAGTTCATCACTAGTATTAATATTTACATAAAAACATGATGAACATAAAATCGAGGAACAGCCACAGTGTTAGTTATCAGTTTAAAGCCGATTCTGCAAAAGTCTTCAAAAAATTCTCCCACAATTTAGATCTGGACCACCCTGTATATTCAATCTCACTGTTCTTAAGGATTAAGAATTGATGGCAATAGAGGCTACATTTTGAAACCTTTTTGGTTCCTTATCTGGATCACAATCATCCAGATTGTCATCACTACACCAATCTATTATGTACTACAATTAACTGCTCCAAATAATTTGCTCTGGAACCACTAATATGCACGAATTTGGTTGACATCAACAATTAATATTGGTGTGTGTGTGTCACTGCGTAGTTATTTAATGATTTTGTCAATTTTTGATGCAAACGCATCGGCAATTTTGCAACGAATTCTTGAAAATATCAAACATGAAACCGGCTGTGGTGGTCGATGAGATGTTCCCGGAAGGTGCCGGGCCGAATGTAGATCTAGAAGAGGCCGGTACTTCCACGGAATTGCTAACGGATTTAACAGCCAACGAGAAAACGGTCCATTCTAATTTCTTCAACGATTTCGAGGATTTCTACGACGATGAAGATTTGTTGTAGAAATTAGTACGTATTTTAAACCTGCAATAAATTTGGTCTTATCAATTCCCAAAGCTAAGCAGAGGCTTCCTTGAAAGTCGTTGAGTTGATGTGGCAACGCAGCGCAATTTCACGTGGAATAATAACCATCAGGCGCCCTAAATAATACTCTTTCACTCAACACTGTTATATGCGTATACATATTTTATTTCTTGGGCTACACTTGAATAATTATTACTTTTGGCTACGTTGGATAATAGCCATTACGTAATTTTAATAGGTATTGATGGTCGGTTCGTGTCGTTCTGTTTTTTGCTTTTTATTCAGATTAACCGGTTTTTTATGCTGCGCTTGAGGAGAATTACAAATGAGTTGAATAACAAGCCAGGTAGAATGGTAGTGTGATCGAATTATGCTAAATAATAAAGACTGCAGATGCTTCTAATTTGAAGGGTGGAGTTCAATTGGTCCCCGCGGTCAAATTTACCCAAATATAATCCTTTTTCGACTCGAAAGCTATCAGTCAATTGGTCCCCAATACCGGATTAAGGGTTTCTAGGAAGGACCGATGGGAATATTTATAATTTCAAAATTCTCTGGCAAATTTCGATTATGTATTTTCATTTCGTAGTACAATTTAATGAGGATTTTATGATTAGGTGAAATTTTTTGACTTCTGTCTTTTTTTTTCTATTTCAATATAGGGAAAATCCCATCCCTTCCAGTATACTTATAGAAAATTAGATGTACTTTTCATAATAACAAATTTCGATATTGTAAAATATGAAGGTACTTTACTCTTGAGCAAAATTCACATTTTTTGATATACCTCGTATAAGATTGATAAAATTTACCCAAATATAATCCTTTTTTGACTCGAAAGCTATCAGTCAATTGGTCCCCAATACCGGATTAAGGGTTTCTAGGAAGGACCGATGGGAATATTTATAATTTCAAAATTCTCTGGCAAATTTCGATTATGTATTTTCATTTCGTAGTACAATTTAATGAAGATTTTATGAAAGGGGAAATTTTTTGACTTCTGTCTTTTTTTCTATTTCAATATAGGGAAAATCCCATCCCTTCCAGTAGGTATACTTTTAGAAAATTAGGTGTACTTTTCATAATAACAAATTTCGATATTGTAAAATATGAAGGTACTTTACTCTTGAGCAAAATTCACATTTTTTGACATACCTCGTATAAGATTGATAAAATTTGATTTTTGATGGTGGCATCTTGGATTTTAGATCATGCAGAACTTTTTGTGAAGAATAACTATTTCGTAAAATTAATAATAAAGTTTCCTATATGTTGCCAACTATTTTTTGAAATCCGTTCGTATATTAAAACTAAAATAATTCTTTTTTGTACAGAATTTTTCTTTTAATATATATTGTACCAATTGAATATATTTTAAATTACTAATGCTTAGATATTAAATATTTTTTAACACTAAAAGCTGCATTTTGTCCAAATTCTCTCAGCTATGTAAGTACACCAGAAGATGTTAGCCAAATGATAGTTATTCATGCAATGTAAAATCTTATCTAATCGGATTAGGAATATTTTGACCGCGGGGACCAATTAGCCCATTAAATTTTGAAACTGGGGACCAAAATTTACCGTGGGGACCAATTGACCAACACCGAATTTGAAAGCTCATAAAAATGGCCATAAATGAAAGGGGAGGCATCCTCTATGTAGGTGAAATTTCATGCAACATTTTCAACCGAATCCTGTAAACTTCACATCCAAACATCAGCACAGTCTATGCATTTTTTCTATTCCGCTAACGCTTTTTTATTTGCATTCGATTACAGGGCCACAATGGAAACTTTTTAGGTCATCAAATTTAGTCGCCGCACTCACGCAATCTGCTCGGCGGGCGCCCATAAATTTACATGACTTTTATGAAATTTAGCAACTCGTTTCTCCCGTTCGAAATACCATCGCAATTCATCTTGAAACCGCGTCGAGATTTTTCATTTACCGAAAGCGTTTTCGAAATCAACACCGCCCCGCGTGTTTGCTGCGGATAACGATAATGCCGCCCGCTGGATGCGAAAAACAGCCGGGAAATTCAGACTTTTTAAAGACTTCGCCGCCGCGAGGAACAAGAACGAAAAAGGTGCTTACAGGTTGCATTATTAAAAAAAAGGCTGATACGCCGCTTTTTTCCGCAAAATGAATCTCCGCGCCGATCTGCGCCCATCCGAGAGGATATTTTAAATTTAAATTTTCCAAATACCGTCGCTCAATTCACCTGTGTGCTTCCTAAATGGGACACGTTTCCTGCATATCTGGATGAAAACTCGCTCATATCAGAACATTTTATGCCCTTTTTTTATTTCGTTTCCCTAGATATACAGTGTGTCCACTTAAGTTCGCACCATATGGGAAACTTTTTTATTGTTAATATTACGAAAATAATTTATTCTTCATAAAAAGTTCATCAGATATTAAAAATTTTCAGTCGCATACGGGGGTTTGTCAAAAAATGTGATTTTTGTCCAAGAGTAAAGTACCTTTATTTTTGAAAATATCAAAAATTATTATAAAGAAAAATGTTTAGAATTAAAAATAACTTTCAAATATTCAATATTGTTTTATAAAAATATTTTTTTTTACATTTTCTCTGTGAAAACTTTGGAAAATGAAATGAGAAATCCGGTACTAAATTAATTATGCAAAAAAGTGTAAACTTAAATTTTCAACATTTTCACGAAATTTTTTCAAGAAAAAATGTAAAAAAAAATATTTTTATAAATAAACAATATTAAATATTTGAGAGTTATTTTTAATTCTAAACATTTTTTCTTTATAATAATTTTTGATATTTTCAAAAATAAAGGTACTTTACTCTTGGACAAAAATCACATTTTTTGACAAACCTCGTATACGACTGAAAAATTTTAATATCTGATGGTTGCATTTTAGTTTTTACACAATGCAGAACTTTTTACGAAGAATAACTTTTTTTCGTAATATTAACAATAAAAAAGTTTCCCATATGGTGCGAACTTAAGTGGACACACTGTATTAAATTTCGCTTTATATGGCACAAATATGCAAAAAATACTCTCCTTATATTGTTAATTGTCCAAAAACAAACAATTTAATTTACCAGAATTATCCACTTTCTTCATTTAAAAAAATTGTCCCTATACAAGCAACTGATGATCTACTGTTGCTTTCCTTTGTTTCCTTTCCGGAATCTTCATAGCGATTTTTCATCGCAAACTCCTGACCGACAGTTCGCGAAAGAAAACGGCTTTTCTCCCGGCAAATTTCCGCCAAACAATCAACAAATTCCACCGATCATTGCGTAATATCCCCGAGAGCCGCCTAAATAAGCTTGATCAGTATTTTCTCATGTGCTATAACGCATCATCAACCAAAACCTGGCAACGCAGAGGCGAAAAGACACGCGTAATTGGAAAGCCGTATACCCTCTGGCGCTTTATCGGTAAATGCTAGATTTAACAGGTTGATGCCTTCCTAAGTGAGCAGAAATTGTACATTACGGGTACGAATCGAATTGGTGACAGAGAGGGACTGGTTGACACCATCACGAAATCCATTAAACTCGAAAAAAATGTACTTGTTATTGGAAAATTCGGCGTTTTAAAACACCAATACTTCGATCACCATGAGTAGCAATATACCTTAAGTGATTACTCTAATGATAGAGTGGAATTGTAGGAGGAATTCGTTTTGAAAACTGTTCCGTAACGACCCTCGAAAATTCTCCGTTCAGGCATGGATTCAATACGAATACCGACACACGCGGGCCCCGAGGATCGAAGATTTAGGGACGGATTCCGAGGGCAGGGCGCCGCGCGAGGGGAAAGAAAAGTGTGTAGTGTATCGTCAATGGCAACAGGAACAACAAACTAGGGTCGGGAGCGATTTTTAACCGAAGGAACACGGGATAATAAGGTGGAGGTTCTTTTGATGTCGGGCTCCCTTTCTGGAGTCCCTTTTGGGCGAGGGCAGTTTGGGCTCGGTGGAAACAATCATTGATTCTGTGATTATTTGACACACGGGGAGTGATTTTCGGCAAAAAAATATGTAAATATTTCCTCATAGAAAATTCACACCGATTTTCATTGTACAATATCCGCTAAAAGATGCAATCTCGTTAAATAAAAAATTACTATTATTTTGAAACATCCACAGGTGAATACGCTAGATGAATAGATCGTTCAAAGGTTAATAGGTATTTAATTCACCTCCTTTATCCACTTTAATTAAACCTTTATCATGAATACAAACTTTCTCTATTAAATTTATCATATAAGAATCTTTAAAGCATATTCTATAATACATCCTTTATATCTTACATTATAGTTTTGATAACATTATACACTCTACATACAATGGAGAAGACCACGATGTGAGATACGCAGATTTCGGCAAAAGATACGATTAGAAATGATTTATTAGAGCTCAAAACCGTTTTCAGTTGCTCAAAATATGTTATAATTAAAACGATATAGCACTTTGAAATTAAAAAATTTCGGGTTTTGACTCATACCTTATCAACCAATCATAAACCACTCACGTCTTGTTGTATAAGTAAATAGTATGAATTTTCGAACGCAGTAACAAAGAATACACAAACGAACAAAAATCAAACTGTCATTTGTCAGATTTTTCTGAAAAATGCACAAAACAAATTGCACGAATTGCAGTTCGGCACAAAACACTTTACTGATAATATTGACGTTGACAAGAATGTTGCCAAATAAATTTTTCAAGACCATTATTTGTGTTTTTAACACGAAAATTGGTTACAATTTATACAGATGAAGATGTTATTTCTATATTAATATATCGAATTATCCATTAGGTAATGAAAGAAATGGATAAATCAGAAAATGTTTATTGCAATAAATATACAAAAAACGCACATTTTGCGGAGTAAAGAAGAGTAATAGGAAACGTGGCAAACTTGCTAAATGTGACTTCTCTTTGAAACTCTCGCTTTGATTGGAGCAGAGTGTATGACGATTGTGTGACGTTTTTCAAACTTTAAAAATTAATTGCGGCCTTATTTGGCCACAGAAAAAAATAAAAATTTCATTACGCGCCTTCTTAGAACACACAGTTTTGAAAAAAAAAATAAAAAAAAAAGTCGTAGTCTTCTCCATTGGTATTACTTGGTGGGGATATTCGAGATCAATTATTGAGGAATAATACGAAACGTCGGGGGTGCAATCATCAGGGAATCCTCCTTCGCTTTGCATCTTGTACGTGTCTATTAATAAAAATCCCGAGCAGCCGAACGCCACTCGAAAGACGAAGGGGATGCCAAGGAGTGGGTGGAATTAAGGGAAGGCACGGCAGCGTTGATGGGAATCTTGGCGTACGTGGAAAAGTGTACAATTTCGACTTATTCTCCGTAATTAAGCCCAAATAGATAGCCGTAATTAAGACGGGGCACCTCGATGAATGCGAGCACTCGATAATAACTAACGCATATAAAAGTAATGCACAATGTATGTACGTACAAATCCGATCAAAAGAGCTCACGAAAAGCGGCTTACTCCCAACTCGATGTCTGAAACCTTCCATGCTACGTAAGCTCAAGTGTATTTAAGTATTTTTTGAAGTTATAGTTGCATTTCGCAAACATGAAAGCGCCTAAATGTTGTTTATTCTACCTGCAAAACTGCGGGGAAACGAAGCCCATCAGCAAAGGGCGGTTTCAAATATTCAATACAGCAAATGGATGGTAGACTGAAGATTAATTCGTCTTTAATTGAGTTTAGGATAACCGGAGGGAGGGTTTATTGGAGTTATTAAATTGATTAGTCGAAACGTCGAATTGATTGGGAGAGATTTTCGGGACCTGCGACTCATTGAACCAACAAAATGAAATTTTATCAAGCGCTAGCATCGCTTACAAATTAAAATATTGCATTAATATTCATTTCATATAGATACAGAGCGTTGTTTACAATACAAAAAAATTCTCTATAGTGCATTGATTTCTGGCTAATTTAGTTAAACAAAAAGTTCATGGGGATTTTTATTGTTTTGTTTTTGTCTAGATGCACCTACACCGGAGTTCATCAACATCGCCATAAATCATCAATATTAGGCATATGCATTAGAGCAATCGAAAAACTTTTGCTTCTATTAAACGGAATATAGATGGGTTTTTAAATGGCTATAGTGGAGGATTTATGAGCACCGAATTGATTAGGTTGATGACCCGAATTCGGCGGCACTCGAGCTATGAGCATGAGGTTTCTAGTTTTATAAATATCCGAAGAAAAATGCCAAAATATCGTTAAACAGAGAATAATTAATAGAGAAGACCACGATGTGAGATAAGCAGATTTCGGCTAAAGATACGATTAGAAATGATTTATTAGAGCTCAAAACCGTTTTCAGTTGCTCAAAATGTGTTATAATTAAAAAGATATAGCCCTTTGAAATTTAAAAATTTCGGGTTTTGAATTATACCTTATCAACCAATCATAAACCACTCACGTCTTGTTGTATAGTAAATAGTATGAATTTTCGAACGCAGTAACAAAGAATACACAAACGAACAAAAATCAAACTGTCATTTGTCAGATTTTTCTGAATAATGCACGAAACAAATTACACGAATTGCAGTTTGGCACAAAACACTATACTGATAATATTGAAGTTGACAAGAATGTTGCCAAATAAATTTTTCAGGACCATTATTTGTGCTTTTAACAGGAAAATCGGTTACAATTTATACAGATGAAGATGTTATTTCTATATTAATATATCGAATTATCCATTAGGTAATGGAAGAAATGGATAAATCAGAAAATGTTTATTGCAATAAATATACAAAAAACGCACATTTTGTGGACTAAAGAAGAGTAATAGGAAACGTGGCAAACTTGCTAAATGTGACTTTCATTACGCGACTTCTTAGAACACACGGTTTTGAAAAAAAAATTTAAAAAAAAGTCGTGGTCTTCTCCATTATAGATGCGTATTATGTTTAGTAATATAAGGCTGGTGGGTTGTTGGATTAAACGTTGATCCACCGGGGTTAATGAAATATTTTTAATATTTAATAATAATCATTCGCAAGCATTTTCTTTAAGCATGTTTAGCGAAAATTCGGGATTTAATTAAAGCGGCTTCCATCATTTCCACCGCGAATTTAATAAAACCGTAATCATCTTCCCTCGGAAAAAAACACCATCGGTTATCCGGGCGAGTATAAGCATCGCCTTTTCGGCAACTTCTAATTTCCCTCAAGTCCGCGACCCATCGGAGAGGCGCTCCGCCCGCGCCTGCCCCGGCCTCGTTTCGCCAACTCAATTAAGAACAATAATTTAGAAGAGTTAACTTACCCCTTAAACTCGCAAATAAATATCGGAATGAATTCCACTCCGGCGAAGCTTCCCTTAATTTGATTTCCGAGATATTCGAGAATAATCCTTCGGTTTTTACAAGCGCACAAACCGAAATCAAGGGAAAGAATCTCCCGTTTGGCCGTTGCATTTCATGCGAATATTCATGGGGAAATCACCGAATGTGTATAGAAGGAGCTTCGTTTGCTCCATCATAGTCTAGCGTGTCGGGTGTATTGTTCACGTGGAAAAACGTTTCGCGTTCTAAACGAGCGGAATTGAGCATTGTTTGCGGAAATCCCGGAACTAATGATATTTCGACATGAAATGTTTATTATACAATCTGAGTAGTTAAAAATAGAAGAACCTTATGGGAGCTTCGTCGCTGTTCGGATTGCGTTTTTCGGTAGCATGATAATTCGCGGAAGAATTTAATAGTCATTTATTATAAAACGTTGTACAAATGCCTCACGTAAAGTAGTTTAAATAATCACGTCTTTATAATCGAGCTGCTTTCGTGGAACATATGGAATATATACCAGGAATAATGAAGCTTCTTAAGGTCGTTTCGGGATGGGTTTTTCGGGGTGCAAGAAGAAAAAAGTACCCCAAAAAAGCGCGTTAGAGAAAAGATCTCATTTTCCCTCTAATGGAAAAATTCTATATAGTTTTTCCAGCGCATTTACTTTTTTTGCACCAGGAAACAGACCTTCCTACAACGAAATTTAATCAGAAACAATTTGATTATTATGAGATCAACGCACAACATTTTTTTAAACACCTACAACTCCCCTCTTAGCTTCGTGCTAGAATAACAATTCCTAACGATCCCAACGTTTACCCAATAGCAATTATTAAAGTACGAGTTAATTAACGATCCATGCATCATACTTTTAATTAACAACCTAAAAACTTTTTGCCCGTATTTCTACGTTGTACCGAAACGAACGCGCCTTCATTCGCCATAAATTTCCGTTCAAAATGGATAGCGGCAAAGAAAATCCGAAACTGCAGAATCCTGAATCGAACATTAACGCCTTTTCGAAGCTGTTTTTCGTGTAAGTGTTTAATGAGTATAAGTGTTTTGGAAATTACTGTTGTGTGGTTAAATTCCAGCTGGACAGTGGGGTTTTTTAAAAAATTCCTGAGAGATCCTGAGCTGTACTCAGAGCTTCCTGCTCTAGGGGAAGATGAAGCCAACGCTTTGGGCGAAAAGCTCGAGTACATGTGGAAGATTGAAAGGAAACCTGTGTTATGGAAAGTTGTAATGAAGTTATTTGGATTCAAAAAGAGGTTGATGGAATTAATTTTGTTAATAACTTACGCATTTATGAGGTCGGTAATCTATTAATTTACCTTCATTTGCTCTACTACTCAATTTTTACAGACCTGGCTTGTGTATTCTCTTAGCCATTTTAATACGAACGTTTAGAGAAGAATTCGCTAGTTCTCAAAGATATCTCTTTGGCTCAACCTTTGTTGTGGCTGCTTTTCTGATGTTTACGATAGAGCATTTCGCGCAACTCCAGTTGAATAAAATCGCTCTAAGAATTAGAGCGGCTCTTTCATCTTTAATTTACAGAAAAGTACGCCACGTAAACAGCATTTATAACTGTAACATTAACTTGTCTGTACTTTCTAGGTTGTAAAAATAAATTCAAAATGTTTGGAAGGCAACTCTAAAACTATTACCCGATTGCTAGTTAAAGATTTTAACTGCATTGAAAACATAGTAAATTCTGAAGCTATGTGTTTAATCGTATCAATACAGTTTATTAACACTGTAATGGCTATGTGGGTAGTAATAGGCTTTCCTTCATTAACGGGTCTGCTATTTACTGTAACGATAGTGTTTCCTTTGATTAGTAAGTTTCTATTTAATCCATTCATTCGTTGGAATTATTTACCTATAATTTTTTTAGTTATTTACAATCAAATCCAGGGATTTTACGATTTGAAAGTGAACCATTCGAAGAACTCAAGAATTCAGTACTTCAAAGGCATCATGGAGGGAATAAAAACCATTAAAATGAATAACTGGGAAGCGGCCTTCGTAAAAATTCTAAATTTAACTCACCAAACAGAATCACAAGCAATTAGAAAGTATCTCACTTATCACTTATCGACATTGTACGGCTTTTTAGTGTACAAATGTTCAATCTTCATTTCGATGTTATCTATCTATTTGCATTACAAGTCGCTGCAGCCCGAGCAGGTTTACCCTTGCGCGCAGTTCCTTTTCATAATGCTAATTGGTTTCCTCTACTGGATCCCGAAGAGGTTGAAAACATGCACGGAATCGATAGAATTATTTTCCAGAGCAACGAAATTATTACACAATAACGAAATTGGCGACAGCGAAGATCTAAGAAATGAAAAACCTGGGATTCACATACAGAAACTTTGTTTCCGTTGGTCGGATAAGAACGATTTCGACTTGAGAATTGATGATATTAAAATTAAATCAGGTATTATTTAATGACGAGCGTTAAAATTTCGCTCATTACACCATTTTTAGGTTCTTTATGCCTCATTATAGGCCCTAAAGACTCCGGCAAGACGTCTCTTCTACAGCTTTTATTAAAGGAACAGAAGCCTAGATGCGGGAAAATTGAATTTAGAGGCTCTTTATCCTATTGCTCTCAAAGAGCCTGGCTGTATAGATCAACTATTCGCAACAATATTCTATTCGGGCGAGATTACAGAGAGGCTAAATACAAAAATATAACCAGCACTTGCAAATTGCTTCCTGATTTTAGTCGGTTCATGAACGGGGATTTGAGTGCAGCAGGTCCCGGGGGAATCGTTTTCGAGGAAGACCTGAAAACAAGGATTAATTTAGCAAGAGCAATCTATCACGAGGCGGATATCTACGTTATCGATGACGTTTTTCCTGCTCTGAATACTGATAACGTGGCCGAGCTCTTCGAAAATTGTTTCACCAGGTACTTGGCCAGGAAGACCAGAATTCTCGTGACGAATTATCTGGAGTTTCTGGATAAAGCTGATCACATTATCGTCGTTTATCAGGTTAGAGAGTTTTTATTTGCGAAATTTTAAAGCGATTAAAGACCTTTTAGGGGCGAGCGAGAATCTTCGATAATTTGACGGAAATTAAGAACAGCAACATCGATATTTATAGTTGGATGAAAGACGAAAATGCGGCGAGAAAAAATCGATTACTGAACAACTTTGATCGCCACAAAGTGAGTATACTATACCTGCATTTGCATTTTGAAATGTAAAATGTATTCTTATATTACAGGATGGATTGTTGAATGCTAACCCCGAGGATACGCGTGATTTTTCGACGAAAAAAATTCGATGCATTGATAACATTTTTATCTGCACGAATAAAACAGGATGGTATTTTTGTTTCATATGTTTACTTTTGACTGTGTCGTTTGTTCTGCTAAATGGATGCGATTTTTGGTTAGCGTATTGGTAAATAACTGCATTTTCGTTCCAACAAAACTTGCAATATCATTGTATTTTTTGCAGGACAAGCGTTTTTCCCAAAACAGAAAATTCAACTGAATTATCCTCACTGTTTTCCAATCCGTTTCAAAACGTCTTCACAATCGCGCATATGCAAGTTTTATATTACAACAACATTACAATCTATGGGACTTTAATAATAATTACTGTAGGAGTGGTTATTATTACCAACACTCTAACAATTCGAGTTTATTCCATTTTGGTTAAAAAGTTGTATGGAAGATTTAGCGACTCCGTATTAAGAGCTGCTTTAGAAGCCATTATTACCGATTACAGACGTAAATTACTTATTTTAATGAAAGATGTAACCGTTGTTAATATGGAATTTCCTAAAATTTCTAAACTTGCTTTAGAGGTACGGTATTCATATAGTGAATTCTAAATTTAAGGACTTTAACCATAATTTCATCCTTTTAAAGGCTCTTTCTACTATTCTTTATTATTTTTTAGATCGTTATATTTTCTGCATGTTCCCTTCTATTAGTCTACACAACCGAGTGCATATTACTAATTACGTTACCGTTGGTTATTGTATATCTTTTGGTGCAAAATTTTTATTTAGAAGTTAATAAGATTTTAATAAATTTAATGGAAAATGGTATAATTTTTCGAATATATTGACATTAAATTGAGTAATATTATTAATAATTTTAGCTCGTTTGCCAATTTTGTGGCATTTAAAAGATACACTAGAAGGAGTGGTGAATGTAAGGATTCATGAAGGACAAGCAAAGTCAATAAATCAATTTGATACATTTTTGGTGAGAGTTAATTAACATTTTTCTACTTACATTGATAACCAGTAAATTTTTAGAACTATTTTACATCCCTTCAAAGATTAAGTCTTTCGTTAAATTACTCATTTGTGATGGTATCGGATGTTTTATGCAGCGGATTGCTATTTATTGTAATTTTTAGCTTGATTTTAATCAACGATTACGGTAAAATGCACCAAACCAAGCCAATATATCTTCTGAATATATATATTTTTTATTATTAGTTCACCGAATAGATTCCAATTTCGCGGGTTTTATAATCCTCGAGGTCTACTTATTAACAGAGATTCTCCAGTACAGTTCGAAGAATTTAAGCCGTTTAGCATTCATCACGATATCTGTGAAGAAGCTGCTGCAATTTTCCGACGTTCCCGACGAAAAATCCAGCAGGAGAAAACACCACGACAGCACGGAATTCCTGTCAGAGCTCTCGGAAACGCCGAAAGTACAATTACCGAGCTGGCCCGAATGCGGCCAAATCGAATTCAAAAATGTATCCATGATGTACTTTAATACGATACGTGCCCTGGATGATGTTAATTTCACGGTGAAATGTTGCGAGAAGGTAAAGATTCTTTCAAAAATATGACTTAGTGTGAGTTAATAAGGCATTTGCATGGCAGATTGGAGTTGTTGGAAGACCTGGCTCTGGAAAGTCATCTTTAGTAACAGCGCTATTTAATTTGCGGCAATTTGATGGTACGATTTTAATCGACAATTTTAACACGAAATTAATTGATCTGGCACATCTGAGAGGAAGCATTTCGATTATCCAGCAACCTGTAATGTTTGATGATTGCTCAGATTACAAATTAGATGTGTTTGGAGAGGTTCCATCTGAGGAATTATTACAGATTTTGGACGAGGTAAAAAGATGCTTTAGTAATCTTCGAATAGAAACACCATTATTTTTTTACTTTTAGATGAATTTAAAAGAACATGTGAAAAATCTGGAATACAACTGGTCTAAACTCAACAAAGGTCAATTATTGCTGTTCAATTTAGCTTTAGCGATTGTGAAGAAAAACAAAATCTTAATAATCGACGAAGAATTTGCTGGTGTGGATAAAGAGTAAGTGTTTAGTGAGACAAGGGTGGGTAATTTTCTAATTAAAGAGGGGTTTTAGTACCGAAGGACTCTTTTATAAATTGGTGAAGAAGCATTTTTCCGACTGTACAGTTCTTCACATCACCAGCAATTTAAACCCGATTATAGTGGAATGCGATAGAGTCGCGGTGATGGAAAAGGGCCAAATCGTCGAATACGATCACCCGTTTTCACTTTTAGAGAGCGAAGGATCCTTTTACAACTTAGTTTTAGACGCCGGCAAATCGGTCTACTCGCACTACAGGCATCTCGCCTATCAAAAGTATCTCAACACTTTCAAATAGTTCGTTTTGTTAAATAATTAAATAATACATCGTTATTTGTTGTTTTTCATTTGGTCAGTTCCTCAACAAGCAATTTCCCCTGTATACAGGGTGTTATTTAATAACATGCTAATACTTAAGGGGGTGATTCTTGGACCCATTTTAAGAAAAAAACTTCATATAAACCGATGTCCTAAACTTCTTAACTTTAAAAAAAACAATTTTTTACTGACATTTTCATACCACTTTAAATATTTTTATGAAATTTGGTGTACGGCGTTTATGCATTAAAGAGCATTTTTTGACACAAAAATCTTTTTTTTATTTCTAACAGTGGCATCCCTACTGGACTCAGACTAGATATTTTTGAATAAAAAAGTGATACGCCACTGCTATCTCTTAAAATCAAAATTATTTTTCGAATTCTCGTTCAATTTAGAACAAATTCGATTTCTTGACTTTTTTTCGTACAACTCACCGTTTCGCTAAAAAAAATAAATTCATTCATTTGCATCTCCCTGGACCTGGACGAATGACGACCAAAAACGATTTATCTAACTCTGAACAATAATTTATTTAAGCGGATAACTTTTAAACGTTGAAATTATGAAATTAAAGTAAAATAAAGAAATAATTTAAATCAGGTGTTGGAAATGTCCGCCGAAAGTGGTATGAAAATGACAGTAAAAAATTGTTTTTTTTCTTAAAACTTTAATACCCCGTATCACAAAAGTTAAGAAGTTTAGGACATAGGTTTATATGAAGTTTTTTTCTTAAAATGGGCCCAAGAATCACCCCCTTAAGTATTAGCATGTTATTAAATAACACCCTGTATAGATTCCCTTCTTCCTGCTGAGGTCTTATATCCGGGTTATTTTTAGTTGCTTCCTACATTCGTTATTCGATGGTTCGTAAATTATGCAGGAAAGCGAGCACCAATTCGATACAAAAGTGTCTGGATGTGTGACGTTTGTTCCAGATTTAGCGAATTAATAAAACAAAGGGTTTAAGGGTCGCTAAATTTTGAATCTTACATTTTCCGTGACGACTAACGCGGAATTAGGGTGGAACGGCGACGGGTCAACAACGGAGAACTCTAAATTTCCCTTCAACTTGAAGAAGGTCGTTTAAATATTTAACTACGTACTGTTGAAAGAGGACTGACTCCCTTTTTCGCTGACGCCATTCGATGGACTGTCGATAATGGAGAATACAATACTCCAGAGTTTAATTACCAATCGATCACGAGGAAATCGAGCTCACTTCTATGAGGAATATTTTAGTAAATTGCTCCACATAACTAATATTTTGGCTACCACACCTGATGGCATCCATACAGTTATTCTAACAATCCAAATAATTATTAAATACCTGTTATATAGTTTACCGCGTTCGCCGCATTCGCTAAGCTATATTAATTAGGGTTATATGCCAAATTAATTTTACTAACTTAATTACTTCCCTGTTGGATATTATTTCGAGGGATATTAATTCAAGTAGTTGCGAAAGCGGTTTAAATATTAAACAGCGAATTACAATAAGAAATTAAAAATCGGTGCTGGGTACAATCTTTTGAATCCATTTGCTCGATATTTCCTGCCGGGATGCAACTCGAATAACAAACTAAATAGTTATCGGTCTGAAAAATCAATAAGCAATAAAAAGCATCGGACGGACGGAATTAATGAGTCCAGGCAAACGTTCTTTTCATGAAAACGTTCCTTTCGGATGGATTTACCGCCCTTTTTAACGATTCCGAATTTGAAGCGAATATATTAAGGCAAGGAAATCTTCAAGTCGGGGAGATTGAGTATTTTTATCTGCGGAATTTATTACTAATTCGAAATTAATTTATCGCCGACAACGTTCTGAATGTACAATGTATCGAAGTTTTTTTATTTCTGCGAGTTAGGATACGAACAGAAGGAGATGAGTAGCAGAAATTTTAATTGGCGCAGTTCGTTGACGAACATCTCCCGCTTTTTTGGGGAATTGATGTTTCGTGGAGTCGGAATTTAATGGTCTTCGGGGAGCTCCCTTCGATCCCGCTCTCATCGATTCCGCTACAAAATTCGCGAAATTCACAAAGCTTCAAAGCAAAAAACCGCTGCTACAAGGTGAACTTTCTCATCTGCCATCTTTCATTTACTCATCCTAAAAGACCCTACTCAAAGATAAAAATCTTATCAGTATACATCAAAATTTGCCTGTCTTTTTTACGAATGTAGAAGACTACGACTTTTTTTTTAATTTTTTTTTTCAAAACCGTGTTTTCTAAGAAGGCGCGTAATGAAATTGTAATTTTTTTCTGTGGCCAAATAAGGCCGCTTCAATTAATTTTTAAAGTTTGAAAAACGTCACACAATCGTCATACACTCTGCTCCAATCAAAGCGAGAGTTGCAAAGAGAAGTCACATTTAGCAAGTTTGCCACGTTTCCTATTACTCTTCTTTACTCCGCAAAATGTGCGTTTTTTGTATATTTATTGCAATAAACATTTTCTGATTTATCCATTTCTTCCATTACCTAATGGATAATTCGATATATTAATATAGAAATAACATCTTCATCTGTATAAATTATAACCGATTTTCGTGTTAAAAACACAAATAATGGTCCTGAAAAATTTATTTGGCAACATTTTTGTCAACTTCAATATTATCAGTAAAGTGTTTTGTGCCAAACTGCAATTCGTGTAATTTGTTTTGTGCATTTTTCAGAAAAATCTGACAAATGACAGTTTGATTTTTGTTCGTTTGTGTATTCTTTGTTACTGCGTTCAAAAATTCATACTATTTACTATACAACAAGACGTGAGTGGTTTATGATTGGTTGATAAGGTATGAGTCAAAACCCGAAATTTTTAAATTTCAAAGGGCTATATCTTTTTAATTATAACACATTTTGAGCAACTGAAAACGGTTTTGAGCTCTAATAAATCATTTCTAATCGCATCTTTTGCCGAAATCCGCGTATCTCACATCGTGGTCTTCTCCATTAAATAAATAATTCTTATTTAATAAAATCACCATATAATCAACTGTCTTTAAGCTAAGCGAAAATGCTCCATCCTGTATTTTAAAACTTAGTTAAAGCCGAAGCCGAACGAGACAAAAGTCCCTGCATCCCCAGACAATAATTTGCCACACAATGGCGACCTTAACCGGAAAATTAAATTACCCCATTTAATTTTATTTCTTCCGTAAAGCGTTGATTCCGATGCCGAACACATCTGGCCTTTGCCTGTGGAGTTCGATGGTCAATAAAATCAAGTTCTTTAAATCCTTCGTTTTCTTGCAGTCTGCTCGCACTACAGCGCATATCATTAGCCATTTAATTTCGTTCATTAACGACACGAATCCATTATTTACGGAGCTTGTTTCATAAAAAAGGCTCGCATCGAACTTTTCAGACATTCTTGAATGATAATTTCGGGCCGGTTTTAATCATAACGACTTTCGTGTCTCGTTCTAGCAGAACTACAGAAAGTTTCATTAATTTAGCCGAACAATATACATTAAAAAATTTGAATTTTACTTCCATAAATCTTCCGGAACGAGCGAAACCAGACTGAATTAAAATTTATGTACATTCATAATTAAATGAAATAGAAAAATGCGAATACGGCGGCAGTTTAAATGCACTTTTGCTTTCCTCCTTCATATTCGGTAAGATAAAGAATCTTATTAGATTCGGGTTTATAGGAACCGGTGTTGGTCAATTGGTCCCCACGGTCATTTTTGTCAGCGGGGTTCCATAATCCTACAGGTCGATTGGTCCCCAGTTTCAAAATTTAATGGGCTAATTGGTTCCCGTGGTCAAAATATTCCTAATCCGATTAGATAAGATTTTACATTGCATGAATAACTATCATTTGGCTAACATCTTCTGGTGTACTTACATAGCTGAGAGAATTTGGACAAAATGCAGCTTTTAGTGTTAAAAAATATTTAATATCTAAGCATTAGTAATTTAAAATATATACAATTGGTACAATATATATTAAAAGAAAAATTCTGTACAAAAAAAGAATTATTTTAGTTTTAATATACGAACGGATTTCAAAAAATAGTTGGCAACATATGGGAAACTTTATTATTAATTTTACGAAATAATTATTCTTCACAAAAAGTTCTGCATGATCTAAAATCCAAGATGCAACCATCAAAAATCAAATTTTATCAATCTTATACGAGGTATATCAAAAAATGTGAATTTTGCTCAAGAGTAAAGTACCTTGATATTTTACAATATCGAAATTTGTTATTATGAAAAGTACACCTAATTTTCTAGAAGTATACTGGAAGGGATGGGATTTTCCCTATATTGAAATAGAAAAAAAAAGACAGAAGTCAAAAAATTTCCCCTAATCATAAAATCCTCATTAAATTGTACTACGAAATGAAAATACATAATCGAAATTTGCCAGAGAATTTTGAAATTATAAATATTCCCATCGGTCCTTCCTAGAAATCCTTAATCCGGTATATTGGGGACCAATTGACTGATAGCTTTCGAGTCGAAAAAGGATTATATTTGGGTAAATTTGACCGCGGGGACCAATTGAACTCCACCCATAGGAACAATCCGTGCAAAGAGAAAATCCCTAATTTTTAAATAGCCAAAATAAAACCCTCCCAATAGAAGCTTTACAGAATCCGTTCACGTAATAAAGAATCCAATTTCGATAAAAATTTACTTAGGTAACGCAACAACACGGCTCAACAATCTGGCGATTAAAGGGAAAACATTTTCGATGAAAATTTCAAACACCAAACCCATCCAATTTTGCGTCCTCCCCATTCCCAACGCCCCCCGGATAGAATACAGCAGAAATTTCCTCCAATTTTCTTGATTTATATAAGGTTGCCATCTCGGAGTGTTTATAGGAAGGTGACGCCGGGCTCTAAGCAGCTACAGCGGGCTCTAAATTCCCGAAATGAAAGCCAGTTTTTTTTGTATGTTATCCTCGTAGCTGGCTCAAATTGCTCCTATAGAAATATTAGCGACATAACAGACTCGCTAAACGTTCGTAATAAATAGATGTTCCTGCGAGGATTTCACAGCATAATCCTTAATATACTTATAACTTATTGGAGTAGCAGATTGAGTTTTTCGTGCCACTTGTAGATTGTTTATTTTAGGAATGGATTTTAACTAACTCGTCATCCAGCCGTGAAATTACCACTAATTTTTCGGTTGCATGACGAGCCGGAAAAAATCTCGGCGTCACCTTCGACCTACGAAGGAGCGTCTAGAGACAAACCATTACCGTGCATAACACGATTCGTGCCCGGGATGCTGATGATCCTTCTTTCGTAGGTCCTCCTAATACGCCGCGACGCTGCCGAGTGTATAAATAATTCGAATGGTTCCCATAAGAACCTCGAAGTGAATTATTTTCCTCGCTGAAGAAAGATTCCTCCGGCAATATGTATAGAGTTAATCATTTTGTGATTTAAATGGAGAAGACCACGATGAGAGATACGCGGATTTCGGCAAAAGATACGATTAGAAATTATTTATTAGAGCTCAAAACCGTTTTCAGTTGCTCAAAATGTGTTATAATTAAAAAGATATAGCCCTTTGAAATTTAAAAATTTCGGGTTTTGACTCATACCTTATCAACCAATCATAAACCAATCATAAACCACTCACGTCTTGTTGTATAGTAAATAGTATGAATTTTCGAACGCAGTAACAAAGAATACACAAACGAACAAAAATCAAACTGTCATTTGTCAGATTTTTCTGAAAAATGCACAAAACAAATTACACGAATTGCAGTTCGGCACAAAACACTTTACTGATAATATTGAAGTTGACAAGAATGTTGCCAAATAAATTTTTCAGGACCATTAATTGTGTTTTTAACACGAAAATCGGTTACAATTTATACAGATGAAGATGTTATTTCTATATTAATATATCGAATTACCCATTAGGTAAAGGAAGAAATGGATAAATCAGAAAATGTTTATTGCAATAAATATACAAAAAACGCACATTTTGCGGATTAAAGAAGAGTAATAGGAAACGTGGCAAACTTGCTAAATGTGACTTCTCTTTGCAACTCTCGCTTTGATTGGAGCAGAGTGTATGACGATTGTGTGACGTTTTTCAAACTTTAAAAATTAATTGCGGCCTTATTTGGCCACAGAAAAAAATAAAAATTTCATTACGCGCCTTCTTAGAACACACGGTTTTGAAAAAAAAATTAAAAAAAAGTCGTGGTCTTCTCCATTATTTCGGTTGATATGCGTGTGAGATGGTTTTGTTGGTGGTATATACAATCGGCAACGTAGCTACTCTGTTATAATGTACATGTAGGTATCGCGTTGATCAGAAAAATCTAATCATCTCTTTGAAATTCCCTTTGTGTAAAGCGCATAATAAGGAGGAATTTCGGGGTAACCAGCGAAGCCATCGCATGCTGATGAGAACGTCGTGACACCGTAGTCGATATTCTCCAGCATTCGCATCCAAATTGCCAGGAAAATACCAAAAATATGTTCGTTATAGAGGCATTAATATTATTCTGCCAGTAGGAAAAAGAATATTTCCGCAACCAATCCGTGATAGCTGGGCAATTTTAAAAACAACTCTCCTATTTATATTTCCCCGGAAGGAACCATCAATATCAGTCGAAGACGCCGAAACTTTGCGCCGAGCCCCATTCGTTACTAGGAAAAAAGTTCCCGGTAAAAAATCATTCCTAATTTCAATATCTGAATATTAATACCCGCGCAGTTAATTTTTCATCCGAATAACGACCTTTTAATTCGTAAACTTGCGTTGTATTCGAATCCGAATCCCCCTCGTCTTCCTTGCAGCGGGGAAGCACCAGGATTCCGACGTGCCACCGAACCCCATTCGAGCCTTCGGGAAACTATACGGATCACTCATAATGCCCATTTTTTCCTAATTATTCCTTCATAACGCAAACACGCTATTTAAATTATTTGTAACGATTCATGAGTTGTACCCATTCTGTAATACATTCATGTTAACCTAGACTGAATTTAAATACAAAGTACAAACCAGATGAAGATCAAGAGTCTCATCATCAACCAGATTAACGTGGACATCGTTCATTTGGTAATTATAGCGCAGAAATTAGGAGAATTTGGGCAAGGGATAATTTATATTAAACTTTAGCCCTTTGCACCGTAATATATCCTTGAGGCGCCCGGCGGCTCACCCTATTCTGTCTGGCGTCCGTGCGTACACATTCCGAACTTGGGGGGCTGAAAAGGAGAGGGCGACAGGTATAGGGGGCGAGAGGAGGGTGTCGGAATGCCACCCCATCTGCCCCTTTCCGACGGCAGAAGTGCAGGGGCAATTTTTCCAGCGCCTCGTTCCAAGCTGCAGTAGGTCAGGAGCGAAGATACCGTTTGTTGTTTATGAAGCATACGCCACTGCAATCTAAATAAAACGCGGTGTATGGTTTATTTCTGGCTGAAGAAAACTTCGGTTCCAAATAATTTCCTGCCAAACTATTGAAATTCCCTTTGTTCTTTACATTGTCTATCGCGATTCTTTGCATCCCGTGTCCCTTACGAGCTCGCATTGTTGTATGGCGGCATTTCTCTTCTGTTCGCTGTTGATTTTCTTGGCGTCGAAAGTTCCCTTTGAATTCTCCCGGAGGAACTATTAAAAGTTTCGGATTCTTGTGCTTGCTAGTCGGCTTTCATTGTTAGGGGATGATATAGTTATAAATACGAGAATTGTGTTTTTTTAAATGATTTCGGAATGGCAGTTTCGCGTAAATTGCAAAAGGATTTGATAAAAGCACTTTAGCTTATTACAAATTTATCCCATCTATTGGAGATTAATCCTTGCTGATGCAGGACAAAATCCTGCAGCGGTATTATGAAAATTTGAGATTACTTACCACGCGGATCGGGCGTTCTGGTTTCTAGTAGAAACTTATACAGAATTCCTAATTATGCAGTATTTACTTAATTAAGAAATCCCGATCGAAGAACATCGAAATTAGAATTTCAATAGGGAGATTATAATGGAAATTTGCAGGAAGTTTTCGAGTGTTTGTTGTGGTGTTGAAACGCCGAGTATAGCAGGAACATCTGCCGTATAATAAAATACGGGTCAATAGGTATTCAATTCCAACTTGTCCTGATGACACAGTTGTTGACTTTAAATAGATTATACCTACACTCCTCCACTGAAAATCAGTGGAATCATTTCATTCTGGTGCTCGATCAAACGGATTTTTTCCGCCTTAATTCGCCTGTGAAGCACATTTTCCAGTTCGCCCCATCAAAACTGTCACTAACGAACAGAAATATCCATTACGTGCGTTTCAATCACCCCCAGGTTTACATCCTTACCCCACCTCCCATCCACATCTACAAACACCCGCCGCTCGTCGTCGAATAATTGAACATCAAAACATCTCGTTCGCATTTTGTTTCACCTCCATCCTTTCCACCTACTAGACGGGGAATAATTTCGAAAAGCACACATTGCAGGGAGAGCGGCAGCAGGGCGGCGTTGGGGAGGCGGAAGAATTTCAATTTGGGGTTTGGGGAGTACATAAGGATTGCTGCAATAGTCATTGGTGGGGTATTTGAATTTAGCTCTATTTTATCTAAACACTGTTACCTAATTTGTGTTATATGTTTGTTTAAGGAGAGCGTTGGAGAAGGGTTGGTTTTTTACTGTGAACAAAAAAATAGGGGTGGTTTTTTTTTTGTGGTGGGTCGAGGAAATGTTTTCCCGACACGTCAATGGCCAAAGGCGATGATGCGTGAGCGAATTTGAGGAGGAGATAAAGAATGTGCTTCACGCTGTGTGTTTTTATGCGAAAACTGATCGTTAGACCAGCGAGAAGCTCACTTTCTGTTAAGGAAGGAGCGTTTACTGCATGGCAAAAAGCGAAATAGTGTTGCCAGTGAAATGAGTTGTCGTGTTTGACACGGCGGGACACCATGCGGGAAACTCGTTATTTTCCCTAAACAGCTGTTTTATTTCTTCCTTTCTTTGGAAAACTGTTTTTTTAAACCAAGGGTATACGAAACGTATAGATGCACTTCTATAAGGAATGGAGAAGACCACGACTTTTTTTTAATTTTTTTTTTCAAAACCGTTTGTTCTAAGAAGGCGCGTAATGAAATTTTTATTTTTTTCTGTAGCCAAAAAAGGCCGTAATTAATTTTTAAAGTTTGAAAAACGTCACACAATCGTCATACACTCTGCTCCAATCAAAGCGAGAGTTGCAAAGAGAAGTCACATTTAGCTAGTTTGCCACGTTTCCTATTACTCTTCTTTACTCCGCAAAATTTGTGTTTTTTGTATATTTATTGCAATAAACATTTTCTGATTTATCCATTTCTTCCATTACCTAATGGATAATTCGATATATTAATATAGAAATAACAGCTTCATCTGTATATATTGTAACAGATTTTCGTGTTAAAAACACAAATAATGGTCCTGAAAAATTTATTTGGCAACATTTTTGTCAACATCAATATTATAAGTGTTTTGTGCACGAACTGCAATTCGTGTAATTTGTTTTGTGCAATTTTCAGAAAAATCTTACAAATGACAGTTTGATTTTTGTTCGTTTGTGTATTCTTTGTTACTGCGTTCGAAAATTCATACTATTTACTATACAACAAGACGTGAGTGGCTTGTGATTGGTTGATAAGGTATGAGTCAAAACCCAAAATTTTTAAATTTCGAAGGGCTATATCTTTTTGATTATAACACATTTTGAGCAACTGAAAACGCTTTTGAGCTCTAATAAATCATTTCTAATCATATCTTTTGCCGAAATCAGCGTATCTCACATCGTGGTTTTCTCCATTTACTATGCCTACAAGAATTTGCAGTAACATTTTTTCGTTGAATGATTTTTTAATAACCTTGCAGTAAACGGTTATTATCAAGCATTATTAAGAAGAATAATACAAGTTCCATAATCTGTGTATAACCGCAAATGAGCTAAAGCTAAATACGTGCCGTAACCGGTCTAGACCGGAGATCGTAATCCGAACGAATGGCTTTTCTGGTGCGCAATTTGCGGCATGAAGTGATAATTTTCGGGCTTAATAACTTCCCATCTCGCAGATTTTATCATTCGGATCTAAATAAAATCCGTACGTAATAATTCCGCATTTCGACGTCGGACGCGAATGCGCGGGATTTGTGATTTGTGGGAACTAAAACGTATTTCTCATATTTATCGAATTGAGAAAAAAGATGTTTAAAGTTCTACAATGGCAACTTTGAAATACAACCCCAACTTTCTCCATAGATAACTCGCGTAGTCTCTTTTGTCGCAAAGAAAGAAAACCGCCCGAACACAAATCTTCTTGCTGCCAATTTAAATGCTTCCATACCCCGTCTTGTTAGCATTCAACTCAAATACACGGTGGATAGTTCAAATTACTCGTTCAACTCGAAATTTGGATGAATTATTTCACAGAAAGATAATCTAATATTTCTTGGTTTATTCCAGAGAACAGATGTAGAAATTACAAGAGCATGTCTACAAAGAAAGAGAATTTGTGTATACAGATGAGAACAAATTTGTTTGCAATATGGACAATGGAGAAGACCACGATGTGAGATAGGCGGATTTCGGCAAAAGATACGATTAGAAATGATTTATTAGAGCTCAAAACCGTTTTCAGTTGCTCAAAATGTGTTATAATTAAAAAGATATAGCCCTTCGAAATTTAAAAATTTCGGGTTTTGACTCATACCTTATCAACCAATCATAAACCACTCACGTCTTGTTGTATAGTAAATAGTATGAATTTTCAAACGCAGTAACAAAGAATACACAAACGAACAAAAATCAAACTGTCATTTGTCAGATTTTTCTGAAAATTGCACAAAACAAATTACACGAATTGCAGTTCGGCACAAAACACTTTACTGATAATATTGACGTTGACAAGAATGTTGCCAAATACATTTTTCAGGACCACTATTTGTGTTTTTAACACGAAAATCGGTTACAATTTATACAGATGAAGATGTTATTTCTATATTAATATATCGAATTATCCATTAGGTAATGGAAAAAATGGATAAATCAGAAAATGTTTATTGCAATAAATATACAAAAAAACGCACATTTTGCGGAGCAAAGAAGAGTAATAGGAAACGTGGCAAACTTGCTAAATGTGACATCTCTTTGCAACTCTCGCTTTGATTGGAGCAGAGTGTATGACGATTGTGTGACGTTTTTCAAACTTTAAAAATTAATTGCGGCCTTATTTGGCCACAGAAAAAAATAAAAAATTTAATACACTCCTTCTTAGAACACACGGTTTTGAAAATAAAAATAAAAAAAAAAGTCGTGGTTTTCTCCATTGTTTCCTTGTTGCATCCATAGACTACCATTGCAATTGCCTGTATATAATTTTATAGTATATTTTTTTGTTAATTTTTATTCAATCCAATCGGATACACCCCGAAAACGCTCCCGAATCGCCCAAATCCAAGCGACATCGTCTTATTTCTTATTGCAATTTCTCTCTTATGCACTTTTCCAGCCATGAATATTACATGAGTTCTACATTTCCAGAAATTTGTTACTGCTTTGAAAACCCAATAGACAAAAGTCTGGTTAATAGGAGAATGTATGCACATTTATTCTTCGGCGACGGACGCCGTTTCGAAACGGTTACAATGTTGAGTGGTTTTTTCCATAAATTTGCTTTTCCTATCGCTTCCTTTTTGTTGTATCGATCCTAGAGCGAATATAGCTGCATAAATGTAGAAATATGTATACCATATATATTTGATATTTATTAAGGAAGGGGCGAGCTATATAAAACAAGCTTAATAAGGAGAAATTATTACTTGTATACTTACATTTTATTATCATATGGGCAAAGTTTTGTCTATATTAGTTTTCTTCTCTATATATAGATTATCATGAATAGGATACTTTGCCCAACCTATACCTACATAAATAAAATTTAACCTACTGGTTATAGACCAACTGGTTAATTAATTTTTCCATTGTTCACATATAACAGAATAACTAATTTAATCCATAATTAAAAAGATGTAGTAGCATAAAGAGTTACAACACTGCTGTGAATAATTTAGGTAATTGTGTCACTGCTACTTTATTATATTCAAAATGCATAGTTTGTGTAAACGGGAAATAGAAAAAATAGCATATAGTTCATGCGGCTTCAAACCGCATCAGCGAGGATCTATATTAAAGTTCGCAGACGCCAAAAGTGGGATCTGGTGTGTTGTAAACAAACAAGAGTTTATATCTCCTGCAGATCATATCGCGGTTTATGGCGCGGCTTTTTGTTCGCCATGTTGACTGTGCACCCGGGGTTGTCTACTGTGTTTACAGAAACAATTTTTGTAAGTATCGCAAACAACGTTTGTGTGCCTTTCGAATTGTTCCGCGAATGCCAATTTAATATTTTTATATTTCTTGTTATCCACATTGGTACATTTCTCAGCCAACTCCTCCTGCTCGCTGTTTTAAAATGGAACTCTTCAAATTTTAGGATGAGAAAAAATAGATTTTGTACCTATATATTACTTAAAAAGGTTTGTTCAAATTAGAACAATCTGTATATAGTCTTCTTTTCCTTGCATAGGTAAATCTGTGCCCGGTGTTTAACTAATATGTATGATATTGTAGGTAATTCCCCGGAGGTTATGCACGTTATATGTGTACGTTATTACCATTTTACGCCACCAATTGAAACACGCAGATAACGAAGTCATTAATTTCGAACAACAAAATAACGGGTTTAATCTAATAGACTATGAATATGCATTAATCAAATGGCTTTATTAAAATGATGCCGCTGAGGTGAGAATCGAATAGATTAAACGAATGGCTATGTGTTGTAATAGTTCACTTTTCCCCACTGAAAAAGCGGGTTTAATGAAATATAAAATGTATTTTATTCATTGGAAAAATGGAATCATTTTTTATCGATCCGACGTATGGTAATAATTAGGAATCATTCTCTATTGATGCATATTTAAGTTTCAACTTAGTATCTAAATCGCGGCGTGTTTTTCGTTCATATCCCCTTTACTAACATTCCTGACAGACGCAGTAAAGATTCGCGGAGACCAACTAATCAATAACAACCCCTATTTACACTAATTTCAATTTTTCAACACGTTTCCATTCAAACGAAGCCGCCGAATATTAGCGAAAAGACATTTGGGGGAGACATTCGATCGAATTCCTGTAAACCCTTTAAATTAGAGCGGAATTTATCGAGGGTGGTTTTTAGGTTATATATCGCAGACGAACACTCGGTTGGATTCGGTACAAATACAAGTAGGGTGGCGAATGCTAGAGGGAAGGTACGACGCATTTCGGGATAACACCAACCGATCGTGAACATTCACAACTTTGATTTCTATATACTTGCATGATGCATTTCTTTACGTAACCCGTGAGTGCGGCTTTGACCTTCCTTTTTTTCCCTTAATGGAGAAGACCAAGATTTGAGATATGCGGATTTCGGCAAAAGATACGATTAGAAATGATTTATTAGAGCTCAAAACCGTTTTCAGTTGCTCAAAATGTTTTATAATTAAAAAGATATAGCCCTTTGAAATTTAAAAATTTCGGGTTTTGACTCATACCTTATCAACCAATAATAAACCACTCACTTCTTGTTGTATAGTAAATAGTACGAATTTTCGAACGCAGTAACAAAGAATACACAAACGAACAAAAATCAAACTGTCATTTGTCAGATTTTTCTGAAAATTGCACAAAACAAATTACACGAATTGCAGTTCGGCACAAAACACTTTACTGATAATATTGAAGTTGACAAGAATGTTGCCAAATAAATTTTTCAGGACCATTATTTGTGTTTTTAACACGAAAATCGGTTACAATTTATACAGATGAAGATGTTATTTCTATATTAATATATCGAATTATCCATTAGGTAATGGAAGAAATGGATAAATCAGAAAATGTTTATTGCAATAAATATACAAAAAACGCACATTTTGCGTACTAAAGAAGAGTAATAGGAAACGTGGCAAACTTGCTAAATGTGACTTCTCTTCGAAACTCTCGCTTTGATTGGAGCAGAGTGTATGACGATTGTGTGACGTTTTTCAAACTTTAAAAATTAATTGCGGCCTTATTTGGCCACAGAAAAAAATAAAAATTTCATTACGCACCTTCTTAGAACACACGGTTTTGAAAAAAAAAATTAAAAAAAAAGTCGTGGTCTTCTCCATTTATCCAACAAATGTATCTAGTGGGAACGAAAAAGTAACAGAAATGCTTAGTTATTCGAATAAAAAGCCTATTAAAATTTCCGTCAGGTGTTGTCGCCTATTAGAATTCAACAGAACTTTAATTTCCTGAAGAATCTTCAGGTATTTAAGGAATTTAATATCACTTTATGCTAAATGGTGCTCGTTTTGAAGAAACTCCAACGTTTCTAATGATTTTTCTAATTGGAAACGCTTCCAGTCGGCACTCATCCGAACGATTACCAGCAAAAATTAGTCCAATTTATTAATCGTTAGGTGCAGAGGGAGCGCAAAAATTACCCTAATAATTTTTATTGATTCCCGTCAATAAATTCCACAGAGGAAGCCACCGAAAACAGGACGTTAATTTCGCTTTGCGGCCGGTAATTCAGCCTATTTCGGCATTCTTTTACGAGCGCCCAAAGCAAACTGAAAGGGCCCCCGTTGAAAAGGTGCTAAGTGAAAATTTAAATTGCATATGTGTGTTTCGCAAACAGAACAAAAACCCGCGAGAATCAGTTTAAAAGTTATAATGGACCGGAATTAGCAAGTAAAATTAAACGGGACGCGGAGGCCGTAACTTTCAAATAGACGACTAGAAAATTAAAACCAACTCGAAGTTTCCGCGGAAGTTGGAAGTAGCTTTTTGCGGCGACGCGATTCTAATTCGCGCCCTTTGAATCGAATTAAAGCGCCATTCGCCGATAGGAAGGTGTCAAATATAAATCTCGCTGTGTGAAAAGATCAACATTTAATTAAAGGGATTTGTTTCAACGGCATTCGGACAGCGAAAATAATCGTTCTCGACACAAAAACACGATTGCCCAGGCCTCGCCGGAAGCAAACACAGCCAGGGTAAACATCGGAAACCCCCCTCGGGGGATCGCCGCACTAATTAGTCATATCGAGAGGATTCAAGGGGGGAAATATGAATTTGACTCGTAGATAACTTAGGTAGGGTAACATCGTGCTCGTATATGACAGTTTATGTAGCATGCACGTGATTATTTCAGATATGGTCTTGGGTAAATTTATCCATTGAAATTCAATAAACTTTATTTTTATCCAAACCACTCGTGTAATTGTAGTTGCCTAACTTTTGGGGTCACTTTTAAGAACATTTATTATTTACTCACATCATCTTCTGTGTGTAGGTATCGCAATAAATGAAAAATAAATGAGTGGAGCTTAATATTGCAGCGGGATATTACGTTGAACCTCTCATAAACTCCGGCTTATTTCCAACAACGCGCGTCCTTGCACCAGACCTGGCCAAGTAGTTGTTGCGGCACGGCAAAGGGTGATACTCCCTTGATATGACGAAGGACTTGAAGAGTTAATAATTCACTTCGGAACGTCCGGTCAGTTACAAAGACCCTAATTTCCATAACATTGGCGTTCGTTATTACAACTCGAAACAAATTATAAGTTTCTGGGAGTCTCGAAATTGCCGCTAATTTGTTAACAAATTATTTCTACCATTCCTCGCCGCACAATCTGTAAATTAACCAATGATTCATTAATTAACCTACAACTTTCTCATTCAAATCAATTTTACCTTCACGTCTATTAAGCTTACAAAAATCTAACACAAAAGGTTTATCCGTTTATGCGCTCCAGCCCTGCGAAATCCCACGAGGTCCCAGGAGCAATTAAGTAGGAACTGGGATATATTACCGGGCCCACAGGAAGCCTACGATGCACGTAATCTTCTTGATGATTTGTATGCTACAAGGAAAGTTCCTAGAACAAATACAATTATCCCAACGTACGGTTTAATTTAACCATATACTTAACGCGTTCAATTCGCTAATTCGATCGGCATAACTTTATTAAATAGCGATTTAATCGGGTTAGCCCGATGAATATACGTTCAAAATATTATAATATAATGAGCTTTTGATATTTCCCGTAGAATTTTCCGGTAAATTAGAACATGGCAACAATAAATAAATCTCTTGTAGAGCCTAGTCGGCTGTTTGGAATGTGTTTTTATTGCGCTCGTCGAATGAGCAAAAGAAAATTGCCTAGCTTACAACAAAACTGAACAGCTAACAATGAGCGTGTACGCTCATTATTCCCGAGTAAAGTGCGGAGTTGCATTTCTGAGGTATCCGGGGAACGGTGATTGAGTTTGAATAAAAAGCGAGAATTCTATTAGAAAGTCGATTTGTGTGTTGTTGTTGTGTAAGAAATAAAATTACTCGCGCATCGACATTGAGATAGTACAGCCTTTAAAATTATTGACACTTCGGAGGTCGCAAACAAGCGCAATCCCTTCGAAAACTCGGAGAATATTTCATATCGGAGTATCCGCGGGGGAATGTAAAGTCTATTTCTCGACTTGCCGATACCCGGATATGAATTACCTGCAGGATATTTGAAGATGCCGAAACGCAGTCACGGTTATCCCGGCAAATCCTATTTGTTTTTACGGAGGCAATTTCGAGGCGATGTCGCTGGAGTATTCCATGCGGTTGTCCATGTAATCCGACCTATTCTAATTCGGTCAATAAGCAGTCAACTTCATTTGGATATTATTTCTCCATTACGAACGGAACGAGTGCTTTAAGTGGCCCTGCAAAGCGATGGAAAGCTTCTTTTTAAAGTCGCGACTGTCGAGAGAAAGTCGGCATTCTAGCACTAAGTAATTGGCACTTCTACATTTTCGCTTAGAACACAAATCTTTGAAGCTACCATATAATTTCCTTTCAGAGAATATTCTTTAATTGGACCTCTTGCTTGTATCAAAGACCAAGAGCGGAAATCTTGTCGAAATCAGGCGCTTTTCTTTTATTGCGTACTTGCAAGGATATTCACACGCATAAAGGTAATTATGAGCAATTGTATACCAGTGCTTTTTCAAAAGAATATAAATTCATATATTCAAATCTAGCAGGAACGGGAATTTTTTTCAATGCTTTTCTGCGTCCTGCTAATCGGCATAGCTATCTTCACAACATAACATTCTTCTGTGGTAATTTCCAATTTGATTACAAAAGGCGACTGGAAGTCTCTTTCGAACGAAAACTCAGGAAATAAAAATATTCCGCCTACCCGTCCCTAAAGTGATGAAGATTCATAAAATTTCGTCGAAAAAAGGCTGGAATTCCATTTCCTTTTTATTACCGACGGCCATACATCGCAGATTCCTTATTATTTTACTTCGATTTTCAAATCGCATTAACAGAAATGAAATTCGGGCAGGGGAAAATCAAACACCAGTCCCGTAATCGTATTTTTCATTTCACATTAAAACCATACTATTGAGAACTGGATTAGTAACAGTAATAATAATTAAATAAATTAATCATGTTTTCATACAACTCGCTTTATTAGAATGGCATAATTGGAGATATTAACACAGGATTGTTTGTTCTGGAAAATCTGGAAATTAGTCGAAGGCCGGTCCTATGCGCAGTTCCGGGATGAAATGGAAAGCGTATGAATTGGGGACAAAAACAATTGGAAATCCTTTAATTTTCCAACAGGGTAGACGGATTGAGAATTATGAAAGTAATAAAATTTATGCTCATAGCTTAGTTGGGAAATTTATGGAAAGGCGATTCCAATGCCATAGGCTGGCGTAATTTTCCGCAATTGTGCATAATTTAACCTTTAAAAGATTATACAATATTTGTAATTTTTAAAAGTTTCCAATATTATCTAATTGTTTAAAATATTCGCAAATTCCAATTACTTAGATACTTATCAGTCCACGTTTCCTAATGTTTATGTCGACCATGTTAATATTGGAAGCATTATACCTAATGAGGCACCTATTTACTGCAGTAATTTTATTTGCAGCGGTGTTATCCTGTAAAATTTTTGTTATTTTAAAATGCCATTCATATCTAGAACTATTTACATGAGTCAGTATCTTCTTTCAATAGTTTCTCCATTAAGTTATATTTCACACAATGAAGGTAACTATAAATATTGATAGAAATTGGAAGGAAACCGAAAGTAATTGGTATCAAATCATCGCTATTTTAACAGGTAGGCATTTCCAATTTCTATTATCACCAATAGTTTGACGATTTATTAATTTTCAGCGAGCTTGAGCAGCTTAACTAGCGGCGTGATCGTCGGGTGGCCGTCTCCTTTCATGACCAAAATAGTTAACGATAAAATAAACTACAATATTACAGAAGAGCAGGCGTCTTATTTCGCCGCAATAAATCTCTTTGGTTCGATAATTCTATCGCCGTTATCAGCCCCGCTGATAGAGCTTCTGGGAATGAAGAAATGCATCCTACTTTCATCGCTGCCCCACATCATCACGTGGATGCTGAAAGCGTTTTTCACCAACATTTGGCTGCTGTACTCGGCACGATTAATCGCCGGAATCGGCGACGTTTTGACTCTTAATGCTGTCCCCTTGTACATTGCTGAGATATCCACGCCGCAAGTAAGAGGCACCTGGGGAAACGCCTTCATGTGCTCAATGTTCCTCGGGCAGTTGGTAATTAACGCGTTAGGTGCGTACTTTAGTGTTCAACAAACTTCGTTGGTGCTGCTAATCGCGCCGATTCTACTGCTAATAGTGTTCCCTTTGATGCCCGAATCGCCCTACTTCTACATAAGCAAAGGCAGGGACGAGGAGGCTAAGGACAGTTTGAGGCGATTGCGCAGGAAATGTGAAGTTGAAGAGGAATTTTCGGCCATCAAAACGGCCGTACAACAAAAACTGGTCGAACCCAGCGGATGGGGAGACATCTGGAGAATCGCAGTGAACAGAAAGGCTTTTCTGATTGTGGCGTTCATGAGGTGCTCGCAGGTGACCGGCGGCATAATTGCGTTCGCTTCTTACACCAAATACATATTTCAAAATACCGAAGCTCTCGTGGATTCCAGTACAGCTTCGATTATTTATTCGGGTGCCAACGCCGTTTTCAACATCTTAATGTCGGTAACAACGAATCGATTTGGTAGAAGAAAATCGTACATATCATCTGTGCTTGTATGTACAATTGTATTGACATCCCTAGGAACTTATTCGTTAATAAGAGACTACTATCCTCGAATATCTTTAAAAGATTTCAACTGGTTCCCTTTAACAGCGATGATGGGCTTCCTCTTGGGGTGCTCATTCGGTTTGGGGACTGTACCTGCTCTATTGCTAGGAGAGCTGCTCTCGTCTAGCATCAAAAGCAAAGGGATCTCTTTAATTGGATCTTTGTTCTACTTAACTGCTTTTGTGTTGAACAACGCGTTTTATTATTTCGCTAATTCCACAGGACTTTGCGGCCCCTTTTTCCTATTCGCTGTTTTGAATTTATTATCAGCGTTGTTGTCTTACTACGTTTTGCCGGAAACTAAGAATAAATCGCTTGAGGATATTCAATTTAGTTTAGTTAAGAGCAAGAAATAGTTTGTGCGCATGGTACGATTGGGATTGGATGTTCATAATTTTACGAATCAATGCATCTTTCACCTTTCATTCTATTTTCGAACGCCATTATGTTTCTGGTTGGCCCTCGTCAGTTTTTTTACGACAGTAAATCAATCGAGCAGAAGAGAAGCAGAAATTGTGGTATCTATATTTATTTATGGATGGAAAGAATGCTCCTGAATTTTTATTCGAAACGAAAGCCAATTTACTATTTATATCTCATACTGTATTTCTTAATTCTTTATTTTAAGTAAACCTGGAATATATTCTTTGTTGAAATTCGCAATAAATGTAGAATTTTTTTTTATCGAGCGTTATATCTTCCTATGAGCCTTCTCCCTTTTTTCACCCCCGTCATTTTCCTAGAAACTTGCCACCTGCTGATCAAATTTCCGGGCGAACGGTCGTGCTGAAACTTATTTTTAACAATTTACTAACTGATTCGCACGTTTTGTGACCTACTTTCGCCAGAAAGTTTCTCACATTTTGTACACAGTTGTTTTCTGAAAGATGTTCCTGTTAGAGAGCAAGCATTAAAAATATCAACAACGATAAGGTACCTGCTTAATTTATATTAGATGGAAGCTGGTGCTCCAGCACTTGGAAGATTAAATTATTAAAATACCAATTTTTTCCGCCCAGCTCTGGTAGTTTGAGGAAAATTTTCAATTTACTCGCAAAATCCCTGCAAAAGTGGTAAAATGAATTCAATTTAGAGCGCATTAAAAATGTTCGATATAATCCAACTAGAGTTCTACTTGGACATGAAATTTAAACGATCGCTATATAAAAAGAGATTTATTAGATTCTGTAAACTTTTTGTCCATTTTCACAATTTACTACTATTTTTATTACAGCGTATGATGAAGGATTTATTTTCTTGGCTTCTCTTGAATATCTTCCAAATGCCTAATGAAGGATCATCGTGTTGAATTAAAGTCGATAAAATAATACTTAATGTAATTTATATACTGTAATTACAATATTTTCGTACATACATATTAGACAAAAATCTGGTTAACATTCAAGTTCAATTAATGACCTGGTAATAAATTAGAAATAATTACAAGATAAATTACAACAATGTTTTGACCTAACTATTAATTTTTTTTACAAAATCGAGTATTGCTTCGACAATTCTTAAACATAATTAATAAAATATTAATAACTGATCACAGCAAATCTATACAATATTTCTTACACGAGTCATTATTGTTACAATTTTTTCAAATCCTCTTGAATCTCTTCCAATGTTTTACCTTTAGTTTCAGGTAATATGTAATAAGATAAAATTAACGACAAAACGTTACAACACGCAAATAAATAGAAAGGACCGTACAATCCACCTACAGCTACGTCTAAATAATAGAAGCTATAGTTAACAATAATGTTCATTAAGGAAAAAACTACTGAAACCACGCATATAGCCTTAGTTTTTATGCCAGTAGCAAATAATTCAGTAGTCATTAGCGTTGGTAGGATTCCAATTCCTGCTGAGGATACCACCACGAACAACAGCATTCCTGCTAAAGGAAACCAGTTCATAAACTCCAAATCCACGTGTTTATCCACAAGGAAATAAGTAGCTTCTGCGAAAAGTACGATGGCGCCGAGGAACACAGACAACATAAACGATTTCCTCCTTCCCAACATATTCGAACCATACGAAGAGCAGGAATACATGAACAAAGTCAACCCCGACTGAAGCATAGCAGACGTTTGCGGTTTGATAACACCACCGGCTTTTTCGAAAATCAGCTGCGTGTAGGAAGCGAACGCGTAGATCCCACTGAAAGACTGCGCTATCCTCAACAGCACACCAGCCCTTAGCGCCTTCCTGTTCACCCTCACTCTCACCAAATCCGACCAAGAGCCGGCCTCTTCGGCTTGCTTCTCCACGGCGAACTTAATGGCCTCGAATTCGTTGTCCACGTCCAGCTTGCGCCTGAGCCAGCGCAAGCTTTGCATGGCCTCCTCGTGCCTGCCTTTCAGGACGTAGAAGTAAGGCGATTCCGGCATGAAGGAGAACGTCGAGCAAAACACCAAGGGCACTGACAGGAAGATGAACGAAGTGGTGCGAATTGTACAGTAACTTCCGATCGCGTTCACTAGGAATTGCCCGAAGAATAGGGAGATTATTAGCATGTTGCCCCATATGCCTCTGACCGAGGGAACGGATACTTCTCCAATGTAAGCCGGGAGGGAGGCGAAGATCAGTGCGTCGCCAGTGCCGGAAAGAAATCGGGAGAAATATAACAGCCACAGGTTCGTAGTGAAAGCTTTAATGAGTAGAACTGTTGAAAGAGGGAGCGTTACCAAGAGCAAAGTAGTTTTTCTTCCTATGATGTTCGGTAGAGGTGATACGAATGGTGATGCTACGCAAAGACCGAGAGGCTGTATGATGGTGAACCAAGATGCCTGGGATTCTGTTATGTTGTAGTTAACATCTTGCTTAATCTTTGGTATGAACGGTGATGGCCAGGCGAATAATACGCCATTCAATATGAGAATACTAGAACCTGAAACAAACGTTTTATGTAAATAATGTATATCAAGTTTATTTATGGGTTAATTTATTCTGCATGTTTAATTATTAAATTCTTCACTTACCGAATACTATGGCTAAAATTTGCGGCCATTGCCTTTCCTTTTCGACGTTAGGGCTCTTCATACTAACCGCTACCTTCATTGTCAAAAAACGAAATATCTGCATATATTTCGTTTTTTGAGTTTTACACACTAATTCGTAAATATCTTTACAACATAATTGAAGTCAACTAGTAATAAACAGATATAAAGATCGCGACCTTCTAATATGTGATTATGTATGTATTTTATTTGGTTAATTTTAAGTAAATGATTATTAAATTCCGCAACTCTCATTGTTTCGACACATACTCGTACATGCTACGATTATGTTATAAGGGATATTAGAAATTTTGATACCCATTTGCCGAAATTATCTTTACAATATTCACAATATTTACTTACCTTCATATTTTTCTAAATTACAACACTGTCATTGAGTCATTACTTATATTTCAAATCCTCTTGAATTTCTTCCAATGTTTTATCTTTAGTTTCAGGTAATATAAAATAAGATAAAATTAACGACAGAACGTTACAACAAGCAAATAAATAGAAAGGGCCGTACAATCCACCTACAGCTACGTCCAAATAATAGAAGCTATAGTTAACAATAATATTCATTAAGGAAAAAACTACTGTAACCACGCAAATGGCCTTAGTTTTTATGCTAGTTGCAAACAATTCAGTCATCATTAGCGATGGCAGGATTCCAATTCCTGCTGACGATACCACCACGAACAACAGCATTCCTGCTAAAGGAAACCAGTTCATAAACTCCAAATCCACCTGTTTATCCACAAGGAAATAAGTAGCTTCTGCGAAAAGTACGATGGCGCCGAAGAACACAGACAGCATAAACGATTTCCTCCTTCCCAACATATTCGAACCATACGACGAGCAGGAATACATGAACAAAGTCAACCCCGACTGAAGCATTGCAGACGTTTGCGGCTCGATAACCCCACCGGCTTTTTCGAAAATCAGCTGCGTGTAGGACGCGAACGCGTAGATACCACTGAAAGACTGCGCTATCCTCAACAACAAACCAGCCCTTAGCGCCTTCCTGTTCACTCTCACTCTCACCAAATCCGACCAAGAGCCGGCCTCTTCCGCTTGCTTCTCCACGGCTAACTTTATGGCCTCGAATTCGCTGTCCACGTCCAGTTTACGCCTGAGCGTCCGCAAGCTTCGCTTGGCCTCCTCGTGCCTGCCTTTCAGGACGTAGAAGTAAGGCGATTCGGGCATGAAGGAGAACGTCGAGCAAAACACCAAGGGCACTGATAAGAAGATGAACGAAGTGGTGGGAATTGTCCAGTAACTTCCGATCGCGTTCACTAGGAATTGCCCGATGTAAAAGGAGATTACTAGCATGTTGCCCCATACGCCTCTGACCGAGGGAACGGATACTTCTCCTATGTAAGCCGGGAGGGAGGCGAAGATCAGCGCGTCGCCGATACCGTATAGGAATCGGGAGAAATATAACAGCCACAGGTTCCTAGTGAAAGCTTTAATGAGTAAAACTGTTGTAAGAGGGAGCGTTACTAAGAGCAAAGAAGTTTTTCTTCCTATGATGTCCGGTAGAGGTGATATAAATGGTGATGTTAGGCAAAGACCTATAGGCTGTATGACGGTGAACCAAGATGCCTGGGATTCTGTTATATTGTAGTTAACATCTTGCGTTATCTTTGGTATGAACGGTGATGGCCAGGCGAATAGTACACCAGTCAATATATAAATAACAGAACCTGAAACCAATAAATATATTAATTAATTATTAATAGATTAATATCTATTATTAAATTCTTCACTTACCGAATACTATGGCTAAAATTTGAGGCCATTGCTTTTCTTTTTCGATGTTAACATTAACAGTTACCTTCATTGTTAAAAAATTAAATATGCAGATATTTCTTCGTTTTTTTAGTTTTATACACTATTTTGTGCAAATATCTTTACAGCATAATTGAAGTCGACTAGTAATAAAGAGATATAAATATCGCAAACTTCTAATATCTGATTGTGTATTATATTTGGTTAATTTTGACTAAATGATTATTAAATTATTAATTTCCGGGAAAAATCATTGTTTCGACTCGTACATGCTCCGACTATGTTTATAAGGGATATTAGAAATTCTTCGAAATTATCTTTACAATATTCATAATTATTTACTTAACTTCATTTTTACACTGATTACAGTAATCAGTTTCATACACCAGTTGCAATGTTAAAGCACAATCAGATTGCGGATTAAGTAATGCTTAAAACAAACGCCTCGCAACAAACACTTTTGATCTGTCACAATCAGGAACGGCGAGAAGGAAGTTGCTGAAAATTAACGAGTCGATTGTCAGTATTCTTTAATTATCATGAAGATGTGAGAGTTCATTAAGGTTCACGGGGGCGCGAGACCCAAATTGTAAAATACATAAAGGAAAACTCGAACTCTTCGCGCTCCACTGAGTGTACAAAGATTGAATTAGCAGCCTGCATTCGCTGTTTCATTGTTTTGGAGTAGCTGGCTTGTCGACGCAAGTTGAAAAATTTAGTGGCGCACTGGCAAATTCAACACTTTGTTTATTAAATGCGAAAATTTCGCACGCAGTGAGACTGCAAATTTCAACAAGAATCTGCTTTAGGGGTATAGTCTGTCGCCTACACGTTAATATTTGGTAAACAAAATTCTTAATATGCAGCCGCATTTAAATATCTCCAATTTCGCAACAGAAATGGCCTAAAATTCAAATTCTCCGCAGAGCAATAAAGTCGGGTGAATGGTAAAACTGCATTCATGACGGCATCGCCGGCGTTCTAACTTTGGTCAATAAACAAGAGCGAATTATCATATCCGAGACACTTCGCTGATGTTGGTTCAGTCGTGGATACTAATCCGACTGAACGGATTCAAACGAATACACGGAAACAAAGAAAATCAGATTAGAGGCATTTGAAGGAGAGCACCTAGTTAAGTAGGTACCTACAAAATAATTTGATCTGGCGGGATTACACTCGGGTATGGTAATGGAAATTGAAATCGATCCGGCTGGTAGACAAAGCGTCCGTCTTGTCGCGAAGTATACGCGACTCCAAGTTTTCCGGGGACATTTTAAACAACTATATATCATTCAACGATACCCAGCGAGATCAAAAGGATTCTGCTTTTGTGTATTTATGAAAATCCCTTTTGTTTTCATTGGGTTCGGAGTTTTGCAAAACTTTCCAACTGATATGAAATGGATTAAAAGTTCCGCCGGTCGATGCGCTTTTTTCCAAAGGGCTTGTTGCTTTTATCGAGTTACTGTGCTAACTTTGTAACGAAGCGAATATATTCCACTAACCTTCTACAATGATAAAATTTAAACAACTTTTATTTGCGATGGAGAAGACCACGATGTGAGATACGCGGATTTCGGCAAAAGATACGATTAGAAATGATTTATTAGAGCTCAAAACCGTTTTCAGTTGCTCAAAATGTGTTATAATTAAAAAGATATAGCCCTTTGAAATTTAAAAATTTCGGGTTTTGACTCATACCTTATCAACCAATCATAAACCACTCACGTCTTGTTGTATAGTAAATAGTATGAATTTTCGAACGCAGTAACAAAGAATACAACAACGAACAAAAAACAAACTGTCATTTGTCAGATTTTTCTGAAAAATGCACAAAACAAATTACACGAATTGCAGTTCGGCACAAAACACTTTACTGATAATATTGAAGTTGACAAGAATGTTGCCAAATAAATTTTTCAGGACCATTATTTGTGTTTTTAACACGAAAATCGGTTACAATTTATACAGATGAAGATGTTATTTCTATATTAATATATCGAATTATCCATTAGGTAATGGAAGAAATGGATAAATCAGAAAATGTTTATTGCAATAAATATACAAAAAACGCACATTTTGCGAACTAAAGAAGAGTAATAGGAAACGTGGCAAACTTGCTAGATGTGACTTCTCTTTGAAACTCTCGCTTTGATTGGAGCAGAGTGTATGACGATTGTGTGACGTTTTTCAAACTTTAAAAATTAATTGCGGCCTTATTTGGCCACAGAAAAAAATAAAAATTTCATTACGCGTCTTCTTAGAACACACGGTTTTGAAAAAAAAATAAAAAAAAAGTCGTGGTCTTCTCCACTGTTGGGTAACAAATATTTACGTTGATTTTATCCTCATGGTTCTCTCACATCACGATTATTATACGAGAAAGCTTTGCAGAACCCTCTTGGACAGTTTACTTAAAGATTGTGGGTAGTTCGATGCCGCTTTAAAAACTTGCAAGCTATAAAATTGCACCTTTAGGTACAATTCCGCTCGGAAATCCCATTTCTAAAGTCCCACGTCTGGAATTTTCGCGACCAGAGCCGCTTAGGCCCCGGTCCCAGCTATTACTAGTTAAGAGTTAATGCCTTCGAACGGGAAATTCGCCACATTACACGCCGCTTTTCCGACGGCTTTCCACTCTCTTTCTTTTTCGCGTTATTAATGCCTTATGAGATTAGATACTTTCTTCGGTAGGTGTTAATATAACGTGATGGAAATTTCGCGGGAATTTTCCCGATGGGTTTTTGTATCCCTCCGTTTAAGTATAATTGATACGAGCACATTCCGTTCGCGCTTTGTTACGTAATTTAACTGAAATTTCGGGAATTATCTCGGAAGGGGCGAGAAATTTAGTGGAACGAAAAAAGAGTTTTCGTGATTTTATTTCATAATGTAAACGGTTTTATATCTCTTCTTTTCGTGACAGGCAAAAATACAACCAAAAAAGGACTTATAGATTTACTGACGATAAAAACATTATAAAATGAAATTGTTACAAAAGGATTATACTGTAATAAAATAAAGGTACCTACAGAAAATTGGGCCAAATCCCGCAATCATAAAATCCCGGAGCTCTTTGTCAAAGCAGGAACAAAGAGAGTCCGCAAAGATTTTCCAATCAACCTCAGGGCAAAATACAAACACTGAAGGTTTGACAAAATTGACCAGTATTTGAAAGTATTCGCATTCATTGATTACAAAATAAGAATTAAACTTTGTCACTAAAACAATCGTTAACGTTTTCACTTCAAAATCTAAAAATCATTTATGCATTCCGTCTATTTGATATGATTTTCGCGTGTGAGGATCGTAAATTTTCCACAAGTTTTTGAGACATTTAGTGGGAAGTCTGGAGGGCCATAAAAATTTCTTACTTCAGTTTTAGCCGCAAATAATGTAGAACATATACACGTCCATTTTTATCGCCGCGTACGTTGTTTATGATAGCAAAAACGGGTGTAAATTCCAATAAAAAGTTGCACTTGCTGTGGTTCCAGACAATGCAGAATAATTCCGGGGCAAAAATTATTTCAGTGCAATTTCGCTTTATTATTAAACGCCTATTTATACAGCTCGAGCTTGGCCAGTTCACTCCAGAATGCGAATTGCAACAAGAATTTCGTGTAGTGTATTTTAATTCGAACACGGGGAATATTCAGATTTTGGAACTGCAGTAAAAACTGCACTCTGCATATTGATTCATAAATGGTTTGACCTGGTTTGTTCAGGAAGCACAGAATTTTGTGCTTATGATCAGGAAGCTTCGATGAAATTCAATTAAAACTTAGGCCAGCGCAATTTCCAAAGCAAACAGACTTATTGATCGAATTAAATTAACTGCATTTTAAACAGATTAAAGGAACTTATTTCAAAATTGGTAATCAATTTTATGTTATTCTATATCAACTAAAATAATATCCAGCGTAATCGTTTAGGCGTCTATTTTTATTAGCTATGTATTACATTCTTAATTGTTCTTGTACTTGTTCTAAAGTTCTATCTTTCGTTTCGGGAATTATGTAATAAGTTACTATAGCTGATATGAAATTGGCTACACTGAACAACAGGAAAGGTCCACTTAATCCTGCATAAACGTTTAGATAGTAGAAGAGGTTGTTCACCACCAGGCTCGTTAAGCCGAAAACGCTAGTCACGATTGCCAGACTTTTAGATTTGCTGCTAACTGGAAACAATTCGCCTAGCATTAGGGAAGGAATTATCCCCACGCCGAACGCGGAGCATATTATAAAACCGATCATGCCAGCCAGAGGAAACCAATGAAAATGCTCTAGATTTACTTCGGGAAATAATTTATCTATTAGGAAGTATGTACCTTCGGCTAGCAGAACTATTCCAGTTAAAATCATCGATAGTATTAACGATTTTCTTCTTCCTAACATATTCGAGAAATATACTACAGATGTGTACACTACCAAATTCACACCAGTGAAAACAATCGTAGCCATTTCTGGGTTAATATTAGTCCCGGATTTATGAAAGATCAGCATAGTATAGGAAGAGAACGTGAATATACCAGAAAACAGCTGGCTCAAGCGTATATAAACACCTGCTATCAAAGCTCTCCTATTCACCCTCACTGTAACCAATTCCTTCCAGCTACCAGTACCACTTAGCTGGTTGTGCACGGCCAGCTGCAGCTGCTTGTACTCCTCCTCGATGTCCTCTCTTCTTCGTAAACTGCGCAAGCTGGCTTTGGCTCGCTCTTCTTCCCCTTTGGCTATGTAGAAATATGGAGTCTCGGGCACCAGTGAAAACAGAACGAAGAAAATAATGGGAGCAGCGACGCAAATTTGCGCGGTGGTCTGCACGCTCAAATACACGCCCAGAACGTTGATAATGAACTGCCCTAAGAAGCCCGAGAGCATCATCGAGTTGCCCCATATGCCTCTCACCTTCGGGCTGGCCACTTCCGCGATGAAGACCATGGCGCAGGAGAAGGTGACTGCATCGCAGAAACCTGATATAGTCCTCGCCAGGTAGAGCATCCCCAGGTTCTTGCTGGTGCCTTTGATCATCCACACGATAGAGCAAGGTATCGCAACGAAAAGGATGAGTTTCTTTCTGCCGAAGCGGTTCGCTAATGGAGCTATGAAAGGCGGCAGCAGGATGATGCCGAGTTGACTGATTACTGTGAAGTAAGAGGCTTCCTCTTCGGTGATGTGGTAGCTGTCGTCTTGGACTATTTTCACTATGAATGGCGATGGCCAGCAGTACATCAATGCACTGTTAAAGCCCGCAAGAGAGACTAGAAATATAAAAAATTAGGGTATGTTATAATCAGATGGAAGGCTTGATTATTTTATTATATTCTTATGTATACAGGGTGTTTAAATTAGAATGAAATTAGACAAACTACTGATCAAAATATGATAATTGGACCAAACTTTCTGCATTAAGAGATTCAATGCGTTTGATGTTAATATTTTATTTTAAATAATAGTCGTAAATTTTAGTTTTCCTACGTTTAACTTGTAAATTGACAGATTTATATTTAAAAAATATGCATTTTTTGTCAGAAGAACAGTCATAAATTTAAAACATACGTTCCAGTAAAATTTTGACAATATCAAAAATTGTAATTAGTTTATTAAAATTTATATCACAAAAGATGTGAAAAATAATTGTCCAAAAATGTCAAGGATGCAAAATAAATAAAAAACTTACCTGTAAGTACAACCAGTATTTCGTACCATTTTTTTCCTTCATCTGCTGGATTTTGTTCTGAAGCTGTCATATTCAATCTCTTAGGCACTTACTAATTTTTCAAAACTAAATGCATGTATGATTTTATTAAAACTACCATATAACTATTAATTACTATTATGCAGTCAGTAAAAAAGAAAATTCAACATAATAAAAGTAGAATGATAATGAATGAATAAACAATTCTGAATGTATATCCGAAAATAACATTCGATTACTGTATGATTATGCGATTACCACTAAACAATATGTATTTAAAGTTAGGCAAATATATTACAAAATGCACGCTGTAATAAGAGTATAAAACAGTGTAGATAAGATTTATGCAATAAAATTACTTGCAGTAATGTTGGAATCTCTTATAAAATTATTTTTAAATGGAATTTTTTGTTTATTGTTCACAATCAACCTAGTAACAAAATTTCTACAGATACAAAAATGTACCCGCTAAATTAAAACTTTGCATTAATTCACAGCTATTGAAAAAGGGATCTTTTTCATCAACCCCTAATGCTGTTAATGTATTCCTTTTCATACTTTCTGGAAGAAAATAAATCCATTTTACGCCCTTGTTACACCAGAAAACCCGAGACTATTAGAACAGTTATTTACAGTAAACCTTTATACAACGGCTTCATCTTTAATAAATAAAATTATAAATGTAAAACTCTACTAAATGTTATAAATATCAATATCTGGTATATCCAAATCCGGTGGTACAGGAGACGTGGTAATTCTCTCATCATCTTCAGCCCCAATAACATCATGATGTTTCTCCAAATATTGAATAATATCCTGCATAGATTCCTCCTCTTCTTGAACGGGAATCGGTATGGGCTCGGGAGGCAGCAGCTCAGTTTTGTACTCAGTGATGCTCCTGGCGCGCCATATCGGCACTATTCCGCTGGGATTCCCCCTATTCTCAGTACCGTCGGGGTTCTTCTCCAGGTTCAGCTCCTGAATGCCCAAATAATCGAACTTCGGATCGCGAATGTTGATGTAGAACCCGTGCTGCATGTACTTGCAATCGAAAATGAAGCAACCCGGCCCTTTCGGCAGGTTCTTTTCAAACGTGCCGTGATATCTGGAAGTGTTGATGATGAATTCGATGGGTATACAGTGTGTTATTTAATAACATGCTAATACTTAAGGGGGTGATTCTTGGACCCATTTTAAGAAAAAAACTTCATATAAACCTATGTCCTAAAATTCTTAACTTTTGAGATACGGGGTATTAAACTTTTAAGAAAAAAAAACAATTTTTTACTGTCATTTTCATACCACTTTAAATATTTTTATGAAATTTGGTGTACGGCGTTTATGCATTAAAGAGCATTTTTTGACCCAAAAATCTTTTTTTATTTCTAACAGTGGCGTCCCTACTGGACTCAGACTAGATATTTTTGAATAAAGAAGTGATACGCCACTGCTATCTCTAAAAATCAAAATTATTTTTCGAATTTTCGTTCAATTTAGAACAAATTCGATTTCTTGACTTTTTTTCGTACAACTCACCGTTTCGCTAAAAAAAATTAAATTCATTCATTTGCATCTCCCTGGACGAATGACGACCAAAAACGATTTATCTAACTCTGAACAATAATTTATTTAAGCGGATAACTTTTAAACTTTGAAATTATGAAATTAAAGTAAAATAAAGAAATAATTTAAATCAGGTGTTGGAAATGTCCGTCGAAAGTGGTATGAAAATGACAGTAAAAAATTGTTTTTTTTTTTAAAACTTTAATACCCCGTATCTCAAAAGTTAAGAAGTTTATGACATAGGTTTATATGAAGTTTTTTTTCTTAAAATAGGTCCAAGAATCACCCCCTTAAGTATTAGCATGTTATTAAATAACACCCTGTATAAACGTTGTATTTACCTGTAGTAAGCGTAATTGTATATACCAGGTCCTTCCATTCTACCTTCTTTCCAAGTACCGTAGAAAGACACTTCTAAGGCTTTAAAGAAGTAGGTGCCAAGTCCGTGGCGCCACCCCTCGTACCAGCAACCTTCGTAGATGTCGCCGTTGGGGTAGGTGTATGTACCTAATTAATTTATTAATTATTGTGTATAATTTAATTTACTGACTATTACCGATTCCGTGTTTGAAATCCTTCTTCCAATCGCCCACGTATTTGCTTGCATCGGGGTAGACGAATTCCCCGTGCCCGTGCTTGAGGCCGCGCTTCCACATCCCCGAGTACCTGGCGCCGTTCTTGAAGACGTACATCCCCTTGCCGTACCTCTGGCCGTGGATGTACTCGCCCTCGTAGATGTCCCCGTTGGGCAGCAGGGCGCTGCCGAAGCCGTGCCGGTTCAGGTCCTCGTCTCGCCCGCCTTCGTACTCCCCGTAGGGGTAGGTCTCCTTTCCCTCCCCCTTGTCCTCGCCGGCCTCCTCGCCCGCTATATCATCGGACATTTTCGCTGAATCGGCTGATTGACAGGCCCTTGTGTATTGTCAAAATTTGTAATGATATAGCGAGTGATGGTTTTCGGGGCTGGAGTGTGATATTCGTTCTGTTTTATCGGGAAGAGGGACATCGACAAGCGGCCCTCGTGCTATAAAAATTCCCATTGAATAAATATCTCTTTTTGCTCCATCGGCTATTTAGTAGAAGCGCTGCACTTCATGTAATATTTAGTACCACGTGATAAGGGTAACTGCCCTAAAACAATGGGAACTTAGTGGGGAATTCTCTCCCTTTTGACAAAAATCTCCACCGCATGTGCACATATACATGCATGAGAACGATTGCTGTGAATGGAAAAGAATGCGTGCAGTTTTTGTCACAGTTTGAGCACAGGCGGGGATGAAATTATTTATTTTAATTTGTAAAATTAACAATACTATTGTATAAATTTCTATCTGAGTATTTAAATAAATATAAAAATGAAGAATAGATATAGAGAAATTTTGTTTTTTATACGAATTTCAGGATTTCAATTATCAATTGATTAATTTTTATTTTAATGCGTAACCAATTTTCAATGGGCCAATATTGATAAGCGTGTCGTAAAAATCGGTTTAATGGAAAATTCACCCCGCCGCTGGGCAAGTCAGCTTTTTGTCAAATAAACAAATCGTTTCAGCGGAAATACGGCGTAAGTATAATTTGAAAAACCCCATTTAGAACGGTTTTACCGGAAAATGTCGAATGCACCTCAGAGACATTACAATGGTAGCGTTTTGCGTTACTTGCTAAAAATCTCGTAATTTGAAAAGTGAGTGCTGCAAATGGAACTGAAATATACCTAAATAAGAGGAGTTTTTAGGTTTCGAGAGTTGGTAACAATGTGTATTTGTTTCGCCAAAACCAGGCCACGCTTTATTTTCTATGCCAGTCCGGTTGGAACGGTCCAAAAGTACGTTACAACCGGCGTTATTAAAACCATAAATTACAGTGTTATACATGACGTACGTTTCTGTTAACATTAGTTCTAAACTACACAAATTAATTAATAGCTAAACGAGCTAAACAAGCGCTGCTGTAATCGAAAAGACGCTTCGAAAATCTCTATTAAGCAGATGGAAGTCTTCCATTTAATCAAAGACAATAAAAGCGGACTAAAGAACTGCCACCCAGGGCGGCAAACACGACTATTACCCCCCTTGGTGTGGCCCCTACCCTATCATGCGAACAACCACTTCATCGTTACATGGCGACAGATTTATAGGCGTCTTCACTGCGTAAGCACATTGGGGCCATTGTCTCTCCTTTTCGTACCATTCTGCCTTTTTTTTATAAAGCATCGCCATATTTTGGACCCCTGCTAATAAGTAAAAGGGTTGTGAATCGAACGGCTCTTCTGGAAGGCGAGATCGATAATGATTGTTTCAGATATAGATTTATTGTTGTAGTTGGAGTGTCAGTAGCAGTTGCGGGAAACGGCGATATTTCAGTGCACCTTCGTGCCAATCGAAATAATTGGACGTGCAACGATGACAAATGCCCGATTATTTGTAACTTTAAAGTTTTCCGCTACGAGGAAAATGGGAGTAAAGGGATAATTATAAGAGTGGGAAGTGGAGTTTTTAATGGGTAAAAATTGGGGTGGAGTTCAATTGGTCCCCGCGGTCAAATTTACCCAAATATAATCCTTTTTCGACTCGAAAGCTATCAGTCAATTGGTCCCCAATATGGGATTAAGGGTTTCTAGGAAGGACCGATGGGAATATTTATAATTTCAAAATTCTCTGGCAAATTTCGATTATGTATTTTCATTTCGTTAGTACAATTTAATGAGGATTTTATGATTAGGGGAAATTTTTTGACTTCTGTCTTTTTTTCTATTTCAATATAGGGAAAATCCCATCCCTTCCAGTATACTTCTAGAAAATTAGGTGTACTTTTCATAATAACAAATTTCGATATTGTAAAATATGAAGGTACTTTACTCTTGAGCAAAATTCACATTTTTTGATATACCTCGTATAAGATTGATAAAATTTGATTTTTGATGGTTGCATATGCAGAACTTTTTGTGAAGAATAACTATTTCGTAAAATTAATAATAAAGTTTCCCATATGTTGCCAACTATTTTTTGAAATCCGTTCGTATATTAAAACTAAAATAATTCTTTTTTTGTACAGAATTTTTCTTTTAATATATATTGTACCAATTGTATATATTTTAAATTACTAATGCTTAGATATTCAATATTTTTTAACACTAAAAGCTGCATTTTGTCCAAATTCTCTCAGCTATGTAAGTACACCAGAAGATGTTAGCCAAATGATAGTTATTCATGCAATGTAAAATCTTATCTAATCGGATTAGGAATATTTTGACCGCGGGGACCAATTAGCCCATTAAATTTTGAAACTGTGGACCAATCGACCTGTAGGATTATGGAACCCCGCTGACAAAAATGACCGTGGGGACCAATTGACCAACACCGAAAAATTGGATCATGGCGGAAATTGCCGTCGCGAGGAAAATAATTTCGTTCTGGATATTTATATTTTAATCTCTTCTTCGTATGCTCTCCTCAGACTATAGGAAATTGGGGCAATTTTATCCGATTCGCCCTCCAATTGGGCGATTATTTATACGATTTGACTAATTGGAGTTCCCAAAGTCACAACGAAGGCCTTCGGTATCCGCGTGATTGATATCTTTTGTTCGTGATTGAAACAAAAGTCCTATAGAACGGACTAATTTTGTAGAAATCCTTGAATAGAATTCGCAAAATTCGATAAATTTTCGCGGCCTTTCAAGTTCTCCATACAACTTTTTCTATTCGATAATGCGCTTTAAAGTTTGTAAAACGCGTTCATTTAATTTTGCTCATTTTCATAGCTATTCCTAGATAGGTACATATTTGCTAAAAATTTAGTCGCATGAAGCTCTGTTAGCATACTCATTTTCATTAACACTGACGAAGCAATTTCACAGTAGAAGAAGTAAATTCGGAATTTTGCCGTTCGCATGTTTGTAGCATAGGCGATAACATAAAATTTATAGCTAAAACTCCCTCATCAACACAGAAAATAATCAATACCACTAAATCAATTACTGTAATTATGCTGAACAAACCGCTGAAATTTGTAGGTAGGTAATTAATTTCACATAAACGATTCAAACAATAAAAAAGTGAATAAACTATAGCCCATCGCATTCTCACGTCTTCAGCTATTCCTTTCAAACTGTACCCATTTTATTTCGCTATATCTCTTGAACTAAGGACGTAGGTAGAATCCAGCAAAAGCAGAAAAACAAATCATTCTATAAACGAATTTGCATTAGACACGGTGCGCTGATTATTTACCGGTCACTTCCAATTTTCAATTCGAAAACTTTTAGTTCTCCCAGGCCGGATATTGTTTCATCGAAACTTCCACGAACACCCAGCATCATAGATCAAATTTACCTTCGTTTTTTTTTAATTAAAATCAACCTAAAAGACTTGTGCAAAAATAACAAACAATTCCTCAAACATCACAAAGTACCTACTTATTTATGATTTATGTTTAGCAAGTTTGGACTAATTCTAATTCTTTAATATTCCATTCGTACACATATTGTTTGTTTAATTGAGAAGACCACGATGTGAGATACGCGGATTTCGGCAAAAGATACGATTAGAAATGATTTATTAGAGCTCAAAACCGTTTTCAGTTGCTCAAAATGTGTTATAATTAAAAAGTTATAGCCCTTTGAAATTTAAAAATTTCGGGTTTTGATTCATACCTTATCAACCAATCATAAACCACTCACGTCTTGTTGTATAGTAAATAGTATGAATTTTCGAACGCAGTAACAAAGAATACACAAACGAACAAAAATCAAACTGTCATTTGTCAGATTTTTCTGAAAAATTCACAAAACAAATTACACAAATTGCAGTTCGTGCACAAAACACTTTACTGATAATATTGAAGTTGACAAGAATGTTGCCAAATAAATTTTTCAGGACCATTATTTGTGTTTTTAACACGAAAATCGGTTACAATTTATACAGATGAAGATGTTATTTCTATATTAATATATCGAATTATCCATTAGGTAATGGAAGAAATCGATAAATCAGAAAATGTTTATTGCAATAAATATACAAAAAACGCACATTTTGCGGACTAAAGAAGAGTAATAGGAAACGTGGCAAACTTGCTAAATGTGACTTCTCTTTGAAACTCTCGCTTTCATTGGAGCAAAGTGTAGGACGATTGTGTGACGTTTTTCAAACTTTAAAAATTAATTGCGGCCTTGTTTGGCCACAGAAGAAAATAAAAATTTCATTACGCGCCTTCTTAGAACACACGGTTTTGAAAAAAAAAATAAAAAAAAAAGTCGTGGTCTTCTCCATTCCTCAAACATCACAAAGTATTTACCTACTTATTTATAATTTATATTAAGCAAGTTTGGACTAATTCTAATTCTTTTATATTCTATTCATACACGTATTGTTTATTTAATTCATACAATTAAGATAGTATCATCACCTGGAGGTGATTTTTCTCACCACCTTGCGACAATTAAACATCGTAGAGGCGAATTCAAAAATGCAATTTTCCTGTTTACAAGTCGATGAACCTCTGTCGAAGTTGTCTCACGAAAGCATTTTTACGGTAAATCTGCTATTGTAAGCGATTCCGGTAAGCGTTTTGCGTGCAGCAAAAAACGTAAAAATGTACGGCAACTCGAGATGATAGTCGGCAGATAAGAAGGTGAAATATTTACATCCATGCATTTTATAGAACGGCATGTCTGCAGTTGTAAATCGTCGGGCCCAACACTAGACCCGATCCCGTTCGCCTCGGGAAAAATGCGAATAAAGAAAGGGAGAAAATCGTTTATCACGGCAATAGCGTAAGCCAATTCCATATGCATTCGGTTATCGAGCTTTTTGTTGATTGGGCAAGCATCGCATTAAGTTCGATTGAACTAATAGTGTACGTCAAACTGACGCGATCACATGAAAAGCTCACCATGAAGATAGTTTTTTTGCAACAAAATTTAAGTCATGTCGGATAACCGCGTGCAGAAGCTGCTATTTTCCGAGTACTGCGACTTCGAGGACATGGTGCTGATCGAGAGCCCGTTCGCCCAAACCACCAAAGACGGGCGAGGCATTCGACAAGTGCATTTGGGCCTAACACCCACGAAGCTCGTATTAGCGACGGATGTGTTGCCACCTGTCGACTATGTCAATTTCAAATATTGCCCAGGAGTCGATCCTCTCATCGAAACGTTCGAATTAGTCGCCGTGTATCCGGTGGAATGCGTTAACTTGAGCATATACCGGACCAAGCGAAACCAAGCTTTGAAAGCTCGCTTTTGCAATAATAGAGTGCTGTACTTCGAGTTGGGGGGCTTCGAGAACCGCGCCATGTTTTGGAACCTGTGGTGCGAAAAGGTGAGGTTCTTCTGCCCCAACAGCTCGGGGTCCTCCAGGTCGGAGACCTCGGTGGGGACCTCCACCACGGCCAGCACGCTCTACCTGCTGGACAGGAAGCTGGTCGCGGTCAACGGCATGAAGCAATTGTGGTTCACTTTCGGACCGAATCCCTCTTTAACTAATAGTTCCGTTAACGAAATCATAAATTCCCAAGTAAGAAATAAGTGGACCGATAGGCATTTATACTTAGGAAAGAATTTCGAAAATTTTCAGTACGCTCCTTTGATGCAACCGCCATCCATTGAAGAGTTCCTACACGGAACCAAATCCACTAAATCTTCTAATTTAGCTTTAAGGAACCAACGTTCGGAAATCACCAATTACGCCGAAGAAAACAATCTAAGTGTAGGAGATAGCGTTCAGGTATTCACACCCGCTCATCATTCATTTACATCTTTAATATCTCAAAGTTTTATTTAGATAAATCGATTCGGCAGCGGCGTAAAAGAAGGTTGCAACATCGGGCTATACCTAACAGTAGACGACTACGTAGTACCGCGCCATTACAGCTCAATCATAGACGAACAGAAAACCGTAGATACTCTAGAATCGAATTTTCTAGTAGTAAACTACGAACATCTCGCTGAATCCGCCGTACTTACCTGGGAGCTGTACAAATCCAACGATCCCAGTAGATACAAAATAAAGCACAAGCGAAGATACGGCATCCTAACCCAACCGACTCTTTTATACGGCTTTGGGGTGTGCGACACCCCTAAGGGATGCAAATACTCCCTTCAAATGAAACGGGCCGTATCCGAAGTGAGCTTAAGCAAACAAAAGGAGCCCATTTTGAGAACAGCCGTGCCCAAAAAGCAGCTCGTTTCATCAGCCTCCCATCAGTTTCTAACCGACGAATTTAGAGATGAATACGAATGTGTTCTCGTCAACGAGAAACCTCCCTTCACTTACTTCTGGACGCCCGGTTACGCCTACAGACCTAAAACGCCCAAGCAAGTGTACGACGAGCGCTTGAAGGAGCTCAGAGCCATCGAAATCTACCAGGAAACTCTCAAGATGAAGCGGAAACGGAAGAGGAAAAAATTCAAAAACTTCTTGTGCTTGTACCAGAATAAAATCCACAAGCTGGGCACCGACGAGGAGTCCAACGATGAGGCGAGCAACGCGAAGAAACCGAAGAAGCAGGGGTTCATTCACAACATATTTCCGTACATGGTGGACTCTTCGAATGTGAATTTTAACAGGCCGAACGAAACTCCCTTCCAGCACCTCAAGAGGATACTGAAAGTGGATGGGAACGTGTGCGCTTGGGAGTTTGATTCACTGACTTTGGCGCAACAGCTCACCATGATCGATAAGCAGTTATTTTTGAAGATACCTGCAGTGGAGTTGGATATTTTGATTTGGCAGAATTCGTCAAATGGTGCTCCGAATATAACCAGCGTGCTGGCTTTCTCTCAAAGGATCAGCAATCTGTTCGCCCACGAGATAGTCAAGAACGATAGCGTTAAAGCCAGAGCTAGATTAATAGCTAGGTTTATTAATGTAGCGGATAAATGCCACAAATTCTCGAACTTCCAATCGTGCAAATCCGTTTTGAACGCCTTGCAGAGTCCGGCCGTGTACAGATTGAGAGCGACTTGGGCTTATTTGCGGAAGCACCACGCCAGCAAATACCGAAACTTCGCGTTTCTTTGCAGGTTCTACAGAGACACCAGAATGCTCACCTACCAAAAGACGTTTTTCATCATATCGCATTCCCCGCCGTTCCTGCCTTACATAGGAGACATAATCAACAGGTTATTGGGGAAGATACCTGAGTACTCGTTCCCGCGTAAGAAATCCTCCCATAGCATCGCAGGGAGCGACTCTAAAACCAATCACTCGGAGACGATTCCCGGCAATAAAACCGATTCCATATTTCACAGATTCCTCAAAGCATTGGCTCTCTCGCAAACCAACGAAGTCAGGGAGACGGCGAACCGGGCCAGGAAAAAATACTTCCTGCAGAGGAAGAAAATTAGGTTTAAGGGTTTGTATGAATACTATAATACTTTGGGATTTTACGAGGGAACCAAGGAAGAAAAGGTAATTGAGACAAAGGCGTATCTGGAAAGGTGCCAACTGGGCGCGATGAGTTACAATTTTCGACGTGACGAAATGGCGCGATGTTATCTGCTCAAGGCGAGATACCAGGAAGATAGAGAGAATTTTAGTTATTCTTTAAGTATAGAATCACCCTGTAATTATTACGAACCAAACACTAAATAAATATTAGTAAATGTTCTGTTCGTTTGGGCGCAAAAGCACCATGTAAAGATAGAGGTTTTTTATGTTTGGATTATTTTCCACGGGTTATACTAGCTAGCTCTCCATAAAACCACTTGTTGATCCGTTTGTGGGGACGACCACGCCTGACAACGCACATGATCACCCCCTTTTTATCATCGCTGTAGTACCTTTTAGCCGAAGCAACCCGTACTACTTTCTGGTTTGGTTTAACAATATTCTTGTCGTTTCTTGACCCTTTATTGGCCTTCCTGTATTTATTGTCAGTGTTCCTTCAGCCCCTTACGACTGAAGGAAGTGAATTTTTGGATCGTAAGCGGTTCACAGATCGCTTGCTAGTATAACCAGCAGGGTCCGACACGAGGTGAAGGACGCCTCTCGTTTCGATTGCCTCTGTATATGTTAGGTTTACCTACGGTGTAGTGTTCGGTTTAGTGGACTGCCATCTACACTTAGATCGCGAAATGTCTGTATCGAGGCCCCCCAACCAGGTGGGCTTTACCTGGGGAAAAGGTCAAATTGTCGGCAAACCGGTATCTATTGATATTATACCGCTCGAATTTGAATGTGTATTAAATTTTGAAATGATGAGTGCACTTTAAAATATGAAAATATGAACATTACTTTCGTAATGATATTCGAATTTCAGCTAGTCAAAAAAATGAGTAATGTTTCTATTCGAATATACCGGGGTGCAAATCCAATCGTGCAAAATCCGTTTTGAATGCCTTCCAAAGTTAGGCCGTGTACAGATTGAGAGCGACTTGGGCTTATTTGCGGAAGCACCACTCCAGCAAATACCCAATTTAGCTTTTTTTATCGATTCTACAGAAACACCAGAATGCCCACCTACCAAAAAACGTTTTTAACATATCGCTTTCCCCGCCGTTCCTGCCTTCAGTAGGAGATATAATGAACAGATTATTAGGGAAAATACCTGAATACTCGCTCCCGCGTAAAAAATCCTTCACCCAAAGCATCGCAGGAAGGAGCACTAAAACCAATCACTGGGAAACGATTCCCGGCAATAAAACCGATTCCATATTTCACAGATTCCTCAAAGCTCTGGCTCTCCCGCAAACCGACGAAGTCTGGGAGCCAGTATGATCGGGCCAGTAAAAAATACTTCCTTCAGAGGAAGAAAATTAGCTTTAAGGGTTTGTACGAATACTAACACTTGTTACGATTGTACGAGAAGGCCAAGGAAGAAAAGGTGATCGAGACAGAATGAAAAATGTTAGGGACAGATAGAAAGAATGTTATTTATTCTTTAAGTATAGAATAACACCCTGTAATTATTACGAACCAGACACTAAATAAAAATTAGTGAAAAGTGCGTTTGGGTACAAAAGTACCATGTAAAGGTAGAGGTTTATTATGTTTGGATTATTTTCCACGGGTTATACTAGCCAGCTTTCCGTATAACCACTTGTTGATCCGTTTGTGGGAGCGACCACGCCTGACAACGCACATGATCACCCCCTTCTTCATCTCTGTAGTACCTTTTAGCCGAAACAACCCGTACTACTTTCTGGTTTGGTTTGACAATATTTTTGTCGTTTCTTGACCCTTTAATGGTCTTCTTGTGGTTATTGTCAGTGTTCTTTCAGCCCCTTACGACTGAAAGAAGTAAATTTTTGGATCGTAAGCGGTTCACAGATCGCTTGCTAGTATAACCAGTAGGGTCCGACACGAGGTGAAGGACGCCTTTCATTTCGATTGCCTCGATATGTGTTAGGTTTATCTACGGTGTGGTGCTCAATTTAGTGGACTGCCATCTACACTTAGATCGCGAAATGTCTGTATCGAGGCCCCCCCAACCAGGTGAGCTTTACCTGGGGAAAAGGTCGAATTGTTTGCAAACCGGTATCTGTTGATATTATACCGCTCGAATTTGAATGTGTACTAAATTTTTAAATGACGAGTGCACTTCAAAAAATTAAAATCCAACTTAAATTTCATCTAGTCAAAACTAGAGTATCACATATTTCCATTCGAATCTCCAAAGGTGCGTCACAACTGGTACCTATTGAAAGTTATTTCTCATACTTTACAGCGCCGGAATTCGAATAGGAAAGGTAACGGTTGAGAATCAATCGATTTTATATAGTTATAGGTGATACGTTTATTGCAGTGAAATAGTCTCGAGACGTAACGAGTTCGTGATCTTTTTTCATAAACAGAAGCGCTACCAGCTAGGTATGCTTTACTTTCATGGTTTATTGTAAATGTCGTTATCGTGAGCCGAATCGTTTACAGGCGATATTATGCCGGCTCGATGTAAAAAAAAGTTAATAGGGATTTTGCTTGTATACAGTTGAATATCTGTAGAATTATTAGTTTAAATGATCTGCATCATGCGGTCATTACACCCCTATGATATGAATTTTCAAATCATCTTATAAATAGGTGCTTGATAAAAAAAATGTTATTAATGAGTATCAAAATTATTTCGAAGGTTATTCTTTTTTAACCCTCGTAGAATGCGCTTTATCAAAAGATAAACGATACTGGAGGCGTAATGATAATAAAGGCTGGTTGAATCCTTTTTCAGCGGCTCTTTGATGAATTTTCTATAACCACTTGGTTTTTGCATCTGCCGACTTCTTGTTATCTCTCCGTTCTTTTGATCAATCTCTCTATCGGCTAGAAAATAGCTTCATCTTGCGGCATTGCCTTTACCACCGGTGCTCCATCAATATAGCCCTTTAGTAAGCAATACATATTGAATGCATAATAAGAATTCTTATCGGTATTTTTTATTTCGTTGCACCTTTTACTCTTCTCTTTTCACTTATCAGTTACTGTAAGTTCATACTTACATCATTGTTTCTCTACTCAGCAAAGATTCGTGTAGGTAATTTTCGTATGGATTTATGTGGAGGAGTCAACGCCCGCTGTGCACTTGGCAAATCGTTTTTCATCCGAAACTCGAACGGAAAATGCACAAAGGGCCGGGTCTCTTTTGCTGACACTCATTCAAAGGTAAATCCGGGATCGGCACTGCAACTCGATCGTTTGATGAGCACGCTTTCCCGATGGAAATTTCGGACTAATAAATTTCCCTGATGATAACTCGAGTTGGAATTCGGAGGAGATTTATTCGTTGTTGCAGCTTACGGCAAACACGTCCCCTGTATATTTATTAAATTACCTTGCAAAAGACGGAAAGAGGAACTCGGAACAGAATTCGCCAATCAAAATAACGCGGCTGCTTTCCATTTTACGAGGCCTTAATAACCGAATCTTTTTTCTTGATGGAAGTTCCGGCGACCTTATCATTTCATCTGGCAGTAAATCAGCGGAAGAGGGCGTAATAAAAAGAATTTATAGGCCCATCGAGGGCCGCCGTCAGCGGCTCTCCTACACGCAAAGAAACTCGCTGTAACTTTGAGATATGCCGTTTGTTTAGATAAAAAAAGAAACTTTGAATATCGCAACGGGAGTTATTTGCCACTGCTGCGAGGAAATAGGCAACAGAACAGATTACTTCTATTAACTGGACCCAAGAGAAATTTAATAGATTTCTTTTAAATCGTTAAAATATTGTTCACCTCATAAATTCAAAATCTTTTAGTAAGGTAAACAAGAATTCTTGTGGAAGATTTTATTTTATAAATATTCATCCTCGACTGATCGTACTTCACATTCGATTTATATCTGATCTGACCGGCCGAGAGATCAATTCGATCCTTTATAAATCGCACAAATACCGACCCTTTTATTTGTTTTATTAGAAACCTCGGCCGATAAATCCGCCCTAAAGGCCTTTATATGTTTTCCACTTTTTCTCGTCTTTTCATTAAGTAAAGTGGAAGATGGGATGTGACGATGTGACCAAAAAAAATAGATTTTTTTGTTGTAAACGAAATTCATATTCGTTACTTACTTTGTGGTTATTTTATTAGGCTTATTTTATCTAGCCGTTTATTCTGTGATGTATTGGTTTTGTGGGAAGCAGCTTCTTTGGATCCTTTTTCTCAAATGAAATTTACAAGAGTTATAAGATGAAATCCTGCATTATTTATTATGAACCCCCATTAACAAAACAGACTGATAAAATTTGCAAAAAATTGAATAAATCAAGCCAGAATTCCAAATTATTTTAAACTTGTTCAGATGTACTTTAGGATGCACCTTTGTACTTTTAAATGCCCGGCCATATGGTGTGCATTCGTGACCGTCGAGATTTTATTTATCTCGCAATATTCCAGAAAACAAGTCACGAATTCCGACGTTGAAATCGCGCAGGTGTGGGTGCATTCATTGAACTTCGAACTAAACGGACTGCTCGTTTAATTACCTCATGGCCTCTAGATTAGTTGTTGCAAATTAATGTCGTTTAAACAATTAGTATTATCTCTTTAATAATTATAGTCTATTCATAAATGAGGCATCAATCAATTGGCCAATTTCAGCCTACACAGAAATTAATGTTCACGATAATATTTCAATATTGCTTGGATGGTTCGCCCTGTATTGGTTTTGCAAGGATCACAGTAAATCAAAAAAGATTTAAAAGAATAAAAAAATTGTATTTTTGAGTAACTATTTACAGCCTGTAAAAAATTCGGTAAAAAAAGCCATATAATACAGTGAGATAAATTAAAACGTATAAAACACATAAAATTCAGTCTCTGTAAATCAAAAGAAATAAATAGTATTGAAAATATCACATTTAAATTATAATACATAAATTATAAACATCTCTTTACAATCAACTTTTCGTTTTGCCACATTTTAGATTGGCGTTGCCTCTATGAAAGTACTATAATACAATTTATTGAAACTTTGCAAACAGTAAGAAAGTACTTCAAAAGAGTACATACCAAAAATCGAAACATTACAATAATACCTATACTGAGGTAAGCATTTAATTTCGATTTGAGGTACATATCTAAAAACTCTTCGCTAGAAATGCTCGTTAATGTATCGATTCTCAAACTCAACTCGAAGTAAATCAATTACCCAGCACTCAAATTCAAAGGTTTGCTCTCCGCTTCATCTACAGCCTTGCCTTTCGTACTGACACTCAAATCAGTGGGAATGTCGGCCACAAAATTCGACTGGGTTTTCTTGGTGCTGTAACTCAAATCCAACATCCCGCTGGGATAGCTCAATTTCGGCGTCTTCGACGGCTTCTCCCCGCTGTCCTTCTTCTTCCCCAAGCTCATGTTGAACTCGTTCAAGTGCTTGTTGAAGCTGCTCAAGTCCGGCATGAGGTACTCCGGTTTCGTAACCGTCGCTTTCCCCAATTGGGAGATATAATCAGTCATGGAAAACTCCTTGGGTATCTTCGGCATGGTGAATTCGTGCGGACTGTAGTCCATTTTAGGCTGCTTCATGCTGTAGTAGTTCATCGAAAAATCGGGCTTCGGGAATTTAATATCGTTGGGTATTTTCAGGGAGGAGGACGAGGACGTGGAGCCTCCGTGGGAAGCGCTTGGACGGGACTTTTCAGACTTTGTCCTCGGAGGAGGCGGCGGCGGCGGCAATGGACTGCTCGTCGAGAAAGGCTTGAACAACTCCTGCATCTTGAACAAATTCGATTGCAGGAACATGTTGTTCGCCGCGAGAGTACTATGAGCCATAGGATCCGGCAGCCCTAACAGACTAGTAGCACTGGGAAATTTACCCGAACTATACAAAATATTAGAAATATCAGACGGTAACATGTAACTAGAAGACAAGCTGGAAGGAGTCGAAAACGTGGGGTAGTACTGACTCGGTTTCGATACAGTTGGTATACTAATTAAAGGTTCTTTCTCCTCTAACGGTAAACCCAAACACTCCTTCACGAACTTCCACAGCGACGTCTCGCTCTCTTCGCGAGGAAATTTCGACATCAATGTAGTTCTTAATTTGTCAATATAGCAAGTAGTGCCGATATACCGATCCGTAAAATTAACAAAATCAGTCTCCTTCTTGTAATATTCTATGCATTTCTTCATCTCGTCTTTAATGTGAGGCGATACGACGCAATCTTGGACAACGCTGTAGGACATTAACATCGGACGACCATACTCATTCGGTTTCGATTCCGGCGGCGGTATTACCCAGTAGGTGATAATACTCGATTCCAGCGAAGGCGTTTCGTAATTATAAGGTGCTAAAAGAATACATAAATTACAACAAGCTGTAATAATTTGCTCAATAACACTTACAAATGATCACCCCTATGCAAGGCGTGTAAGTGTTATCGTTAGTTCCTTTCATCTTGATTTGGTAGTCCAATTGAGCATCTATGTCTCTGAGGGTAGGAGCTGAAGCTGTGCTGGGATGTGAGTGGTACCAGCCGACCAGAGTGAGCTTTTCTCGTTCGATGGTCTTCCGAATTTCGGTCTCGATTTGTCGAGAGTTGGCTCGGTCGTTTTTGGAACAACGGCAAGGAAACGCTCGAGTTACTTGCAAATCTGTGGCAATAACAATGTGTTTACAATGATGGTAGAGGTAGTTTTAATACTGCTTACTTTGCGTACTAGAATCCCAATGGCCGGCTAAATAACCGGACACTTCGACTTTGTTCAAGTGGCAGTGAAAGTCCATGAGAAACGCGCAATTCGTAGACATTGTTATTAGAAACGGTTGGAGCTTTCCTATACTCGAAAATGGCACACACTCAACCATAGTGTTAGTATCACTAAAAAAGACAATTTGAGCGGTTTATATATTTTTTTTGCTAGTTACTTACTGAGTTATAGATCTATTTGTAATAGTGTTGTGTTTAACAACCATTCTTTGGAACATCATTGAATTTATCATGCTCCTCTGCAAAAGTTGCTCCATATTTGCAGCTATAAAAAAAATACCATTATAAAACGTACATGTGTAAAAATAATAAGTTTACCTTCTCTTTCTTGCAATAATTTTTCGTGTTTCTCGTCGTCCTCTTTCTTCTTTTTGTACCAAATATTTTTAAAGGCGTCTAATTTTTTCCCCCTGTATTTGACAGAGGCCCAACCGCATCCAGACTTTTTATCGGGATTAATAAATCGTTTACAAGCTATTGCCCACGCACTTGGCGAAGCAAAAACTGTGTCTGTTTCCTGAGAGCGAATTTTCCCGTCTTGCAATAAATCTCCAACGAATTTCTGACCCTAAAATAATTGCTGTTACAATTTGAAGATATGCATATTCGAATCGAGCACCCTTTAGGTATTTTGGTAAAAATGACAATAAAGTAGGTCAAAGAAATAAATATAAAGTCTCAAAACAAAAATTATTGCTTTCCAGGAATTCATTTTGAGCTCAACTTTTCAACGTTTTCATTTGCGACTTGTGAAAGGTAAAAAAGGACGAGTTATTGAAGGAGTTCACAAATTGTTAAAATAAGTTGTTATTGAATCGATTTTTCTTAATCAAAATCTTACCAAATACTCAATTGTCATAGCACCAGGTCCAGTTTCTAAAATACCTGCAGATAATAAATTCTGCAAAGTAACAGTTCGATTGTTGGATTCTCTACCAAAAACTTGTTTAATTTGGCTTTTGGCTGGATCTTCAGTTTCCTAAAATAATGTCCAACAATCCTTCTAGTAAGAACAATAGAATCATATTTTCATTTTTGTTATTTTGTCAAAATTATTACTTGACTGCATTTATAATATTTGTTTGTAGTTATGAACTAGTAACTTATAGTTTCCTTATACATTTGTTGAATTATATTTTGTAATAATTTCTTGAATACATATATTTATTATTACTATGTATAATACGTAATGTGTATAATACACTGTAGAAGTGTATTATAAATAATTAATAGGATACAAAAATAAGACTACAGTAATACTTTAAAACAAGCAATCAAAACATTGACAAATTAAACAATAAAAATAATTCACTGCATACTACTTTTTATATATTCTCAAATTCTACTTTAGAATCTTTTACATTCCTATATTAATCTAAAACATGGTACTGCTGGTATCATTTGCAAAAGTAAGCCATGTATATGGGAAGTATTTACTGTTTATATAAAATATATAAATTCACAATTCAATAAGAATTTTGCACATTAGTACAAACTATTACTATTAGTAAATTTAGTAATAATTGAATACATAGCAAAAAAACTACTCAATTAAATTTAAAAGATATCAAACTACCTCAACCTCTGCGGAAAACAGAAAACTAGTCGTAACATAGTAGCAAACTAATATAAAAAAGCAAATATACAGCGAAATTAACGAATGTAAGAAAGAAATACTCAACCCATGCAAAAAATACATTCAATCAAGTAAAATCAACAAAAACCTCTTCGTAATCTTCGGCTTCGTTTTCTTCTTGTGAATTATTATCTTTGATTTCCTCATCCTCGTGATTATTCGTATGAGAAGCATGCCCTAATAATGCGGCTTCAAGTTGAGACTGCATCTTAAGAGAAACATGTGTTAATAGAAATCTCGCAGATAGTATTACGACAGTTTCTGACACCCCAAAAAGCTAAAAGCTGACAAAAAGAATGTACTATAGACCGCTAACCTTAAACAACTTATATTATACTAGAAAATGGTTTACCTTTATTCAAGATTTTCAAAAATCCTGCATAAGTGGAAATTGTACACTAAACATTTATTTAAACATAAACAAACTTTTATCATTAAATTTTGCAATCCCCTTGTCAACATGCTAGCTGACAATGACAACGGGCGTATGTTCTGTGTTCTGTTCTATGTTTTTTATATTCCACATTCCACGCTAGTTATTTTTTCCCGACTTCGGTAGTCCTTTATATTTTTAATGAGATAGCAAAGGATAACGCTATATTTTTTTGTACCAAACACTTTCTGTTACATTCAGTGCGAAACATTGACTGACATCTGTCACTTGCCAGTTCTGTCAAGTCAAGGTGCCTGTCATTTTGTTTTCTTACAGAAACGTCGCAACATTGATTTGAGACTTTAATTTAGTGCATTTTAGTGTTATTTAATTAATTCGGATACTCTCCATCCCAATAATGGAATTATCAAGTATTCTTCCTGCTCCTATACAACCCGTTTGGGACAGGGATGATGAACGTAAGAAGAAAGCAGCCTCTCAACCTTCCACTGTATTAGTAAGTGCTCAAAGCATTGCACCCCCTTACGGTCAACGAAGAGGATGGGTTCCAAGAAACGTCACAGATTATGGGGACGGGGGCGCTTTTCCAGAAATACATGTCGCCCAGTACCCTTTGGAAATGGGCAGAAAGAAAGAATCCAGCTCAAATGCCTTAGCTGTACAATTGGGATCGGACGGGAAAGTTAAGTACGATGCTATAGCGAGACAAGGACACGGCAAAGACAAAATTGTCTACTCCAAGCTGTCCGATTTATTACCCGTAGAAGTGGTAGACGAAAATGACCCAAGTTTAGAAAAACCGCCGCAAGAGGAAGTCGATGATATTACCGAAAGGACTAGGCAATCGTTGATGAAAATAACCAATTCCAAAATAGCCGCCGCCATGCCGGTTAGGGCTGCTGAAAAATTGGCGCCCGCCGAATTTATTAGATATACACCGTCGCAGCAAGGTGCTGCTTTTAATTCGGGAGCGAAACAAAGGGTTATCCGGCTAGTCGAAGCGCAAGTTGATCCGATGGAGCCTCCTAGATTTAAAATCAATAAGAAAATTCCAAGAGGACCTCCTTCGCCTCCGGCTCCTGTCCTGCACAGCCCTACTAGAAGAGTCACTGTTAAAGAACAGAAAGAATGGAAAATTCCTCCTTGTATATCCAACTGGAAAAACGCAAAAGGTGAGGATATGTATTGTCGAGAGAATACACTTTGAATTATTTAATATAATATTTTTGGAATAGTTATGTAAGTATTTTTATATTAATGTTATCTTCTTTTTAAGGTTATACGGTTCCTCTTGACAAAAGGTTGGCTGCAGATGGTAGAGGTTTACAGCAACTGCACATAAATGAAAATTTCGCGAAATTGGCCGAAGCTTTGTATATAGCAGACAGGAAAGCCCGAGAAGCCGTTGAAACTAGAGCGCAATTGGAGAAGAAACTGGCCCAAAAGGAAAAGGAAGCGAAAGAGGAGCATTTGAGGCAATTGGCTCAAAGGGCTCGAGATGAGAGAGCCGGTATTAAAACCGCAGCCAGTGAGTTTTAATTTTGTGTTTTCGTATAGATTTTACAATCATGACTTTTATTTTTTTAGATCATCATTCCAAAGGTGATGACGAAGAACATGAACGTGACATGTTACGTCAAGATCGTCACAAAGAAAGGGCTAGGGACAGAAATTTGGCTCGAGCCGCTCCTGATAAGAGAAGCAAACTTCAAAGGGAAAGAGAAAGGGATATTTCCGAACAAATTGCTTTAGGTAATTAAATTACACAAAATTTTGTAACTAAAAATTATACATTTTATGTCTAATTGTAGGAATGCCTGCTAGAGGAGCATCTTCCAATGAAACTCAGTTTGATCAACGATTGTTTGGTCAAGCTCAAGGCTTAGGGCAAGGTTATGGTGATGACGAAGCTTACAATGTCTATGACAAGCCTTGGAGAGAGGGCGGTTCAATGGCTAACCACATTTATAGGCCAAGTAAAAATATCGACAAAGATGTTTATGGTGGAGAAGATTTAGAAAAAGCAATCCGCACCAACAGGTATGTAGTTTTAATGTTAACTACAACAAATTTCGAACTGTTTTTGTTGCAGGTTTGTGCCAGATAAGGAATTTGGCGGTACAGATAGATCGGGAAGTGGGCGTACGGGTCCGGTGCAGTTTGAAAAAGAGGAAGATCCTTTCGGTTTGGATCAGTTCTTGTCGCAGGCTAAAAAAGCAAGCAAACGGAAAGAACCTGAAAAAAGGGATGATAGAGATAAAAGAAAGAGAAGGGATTAGATTGCAAGACTTTGAAATTATTTTCATGAGGTCACTATGATATCAATAGTGCAGTAAGAACTTAGTTATTTGATTTAAAATTATGTAATTAAGCAAACCTATAAGTTTCTGTTTATTTGACTTGAAGAGGTTTTAGTTTGTTCTGTACCATTCTTTGACAATATGATGAGATGTAACAACAGTATGCTAAATTAGGTACATAATTCATAAAAATAATCTGCAAGTAAATCAATATGGATTGCGATAATCCAGTTTTTATTGTACTTGCTATGTTTTTAAAAATATTCAATTAATTTAGAGGAAAATTCAAAAATTACTCTCTTTTCCTCTATTACAAATTCTTTTTTTTTAAGGTTCGAAATAAATTTTCAATAAAATAAATTTTATTTATACATTTTTAATAATAATCCTAAATATCCTACATGTAACAATTTTTAAAATAGTGCAGTACCAACATTTCCCAATTGCTAATTTTTTCTCTTACCATCATAGACTAACAAACTTTCTTTGGTTTCGATGGTTTCAATTTTGCTGTACAAAACTTTCATGCAACTTTACTACATTTTCTACAATTAGTTTCTCGAGTTCTATACCACTCGATATCTGCTCTTTGGTTAGATTTACCTCATAATTTGAATCCTCTGTTACAAAAACAACTCTATGCCGTCTAGTTTGCAACAAATTCGCTATCACTAATTTGTGCTTATATTTGTGTAAAGCACCAATCGCTTTAGAAATCAACTTGCTTTCATCGGTTTCAAGTTTAAAAGAAATTACAAATGCTTGAGGCACCCACATGGATACAATTGGTACTAATAATTTAGGTACTAATTGCAGATAAATATGTGGAACATCGTCTGATGGAATTTTGTGTGTAGCCATTTGACTGCTTGGAACAAAAAAATCCGAAACTGCAGCTGCTAAATACAATACAGCATCTGCACCGACTTCGTTTAAACAATCACAAGCAGCTCTTAATAACCAGAAGTAGTCTGATAGACTTGTGAAATTCACGTAAAGTATTTTATTTCCTTCTTGAGCTTGTTTGTATTTCGTTAGTACTGGCGTTAATTTATCCATATAATCGGATTTTATGGATATTGATACGTTATGATCGGTTTTTTGTAACTCTAGCATGTCTAACATCTTAAGATTATCGAAATGTCTTGAAAATGGAACGATCGAATTCAAACGATGGAGAAATATTACAGCATATCCTCTATCCATAAAATATTCTGCGGAAGCTGCGCCCCTTAAACCACCGCTGAAATTGTCCACGAATCTCACCGTGTTGTGTTCAAGGGGCACAGTCGTGCCCCCCGATGTAACCAGAACTATTTTTTGCCTGTTCTTGTGGTGTTTTTCGGAAAATTGTTTTAGGAGCGTACGATTTGCTTCAAAGTTCACCGGAGGTGGGTTGGTGGAATAAAATTCCTCCCAATGTGATGCCATAATTAAAATATAAACTTATTAAAACGTTATAATAAAACTGTGATCTACTAAATAAAAATCTAAGGTTAGGTTTATTTAATTTGACACGGAACAATTAGTTTGAGGGTAATATTTTATAAAAAGAAGAATTTCTACAAATATTGTGTTCTATCAGCTTGGTAGAAACGTCATAATTGTCATTAACGTCAAACTTAGTAAAATAGGTTATGAATACGATTTGTTTGGGTTTAGTGTTTGTTGTATTTCCAGATAATTAAAATTTTGTAAATTAAAAGCACCAAGACTCAGTCGAAGATGCATCGTCGCGGAGGCAAGCGCATCCGTATGGATGATCCACCTCCTGAATACGAAAATCCAATGACGCCTCATTTGGAGCAAGAGAATTACGGTGGGAGTTACATGCAACAGAATATGTACGGCGACAGTTACGACCATGCAAATACCTCTGGACTCGACTTCGAATCCCCGCCAACCCCGGGTTTCAAAAGAGTGACCAGGTCTAAAGCGAGAGGTGTAAATAACCCACCACCTCCTCCGGTAATGTCCCCTTCGTACTCGCCTCCCGCTGCAGGCCCGACAGGAAGAGGCCGAGGCAGAGGGAGGCCTCCAGGTAGAAAAAACACCGTTGGAGAAATTATACATACTAGAGACGACGATGATTCTTTATATCACACTATCAAAAACAGCAAGCATTCGTTAACTCACATTGTAGACGATTGGATCGAGAGTTACAAAATCAACAGAGAAGCTGCACTGATTTCTTTAATGCAGTTTTTTATAAACGCTTCCGGGTGTAAAGGGCGCATTACACAACAAATGCAAGCTTCGATGGAACACGCTGCTATTATCCGAAAAATGACTGAAGAATTCGACGAAGAAAGTGGAGAATACCCTTTGATTATGGCAGGGCAAACATGGAAAAAATTCAGACAAAATTTCTGCGAGTTTGTTCAAACATTAGTGAAGCAGTGTCAATACACCATTATTTACGATCAATTTTTGATGGACAATGTTATTTCTCTTCTTACGGGATTGTCTGATTCGCAGGTATGATTTAAGTTAATATTACTAATCAAAGTATAAAACTTATGGTATTGTAGGTACGTGCCTTCAGGCATACAGCTACCCTAGGAGCTATGAAACTCATGACAGCTTTAGTAGATGTGGCTCTAACAGTGTCTGTTAATCTGGACAACACTCAAAGACAGTACGAAGCCGAGCGTCAAAAAACTAGGGAAAAACGAGCCAGCGATCGCTTAGAAGCATTACTAGCTAAAAGACAAGAATTGGAGGAAAACATGGACGAAATTAAGAATATGTTGACTTACATGTTCAAATCAGTTTTTGTTCATCGATACAGGTGTGTATTAGTACATGTTTCGTATATATTACGGCATAATACATTTTATTATAGGGATACATTACCAGAAATCAGAGCTATAGCAATGACAGAAATAGGAGTGTGGATGCATAAATTTCACGCCAATTTCTTGGACGATTCTTACTTGAAATATATAGGATGGACTTTACACGACAAGGTACAATTTTATTATTCAATAATCATTGCTAATTAATTAATTATTATGTTTAATCAAAGGTTGGTGAAGTTCGTCTAAGATGCCTACAAGCTTTGCAGCCTTTATATGCTAACGAAGAACTGAAAGGTAAACTAGAATTGTTCACGAACAAATTCAAAGATCGTATTGTTGCCATGACGCTCGATAAGGAATACGAAGTAGCCGTGCAAGCTGTTAAATTGGTTATTTCCATTTTGAAACACCATGGAGAAATTTTGACTGATAAAGATTGTGAGCATGTTTATGAGCTGGTAAGCAAATTTAATCAACCCTATCTTCGATTTATTTCAACAATCTTTTCCTAAGGTGTACTCATCGCATAGAGCAGTCGCTCAAGCGGCCGGTGAATTCTTGAACGAACGTCTTTTCCAACCTGGCGATTTGGATGCTGGAAAAACCAAACGTGGGAAACGTCGTCTGCCAAACACCCCGTTCATAAGGGATTTGGTACAATTTTTCATTGAATCAGAACTTCACGAGCACGCTGCCTATTTGGTTGACTCTTTAATCGAATCTAATACAATGATGAAAGATTGGGAATGCATGACCGATCTTTTGCTAGAAGATCCCGGACCGCACGAGGAGCCTTTAGATAACAGACAGGAAACTAGTTTAATAGAAATTATGGTTTGCTGTGTGAAACAAGCCGCTACAGGAGAAGCGCCCGTTGGTAGAGGGCCTACCAGGAAAATGTCTTCGTTGAAAGAAGTTAAACAGGTCACTGTTGTATTAGTTCGTAATTTTATATACTAATATCCGAAGTTTCTTAGGCTGGTGAGGATAAACAGAAGCTTACTGAACACTTTATTGTAACACTACCTCCATTACTGGACAAGTATTCTGCCGATCCGGAAAAATTGGCCAATCTGTTAGGCATACCGCAACATTTTGATTTGGATCTGTACACTAGCGGAAGACAAGAAGGTTCCCTACAAGCGTTACTGGTTAAATTGAAATCCATTGCACAAGTTCATCACGAACCAGAAGTAAGTTAAATTAATAAAGTTTTTCAAATATTTGTTACGCGCATTTATTAGGTTTTAGAAACACTGGCCAAAACACTGGAAACTTTGTGCACAGAGGGGCATTCAATATATACAAAATGCGATGTAGCTAGATCTACAATCATTGACGTTATTGTCGATTCGTATAGAGAAGCCATAGATGATTGGAGGAATTTATTACTAGGCGAAGAAACTCCCAATGCAGATGAAGTGTTCAACGTCGTTAGTTCATTGAAAAAAGTATCTTTGTTTTACGCATGCCACAATTTAAACAGCTGGAGCTTATGGAACAGCCTGTTTCAGGACGTCAAAGTAACTAGATATTACTTTTTTTGTGCGTTTATAATTTATACACAATTATTTATAGGATATAGAATCAACATTACCACCAGAAGCATTGAAATATTCCCTATGTTCATGCTATTATTACCTTTTGTGGGCTCTTAGGGACTTGGAAGTTACAGCAGAAGGAGGCGGTTTAACGCATTCTCGTATTCAAGAAGTTAGAGATAAACTAGACGAGTTCATTGAATCTTCCCAAATGTTAATCAAATCATCGCAACATGCTATTATAAAAGTAAGCTAATTCTACTTTATAATCCATTTGTGTACGTTTGATTTATATTTTATAGGAAGAAGCTTACATAGGTCTTTGTGATTTGCTAATCGTATTTAGTGAGCAATTGAGCAGCTCGTCTCCTTCACTAGCCGAATTGACTTGTAGCCCTGATAAAAATCTGCAAGCTTTGTTAAACGAGTTCGTACAAACGTAAGTAATTAATCGAAGTTGATTGACCAGTAACACTTAAAAATACGATTTCTAGATACGTTTTTGTACCGGAACAAGACGCGGATCACGATGAATTGAGAATCGAAGGGCTGCATAAACGCCGCAACTTCCTAGCGGCCTTTTGCAAACTAATAGTTTATAATATTATGCCCACAAAAGCGGGCGCCGATGTTTTCAAGCACTACGTTAAGTATTACAATGAGTACGGAGATATAATTAAAGCGACTCTCAGCAAAGCTAGGGAAATAAATAAAGTTAATTGCGCTCTAACCATGTGCCTCAGCTTGAATATGATGTTTAATGAGGTGCAAAGGCTCAGCGGCGGTAGAAATACCAGGCAGCACGAAGAATTCTTTGCTTTGAAGGTATGTAGTAGGTTATTTAATAATTTGATTACTGGTTAAATTTTGGCAGGAATTAGCGAAGAGGTTCGCGTTGTCGTTTGGTCTGGACGCAGTGAAAAACCGGGAAGCCATTACTGCTTTACATCGAGCGGGGATTATATTCTCAGTAACGGGTGCAGAGAATGCTGAAGACCCTACAGGCCCGCCTCCTAATCTGTCGTTTTTGGAAATTCTAACTGAATTCACGAATAAGTTGCTGAAACAGGACAAGAGAGTTGTTATGGGTTTCTTAGATAAAAGAATCACTACAGGTAATTAAGCAATTCTAAAGTAATTTTACTGCGGATATGCGAGAGTTTGTTTTTGTAGGAATGCCGAGCAGTAGAGGTGAGGACTGGCAGCCACTCCTTCTCTACAGGAATTCCCTTCTTCACGGAGAATCTGACCAATTGCCTACGACTAGCAAGCGAGCATACGGTAGGAAGAGGCATAAGTCTCCGGACTCGGACATCGATGAAGACAACTTATCGGATCAAGATTTCCCTGGTAATTTATATGGATAATTTGCACCGAATTTTTACAAACTTTTATTTCTTTTTTTTTAGTTTTCAAGTAACGTTTTTTTGTTGAAATTTCTTTTACGAATCATTTTCGTTTGATAATTTCCTATCGATGCTCTAAAAACAGGTCGTATAATTGCTTAATTTATTCAATACACAGTAAGTGGTAATGTTGCATGTAACATTCCCAAAGTTTACAGGACTTTGGATATTTTTTAAATGATTTATAGTATTTCCAGAATCAATTGAATAAACTGAAAATTTAATTACTAATTTTCAAGTTCATACTTATTGCATATTTTTTTATGTTAAAAAATACACTTGATAAACTTTAATTGAGTTTGGATATACTAAATTTAGAATTATTAGTTTAAAAACAAATAGAAATAATTATATTTTTAAGAGTGTAAATCTTTTTTGATTTTATATTGTATCATTAATTATTCGATTATAATAGTAAACGATCAATTTTAGTACCAACAACAGTATTTCTGCGAAACTTATGAAACTCAAGCCCATTATCAACGCAATGAATCCTCCAAAGTTACCTAAAAACAACAACGTATGAATTAGAGATTCTAATTAATTGTTGTATAAAAATTACTCAGCAATTGATACCATTCTTGTGTTAATCGTCGATTATACACAGCACCAAAAGGATGTTGAAAGTAAACGTTCACATACGTTCTGTTATTACTGAAAATATTAGGAATATGTTGAGTTTACTTTGATGAAATTAAACAAGTAACTTACGAATTAATTTTAATAGGCGCAGTATCGACAGAAACGTGGTAAATCTGATCTTCGCAAGCTGGAAAGCATTGCTCACAATTAATGGAATCCTCCCTTTCGAAATTCAAACTAGGAGAAGATTCGCCATTAGGGTAGTAGCTCGTCCATTTTCCTGAAATAAACCACCGAGTAGGTGAAAGGTTCCGTGAGATTATTGCAGGAAGTAGAACTTACTATAGAAATTTGATAAACAAGGTAAATCGGTGAGCCTGCAAAACGTATAATCGCCTATAGGATCGAAAAAGGGGACGCATTGACAAAGGTTTTTCATTGCTTTCATTTTACAAACAGCCAAGCAATCGCTGTTTCTGAAATCCCCGTATTCCGTATAAACTTCGTCGTTGAATATACATTTTCTCTAAAAAATTGATGTGAAAATGTGAAAAGAATATAATAATAAGATTTACGAGGGAAGAAACACCAACATTTACCATTTTCCAAGGGAATATCCGTATGGACTGTTGCGATTTAACTACAGAAACTTGTACAGAAACGAAAACTTCTGTACCGGCATTCGCTACAATTTCTGTGAGAGATCCGCTGCTTTTATCCGCGTAATCTCTAGGATTAAAGATCGATACAATGTACCCATTTGTCTCTAACGTAGCTGCGAAATAATCCTCCAAATTATTGTTCAAAGTCAATTTCAAACCTTTATCTATGCCCTGCCCTGCTCCGTTGTAAGGATTTGTTTGTGTTTCAGCGGTTTCATCGATTCTAAAATACATTTTTTAAATGTTTATTCAAATTGTCCCAAGATTAATACAATAAAATTTGGCCAGAGGTTTTAAAAATGGGGCGATTTTTTGCATTAATTTTGGGACACCCTGTATATATGATAATTGTCATGTCTTTTTACATTTTAGCCGCCCCTTTACGCCGTTTGACGTAATTAAATACGCAACAGAAACCGTCGAAGGTCTCCCTAGTATAAAATAAATCGTGACAATCGTAGTTCCTGCCGCCCCAATTACACTTTTCTAGTATCTCATTGCATCTCGGAGCCAACTGAAACGCATTTAAAACAAATAATTTCTGCTTCTACTGCGAATTATTCACACCTACATAAATCAACCTTTTTACAAAATTGAAATCGTCTGTTAAATTATCGTATTTCTCCAGTATGTCTTGCAGAGTTGCAGCGATATCTACACGAATATCGCTGTAATCGTAAAGGTTTGCTAGGAATCTTATAGCATCAGCTAGGTCGGATACTGTGTGGAATTTTTTCCTGATGAACAAATGTTGCCTGTGGAAAATACGTACGAAAATTGGTTAGATTTCGAACTCGTCAATTCCTACTTACGAATGCAAACTTTCAGCGAACTGGAACGCTCTTTTCTTACTTATTTTGTTGATGCTACAAACTGCCACGCCGGGGAAACTGATTTCAGTAACAGGAATATCTACAGGGTCGCGTGCTATGAATATCGGGTTGTTCAAATAATCGTTCCATAATATTTGCAGGATAATGAACGTGAGTATAATTGAAACTAGCGAAAATGTGATCCATAATACTCTGGAAAATTTATTGTTACTGCTTTATTTACTAATAGATAACGGCGTACTTGCTTTTCTAGAAGAGAATTTTTCTTGTCTGATATTCTTTTACAGCCGTGAATGCTAGTGTTAGTCAAAAAGAACCTCCATATATCCGAGATTTTTTTTTTCTTTGCCGCATTTTTCTTTTTAATCCTCCGGGATTTCCCTCCTTTCATTATGAACCACTGGTGCACTTTAACTTGTTGTCAGGTTATTTACCGGAAATCATTGATTGTGCATTTAGGAAATTCATTATTTATTAAACTGGTCATTTAGCTAATCAATAACTCATGTGAAATTGCCGTTACACAAACCGGCTCATTATTCATTAATAGTTAAATCTTGAATTATTTATCGCGGCTATAATTACATGGAAGAGTAAATGTTAATGGGTAATTAATGGTAAATTTTTATTGCACGCATTCGGAATTCAATACAAACAATTTACGTTGTTTTAATATACAAGGTGTTTTGAAAATACTCGTGTCAATGGTAGTTTTTGGATCGATGCACCGCCATGTGAACTCTTAAATGGTGGCTTCTCCTAAATTTCTTTCCGCAGGTTACGCATAAAAACGGCTTATCGCCGGTATGCACAGCTAAGTGCTCTTTCATGTTTTTGGGATCGGAAAAGCACTTTTGGCATATTACACAAACCAAGGGTTTTTCGCCTAAAAAGAGATTCTTTAATACCAAATGAAATGGAGTTCGTGATAGTGAATAATTACCAACCCGTGTGCTTGCGTAGATGAATATTCCTGTAATACGACGACGAGAACAATTTCGAACAATAATTACACGGGTACGGTTTCGTATTCGAATGAGTTCTCAAATGTTTGCTCAGAGTAGCAGACTGAGAAAAAGTCTTCAGGCAATGTTTGCACGAGTACTGCTTCTCGTTGGAATGTATTTTTAGGTGTGTGGACAATTTACTGCTCGATATAAAGCTGAAACGAAAGCAATCAAAACTACTAAGTGCTTGATTTCCAAAAACTCACTTCTTGTGGCAAATACTGCAGGGATAAGGCCTCTCTCCGGTGTGTCTTCGAAGATGGACGGTCAGAGACGAAGTTTGTTTGAACGATTTACCGCAAATGGAGCATAAATGTAAGTTGTTTGTAGTTTTCTCTTTGGCTTTCTTTAGACTCACGAATTCTTTGTGCAATCGTAAATGCAGTGATAGAGTTCCTGATTGGGTGAAGCTGCGATTGCAGTAAGGGCAGGAATACGGTTTCAAACCAGTGTGTGTGGTCATATGGCGTTTTACACTCGAATATCTACAACAATTAATTTATTTCGGTATTGCTTGAATAAATAATACTCACCTGGTAAACTGCTTTCCGCAAATTTTGCACAACAATTTGGTTCCATTGCAACATTCGTTTATGTGATTTTTAAGTTCAGTTTCGAATGAAAATGATTTCCCGCATACGTTGCAGGATAACTTTAAAGTCTCCACTTCAGTTGAATCGGTACATATACTATCACTATCGTAATTAGTAGTAATTTCGGAATAGTAGTCTTGTTCATAATTTTCTGCTTTAATGACTGGTACATTTTCATAGTTTGCTTTGTACTTTTCTAGTGATTTGTAGCATTTTTGTTTAAATAAATAGAATTGTTTGAGCTGTTCGAAGCAATGTTTGCAGATAAATTGAGGGTAATTATCATTTCGTATTACCTGCAAAATGGGAAAGTTAAAATGTTATAAAATGAAAATGTGTACTTACTTCTATTGCGGTACACTCTTTAAACAAACAATCCATTGCTTTTTCCTTTTCATCGATTGTAGTCAAGTCGAATAAATATAACATTTCATTTTCATATTCCAGGCATATCCGGCAGACTGAGCTTTTTTTATCATTTAATTCTTTGTTATCCATTATTTTAAATTAGGCTATCGCCGGCATCAATGTTTATTTTATAATTATGGTCAAATAATCAATAATCCACCGCTCGGTATTCTTCTGTTTTATAGGTTTATATTGTATTAAAAAAAGGGTTGTTGTACTAGTTAAGATGAGGCATAATTCTACACATGTCACGATAAAAAAGAAGATGAATATAACCTCTCTTAATTTACGTGATTGCTGTGTTTTCAAAATAGGGTTAAAAATAATTTAATTACAACAAAATGCAGAATTCAAACGAGGGTCACCTCCAAATTAGACTAATTACAAAGCAACAAATGTAAGTACAATCGTCTAATTACTGTTATTTATTATTTAATCATATTAAATTCGTTCTTGTGTTCAGATATGCAGTACCTGATGTTCCACTCTCGGTTCCTCAAACCATAGATGCGAACTCTTTGAACGATTTAGTCAATCAGTTGCTGAAAGAAAGCAATTCTGACTATTTAAAGGAGAAGAATTTCGATTTTTTGGCCATCGGAGAGCTGCTGAGAGTTCCCCTCATCGAGCATTTAACAGAACGTAATATATCTACAGAAACTACAGTTGAGATAGAATATGTAGAGAAGACTCCAGCACCCGAGCCCAAGGACTCTTTACTTCACGATGATTGGGTTTGTGGTATAGAAGCAACAGACAAGTGGTAGGTAATTTAATTTTTATTTTTTCAACATGAAAAATTATAAAATGTAATCATTGCAGGATACTAACAGGATGTTACGACAATTCAGTAAATATCTGGTCAACGCACGGGAAAATGGTGGCATCACTAAAAGAACATAAAAACATCGTTAAAGCAGTATCGTGGATAGATAAATCCGATCCTAACAGAGGATTTATCAGCGTTTCACATGATTTAATCGGTATTATTTGGTCATACGAAGACGGTAATTAAAAATAACCACTCAACAATTCTCAACTTATCGTTATAAATATTTTTAGGTACAGATAACGCAGCCCCAAAAGCTTTACTCAGGGGTCATGAAAGGGGCATCGATAGTTTAGGAGTAAGCCCTAATACCTCGAGATTAGCTACCGGCGGTTGGGACACCAATTTGAAGTTATGGTCCACTTCTTTAGAAGATGATGGGAGCGAGCATGTTCACAAAAAAATCCGTTCGACTAATAATGTCGTTACAAAAACTCCTTTACACACCCTGAAGGGACACAAGGAAGCCATAACAGGGGTTAATTGGATAGACAATTACGCCGTCTCAACCGTTTCTATGGACCACACTATTAAATTCTGGGATGCTGAGGTATTTTTATGACAAGACGATTCATGCTCTTTAATGAATATTTAAAAATGTATATGAATTTTAACAATATTGTTTTCAGCTCTGTGGAATAAAAAATGAAATCGTTGGGCAAAAGGCGTATCTAAGTTCATCATGGTCATCGATTAATAACACTCTTCTAGCTTCATCGGCTGACAGGCACATACGATTGTACGATCCAAGATCTTCAGAGGGGTCTTTGTGTAAAGTTACGTTTACTTCGCATTCGTTGTGGGTCAGTTCGGTGGCTTGGTCTAATTACGATACAAACCTTTTCATGTCGGGCGGGTATGATTCGTCCGTGAAAATGTGGGATGTGAGAAGCTGTAAAGCTCCCTTGTACAACTTACAAGGGCACGAGGGTCAGGTATTAAAAGTGGATTGGTCCAATAAAAAATATATGGTTTCTGGCGGAAGTGACAATAGCGTACATATTTTCAAAAATAAACACATTTAATAAAAAAATCGAATACAATATAGGCTTTTTATACTTTTAAAGTTTTATTTATCCTTTCAAATGTATTTATCTCCAATTTGAGAACGAAGAATTCCTAAAATTTAAAACGGTTAGATGAGAATGATTTCGAGGTGATAGGATAGGAATATTTACCCAGAAAATGGAACCGAACTTGCATTCGAAGCTTGCTGAGCTAAACTTCCAAATCCCACAGTATTCTGCGTGGCTAAGTTTCCAAAAGCCGCGTTCTCAGTCGATTGCCCAAAAGTGGCTGAAACCAACAAAAATCTCAACTACTTGAACATTCGGAACCATTCTTTTACTTACATGATGGAGGAGTCGATCCAAAAACCTTTGAAGGGCTCCCAAACGCAGGAGCACCGCCGAAAGCAGGCGAACTCCCGAAACTAGGATTAGTACCAAACGCCGGCTTAGGAGATCCACCGAATACGGGAGGTGTCCCAAATCCAGTCGCTTGTGGGGATTTTTGAAAAACGTTGGACGAACTGAACCCAGTTTGTCCTACTCCTGCTCCACCGCCGCTAAAAGGCCCCGCCGTGTTGCCAAAAGTCGGGCTACTACCGAAAGCGTTTTGGTTCTGTCCAAAGGCAGCTTGCTGGCCGAAACCTGAAGGGGAACCAAAGGCATTTTGCGTAGTACTGCCAAAACCACTACTACCAGTATTAGAACCGAATATGGAACTAGTAGTAGACGATGGAGTTCCAAATATACTGGCGCTAGCACCGAAAGTCGATTTTTGTTCGCCAGCTTTAGCAAAAGGATTCTGAGGGGTCTGACCGAAACTAGGACTACCACCAAAAATGCTACCTCCTGTTGCAGGAGAACCGCCAACATTCAAATCGCTGAATCCTAACGAACCACCAGCATTTGCAGCCGAAGCAAAACTAAAAGACGAATTCGGCGCAGAGCCGAACGCACTATCAGAGGAACTTACAGAACCGAAATTACTACTGCCTGAACCGAATACACTGTTAGAAGTCGTCGGAGTTCCTCCAAACACGGACGCATTGCTGCTACCAAACGGCGCTGACTGACCAAACGCTGTAGTTGTCTGCGCCATGCCAAACGTGCTGGGGCTGCCGAAGGTACTAGTCGCGGTTTTCCCTCCAAAAATGGAACTAGACTGTACAAAACCTGAACCGAACGCAGAGCTGGTGTTTGCGTTATTGAATATCGAACCAGAACTAGTCGATGATACAGTTGAACCGAATACGGACGGTTGAGTCGTTGTGGCGGCTGCACCAAATATGGACGTCTGCGTGGTGGGAGTACCACCAAAAATTGAACCACTTGAAGACGTGATACCGCCAAATAATGATGGTTGCGTTGTTGGAGCCACAGCACCAAAAGCAGAAGTTTGCGCATTGGATCCGAAAATTGAAGATTGCGTTGTTCTGCTGCCGAAAACTGAAGCAGGAGCACTAGTAGTATTGGAACCAAATATAGAAGGTTGCGTAGACGCAGCGGAACCACCAAAAATAGAAGTGGTGTTTGTAGCAGAGCCAAATGCCGATTGAGCCGTAGTTGCTGGTTTGCTACTTGCACCAAATACAGACGATTGCGTTGCAGTTGCAGGACTACTAGTGCTGCTAGCAGCAAATATCGACGGTTGTGTCGTAGTTGAAGGAGTGTTTGCGCCAAAAATGGATGGCTGCGAATTAGCCGCAGAAGCACTAGAACTTACAGTTTGACTGCTTGTAGGAGATTCGAAAACAGGTGGAGATGCAGCCAATAGAGATCCAATGGATCCAAAAATTGATGGAGATGCTGCAGCTGTCGTAGCTACTCCAATACTACCAGAACCGAAATTAGATGAAGATGTCGCAGATGTAGTAGAAGCTGCGACACCAATATTACTAGATCCAAAAATAGATGGAGATGCAATGGAGGAAGCAGCACTAACATTAGTAACTCCAAAGACAGGTTGAGTTGCAGCTGATGTAGCGGCCCCAATAGAACTAGATCCGAAGATAGAAGCCGTTGTACCAGCATTAGTTCCTACAGAAGTGTTCAAAATAGCTGGGCTAGTTGAATCAGGCTTCAAAATAGATTGTGATGAGACAGGAAGACTTCCAAACGATGGCGATTGAGTTGTTTTCGGAGAACTACCAAAAATAGTTGTCTGAGACGTAGCTGAAGCACTAGTAAACATCGGTAAGCTTGCAGTAGTTGCATTACTAGACGATATCGAAGCTGCAGGTTGACTGAAGAAAGACGGTTTAGGCGTTTCCGATGTTGAAATTTGATATGACGCCGGACTGATATTAGCCGATACAGAGGAACTAGGCAAATCTACAGTTGAAGTAGTTGTTGCGAATATTGAAGTAGTATTCGATTTTGGCAAGCTGCTATTGAAAATCGCAGCATTACTGGCTGAAGGCGTAGTGGAACTGAGAAATTGAGTAGTTGCGGTAGATGATACAATACCAGTAGCAATTTCTGGAGCCTTGGAAGCTGGTACTGGTGTAATAGTCGAAAACAGCGAGCCACTAGATGCAACTGTGGCATCAACTTTTTTAGGGGTAAAAGCATCAGAAGTTACAATAGGCTTTGCACTGAATATAGATGAAGCAACAGTTGGGGAAGTAATGGAACCGAACAAAGACGTGGTGGTCGTTGTAGCAGCGTTTCCAACTACTGAACCTGTTGTGGTTAAATTCGATCCAAAACTGAATTTAAAACCGGTGGTGGTAGCTAATTTGCTGGTAGTAACCGTCGTTGTTGTTAAATCAGTTGGTTTTACAGTACTAGCACTGAAGGGAATCGGTTTGGCTGCGGGAATAGTGGAAGTTTTTGTTGAAATATTCGGAGCACTAAGAGCAGTAGGTTTCGTAGTTACTGAAGTTTTATCGCTTCTGTTCTCTGGTATTGTTGTTTTAGGAATCGAAACCGCGGCTGATTTAGGAGCGTATTTTACAGTTGTTAATGCGCTATCAATTGTTGCAACAGGCAATGACGATTTTCCAAACGAAAACGAAGCAACAGCATCTGGTTTACCCGATGAAATTGCTGTAGAATCAACAGTTGATTTACTAAAAGCCATTGAATTTTGAGGGGTAACAAAACTAACAGCGGCATTATTGGTAAATGTGCTAGCTATTGAAGGAGCAGATTCCGGCTTTTGAATAACCGAAGTAACACTACTTCCACCAAAATCGAATTGGGAAGGATTACTGATTGTTATGCAAGAAGGATCATCGCTTAAAGAAGACATTGATGTAGGTTTAGATGTAGTTGAAACAAAAGCCGATGAAATCGTCCTAGATGGCACAACAATGCTCCTTGGTTCTCCTCCTTTGAAAGAGAAGAACTTGTGCGAATCAGACTGGGCAGGCGTATTCGGTGGAACAGTGGTAGACGTAAATTTGATAGGAGTCGATTCCATAAAATTCAATTGCTTTGAAAATGAAGGTTTTGGAACGGGAGACATTTGCGCTCCTAGCAATGATACAAGCAACTTGTTTTTCGCTGTAGGTGACTTAATTAACGAGATGGAGTTGTTCAATTGGGGCTTCACGACCGTTATGTGGGATACTTCAACGACGTTCAGTAGATTCCTGATTTTTTTGCATTTCGAGGATGATAGCTTTTTATTTCTTTTGACTGCTTGTTCGTAAAGTATCTTGTGGCCATCATCAGGGTCTAGTTGAAGGCGTGATAGACTTTCTTCTAATTCATCTGCATTATTTGTGGATAGAAATAAGGAAGCGTTAGTAGATGGCCTTTTAGACTTCAGCCGGCTTGTTATATCCTTCATAATGTAACTCTACAAAAATTAATTGGGTAAAAATAATTCATGTATGTATTTGTTAAATACACAAACCTGCTTTTGTAAGATTGCACTCTGACGAACCAAAGATTGAAAAATAGTTTCCATAGTCGGCATTTTCACTTTGTAAGATTTTTTGGCGTAATCCTAAAAAGTATATTGTACCTTGATAAATATGCACATATAAAAATTTAAATTTAATATACCTGGAATCTCTCCCATTGTTCATCTAAAGCTTTACTGGCTTGGTACAACTGAGACTCCAAATAGTAAAATATTTTTCGAATATCACTCTGCCTTTTTTCTGCAGCAGAATCTAACGGTTGTATTTTTAGTAAAGTCGTCATAGTTTCATCTTTGGAAATATTGTATCTCGATAAGGCTTCCTCGTACCAAGCCCACGATAAAATAAGGTTTTGTTTAAGAGTATGAATCTGCAAATGATGGTTAAATTAACAATAATCTTTCGTTATAATAAAATCACTTACTTCAGCACTTTCTCCTAGGCTAATATCAACGATTTCTTTAATGAACTCTTTCAAATCCTCCAAATTTGATACCATATCCAATTTTTCATCGTCGTTACCTATGACAATATTTATTTTTTTCCCTTGGTGTAGCAAAGCCTTCAATTCCGATTCTAAGGCCAGGCATTCGTCTCGCACCATATTTGCTAGTAAAGCTTCAGTTTCGATTTTAACCTTTTCTCCTACCGCTGTTTTAACATCCACATTAACTTTCGTCATATCAGGCGTTACACTTTTGGGCGTTTTCCCAACTCGAATTTCTTGAACTTCAGAAGCTGCAACACTTTGTGAACTAACCACAACTGGCTTACTGTCAGTAATCGGTGTTTGTAGAGCAGCAAATATCGGCGAATATTTCTGATTTTCGTTAGCGGTAGCTGGTGTTTTAGCAATAGGAGTTAAACTGATCGAAGGATTTTTGAATAAAGTGTACGCAGGAGACGGCTCAGTGTGAGGTTGAGGTTTAACAGGCATTGTGTTCGTCGGAACCCCAAACACTGGTTTATTTTCGCCGCTTTTATCGAATAATGATACATTTGGCGGCGCCGATGAAGAAGTAAACGAAGGAAGAGGCGCAGGTTTTGCAAAACTGAAACTCGCACTTGTCTGTATTTGTGGGTTAACCATCGGTGTTGAGGGTTTTGGAGGTTCTATTGCCCCAAAAGAAAACGATGAAACTTGAGGTACACCTGTAATACAACGAATCCAATAATTGCAATAAAAATCGAAGAAAAAGAATACTCACTCTTTGGCACCGTATCGAGTGTATCAAAAACAAACTGATCCATTCCACTCATGTCTGTAATGTTATCAGGAGGTTGACAAATAGATGGAATGCCAGCCTTCAAGTTGACAATGTTGAAAAAATACAAAACTCCCACATGCGACAACAATAATATGTATGGACATGGGCTGAGAAAACCCTCCTGCCAAGGCAATGGCTGAGTATTGCTCACATCAAGGGCCATACCAACTGGGAGAGTGTCCTGTCTGTCTGCACTTAGAGGCAGCTCAGCACGAGCAAAGTCTGGAACGATCCATTGTGTCCAAACGTCTGATATCGATCCTAGCAAACCCAATTCCATGCTGTTCGAAGATGCCACCAAAAGCATGTTCCTATAAAGAGTAATTTAAAAACTTTTCATATAAGATTTTAATTGAAACTTACCAATGTTGCAATAATGTAAAGTAAAATTGTGGTTTTCTACTCGTACCACTGTAGCAAACATCTTCGTAATTGGTATAAACAGGTTCACCCGTTTTCGGAGCATCGATAACTATAAGTTTAGCTTGCCCTTCTGGTTGTAAAGCTTGATAAACTCCAATGAACTGATAATTAGATATCCAGCAGAGTGAAATAAGTGAATGCGGTGCATCAAGTTTGGGACCTTGTACGACTTTAACTGCTTTTAAATCGGGTTTATATTGAGTGATGTTGCCATTTTTGGAGCCTACAGCAATTTGTTTGCCTTTGGGGCTCCAGCAAAAACTCGAGCATTCTGCCGCAGAAGGAATTTCATTTATATCCAGAGAGTTACCTAAAAAAAAAGCAATTAAATTTTCGTACGCAAGGATCACATTAAGTACCTTTGATTTCATAATTGCCAAGACTTCCATCGCTTTTACAAGCTGTAAAAATATTAGGCAACGCAGGATTCCAATTAATTTCGGTAACATGTACGAGGGGAGTCGACGAGAGTCTCACTTGATTAATAATATTAATATTTTTCTTATAAAAAGACAATACTTCATAAAACAATACAGTAGGACAATTATCTTTCTCAAGCACAACAGCTAACAATGTATTATCGCAATTAACACAAACATGTTTCGCTGGTGAAGGTAGAGGGATGTTCCTTCTTGGAAACTGTGATATAATTTTGTCTTTTGGAGTAAAATTTTCCACAGATTTTAACTGGATAACTAAAAACATTCAATTAGAATAATTACACTTTTAAAGAGTGAAAATACTACCTTTTAAAACATTTAAGTTGGTTCCAACAAATAGCAAACCATATCGACTAGCACAAGATATTAGGCTGTGATTCACAGCAAATGTCCCAAGCTCATTATTTTTAAATACGTCCAAACTGCAATGCAGTTTGAAATTGATGTCCTAAAGATTATTATGGATTAGAAAAGGTTAATAATAGCAGAGTCTGCATAAATTTACCTGAACATCTATCGGATCTGGACAAGTTTTTAACATTGTGCTTTAATACACACTATTGCCGATTAAAAAAAGCGATAACGAGCGTTACCGAGTCGGCTTACTTCTTTTATTTTAATTCAAAAATGCGTTAAATACAATATTTGTTGAATAATTAGTTTAAATTTAAGATTTTAATAGCGCGTTAATTTTAGTAGTTGGAAAATATGTCATTAATGTCATCACAGCTGAAATGTCAAAGTCATAGTTGTCATGTCATTACTTCTCTTTTAAAATTGGTCTGTTATATTTAGGTTTTCCGGTTACATCAGTATGAAATTAGAAACTTATGATCTTCTTATATGCAAAAAGAAGAAGAAAATTTACAAATTTCCAGAGATTTACATAATAAAAATAAATATAACAAACCTGTTTATTTTGTGTGCTTCTTGCTTGCCGTCTCAATTATTGTTGAAGTTGCCGTCTCAGAATTATAATATAATAAAAGTAAGTCGTTATTTACATTTTAAATCTTTCAAATATTTTTTTAAACAATGCTTTCGGTAAAACCGAAACTAAGGATCACCCATTATACGCCAAAAAGTAGGTATTTTTGTGAATTACCTAAAATTCCTATACCTATATATAGGTAATACTTACCTCATTTTCTAAAAACGTAAAAAATATGTTTAAAAAATAATAAACAAATTGTATTGGTATCATATTTATTAACTTGCATGTAGCCATAGCACATTAGGTAAAGATGGATAAGAATGATTGGAAGTAATTTAAAACATTGCAGCGATAAACAAAAAAAGAATAATGTACATTTAGATAATGTAGATTAGTACATGCAAGAAAATATTAAGAAAAAACAAAAATAAGTAAATTACTTCCTAAAATTGTGAAAATGTCCTTAAAAATTCTTATTAATAAATTATTTACAAATTTGAGTATTAAAAATTGCATCATGACTAGAGAATGTTATACAAAATGACTAGAAAAATTATAGGTAAAATATTTATGATTTAAGAATATTATACTGTGTAATTGACGTTACTAATTACATAAATAATTATAGCTTGAGCCAATAAATGAAATGTTCTACATATATATGTATTTTTAAAAAATTGATATTTGTCTTAAGACTATATCCGCATGATATGAAACATCTGCAATTAACAACCGCAAAAACATACGATATAATTCGTTTTAATTTTATAAGAGAAAAATATAGTATCACCCGTAACGTTCAATCGACTTTTCAAGTTCGAAAATCCTCTCAAATAATCAACAAAAATACACGTTCACTCCGACGACAAATTGAACGACGAAGCAGAACTATTAGCACCGTCTTTACTGGCTCTGGGATCCTCGGGAACCCAAACTTTGGCGTGCATTATCCCATTTGGATTCGTCTCTTTCACCCTCGACCAAGACAACGAATGGGCCGTGTACAACCCACCGCCACCTAAACATATCAAAAATAAAAAAATATACAAAAACAACATTCTAAACAAAATAACGTCAATTAAGTTGTATCACAATAAACTCAAGCAGTCCTTATTCGAATAATAATGCTGGTATAAGGACAGCTGTTTTACCTTTTGCGTAACGAATCGCTTTTGGGGTGGTTCATTTACCATTATTATCTAGCGTCGATAATCGAAATTGGTAAACCACCGCTGAAAAAAAGGTCTTGCGCGCCCCTCGACCCGGCCATAATCAATTTCAAATACGCCAACAATTGTTCTTCGATGTCACGGCGATTTCTGTTGTGATAGCGGGTTGTGATATTCGAGGTGATAAGAACGCCCCATCGAGATTACGAGAGGCGTATATACATTCGCGGTGGCAAGTACAATATTAGCAAAATACAGGGGGTTTCATAAGGAATGGTCAATATTTTAATCATTAGGGTTCATGCAGGACTTCCAAATATTAATATTTTACCTACTAAATAACTCTGGGTCTTGGTCAAATGTTATCTACTACTAAGATATCTACTAATATAGAGTGTTGAAGTCAAAATTTATTCGTCTTTTTTTTTAAATACTTTCTTTATTAGAATTTAACATATTGACTTGAAATTTGGTTTCGTTTTATTAAATTTTTAAGTTAGTAAATCATAATTAATCATAAGTTATCTATTTTGAGATTAGACAAAGAGAGTACCGAAACTTTACCGGATGCAGAAAAGTACCAATTTTTTTAATCCTGATTGCCTTTTTTGAAATTTTTTCAGGTCCTTGTGATACACTCTGTAAATTTGAAAGAAAAGATAGGTATAATATACTTGTTATTTTAATAGCATAAAATTCAGCTCATATCGAGATTTTTGCATTTAAAAAATTCTAGGCATAGTCTATTTAATTTACTATACCATCATATTTCAATTTGAAAACTAAAATGAAAATGATTAATGCTGTTACTGTATTGTCTGGTAGGTACACTGTATATGTTAAAAAATAAAGAAATTATTGCAAAAAAGCGAAAAATTAATTTTAACTTCAACACCCTGTATCTTAGTTAGATAATATTTGACCCTCAATAAAATATTTGGAAGTCGCTTGAACCTATGAATAAAATTGACCATTTTCTTTATAAAACACCCTGTATAACAATTAGGCTTGTTCCAATTCAATTCTTAGACCTTTAATTAATATTTATCTTCGGTCATCCACTTTTTATCTATCTACATAATATATGCAGATAAAACAAACTAATAAGATTTTAACCTAGTGTAATAAGAAGTACCTATAGTAAGCTAAGTATTCCTACCTCTAATGATGATTTTCTTGGGTTCATCTTGCCTCAAATTCCTGTTGTGGCCGTTGAAGAACTCCGTATTCGAATTGTTGTCCGTCCTCACCAACTCGCTCAGAAAATTTATGTAACCTATGGCCAATTTCAGCGTGTCCACTTTGGACAGCCTCTTTTCGTAGGGCAGCGTCGGTATGTGGGCCCTCAAGCCTTCGAAAGCGTCGTTAATTGACTGCATTCGTTTCCTTTCCCTCAAATTGGCCGCCTGGCGCTGCTGAATCTGCTGCTGAGGACATTTGTTCCTTCTCCTGTGTCTGTGCAGGCGACTGTAAAAGGTTGATTTATGATTTCATTGAGTACTTTTCCAAGGGTATTGCATCCTCCAGCAATTCTTTAGGAATGAGTCTAGATACTAAACAAACTTTATATGCTTTTATACTTACTCTTTGTATTCGGCATGATTTTCCTGATCGCTGCCATAGGAGAAACTGGACACAGCCGAATCGCTGCTGTTCTCTTCGTAGAAGAACAAATCACTGCCATTGGAGGATCCGGTGGTACTGCCGTTGCTGTTGCCGTTCGCGTTCACGAAATGACTGCTATCGAAAAAGTACTGTCTATTCACAGCATCCAAGTCGAGATTTTCCATAGCGCCGCACATCTCACCTGGCCATTTTTTATGTGAACGGCACGCTTTCTTAATTGTTCGGAAGTTGTTTAATATAGTGATTTGATTGAGCGCGCGCGACCGGCACGTGTACCCGTCGAATGAGCACGTGTCGCGAGCGAAGGGAGACTGATCGGAGTCCGGGAGACCGGAGCGGGTGCCCGAAACGGGGCAAGGAAGATCTGTGGAAGAACGCGAGGATTGGATACGGAGGTTTGTAGTGTGGGGAACGTGGCCACTCCTCGTTTTGCCCTTAGTGATTTCAATATTGATTTGGAGTTTGTTGTATGGAAATTTGTTTGATATTTAATGCAATAAGTGAATTTTTTCGTCTTGTAAAGTTCTAGCTGATTGGTTAATGTTTATATTCAATGCAACATATAAATTATTTGGAATTAAGTTGTAATTTACAATGTACTTTTGATGGTTTTAGTTATAGATATAATGAAGAAAATTATGAGCAATTAAATAAAAAACTGTAGTAGATATGTACATATAAGTATGTGTTTATTTATAGTAGGTACATAAAAAATAAAACAGAGATTATCAGGTTTTTCATTAAGTTCTGGTAACTACATTAATTCATATTACATATACACGCTTTCATACAATTCATATTACATATACACACATCTACTTTCGTATTCAATCTATTTCTGGTCCATTTCTTTATAGACGTAAGAAAATTTTATTTCGGCGGTTTTTATCACCTTTAGGTATTCCTTTTATTTCTCTATCAAGATTCCTTATTTTGTTCCTTCTCGTTAAATTTTACACATTTTTTCAGCTATACTTTGAAATTTGAAGCCTCTGTGCGTCATTCATTTTCAATCGTCAATCAATATTTTCATATTCAATCATCAAATTTGTTCCTGATCCATATCTTATTTAATTTTTTGTAGACGTAGGTAAGTAAATTTTATTTTGGATTTTTCCCCTTTATATATTTTATTTCTGTATCAAGATTATTCCTTGTTTTATTGCTCCTCTTTATATTTTACAGATTTTTCCAGATATGCTTTGAAGCTTGATGAGTTGATGTGAAACTTTTTATCTGATCAATTATTTATAGATACATTTTTATTATTAATGTATCATTCATCAGCACTTTTTCTCTTTCGATATTCTTGTCAATTATTCCTGTTGTTTTTTTAATATATCCTTATTACTTTTGATTAATTTCGAATACCTATATACATTCTTCTTCTTCATATTGGTACAACAACCTATGTAAAGTAAATAAAGGATACCAAAATGCAATATCTTTTTATGCGATATATTTATTATCTATTAATTATTTCCTTCCAAATACTACCTCAGTAATTCTGAACCAATTATTATTAACTTATTAACTCTGAATTACTTGATTAGTAACCGGGAACTAATTCTGTATGTTGGATTCGTGGGCCAAGGAAATTCCTGTTTAGCATATCAACACAAAATCACCTACAAACGAATCGGAAAAACACCTGTAAAATTTCCCAGGATGAGGAGCAACCGTCGGCGTCGCGACGGGAAAATCGTGCGTCAATATCTTTCCCTCGTTGTTATTGGCTGAAGCTGTTCGGTTCCCACGGTATTCAAGATGGCGAAAAATTGAAGAAACAATAACAGAATAATTCGGGAAAATTTTAAATATAAAAGTCGCAATACTATACCAAACTTTTCTCAATTAAAGTTAAACCTTAAATAAATACACATATCATGTGGACATTATATAAACGAAAAAATGATTCGCATAATAAAAAAACTTCATATAATTTTATCGCCCACTTCTACGATATCATCTCCTATCGCTATATTTTTTTGTATCGGAAATAAATCCGCATTATTTTCGGCGGTGAGCACGTTAATAGAAATTTTAAAATCTCCTTAGAGGGGTGTCGACGCGAATAGGGGCTCCGACCTTAATGCCACTTAAAATACTCCCTGCATTTATTTAAAATTACATAAACAAGTCCATCCACGCAGCTGGATATCATACCTATTATTTGACCCCCCTTGTAATAACATTGTCGCAACTTGCAACTATCCTATGCACCTGTATACTGCAGTAACTGCAGCGATAGAGACTCACTTCCTTTTCCTGTATTCCTTCCTATCCTCGAATTTATTATTTTGTAAACAAACGTATCTAGCTTCAAAAATAATGCATGTTGGATTGCCCAAATGCTCTGAGATGATTGTATATTTCCTATCTGTGCGGACCGGAAGTTATCAAATCCTCCCCTATTAGGCTATTGTTTATTTCCATCAATAACTTAAATTGAGTACGATGCAATTAAAAACACATATTAAATTTAGGGCAGAATTTATTACTTCATATTTCATTTTGGCGTGAATACCTCGCATGTCTATTCTGACGAAACAGAGCCGGATATGCTTTATACAGGGCGATTCTAAATGAAACTCTCTATTAAATTAACACCCTAATATGGTTTCTGATCTTATTTTTGATCTTATTTTTATTTTCGTATTATATTTAATTCAAATAGGGCTGCTGTAAGGTACTTATTGGATTATTATTACTATTCCAATTGAACGTGGCAAATGTGGAAAGAATTTTACAATTTTATTTAGCCCGGAAAAAAGGAGAAATATTTTTGTATCACCCTGTAGAAAGTACCTATATATTTTTTTCATGATTCGGAGGGGACAATAAATTACACCTTCGACCTGAACTTGCACCTCAGAAACGGACACCTGGGACAAAGGACCGAGGGGTGAGTTATTGTTTCACGTGAGGGGCACATATAGATATATTTATCATTTCTCTAATATTTTAAGCGACTAAAATAGAAAAATATGTATATTTTGCATATAAATTTAGTTTGGAAATACAAACTTTTGTTTGCACTCTTTGAAGATCTTTCTCACAAATATAGTTTTCATAACTTTAATTGTTAATAAGAAATTACGAAATTACTATGTATTATTAATTCAATGGTTGCAAAATGATAAAAATTACTCGGTAAATTATAAATAAACGTGTCAAGCAGTCGAATAATGGAATATCGCATCTCAATTTAACCGACACTTATAGCAAATTAGCATCTATTGAATCAATAATGGGCTTTTAATACAGTTCCTGCCGATTTGCGCCCCACGAGAAGCGGGATGTTTTTCATAGGGGTGTCCCTTCGCTACATATGTTTCTTTCTAATGCTATCTCACGGGATGGGCGCGGGGGGCGCGAAATTCGTGTGGATTTTGGGGGCGCTCTCGCAAGGGGCTGGCGATGAAATTACTTGTCAAACATCGAGAGCGTGAAGAGAGGATTAAATGACAAATTGCAAGTGTGCATTTAGACCGAGTGTTTTTTTGTTTGCTTTTTTATTTTCCTCGATGGTTGCGTAACGAATATTTTTTATATATTTTAAAGCATATTGCATATGCTAGATAAGGGATAGTGAACTTATTAGACCTATCAGTCAATCTAATTGTTTCTATTTCAAGAGAGCAAATAATTTGTGTACATAACGCACCTGCGTTAATATTTCACTAAATTAGTAAAATATTTTTACATTATTATCAAACCGAGCTCTTTTAATATTATTTACTTATCAAGCGAGTGTTATTACTTCGGCTGAATTAAAATTCTGTGTGTATGTTTTGATGAGCTCGGAGCGATTTGTTTTTTTGTTTATATAAATGCAGGTGAAATGTTTCTTTATTGTTTTGCACGGTTGGATGGCTACCCTACGATGTACGCTGTAATTAAACCCTTGCGCACGTGTCCTTTTATCTCGTCCTTTTATCGAAATGTTTACGGAACTCCGTAAAAATTATTTAAATCGTATTAATCGTATCGATAAGATGTTGTACGAAGATAAAATAGCTAATCTGTCGTTCTGTTCAATTCTTTTAAGCTTCAATGAAAATTTCGGAACAAGGGAAGTGGCAAAGGACATTTAGGAGGAAATCAATTGGTGAGTTATAGATTAATTTTCCACTCGTTTATTTATTGAAAATATATTTCTTTGGATTTGATAAACGTAAAAAATAAAACATCGCAAGTTTTAATTTATTACAACGAATTTTATAAGATCAAAATTTTCGTATACCAATGTTCGAACTAATTGGTCAATTACAGGTGCATTCATAACATTAAATGTTTATTTTATTTGAACGCATTGAATGTTCAAAATTAATTGTTTCATTAAATTATTCCAAAATTCTCTTCTCAATGTCTCAATATTCGAACTAACTGGAATTGAACGATGAATTGTATATTGTATTTATCTACATATTACAAATATTCGCTTTTACACAAACATTAAGTAACATTTCGCAGTCATAAAAATACAGCATCTTCATGTAGTTTAATTATGCTATATTAATTGTACTAAACATTCACAGCAAATTAATTTAAAGTACTTTCGTAGCTTCTTCTAGCTATTTGATGTAAAGTTTCCGCCATAGTTCTCCCAGTTTTTTGCACCATCCCGTAGAATATCCCTTCTTGGTTTTGTAGCAATTTGTAAGGGTGGTCGAATTCTTTCATGGTTCCTGCGTCCATCACCATCACCTTATCGGAGTCCATGACTGTGTTCAGTCTGTGGGCTATGGTAAGCACCGTGCAATCGGCGAATTTCGACCTTATGGTGTGCTGTATAAGAGCGTCCGTCTGCGGATCGACGTTGGCCGTCGCTTCGTCCAGAACCAGCAATTTGTTGTTCCTGAGGATCGCTCTAGCCAGACAGACCAGCTGTCTTTGACCCACGCTGAAATTCGAACCGCCTTCGGACATTTTGGAGTTCAAGCCGGCTGCTAGGTTTTCCACGGCTTCCTTAAGTTCCACTTCTTCCAATACCCTCCATAAATCGGAGTCTAAAGAGTAGCAATTAGTTATAGAATTGATAATAGTTCAGAAATTTACCAGAAAATTCGTCGAATGGATCCAGATTCTTCCTCATGGTGCCGGAGAACAGGACGGGTTCTTGGGGTATAATCGAAATTTTCGAACGCAAATCGTGCAATCCCAAGCTGGAAATGTTAATATCGTCGATTAGAATATCGCCGATGGTGTCTGTGAGTTGGAACAAAGCGTTTATGAGCGAGGATTTTCCAGCACCAGTGCGTCCCACTATTCCAATTTTCTCCTTCGCCTGGATTAAGAAATTCAAGTCCTTCAAAACGAATGGATCTTGCGGAAAGTATTTCAAAAACAGCTGTCTGAATTCCAGTTTTCCTTTTTCCGGCCAACCAGCCGGAGGTTTGTTGTCCGGATGCGATTCCAGCTGCCCTTCTTTCTCTATGGTGTTGTATTCTAGTATCCTCTCCACCGAGGTCATTTGATTCTCCAGCTCAGTGGATTGCCTCATGCCCCACTGGAACATGCCAGTCAAACCGATGGCTTGAGTCACCGCTAATCCCACGTTTCCACCGAATTTCTCTACAACAAGCAAGTAGATAAAATTAGAAAATTAAAACAAACTTGTATCTCCTACCGTTTCCTATTAAAAGGAAGCTGAAGGTAACGAGCGTAATGTAAACCATACAAAACAAATCCAAACAGTACCCGAACGCTCTGGAGGTGGATATGAAACTATACCAAGCCGAGCTGTGCAAATCCTGATGGTAATCGAATTCCTGCTTCAAAATCTCCTCCGCCTCGAACGCTCTAATGGTAGTTAGCCCCAATATCGAGGCGTTCAAATGAGAAAACACCGGACTCCTAGCTACAAAACAACGCACAATTACTAATCCAAAAGCCGTACAAAACCACCAACTCACTAATCCCTTCAAGCCTCTTAATATTCCTGCTGGTACGCAAGTAGAATATCCTGATGAAATAGAACACCACTCCGATGCTGCACGTGGGCACCATCAGCCAAGGCGTCACCGCCGCCACCACCACTATGATGCCCAGCAGGGCCAGGCCGATTTGCATGCAATCGATCATGGCGAGCGGCAGGAGCTCGTCCACGGCGCCGATGTCCTTGGAGAAGCGGTTCAGGATGCGGCCGGAGCTGTTGGTGTTGAAGAACCTCATGGTGGCGCGCGTTATGCTGGTGAACATGTTGTTGTGCAGCCGCGTGGAGGCTCTCATGCACACGATGAAGAAGGTGAAGGATCGGATGTTCGTCACGATGACTAGGGACACTATGATGAAGGAGTAGATGTATATGGAGGTGTCGCGGGAGAAGTGCCACCAGTGGTAGACTACGGTGGAGTTGGTTGTGTTGTTGTTTAGAGGATGGTCTTCTTGCTCTCTGTTGAGCCTGGAATAGTTTGGACGCTTTAGTTAGCTACTAGTTGAAGTTAGTAGATTCCCTTACCAAAATGTTAAGTAATAATCCGAAGCGCTGGAAAACAGCTGCGTGGCGAAGAAGAGGAAGAAGAATGTGAATATCACGCAGCAATTACCGCCCGCTGCGAAATAAGACCGGTAGACGTACCCGCCGATGTTGCCGGTACTTCTTTGCTCTTCTACCACTTGCGGAGCTTCCACTTCCACCGAAGCTACGCTTCTTATGGACAATTGACGCGTCATTTCCGTATCTATGGTTACTTCTTCTTCTTCGGTGGACTCGCCCAGAGATTTCGTGAAGTCCAGCCCGCTGGCTTGAAGGTCTCTAAACGTACCCGTCGTTCCTACGCCGTCTTCTAAATATAAAATGTGATCCACCTCTTGTAAGTACTGGATTTGATGAGTGACTAATATAACTATTTTGTTCTTCAAATAACCAGTGATGCACTGCTCGAATAGCTCTTTACCAACGTGCGTATCAACTGCTGATAGCGGATCGTCCAGTAGGTAAATATCAGCTTGTTTGTAAACAGCCCTGGCTAAGTTTATCCTAGCTCTTTGGCCTCCGCTGAGCGACACTCCCCTGTCTCCTACGATGGTTTTATCGCCGTAGGGTAATAGCCTAAAGTCTCTTTCTAAGGCACATTTTCTCACTACTGTTTGGTAACGGACTTTATCCATAGGCTGGCCGAAGAGTATGTTTTGTCTTACGCTTCCCGCGAACAACCAAGGTTCCTGCGAGGCGTAGCTGATTGTGCCGTTAACGTTGAGGAGTCCTTTGGTTAAAGGTAATTCCTGCAGTATCACGTGGAATAAGGAACTTTTACCGCTTCCTACCGGTCCGATAACACCAAGAAGTTGTCCTGGATAGGCCTATAAAGATGCTATTTTAATGTATACCAAATAAATTTATTGGTACAAACCTTAATGCTTATATCTGTTAGTGTATTGTGTATGGACATTTCGCTCCATTTAGCAGTGGCGTTGGTTAAAAACACCCCCAATTCGCTCTTCTTGGGCGCCTTTTCGACGCCATTCGAGGATTTGCTCAAGTCTAAGCTCTTCTCGCTGTCGATTTTCTGAATTTTCTCGTTATTTTTGCTCAATTGTATTTCCCCGAAAAGCATGAACGTGTTCAAGCGCTTGATGGATATCCTAGCTTCGGCTACCTGGGCGATCCCTTGCGGGAAAAATATAGTCATGGTCTGGCGCAGGACGTTGTAGAAGGACGTTATCACGAACACTTTCTCAGCCGTGATGTTGTAACCGGACAAAACGTACACTAAAATGCTCACGAACAGCGCCATTCGGGTGCTGTACATGATGAAGGAGAGGAAGATTCCTCGCAAGAAAGAGGTGTTCCTGATGAATTGTATTTCGCGCCTGTAAAAGAGTGTAATAATTACGTATAAAGCTTTGTTTAGGGTAAAGCAAACTTACTTTCTCGCTAGAGCCACAAGATGAGCGAACGGTTTTTCCCAAGCGTACATTTTTATGACTTGTATACCCGACAAAATCTCGTTCATTAACCGCACTCTCTCGTCGGTTCTCAAAGCCGTTCGCAATCTCAACACCGAAATCCTCTTACCAATATACACTAAAAAGAATTACTCATCAACTAACATTTACAAGCAACTTCGTACTTACTTTGTAAAGGCACGAACGAAACCAAAACGCAAACTCCAACAACAGCGGCTATCCCGACTTCCAAGTACATGAAATAAGTACAAATCACAGTCTCCAGTGGGCCTATCCACATATGATGCGCAAACAAAACAGCCAAATCGAACCTATTAACGTCGTTGGACAGAAGATTCACCACTTGCCCGGCCGTGGTCTCGCCCAAAGAGGCTTTGCTCAGCCTCAGCGCTTTGCGGTATATCAACGAGCAGCAAGCCACTCTCATCTTCATGCCGATGTGGCACACGCCCAGCATGTAGGGATGTATGCACAGCACCGATATCAAGGAGCATAGTACTACCGCTGCTGCGTAGTAGTAGGCTTCCTCCTGCGAGATGATCTCGTTGCCGGTGTAGTATGAAAGGTATTGGCCGAGTACCAGCGGTTGTGCCACACTTGAAAATTGAAGAATGATTTTATTGAGGTATATTTGAAATTTCTGGATAGGTAGGGAGAAAAGCAGAAAGAGGCATTTGTTGATAGCGCAATGGTAAATTGAAGGTTGAAATGGATCGTTGTTAATCATAAAATAATAACTTCTGTGTGTATATACACGTGCAAAAACTAGGTAAAGTAAAATTTTAAACGAACCATTTCCACCTTCACTAATGCATTAGATTAGAATGCATAAAAAACAAAGCCTTATTTACAAAATAACCGTCACCTCTTTAAAAATAAACGATTGTGTAAACATTAAAAAAAACCAACACCGGCTAAGTAAACCACTCCTATTAATTATAAAATGAAAAAATTTAATTAATTAGACGGGTAAAAGGAGAGTGGCATCGAAGTCGCAAGCAGATTAAAATACAATATGTAAGTAAAGAACAAAAATTAAAGAATCTAGAGTAATTATAATTACTATACAGGGTGTATGGTAAGTTGATACTTCTTTTTTCACTGTGTATGAATCTCTTAATTCCAAGCAACTTTTTCAAATAAACTTTTTGAATATTCTGAAAAACAAAGATAAAAATTTTTAATAATTTTTACCTTTTTTTTTGAATTTCGAATATTTCCCAATACGTACCTGCTTCATTAAATATGAAATTTATTTATTTTTCGGCATTTATTTGACAGATGACTGTCATAAATAAATTTCTTATTTAATAAAGCAGGTACGCATTGGAAAATAATCGAAATTTTAAAATTTTCTATCTTCTTTGTTATTCATAATATTCAAAAAGTTTATTTGAAAAAGTTGCTTAGAATTAAGAGATTCATACACAGTTGAAAAAGAAGTATCAACTTACAATACACCCTGTATTAGATATATCTAATAATAAAATATACTGAAGTAAGGAGGAAAATAGGGATATTGGTTGGAAGGCTAAAGGAAGTAACTGGTGAAAAAAATAATGCAAATAAAGAAATAAAAAAAATTCTTAATGAAGCTCTATGTTCATTATAAAATGAAAAATCTAGATGCAAGTAGAAGAACAAGCAACAAGCCAACTAAAAACCGATAAATACAGAAATAAAAAACACTACGCAAAATATAACGCTTTATATTTACGTTTGGTTTAGTAGACGCTGCTGGTCGAAAAATCTCACTAATCGTCCTAAAACCATGGGTTGCATTAATCTGGCAAAAAAAATAAACAAAAACAAACAAAAATTACCTAAATTTGCTTGTAATTCTTAACAAATACTGCGCTATTTATGCAATTCTTATTTACGATTCTTGTAGTCAATAAAGAGTAGTATTTTCACCTTCAAATTGTGGAATATATCCTCATAATAACTTTTAATTCCACTATAATAAAAAATGAGTAAATCACAACTGCTCACCTGACTGCTTCGGATATGATCAAAACTATTCCGAGAGCTAAATATTCCCATACGAAGGTTTTTATGAGCACCCTTTCCAACGATGGTTTGGTGTTTTTCTTGCTAGCCCTCTCCTCTTCGGCCCGCCAGTATTTCTCTACTTTATTACCTAGATAATTGGATTTGTGTTCTTCCAATGTCTCGGTCAGATCGGCTTCTTCCAGGTCGCGTTTGAATCCCTCGATAAACGTGGGAATCGTGTAGCTGCAAGAAATAGAGAAAACTCAATGATACGCTACTGAGGCGGACGTAAAAGTTACGTATTTCGAGAAAAGTGAACTAAGAATAGTACAAACCTTAACCTTGTGACATTATGCCAAAGCATTAACGTACATTTGGCAATGGGAAAGAAGCCTATGGTAAGTAGTATAAAAATTCCCTACAGTTTATGGTCTACATAACACTAAAATTAGGCCAATATCGCGGGAGAGCTTCAGATTTAGCTCTTATTGTTAGTGGTATTTTAAATTTAACTCACCAAAATGTAACAGCGGATAAAGGAAATGCATTTTCTCTGGGATTCGGCTTTCTGGTCTTCTTAACAGCGCCGTCCATAACCAATTAGGAACGCTCGGAATAATTGCTTCTCCTAAAAATATGCTTGAATTCAAAATGTTATCTAATCAAATTATTACTCTAAAGTTATTCCACACATACACCGTGGCAATTTTAAAAATGCTTTGGTAGTCACGTAAATTTTATTCTATCTAAACATTTAATAGTACATAATTTTGGGTGCTGTCATTTGTTAGTAAAGAGTTACCTACCAGTATAAATATTACACGTTGAAATGATTATAATTAGTTCTGATTATTTGTAATACTATTCAAGATTCGTCTCTTATAAAAAGATGCCTTAGAACAAATTCGTTGTTGATACGAATTTTATTTATTTTATGTAGAAATAACTTCTGGCTCTTTTATTTCAAAGCGCGTATTTGCATGTAATCTAGCAGAAAGCTCGATAACGTAAGAACTCAATCATCATTTCAACGGGCGTTGAAACGGAAAATGCATTTTCATAATGAAGTTAACGACGTAAAGCCTCTTAAACTTGCTAACGAGGTTTACATAAACACATTGCAATGTAAATATGAAATTTATTGAAGCGATCAAAAGCATATTTAATAATAGCTGAAACTCGAGCAAATAAATTATTCACTAATTTAATTCTACGTAAACATTCAATGTGGTTTTGGAAATTTTCTAATTATGAATCGTATGCGTGAAGAGTAATAAAATTGAAACTTAAAATATTTTTTGATAAAATTGGTAGATTTGCTTTCAATCTGAGCATACCGAAATATCTTCTATTCTCGTTGAATTTACTTAGATACATAAATTAAAATAAAAGTTTAGATCAAAAGGTCTTAGGTTATTTAATAAACAAGTTCAATATACCATTTAAGTACCTAATAGAAGTAATAACCGCATAAAAGTATTTCTTTTCAAAACGTACAAAAATTTTAGATGATAAGAATATTTGAACGAATTAATAAGTATTACCCAAGAAAATCAGTCGTAAAATGATAAAAATTTAATTAACAACGTGATAAAAGGGCGATAGTTTTCAGTTAATCAACATTTATTTTAAATGTAATAATTTGAATATAAATAGTACATTACATCTTACATAATATGGTATATTTCGATGGGTAATTCCCGGTGTACTATACCTATATGTTTAGCACATAAGCATAAATTGGTACCAATCCATTTAATGTTTAATCGTTAAATTGGATACAATATGTGATAGATACCAATGATAAACGTTGAAAATATTGATTACTTTTATTTCTACTGAAATTGTATTAGCTATAATAAACAAATTGCTCTTTCATTTCCAACGTCCTTGATTAGAAATAACGAACTAACATTTTAGCATGCCTAAACAAACACAAGTAAATAGTTGATATTCCATTATTTCCCTATAATTGCATAAGGCGTATATGTGTATTGCACATTCGAATGGAATTAGAGTCGGTGAAATGCAATATGCGGATAATAAATAGTATTTTATGTTGGTTATAAAAATCGGAGTATAGAACAAAAAATTGGTTCCAAACTTTTTTAAAATCGAGGACTATAAACTACAAGAAATTGATTAGTACAGGTCAAATGTTGTCGACCCTTAGATTTATCTTGAAGATGCGACATTTGTAATTCGTGTAAATAATGGTAAATTCCAGCAATATGTTGTAAATCTTAGAAAAAAATGCATTATCTTGGTAAACAAGCTAATAAGTAATTTAGGAATAATTTTTTTAAAGCAATTAAAAAACGATATAAGTTCAGTAATTGCATGGATAAATTAATTTCTCTATAACATCACTTTGACTACATTTAATTGGTGGTTCAGTGGTACATTATTTATAATATTGCTAGCACCAAAATTTTAATTCCACAGTAAATTGATATAAAATGAGACGATTAAAAAGTATTTAGTCCCTTCGTCCATATCAATTTCCAAGAACTTTAATATATCATTTATAGAAACAATGGTTATTAACACACGTGGGTAAAAATGTAGTGAACTATTGCATAATTTTCATCAGAAGCGCGAATTTTTCAAACAACTTTTTAAAATAAAACACACTTTTATGTAGGTATATACTAAATATCTACACACACTAATTAATTTGAACAATAATTATATGTATGTAAATATTTAATTGTCAGCGATTAAAGCAACAAAAAATGTCCAGTCTTTGTTAGATGAATAATGACTTACCGGGGAATTTCGCAAATCTAGCTGGAATACTTATCAAAACCCTCCAGCACATGCACACGCAACTAACATTGAAACTAATTGAACAAATCGATTGATTTTAACAGAATATCATGAACGCGCCGTTTTAATGTATGATATAAAAATATCGACTGAAAACGAGCAGGAGTTTTTTTGAATTTCGACCGCCTTCGACGCACCACCCATGTGATAGCGAATCAAAATGCGATTGTTGTATCTATCAATGAATGATAACGATGTGCTGAAGCGACCGAACGTTTTTTGCGGAACTCATCAATCGATCTAAGCGCGACTTCTACGATTTTGAATCATCTGTGTAATGTAATCGTAATCGTCGGCCTGTTGGCACTGGCACAGAAAACTATGTTGCGTCCTTGATTCGCGAGCCAGCGGCGTAGGTTCATTTTTAATCAATCCTGCGCTGATTTGATCATTTTCCATATACTATTTCGAATAGAACCACTGACTATATACCTACCTTGAAGAGAACATAGAACATTGCCGACTGTTTTCACCTAAACATGCATGTAAGGTAGAAACGATGAGTTGCATATGTATTTGACTAAATTTTTCATATATGTAGTAAAATAAAAGTCATGCTGGTTTTTTTAACTGTGGTATATCATTGGTTTATTGCTACTTAATATACAGAGATCTTCTCATAATAAGTGAATATAAAACCACAGAAATAGCACTAAGCAAATAAGATAAGAAAATTTGCATACAATCATTATCAGTTGTGCTGAATTGATTCTAAAATAACCGGAAGTCACAATAAATTACTAAGATATGGCATTCTTTACAAGGTAGCTTAGAAACATTACCATAAAAAAACAAAGTAAAAAGTTTATAGTATCCTATAATTCTTTTACGATATGCATGCATATCTCATAAATATATTTTGTTATGGGTACTTGATTTTTGAAAAAGCTTTGATGTTTTTATGCAATACTTTACTTTATTATTAGTTTGTTCACAGCTTCTATCCTTGTTTTAACTGGATTATTTTCACATACTTTCGACTTCACCGAATAATGATTGATTCCAGAAGATTGATGTAAATTGGTGACAATGATTTGTCTTTAAAGTGATTTCTCAATATCTAAACATTGGGCATGTATTAATATAAAATATAATGATCACGATGACTTACCTTACAGATATAAAATAATTCAAACTTATTTGGTTGAATAGAAAATTTTCTGATCAAGATAAAATAGGGGTGAAATAGAAACATAATTAGCGAAGTATTTTGATGCTGAAATATGCAAGAAAAGTAGAATAAGTAGAGAATATGAATTGAAATAAATATCAACAATTTTACTTATTTAAAAATAACGTAAATAAAAATATTCAACTTGACATTGACATTTGTTGTCCTTGACATTGTTGTAGTAGAGCTAGGTGTTTTTGTTGAAAAAACGAAGAGGATATTTCATTTGTCAAATGTCAACTTTACTTTCAAGTCAAACGTCAAAATTAAAGGTAATCGCGTTTCGCGTTGTGTTGTTGATTGTTGTTTTGACAAAGTAAAGAATTGTTTAAAAAAGTACATGGCTTTTCGAAAAGTACGGCTTTTCGGTGGAATAATGTGCGCGTTTCGATAATGGTTTTAATTTAAATGCGTAGACTATTAATTGCACAATGACATTTTACTTAAATTATTTATATTTCATTTTGAAAAATCGGTTTAAAATGTTTAAGTGATCTCTGAGAAATCGAGTCTATTTTTGCTTCGAACTTTCCAGCAAAAATGATTACTGCTCCAAATTAAAACGGTTTTGGATACCGTAAGTGCTTTCATAACCTAACCTCAATCGCTTTTGCTGTTACATTAAAATGCAATGTATCAGATCGTTAGAGTAATATAATAGACGCAGAAGCCATTCCGTTCGTAATCAGGTCGATTTTTATTTCGGATTATTTATTACTAGAAATGATCGTGTTTAAAGTCATTAACCAATTCAAATTTCGTCGCATTGTCTTTGCCGAATGCCAAGCATAAACAATGATCAAAACATAGGGCCGAGTTTACACGAAAATGTCCGAGGATTTTCGCCATGAAAGTAGCTCAAAATTGTTGTCGAAATGTACGAATTCTGCCGAATATTTCAATGAAATAAACGTAGAAAACGAATCGAGCGAAGAAGAGATTAATGTAGTCGATCATATGTACGCCACAAATATAAATATTCAAAATGGAGACGTGAACGATTTACCAGAAGAAAATCCGCCAATCAACTGTCAAACTGCCGAAAGTGAGGTTAAGCTAATCAAAGAATGGTTGATTCTACACACTGATTTAATTCAACAACAAAACGATGATATTCTCGACAAAGACAGGGAAATCTACATATTACGCAAGGAAAATGAAATGGTAAGCTGAATTATTAATCCGCGATCGTCCTCTGCGAAAACTGCGCAATATTTCAAAATTTCGATTATTTAATCACAAATCATGTTTTAGCTCAAAGAGAAGATAAACTGCATAGAAAAGGGCATTCCATTCCAGCTAGAAAAGAACCAACCAATCGACGACATCCGCGAAGAAGAGCCCACTCTTGGAGATATGACCCAGGGGTCCTTTAAAGAGGAAGTGCAGGAAGATAACCAGGTCATTGAAGGGCACTATAGCCCAAATGTCGACCCATCTTTTGAACTACTGAACTGCAAAGACGAAAATTACGCGATTAGTGCTTGTGAATCTCAAGTGAGCGACAGTGTTTTGTTAACTGAAAAAAACTTCGCCGAACCGATTGTAAATAGTTTGATCGAATTGAAGCACGAAGAGGGCATTTTAGATCATTCGGACGCCGATTGGAAATCTAAAAGTGACATTCTCAGTGAAAATCTACCAATCAGCGAATACAGTTTTAGCGTTAACAATATTAGTGATTTAGATCCCATGAAAAACTTGAGGATGAGCATCAGAAGGAAGAGGGTTAAAAGTAGCTCTTCCGGTTTGTCTCATAGTGAATCTCTTAATCTCGAAGATAAAGAAACTTATAGAAGGCGATTTAAGAAGAAAAAACGCAGTAAGTTGTTCTTTTATCTAGATCTTAGTAGGCTTTTAAACTGGTATTTTGTGCCCTAAATCATCGTGTTAGCCTAAGGGTAGTGACAGGTAAGATCGTTTGACAGATTACGTCCTTACTGTCAATTATTCGAAACTTACCTGTCTGACTCATAAGGCCCTTAATAAGTTTACAGATAATAATCAATTAAAATAGATAATAAATAATAATCAGCTCCAATTAAGGGTATTTCAAGTTAGTACCTAGGCTACAGTAATAATATTGTAATTAAATTAGGTTCCTCTTAAACAACCCATTAGTTCCTTTGTGTAAATAGAATTCCCGTTTTCTAACCTAAAAAACAATTAAAAATTGCAACGCTAACTTCACTCCGTACCTAACTTCTCGATTGTATATTTGTGAGTAGTTCATTTGGTATATTTTAAATTCTTGAATTATTTTTAATTAAATATTGGGTTTAATTTAATTATAATTATTTTTTGTACTTTTTTTTAGGACTTACCAAAGATGCCAATATTTTAACGTCTGTAGATGCGTACATAACCCAGTCACATGAAGTTAATTTAGGAATACCTACTAATGAAATTGATATCACTGAATGTTTGGCTTCTACGTTAGAGGTATGTGTTATTAATAATTTGAATAAAAATTGCAGTAGATTATTGAATGTTTATTTTTCCATAGGTACCAAGGTGGCGTCATAAAATCTATGCCAGTTGTTACACGATGGAAGGTACTGAAAATTTAGATGACGAAGTGTTTAATAAGAGGCACATGAGGTTAGAAATCGATGAGAGAAGGCGAAAAAGGTATAGTGTTATTTAATCAAATGGAAAATAGAATTATTTCATTTATTACCAATCTCTTCTGTTGTTGCAGGTGGGATGTCCAACGAATTCGCGAACAGAGGTTGATAGAAAAGTTAAAGCAACGCCAAGAAAAAGTAGGTTTGGGATCCAAAAGTGACGGTCACGAACCAGTGAATTCGCTATGGCCAAAATTAGAAGACATCAAATATCTGGAAGTTGTCGATGACTTACCTGTAGCAGCTTTCGGTTCCCCCATCACTAAATTCAATCCTAGGTAAGTAAACTTCAAATCCATTTATTATTATTATTAACCAGATTATTTGACGTGAAACGTTCTTTTTAAAAGCGAATTTGAAGTACCGTGGATGAACAATCCATCTGTTTTGACCAAAAAACCACATTCTCGAAAATCGAAGGTCCGAAGGCGAAGTTCAAAGAGATGAAATTTAATTTAGCTTAATCAAATCGTACCTGGAGTTCGTCTGACGTAATGAAAATCGATAAATCGTAACAAATTTACGTATTGTGTGTATATATAGTTCATAAGCTAGAATCATCTTTTTGTCTCATTGTTGCTATGTTTTAGAAATGAATGAATGCTCCTTTGAATATGACTTAGCTAAGCGATCTTGTAGTGTTTAGGCTTTTATTTTTAAATTATTGCATAATTATGTAAAATTTTAAAGATAACTAATCCTTTGCGCTGACGCGTTATTATGTCATATAAATTTGTACATTATTTCATTCATATTAGGCGTTTTAATAATAGTGTATTCAATTTTTAAACCTAAAGCTTTACACACATTTTACTTAATCATTTCTTTTATCTATTTGTATAAAAACGTTTTTCATTTTTATTTATTATCCCAGTGCAAAGGATTTTATGTATACAAATATTCTTCAGTACAATCAATCGAATTTTTGAAAACCTTTTATCCTCGAGTATTTTAAATAATAATAATAATAATAATGATTTGATATATAATTATTACTGTTTATTATATGCGTAGTATTTATGACCTTGATGTCTCTCTATTTTGTGTTCAGTTTCTCTATTAGTAAATTGCCACAAATATTCGATAACTATGTAATAAAATCTAGTATAAAATAGTTGCCCAGTTATTTCAAAATAAGATTGATTGTAGTAAAGAAAAAAGTATTTTTAAAAGCCGATTCACAGCTAAAGTTAGTGTTTATATGATTTCGTCATTTAAATTAAAATTTCATATTTTTTTAGAAATACGACAAATACCATATAGATACTATTAATGTTATCAATATTATATTATAGAGAGTGGGTGACTCAGTATTGGCTGTAAAAAGTTCCTTTTAAGTTGTATTTAGTGTAGAGTCCCCCAATTATAGAAGTTGTACACTTTCGTTTTTAGTTTCATTGTGATAATACGAAAATTTAGGAAGAATTTGATATTATTTTTGTAATTAGTGATGCGAGATGATTTAATCAGAATTGTAATTGTACTTAGTAACACTGTATTTAAGGCGATCTTACGTTTTTTTAATAAACTCATGAAAAACACCTTTTTGAATTTTAGAAATATTAAAATTCAGAGACACCTCCTAAAAAAATCCCACATGCAGCATCCCAGTTATTAAGCTGCCTAATATATTTCGAAGTTATATTTTATTTAGAAATTTTGTTTAACTGTATATTAAATTACCACAATAATTATGAAACACTAAATCTAGCGCGTTTGAAATTGCAATTTCTCACACTAATTTTTGCATAATAGTGGCATTAAGTAAACCTGCTGCCTCGATAGTTTGTGCATCATCCAACACTTTTGCTGGGTACGCTGTCAGAAGATTGAAAGCTCTGCTTTGGTACTGAGGTCTGGCATGCTGAATGAAGTTTCTAATCTCCGCCACAGTATGCTGGTGATTGAACTGTCCTTGTAATCGCGACCCATCAGCTAAACGAATTTGTAAACTGTAAAATAAAATTTAATAAGACAATAAACAACTTATTTAAGGTAAGAGAAATATACCTCGTTACTGGTTTAGAACCGTCTAATTTTAAAAGCTCTTTGGCCTTAGCTTCACTGTCAGACTTTTCTTCATCATTTCCAGTACCAATTACCGCAGGCGCCGGGCTTCCCAATGTATAACCAGTCCCTTGAAAAGCAGATCGTTTATTTTTAGAGGTTCTAAAAGCTTCCATTCGATGATCCTCCATTGCTAAATGCACTTCAGTGGCTCCTTGCCTCAATTCCGGAGGTATTTCGCCCTGTCTGATAGCATCTAGAAATTCCCTGTTTCCAGAATCCGAATACGATCTTAACTCCCCGTCGTTCACACTGAACCCGTTTTGCCACAACTTTAAAGTTACTTTAGTAGGCTGAGGAGGATCTGGAAGCGCAGGAACGACTACTGTATCATTATCATCCTGGCCAAGTTTGTAACCAGTTCCTTTGAAAGATCTAGAGTTCGAAGAAGAGGCGCTCGGCTCGAGGATTTCCACTCCATGTCTGCAAAGTAACATTGAATAAATTAAGGATTAAAAGATAGTCATTAATTTAGTAATGACACCACATTTATTTGAAAATCTTGGATGTCAATGAAATAAGTTGCAACTCGGCAACGTTGTAATGTATCACCTTGTGATGTCATTGCCGTATTAACACGAACATACTATAATGAAACGTACTCTTGGACTGATTTAAACATATCGGCTACGAAATCCTTCTTCTTCGGTGGGCCTAGGACTTGTTGGCCGCTATTTTCGGAGCCGCCTGCGTAATAAGCTTGTCCTTCTTCCTCTTCTTCGCTTGAACTTGTTATTGTCTTAATCGTTGCAATGTTCGAGGATTTCGAAGATTTGGTTTTGGATTTGGATTTCGACTTTTTTACTACAGGAGATTTGGGAGGTTCTACTGGCTGAGGGGCATCTTCGACCGGGTCTGAATCTGCCCCGTCATTTTCGTAATATCTCGCAATTGCTACCTGGAAAGCATTACCGTAATTTCGTTAACAAAGCATAAATATTTAACTAACCTCTAACTGCCAGGCTGATGAGTCTAAGTAGAATTGTGCTCGATCTTCGGGAGCGCCGGTTATTGAAACGAATTGCGTTGTTTTTTCCTCTTTATCGGACATTCTTAAGCTTTTTAACAATAAATTAATATCGCATAACTCGATGAATAATCAGAAAAACAGTAATGGAAAAAAATTACAAATACATCATGTCATTGTCAAATGTCATTATTGTCAACAATGTCAATTACTTTTTGTCGCTATCGACCTACAGTAGGCCATTTGTAAATTATATAACAACAAATGTAGTTGTCAAACATATTCTTATAATAAAAGAAGAGATTTTGTAACGTAACCTCAAAATTTTACAAAATATTGCAATTTTAAAAGATCCAATAAAATAATAGATAATGGCATTTTATAGACGTGGTGGTTTGTTACAAAATGTTCTGCAGAGCAGCTTGAGACAAAACAAATTCTACAACTTTCCTTACAGGTACCCAATTCTTATATTTTGACCCACCATTAGTATAAAAATTTATTTTTCAGGATATATTTAGAGCCACTTAAAGAAAATAGATTCAATATCCAATGCACAATATTTTTCGCAAATATCCATACAACTAATGTAAGGTATAAAAGACGGAAAACAGCCGAAGAGAGGGTAAATAAAAAATCACCCGAAATTTAGTGATATAAAGTTCACATTTTAGAAATCTCCTCGTTTGATCGAATACTCTCCGAAAGCGAAAGGCGAGTTCGTAGAAGTATGGAAAAATATCACTTTAAACGAACTAGCCAAAATCCTCAATAAAGATACAAATTACGTATCCCAACTATTTTTAAACGCGTTCAGTAATCCAAACACCCCTATTAACGATTTGAAAATTCTTCAACAAGCAATCAAACGAAGCGGTAGAAGAATGAGAATCATCGGTAAGTTAATATAAACATGTACCACAAAAAATCGATGAGTAAATAAAAACTTTTCAAAGGGAAACCCCAAGATAATTTAGTCGAGATAATGAAGAAAGACGCCTTTCCTCGACCACCACCTACGAAAGCAGAACTGAAACCTCGCCCGCCTGTGGTAACAGTCATGGGCCACATAGACCACGGAAAAACGACGCTTCTAGACGCTCTTAGAGATTCTAAGGTAGTAGATGAAGAATTCGGAGGAATTACCCAACACATTGGTGCCTTTTCAGTAGTGTTAAAATCAGGGGCTTGTATTACATTCCTAGATACTCCCGGTCACGCCGCCTTCACTGCCATGCGCTCGAGAGGCGCTAACTTAACTGATATTGTAGTTTTAGTTGTTGCCGCAGACGATGGAGTCATGGAACAAACTATAGAATCAATTAGAATGGCTAAAAAAGCTAAAGGTAAAACATTAAAATTAATATAACTCGCAACAATTACTCACCTATTTGTTTCAGTTCCAATATTAGTGGCTATTAATAAAATAGATTCACCTAAAGCTGATATAGCTAGAACCGAGAGGACTTTATTAGAGGCTGGCATTCAAGTCGAGAAATTAGGTGGGGACGTTCAAGCCATACCCATATCAGCTTTGAAAAAACAAAATCTTGAATTACTCACTGAAGCACTAGTTTTACAATCGGATTTACTGGAAATCGGAGCAGACCCAACTGGCCCTGTAGAAGCTGTTGTAATAGAAAGCAAAATTCACCCGTACAGAGGAAAATTATGTACCCTGATCGTCCAAAGAGGTACAACAATCTATTAATATTGCCCTTTTATTCTTATTCATTTTACGTTTACAGGCACCTTAAAAAAAGGCGATATATTAGTAGCCGGTACTGCTTTGGCCAAAGTTAGAGCGTTAAAAGACGCCCAAGGGAAGCCCATCCAGCAGGTCAAGCCCGGTTATCCCGCTGAAATAGAAGGATGGAGGGAATTACCGGCTGCCGGCGAGCAAGTTCTTCAAGTAGAATCGGAAAAGAGGGCTCGGGAGGTGCAAAAAGTCAGAGAAAGCGAGTTGGCCAAAAAGAAAATGGAAGAAGACGTTAAGGAAATTAACATTAAAATGCAACAGCATGAAATTGAATATAGAGAGAGATTGGAATTGAAAAGAAGAATGGGTAGATTCAAATTAAGGCCTGTTGGTCCTAGAAAACCTGAAATTCAAGGTATTTTTTGGTCAAGATTTAGTCTATACACTAAGTTCTTGTATAAAAAAACATTAATAGAAAATTTTGGTGAAACTGGGCATTATAAGTTTTTATATTTACAGATAATGATGGAGTTCCTAGTTTAAATATTTTAATAAAAGCTGATGTAGATGGCACATTAGAAGCCATTCTAAATGCATTGGATACATACGATTCAAACCTGTGCAAAATAGAATTGATTAATTATGGAATTGGTTCTATAAGTGAAAACGACATAGAACTAGCAGAAACATTCGAAGGTATGCATTCTGATCTTACAAAAAAAAACAAATTTTTAAACTTATTAATATCAGGTATAATTTACGGATTCAACGTTGACTTGCCCCACAATTTGAAGAGCAAAACAGACACCGTTTCCATAAAATTCTTCAACGTTATTTACAAGTTAATTGACGATATGAAAGAAGAAATTAACACTAGGTTGCCGCCTAAAGAGGAAATCGATATTTTAGGCGAAGCTAAAGTGTTGGAAATATTCGAAATAAATCAGGGTAGGAGGAAAGTTAACGTGGCAGGTTGTAGATGCGAGAAAGGTATTTTGAAGAAAACTGGACTTTATAGGGTAGAAAGGAAGGGACAAATTATTCACGAAGGTAGATAAACATTGTAAGAACCTATTTATCGTATTAATTGTATTGTTTTAGGTTTATTGTCTTCTATGAGACACTTGAAGAATGAAGTTGATATGATAAAGTCGGATACGGAATGTGGTCTGCAATTTTCTGATAAAAGCATTCAATTCGAAAAAGACGATGTTATAGTATGTTACGAAAAGAAATCAGTACCTCAAACAACGGATTGGGATCCAGGATTTTGAAACAATTTTTTCCTAATTGTACCTATAGAAACAATACAGATAATTTATTAAATATGTTTGTAAGTAATTCTTTATAAAAGAACGTTATGCTTAACACCTATTTCATTCTACTATCCATTTTTCCCTGTAAATATATTAATCAGTCTCTACGCGTCTTCGACGGTTTTCATCAATAAATCCATCAACGTATCGAACCTGGATTTAATTTCATCGACTGTTCTATTCGATAATTGATTTGAAATGGCCCTAAAAGCGTGATCTTTATCGTTTTCCTTTTGAAATACCTCCAATATTATCTTGTCCTCTTCGCGCTTCCACGACGAATTCAATCCCAACACGTCAGAGTAACTTTTCGGGGAACTCGACGTGCTCGAATTGCTGTCGGACTCGCAATTATCCTGGGAGGATTCCTCGCAAAATTCTAAATATAAATAAAAAAGAATAATTATGTTGTGATAATTTCTAATACAAATTTACTAACCACTCTCGGATTCAGCGGTGTTTTGTTCAGGACTTCTAAATTTAAATTCTCCAGTAACGCTTTGATCGCCCTCTTCGCAGGATTCGTCGTGCAACCTTTTCATTTGCCCAATCGTCGATCCTGGTTTTAAGTTTCCATCAACTTTGGAATCTGCATGATCTTCCGATTCGTTGTGTTCTTCTAATTCGGTTTCATTGTGTTCCTCGATTTCGGTCTCGTTATGTTCTTCTACTTCAGTTTCGAAATGTTCTTCTACTTCAGTTTCGAAATGTTCTTCCACCTCTGTTTCATTATGCTCTTCTACTTCGGTTTCTATTTGACTAACTTCTATCGCTTTGGGCGCTAATTCTGGTTCAACGTGACTGGTTTTCGCATTCGCAGCGGATTTTCTCACAGAATTAGCTCTTTTTCTAGTTGTAGTTGGTTTCGATTCCTTCGTTGTACCTTGTTTTTTTATTGTGCTGGCTTTAGTAGTAGTTTCTTTAACTTCCGTTTGCTTTTTATTTCTTTTAGTGGGAGGTTTTCGTTTAGGTTTCTTCTTTTTATCGCCGTCTTCTTCAGAATCCTAGCGATTTCAATAATATAAATGAAGTTAAAATTAAAAATAAAGTTACGGTTGTTACCTCATCTGGATGTTCTTTGGAATACGATGAACCTGCTTTGGAAGGGCTGCTATCCGATCTTTTCTTTCTTTGAATAAAACTTAACAAGGATTTATCGGCCAGTCTCGTTTGGTGATCGGCATCCGGATTCGTAATAAATGAAACCTTAGCAGGCCTTAAACCTCTTCCAGTAGCCATGTATACTTTACCATTTAAGAACTACAGTAATAGAAATTATTAACCAAAAAAACTAACACTTAATAATAATGTACCTTTGCACCACACCTTGTACAATGTCTGTACCTAGATTTATACTCTTCATCCTCTATTTCATGACAACTGCAAATACATGTGATCCCGCCGTATTTATCAGGAATATCAGGAACGACTATTGTTTCAAAGGACTCTTCATCGGGTGGTCTGGCTAATTCTTTATTAACATCGATTGTCTCATAAGGTCCATCTAATAAACTAACAAAGATTTTTAGTGAAAATCGGAGTGTCATAAATATAAAAACTTACCTATTTGGGGGTGGTTCGTCCATAAAATTTTGTAAAAACAGATCCTTTAACACAGCGTTTCCTTTAAACATAGGTAATAGAGTAGTTTTAATTCGATCCATAGAAATATCGATAGTTTGCGATAATTCCGTCAAACATTGGTAAATCTTTTTCAATTGAGACGGTTGATCTTTGAAGTAGATTTCTAGTTTTCTTAAAAATTTCGACCTATTGTTCATCCTTATCCACGGTATCAGTTTTCCCACAGCTGCTGCTTCTCTTTCTCTCAGAAACATAAGGAATTCATCGGCCAGTTCATCGTATTTAGGTCTTAAGACTGCTTCGACTTTGTGATATAAATCCACAGCATCGCCTTCTTCGTAGTCATTGAGAATTTGCATTATTTTGTGGTAGGCTTCCATTTCCAGAGTTTCGCGCATTTTGTCATAATAGGAAAGCGCAAACACTAAAAGTTGAGTTACAATTAATATATTGAATGTACTGAGAGGATTAGGGTCTCACTTTCACTTTTCTTTTTTCCAATTTCATCATCTTCTGGTGTACACATATTTAAATTAGCAAGAAACTCTTTTCGGAATCTGGCCTTCTTTTTCTCCCCACCAGACAATTCTTTTTTAGGGGTAGGCTTAACTGTTGAACTTGCTATAAGTAAAGCGTTTATATCATCTTGATTATCCTAAAAGTAACTTTATTAATCGGAGATTCTATTGACTCGATTAAAAATGTACCTTAGGTGTATCCTGTATTTTATCAGGCTTAGAATCTTTTTTCTTTTCCACGATATCTAATGTGGCTGTATTATTAGAGCTCCTCTTCTCAGACAAGCTTAAGTTCTTTTTAACACTAGCACATTTTTCTTTGCTTACTTCTACTTCGATGGATTCATTTTGAGAATCGTTCTTAACAGGTGTAGTAAACAAACTTGGCATATTCGGCAACATTGTGGAATTTTCTAATACACTCTTATTACGTTTAATTAACTGGTTTTTCTCATTTAATTTATAGATATCATTGGAAAATAGTTCTGAATTAATTGGAAACAATTCCAACAATTTACTAACAGAAGGTGTTTGGCCGAGACAGTTTACGAATTTAGTAATCGGGTCATCTGAAAAGAATTTAGAACAGTTTGTTCGTCGTTTTTTCCTTTGAGGCGCCCTCTTTGTCCTAGATAGCCTGTACTTTGGGCATATAGGCGTAGATGAATAAATTGGACCTTTCGGAAGCAAAGGCTTCTGGATGTTTGTTTTTACTATCGGTACATAAGCGAACTGGGTTACTTGATATAAATTATTAATCGGCGACAAATTGATGGTAGACGAATTGCTGGCATTACTTGCACTGCTACTTGTAAATTTATCCGATTTATCCTAAAAATGTTATAAAAAAACAAACATAAAACTTGTTGAATTTGGTTAGAAAATCAATCCTCATACGTCATGTCATTGTCATTTGTCAATTTTGTCCAACCGTCAAAACAGTTAGTTCGAGAGTTACACTCGGGCGAATTTACGTCACTCGTGTAATTCAGAACTAAAAGACAGGGACGTACGCAGAATAGAGCGTAATTAAATTATTAAAAATAGACCTACACGTAAGTATATGAAGTGTTTCCATTGGTGGGGCAATTCCTCGGGTCTTCTCTGGTTAGGAGGCAGAATTTTTAATTCTTCTAATGGAAAAACACGTTGGATGAATGGAGGAGTGGCTGATTTCCTCAAATAATATTTAATCGGATTATCCGCATATCTCGTGCTTTCAGAATTCATTATTTTATAAGTAATCTCATGAGGTTTCTTGATAGGCAACAGATGCTCATGTATAAATTCGGCTACAGTACCATAGAGTCTGATTTTTGAAGCATTCTTTGGCAATTCTTCACGAGCCAGTGGCATGAATTCTTCCAAACCTTTAGCTATCAATCTGAAAATGGTCATTGAAGAATAATAAAAAGTTGAGTGAATAACTTACTGAATTTCTGAATCAAGAAAACAACATTTTTGACTATAATATCGAAGTGGCTTGAATGGAATTTTTGGTAACAATTCTGGATATATAAAGACATCGCTGTTCGATATTGTTTCCATAATTAGATCAGGAAATGTCTCGATATAGTTATTCCCTGTCATTTTGTTCTTCAAACTAAAAAGTAATCTCAGTACCAATAATTCGACAAAAATAGCTCAAATTAACTTACGATTCAGCTATCACTTTATCAACATGCCTAAAAAAATATGCATGATATATAAAGAATTAAACAGCACACCTCATTAACTTACGAATGCATTTTTTTAACTTCTTCAGTATTACTATGAAGTAGATTTTCCCAGTAAGATATCAAATTTATTGCACAATCCAAATTGACAATATTGTATATAGATTCTTGGCGATCACCTCTTAGAAATTGAAAATTGAGCTAAAAAAGAATAAAGCAAAAAAAGGAATAATTAATTAAAGGTTGCTTACCAAATACTCTTTCATTTGGAACGAATGTTCATGTAGTTCGGGATGTTTATAGGTCAATAAGAAATTTTGAGTCAACATCTGAACATGCTGCCTCAATTGCTGCTCTAGTAGAGATATTTGATTATCAGCAAATCTCAAGGGCTCTTCAAAGTCTTTGGTTTTTATAGCTTTATTGCATACTACGTTTCCTTCATCAAATGTCTAAAAGAAATATATTTAAATTGGTAAAAGGATTGGAGATTAGAGATCAATAACTTACTGTAGCATCGTGAAAAGAAGAATTGAACTGGGAATTCTCGAGTGTACTATTCGTCAACTGACTGACAGACAGTTGATTTTCATCATCTTCTTCGATGTTGCCAATATAAGTTTGTTCGCTAGTGCAAAATTCGTATAATTCATCCATTAGATCGTTTAATTCCTTCTTGCTAATTTTCACAGCTTTATCAACTCTTAATTCTTCCTTATCAGGCTTATCGACTTCTTCATCAGCTAAAAATATATTCAGCATTTTATTCATTGCATCCAATATCAAATCCTCAAATTACCTAAGACATTATATTCAGGATCTAAATCTTCTTCTTCTGTAGATCTAACAACTTCCTCTAAAGGACGAGTAAAAGTCTTTAAAAAATTCATCCAATCTTCATTATCACAGTCTGTTTCGTACATATCAGTAGTTATATCGGGAGGTATGAAGGCTTCTTCTATTTCCTCCAGGGGAGTCGAACTCAAAGACAGCTTCGACCTACAAAATACAGTCACATTTTCTAGACATTTCAATATGAAGCAAGATCTTGCCTGGTGCGTAGAGCAATGGTAGCTTCATCAGCCGTCTCCTCCTTATCCAGTGGCGGTGCAGAAGGAATTTTAAACACCCCATCTTCCGTCCAATTGGTTTGGGTACCTGAATCACTGCAAGTAGGAGTAGACGGAGGCTCGACTGAAGGAGGATCGCTGAAAATTGAGCTGTCCCTATCATCTTCACTCTGAAAAATTGCAAAAGCTTGTACGAATTTAGGAAAATTACATGGTAGATATAACCTCATCTTCTTTTTCACCGTCTTCATCGGCTACCTCGGGTACATACTCATCCTCTGAGGAATCCTCTTGCAAATCCTCAGTGAGCAACACTTGAACATCGGATGCGGGTTGCGAGAATGACCAGGGCACGTTAGGAACTGGCACATCTAAAGAAGAACGTAATTCCCTGGAAATAAATACAATTTCAAGTTGTAAATGAGGTAATTTTTTAAATAATTTACCTTGCTTTGGAGCGTGTTAATTTAGGCTCGAATACAAGAGTGGGGCTTCCATCAATGTCCACAGATTTGTCGGCGTTTTTTAGGTAATGTAGCACATGCTCATTGGTTACCACATGCCTGATGATTCCTTTTACGTTCGTAACGTTCAAGTTTGCCTTCGTTGCCTTCTCTTGCAACGTTTTCTCCAACTCATCTTCGATACTTTCAATAATATCCTTCTCGGACGCAGTCGGGGAAGGAGGAGGCTTTCTTTTTCGCGGCGACTTTTCGATAACAATTCGTAGATTATCCTCCGAATTGTCTGAATCTTCTATGTTGGGAAAACTCATGTTTTCTTAATCATTTAAAGCTGGTAATTAATGCAATTAAAAATCATAATAAACAAGATTTAAATTTGCATCACTTTCATATTTATTTTTATTGACATTTGACAGCAAATGTCAAATTCTGAATCTTCTTTTTTATATGATAGTTATTTGAATACCTATGATTAGGATAATATACCACATAGTAAAAGGCCTTCAATTTGAAAAATCTTCAAAATTCAAAAATTTAAATGAAATATTTCGAGCATATTCCGAAAGGTAGCATTACTTAAATTAGGTGTCTTGAAAATAACGAATTCTTCTTAATTATGATAGATTTTGCATCCTTGGATAGATATAAACATTTGAAACCCAATTGTAACTTAAAATAGTGTAATAAATCCTTTTAAATTATATGTACAAATCAAGCTCTTGATTCTATTTCTTCTTTCAACGGTTTGTGCTTAATGTACGATAAGAAAACATTATACAACATTGTTACACCATTAATGTAAAAAACTTGATAGCGAACAGGTATGTAGTAAAAGTTTATAAACTGCGTTGGCGGCCAAACCAACCAATCGACCTAAAAATTCAATTCTCACAGCTAAATTCATATAGCATACAAGGATACTTACTGTATACGTTTCCATAAATTTCTGTTTCAACTCCACCGTTGATTCTCTAAAAGATTTATTTTCTAAAGCACTCATTCCATAAAAGAATGCACCGATGCAAATTGGGGACATTATGAATTGGTCCAGGCCTATTTTCAATGTGATAATCTTTGATGTTCTGGCTGGCCATTTTTTAGCTATCCATAAATAATAGTAATGATGAATTGGGCCTAGCACCAAACCCACCAAAAACATGCGAGCTGGAAATAAATTGCGACTAAAATATAATCGAAAATAACAATTCGGGATCGTACTTAATCTGCCATAATCGTATCGTTTTTCTAGTATGTGCTGACGATATTCTATTTCTTGTTGTGCAAGGTCGCCAATCAACATCAACACCCCGGAACTAACTATATTAGTGGTTAACAAATACTTATTGCTAAAAATAATTGTTATCGGTGATCGTCCAGATGTAGGTGGAGTTTTAGATATTCCTCTACTAACAATTGGTTTAAGATTTACCCTCAAAGGTTGAGTCTTTAAAATCTCCAAAAATTTTCCACACAATTTAAACATTTTAGGTTATGTAATATTGTAAGGTTTAATTAAGTAGTATTTCTTAAGTGCGTGAAATACCTTTTAGTATACCGATTCATAGTTTTTATCTATTTGCACAAAATTATCTAATAATCCTAATAACTAATTACAACACCATTTTATTTTAAATACAAATGAGTTATCAAATGTCAATGTCAAAATTTATCAACACACGTTGTCTTTTCTTTTGGAGATATTCAGCATAAAGAAACTGCTTCAAAATTAATTAAAAAAAACAACTTTATTTTATACAAAAATTAAAAAGGAAACTTAAAAATATATTTCATCTACTGCGGATTTTCCACTACAGAAGGTGTGGGAGTGAGATATTTGACAGCATTATTACCCTGTACGGGATCCCTTTTCAAATTAGGAATGAGATTCTGAATCTGTTTGGGCACGAGCCTGTCTTGCCAACTTTTCTCAAAGTTGTAACCGTCTAAATAGAAGTAGAAATCGTGCACTTTTTCGATGGCTTCGTAGATTTCCCCAAACAGAACTCTTTGCATGTGCTCTTTAAGAGTAATTAAATAAGTCACCAACTGCGATGCATATGTTCTTCTTTGAGTACTCAGAGGCCTCTCGGACCATTTATTAATCGTGGTGGCCAGGGCTTTCTCCAAATAAGGAGAAGGGAATTTCAAATAATCAGTCAGTAAATCGGAAACAGTCGTTAAACTAATCGGTATTTTTCCACTTTCTTTTTTCTTGATTATTAAATCCACAACTTGAGTATCGAATACGTTCTTAACAAACACATCATATCCTCTATACAGAATGTCCAATAAAGGGCCAGCTTCGTGAATGACTTTACACGTAGATTCCGATTCGAAAACTTCTTTTAATTCAGGGTAAAACTTCTTTTGCTTCACATTAATGAAATCGAATAAGTAAACTTGATCCCACGTGCATATGGCTAGTAACTTAATTGATCCTCCTCTGCATTTTTCTATTCCCAATCCAGCAACTCCAATCGTTTCAGCCCTCGATATTACATTTACAGCATCGAAGTATCTCGTATCAGCATTTTCAATATACACGAAATCTCTCGTCATGTCTTTTAAGCGTTCGTATTCAGATTCCACAATTTCCAAACCACTGAAGTTAACTTCAAGTCGGCTTAAAAGGCTGTCGGAAGATTTTTCTTTAAGTTCATTCTTGAATTTTTTTATATTGACAATTTCGTTTCTGTAGAAAGTGTATATTCCGTTAAGCACATTGTCGTTGTTGTGTTGTCTGGCGTTCTTCAGGTCGATTCTACTGGAAGCTAAGTCCGCTATTTCTCCTTCGAATACATCGTCACTCGCCAATTCTATGACTATGAAATCGCCGATGATGAATTGATCTTTAAACGATTCGGTATCCATACTTTTGAGCTATTTTGGAATAGAAGCCAATTTCTTAATTGCACATCAATGTTTAAACTTTTACAATAACAAAAACACAAATTTTATATTTGACAGTTCCATAATTTGACATTGACGTTGTTGAAACATATTTGACCTATTTCTTCTTTTTTATTCCGAAATATAATAATATGTTATTTTTTCTTGTATATAATAAATATAAACAATATTCATTGTGCGATAAGAGATTATTTAAGTGTTTAAGTACTTATTTAAGTACCCAATTTAACTTTTGATAATTTGTCTTCTTCGTTTTATAAAAAGTGAAAGTTGAGTACGTCAGCATAATAAAGTTGGAGTAAACAGCAAGCGAACAGATTGGCCGATAAGTTTTGGATTTTTAAATTTTTAGTGTAAGTTTTTCTAATTTTTTGATTTTCATTACATTTACTTTATATTTCTTTACGTTGTATTCAATTTAAATTGATAAATATCAGTTAAATTATGAAATAGTTTCTCAAATTATAGTTTACTGTCTGAAACAACACCTCCATAACTGATTCATTCTCAATTAATTTGTTTACTCTTTGCATGTTTTGAATGAAAAATCAAAATATAGCCAATAGTAAACATATAAAATTCAATTCTTTTATATTTAGATTTATTTGTAACAGATTTTTTAGTTTTATCGTACAACATGGCCAGACCGGGTAAGACCAAGGAGTCCTCGAAAGAGAAGAAACTGAGGAGGAAGGAGTTCGCCGAAACTCAGAAGCAAATCAAGACTATCGTAGTACCTGGATTAATCGCTATTGCGATTTTTATCATGGCCTACGTATACATTAAAACACGACCAAGGGATGGGTTCATCGACTGATATATACGAAATTAATTATTTTTTTAAGAAGAAAGTTTACTATTTACTATGAAAGTGTTGCATTTATTTACAAAATAAATGGTTTTGTTAGAATTTATATTGAATTTTTTAGTTGGGTTGTTCCTGCTTATTCAGTACTCTTATAGAGCTTCAATTCCTTAATATGCCTTTTATTCATACTTCATTTTCTTTATATTATTCCTTCCTACGTGTTTCCAATCAATTTTGCTTTGTTTCAATGAATTATCAGCATTCTAGAAATTATTACACAAAGAAATTAGGATTAAGGGTTGGTGTAAAGAAAAACGTATTACGATTATTTACTTTTTATACTCATAAATACTATCACAATATTACATAAATATTAAAAAATATCATTTCACTCAGTGCGTTACGAGGCTCTCGGGAACCAACATCAAGTCTTCGTCTCTTTCAAACATGTATGCCACATTTCAAAATTGCCGCTATTTTTTTAACAAAAAAAAATGCAAGTTTGGGTCCCTTTGTTAATAAAAGTCACATTCAACACTTTCTATTTACAAAATTTTACTATGTACAGCAAAAAGAAGCACTGCACTATCCCGAAGATAATTTAATAGCGATCTACTTGAGATATGTGTAAGTAGTCAAAGATTTCATATCAGCTAATTTTGAGAATCTTTATAGCGAATACATAAAAATACATTACTATTGGCTCGAGAATATTTTTAAGTAGACATTCTAGGATAATTATCTTCAGTATAAACCAATCCTTCCCTCCTTCTAATCGATCGATCGATTCGTTTAAACCTATACTAAGCTATCACAGCAAGTTTGTTATGGCGCCTCCGAACCAAGCCATAATCATAGGCAGAAGGTACGAAATCAACGCTCGAGTGAGCGACATATTGCTGGCGTTCGCGGTACCGCCGGACGTCCTCACCACCTCGGGGGGCCCCCGCGTACTGCTGGGCGTCGTCGTCGGATAGGGGCGCTTCGTTTCCTCCTCGAATTTACCCCCTTTGGCCTCCACGAAGGTGATGTCTTTGTCGCCTTCCTCCACTTCCACCTGAAACAACAAGATATTAGTATGTTATAATAAGCAATAATATTGGATTTTGTATTATTATACAGGGTGTTTATTATACATATATGCGAGAAAAATTTATGGGGGTCTTTAGACTATTGTTTCGATGATACAATATTCATCAACATCTTCATGAAACAAGCACATTGAAACGAAGTGGAGGGTCAGGAAGGCCAATGATATCAAAAATGGTGGAAGTGTAAAAGAATATAATGTTTAATAAACACCCTGTATACTATTTCATTTGTAAAAATCTTTTTGCAAACAAATATCAACTGCTAAATTAAAACAAAACGAATTTTGCCTATTGAGCACATAGTGAGCAACTGTTATCTAGCTCGGTATAAAGAATTTAACACTTCCTCCGCTTAATTGAATTAAAGATCGTAAAACGTTTAAAACTCGACGGAAACTAATAAAAATTCTTCCACGCTTCAATAAAAGCGCAACGAGAAGCCATCATAATAATTTCTACAAACGCACACAATCCATGGAAGTTGCTTCATCTTATTTTTCCTCCAATGGAATGCTCAATAACCAACAGATATTAATCTAGAAAAGCATTAAATCAGGTCCCCATTGCGCAAATTTTTCCCCATTCAAATCCTGCTACATATCTTTTACTACCAACAGCTGTTTATCTTTACCCTAGTATACAGATTGCTGCAAATTTACTAGGAACATGGTCAATTCAATGAGTTGAACAAGGATTATTAAAATAACAGTGGTTAGAGTGAGCAAGTTGCAATCAATCTGGACAGCCCACATTTACCTCCCCTACCCTGCAAATAGTTCTAATTGGATGTGACGTCTAATGTTACATTAGACAGGCGAATGACACATTAGACAGACCAATCGAAGTTCACTAATAAGGGGAAACTTAGGTGTGGGAGTTAAATTATAAGTCTTTCTTTTTCCTTTATATGACACTAGTGGCATTTGTCTTTGTCGCACCCATGGACCATGTTCCGGGTAACTTTCAGCGATCTGTATATCCAGCACAAAGCTACTTAAATGATTAAATATCTACCTTTTTCTCTTGTTGGTCGTCATCTTCGGGGCCGTCTCCTGAGCCGGATCCGCTGCCATCCAGTACCTCCTCGGTGTCATCCACCATTTCCACCTCCTGGCCTTGGTGGGCCTTCCTGAGCTTGTCGTTCAGACCCTGGAGTATGTACGTTTGCTCGTTCAATACAGGATTATCGGCGGGTTGTACTTTAGTCTGGTAGAAAGCAGTACCGTTGGGAGTGGTACCGTTCCAGCATCGAGTCGAAGCCGAGGCGTTCCTGGCGTTCGAAATCGACAGGTTATTGCAGTATTGGTACGGCAGGTTCGTCCAGAACAGCTTGGTTTCCTTGATTTTCTGCGAGAGAAATAAGAGTGTTTATTTATGCCAGATACGCGGTACTTAGTTCGTTAATTAGCGAATATTAATTGGCTAATTACCGTCCGAAGGCGAGACGCTCGGCCGAGAAAATAAACAAAATCCGCACGGTTTATTAATAAGTTTGTTGAACCGAGTAACCTCTCAATTTTAGATCAAACGAAACGGAATTAATTACCTAGGCAGGAATGCCGTTTTCGCTTTTCAGCGAAAAAATAAATTTCAGGCGATTTGCATTTTACACGTCGTTTTACTCCGTTAAATTTCGTTACCTGTTTGATGTCGATGATGATCTTCTCGAGCGGCGTCGACTGCACCTCCGCGCTCGCCATCGTCTTTTTGTGCTTCTTGCGGCCGGGCAACTTCATCGGCTCGATTTTGATTTCCATCGTGGGGCCGTCTTGGACGGCCTCCTTGTACTCCGCCTTCCTCTTCGGCCTGCTGAAGGTCGGCTTGCCGCACAAACTGTAGATCTTCTTGGACACCTCCGCGCCGCTCTCCTGGAAGTTCATGATGGCCTCCGAGATTTTTATGTTCAACGGCTCCACCACTACTTCTATGTTATAAGGCCCCAGCAACCGCTCCCCTATCTTATCGATGGCATCTAAAAACAAACCCCGCTTCAATAAACCTCCCTGATTTATTAAATTTTTGTATACACACCAATTAAGTTATCCCAATAACTAGACACCTCAGTGTGGTACTTGAAGCACTTCTGCATGGTGCTTATGCAATACATCGAGCACGGTGAACCACCATCCTCCCCTTTACAAACCCCACAATACCGCATCCTGGCGCTCTCCTTGTAACACTCCTCGCCCAGCTTCAATTCCCCCAGGCGTTCGGCCGTCTCGGCGGCCTTCATCAGCGCTTTGAAGAAGGTCCTGGTGGCGACAAACGAGCGGCGCAGCTGTACACCGAGCTTGTGGGGCACGTCTCCGAAGGGCTTCATCTCCTGCATGTGGCTGGAGACGCAGTCCAGATAGGTGTCGTCGAAGGTGTACTGGGCGTTGATCACGGTGAACATCCGCTGGTAGAGGATGCCGAAGAAGGTGTCCATGGTCTCCGACAGCCGCACGGAGCCCTTCTTGTAGTACGTCTCCAGCTCGTTGAAGAAGTCGCTGAAGACGTCCGAGTTTTTGAGGTAGATTTTGCCGTAGGTGCGCTCGAACATTTCGTGGAATTCCTTTTTCGACGTTTTCATCATCCCTTGGAATTGATCTGAGGAAAATGCAATGTAATCTTGCTATATGGCGTGAGGTTGTAGAACTTACCATCGAATCTTCTAGCTCTGGTTTCTATGATAGATGAAATTTTCGATATAGAATTCTTTAGGAATTTATCTACGGACTGTTGGTTTAATTTGTACGCTTCTCTTTCTGCTTCCTTTGTACAGCAGGATTCGTCGCATAAATCACCTGTGAACAATAAAAAAAGCTTCACTACGTGTTCCTTGTGATTGAAAGAAAATATCAGCGAGTAGTTTGCTTTTGTTGATAAACTTTTGCGCAAGGAAGCGCCCGTCTCGCTTAATTTATAAACGCGCATTATAAACATTTCACCAAATTGTTTACTCTTCGTCGTTGGACTATTAAAGAGAGTTTTTACTCAACAAATCGACAAACAAAGAGATGTATTTATGTAAGAAAAAAGCGTAATCAGTAAACTCGAGATAAGTGAGCGAAAAAAGAACTTGTGAAATGGTTACACGAAGAAGTCAAACAGTTAAGATTAACTGAGCTAATACGGATAGGTGGCAGTTCTTCATTTGGCACGAAAAACCGTTTATAATAGTATTCTTAGTTAGAAGAAACTGTTTAGGTGTGGGTAAAAGAAAAGTTTGTAATACAAGGAACGATTTCTATAGGTGTTAGTAAAGAAATAGAAAATGCAATTACGGTACTTCACAGCTGCGAAGTGTACCCTTTTTGATCTCGATCCAACCGGTCCGATTAAACGATCGCGATGCTCTCAAACGCGCCGTACCGCAAGAGAAAAATCCAATATTGACAAAAGTAGTTTCTAGGTAATCCGGCGGCGGCATCGTGAACTTTCTAAACGACCAAACACCCAGTTCACATCAAAGAGATTAACGCGAAAACAAACCAGGCGCGTGATATAAATAAAAAATCCTTCGTATACCTTGATTAAACCGCCTGTATAATCTCGCAACAGCGAATTTTATATTCCTAACGAATTTTTGCTTTATTTCTTTATTGCCTTATAATTTCGTGTGCTTTCACATAAGCACCTAATGTTGCTGTTTTTAAGCAATAAAAAATATAATAGGTATCTAATAATAAAATCGTGACTTCCAAAATTCTACTTTCTATCAATCACTTCATCAGTTAGGTGAAAATTTGTATAAGAAGAAGCTCCTTTCTTCGATACGATTTTATACCGAGAAATTCGCTCGGGTTATGGAGAAGATATAAAAACAACACCCCGCTAAGAGTAGTACTAAAATCTCGGTTTCGGCGACAGGTACTATTCATCCAATCGCTTCGAACAAGTTTATTCTTGAAGCGGCGAAGTCTCGACTTGTCTGGGCAGCGTCAAGGAGGCAGATATTTCAGCTGGAGGTATGCCGAATGAGTCATTCTGAAAAATACCTGAAACCCGGCGTTGCCGTTTTATTCTCTTTTGTACTCCTTTCTTTAATTCTTTTGCGAGTTTGGGCGAACGCATTCTTGTCTTAACCAGTTTGTTCCTTCGGTTTTGGGCTTTCCCAGGAGTCCAGCAGGAAGCGTCTCATTCACGCTCGGCGGGTTTGAGACAGTTTTTACGAAAGTGACGCCTATGATTCCACGTAATTAACAAGGCATTATCCCCGGCTTAAGGATTACGAGGCGAGCCAAAGAGGACCGATGTTTACAAACTGCGGTATGCGGGCCTTTGCTGCTTTTATCGGTCTCCGTGAAAAGGATGTTCCTTATCTTTTTACAACTCACTTTTGGAAACGCAGGAATTGAAAAGACGGGATTTATGTTTATTATCTACTTAATTTATCTCGACCGTTGATTTTATATATTTACGCAGGTACTCCTTCTGGCGCGTTCGTCGTAAAAAAGAGCCGGATCGTTTAATTTTCGTAAGTTGGTAGCCTTTGAGCGCACCGATTTATTTGCTCGCCGAAGACCGGATATCAATTTTTAAAAGGCCAGGTAACTTACCTGGATTTCTCGAATTATTGCGGATCGTATAAAAATAAAAATCATCTTTAACAGCGTCGACTTCTGGAAAAGGTACGCTGTGAAACATTCTTGTGTTATTAGCTTCAAAGTTGCGTTGTTTATATGGTAATTTTCCACTAGAAAGAATGTTTTTTGTTGTTGGAGCCTTTGTATGGGGATTTCGAGACAAAATTACCTGGAGGATCCGGCGAAAGTGGCCGTTTTTACCTTTCACAACAATCTGCTCTAATCGCCTTTGTGGCGTCGACAATAAAAACAGCTTATTCGGAATTAATCCGTATAAAGAATTTTTAGTCGAGCACGGAGGCCTCTCCACTAACAATTCAATTTCCAATTCGACTCAATGGGCTAGATGATTAGCAACAATGTGAATTTTTCCTCGCCGTCTCGCCCTCCTCCAGGGGTCTCGCATACCTTTCAAAGCAACAATCAGACGTTATTATCAGTAATAAAATTACGCTACACCACTGCATGACTGATGCAACGTCTAGACTTTCATCATCTCCTTTAATTACTCTCGGTAAACACTTCGCTGACACTTCAAACTGCAATTATGTAGAGTAGTTCGAAGTGGGATCTGTCTCTCGATAAATGCAAGAGTGAGGTAATTGTTTGATTTCCATGCCGAGCCGAGATGGGTTTTTATAATTCATTAATTTGATTTACTCGTGCTGTAATCGCCTTGCGCCTCCGCATGCTCGCAAATTAAATTTAGAGTGCCCGATTGAGATTGTACGAGCAATTAATTTCGTTAATTTCGTGTGACAAAGGTTGGTGTATTAAAGGATGGTTAAAGTAATGGAGAAGACCACGACTTTTTTTTTATTTTTCTTTTTCAAAACTGTGTGTAGAAGGCGCGTAATGAAATTTTTATTTTTTTCTGTGGCCAAATAAGGCCACAATTAATTTTTAAAGTTTGAAAAACGTCACACAATCGTCATACACTCTTCTCCAATCAAAGCGAGAGTTTCAAAGAGAAGTCACATTTAGCAAGTTTGCCACGTTTCCTATTACTCTTCTTTACTCTGCAAAATGTGCGTTTTTTGTATATTTATTGCAATAAACATTTTCTGATTTATCCATTTCTTCCATTACCTAATGGATAATTCGATATATTAATATAGAAATAACATCTTCATCTGTATAAATTGTAACCGATTTTCGTGTTAAAAACACAAATAATGGTCCTGAAAAATTTATTTGGCAACATTCTTGTCAACGTCAATATTATCAGTAAAGTGTTTTGTGCCGAACTGCAATTCGTGTAATTTGTTATGTGCATTTTTCAAAAAAATCTGACAAATGACAGTTTGATTTTTGTTCGTTTGTGTATTCTTTGTTACTGCGTTCGAAAATTCATACTATTTACTATACAACAAGACGTGAGTGGTTTATGATTGGTTGATAAGGTATGAGTCAAAACCCCAAATTTTTAAATATCGAAACGCTATAACTTTTTAATTATAACACATTTTGAGCAACTGAAAACGGTTTTGAGCTCTAATAAATCATTTCTAATCGTATCATTTGCCGAAATCCGCATGTCTCACATCGTGGTCTTCTCCATTGGTGAATTCCGATCTGGTAATCGAAAAGCATCCAAATAAACCGCTCCGGCCGCAATTGCGATTTCGGTCGTAAAATATAAAGATCCCCGGACATTTTTAGCGCTAATAGAGGCATAAACAACGGCTCTTTCGACGTTTTCCCATTAACGGCATGATCGACGCGCTTCGCGAGGTAACGAAATCATCTGAAGATCCCCCCGCTGCGAAGCTCTGGCTCGTTTTTAGCGAAACCTCTCCATTTTTTTCGGCTAAGTAGCGGGCGAACGCACCTTTATTTCATTATTATTACGGGCTCGACTTGTATATTACACTAAAACTTTAAATAACGATTTTCTCTGATGAAAGGCGGGATGTTTCGTCGAGATTTTAGCGCTGAACAAAAAAAAAGGAAGCTTTAATTATTTATAAGTTATGAGGAATTTTTCTATACGCTAATAAATTAAAATCTTCATTGACGGTTTATTAAACGTGGTAGGTGTAAACGAGTTACACGAATATTTCAGGAACATGATGGATATCCTATTTTTAAAACTGTTTAATTTCTTGGAGCATTTTAGGTACGCTTTGTTTGTTATTCTTCTATTAGAAAATATACAATCGTGGGTACCTATGCCTGTTCTTTTTGTACAGGGTGTTTTCGTTTATCCACAGCGAACATCAATTTTTCTTGAAAATAGATTTTTATTTGGGAAGATTTATACATGTCCTGTCAAATTCTGTTCTACTGTAGCTATAATTTCAGCAATTTTATTCCTTTAAATGATTTTTTATTAAATGAATTTTATGTACCTAAAATACAGGGTGTTATTTAATAACAGGCTAATACTTAAGGGGGTGATTCTTGGACCCATTTTAAGAGAAAAACTTCATATAAACCTATGTCCTAAACTTCTTAACTTTTGAGATACAGGGTATTAAAGTTAAAAAAAAACAATTTTTTACTGTCATTTTCATACCACTTTAAATATTTTTATGAAATTTGGTGTACGGCGTTTATGCATTAAAGAGCATTTTTTGACCCAAAAACTTTTTTTATTATTTCTAACAGTGGCATCGCTACTGGACTCAGACTAGATATTTTTGAATAAAAAAGTGATACGCCACTGCTGTCTCTTAAAATCGAAATTATTTTTCGAATTCTCGTTCAATTTAGAACAAATTCGATTTCTTGACTTTTTTTCGTACAACTCACCGTTTCGCTAAAAAAAAATTAAATTCATTCATTTGCATCTCCCTGGACGAATGACGATCAAAAACGATTTATCTAAACTCTGAACAATAATTTATTTAAGTGGATAACTTTTAAACGTTGAAATTATGAAATTAAAGTAAAATAAAGAAATAATTTAAATCAGGTGTTGGAAATGTCCGCCGAAAGTAGTATGAAAATGACAGTAAAAAATTGTTTTTTTTTCTTAAAACTTTAATACCCCGTATCTCAAAAGTTAAGAAGTATATGACATAGGTTTATATGAAGTTTTTTTCTTAAAATGGGTCCAAGAATCACCCCCTTAAGTATTAGCATGTTATTAAATAACACCCTGTATACTAGAAATCACAAAAAAGAAACACATTTATCAATGAGTTGGTAGGATGGATAAAATGGATTCATTCCCTCTAACGCATCTCTCTAAGCACATTTTCTTAGTTTGTAAATTACACTAAAATACTAGACAATAGAATAAGGACGAGGAACAAAAGGAGGAGACGCCTCAAAAACTATTTAATATACAATTTTTGTTTGAACAAAAAAGAATATTTATTCGGTTCACCTATTAGGTAAAGGAATGCATCATCGCGTATGTAAATGCAGATGCATATGCGTAAACAAATTCTTTCTAATGGAAGCAATTACCGCGCGTATAAATTTCCTCCTCGAATGGTTTATAAGCTAAACGACTAATTCTGAACAGTTCTCAGGAAGCCGTTCGTTCTCGGAATGTTTCTCGTCAAGTTAAACACTTCACACGCCGCGGGTATTTTTTTCGAACGCCAACCAAACCAAACATTCAAGTCAAATAAACCGGTAAATCGTCATTGTTTCACCCGCCGGGATTGCTCCATTCAATCGACACCAGAAACCGGAAAAATTCGCCCACGAAATTTCCCCAGACAAGCGGGGAATTTCCATTTTAACGAGCCGCAGCGCATCCGAAAAAGAAGCCAAGGTATCGCATGCTAATACACGAAAATCGTAATAACATTCTGGGAAAAGTAAATTCCGCCGCATTGTCAGCACGACTCGAATCAGGATCATAAATTAACAGGCCAGTATTGAGGATTTTTCTTGTAAATTTAGCTGCCTACATTAGGTAAGTCTTCTAGGTATATCCTGAATCCATTCCCTATGTTTCTAAAATCTTCATTTTTACACCACTTACTTCACTTTGATAAACCAATAGTATGGTTACCAATTAGATGAGATAATGAATCAACATAAAATCGTTGACATAGTAATTAAACCGTTGGTATACAACAATAACAGAAGGCCACAATGAAACAACAAACGGACAACTTAATGGCGAATAATGGAGGCAATCGAGGCCAACGCCATTGTGATTTTTAATATCTTCCTAATGGCAAGGGAAATTCCTCATTCGATCCGGTTCTGTGCGCCATCTCGAAGATCAATGGGCAATGGGTCGATAGTCTGGTCATCCAAATACCGACGGCTACAACCCATACCCATTGAATGGAATGCGAGGCGTCCAAACGGGTTCCTGCAACCGACCGGCACAGACCAATGGGTTATTGGTCATTGGCGCGCCTCGAAAATGGGTCGATGCGAATTCGCTGAAATGCGAAAGGTTCTTCTCCTGCTAACCCATTCGCAGCCGCCCTACAGATACCAGCTAGTTTTAGTTTTAGAGAGACGATAAGAATTAATGAGCGCAAAGTGTGCATTAAATGGGGATATGCATAAAAATGGGTATCGAACAAGTTGCATATAAATGCGGGTTCGTAACCTCCAGTTAATTGATGTGTTGTCAAACAAATAGCGCCGGCTCGATCTATTGTTATCGACTGTCTAATTAATACGGAGGAATGGGAATCGTGTTCATCGAACCAATATTATTCATAATGATAGGTTTTGTGCATTGGTAGAGTTTTGTGAATGTATAATCAGAAAGTTTTAATACTATCACTTTGTGAATAAATTTAAACATTCAATTACCTAATTGACAATTCTCATTTTTTATAACTTAACTATAAAATAAATTAACGTGCTTTTATATGAATATCTTTAAAGAAGGTTGTAGGAGGTAGGAGGATTATAATTTTCCCGTTTATTTCTGTAATTTCAACACAAATATTTAGAAAACCGGCCGGTTTCGGCAACCGTTGGGCGCTGTAAAAGGTACTGAACCCATTCATTTGTAACTCGCGTGCATTAAAAGTTCAAAAATACGTCTTTTATGAGATCTAAAATCTCGCGTACCGCCATAACAAACTACCATATAACGTTGATAAAAACTGGCCGGAGCGAACCGGCTCCCGAACTCTGGTTAAATAAATTGAAATGTTATCTATCAGTGGCTGTCAAATTATTTCCAATCGTAAATTTTACGGATTTATCTTTATCGGGTGCTTAATTTTAAGTAAGCTGGAATTAATTTTATCGCGTTTACTCTATTAGAGCTTATACAGCGAGGTGTACATTTTTCGGATTCTTTCACAGAAAATTTTTACTTTAATTTTAACCACTAATTAACTTTAATACACAATTAACTATTCACCCAACTCAAGCTTTGGTAAGTAATTAAATTATAGATATAAGAAAACTGATTACTGCATTGATTAACAAGTCCTATATAAATTCCAATTACTTAATTAATCTAATAATGTGATTTATTTACTCTTTTATTGATAATATACTAGGTAAGTTACAAGAAGTAATCTCCTGCTGTTATTAGTGCATGGTGTGTTTGATTCATACAGTTTATGTTAATTTAAATTCCATGTAATTCTATTATACTAGAGTTTTACCTTACAACAATAAAATATGACGGGAAGCAATAAAATTCGTCTAGGAAAAAAAAACAATGAATGTACCAACAGTGAACCATACCTGCATATGTGGTATAGGTGTAATTATTTATATTTTACTGTTTGTTTGAATTTTTTTAACTGAATCTAAAGATTCAATTACTATACTAGAAATATGAGCAATTTACACAGTCTTATCCATAACAAATCTGACATTAACGGCATTAGTTTTTTGCTAAATTATTTTTTAGCGTGCGTGCATTGTAAACGCAAATCATGCGAAATGAGCCTTTATGATCGCATGCAATATCCCACGAAAATAAAACTCTATTGCATTCCGAATTTAATAATAGTACAGTTTTATTTATAGTGCCATAAAGGGTCTTTTTACACGCGTGTGAAACAATGTTTCATGTACGATCGCGCTTTTTCATCAATTTTCCGAATAATTTAGTGAAGGATTAATTGCATTCCAATCGAATGTAGAGGAATGTCCGGAAAACGTAATAGTTTTTTTAAATGCTAGTTAACAGCAAAGGCCGGAAACTCATTAAACTGTCAACCGGTCGATTTCCTCCCGTCGAAATAACCCCCTGAATTTTCTTTTCCGCGGGCTTCGTTTTCATTAACTGGCGCTTTTCCAGCTCCGTAAGTTTTCCGTTTCATTAACCATCCCCGACGCCTCGCGAAATTCTACCGTATAATATTTCATGTTTGGGAAAACCGTGGAATCGAAAGGCCTTTCAACGAGGTTTAATTGCAGGCGAATTCACCCCGAAGCCTTTCCTTCGCGATTCATTTCACGGTCAACCTGTACACCGAGCGTTTTATTGATAACTAATAAGGCAGCGCTAAAATATTCGCATTCCTGGGATGCCTTTCGGTGAGCCCTCTCCCACGATGTCCGATGAGACGAGAGCCTTGTCTGTTGCCAAATTTACCTGCGCTTCCCTAGAAACAGCGGAGGTTTTCAACAGAAACGAGAGACTCCCGTGGTCTTATAAAAACGGTCTTCGAGCATCTCAAAGACCACCTGCTAACAGCATAATGTAATGAAAGGGGTTCTGTTAATCAGTAGGTTACTGCGATTTTTTTCTTCTTTTTTAAATACCTCTGTAAATTGGCTGCCTGGAAATGAGAGATACCATTCCTCATGGGTTTTTGAATAATTGCATTCTATTCTTACTAATGCAAGTACTACAGTAAATTACTATGAAATTGAATATTTTTTGTAAACTTTCATCCAAATATTGCTCTAATTTTGTGTGCTTTATCATTTTTGGAATACTAATTTTGTGTACCAATACCATTCTTCATGGGTTTTTGAATAATTGCATACTATTCTTATTACTACAGTTAATTACTAAGGAAAATGAATATTTTTTGTAAACTTTCATCCAAATATTGCTCTAATTTTGTGTGCTTTATCATTTTTGGAATACTAATTTTGTGTACCAATTCCATTCTTCATGGGTTTTTGAATAATTGCATACTATTCTTATTACTACAGTTAATTACTAAGGAAAATGAATATTTTTTGTAAACTTTCATCCAAATATTGCTCTAATTTTGTGTGCTTTACCATTTTTGCAATACCAATTTTGTGTACTAATACCATTCTTCATGAGTTTTTGAATAATTGCATTCTATTCTTACTACTAGAGTTAATTACAATGGAATATTAATATTTTTTGTAAACTTTCATCCAAATATTGCTCCAATTTTGTGTGCTATACCATTTTTTGGAATACCAATTTTGTGTACCAATACCATTCCTCATGGGTTTTTTAATAATTGCATTCTATTCTTACTAATGCAAGTACTACAGTAAATTACTATGAAATTGAATATTTTTTGTAAACTTTCATCCAAATATTGCTCCAATTTTGTGTGCTATACCATTTTTGGAATACCAATTTTGTGTACCATTACCATTCTTCATGAGTTTTTGAATAATAGCATTCTATTCTTACTACTAGAGTTAATTACAATGGAATATTAATATTTTTTGTAAACTTTCATCCAAATATTGCTCCAATTTTGTGTGCTATACCATTATTGGAATACCAATTTTGTGTACCAATACCATTCTTCATGGGTTTATTTTGAATAATTGCATTCTATTCTTACTACTAGAGTTAATTACAATGGAATATTAATATTTTTTGTAAACTTTCATCCAAATATTGCTCCAATTTTGTGTGCTATACCATTATTGGAATACCAATTTTGTGTACCAATACCATTCTTCATGGGTTTATTTTGAATAATTGCATTCTATTCTTACTACTAGAGTTAATTACAATGGAATATTAATATTTTTTGTAAACTTTCATCCAAATATTGCTCCAATTTTGTGTGCTATACCATTATTGGAATACCAATTTTGTGTACCAATACCATTCTTCATGGGTTTATTTTGAATAATTGCATTCTATTCTTACTACTAGAGTTAATTACAATGGAATATTAATATTTTTTGTAAACATTCATCCAAATATTGCTCCAATTTTGTGTGCTTTACCATTTTTGCAATACCAATTTTGTGTACTAATACCATTCTTCATGGGTTTTTGAATAATTGCATTCTATTCTTATTACTACAGTTAATTACTAAGGAAAATGAATATTTTTTGTAAACTTTCCTCCAAATATTGCTCTAATTTCGTGTGCTTTACCATTTTTACAATACCAATTTTGTGTACCAATACCATTCTTCATAGGTTTTTGAATAATTGCATTCTATTCTTATTACTACAGTTAATTACTAAGGAAAATGAATATTTTTTGTAAACTTTCCTCCAAATATTGCTCTAATTTCGTGTGCTTTACCATTTTTGCAATACCAATTTTGTGTACCAATACCATTCTTCATAGGTTTTTGAATAATTGCATTCTATTCTTACTATGCTACACTTAATTACTATGTAAGATGAATATTTTTTGTAAACTTTAATCCAAATATTACACCAATTTTCTTGTGTTGTGAATATTTGTGATTCATTTACATTGTAGCAATCTCGTTGTGGTCGTGGTCTATTCGAAGCCATTTCCCCACATTTTCCAATGAAAGGGAACTGACCGTAAAATTTAGCAATAAAAATGATTTTGTGCGACTCGGAAACCCAGACATTGCGCAAAATAATCGACTTGTTGGGTCGTTAAAACCATCTAGCACGAGCATGTGTTTCAATAAACTGCACCGTATTCAGACCTAAACTAGCCGATAGTAAAATCTCATGCACGATGAAAATCTTCGAGTGAGCGTATTTTTGCTAACTATAATTTTTTGCTTAAAGACCGAGTTAATCAATCTGCATAAATTTAATCCGAACGTTAGCGCATCTAGCGCATCGTTCCGCATATCAAAGGCGGCCAGCGAGAATATATTTATCCAGCAAATTACGGCGGTGATAACATTAATTTTATAGGTATATCTTCGAAAGAACCGGAATATCTGCGAGTTCGCCTCGTAATGAAAAACCTGCTTCGGATGTCCCATTTTTTTCCGATGCACCTTTGCATCTCTCCGCATGGCAACAACTTAATTTGAATACGTCATATTTAATTACTTATTTTTTTGTCCAACTCCTTGGCCAAATGAGCAGGCACAGTACGGCGCGTAGGTATACCCTTTTATGAATGGTTATCTTCATTCGTGAAGAGGTACTTAGAGATAACAGCCGTTAAAAGGCCGGCAAAAGACACCGAACGGTTCTCGAGTAGTAGCTAGTAGCGCCATTCAGGTATAAATGCGAAATGGGAGCCTTTTTTCCCTTGCACCTCTTCGAAGAAATTCTTCCATTTTAGATGTCTTCTAAATAATACTCTCCCGTTGTTTTAGATCCTGCTGGTTTATTCAAGTAATTTATCTATAGTTTGTGCAAAACAAAGTTACATGCACGTCACTAATGTCGTCCTGTTTTCCAAGCATTGTTCCCAACTTTCAAAAATATACACAAGGGATGATAGGAAATGTTAAAAAAGAGAATTAAATGACCCAAGAAAAATATATATTATAAAAATTCAACGTTTGTATATGAAATAATTATTTTTTCTTATTTGTCATCCGGTTGGTACTTTCAATTTTCAATTGTTTTGTTATTTTTACCTTGTGGTTGTTGCTTTATTAATTCTTTCTTGTTAATATTTCAGTTATTAAACAAAAACTGTTCTATAAGCTATTTTAAATTAAAGTTTACGAAAATTATTATTTTTCAATGTACTTCATCTCTAGAAATCTTTCTTGATAAATTAGAAAATTCTTAGATTTAGTAAACTTTATAAAAGTTCGGCAACCCTGTCTATTTGTGACGTTGAAAATTTATGGTGACGTGCATGTAACTTTGTTTTGCACAAACTATACTTGTATCAATTCTGTCTCTGACTAAAGTAAATCTGGGTTTACTGTTTTTTTTCAATTGGTGACAGCAACAGTTGATCAAATATTGAATTACATACAACATTTACCAAGAGTATATTTGAGATAAATAAGAAAATTATCAGTCTGTAACTACAGAGTGGCCCAACGAATGAATAACATCAAAAACATGGGAATATAAAGTAGAATTAAAGACATTGTACATACTTGCATAAATCTCTGCATGCAAATGTAACAATATACGCGATTTTTAACAGGTTCTCAAGCATGTAACCCGCACCTACATACGAAAAGCCATAAAAATTACGATTGCGCCGTGCTTTGAGGCGAAATCTCCGAAACATTTTATACGGTTGCAATTTTTCCTGCTACGGTAATAAAAACAAAGCGCGAGGAAAATTACACCCCGAATCTCGTACGGGCTTTATGCGGTCACACTTCTGCTCCCATTCCGAATACGAAATACCTCAGAACAACTGAGAGAAATCGGAATAAGCGAGCGGATAAAATACAAATATAAATCACATTCGGGCTAGTCCAATTCGATGATAAATTAGTTTGAAGACATTAACCGCAACGGCCGCAGAACACGTAGATTGTTTGCGGCCTGGCCGGCGTTCTTGTACCTCTACCTACATCGAAGAAGAATCTGTGGGAAGAATAAAGAAGAGGAGGAGACCGCTCTCCATCGAACTCCCGGCGCAAAGAGGAATACACTCCAACTCGATTGTTCGACATTATGCTCTCTTTGAAGCGTATACAGGGCGTTAAAAGGTCCCGCTAAAAGGTTGGATAAAAGCGTCAGTTTCCAACATGCACAAGACACGAGCTCAAATGCATTCACTCATTGAGTTACTATCGATGAGTTTTTAGAGTTATAGTTTGTGAGGAATATTAAAAATTGCATTTATACAAAAATCTCAATGGAGAAGACCACGATGTGAGATACGCGGATTTCGGCAAAAGATACGATTAGAAATGATTTATTAGAGCTCAAAACCGTTTTCAGTTACTCAAAATGTGTTATAATTAAAAAGATATAGCCCTTAGAAATTTAAAAATTTCGGGTTTTGACTCATACCTTATCAACCAATAATAAACCACTCACGTCTTGTTATAGTAAATAGTATGAATTTTCGAACGCAGTAACAAAGAATACACAAACGAACAAAAATCAAACTGTCATTTGTCAGATTTTTCTGAAATATGCACAAAACAAATTACACGAATTGCAGATCGGCACAAAACACTTTACTGATAATATTGACGTTGACAAGAATGTTGCCAAATAATTTTTTCAGCACCATTATTTGTGTTTTTAACACGAAAATCGGTTAAAATTTATACAGATGAAGATGTTATTTCTATATTAATATATCGAATTATCCATTAGGTAATGGAAGAAATGGATAAATCAGAAAATGTTTATTGCAATAAATATACAAAAAACGCACATTTTGCGGAGTAAAGAAGAGTAATAGGAAACGTGGCAAACTTGCTAATTGTGACTTCTCTTTGCAACTCTCACTTTGATTGGAGCAGAGTGTACGACGATTGTGTGACGTTTTTCAAATTTAAAAATTAATTGCGGCCTTATCTGGCAACAGAAAAAAATAAAAATTTCATTACGCGCCTTCTTAGAACACACGGTTAAAAAAAAATTAAAAAAAAGTCGTGGTCTTCTCCATTATTTATTACACGATATGAACAATTTTACTAATACTTTCCCATAGTAAAATTGAACGAATTCATGAATTGAATGCACACATGGTGTGAATGAAAAAGCGAAATCAAAATGTTCGAGCGTTTCGCACCCGCTGAAATCTCTCAAACAGGACGCCACTTGCGATTATTTACAAAGGGTAAAAGACCCTTAACCGTTCGTTCGAATATAGACCAGTCAATAACTCACACTAAAGGACATTTTTAGAAGGGATATAATCTAGTTAGCGCACATCCCGTTGTCATGGCAATTTGAATCGAAGCAAAACAAAGCATCAACTGTCACAATACTGGAGGTGACAATTGACTTTACAGTGTAATAAATTAGGAATATTTGAAATTGTTATAAATTTTTGTACTGGTCCATAATCATGGAACAATGAATAATCAATTAAAGAGTGGTTGCGCCCCCTGCGGCCGGCGAAATGATGAATGAGGGTGTGAAATGACACACGGGCACATCTGCCCTAGGGGAAAGCCGTTTTTTCAAACTTTAAAGAAGTAGGTGGATTGCGACAATGGCCGGCTAGGATTTTCGTCCTTGTATACGGTATACAAAAAAAAGAAAAAGGAGACGTTTTGAAATCAACGTGGTGGGTTTGTCGGTATTTTATGGGTATTGTTGAGATGTTTGAGACTCCGGTTACATTGTAATTTCTTATTCTCATTCATCGGATGTCAAGATTCAGCTAATGCAGTACTTCCGAAGTGTTAGGAGAGTATTTATGGGGGGGTTTTGTGTAAAATTACACCCTAATGGGGATGCTTAGCGTGAGGGGCGAATTTCAATACGTAAAATTGATATTTTTGGAAAAAAAAATCAGTTTAACAACAACATTTGCGTAGAATAGAAAAAAAAACCAGTTTAATAAAAATTTTTACTAATTTTTTTATATCCAAGATTTTATGAATTTATGTGTAGTGTTTCGTGCAAGGTAATCAACTTTGTCGATTTGTTAAGCAAATATATTTTATAAAAAACCAGCAGACGAGTAATTACTGGTTTTATAACTAATTGTATTAAAAAATATATAATTTTTCAAATAACCGCAATAAAATGCGGGTAAATGGACATCAAAAACTTTGAACTCCATAACGTCAGATTTACGACAACATGATTACAAGTTTATTGAGAAAAACCTACTTAATCACTTTTTTCTAAAATTAACCGCACATTCTAAAGATATCGTCAAAACAAAGAGTTAACCACAAATAGCCAGATCCGAAGAAATCCTTTATGATTCATCTGAATTGCAGACACGAATCGATCAGTTTTTTACTCAATTTATTTTTTAATAGATAATTAAATATCATAAAATCCAACGGTTTTTAACAACAATTTATATCCCTCTTATAATAATTGCATATTTGCGGTTTAGACGTTCAAAAAATTTTACTTTATAATATAAGTGGGTATTTAAATGCACAAACCAAACAGTAAATTATAAAACTATTATAGCACTGTTAATTTTAGCGATGTAGAAATATTTCCTCTAGTGTACCCACCACTGAAAAAGCGACATTCAGGACAGGTGTAAGAACGCAAGGGTTACATTAAATGCAATAAAACGCACTCGACCTTATCTCTTTATTGTTTCCACTCAGCGAACGCTCCCTTAATGGAGATACCAGCCGGGTCCCGATGGTCTCGCATAATTGCCATATCAATTAATAATTTTATTTATCCAACGGGGGACTCCGCCTAATTTATGGCCCACCTGTGCGAGTTGACTTTCTTTTTCTCTCCGCGAGAACACCAAAACTATTGCCGGTCTCGTAATCATATTTTATAACCAGTTTTTATTGACGTGTTTAAAGATTATTATGTTTTGTGGGAGGTCTTGATGATATTGTTTCGAAAAATCCGGCTTAATTGATAATGCGACGTAACAAAGGCGAAAGAATTCCGTTCGGTTTAATGGCTCTATTACACGGAGAAAATCGTCGATGCGCTTTAATTCGCGCCGTGTGAACCGCTCTTAAAACCCACAATGTCCACCTTTACGAGCAAACCATAAACAAACAAAATGTGAGCAATTAAACAACTCGACTCTAATGTCAATATTCGAGGAGACGAGAGACGAGAACAGAAACAGAAAGGTAAATACATACCTCCGCAAATGCATACACACATGCCTTTCTTATATCCCAGTTTGTATAGCATATACAACATTAGCTGAAAAACCTCGCATTCCGATCCTCGTTTTCCAGTGGCGCATGCAAACTATACACAGAATACTGCAAATAAACCAATAAATTTTACAAAATAATTGGTTTATACTAAAACCCACATCTCACCACATTCTAATGGAGAAGATCACGACTTTTTTTTTATTTTTATTTTTTTCAAAACCGTGTGTTCTAAGAAGGCGCGTAATGAAATTTTTATTTTTTTCTGTGGCCAAATAAGGCCGCAATTAATTTTTAAAGTTTGAAAAACGTCACACAATCGTCATACACTCTGCTCCAATCAAAGTGAGAGTTGCAAAGAGAAGTCACATTTAGCAAGTTTGCCACGTTTCCTATTACTCTTCTTTACTCCACAAAATGTGCGTTTTTTGTATATTTATTGCAATAAACATTTTCTGATTTATCCATTTCTTCCATTACCTAATGGATAATTCGATATATTAATATAGAAATAACATCTTCATCTGTATAAATTGTAACCGATTTTCGTGTTAAAAACACAAATAATGGTCCTGAAAAATTTATTTGGCAACATTCTTGTCAACGTCAATATTATCAGTAAAGTGTTTTGTGCCGAACTGCGATTCGTGTAATTTGTTTTGTGCAATTTTCAGAAAAATCTGACAAATGACAGTTTGATTTTTGTTCGTTTGTGTATTCTTTGTTACTGCGTTCGTAAATTCATACTATTTACTATACAACAAGACGTGAGTGGTTTATGATTGGTTGATAAGGTATGAGTCAAAAACCGAAATTTTTAAATTTCAAAGGGCTATATCTTTTTAATTATAACACATTTTGAGCAACTGAAAATGGTTTTGAGCTCTAATAAATCATTTCTAATCGTATCTTTTGCCGAAATCCGCTTATCTCACATCGTGGTCTTCTCCATTGCTTTTGTTACGCCGAAAAAATGAGCATCAAAATTGCGCCACCCTGTAAGATCCTCTACAAAAGGACTCGTCACAAATACCAAATTGGAAATAATAGCCTACTATTCGTGCTCGCTTTCCCGATACGAAAACGCAAAAAACGCGCCGTCATCGTGATGCAATTTCTTCTATTTCGCCGCCCCGCGCGTTTCGACTCGGCCCTAATTTGCATAAAATCGTCAATAAATCAGGTGGGCTCCTGGCAGAACCGGCGCCACGAGAAAGAATTCCATTGTGGGGCCCGTTTCGAAGACATCCGTGTATATATCATTAAATAAAAATTTCGGATTCATAAAGCAACTAACAAATTATTTTAGACACTTTCTACCTGTGAAAAGTGATAAGGACGACGAGCAGAAAGGGACCGCTGTATACCCTCAGTGGCGGAGCGGTGAAAAAACCACCCCGTTTAATTACATAAACTACTAGATTACTGTGCAAATGAATAAGTTAGCAAACAGCATAATTGGCTCACTCCATTATTTGATCAAGTTAATCATAGTAGTGCATATAAAATTAATACAATCAATAAAAATTATCCTAATATAGGAATACTTGTGCCCGGCGATGGGCAGCACCCGCCGGGCCCGGTCCATAGGGTACGAAAACTACGAGACACAAAAAAACGAAACGAACTTAATTAACGGTTTCCGAAATTCTTTTCGTTAACCGTGGTTTACTTTATTTTTTTTAAATAGCTGGGCACGACCTCTCGCTTTTGAAAGAATGCTGAACGAATTTTCGAAACTGAAAAAAAGAACGCCCTGCCTGCCGAATGCGCGCCGCTTTGTTCGAAGATGATTCGATGGAATATGAGGATGAATGTTTTGTGTAATGATCCTTATTGAATTCGAATCATTAGGTTAATAAATCAATCCCCGATGACTGGATGTAAGTGGATTGATGCTGACGGTTTTATGCCTTTTCAAATGAGTTATTTTATGCCTTTTTTGGCTACTAAAATAAACAAAAAATTAAAATAGCTAATTGATTAAGTAACCATTAAAAATACACGTAGAACATATTCAATTCCGTTTCTACTGGGCAATATTATTTTACGAATTGATTAAACAAAAACGAATTTAATGGGAATGAAATATGCTATATTTTTCGTATTGTTTCATAACAGATACGAATCAATAACGAATTTAATTTTCCAAACCACGCAGGATATTCAAGCCTGATGCATAAATCCTCTATACTACAATAGCACCTGCATAAAATTCTTCGGGTTAAAACTTTCTACAATGTGCTAGCCTGCAAGATGTCTAGTCACTTAGGGCATATGGATAACTAAATTAAACGCGCATATGCTCGAACTAATTATTGTAATAATAAAACATAAATAATGGTACCCTTTTAGGTATACATAAGGCACGCCTTGGGTTAATTCTTATAGCATTTCGAAGCGTTGTTAAACAAATTGTTCCAAGTAAACTTGCGCTAAAGGTTCGCAGGAGATCGTGATGTCTTTGAAATTCCCCGCATTTGACACAGTTCAGCGAATAAATTCGTCGAACAACGGCTATTTCGCTATTTATAATACCAAATTAAAACGTTTCAGGAATAATCGAAGAGCGCACCAACCTACAATTACAAGAAAACGCTGTTATTGAGAGGATCGAGCCGAATTAATACTGTGAATCAATGGGTAATTAGCGCGATTAATCATAATCACCGATAATTTTGTCAGTACACTTTCCTCTTTCTTATTACAGACCGAAAAATAATCAAACGCGTCAACAGAGAGCGTCATTGATTGATCGATTGATCCATATGTGGAAACGAAACACAAATACTTCAACAGTTCCAAATAGCACTTATCATCTGTCATCGATTCGGTTATTTTTTATCTGTACCTATACAAACAGTAGGTGTCGATTATCAGGAGAAATGCTAATACAAATAAAAGAGATCCATTGTAATGCAAACAAGCCGGCTCCTCGTTTCCTCCAGATAAAAATTTATCATCCAATAATTTTAAATTGATGGATATCATTAACAATAAGCGCAACGGAATGATGCACGATTGTTCAGGTATATACAGCGACTCCCTGACCCGAAATGCATTATTTACAACGCTTTTCGTAAAGGAAAAGCGGGTAATAAAATTTACTTGGCTTCCTCAATCAATCAATCAATCAACATCGAGCGATGTCCAACGAAGCGAACCAGAAAACAACAAACCTTTCCGGGATATTTGTTATTTTAGATCCACCGGGCACGTCTCTCTGGATACCCTCGATGCCGGACGTTATCGTGGTAGCCCCGGGGATGGTTAAATTGCACAAACCACTTACCAGGGCCGGGTTCGTGTTCATACACATTCTTTCCTCGTTCGTTCAACGGATGCGCGTTTATAATCCGGCGTATTCAAGGGGTAATAAAATCGAAGAGAACGGAGGTGAACGCGAGTCGTGCAATTAAACCGGGCAATTTTCATCTTTTAGGTGCTAAACCAAATAAACAGGAGAGGAAAACACGTGCCAGAAGGCCGGCGAAGTCGATTTTAGAAAACGGAAGCAAAGTGTAATCGGAGCCCCCACGTTTGTCGTCTCCTTTTGCTCATTCTCCTGAAGTCGAAAAGGTGCCAGAACCGGATCAAGTTATTACTTTTACAACTGGCAATAGTATATTGATTGATAACCAAATCTTTTTACAATAAATTATTTACTTATTTCTTCATTAAGTAGATACTTTTATTTGCTGTGATGAAATTGATCGAAATAATATAAAGGTTTTTATGTTCCAATTATCAAAAATTTAACTGTCTTTGTAGGCTCAGTTTCTTGCCAAAAACAGAAGAAATTTGAATAGATTTTAAAAATAAAATATTAAGAAGTGTCTCCTTATTCATTTTGAGTAGTTTATTAATAATCTTTGGGTTGGTTTTATAATGAATAGAGTTAATTATGCAGATAAAGATATTGTTCAATCTTCAGTAATGTTTGTGTTATGGGAGTCATTCTCAAAATCACAATGATAAAAAATAATTGGCAAATCTTTAAGTGACTCAAATTTAAAGATTGCGTTTAGAAGTATCGGATCAGCTGTATTTGTGGTCAATTAAACATTAAAAATATCAATATAAATCAGATTTAAAATGTCAAACATTTGTTATTTATTTCTTCGGATAAATTAGTAAAATTTACCTTAAAAAAATACATTTTTAAATTAATTTAAACAATAATTAATACACTTCAAAATAGCAGATTTAGGAGATATTTATTAGACTCAAATTACTGATTTATTAGTAAATTGTAGGGTAATATTGCAATTAATAAATTTATTAATGAAATCGCTCACCTAATCAGATTTATGAGAAATTTATTATTTATTTCTTCGGATAAATTGGTAAATTTATCCTTCAAAAAATGCATTTTTAAATTAATTTAAACAATAATTAATACACTTCAAAATAGCAGATTTTATGAGATATTTATTAGACTCAAATTACTGATTTATTAGTAAATTGTAGGGTAATATTGCAATTAATAAATTAATTAATGCTCACCTAATCAAATTTATGGGAAATTTATTATTTATTTCATCTGATAAATTGGTAAATTTACCTTCAAAAAATGCATTTTTAAATTAATTTATAAATATTATTATTTAATACACTTCAAAATATCAGATTTATGAGAAATTTATTAGACTCAATTTATTGATTTATTAGTAAATAGTAGTGTAATATTCCAATTAATAAATTAATGAATGAAATGGCTCACCTAATTGCATCGTTTGAGGAATCTTAAATAATTGTACTTTGAGTTTCTCCTCTATGCCCTTCCTCGCCGAATCGCAGCTCATTTTTTCTTGGCAAAAGGCTGGCCCGCACACCACGAAAATCAACAAAAATCCGTACGGCAAGTGCAGTTTTCGCAAAGGATACATCGCGCCCGGTCGCATCACGGCCATCACGAACAATTTTTCATTCAAAAAATACGATTCCGATCGCTCCCCTCAGCTCAAATCCATCGCTAAGGCACTTCAACGCCGCTCAATGTTGTGTTTATGACCCGGACCGGCGGCTGACAGATGCTGATTCCGTGCGGGACGTCCAACTTCGACTGACCGGAGCGAAGCGAGAAGGAAACATGCGCACCAACACGCCGCTGACTAAACTCTCATCGCGAAGGAGTTTCATTTTTTATATATCTTCAATTTTTCAGTTGCATGGCAAAGGGGGCGCATGCGCAACCGACCTGTGCACTTTTCAGCCTGAATAATGAGTGGGGGCGTGAAATGGGTTTACTGTAAGAGGGAGGAAGATGGATGTACGAGTGTCCTTTGTCCTTCTTGCGTTTCGAACTGTAACTATCTTCACAACGGATTGTTACTTCTATCCTTCTGCAACTGATTGTGGGACAGGTAAGGAGCAACAAGAACAGGTAGTTTACCTGTGTTTTACTTCTGATTGGATCATTGAGGGGGTTCAAATTTTCACAAGAGAAATTAACAACTACAAGTGTCTAATTAATGAAAATTTATTTCACATTTATATTAACCATACAGTTTAGTTTACATAAATATAAAATGAGGACAAATATTTCACGTTTATAATAAAACTAAAATATACTACATAATTTTTATGAAAATACAAACGATGAGTTTTGATGTATAAAAAATGAAGAGCGATTAGATAAAATTAATTTTGAATGTTTGTCGATTTATTGGCGGCTTGTGTGCACATTTACTCGAAACTACGGTGTATTTTATGCGAATTAGATTTGTGGTTATTGTTTAATTTCAATAAAAACGTAAGTTTTTGTATGATTTGAGTAACCTAAAGAACAAACTGACTTCATTCTGACCTCTTTACATATGAATACAAGTTCACTTGGGATCAAATGAGCTTACGATTATAATTCTTTTCAAAATAAAAGCAAATCTTGACTTTCCTGTAAGCCGCATAATCTGTAAAATGCACGATTTTCAATGTAAATTTTACAGATTTTGTACACCGTCAGATTAATATGTTTAACATATTATTTAAAGCAAATGAAGGTAGACTTAGTCAGACCCATTGGTTTCAATTTATTTAAATCAACATCGGCTTAGAATACACCGTTTGTTTTTTTCCTCTTTGCATGTATATACACAAAAGCTATTCGGTATTCCCTAATCTTAATTACAAAATTTGGAACTACAGTCTTGTAAACAAAATATACAAAACAATTTTTAACTTTTTGTGATGATAGCATCCCTACAAGTTAATTGGTGGGATATAAAGTAAACTATTTAAATCGATCTATTTATCTAATGATTCTATTTGTTGAAAGAACATGAAACAAAATTGCTATACAATATTTTTCAAATTATTGGAGATATATCGTTATTTAAGATGAAAATCTACATTGATTAAACGTTGCATTTTATATCCGATCAATTGTAATTTTATATACATATTGCTGTCGCTCTATGACAGATAAGTTGTAGTTAAAATTATCTCTACAATATTCAATAGTATAAAACATTTTCATTTGCTTTATTTTCAATAACTAATAAGAACCAAAACGAACTTAATACATTTTTCCTAAAAAATATTCATAAAAAAAAGACAATTATTGAAAGATAACAGAAACAATTTCACGAGCAACAAAACATGTATAATTACAATTATGTATCGGTTTTATAGCTCAAGAAATTTATTTTAATTATTTATTTAAGCAAATGAAAAGTCGATAGCATTCAGGTACATACTGCCGCCATATGTACTTTCTTTCTTCAGGCATCTACTCACTCAATTTTAAATAATCCTGTAGGTATGACGAATGCTATGATTTATTTTATTATCTTCTACTTGCCATCAAAACAAAATGAAACAAAAAATTAAAAAATATACAAAAAAGAGGGATCCTAACCTAAAGAATATATTAACAGTAATTATCTCGCAATCTTGCATGGCGCAGCTCATACAAACTAAATGAAAACATTAGAAAATTACTAGGGCAAAACAAATATTTTCTTCCCAAACACAAATCAAACATGTTCGAAGATTTTCGTTTAACTTTTTGTCAAATAATCGGTCATAAACAATTCTGAACATTTTTTAAACCTACAGTAGATTTAATGAATGAATAGAAAAAATTGAATTGAAAATAAAATTGGAAAATTAAAAAAAAGTACTTATTCGGCTGGTTTCTCCGCCTCTGTTTCCTCGTGACTTGCTGCAGACTCCGACTCATCCGCCGTACTTTTGCTTTCCTCTTCCTTTTTATCTTCTTCAGATGCAGGTGCGTCCACACTATCTTCTTTAGCACCGTTTTCGGTAGCTGTAGGTTCTTGAGTTTCCTTCAAAAATTAAATCATAAATATTTTATATTTGTAAAATAATTCATTTAATTAAGACATTTTCTGCTGTTATTTTGAAAAACGAGACTTAAAATGATACACGATATAATACTAATTGTAGGTTAAAAATATCAATATAGAATGTAGTACACCTCGTTCAAAGTGTAACCATAAACCACTTTTGGAAAATAAGATGTACATTTTTTTCTAACAAGCAAACCACACTGGCTTGAAATTTCTAAACAAACCAGCTCGAGATCTTGCACAGTAAATGTGCATACTCATTTTCTCTCTAAAACAAATCTAATGTTTATCTTATATTATTCAGTTAAACGAACTATCAATGTACCATATTAACCTCTTACTGATAACGATTAATTGATATACATATAAGTGTGATTCTTAAAATTATAGCATAGGAATGTTAACGACAATATTAGATGTTTTAGTATCATCAATAATGTACTTACTTTAGAATCGGTGACTTCTGCATTATTATTGCCCGTTTCTTCTTTATCATCATGAGAATTACTTTCAGTTGTGTCGGCGTCACTTTTAGTTTCATCAATACTTTTGGCTTGTTCTTCACTCTCTGTCACTGATGTTTCAGATTTTTCATCATGTGAATCGCTGCTTTCCTCCGCATTCTTTTTACCTTTCCTCCCTCTCGCTGAAATCAAATATCAACGGTTTACTTAAATTCAGTATGATTTTCATGTCGTAATTGTTGTATATTAAAGTTTTGTATCGTACGAAACCTGCTCACTAATTTATTTTTCTCAACACACTTAATAAGTCACGTAATTTAATCTGATCAATTAGCACCATTTTGATTAATAGCTATTTATAACCTGAGAATCACTTTTATCTAATATGAAGCAATGCTTTCTTATTCATTCAACCATTCTGTTGTAATATGCTACAAACAACAACAAATATTTTTAAAAGACCATTACGTAAATATGAAAAATGATAATATGTCATTCCTCCTTTAATTAGTAATAAAGCACTTATTGCCATCAAACTTCAAGTTACTTGCACTATAATATACCCTTATCGAAAGAAATACTTTCATAACTGCACCACACTAATTTTTTTACAAAAAAAGGTATTCTTCATTATATCTGGGGTTAACCCATAACTCGATAAGATTCAAGCAAAAGGATAAAATTGATTACTTGAACTTTTTCTCTCCTTTTTAGCTGGAGGCGGTGGAGTGGCTGTGACACCTTTTGCTGCCGACCTAGTCCTACGTCTTCCCTCTACTTCAGGTCCCAAACCCTAAAAAAATAAGGTTCAATTAATTTTTATTTCATTTTCGGAGTAAGAAAATTTTCTTTTTTAATAAATACAAACCTTTGTTATGGCTTCACTTTCCTCCCTTGCTCTTTCTATTGTAGACAGCCTAGGTGACTTGGATTTTCTACCTTTAGTACTTCTTTCATTCTAAAAAGAAAATAATGCAAGTTGAATTTTCCCTCCAAAACTGGTATATTCAATGATTCAATCAACGACATAACGCATTTAAAAAAGATCGTTTGAAAAAGAGCGACACCACGCTAAACGTATGTCCGGTATTACTCCATGCAAGGTAGGTAATGCATAATATAAAATAGCAAAGCTACGAAATTACAAGAATAAAATAAAGATTGCTACAAATATAAAACGAAATTGAGAATATATTAACAACGGCGGAACGAAAAATTATTAATAAACTTATTATCGCATTGTTAACATCCCTTAGACTGTGATGCATCTCAATTGATTCGATAAGACAAGTCACAGTCTAAGTACACACTTCTGTTACGTGCACATTGCAGAGTTGTTTAGCCAAATTTTTAGCAAAACTATATTAATATTTGTACTTACTGAACTATTTTCTTCATTTGCGGTATTATTAGTATTTACTGAATCGACTTCTGACATTTTTAATATTTAATTACACGATCTAACCAAGATAAAACGTTAAAGAACACACAGAAGAACCTCCCGGTCGTTGTTTATTCGGCGAAATGGCGGCGAGCGTGGGTCATGTGACCAGCATCTTTTGGACAGGCTAGTGGCGCGAAATTTGAAAAATTGTGTTTTGAATTCATGATAAAGACTTTTATTCGGAATAAATATAAGTTATTTCACTTTTAACATAGAAAAAGGGCGTCTTCTAAAGAAAGAGTCCACACATAACGTATAAAATTCGATATTTAACAAAAAAATAAAGATTAGATTTTATGGAACACCTGATTCGATAGTGTTCTAGAACAAAGCATGAACAGACCGGGTATTGAAATTATTTCTAAATTATTAAATTAGTGGAGTGTTTTGTTATATCATTTGTAGGGAAGTATTAAAAATTGCCTTATTTAAATCGTTGGCTTTCGATATATCGCCAAATAAATTAAAAAATATACTTTTGTAATTGGGGAAATTTCTTATTTACAATTGGCTAATCTGTAGACATTTGACATTGTCTAAATGACAATGAAAATTCTAAAATTTAAATTTTTGATACATTTTGTAAATTAATTGTAAGGTGTAGAAAAACAGTTTATGCTATGCTATGTAGGTATAGTTTATTACTTATATATTTTATTAAATTACAACAATTTTTATATAGTTTTTAATAAAATACTATTGTTCATTACTCCTAAATTAGTTAATTCATTTAGTTCATTCCATTTGTATTACTCAATTCCTGGCCAAAATTATTCTCGTAGTTTATTAAAAAAATTAAAACTGTCATCCTCTCCAGTAAATTTCTTTGATCTGCCATTTATATCAAGTTCTAAAAAACAAAATACACCATGAGCGTTAATTTATGCAATTATATTTAAACTAAGGAAATTAGCAATATCGTTTCTACCTAAAACCTTTCTTTCGTTTTTATCCAAAACTACTGTAATGGGTTCCGTGCTTCCATTATATTTAAATTTGATAATAGCTGTTACTTTATCTTCGTCTTCTGATGAGTTAATAATGATAAAATCAAAATACTTTTCATAGAGTGGTAGAATTTCGTTGTATTCAGCCTTCTTGGATTCTTGTTTAGATTCTATATCATGGTGAAGTTCTAAGAAAATTATAATGAGCAGTTGAAAAAGTTGAGGGTATGTAATTTTAAAATATTACCAATTATTGCTTCTTTCTTTCGTATTAGGCTATCAAGAAGTTTTTTTGAAACATTGTATAATTCCTTTTGTTTTTTAAGGTTTGCACAATTTGGAATTGCATTCGCAGCTTTATCATATTCCGCATATTTTTCTAAAGCATCCTTACATTTTTCTGTCAATGTTTTAAATCCATTTACGCGGTTTTCGGTGTTTTCATCTGGAATAAAGTAACAATAATTTAGGAATTACAAATGATTCAATTTAATACTTATACAATTATTGAATCTTGCAGAATGCTCTTCCTTGAAAGTGGCCAAAACATTCGAGTAATCGCCATTTAAAACGTCCTCTAGAAATTGTTTTATGATTACATATTAAGGACAAATAGAATAAGAACAAATACAAACCATAATTCATTATGAAAACGAGAAATAAGATGCAAAAATCCAAATTTTAGAAAAATTCCGTTATTTTTTTTTACGAATCAAAAACTATAAATAGTGTCACTGTCACTTGTCATAAATCTTCTTCTACCAATACTTGTGCAAATAATCCTGCTTTTTAAATTGATTAAAAAAGAAGAAATGAAATGTCATCAGTTTTTTTATTGAGGTTAGTTTCTAATGTTTTGTTTTGAATTATAAGCATCAGGAAAGAAATAGTTTTTACAGAAAATAAAACTGCAAAAATGTCTGATGAACCTGAAGCAACCAAAAGCGACGAAAACGTATCTGAGGATACCAACAAGAACGATCAGAAATCCTCTGATGGCGAAAAAAAAGCCGAACAATCCGGCGTTTGTTATTGCGGAAAAGAAAGAAACCTCAACATAGTGGAATTGCTGTGCGCGAATTGCAGTAGATGGTTCCACGAATCATGCATCGGCTATCAACTGGGAAAATTGGTGCCCTTCATGTCAAATTACATATTCTTATGCAAGAATTGTTCACCGACTGGCTTGGAAACGTTCAAGAAGAGCCAAGCCCAGATGCAACAAATGTGCGTTACAGCAATAGCCAATCTACAACAAAACAGCTCCAAAGATGGATCCGGCCGAACGCTCTTCAGCAAAGACAAAGAAATTATACCGTACATCGAATATTACTGGGAAGCACTCACAACCACCTCCAGACGCGTCACTCAAAGCTGGCATTACACAGTAACCAAAGCTCTGATAAAAGACATACACATACTATTCATTTTCGAAGAGAGCTCCAACGGGAACCACATGTACGGCCTGTTAAATTCAGATCTAACGAACATCAAACCCAACTACGAAGCTATGATTAAAGGCGGCCTGCTGAAAGTAACCGATATGGGAATCCAGCACATTCCGTTTCAAGTAGGAGTGAAATCCAGAAACGCCAAGCGCAAATTTCCCGGTGAATTGGGCGTACAAGGCAAAAAAGGCAGAGGACTAGATTTAGGTGCCCCGAAGTTACCTGCTCACGGTTACCCTCTCGACCATCCATTCAATAAAGACGGGTACAGATATCTCCTAGCCGAGCCCGATCCTCACGCCCCATTTCGACAAGAATTCGATGAAAGTTCCGATTGGGCCGGAAAGCCTATTCCCGGCTGGCTGTATCGCACAAGCACCCCCAACACTGTGCTGCTTGCACTGCACGATAGAGCCCCGCAATTGAAAATATCAGAAGACCGTCTAGCTGTAACCGGTGACAAAGGCTACTCAACGGTGAGGGCCACGCATTTCGTTACGAAGGGCGTTTGGTATTGGGAAGCGACCATCGAAGAAATGCCTGAAGGTTCAGCAACAAGATTAGGTTGGGGGCAAGATTACGCCAACCTGCAGGCTCCGTTGGGTTACGACAAATTCGGATACTCTTGGAGGTCCAAGAAGGGAACCAAGTTTCACGAATCAGCCGGTAAACATTACAGCGAAGGCTACGGGGAAGGAGACACTGTGGGATTTCTAATAGAACTACCGGTCAACACGAAAACTAAGTTAATTCCTAACACGTACAAGGACCGACCGTTGGTTAAATTCAAGAGCCATTTGTACTACGAAGATAAGGACAACGTTCAAGAGAGATTGAAGAATCTCACTGGGCTTCCTAATGGCAAAATAACATTCTTCAAAAACGGGGAATGCCAAGGGGTGGCCTTCGAAAGCATCTACCAAGGCTCTTACTACCCGACTGTTTCGCTGCACAAAAACGTTACCGTATCGGTGAACTTCGGTCCGAATTTCAAACACGCCCCGTCCACGGAGAAGTTCAATTACAAGCCCATGTCTGAGAGAGGAGAAGAGTCTATTTGCGATCAGACTTTGGCTGATGTCGTGTACCTCATCGAGAACGAAGGAAAATTAAGATTAGATAGTTTCGTACTCTGACAGTAATCCAGTTGTAACGTTAAGATTAAATTTATTGCTTTAAGTTGAATATAGAGTATTAATTTTTGAATTAGTGTTTTTATGGATATACTATAGGAAGTTTCGAAGGAAATAGAATAAAATTAGGGGTAGTTTTTGGAGAATAAAGGGGTTTATTCGTTGAAATATGTGGCCCTTCAGTACAATTATTGTATAATTTTCTATTAAACTTGAGGCAATTTTTATATGTCTAATATGCACAGGTAAATGTGGTAAAATGTACTTACTAATTTTATTACTAGTTCTATACAGGGTGTTCCTTAACATGCTAATATTTAAGGGGTGATTCTTGAAAAACTTCATATGAATCTATTTCCTATTACTTAATTCTTATTATTACCTTATCATATTATTATAGATTCATATATGAAGTTTTCCTTAAAAAAGGTCCAAGAATCACCCCCTTAATTATTAGCATGTTATTAATAAAGAACACCCTGTATACTAAGAATAAATCACCACCCCATATTTTGCCCTAACTTGAAATTGAACCTCAATTATTTTTTACAAAGATTTCCCAATGTGTTTGAAGTAAATTATGTACAGGTACTTGCTAAATATGAATTACACAATAATACGTATAAAAATATGTTTAAGGACTCATGTGAATAAATACTTCTATAATTCCTAAATTAAATAAAAAAACAACTCGTTTTCAATCATCCTCTATATTTCTTCGTCGTGGTACCGCCACCACTACACCATCGTAGTACTTCGCATTCCCATTGAAGGCACCACAGTATGCGCAGGTAGAATGAAACTCGATTATTACAGGTAACACCGTAACAGTAATATCGCTTGATTCGTCGGTGTCGGATTGAAACGGTCGCCGCGCGCCGCGTTTCCCATCAAAAATACCAATTCACAGTGCTCCGGTTAACTGAACAGTCCCCGACGAAGTGGCCCGAAAAATGCCCAGGATTACACGAAAGGATATTTAACTAAAACCGGGTAAGTTTGCGCCTGATCCGTGCTATTCGCGGAAAACGGTACACGTCCGCAATTCGATGCGTTTTCCTTGGAAGTCCGCCGTTCGAGGGCCAACAAATTAACTAGACTAACTCCGCCCGGTTTAATTAGATTCTCGATTAGCTCGGTGATTGCGCTAATGGGCGATTTGAACGGCTTCTGCTGCATAGAGGTCAAGATATCGGGTTCCATGTCCTTCGGGTGTCAACACGGCGCACCGGTACCTTTTTGAGTTGTGGTGCTGGTGCTTGTGCAGGAGACCCGCTACACCATCATCGTACCTACATAAACTATCTATACTGTTATCTTTGTGTTTATCCTTTTACAATTGCACATATTTGATTAACTGTTTATTCGTACTATCTTATTTGCTCGCTTTACGCCCCATCAATTTGATTTATTTCGGGAATTTATTGCGCTATGTAGGTAATTAGGTAATTAGATTTCCACCTCTTATCTCTCCCTTCGTTTACTATCCGGTTTTAGAGGAATTTTTTGAGCACCTAATTAAATTTCTGGAACATTTTTAATTAGCGGATCATTTTTGGAAATCGAGCCAAGACAAAACTCCGTTGTCTTGTCAGCATTCACTTCTAATTTATGACGATTTCGGTTCAGATTCATAACTTTCCCTAATTTCTTTGCTTTCTTTACTCGACCATTTAATTAAAATAAATCCTAATTAGATACATCATTTAACCCGTGATGTAAACTGTTTATTTTTATCACGATGAACAAACAAATTCGCGTAATTTATAAGCGAGAATCGGTACTTTTAGGTGCTTCGCATTACCCAAAGCTGCTGTCTATAATTAAACGCGGAGTTTAGTGGATTTGATCCGATGGGACAGTTGGGCAACTTCATTCGATAAATCTTATCCCATTGAAGCGAAAAATTGCGGATTAAACCGCGATTTCGAATTAGTTCTCTACCAATTCATTCGAAAATACCTATATTTTGCATTTTATTTTTATCGACTCGTTTTATTAAAGAAAGTTTTAAGTAAAAGCTGTTTATGGCAAACACCGCGTTTAACGGTTTTATTTATCTTTCCTCATTCAATTTGACACCATGTTTGTTCAGATGCTCCCAAAAAGTTAGCACAATATCTACAACTTCTCTTTAAGTCTTCTACAGTACATTTATAAAGTCTACTAACTCATGTAACCTCATAAGCCAACTCTTCTTCCAGTTATAACAAGTTTTTTTGAAGATCCAATAGTGAACAACTTTATCTCACAATGATCCAATTTTATTTCAAGTGTGTGATTGTCTCAGCATACAAATTTGGTCACACGGTTATGCAGATTTCACGAAAGCACTGGCGTTTTAAATATAACATTGTATTAGCTAGTTTTCGTACAGCATTTAATAAATTCGTAGGTGTAAGAAAAGGAGAGACTGCAACTAGTGAGCCTGCTGAAAGATATAATTTAGTGGGCGTCTGTATCTCTAAACGGTGCAATTAACAATCCGTGTATGTAAAATTGCTTTTAGCAACAACCTGTTGCGACTGTCTAGTCTAGATCAAAGGTCAAAGACTCTGGAAACCTTGACATTGCTGTAAAGGTTTGTTGCAAATTAGCGCTGCACTTTTCATTAAAAAATCGCTCGCGTTTACCGGGTGAAATTTTGTAATTTGAGATATTGCGAAATGTTTTCTGGATAATGCGTTATTTTTGAAATAGAAGCCTCACAACAAGCTAATGAGATCAGGGCAATAAAAACCCGTTAATTTATAAGCAGGAAAAAAAATTGTTTGTCAAGAGAACCAACGTAAATTTTATTTCTAATAATTAATCAATCTTGTAATTAGGTAATCAATTTACTGCGATACAAATTACAACACTTTGTAGTAAATTTAGCTTTTAATAAGCCTATAATAATTACGTTTTATTGTAATAGCGGCGGTTAATCCTGCAACGCGAGGACGAAGTTACGCAATTTTAACGGTTTATTAATGCCATTTTCGCGTAACGATGGGATTACTGACTTATTTGTATTTAGCTCGGGACGCGTTTGTTTGTAAATGTCGTAATGCGTGAATACTAAACACGAAAATTCTTAGCTTAACGGTGAAACACTCAATTGGAATCGGACTCGGAATACACGTAGCCCTGAGCTAAGCAGATGCTTGACATGTTTGAATTTTTCGGTGCGATTTTTAACTACCCATTTCACCGTTACGATTTTACAAAGCGTTTCGGAACTCGAACGGCTTTGTTAATTGCGCATTTTTAGGTCAATGAAGTGGCTGCCTTATTTTCTAATTTCTTTTATCAATTCCTACCTACTTTACCTTTGCTCCTTGGATAGCAAGCATCTAACTACTCTTGTGGTTTATCAACCCAACATTGTTTGTTGATAGTGTGTGATAAAAAAATCGTAAATTACATGTGCTTGTGCCATTCATCGGTGTTCAACCTTCGAGGTAAATGAACCTTGAATGGTGTACCATCCTTTTCCAGACCGGCGATGGCCATTTCATTATAAAGCCGATATTTAAATACATATCAATGGAGATGGGCGTCAGCGCGTGATGCCTTGAATCGAGATTTTACCTACATTATGCCGAGATTATCTTGCAGCGTTTGCTATTGAAAATGCATCTTATTGTGGCCGGTTTAATGGATGTTTTCCCGTGCCTCGTCGAGATCAAAATAACACTTCATGTAAGTGCTTTGCGTACATAAAATAGGCTGTAAAGGTTGACACATGGACAATGGACCTATTACAAATGTTTGGTTCATGAAAAAAATGGTAGAGGCGTATCTGCTCCTTCACCATTTTTCCAACATACAAAATTAGTTACTCACAGCTCGAAAGGAATAGCTTGCAACTAATTTTTTTATATGCACATTGCGCAGGTTACATCTTCAGTTACTTTCGTGCTGTACCGGGTTAACAATTACTTCAATAGGTAATAATGAGGTCGCTGTTTAAAATGTATCTGGTTTTATTACTACTGGTAGTAATTATTTCGAGCAGTTTATTTTGTTGCACAAGCTATTTTTCTGTTTCCATTTTGAATACATCTAATAATTTTTGTTGCAGATTACGTTGATGCCTTTCTACAATGGTTATAGTGACGCGGGTAAGTGTTAATTACAAAAAACAACACTTGGTGTTTGTTTTATTGTCGTTGAGTTAACTATACAACGGACGTATTTTTGAAGTAACTGTTTTTACGTTAACTTACAAAGTCGATTGTAATAAATTTATGTGTTTGGATAGTACCTGTACATATTCAGTTACATACTTGCCATTTTTTCTTCGAAATTCGCCGGGCTATTGTTTCTGAAAAGAAAACAAAACATGCCCATTATCTTCTGGGTTTTATGTCGCAACATAAAACGTAAATTAGATAATTATTGAATTGTATTTTGCAAGTATAAACGAAAGATAAAAGTCCGAATTACACGAATGTTAAACGATAATTTTGCCATTTTAATGCTCATACTGTAATTTTTGTCGAGGTAAATTAAATAGCTAGTTTGTACAAGCATTGCCCATAAAATGCACATGCATGTCGTAGCATCTCTTGTATCATGTACATAATTAATTTTTGCGTTTTTTTTTTCATTAAGTTAGTATAAATCGTTAATTACATTAAGCACAATAAGTATTCTATCATTGCTTTGGAAATACTTAACCCACTTTGCTGATTATTCGCTGCTTTCTCATCTGAATTGAAAGATCATGAATAAGTACCTGCATAATATGCGTACCTATTTAATAAAAAAGTTAGATTAAAGTTTCGAAATTTTGTTTATATCTTATTATGTGACATGTATGTTATATAGCCTTGTTCAAAGTTAAAAAAATTATAAGATATTAAATTACCTACTGCACTAGAGAATGTGATGAAATATTGTACGTAATTAATTACCATCACGGTGTAATTACGAGTTTTTATACTATTACCGTTTATTCCATACATTAGGTGCATCTATTCGTGACCTACTTAGGATTTTTTACATGATCAAAATTCGAATATTTTCTGAAAATTTCCTTAAATCTACAAACGTATTTAAATAATCAAGTAAAGTATTTTTCGTCAAACATTATATTACGAAAGGTGAAATTTTTCCGGAAATTTTAAACCGCCTAATTTGAATTTTCACAAATAATTACAACACTCCAGCACCAGTTAAAACGAGCATTTACAACGGTCAACGTTTAAGCGCCTCCCTTACCGCAGAAACGAACAGGAAACACAATTTACGCTCTACTGGACATTCTCTGTATCTCGCATTTTTTTGTTTGCTTTATTTCTACATCTCTTCCTCGGATTCGATGTGAAAACGCCGGAACATCCGGAGTTTTGACTCCATTTCGAAACGCCCGGCTGTTCTACCAAGCGATTTTACACCAAAAAAAACCACAACTATCCCATTAAAGAACCAATTCCAGTAGTAAACTTCATTCAATCACACTTCATTATCTGATAAATTCATATTACATTTTTTTATCTATAATATTTATGTACATTTGAATTCATATTGTGTTTACTTTCGCTCTACGGTGGCTAAGCACATTCAAAGTTCATTAAACTTGATGATAAAGTTAAATTAGTACCTACACTTCGATAGGTATAGCAGGAGACGTATCATGCGCATACTACTCTCACGTCTCCAGCTATTCCTCTAAGTCTGTACCTAACAATAGGAAACTTCAACTGCATTGTAAAGGGCTGTATTTCTGATTGGTATATACAGGGTGATTACATATGGATCGAGCCGACGGCCGGCGGGGAGTTCGACGTGGCGATAGGCGCATGCGTCGTGTCGGCGGAGGGCAGGAGGATCGCCGTGAGAGACGACGATGGCAACGAGCACTGGCTGTCGCCGGAGAGGCGCATCAAGGCGATGCACGCGACCTCGATACACGGCGTCGAAGACATGATAGGCCTGGGGGACCTGCACGAGGCCGGGATACTCAGGAACCTGCTCATCAGATACAACGATAATCTCATATACGTAAGTCGAAAGGGTTAGCTTCGAATTGGGGTTTAAGAGGGGTTTGTTGTTGGGTTCGTAGACTTACACTGGATCCATTTTGGTGGCGGTGAACCCGTACCAGATTCTGCCCATCTACACCGCTGATCAGATAAAATTGTATAAAGAGCGGAAAATCGGGGAGCTACCTCCGCACATTTTTGCCATAGGCGATAATTCCTACGGACATATGAGAAGGTAAAACAATCTAAAATGCTACATTCTCTACTTACTTCCAATTGCTTCAACATTATTACAGGTATGGGCAAGATCAATGCATAGTGATATCAGGCGAATCTGGCGCTGGTAAAACCGAAAGCACCAAACTCATCCTGCAATACTTAGCCGCAATCAGTGGCAAACACTCCTGGATAGAGCAGCAGATCCTCGAGGCCAATCCCATACTGGAAGCCTTCGGTAACGCCAAAACAGTGAGGAACGACAACAGCTCCAGATTCGGGAAATATATCGATATACACTTCACGCGAGAAGGTGTCATCGAGGGGGCCAAAATAGAGCAGTATCTGTTGGAGAAAAGCAGGATAGTCTCGCAGAATCCGGAAGAAAGGAACTACCACGTGTTCTACTGCATCCTGGCCGGATTGGGCAAGGACGACAAGAAGAAATTGGAGTTGGGAGATGCTAGTCAATATCGATATTTAACCGGGGTAAAAACATTTGATTGGTCTATACAGGGTGTATCAATATTATAGGCCATAAATTAATAATTCTGGGGCCAAAAGTAGCTCGATTGAATCTAACTTACCTTAGTACAAATGTGTACCAAAAAAAAGTTACAGCCTTTGGAAGTTAGAAATTGAAAATCGTTTTTTTCCAATTTCCCGAGAACATTTTAGTATTTTTTTATGAAAATGGACAGGTGGTTCTCCTATTGCAAGAGCAACTTTCTACAAAAAAAATACGAAATCTGTGCACTCCATAACTTTTTTATGGGGGTTGTGATCCCTTTAACCTCCCCAAATTTTTGTGTACGTTACAATTAAATTATTTTTGTCACGTCATTAATTTAACACATTATTTTGGAAACTTTTTTGTCTCTTAGTACTTTTTCGATTAGCCAGTTTTTATCGAGATATGGGCTTTTTTCGATTATGTTTCAAAAATTCTGAGAATAGAAAATGTAGATTATAAGTGAATTTCAAGTCATTCGCATGTTAAAAAAATATTTATTGAATCTAATTAAATATTTTGTGCTTTGTAAAAATGTTTTCTCAGAAGCCAACATATTCGATTTTGATAAAACGTTGGTTCAAAAAAATGGAGGCCATTTTTACAAAACAAAAAATATTTAATTAGATTCAATAAATTTTTTTTAACATCCAATTGAACTTATAATCTACTTTTTCTATTCTTAGAATTTTTGAAACATAATCGAAAAAAGCCCATATCTCGATAAAAACTGGCTAATCGAAAAAGTACTAAGAGACAAAAAAGTTTCCAAAATAATGTGTTAAATTAATGGCGTGAAAAAAATAATTTAATTGTAACGTACACAAAAATTTGGGGAGGTTAAAGGGATCACAACCCCCATAAAAATGTTATGGGGTGCACACCTTTCGCATTTTTTTTGTAGAAAGTTGCTCTTGCAATAGGAGAACCACCTGTCCATTTTCATATAAAAATACTAAACTGTTCTCGAGAAATTGGAAAAAATCGATTTTTAATTTGTAACTTCCAAGGGCTGTAACTTTTTTTTGGTGCACATTTGTACTAAGGTAAGTTAGGTTCAATCGAGCTATTTTTGGCCCCAGAATATGTGGATTAATTATAATTTTGATACACCCTGTATATTATCCTTAAAATGGTCATGGAATGTAAGTCGAACTGTAAAATAACGATTTCTCTTTAGGGCGGATGTATAACCTGCGAAGGAAGAGACGACTCGGCGGAATTCGCGGACATCAGAAGCGCCATGAAGGTGCTCCTGTTCTCCGACTCCGAGATATGGGAGGTGATGAAGCTCCTGGCGGCCATCTTGCACATCGGCAACATCAGATACAAAGCCACCGTGGTGGACAACTTGGACGCCACCGAAATCCCGGACCCCACCAACGTCCTGAGGGTGGCCAATTTACTGGGCGTCCCGCCGCAGCTGCTCATCGACGCCCTCACCAGGAAGACCCTCTTCGCCCACGGCGAGACCGTTGTTTCAACTCTCTCCAGGGAGCAGAGCGTGGACGTAAGAGACGCCTTCGTGAAGGGGATCTACGGGCGGTTGTTCGTGCACATCGTCAGGAAGATCAACAAGGCCATCTACAGGCCGAAGGAGCGGCAGCGCCGGTCCATCGGGGTGCTCGACATATTCGGCTTCGAGAACTTCGATCACAACAGCTTCGAGCAGTTCTGCATCAACTTCGCCAACGAGAACCTGCAGCAGTTCTTCGTCAGGCACATATTCAAGCTGGAGCAGGAGGAGTACAACTTGGAGGGGATCAACTGGCAGCACATCGAATTCGTCGACAATCAAGACGCCCTCGATTTGATAGCCATTAAGCAACTAAATATCATGGCCCTCATCGACGAGGAAAGTAAGTACAGTGTGTCCCATTTTGGTCGCGACTGGGGGGTATCTCGGTTAATAGGCTTGATAGGACATTGCGGTTTTCGCGAACCTGTACTACTTTTTTGCCAAACTTACAATGGCACAAACAGATTTTTAAAATTTCTTTTCATTTTTGAGTTACAGGGCGATAATTAAAATTCTGACTTATTCAGCCACCCCCGTATCTCGTTTGCTATTGAAGATATTTTAAATGTGTAAACTGATTATTATAGATAATTTTACGTAGAATTCAGTGACGTCCTTAGTTTTTTTATGGGGGTTACCATTTCTGAAATATGACACCAACTTGTAATTTTTTTAATGGAACTACCTATATATTTTTATTGCCTATTAAATTTGTAATTTTTTCTCTTTTTAATGATATGGCACATTCTATATTTTGAATTTTCTTAAAACGCTCAAAAAAGAGAATTACTATTTTATTAGAAAAATGGTTAGGGGGCTATGCAGAAAACCCAAAATAAAATACTTTTAGGACAAAAATAGTTGTTGAGAATATTAAATAAAACATTTCTACGATTTTTTTGTTTTTCCGCATAGCCCCCTAACCATTTTTATAACAAAATAGATTTTCTCTTTTTTGATCGTTTTAAGAAAATTCAAAATATAGAATGTGCCATATCATTAAAAAGAGAAAAAAATTACAAATTTAATAGGCAATAAAAATACAGGGTGTTCCATTAAAAAAAGTACAAGTTGGTGTCATATTTCAGAAATGGTAACCCCCATAAAAAAACTAAGGACGTCACTGAATTCTACGTAAAATTATCTATAATAATCTGTTTACACATTTAAAATATCTTCAATAGCAAGCGAGATACAGGGGTGGCTGAATAAGTCAGAATTTTCATTATCGCCCTGTAACTCAAAAATGAAAAGAAATTTAAAAAATCTGTTTGTGCCATTGTAAGTTTGACAAAAAAGTAGTACAGGTTCGCGAAAACCGCAATGTCCTATCAAGTCTAATAACCGAGATACCCCCCAGTCGCGACCAAAATGGGACACAGTGTACATACAACCCACACTAACCTGCGTTGCTATTTTAGGCAAGTTCCCCAAAGGCACTGATCAAACTTTATTGGCGAAGCTCCACAAGCAGCACGGCCGCCACCGAAACTATCTAAAACCCCGCTCGGACATCAACACCAGCTTCGGACTAAACCACTTCGCCGGCGTCGTCTTCTACGACACCAGGGGCTTCCTGGAGAAGAACAGGGATACGTTCAGCCCGGACCTTCTACAGCTGATCAGCGTCAGCGGCAACAAGTTCCTGCAGCAGATCTTCGCCGAGGACATCGGCATGGGCTCGGAGACGAGGAAGCGCACCCCGACGCTCTCCACGCAGTTCAAGAAGAGCCTCGACTCGCTGATGCGGACGCTGTCCAACTGCCAGCCTTTCTTCATCAGATGCATCAAGCCTAACGAGATAAAGAAGCCTATGATGTTCGATAGGACGTTGTGCTGCAGGCAGCTCAGGTACTCCGGCATGATGGAGACCATCAGGATCAGGAGGGCTGGTTATCCTATTAGGCACAGCTTCGCTGAGTTTGTTGAAAGATACAGGTATTGTAAAATTAACCAATTAATCGAGCTCTATTTACAAACTTTTATTTAATAGGTTCTTAATATCTGGTGTACCTCCTGCACACAAGACTGATTGTAGAAGCGCTACTTCTAGAATATGCTCGATAGTACTAGGTAGATCTGATTACCAACTGGGTCATAATAAAGTATTCCTTAAGGACGCTCACGATCTGTTTCTGGAACAAGAAAGGGATCGAGTACTAACCAAAAAAATACTCATTTTACAAAGGTAACTATTCCACACCAAACAACCAATCAGCACTAACAATTCCCATTCAACAGATCGATCAGAGGGTGGGTATACCGCAGGCGGTTCTTGCGCCTCAAAGCCGCCACCATCATCATCCAGAAATACTGGAAAGGCTACGTCCAACGCCAGCGCTACAAGAAGATGCGATTAGGCTACATGAGATTACAGGCTCTAATCAGAGCCAGGGTACTGTCGCACAGGTTCCGGCACCTGCGGGGGCACGTGGTGGGGCTGCAGGCGCATTCCAGAGGGTACTTGGTGAGACGCGAGTACGGCTACAAGATGTGGGCCATCATTAAGATCCAGTCGCACGTGCGGCGAATGATAGCGCAGAGGAGGTACAAGAAGATCAAGTTCGAGCAGAAGAGGCACGTGGAGGCGCTGCGGTTGAAGAAGAAGGAAGAAAGGGAATTGAAAGACGCCGGCAACAAGCGGGCTAAGGAAATCGCCGAGCAGCATTACAGAGAACGGATCTACCACATGGAGAAGAAGGAAATGGAGCTGGAAATGGAGGAGCGCAAGCAAGTGGAGGAGAAGAAGAATAAAATCAACGAGGCGGCTAGAAAGGCGGACGAGCCCGTGGATGATTCCAAATTGGTTGAAGCCATGTTCGATTTTCTACCTGATAGTTCCAGCGAAGCTCCTACACCAGGTCAGTATACTAACTTTGGATGGATATAAATAAATGTTGAATAAATTATAGGTCGAGAAACGTCTGTTTTCAACGATTTACCATCGAGACCAGCAGAAAACGAAATCATCAGCCCCTTGGCGACGGCTTCCGAAGACGAGGAAGACCTCAGCGAGTTCAAATTCCAAAAATTCGCTGCCACTTATTTCCAAGGGAACATCGGCCACCAGTATTCCAGGAAACCTTTGAAGCATCCTCTACTGCCTCTGCACACCCAAGGAGACCAACTGGTGAGATTAGCAAACTGTAGTTATAAGAATCAAACCATAATATTACTTGTTTTAGGCTGCTCAAGCCTTATGGATAACCATCCTTCGATTCACCGGGGATCTGCCCGAGCCGCGCTATCACACGATGGACAGGGACACCACCTCGGTGATGTCGAAGGTGACGGCGACGTTGGGCCGCAATTTCATACGCAGCAAGGAATTCCAGGAGGCGCAACTCATGGGCTTGGATCCCGAATCGTTCCTCAAGCAAAAACCTCGCTCGATCAGGAACAAATTGGTGTCCTTGACGCTGAAAAGGAAGAACAAACTAGGCGAAGACGTCAGAAGGAAGCTGCAAGACGAGGAATACACAGCCGACAGCTACCAATCCTGGCTGGAAACCCGACCCACGAGCAACTTGGAGAAGCTGCACTTCATCATCGGCCACGGTATCCTACGGGCCGAACTCAGAGACGAAATTTACTGCCAAATATGCAAACAACTCACCAACAACCCGTCGAAGTCCTCCCACGCCAGGGGCTGGATACTCCTCTCGCTGTGCGTCGGCTGCTTCGCCCCCTCCGAGAAGTTCGTCAGCTACCTAAGGGCCTTCATCAGAGAGGGCCCCCCGGGCTACGCTCCTTACTGCGAAGACCGCCTCAAGCGCACCTTCAACAACGGCACCAGGAACCAACCGCCCAGCTGGCTGGAGCTCCAAGCCACCAAGTCCAAGAAACCCATCATGCTGCCCATCACCTTCATGGACGGCAACACCAAGACTCTTCTAGCAGATTCCGCTACCACGGCTAGGGAATTGTGCAACCAGTTATCGGATAAAATAGGGCTCAAGGATCAATTCGGGTTTTCCCTATACATTGCTTTGTTCGATAAGGTATCTTCTTTAGGCAGCGGTGGTGATCATGTCATGGATGCTATATCGCAGGTAATAAATTGTTATTGTTGACTTTTAAAGAGTTCTAAAAGGGTTGTTGTAGTGCGAGCAATACGCCAAGGAGCAAGGGGCGCAGGAGCGCAATGCGCCGTGGAGGTTATTCTTCCGGAAGGAGATCTTCGCGCCGTGGCACGAGCCCACGGAGGACCAGGTGGCGACGAACCTCATCTACCAGCAGGTGGTGCGCGGGGTCAAGTTCGGGGAGTACCGGTGCGACAAGGAGGAGGACCTGGCGATGATAGCGGCCCAGCAGTACTTCATCGAGTTCGACAGCGACATGAACGTGGAGCGGCTGCTCACGCTGCTGCCCAACTACATACCGGACTACTGCCTGGCCGGTGTGGAGAAGGCGGTGGACAGGTGGGCCGCTCTGGTGGTGCAGGCGTACAAGAAGAGCTACTACGTTAAAGAGAAGGTTGTGCAAATTGCTAATCTACTTCTAGTAGGGTTTACTATTTTACACATTGCAGGTGGCTTGTCTGCGAGTGAAAGAAGACGTGGTGAGCTACGCCAAGTTCAAATGGCCTTTGCTGTTCTCGAGGTTCTACGAGGCGTACAGAAACTCCGGCCCGAATTTGCCCAAGAACGATGTCATAATTGCAGTGAATTGGACAGGGGTGTACGTCGTGGACGATCAGGAGCAGGTCCTGCTCGAATTGTCCTTCCCCGAGATAACGACTGTAGCTAGTCAGAAAACCAACAAAGTCTTCACGCAGACCTTCAGTTTGAACACGGTTAGAGGCGAGGAGTTCACGTTCCAAAGCCCCAACGCCGAGGACATCAGAGATCTGGTCGTGTACTTCTTAGAAGGTAAATTCAAGCAGTTATACTTTCTTCTTCAGCAGCCTTTTACAGTCCACTCCTGGACATAAGCTTCTCCAAGCTTCTTCCATCCATCTCGATCCCTTCCCCTTTGATACCTTGTTTCTTCACATTCTTTGCCAGGCATATTAAGCTAAAGAGCTATTTGGTAGCATTTTTCTAGTGTCCTCTTTTCTTCGCTTTAATCAATATTTAATACATTTCCCTCTAGGTTTGAAGAAGCGCTCGAAGTTCGTGATCGCCTTGCAGGACTACAAAGCGCCAGGAGAGGGCTCCAGTTTCCTGACCTTCCTGAAGGGAGATTTGATCGTCCTGGAAGAGGATAGCACCGGAGAGACTGTCCTGAATTCCGGTTGGTGCGTGGGAAGGTGCGAAAGGACGCAGGAGAAAGGCGATTTTCCTGCTGAGACGGTGTACGTCCTGCCGTGTATGTCCAAACCGCCCGGCGAAATTTTACTGCTGTTTTCCGTGGAAGGTGAGTTTATTTTTAACGCTAATTTTCTGCTACCTACACGAAATGAAATTGACTATCGTTGCAATTTTTTAACAAGATTTTAAAAGGTGAAAGGTGAAATTGTTTTATGTAAGTGCCTACAGTTAGAGAGAATCTTTCTTCAAACGATTACTATTCCATAAAAGGCTATAAACATAGGCGTAGCAGTAATATTTCTTTACAATTTTTGATTCGTTTAACAATCTGCTCTCGTTTTCGTTCTAATTGCATATCAATAGCTCCCGTTGAATGTAGTATGAAAGACAATAGAGCAATCTAATCGGCCGAACCCATGCTTGTAATTCACGGGATGGAATGAAATGTGAAGGCCGCTTGTACGGATACCTGAGGTCAATCGAACGATCTTTTACTTCCATCCACAAGAAGTACCGGTATACCGCTTAAGTACGTAAATATCTCCTCTTGAGCGCCGATAGATTAAATTATATACAGAAATATATTTGTCGTGAATTCTTAGAGTGAAAGTGAGTTGTGTATATTGGTGGTGTCGGACTACTTTTGGCATTTTCGTTAGATGAAATTACGAAATCGCCTTTAACCGCTGTAAATCGATGTTTGTGATCGGTCGAGTTTGATTTGGTTTGTGATCGGGTCAATTTTTCGGTTGTTTTGTACATAGTTTGCAGCATGATTTATATGGGATGGGGGCATCAATGTAAGTCTTATTAAATGTTAGATTATTTCAAGTAGTTATTCAAGATAAAAAAGAATAATTATAAATTATAACTTTTAAAGAAGTGTAGAATCAGAGAAAAAATATGCTTCGAAGATCATAGTAAAATAACTTTATTTCAAAGCTTCTATTTAATTAATGAATAGGGCTTTTATGAGATATTTAATCTTGAAATAAATAAATATATCACTGTACATATTATCTTATTTTTGTTTTATTAAATTCATTAACTATTTCGAAACTATTTTACATGCTTAAACTATTCTATATTCATGGGTAATACTTTCATTTGTGACTGTAGCCTTGATATTAATTTTTAATTACAAATACTCAGTATGTAAATTTTATATGCAATGTTGTATTCAAAAGATGATCTTTTGAGGAAGCTAAAACAACTAGAAAAATAATGAATACACTTTAAGATCCTACAGTAAAAGCTTTGAGAAAGAAAGAATGCTTGACAAGAATTTTTCATACGAATTTTACAAATTTCTCTTTGCACAATTTTCAATAATTTCGTCAAAAACCGAGAAAGTTCCAAATAGAGTTTTGCATACAAAACATCTCATCGAAATAATTCGACGACAATGCACTCTGTGAAAGTTATTTTCTTTCAATTATTCATTCAAAAACATTTAAAATTGTAATTTAGAGAAATTACATTATTTAACTCGATTTTGTTCAAAAAACTCTATTGGATTTCAACGACTTTTTGTTCTATTTTTAGATTGATACGTGCAAGTCGCCTATCGAAATTAAATGGTTTTTTTATAAGTATTGATTGTCGAAAGAAAGTACTACAATTTCACTTTATAATCAAACAATTCCTACATTCAGGGTGTCAATTTGAAAACTTCCCACCCTTCATATCTTTCTTGTAGTTAAAAATATTAAAAATCGTATTGGTGCCACCTAAACTTCTAATCATTTATACTACAAGGAGGCTCAATGCAGCAATTTTTGTTTAAATACAGGGTGTCCCAGCGAAAGGTAGCCCATTTAATCAACTTGTAACTTTGTGAACATAACATTAGTGAAACGTATAAAACATGTTTAAATGAAAAAGAAAATGTTAATGTGCACGATTATTAAATGTGTTTCCTAACGAAAAACCATTCAAAAATCCTGATAAAGCATCCTTAAAAATGGAAAATTTAAGATTTGTTGTAAATTTTATTTTAATTGAGGCGATTTGCTTTATGTTGTTCAAAGTTAAATAACTTCTTTGTTTTGTTAAATAACATGTAGAAATTATACATTTTTAAAAAGTAGAAGAGTGTATCATTCAGATGGCGTCAAAATATACAGGGTGTTTCATTTGAAAAAATTGGGTTAATGTGAATTGAAAAGAGGGGATTTTGATAATACACCCTGTACAGCTGATACAAAATTTCTATGTCACTAAAACAAATCTTCTATAGCAAAATAAAGAAAACCGCATGTTTTTATGATTAGGCGTTTAAAAGTTACAAGCTGATTAAATGGGCTACCTTTCGCTGGGACACCCTGTACTAACCTGAAAGCCATAAATCTCAATGAAGGCCACTTTAATTGCTTCTGTAACTTTGAAATGCGATTATTCAGAAACGGCTCGACAAAAATAATAGATTAGGAAACCACTTAAAAGAGAATTAAACGACCTTATAAAAGTGACATCTACCCCTCCTAGGGGGTTGAAATAAAAGGGCTTGGGTAGTTTTCAAATTAACACTGCTAAATACATGATAGATCTGAATGGTGCCACAGTATTTGCCCACTATTAGCAGTAGAGGAAAGGATGCAAATTTAGAATACCACTTTAAAAAAAATCGTATTAATTAATGTTTAAGAAATAAAAGAGTTTGAACTGCGTTAAAAGACAGATACACTTATCTTTTATTCATATAAAACCATTTAACCATCTTGGATTATTATAAGTAGGATAATTTTTGGGTTAATCATAATATTGCAGATTGACGTAGTTTACCCAAAGTGAATATAATTTGGAATAGGCTATTCAAAATTACAATCACCTTGATAATTGACTTTAATTAACTAGTTATTTAGCTTTAAACTGAACTATCTAAATTATAAATCATATTTATTGTTTTCTAGTCCTTGCAGTATCACAAATGTAGCAATCCGAGTCATAGCCAGCAATTTCGCTGGGCACCCAGACTTTGCACATAAAATATTACACCCATTGCTCTCCCTCTTGATTTTCGGTAAATTTTTTATTACCGAAGAAACAAACACAATCATATTCCGTAGGTTGTGTTATATTAACCCAAGAGGGCATATCTTTGGAATATTCCAAATTAACTTTCCTATCGTATTCCAAGTTAGCAACATATAACCATTTTTATCTCAAAATACTTTTATGAATTGGTGTTTAGAATCATTTCTAATTTAAGCACTGATTTTTACAACAGATACCCTAAACTAAAGATTTGTGCAAATTTAAACATAAAAATATATGTCTCAGCCAAAATACCAGCCAATTTATAACTTGCTTGGAAATGTTTCTCGATAGTACTTTCACGACGATGTAGTTTGTCACGGACCTGTTAATATGGCTGTTTCTAAACCACCCCTAATTTGTTACCTAATACATAGACTACGTTATACTGGTATTCGTTAATAGTTGGCGCTTAATTTTCTATATTGTTATAATGCAGTATTCCAAATTAGCATCCTTTCCTCTACAATTACAACCAATTTTTGCTCTAGGGGCGGAACACAGCCGCAGATTGAGCCAACAGTACGCCGTCAACGGCACCGAGACCCGCGACCGGCCCCACAACCTCTCCGAGTACTCCATCGACCACTTCAGGCCGCCCGTCAAGCGCACCATCTCCAAGGCCCTCACCCTCACGGCCAGCCGGCGCAACGTCGACGACCTGTGGAAGCACTCGCGCGACCCCATCAAGCAGCCGCTGCTCAAGAAGCTGCTCATGAAGGAGGAGCTCGCCGAGGAGGCCTGCTTCGCCTTCAGCGCCATCCTCAAGTACATGGGCGACCTGCCCTCGAAGAGGCCGCGCTTGGGCAACGAGTATACTGATCACATCTTCGACGGGCCGCTCAAGCACGAGATACTCAGAGACGAAATCTACTGCCAGGTTATGAAGCAGTTAACCGATAACAGAAATAGGTACCCACCTATTTAAACCATCCTTATTTCTTATAAATACTGTTATTGTTTTGTTAGATTATCTGAGGAAAGGGGATGGGAGCTAATGTGGCTGGCGACAGGATTATTTAGCTGCTCGCAGAGCTTGCTGAAGGAGCTGACGTTGTTCTTGAGGAGCAGGAGGCATCCGATATCGCAGGATTCGCTGCAGAGGTTGCAGAAAACGTTGAGGAACGGCCAGAGGAAGTACCCACCGCATCAGGTGGAAGTGGAGGCCATCCAGCACAAAACCACGCAAATATTCCACAAGGTGTACTTTCCTGATGACACCGATGAGGCTTTTGAAGTGGATTCCAGTACTAGAGCGAAGGATTTCTGCCAGAATATCAGCCAGCGGTTGAATCTGAGGTCCAGTGAAGGGTTCAGTTTGTTCGTTAAGATTGCTGATAAAGTAAGCTTTTGTAATGGGACTGAGCTTTTTATCCAACCACTACTATTTTAGGTGATTTCCGTACCAGAGGGAGACTTTTTCTTCGATTTCGTGAGACACTTAACCGACTGGATTAGGAAAGCGCGTCCGACAAGAGACGGTATCACACCGCAATTTTCTTATCAGGTGTTCTTCATGAAGAAACTATGGACAAACACTGTACCAGGTACTTATTAAGGGTGGAGTTCAATTGGTCCCCGCGGTCAAATTTACCCAAATATAATCCTTTTTCGACTCGAAAGCTATCAGTCAATTGGTCCCCAATACCGGATTAAGGGCTTCTAGGAAGGACCGATGGGAATATTTATAATTTCAAAATTCTCTGGCAAATTTCGATTATGTATTTTCATTTCGTAATACAATTTAATGAGGATTTTATGAATAGGGGAAATTTTTTGACTTCTGTCTTTTTTTTCTATTTCAATATAGGGAAAATCCCATTCCTTCTATTATGTACATCTAGAAAATTAGGTGTACTTTTCATAATAATAAATTTCGATATTGTAAAATATGAAGGTACTTTACTCTTGAGCAAAATTCACATTTTTTGATATACCTCGTATAAGATTGATAAAATTTGATTTTTGATGGTTGCATCTTGGATTTTAGATCATGCAGAACTTTTTGTGAAGAATAACTATTTCGTAAAATTAATAATAAAGTTTCCCATATGATGCCAACTATTTTTTGAAATCCGTTCGTATATTAAAACGAAAATAATTCTTTTTTTTTGTACGGAATTTTTCTTTTAATATATATTGTACCAATTGTATATATTTTAAATTACTAATGCTTAGATATTAAATATTTTTTAACACTAAAAGCTACATTTTGTCCAAATTCTCTCAGCTATGTAAGTACACCAGAAGATTTTAGCCAAATGATAGTTATTCATGCAATGTAAAATCTTATCTAATCGGATTAGGAATATTTTGACCGCGGGGACCAATTAGCCCATTAAATTTTGAAACTGGGGACCAATCGACCTGTAGGATTATGGAACCCCGCTGACAAAAATGACCGCGGGGACCAATTGACCAACACCGCTTATTAACTTCAGTGTTTGGAACTCTAATGCGATGCTTTTATTACTTTAGGTAAAGACAGGAACGCAGATTTGATCTTCCACTTCCACCAGGAGCTCCCCAAACTCATCAGGGGCTACCACAAATGTACTAAAGAAGAGGCCGTTAAGTTGGCAGCTTTAGTGTACAGAGTGAGATTCGGGGAGAGCAAACAAGAAATGCAGGCGATACCGTAAGTCGAATTTCGCTCCTCAATTCAACTCTACCTTCTATATTTTTAGCCAAATGTTAAGGGAACTCATACCGGCGGACCTCCACAAGCTGCAGAGCACGAACGACTGGAAGCGGTCCATCGTAGCTGCGTATAATCAGGACGCCGGGATGAACCCGGAGGATGCGAAAATCACGTTTTTGAAGATCGTCTACCGCTGGCCGACCTTCGGGTCAGCTTTCTTCGAGGTGAAACAGACCACGGACCCCAACTACCCGGAGATGCTGCTCATAGCCATCAACAAGCACGGGGTCAGCCTCATACATCCCCAAACTAAGGTAACCAACTCGCATTCGAATGATTAATAGTCTAATAAAAAATTGGTCAAAGTTGAAAACCGGTCGTTAAAAGGATCTTACATAACCGTATCACAATACATCTTTAAAGCTAAGAGGTTCCCACATGTATAATCGCGGCTGTTTCCTGTTTTCGAATAATAAAACGTCTTGCTTTAGTCGTTATTAATGTGTTTGTTCCTTTTAATTATTGTTATTAAGTCCGAATTGTTTCATATAAAAATGAAGCAGTTTGTAGTGTGGTTATTATTTTTTTGTTTCAGGACATTTTGGTGACGCATCCCTTCACGCGAATATCGAATTGGTCGTCAGGTAATACTTATTTCCACATGACCATAGGTAATTTAGTTAGAGGATCCAAGCTGCTGTGCGAAACTTCATTGGGCTACAAAATGGATGATTTGTTAACGTCATATATATCTTTAATGCTGACTAATATGAATAAACAAAGGAGTTTGAGGATTAAATAGATGTGTAGGCCATCCTGCAGGGTGATTCGTATGAGGATTAACCGTGAATGTGGTTTATGTTTTTTTGTTGTATTTATTTTTAATAGAAAAAAGTAATCAATCGTTAGAGAATGCTTTGAAAAGTTTTGGTAGATTAAATTTGATCTGCTTGAAATGTTTTGATCAATACTTAAAATAATCTCCTAGAAAATATTGTCTCGTTTTTCGTTTTAATCTCGCAGTTTTTCATAGAAAATTTATATGATGATTATTATTATTACTCATAGCCAATTTTCTAAAGTACTCAACTTGTTTACAAAATGTTATTTAATAACTTATATGATGTTTGTAGCGTTTTTTACATTATTTTATCCAGTAATTTGTTTCATTAGTATTGTCTAGATATTCATATTCTTATTGTATCCAATTATTTATTGAAAAAGTGTATTGTTATTATATAAACAAGTAATATAACTTCCGAATCTCCCAATTTACCTATTTTCGAATACCCGTCAAAAAGTACGTTGTCTTTTTAAAGCTTTATTGTATTGTTGTCGACTATTTTTTTATGTATATGCTTAATGTAAATACATTCACATCACTTAAGTACTATAAATTAGATGTTTTATATTGTGAGAATGTTTGTAAATAGGTGAATGACAATAAATTATATTTTTAATTGTGGTATTTATTATCGTATTATTTGCCAATTTAATCCGATACCTTAATTTTATTTTGTGCACTATTACGTGAAACATCTTTGCAAAGTGCAGTAATATTTTTTTGTAAGTACCCACACCTATCTATAAATCAAATTATTCACAAGTTTATAGAAAATAACTAATATTTCGTAACGAACACGAACAAGAATAAAGTGCCACTAAAAGTCTAATAATGGAATTGGGGAAAAATGTTCGCATTTTTATAAACTTCCTGTTGATCCTGTTACACCAATTAATTGCAAGAGTAAGCTATTTTGTTTTAACAATAATACGTTTAAAATAATACAAGTTAAAAAGGTATAAACCCTAAAACGCAGACGATGAACCGACAACAATAGAATTAAGTGGCAATTTCGTTATCACCCCTACAATCTGAAAATCACTGCTTAGACTTGCACATTAGCCAATTCCTCTTTTTTTCCCATGATCATCAAGACCGAAGACCTCCTTTTTTTTACCTTTGACTCAACTGTGGGAATCAGTTCAACTAATTAATATACAGGAGGAAACAATTATTAAAAATGATTCCATTGTTACGCGAGTTCTCCCACATTTAAGTATAAAATAACAAGTGTACTAAGAGATTTTATATATTTTTCTTTCATTCTTGGCCAGCTCGTGAGAAAAATCTTTGCGTATGAATATATATGAGAAAAAAAATCAACTTCCTCGTTACTGCCTTGAGAAATTATTTATAACATATTTAAAATCTTTGCGATGGATTATTTGCGAAATTTAATGGGATGTTTGTTGAATATTTCAAAAAATAAACCTCGTCATTTTCAATAGTTATATTTCTACAAAAGGACTTGCATTAAAATGCAGTTTATAATCTTCACTTCTATGGAAAAAAATTATAATATTTACATATATCATTAGTTTGTTCATTCGTTGTGTCTAATTGCACTTAGAAATTAAAATACAATGCGAACCAAATTGATATAAAATATAAAAAAGAGCGAATACTGCTCTTACGCAACTTTGGCTTGACTATTAAAAAATTATATTACTGAGAATCATCACTCACACGTCTGTCTTAAATATATCACATAAAAAGTATTCGAAATATTGGAAAAAACTATCTAATTTTAAAATTTCTTACAACAAATAGAATGCTCTATTGCTTGCTTTTACTCAGTAAAGACATCTAATTTAGGGAGAAATATTATACCGTACATATTCAAAGATGCGTGGAAGCGAATAAAAACTGATAAATAAATTATAATAACTTTTATGGTATTTTAAATATCTTCGCCTAAGTGAGAAAGTAAAAACATGTAAAAATCTTACATACTAAGCGTATAATTTGGATTTTCCAATACTTTAAATAATCCTCAAAAGGAATTTTCATAATTATGGGGCGAGCGTTAGATCCAAATTGAATTACAAATCTAACGAAAACCCCAATTACTTACAAAAAGAAATTAAATTAAAGCATTTTTGTTAGATGACAATAAAGAAAATTAGAGAGCATACAAAAAATGCTAGTGTATTTATTGCTTGACGTTATTTCATCCAAATTACTTACTAATAGTGTCTTTATGCGCTCTGAATTCAAAAATATATCTCCTATTAATTTGAGAATTTCATCAAAAAACTCCAAAAATTTATATTAGTAATCTACTTATCAAATCTTACGTAATAAATAAATAAAAAAAAAACACAATATTAAGACGTATAAAAATAACACCCACATTTTTATACCAGTTGTCGTTAAACAAAAATTCCAACTATTTATACATTTACAATTCCTCTGACTTCAAATTTCCTCCTCCCTAATCAACCCTCCGAGAAAATTACAAAACATCCCACATTTCCTACCTGCATTTCGATCTCAATGCATCCCGTGCGAGTTCCAATTCTCCGTAATGGCCGGCTGCGATTGGGCCTGCCCCACGGCGGCGTTCCTCTGCCCCTGGCTGTGCCTCATGATCTCGTCGGCGGGGGCGCAATGCGGCCGGGGCCCCGGCTCCGGGGTGTACGTGAACGTCAGCCCAGTGGCGTAGATGATACCATCATTTCTCACCAATGAAACTGGTACTTGGGTGGGCTGCCGTACCCACAACCACTCGCCCCTGAACTGGGATATGTCCGGTACTACGCACAGCATACTCTCCTGACACCTGGAATCCAATAGAATGTGGTTTAAAAGAGACTCTAAATAGTGTTTGAAAAATACTCAATTTTATTGGCCTCTTATCAAATATAATATACAGCTATTTCAATTTACTGTTTATACAATAACAATATAAGTTCATCTTCCTCATTTCTTTTGTCACGGTCATAGTTTCTTCTACATACATAATTAACTACATTATTAATAAAATTCCCACCGTTGTTTTGCATATTAGAAAACACTAATTAAAAGCAATAACTTATGCAAATAATATTATGAATCGTACGTGTCTCACCTGTACATGGTTTCGGCCTCGACGTCCCCGAACCAAACGTGCAAAGAGGGCGAAAAATTGTCCCCCTGCAGCTCCAGCATGGCCACGTCGCCGCCGCCGTTTAAATGCAAACTGTGGACGATCGGGACGGGTGTAACGGGCGACCGGACGGGCCCCATGCCTTCGTAGAATTGGTATTCAGCCTTATCTGTGGAGATGATGGTCCAGCACGCGCCGTCGTTGATCATCTCCTTGTTGGGCTCCTTCGGGCAAGGCGTGGCTTGGAATTGGATGATGCGTTCCTGAGATAGGCACAAGTACATTCGCTCGGTGTCTTTCATGTAAAAGGCGCATTTGTGCAGCTGCGATACCGGATCGTCTGCTTCGAGTAGGGCTTGTTGTTTATCAACCTACGAGGGAATGTATGGATTATAATTATATGAATTGTAATGATGTAAGTACCTTTCGTATGATTAGTCGAGGTAAGGCCATACCAGTAACCGAACATACGAGCTTAACGGTCGACCCGTAATGGATATAACCGTCTCTGACTTGGAACTCCTCGCTCTCCGACTCGTTGTCGTCCAGCAGATGTATCGTAAAGGCGCCCCATTGGGTCGAACTGGCGTGGAAATGTCCGTTCTCCACGTGCAAATACCGAGTAGAAACAGTCTGGGATCTTAACCTATTGAACAGGGCCACTTTCGTACCACTAGCTATACACAAATCGGCGTTCTTTAAACTCTGTTTTTTCTTCGACGGTTTCGATATCACTTTGATCCGTTTACTGTGAAACACCCCGATGTCGTGGCCCGAGCCGTAGAACATTTTCACAGACAACATGAAGTGCTTCCGTTTATCGGAGTCCGATATGTATAAGGTTTTCGCTGCGCAGTATTGCTTGCCGTTGTTGAGATCTAGTTGTTGCATGTCTTGATCCGAATTGCCTAAAACGAGTGTGTTAATATACTAATCGAAATTGTTATGATATATTTAACGTACCGATACCAATGAAAGCGCAGAGCTGCGAGGCCTGCTCGGACTCGCCTTCGCGCAGCATCTGCTCCTGCCTCATGCGCCAGCCCTCTCCGAACAAGTAGATGCAAGGGGGCGGACAGAAGAACCTCTTCTCGTTGCCGTAGGACTTCTGCGCCACTTTGGCGTGCAGGATGACTATCACCATGTCGGATCGCTCCCTGAGGTAGCGCTCCATGGCCTCCCTGGTGAGCCTGCGGTCCTCGTTCCTGTAGCCGCCGGGCACGACCGCCCCCGAGAACCGGGAGTACATGGCGCCGTGCTGGGGCGGCGGCGTCGGGGGCGACTGGGCATGGGCTATGCCCGGCAATCCGTACTGATGGGGCATGGTGTCGCGGGTGTTCCTCACGATTTGTGCGCTTCCATCGCGGCCTGTGGGCTACGGAATACGGGACGTAAACAGCAACAATAACAGACCGTCCGCGAGTGCGAGTGGTTCTGGTCGACTCGCGTAAATCGAATCCGTGCTGCGCTCGGTAGGCGAGAGACGCGAGATCGTGAGAACGAAATGCTGCCGTACAACTGTTTGGAGATTCTCCCCTCTTTTGACTTACATGCTATTTCACCTCATTCTCGTTTTAATTTGAAAAACACCTGTTCGCAGGCCGAGTTTTCCGACAGTCTGGCCAACTTTCGGATACCGGAGCGGTGGCTTGGGAGGCGATCGACATGGGTGAATTTGTGCGAATAACTCGGCGGTGTTATTGATAATCGTTGGTTTTTAACCGTCGATTATTTCCATTCCGTTTAATTGATTAAAAACGGCGTGAGTTAACTGTTTAATCGGCGCGTTTTGACAGATTAATGATTTTTAGGTTGGTATTAAGGACGTTTCATATTGTACGTACGAGGGGACATCGATTTTTTTAACGTCGCATGAAATTTGTGAATACGGAGTGTCGAAAATATATCTAATTTTAATCTTAAATTAAAAATCTTAATTATTCTTAAATTTTCATACTAACACATAAAATTTATTTTTTCGAATTAATGTAATTTTTTTCTGCCATTAATATACAATGATAAACCATATTTTTTATTTATAATATTTAGTTTATATTTTTATACAGTGTTTCATAATGTGTCAAAAAAATCAAGTTAATCAAGGGAATTTTTGACATTCCTGACAAAATGGTCGCCATTCATTCACCCTGTCAAGATTGTTGTGTGACCAACATTGAAATTGCATTTAGTGCCAACTTGACAAACATTTAGGATTGTATATGGATTCTCTACTATTTGAATTCTAATTAAATATTTTCTTATATCATCAGCGAATATTTAATTTCATTAATTTTTACACTAAATTGAATATTTTTAAACAACCTGTAAAAAAATCTCTACAATATAAAATATACTAAATATTTGTCGATTTATCGGGTAGTGAACACCCGATTTGTTTAATAATCTCCCGAGCGGCGTAACTTGCCAATTCTATGCACTTTTCGATAGATTTTCCCTCGCATAATCCACCTAAAAATCCCCCTACAAAAGCATCGCCCGCACCTGTAGTATCTTTTATTAGGCTTTTATCGATTTCCTCCACTTCGAATCGGAATTGCTGTGAATTGTTGCCGTAACCATAATAACAGGTACCAGGCTTAGCTCCATCTGTTATTACAACAATGTTTCCATATAAACTCAATTTTTGTCTACCGTTTTTTAATAGAGTATTCACCAATTCTTCTGTATCATTTAAACCAAACATTATTGTTAGTGCTTCGAATTCCCTCTTGTTCCCAAATAATATATCTGAATTATTAACGAAGTATTGCAAAGTTTTTGGAACCATTCTACAAACGTAGTCGCCTGATATATTAAATGCGATTATTTTATTGAGATCCTTGCAGTAATTTAGGATATACGAAGCTGCTTCTTCGCGTTTCGTTAGAAAGTACCCTTCGAAGTAAACATAATCGGCGCATCGAATCATCTCCGAGAAAGTATTATCATTGGATAGATCGCTCGAACATAACACTTCGGCTGCTCCTAATTGCGCCACTAGGGACCTATTAACTCCGTTGACCAAAGAAATAGTTTTGCCAGTCGTATAACCCTTCTGTACGATGTAGTGGGTATCCACACCGTCCTTTTCCATTAGGTTCTTCAGCAACTTCGCGTCCTCGTCGTTTCCCACTGACCCTACTATCGATGCCTTGTGCTTTTTATTCGTCAGCCACTGCAACACTCTCATCGAATTTTGGGCACAGCCCCCTGCTATATAAGTTGTGTTCTTCGACTCCTTACGAATGTCTTCGGTGAGGCGCTTCATTTCTTCGGAACTCACTTCCTTTTGACCGTCATTTTCTAAATTGTATTTAATTAGTAGGCTGTTATCGTTGATAAATACTATTGTATCTAGTAGAGGGTTACCGAACACCACTATATTCTTCATTATAACAGATTATTAGTGCGATGATGAAATAAGATTAATTATGCTGTATATTACCTAATGAATAAATAAAACATGATAAAACGTATTAGTTACAATGTATAAATGTTATAGATTTTATCTATTAATCGAAATTTATGTCTAAAAAATGTAAACAAAATATAAAATATAACCTATAAAAGTCAAAACGTCAATTATATGTCAATAATTCTTCTTTCTAATCAATACTTTCCGACCTTATTTAAGTAAGCAAAACAGTCACTTGATTTAAAAAATTTAAATAATCGAGCAACCAAAAGTATGCATAGGCAAAATGCATATCTATAAATCCATTCGAATTTTTCTAGTTAAAACCAACTACTTGTCCGAATTAGTCATCATTTTATGCTAAACAGGCGCATCATATCGTACGCCTCCCGTATAATCGGCACAGAGAGCGATCAAAACATCCATTTCATTCATATCATCCCCTCCACGAGAGTTCTCCTCTCCGCTTCTAATTATTTTAATGAGGGAAGAATGTGTTGGGGTTACGATTGGAGCGTGGGAAAATACCTTGTGGGAACGAGTGGGAGGCCGAACGAGCTTTAATTTGATTTGGTCAACAACATAGATTTGTTCGTAACACGAGTGTATTTGCATTCAAATCTAAATTTGTTCTTTGTCGACTCGAAACTGTATATCTTTGTTTGGGACGATTTGTGCATGAATTATTCAGTTAGTTTGGGCTGTTTGTTCGAAGAAAAGTTCTCTCGAAATTCAGAAGGTGTTTAATGAAATTTGTAGAAAAGGGGATACAAAAATTAGTATCAATTTCCATGTGTATCTATGGGATTCACTGCTGGGATGTTTCGATTAAAAACGGCTTTGTTACTACATCTGTGGCTTGTTTTTGATGTAATTTTCCTATTCCTACTGCTGGTGTTGCCAGTGCTTCTCTTCCACTGTAATGGATCTAAAAATTGTGTATTTGGTAAAAATTTCTGCTAATAATAAAGGAATAAAATTTAATCTACCTGCTTCTTAAGGAGGTTCTCAAAACGTGGTTTTATAAAAGACCAAGCTCCCATATTTCGAGGCTCTTCCTGGCACCAAACGATAACTAAAAATAATAAATAAAATCTATACCTCCCTGAAATTTGTATAAATTTTGTCATATACATCAGGGTGTCAGGGTGTTATTTAATAAGTGCGACAAACTTCAGGGGGTGATTCTGCATGAAAAAATAATGATATTTTGCTATATAAACATATGTCCGAAAATGCTTCGTTTTCGAGATACAGGGTGTTAAAGTGTCTTCTTAAAAACCGAAGATTTATTTGTTTCTCTGAAACCAGACAAGATATTCAAATGAAATTTGGTGAGTTTTGAGAGGTAACTACTACGCATTTTTTGATATAAAATTAAAAATTTTATGTTCATCATTGGCGCGCATACGGGTAATAATAAATATTTTTTAAAGAAAAAACTTTTGGTACGCCACTGGGGCATTTTATTTGACATTTCAATTATGAATGAATTTCTCGTTCAATTTGTGACAAAAAAGCTCTCTTGTGTTTATTTCGTACGGGCCGCCGTTTTCGAATAAAAAAATAAAACATCTTGACGTGTATTTTTCATTTCCTCTGTCGTTATCTAGTAGTGACGTTAGACGGTAGTAGGCTACTGTCAAAATTATGATCAAATTAGCTTTTTTTGATAATCTAAAATTATGTAAATTAATGTGTAAATTAAACTATATCTTTTTTTTATTATCTTTGTTTTTAAGAAAAAACTTGAACACCTCGTATCTCGAAAACGAAACATTTTCGGACATATGTTTATATAGCAAAATATCATTATTTTTTCATGCATAATCACCCCCTGAAGTTTGCCGCACATATTAAATAACACTCTGTATTTGTTTATGTGATTTCTTATCAATTTTCTTCTTTAGATGATTCTTACGACTTAAAATTCGATCAAAATAAATACTTGTGTGACCCAAAAACGAAACTAAATCACACGACTTAAAATTATTGTAGGTATCAATTTCACTAACCTTTTGCTTCCGGATATCTCGAAATCTCCTTCGTCAATTCCAGCACAGGAAAAGGGCAGAACGACTCGACACGAATAATAGCGGTATCGGTGATTCCCATAGAGGATCTTTTCTCCATCAACGAATAGAAATGTTTGCCGGAGGTGATTAAAATTTTCTTCACTCTCGAAGGCACCACCATCGAATCGCCTGTTTAATTAACATTTATAGCAAATTAACGATTAGATTGCGCTATTAATTACCTAAAACAGGCTTGAAAAACGTCCCGGGGGTCATATCGGAGAAATCCGAAACGCAAACTGGATGCCTAAGCAGAATTTTCGGGGTCACTATTATCAAAGGTTTCCTAAAATTACGAACCATCTAAAAATATTTAAAAAATAATTATCAAAATGAAATACTTCTAGAACAGTGTCAGGAATAACTGGAGACGTAACCTGCGCTATAAATATTGCGCATCTTATTCTCAAATCTGCAGCTATTCCTATATCATTAAAGTGCACTTTACATTATATGATTTTGTCATGAACTAGAATATTTATATGGTTACACTGATACGTGATGAAACATATGATTTATCATATGGATAAATCATATGAAAAATCATGTAATGTAAAGTGTACTTTAAACTCGAACCTGTCGCCTCAACAAATGGAAATATTGAGCTGGCGTGCTGGGCTGGCAAACTTGCATGTTCACATCATCGCTATCCACTCGATCTTCCCTGGAATCCGTCATTTGAAGAAACCTCTCCACCCTGGATGAGCTATGATCAGGTCCAGCCCCGTCGTATCCATGCGGCAAGAGCACAGTGAGCCCGCTCTGCCACAACCACTTAGCTTCAACAACAAACCACTCATTAAACCTCATCAATTACAATTAATTCGTTCCATCTATTGGAACAAAAATTGAACAAATCGATCATTACTTTCTCCAGAGCTGACGAAGGTGTCGAAGATGATCTGGGCGCCGTTGAAGAAATCCCCGAACTGGGCCTCCCAAATGATGAGGTTCCTGGGATCCTCTACGCTCATTCCGTACTCGAAGCCCAGCACCGCCTCCTCGGAGAGGATGCTGTTGGCCACCTCCAGGAAGGCCGATTGTTTGTCGTGCATGTGATTCAATGGGACGAATGTGTTGTTGGTTTTTTGATCTACGAGCATGGCGTGTCTTTGGGAGAAGGTCCCTCTTCCTACGTCCTGACCGCTTAGCCTCACGTTAAAACCTAAGAGAGCAGATTGGAGAATAGAGAGAATGTGGAGCTAGAATACAGTAAATAGAGGGAATACAAAGAACAAAGTAGATAGAGTGTGGGGAATGGATTGAATAGAGAGAATTTAGAGTACTTGCCTTGGAACAATAAAGAGCCAAAGGCGAGTGTTTCTGCAGTAGGCCAATCAATATTGATGCCCTCGGATATTTTGTGAATGCGATTCTTTACATGGCTTTTCAGTAGAGTTGGATGGATTTCCTAGAAGTTTTAAATTAATTCACATGACATCAAACTTTCTAAATTGCATATATTTAATGGTTTTCCACAAACACACCCTGTATATCGAGGTACTTACGAAGTTTTTCGGCACTTGCACCGATTTAGTTCCAATGAAAGTCATTAAGTCCATGTCTATTCCGGTATCCCAGGTCGTAATTACTTCACCGGCTTGGGAGAAACCGTCCCATTGTTTTTTGAAATATACGTCCTAAACAATAAAAACTTGTAAATGTAATTAATTGGTCGTATAAGTTATCGTTTCTCAACCCGAAGTTCAGTTCAGTTCATTCGCAAATGTACAGGTCTATAAATTAAGTCCCTATAATTTACAGATCTTCCAGACTTGATTTATATTGTTTAATAATTGTGTATATGCAAATTATATCTACTTAAATGAGTGACCATTTTACTTACTGGTGGATTATAATTTTCAGAAGCTTTTAATTCCTCATTTAACCACTGCTCGTGGTTTTGCACAATTTTCTCGGCTTCATCTTTGCTCATAACGTCCTCATTAACAAGCTTCTCTACATAGGAATCCGGCACGGTTCTAGAATAATTGAAGCAATTTAAATGAGTTTTTTAAACGGTTTTAGTAAATTTTAACGTACTTTTTGGATCTTATGATATTATACAGAGCCGGATTCGTAAAACTGGGATCATCCAGTTCATTATGGCCCCACTGCCGGTAGCAATTAATGTCCACAAATACATCCTTTCTGAATTTCCGTTGGTACTCGAAAGCCAAACGCGTAGCTTTAAGAACTTCCTGAGGATTATTCGAAACTCTAACAACTTATAAAACAGCGAGAAATATTGTGTCTATACCTCAGGATTATCTCCGTTCACATGTATCACAGGCGCTGCAATAATTTTCGCTAAGTCCGTGCAATATCTCGAGGACCTTCCCCTTTCGCCTGGCGTGGTGAAGCCCACTTGATTGTTGACCACCATATGAATACTACCCCCTACTTCAAAATGAGGCACTTTGCAAAAATTCAAACATTCTTGATTGACTCCTTGCCCGGCGAAAGCTGCATCTCCATGAACCTGTTAAATACATATTAACTAAAAATTGGTTGGGTGTGCATAATGTACCTGTAAATTAAGAACTTTATCAGACCAATTCCCATTTCCGTAATCCCCGTCTTTCAGATTCATCTGCTTTGCTCTGGTTTTTCCTATTGACACTGGATTAACGACTTCCAAGTGGGAAGGGTTGTAGAGTAAGGAAACGTGCACTGATTGACCATCATGTGTGAGATCAGTAGAAGAAACTATAATGCATAAATATAGTTTAAATTGGTACTAAATGATGTAGTAGGTACTAACTGAAGTGACTTAAAACATCACCGCTAGCCTTGTAATAAGGTGGAAATTCGGCGTTGCCCTTTAATTTGCTGAAAATCGTTGCAGGAGGAAAATTCAACATGCCTGTTAGTAAATTCAAGCGTCCTCGATGCGGCATCGCCAGTACGATTTGTTCAATATTAACTAAAAAAATCGAATTTATGGAGTAGGTAAATTTCTGTATATCCCCTCTTTACCTTTCGTAGATAATTTGAATATCTCCCCGAAGAACATCATCGTACTTTCGGCCCCTTCGCCTCCGTATCGCTTGAGGCTGGTGAATTTCTTCGCCAAAAACCGATCGAAACATTGCGATTTCAAAAGGTCTTTAGCGATGTTGAGTTTTGTAGCATCGTCGATTTCTTCTGTTGGTATAGCTTCTAATCGCCGACTCATCCATTCTATCTCCTCTTCGTCCTGCAGCATAAATTAGTAAATAATTGAATGATATTTTTGAGGAGCTTGTTACTTCGAGATGTAAATATTCAGCAGCGATGGAGCCGCAATAAACCCGGTTTAAAAATTGCACGGCGTCTTTAATGCTGCCCTCTTTCCGGCTCGCGTGGATTATTCCATCGAAATCGACCTTATCGCTTTCGCTGAAACCGTAGCGGTTTATCAGCAGTTCCGGCGTTGTGCTGCAAATTGCATAGGAAATAAATTTGCGTATAACGTTTTGAGCTGAAAATAATTTACCTAGAATGCGCCGATAACGACACTGGGTTAATATTAGAATACTTGTGGCCGTGCTGCCTGTATGCTGTGACCAATCGAAGGAAATTGCTTTCCCTACATTTGGCTTGAACGGTCTCGCGAGATTCTGAAATTAATTTTGTTGTTGTACAATGTGTTGAAATTACGCCGATTTCGTAAATTAACAATAACAAATTTTGTAATTTTTGAATGATTTTGTATACGAGATTAGAGAAGCTGTTTGACGAACAAGTAAGAGGCACCTGGTGATTAGTTGAAAGGTGAAACGGAACATTATTGGTTAATTATCATGCAAAGTTGATTATAAACGTGCGTTAGCAACAACGCAACTGGAATAACAAAGATAAAACCAAGTGGTGACGAGAGATTATACAAAAATTGTATGTACTCAATTAACACGTACAATTATTTTATTCACATGCGATTAGTGTTAAACGTGTTATAACAAATTGTTGTATACACTCATTCATAGGATAACTCATTTATTTAATCCTTACCTTCATAGATTTTTTTCTTTTTGCTTCGGTATCCGAATACGTTATCGCTGTGATATTGTCTTTTTAGATTGGAATTGATTTCCTTCAAACGGCACAATTTGAAAGATTTCTTGTACATTTTGCGTTACGAATATAATCGATTTTATAAGAGAATGTATTACTTATTATTCGATAAACATGACCTGTTATGCGCAACGTTGGAATCTCAATTGGGCAACCTACTTATCTCTGAATAATGCCTGTTGCGATATGTGTGTTTGATTATTTACACAAGATTTATTTTGAATAATTTTGTGAATTAATGTGATTAGTTGGGTATAAAAAAATGAATTTTCGAATATATTTTATAGTTTTTATTAAGTATTAAAAATGTAATTAAAAGTTGACATTGAAAAAATAATGAAATTGGTGAATATTCAAATTAAAAAGTGCTGGGTTAATTTTAATTTTGTCGGCTTTTGTAATAATCGGAGTGGTTGGGATTCAATTGTCGTGATCGATGATCTGCGTCTTGCTTGGACATACTCGATGAACTTTTCGATTTATCTGAAAAAATTAAAAATTATAATGCAACATTTTATTAATTTTTATAAGCATAAATTGTATTAAATCATTTTTATTCAACCTTATATTCAACTGTATTGCGTAGACATAATGCACAAAACTGAAAAATTAAGTTTATCAAAATACCGGGGAATCACAGGATGAAATTAATTCATCTATTTTACTAATAAGTATGGGAATTGTCAATAATTTGATACTATACTTTGATGGGGGATCATCTTAGCATGCGACAATTTGAAATGGTTCGACATCCTTATCAATTCATTATTTTTACATTAATTTAATTTGCCGGGGGAATCCCAGCAAAATTTCATATATAAATTACAAGTTTCGATGTACATGAACAGAACAATATTGCCTATATTGAACAATTTTATAAACTTATTTTTATGATTAATGCATATAATGTACAAAACTGAAAAATCAAGTTTGTCAAAATACCGGGAAATCACAGGATAAAATTAATTTATCTGTTTTACTAATAAGCATGATAATTGTCAATAATTTGATACTACTTTGATAGGGGATCATCTTAGCAGGCGACAATTTGAAATGGTTCGACATCCTTATCAATTCATTATTTTTACATTAATTTAATTTGCCGGGGAATCCCAGCAAAATTTCATATATAAATTACAAGTTTCGGTGTACATGAACAGAACAATATTGCCTACTCGTATATTGAACAATTCATGCATTGAACAATTTTATAAAATTATTTTAATGATTAATGCATATAATGTACAAAACTGAAAAATTAAGTTTGTCAAAATACCGGGGAATCACATGCAGGATCAAATTAATTTATCTAATTTACTAGTAAGTATGAAAATTGTCAATAATTTGATACTATACTTTGATAGGGGATCATCTTAGCATGCGACAATTTGAAATGCTTCGAAATCCTTATCAATTCATTATTTTTAAATTAATTTAATTTGCCCGGGGAATCCCAGCAAAATTTCATATATAAATTACAAGTTTCGATGTACATGAACAGAACAAAATATTGCATATATTGAGCAATTCATTCGTAACAAAGCATCTGATCATTGCGATGTGGGATTCCCAGCGGTTATTAAAATTTTCATAGTATATGAAGGGTTTATTAGGAACATTTTGAGCATACATGTTATTTTTGAATCTTTCAAATACTTTATATATTTTCTACTCACTATCCTCACAAATCCCAGTCATTTTTAACTACATTATATTGGCTGGGAATCCCAGGGAAAATTCATTCACGACTTTTACGGCAGGAAAATTGCAGTTTTACTAAATTTATTATTTACTGTAATTTTTTAGCTACTAAACTTAAAACCCAATTTCTTTATTTCTTAACCTACTTACATTCTACGTACCTACTATTTCTAATTTTAGTAACATCGAGAGAAATCTCAGAGAAATTTCAATATGTAAAAAAACATACCTGTAGAATATTCCAGATTTCTTGACTTGTAATAGGTCTCGTTGTTCGGATTCTTCTGATTTGCTCTATTGTCAATCCCTTTTTGGTCCATTTCGGCTCGATTTTCCCAATTGAAGATAAATTTCAACCCACTGGCAATCGATGGAAAGCTAATAAACTACGCATATCTGGTATGCACTTATATAAACCTGATCGGGCGCCATGAGGGATTCACAGAACGAGCAGGTGAACTTCCACGACCCTCGATTACTTTTAGAACTAGAACCTCTCGGTGGTTCCCTGACAACAACTGAAAGCTACAATGGAACATGCGTGGTGTGAAATGCAAATATAAAAATCGCAACGTAAATATTAGATATTATTTGAGAGTTTTCGTTTGGAAGAGTATTCCGGGAAATTGAGGAATTTCAATATTATCTGCGTCCGTTCAAGTTTAGATAAAATATATCTGTATGGGTAAGAACAGATCGACCATTTTCTATTAAGATTATGTAATCGTGAATTCATAGAAAAAATAGCAATATAAAGTTTATTCACTTCAGGCCCCTAAATTTATTTATAGGACAAACAAACAAATAAAATAAACAAGTACGTAATGTAATTTAATTAACATTTTTTTATAATACAACAAAACCACGAGTTATTTTTTCAAATTTTGCAATTTAGGCGCGGATAATTTCACTTTTCCTGGTATATTCCTCGCCGCTTGTTCGTCTCTCACGGCTTTCAATAAATCCTTTTCCCTTTGGACGATTGTCCTTTCCTTCAGGAACATTGCCACTGCTGTTTTGGCAGCTTTACCTCTCTTTGCTGTACCCGGGGTTAATTTCACCTTGAATCTAAGAAACAAAACCGTCAAATCCTTTCGAAATTCATTAAAAAACTGGAGCCTTACTTGTAATTCGAAAGAGTATTGTAAGGAGCAACCACAGGCACGGCGAATAACAGCTCATCTTCTGCCACTGGGATGCCTGTAAGGGCATCTATCATATCAATATCGGTTTGAATCGTCAGATCTTCATCATCGATGTTGTCTTCTGATGGTTCTTTAGGTGCGAAATTTTTTATGGTTTTCACGGGTGGTTTTTTGGTACCTTTTTCAGACGCAGCATCTTTCTTCTTTTTACCCTTTTTAGTGTCCTTTTCCTTACCAGTACCTGATGACTAGAAAATATGGTTATTATTAATGAGTTATGGCGAATTAGAGAGTGCTATTTTACCTGTAAGATTTCCATTCTTAGTTTTCGCTCTTCTTCATCTTGATCCTTGTATTTCTCTTTAATTTTCTTCAATTTCCCCTTTTGGCCTCTTTTAACTTGCTGCTGCTTCAATTCGTTTTTATTTTCAGCTAGAAAAGTAGATAAAAATTGTATAAGACTCGATAAAATTTTAATATTACTTACCCTTTTCGTTAATTTTTTGTTGCTTGATAGACGATTCGCTGTTCCCTCTACTTCTATTTTTCTGATTGGCCTTTATCACAACCGGTTTATTATCACCTAAATAAAATACATGCTCTTCATTGTTCTCCTCTTTGGCTATTTCCGATGATTCAGTTATGATATTCCTAAAAAATAATTAGTTAATAACTACAATCAATGCTTTAACCATTAACCTATACTCACTTGGTTCCAGAGAAATGCTGAATTTTGATTTGAGTATCAGGGAATTTATTATTCTCTTCATCCGAATCGGATGATTGTTCATTATTCTCAGCAATTTCGATGTCTTTGTTATCTACATTTTCCGATTGCGCTGCTAATTCATCTTCTGCAAAATTAATTAACATTACACCACTTACACACTTACATTACAATTAACAATACCATCACTTTCATCTAGAATTTCGACTTCTACATCGTCTTTGCCCAATTCACTCTCAGCCACAGAAGCAGCATCCTCCTCATTAGCTGTTAATATTTTCCTTTCATCTTTGTGCCTCTCGACGCTGCTATCTTCTAGGCGAAAGAGGAAGCCTAAACCTAGTATCAGATGCGATTGGGGGAGGAAATTCTTCTTGCCTCTTATCATGAAACTACCAGTGGATAAGTACTCTCCAGTAGGGGCGGTTTTGCTGACTTGCTCACCCCATACCCAGTAGGCATTTGTCACTACTTTTGCTTCCCAAGCAACGCTGAAAATTTAATACAGATTTAAGTATGTAAGTAGCAAGATTAATGTTTGTATTTACCTGTAGCAAATAGCCATTGTACCTGCTTCGTTGAGGGTTTTAGGCGGAATGGGGTTACCCGTGGGGTTTTTAATAACTATACTGCTAGCACCGTGTATGTCAGCGTGTACGTATGCATCAGTGGGTTTCATGTATCTAAAATGTATGTAATATAGTTGATACTATTTGCAAATGCTTGCTGATGATTACCTTTTAACAATCAACTCGTTTTGTTGCTGATCCCTACCGCCTATTACTAAGTAGTTTTCGGAGCTTATGAACCAGAAGAACTTTTCGAACCAGTACGTTTTTCGGGCTTTGTTTATGTTCGTTATGGTTTGCATTTCTTTTAAGGTTTGTTTGGTTTTCTTTTCGGCGGATTTGAGCGCCTTGCTCTGCGATTCGATGGTTTTTTGTTGTTTCTTAGCCGCAGATCGTTTTTGATCGTAGTACCTGCAACAAATACGGTATATTTTCTGGTTTAATAGCAAAATATATCATTTACTTGCGAGCGTTCGCGAACGCAGATAATGCCAAATCAAGATCGATGATCATCGATGGTATGTTATCGTTGTTTTCTACATCGGAGTCATTACTTTCTGCGTATGGATCTGTTAATAGGAGACTAATGTGGTTGATTTCTAGTTTGAGTTGTTTGATATGACTGGCTACTGGATCTCCTTTTAACGATGCTTCTTTTACCATATCAGTAATATCTTCCCATGATATCTTAAACGTATAAAAGCTTATTAACAAATTCAATAAAACATTAAAAATTCTACCTGATTAGCTAAGAGCGTTTGCACAGCTAAGATAGCTTTTTCAACCAATTCTTGATTCCTGGTAATTAATTCGGCTTTTTGTTTATCGACGGCCTGAATTTGCTCCAAAGCTACAAGTCTTTGATCGTGGTCTTTTCTGACGTTTTCTAATTTCTTCATGGCTTCCTTTTCTTGCTGGACAGCTTTGAGTTCTAATTTTTGGCTCTCCAATGAAGAAAAAAATTCGTCAATGGCTTCGTTAAAAGTTGGGTACTCTTTGTGAGGCATTTCTAAATGTTGCTTGAATAGCATGGGATGAAATTCTTGATTGGAGTAGAAAACTGTAGTGGAATTAGCATCGGATGTTGGACGTTCTTCTTTTTTCTGTATTATGTAGCCCTGGAGTATAATAAAATAAATATTGATGTGGAATTAGTTAGGTTTAATTTGTTTACTTTAATATTTTCTGGTTTTATGTTTTGGAAAATATCTTCTGCTTCGTTCAGTGCATCCAGAATTTTATCAATATCTTCGTTTTGGTTGAAGTTTTTTCCGATTTTCGTGGAATTTGGGAAATTATGTTTTAGTAAAACATGCTCAATTATAGCAGGTCCATATTCTACGAAAGCAAACAGTATTTAGGTCATTCAAAATAATAAAATGCAGTTATTTACCTAAATTTGAGACAAGAACTTTCTTCAACTGATCACCAATTTTAGCACTAGCCAATATTTCAGATAATTTTTCTCTACTTATCACTCCACCTTCCCTCGCTCTGTTATGAGGATACTTTTCCTTCGTAGCAAACCTAAATTTATCACCCTCAGTGTGTGGACGGAGAACATACAAAATCGTATGCTCAAAATCAGTTAAAAGTAAATTCCCTTTATCGAACAATTCCAAGATTATGTGATATGCAGCTTCGCCCGATCCAAATTGAAAATTCACAATTCGATCGGTTCCCAATTGCGTGATAGATTCCAAGCGTTTGTTTTTAAGATGCTTCCTCATCTAGAATTTAGAATATTGTAGTTTTGAATTGGCAAACTCTTAGGCTTCCCTACCTTCATACTGAAACCAGATGGAGCCATATTCTTGGGCCATTCGAAACTTGTTTTGTGAAAACGATCTCCTGATCCAATCAGTAAAACTTGCTTCTCTTCACTTCTCTGAAGTCTGACCAAGTACGTTTTGCTATCGATATCGTATATATTATTCACTCTCATACCAACAAGGCTAAAATATTCGTAGTGTTAAAAATGATATATTTGTATTTTTAATATACATACTGTTGTAATTCTGCTATAACACACACGATATCGTACGTGTTAAACCTGGTTTTCATTTTGGCTGATTTATTAAATAATATCACATTAATTTACTAGGTCTTTTTAAACTTTGAACGAATTATCTTTATATTTTGATGTTGGAAACGTAAGAGATAACCTTAAAATAGCAGACTTGTCAGTGACTGACAATTAACTGTCATTCTTGTCAATGTCTAATTGATAGTTTAGTTCCACAGTGTTGTTCTGGTGTAAGTTTGGTAAACCGATGTTTTAAAATTTAATTATTGGGTAAATTAACGCGGAAAAGTCTTCAAAATCTTCTGATTTATGGGAAAATGTGATTAGTTCAAGTAGTTTCATGTTGGGGTGAGTAGAAGCGAATGTAGGGAAACAAAATTGTTGATCCGAGTTAAAGCGACGAACGGAACTCTAAACGAGCAACGAACGTAGTTTTAGTTTAGTCACTGATTCCGATTAGTGAAAAATCCGAACAGTCGACGTCCGAAATTCGACTACTGTGTTTGGGATGTGTCCGCGTATAACATAAACCTGCAATGTAGTTTTGAACTAGTGTTGTTTTGAAAACAAAATTTTTGAATGAAAACTCGCGATACGATGCCCATTGCGCAAATCTAAACCATGGTCGAGCTAGATTTTTCCTCTGCGGGTAAGTTCCGTCGCGAAAACTATTAATTTGTTACCACCCTTTTAGTTGAGGGTGTCTATTATTGATATTTTGCATGGTTCAGCTGTTGGATAAATTGCATCGGATTTTATAGCGTTAGTCGCTCGTTAGTGACGATTTTCTCGCCTTTTACAGGTGTTCTTGATTTATTTATGTTATTAAACCCAATATTATCTTGTAATGAAAACATAGCCTGCTAGGTTTAGGGAACACCTACTTGATTGTGTGTAAAATTGAGGTGTAATGTAAAAGCTTTAAATATTTGCAATTAAATATTTATTATAACTAATCAATTAATCAGAAATTCCGTGAATACACAGAAAGTATTGTTTATTAAAAATTTGGGATTTTTTATACAGTGTGTCCCATGATAATGAAAGCAATAAACTAGGCAAAATTAACTAAAAAATATTGCAAAATAACTTTTCCACCCTGTATATTTAATGCAAACAATCATTAAAAACATCAAATTCTGTACTTGTATTATCCCTTAAGTAATTACTTGCAGTTTGGAGCAAATCAACAAATTCTAAATTACCTCCAGCGTTAGCATTAAAGCTATAATCATTTATTTTTATACTCTTCTGTAATGCAATAATGACTAATGGTGGAGCAGTGAAACTGTCACCTGTAGTAGTGGAATTATCTATTAAGATAAAAAAAACCCGGAGAGCCTCTGCTCTTTTCTGAGCAGATGGTGTTCCGATCGCTCAAATAAATAATCTCATTTGCCCTCGGGGCACAGGCTGGTTCACCCATATAAAATAAAACCCGCCGAGTGCATCGGTAAAAACGGGCACGTGGCCGGCGAGTCTCCAAACATCTGCCTCCCGTTTTTAGCTTTCTTGTTCTCGAAAATGCACCGTCTATTTGTGCAGGTAGTTTTCGTTTGCGCGTGGATGATTTGCTGTGCACATGCTGTAATGAGCGAAACGAGATTGTAATTTGTTTCAGGTACCATTCCCGAAAATGGGGTTCCCGACATGACCCGTCTGACTGTCCTCAACGAAGAAGTCATCAATAAGAACCTCAAGATTCGCTACGAGAACAGCAAAATTTACGTATCCTTTTACACAGTCGTTTGGAGCATCAATTTAGCAAACAATAATAAATAAAACGCTTTCCGAAATTCGACGAATTTGAATATGTTGACAATATGGACTTAAAAGCAGCCAATAAACGGTTCTAAAAATAAACAAAATGCACAAGTGAAAGAGTACATATTGTAACTCGATGAATTTATCGTTTAGAATGGAATTTGTTCAAAGAAATGTTATCATAATTGCTTCTTTAGTATCGGCTAGTAATTGAAGCTTTTTATAAACATGCCCTGGAATGTATTGTTCACAACAACGAGGGTACCATAAATAGTTTATTATTAAAATTAAAACAAACAATTGCAATTGTTTGTTACAATTTGCGTACATAATTGGAGTTATTCCGAATGAATTGGAAATTATAAGTAATAATCGTTTGTAATATTTCATTTTACAATCACTTTTAAATAAACTCTTAAGCGTTAGTCATCCGCTCCTACTAGCCCTGGGGGTATTCAAGGAATTCCGAGCAATCCGGAACTATAACAGACGCACAAGAAATAGTTTTTAGATGATTCATTATTAAGTTAATGACCTACATTTTTCGAATTTTTTCTCTTCCAGTTTTCATTTTTGGAAACTCTTTTGTAACAGTTATTTAATAGGAGAGCTTTTATTGTACATAAATCTTTTTTGGGCGATTATTCAAAAAAAATTAGATGCTTAATAATGTTGTCAATAAATCGTGCTCGTTGGAATTCCATAGGTATTCAAAACGTGATCGCTAAAGTTGATGATGACACTGACATTATTCCCTGAAAATTCGAATCGATAAATCTCATTCCGTTCCCTTTATAATCGCCCACTATTAAACATGTTGTTGTCAACCTCAACGCGGAATGTGTGTTATCTTTAAGGTCGCCTAAAAGGAATATTTCCATGTATTTTTTAGCAATTGACAAAATCTAAATGTAACAGACCAGTTTTATTGATTATTAATTCGCTATAAATCGTTTATTGAAAGCGTTTTAATAGAGCCATTACGCACACAAATAAATCGTAATCACATTAGTGCAATCCTTTAGAGTAGATTGCTCCCATACACTTAGAAACCTTATTATGAATTGCCTGGTGATTCCATAAGCTTAATGGGTTGATCTACTTTGAACGCAATACTCTACTTTATTTAATTTTTTTTATTAATGATCTAGATTAGAACATCTGTTTTATCCAGTTTTCATCATCTGTTACAATAAACTATCATTTTGTAGGGTGTACAGCTACAATTTCAACATCCCCTATCACTCCAACGCAAAAACAATCGACCAGCATATTTTAATTAACAACGTAATTTAATGAGATCCAATGATGTCGCGTTTTGTAGTTTGTGAGGACTGGGTTTAGCGGGCGTGTGAGTTAAAAGTACACGATTTAGGTAAACCGGCGACAACGAAAAGGGCGAGCTGCATAATAAAAGCCACCGAAACGAGTCCCATTGTTTGACTATAAAATTTGTTTTACGAGCATCCGAGTCACGGCCTACGACTATATAATCTATTTGTGAGGCCTATACATAGGAATATCCGAATGAATAAAAGACGATAGTTTTAACGAGCTTGTCACAAAATTTCTAACAAGATTTACCAGTAATTGACAATTAATAATCAACTATAAAAATAAGTAATAATATTTTTATACAGGGTGTATTGTAAGTTGATACTTCTTTTTCAACTGGTGTATGAATCTATTAATTCTAATAAGCAACTTTTTCAAATAAAGTTTTTAAATATTATGAATAACAAAGAAGATAGAAAATTTTAAAATTTCGAATATTTTCCAATACGTACCTGCTTTATTAAATAAGAAATTTATTTATGGCAGTCATCTGTCAAATAAATGCCGAAAAATAAACAAATTTCATATTTAATGAAGCAAGTACGCATTGGAAAATATTCGAAATTCATAAAAAAGGTAGAAATTTAAAAAAAAAATTATTTTTGTTTTTCAGAATTTTGAAAAAGTTGCTTGGAATTAAGAGATTCATACACCGTTAAAACTACCGGATCAACTTACGATACACCCTGTATGTTTGTTTGTTTAACTTTCGGTAAATACACTGCGATAAATTATTATGCTTAACAGAACATGCATAAATTGATGAACTGCACGCTACATAGGGCATTAGAATGAATGATTTACAAATAACATTTGTGTTTTTCCTTAATGCGATTTAGACATACACCGGCACCATTTTAGTTGCAGTTAATCCTTACAAGGACATTGACATCTACTCACAGGTAAGTGAAAATTTTCAAAAATCATTTTTAATAGCAAAAAAATTCATGAGTTTGGCAAATTATCTTGCATTACAAGAATGCACTTAAATTTTACAACAGCTAATTTTCTGGTCGTTGGTGAAAATTCCCAATTGGAATTAATAATTCTTTATCTTTATTAAATAATTTTGCATTTATAATTTGTATATATGCGGATATCCTTTTTGATTTGCCAACTTTTATCAAATTCGTGCTTCCTCTTATGGAATTTTTTTAATCTAATTCGGTTTTAACGTGACATAAAATGGTCCTTAATTTGAAGCACTTCCCCAAATTCCCACATTCTTGAAGCGGTCATTAATTGTGCCGAAAATAAATGCATTTCCTATATGGACTTTAAAAATAGACCACAATTTCTTAAAAATAGTTTAGGGCTATATTCAACTTGTTCGAACTGGCGGATGCGTCGTAAAAATATACTAACGTTGAGATGTTAATTATCTTTTTTCCTTCTATTTACTGGCATTAATCAAAGGATGGGAATTTCGTTGATATGACAATTGCTTTTCGTTACAGTTCTTGAGCAAAGCGTGTTTCCCACGATTTAAATAGAGGATGTACGAATATTATTTGCTTCGAATTTCGAATCGACCTTTATAGGCCACTTTATGCAAACAAAGAAAATACACACAGAATTTCAAGAAAATCTAATCGCTGAATTACTCCAATAAACACCCGATCCGTTATTGGGAAAGGAAATAGGAAATTAATTAGCATATTAATAAGCTTGTAAACAATAAAGAAAATTAAATTGAGAATCGATTCACGTCGAAAACTTCAACATCCTGGCGAATAGTTAAATTGTATTATTTTTATCGGGCGACGTTCAACTCTTTAGCGGAAGACAACTGAAATAATAATTTCGTGGAAACTACACACAAAATATCTTCGAGTATAGAGTTTCAGTCCAAAAAAAATGTACTGAGGATGACGCATTTAGAAAACGTGGGCATGGGAACTAAATGGTCGATAACCAGGGCCGGTGTTCGATATATTACGATGCTTCCTTCGCTTTATCTGCAGTAGATTGCTTCTTTTTATTTGGTCTAGCACGATAAAAACGTATAAAAAAATTCGCGGTAATGTAATCAAAACGACAAATTGCCTTTTCATGACTCGATAACACCAATGAAATGCAGGTATTTTTTCAATTGAATAATGGCAATCGAATCATTCGATGATTCGAACGTCTCGACCACTCGGAGAAATGGAAATTAAAAAAAAGATTGTTCTATCAAGAAATGTTTATTATGAACATCCTGCCGTTGCTCGTGCAATTTGCAATTTTAAATTGAATTAACCCGCGTTTACTCTATATAAACTGTTATAAAGATATTGAGGTGCTTATTCTCTTACTTAAACTTATTAAACCGTGAAATAAATAATTGTTTTATTTCACCATATAGATACTTATCCTGATCCAACATTATCAATTCATCGCAACGTTCAACACACCCTCTTTGACCGGAATAAATAATTACATTCCAGCGAATTGTTTGTTTAACTAACCACTTTGACCTATATATCCTCTTTAAGCACCCTCATTTTTCACAATTATATGCATAAAAACACCGCAATATTTCAGCACTACGTGTACAAGTACCATGGCAAGAAAATGCGGGAAATGGAGCCGCACGTCTTCGCCTTGGCCGAAGCGGCTTACACCTGCCTGCAAGCCGACAATCCCGGCAAGAACCACAACAACCAGAGCTTGGTGATCAGCGGCGAAAGCGGCGCCGGCAAGACCGAATCCACCAGGTTCATACTGCAGTACCTCTGCTCCGTGACCAGCGGCGTCTCCACCTGGGTCGAGCAGCAAATACTCGAAGCCAATACCATCTTGGAAGCTTTCGGTAAGACTGATAGATTCTGTAAGGGATTGTGAGTATCTTGAGTTCTATAAAGATGTTTCCTCTTAAGTCTGTTCTATCGCCCTATATTCGTTACATATAAAAAACGGTTTCCCAAATATCTGCTTTATTTATGGTCAAATTTTATTCAAATTTTTGTGAGAAGTCAATTGCGAACTTGCGAAGAAATTGTCAGGGCGGTATTTTCACTTTACCTCATACTTTTGGAAATATAAATAAAAATCCACCTGAAATATAAAATATTAAAAATATCATTGTGACAGATTGTAGACAATAGTTTTTGTAAACTTTTTTTATATATAAAATTTTCTGTTAAAATAAAAAATAAGCATAAGAAATGGGAAACCGATTTCAAATTTTACGAATTTTTGAAACTATATCGCTTTCACTCTTATTTCTACAGCGTCTTTCGCAAACTATTAGTGTATAGAAATGTACTCATATTATTTAGAGACCCCCGACTATTTATCTTCCTTTTTTCTTACTAACTGTACTAGATTGTATTTAAATTGAAAATTGCAATAACTGACAGTATATTGCATAATAAGTTACGAAAATAATAAAATAAAATTGTTAGGTATATTTCTACGAAGATAAAATCTGAGTGCGTGTCTGTATTGAATAGCATTAAATCGGTGAAATGTGCGAGTGAAATAGGCGACCTATCTCTTTGAAGGATAGAGTAAAATAATGTCAGTGCTGACATGAAGCGAAAAAAATTTGGCAAACAGTGCCGACGCGTAACAAAAATCATAACAATCTGTGTCGTCATAACCGATAAAACAGCCTTAATTAAGATGTTTTGCCTTAGTTAGAGATTCCACAAGTGGAACTCAAGTCTTCATACTGGGCGCGGCAGAGAAACTTATTTTTTGAAAGGTTAATAAAAACAAAACTATTGCAGATATCGGTATAATTGTTTTTTCTCCTTATAGATCAATTCATCAAGTTTTTTTCACACTGGTTTGAAAATTACATCTATCAAATGACGGCCGCCTTTGTCTATGCAGTGATTCAGCCTCACAAATCGACTCTTCGCAAATTGACTCAATAATTGCATAGACAATGGCGGCCGTCATTTGATAGAAATAATTTTCAAACCAGTGTGAAAAAAAACTTGATGAATTGATCTATAAAAAGAAAAAAGAATTATACTGATATCTGCAATAGTTTCGTTTTTATTAACATTTGAAAAAAGTAAGTTTCTCTGCCGCACCCTGTACATAGTTGCTGGCTCTTGGTTTTGCTTCCATTAGCTCTATAAAATCTTGCCTCAATGCTTGTCTGTTATTACCAAGAGTGTTATTATTAGTTTGGTGATCTTTATGAGATATTTTGTAGGAAATGCGAAAACGGTGAGAAACGACAACTCCAGCAGATTCGGGAAATTCATGCAAGTGTGCTTCGATTCGAGATGGATGATAGCCGGTTGCATCGTGCAGGATTATCTACTCGAACAATCCAGGATAACGTTCCAAGGACGAGGAGAGAGAAACTACCACGTTTTCTACCAACTAGTAGAAGAAGCAACGGTAATTGTAATTCGAACTCTCAATTTACACTGTAATTAAACTCTTAAATTTTTATACAGAACAACGCCGAACTGGCCAAGCAACTCCACCTCAAAGACGCGAAATTCTACAATTACTTGAACCAATCGGACTGCATAAAAATCGAGGGCGATTCGCGGAAGCTCGACAGCCTAATGCTGGCTTTTAACGTGCTGCAAGTGCCCGGCAACAAGTGCAACGGGATATTTCAAACGTTATCGGCGATCTTGTGGTTGGGTAATTTGACGTTCGAGGATATAGACGGCGAGCGATGCCAATTGACCAAAGAAGACGAGAGTATCATAGAAATTTTATCGGACTTGCTCGGTCTCGAATTCGAGCATGTCAGACAAGTCGTGCTGATCAGGCAGATCAACGTCAGAGGGAACATCACGGAAATCCCGCTCAAATTACAAGAGGTGCGATTAACACCAACGATTCTAAATAGTGCATTAATGAGTAAATTTCAGGCCAGAGAAAATCGCCATGCCATGGCGAAAGCCCTTTATTCGCGGACGTTCGCTTGGCTTATAAATCACATAAACACGTGCACGAATCCAGGGCAGGACTCTACGAGATTCATCGGCGTTCTGGATATATTCGGGTTCGAAAATTTCAACGTTAATTCGTTCGAACAATTGTGTATCAATTACACGAACGAGAAATTGCACAAATTTTTCAACCATTACGTGTTTGCGTTGGAGCAGGAAATTGTAATGAAACGTTTATTATTTCTTTTCGCATTTATTTATTGATTGAGTTTTTTAGTACATACAAGAAGAAATCCAATTTAATCACATTGATTTTACTGATAATACTTTATGCTTGGAATTGTTGGAGAAACCACCTAGGTGTGTTTTAAGACTGTTATCCGAACAGTGCCATTTACCGAAGGGTTGTGATGCTTCCTATATTTCCAATCTTCATTCTGAATTTGAAAATAACGAACGATACGTTAAAGGTATATTTCTGTTGTCCTAGTATGTATTACAATTTCTATAATTATTAATATTTTAGGTGAAGATAGGAGAAAATGGGAAACAGAGTTTGGAATCAAACATTACGCTGGCTGTGTAACTTATAATGTTAAAGGATTCGTAGACAAGAATCGAGATGTTCAACAAGATGTATTTTTTGATATTCTATCTAGAAGTAGTAATGAATTCGTTCAGGAATTGTACACCTTCCAGGATTTATCCAACACGTTAGCCCAACGAACGAATATTAATGGAGTTTCGACTGTATCGAGGGGCACCAGTAAAGGGAAACCGACCGTTTCGGACACGTTCAGGCATCAGCTGCAAGCTCTCGTGGACGTACTACAAGTAAAACATTAAATTCTTTAATATATTTCCAATTAATTACATTATTTCTTTCCAGTCGACTACTCCTTGGTACGTTCGATGCATAAAACCGAACAAACACAAACTAGCAGATAGCTACGACGACCAATTGGTGTTGGATCAACTAAAATATTTAGGAATGTTAGATATAATAAGAATTAGAAAAGAGGGCTTCCCGATTCACATGAGCTTCGAAGACTTTGTGATCCGCTACCACTGCCTGTCCAAAAACCGCCTACCTCCGGACATGCCCAAGGCTTGCCTGAATCTCATAGAAACTCACAACGTGCCGAAAACCGAATGGCAAATGGGGAAGACGAAGGTTTTCATGCGACCGCACGTCCACGAACCGCTGGAAGAAGCCAGAAACAAGCTAGTCAGGTCTCGAGCGATTCTCATACAAAAAACGTTCAGAATGTACGTAAGAAGGAGAGAATACTTGAAGATTTTAAACGCTACGTTGAAGATCCAACACGCTTATAAAGGCTGGAAGTTGCGAATTGATTTCCTAAGGAAGCGAAGAGCCGCTATTGTGATTCAGAGCCATTTAAGAGGAGCTTTTGCTAGAGAAGTAGCGGCGGCGCTGAGAGAAATGAGACGCGTGGAAGAGGAAATGAGAAAAAGGGAGAAGATGGAAGAAGAAAGGAAGCAAAGAGAGGCTGAAAGAGCCGAAAGAAAACGAATCGAAGAAGAGGAAGCTAAAAGATTGATGGAGGAAAATAAACTAAACGATATTCCTCCACCTCCACCTCCTTCTTTTGCACAAGAAGAAGATTTAGAACGAAGTGAAAAGTAAGTATTTAGTGTTTACCATTTAGAAATATTAATTATTTGTGTTTATTAGAGCCGCCGAACAAGAAATAGCGGCGCTATCGCAAATGGCCGAGCAATTAAAGCACAACCGAACAGATGGTCCTACAGAGTCCGTAGATTTAGACAATTTGTTCGCTTTCCTATCGGACGTTCAACCGAACAACAACCGAAACCACATCATCGAAGAAATCGGTGAAAAAATGAACGAGCTAGTGGAAGATTTAGATGTTGAACTGGAGACTGTCATTCAACAAGAACTGGAAGGTTTAGCCCAGGAGCAGCAACAACAGCCGACTCCTCCTAAAATGGGCCTGCCTACTCTCCCGGAACCCACGGGTCCTCCGCCTCCGCCGCCTCCCATTGACTTCCAAGTGAACGTAAGTAAAGAAACATATTACTTGCTATAAATGCCGCATAGAAATGAAAATTATAAACTCTGTTCTCTTCAAGTACATCTTTGCCCTAGATGAAAAATCAGGTTCAAACAGGCTCCTGAAGTTGTTTCCCTCCTTAATTTAAATACAAATGGGGTTTTTATCTACTGATCTACTTTTAATTTGCAATTAAAATTGTAGGTAAACCCGGAACCTCAACCTCCTCTAGTACCAATCGAGACCAAAGCAACAAAGGACGAACCCATTTACGAAGCTGTGCTTCCGCGAGAAGAACCCGTGCCGGTTTGCGTGTCACCACCTCCACTACCAGCGCCTCCTACTCGCCTAGCTTCAGAATCTCCCAAAACTACACCAGCTGTATCCAGATCCAACAGCGAAGCTGTAAGTTTATTACACTCGCACTCAATCACAATAAATTCATCGATTATTGTTTAGCACCCGACCTGGAGGTACTCCCAAGAACATCCTCAACAAGTCCCACAGCACCACCAGGAAGTGCCGAACACCGAGCGGGAGCAAAGGCGCAAATTCCGCGTCGAGAAGAAACTGCAAGAACTCAACGAAAACAATGAGAAAGAGAACGCATTTGTTGAAGAAACTAAATTCGATATGGTGGATTTCGCAAATACTTATTTCAATGCGCACGAAAGAAGCCCCGAAGGCACGATAATGGCAACGTTGACGAGGAAACGGCAAAGCACGGAGATGATCCCCAAAAGCGACATGGTTACCTATTACAAGGGAAGCATTCCCAATTCGCATATTCATCTGTACGATCCCGATAATATAAATATAGCTTGTAGCATTTTTAGGGTAAGTAGAAGCAGCTTTTGATATAATCTAATAAGCTATTAATACTGTAAAATTCGTAGGATTTGAATAAATACATTCGAGGCGAACTTAGCGGCGAAAGAGAACTCCAAGTCATCCAATCGATAATCGGTTACGCACTGGAAAGGGAAGAGCTCAGAGACGAAATATTCGTGCAATGTATGCGTCAAGCCACCAACAATCCGAGCGTTGAAGGTACAGAAAGAGTTTGGCTGTTGCTTTGCCTGTGCATAGTGTCATTCCAACCGTCCAAATTATTATACCGATACTTCGTAACGTTCCTGAAGAAAGATCTCACACAACCCGGAAGGATTAGCCAATACGTGCAATGGTGCTTGGACAATTGCAATAATAACAAAGTTTCGGTGAGGGAGCATCCGCCCTCGTCTGTAGAGGTTGCTGTAAGTTGTTAATATTTTGAATATAAAAATAGTTGGTAATTTTGTTGCGTTTTAAGGCGATGAAACGGTTGGGTACGATAGTATGCCGGTTTTTCTTCCTCGACGGTCGAACTAAAGCCATCGACGTGCATCCCACGGATACCGCCGGAGACGCCGCCAAGAAGTTAGCTGAACGATTGGGATTGCGGAATTTGGACGGCTGGGCGATCTACCAGAGCCGTCCCGATGGCGAAGAACACGTGCGAGCCCATCATTATTTGTACGATATCATCGCACAATGGGAATTGTAAGTAGATTAACGTGGCTTTTTGGAAGGGTTTCGTAAAGAGTAACTCTTGAAATCGTTGCAGGAATCAAAATAAGTTGGTGCCTCCGAGTAGCCTCTCCACGTTAGGCAGACGAAGCGGTCAAGCGGTCAGCGGCGGCGAAAATCGCTTCATATTCAAAAGAAGATTGTTCAAATCTAGTCGTGAGCTTAGTCAAGATCCGGTAGAAGTTAACCTGATGTATGCTCAAGCGGTGCACAGCGTCGTAAAGGTACATTAACATAACTGAAAATCCGTTTTACTTTGAACTATAACATTGTTGTTTCAGTGTGACGATTTCCCGGTTACAGAAAAAGTCGCTTTACAACTGGCCGGTTTACAAGCACAAGTAGCTTTAGGAAATCCCAAAGATAATAATAAATTCGAATACTATAACGATATCGAAACATATCTACCTTATAGGATAAGCAGAACAAGAGGAGACGACGTATGGGTAAGTTAACAATAAATTTCACACACCATATTTATTTTAAACGATACATCGCGTTGTAGGTTTCGATTATTGCTCAAGCTCACAAGCAATACGGCGCAAATCGTACCGAGCTAACAGCGAAGGCTCTGTACTTATCCTGCGTAATGCAATATCCTCTATATGGTACAACCATGTTCCCCGTCACCTATCGAGGCTATTGGTCCTACGGGAACGCCCTGACCCTAGGCATCAACTGCGAGGGTATCATGCTGATCAAAAACGACGATAAATTCGTGCTCAACGAGTTCCACTACCAAGACGTCGAGAGCATTCTGTTGGATCCCAGCGACTGTTTCATCACAATCACGCTGCAGCGACACGTCAACGACAACAATCACAAATGCTACGTGTTCGAGACGCCCCAGAAGAACGAAATCGGATCGTTAATAGCCAGTTATTGCCCGTCGTTGGCCTGCTGGCTCACCGAAAACGAAGCGCCCCAGAAGAGAGTCAAAGCCATCACTAACGAGGATAGAGTTAGGTTGTACCACAACCTCGTAAACTGCAGACGGGCTCTAGTCGATCTGGATATCCTTAGAAAGCCCATAGATTCATCGGGGAACTTCTTACGAAATACTTTGAGGCGATTGAGCAAGCATAAATTGGATAAATTGAGGCAGGAACATGGAGGCGATACCGGGGAGACTTACAAGGGTTTTCATTACTCGTTTTGGGCGTTCAGCAGGCAACAATTGACCCAGAGCGTCAGTAGAATACCCGAGCCTGACGAACAAATTATGCTGCAAGTGTTTCAAATTATTTTAACTTACGCTGGTTTAGGTCAAAACGGTGAGTTCAATTTCAAACGACAAATTTTAATACATTATAATTGTGATATTTAAATCAGGTGAAGTCATCAGGCGAGTCGAAGACGAACACGTTACTCTTCTGCAGACTATATTAGAGCGCTGCATGAGAAAGGAATCGCTTTTATGCGAACTCTACCTGCAACTAATCAAACAAACCACCGATCATCCCGATCCTAATTCTAGAGTGAATTTGAGGCATTGGGCGTTGCTCTCTTTGGCTTGTTCGGTGGTGTTACCTCCGAATAAAACCATACGTAGGTACTTAATAGCTCATTTGAAAAGGTGCAGTTCGGATTTTGTTACTGAAGAAGGAAAATACGCGAGGTAAATTCTAGTAAAGTAAGCGAAAATGGTGGTATGTAATTATTGTATTGTGATGTTTAGATTCGCTGAAAAGTGCTTATTGAAGACGCAGGGAACGAGAAGGCGACAATGGCCTCCGTCCAGAGAAGAAATACTGTGCACTATAAACAGAAGACCAGTGTACGCAAGATTTCATTTTATGGACGGGCAATACCACTCCGTCGAATTCCATCCATCAGCCACGGCCAAGGACGTTCTCGAAGTAGTTCGAGATAAAATAGGGCTCAGCGAGAACGCCAAAGGTTATTATTAACTAGATAATTCCATCACTATTTCTTTGTACAGGGTGTTTAACAAAACCGATAATCGAATTGCAGGTTACGCCATATACGAGGTGCTCGGAAATTCCGAACGCAGCCTAGCCGCCGAGGAGAAAGTAGCCGATGTCATGGCCAAATGGGAACGATACAGAGCTGCCACAACGGCCAATGCTATGAACAATGGCGGTACGGCAAAGAGGGCGAGGCCCCAAAATCATTTCTTCCTCTTCAAAAAGCACCTGTTCATGGACAACTTCATCAATCTGAACGATAATGTCGAAAAAGAGCTGCTGTACCATCAAGTATTGCACGATTTGAGGACCGATCGGTTCCCAGTTACCGATAAAGAAGCTGTAAGTTTACTAAAAAGTTCGTTATCATAATACTTTATAATTGGTATCTTTCAGATGATGCTAACAGCCCTTCAAGCTCAATTAGAACTGGGCGATTTAGAGGAAGTTATACACGATTACAGGCCAATAGCAGCGCATTGTTTACCAGCGCGTATGGTACCGATATTACCGAACGAAGGCGTCCAAATGCACCACCAGTCCTTGAGGGGAATGACCCCGTCCGAAGCCAAACAAGCCTTCCTAAATTTGATCCAAAGTTGGCCGCTACACAAAGCTACTATCTTCGATGTGATGGTAATCAAAATTCTCTTCCCACTACTAGCAACCTCCTTAAGTTAACAGACAACTAATACTATTTTACTTCCAGCAATCATTCACATCGAACTGGCCTCGAGTCCTCTGGCTAGCGGTAGACCAAAAAGGCCTCCACCTATTGGAACACCGGTCAAGAAACACCCTGTGCACATACGACTACAACAGCATCATCAGCTACTCGCCCGCCCTGAACTGCCTGATGATAATCACGTGCAACGATCGCAAGCAGAGCAAGGTGATCCTGACCACGGCCCAGGCCTTCCAGATCGCCACGTTGATCAGGGAGTACACGGAGGAGTTGCACGGCCAGTCGGTGGATCTGAGAAAGGCCGAGCAGCAGCCGAAGAGCCGGCCGATCAGCGGTTTGCACCAGAACATGCCGCTGGTGCCGCCGCAGCCCAGCTAGAAGAGGGTCACTTTCGCAGATCAGGTGAGCAAATCGGGCCGTTGAAGGTGCTCGATGGACGAGTGGGGTCGCTTGGGTTTGTAATACGGGGTGTTTCATTAAATTTAGGTCAATAGTTTGATTGTAATAGTAGGTAAACTGTAATATTTTATCCATTGTTGATAACTATCCGTGGTTAAAATATTGCGTTTTCTTATGAAACACCCTGTATAGCACCGAATATAATATCGTTAAATATTAGAATCAGGTATTGTTATTAATTAGCACAAAAATTTAATGTGAAATTCAAGCGATTTTACTCGATTTGTTTTACATTCAACGATGCAAATGCCGGGTTTTTTTTGTGTCGTTGAATGTAGTGATCTGCGAAATACTTTAAACTGTTAAATACATATATAATACCGTATATTTGGAAACGTTAGTATTGCTATGTACAATAAGGTAATATTGTATAAAAATGTTACCATCAAATTAAAATTAGCAATTGAGGTTTGCGAACAAAAATAATAGATTCGTATTGCATTAAATTTTTTTGTAAAAAAGACTGAATAGCAGAAATATACACCTACACGCTGCGTAAAATTCGTATTTTTGCCCGTCTTGCCCGTGAATTTTCGATCCAAAACCATTTTAAAAACGTCTGGAAATGACTCTTTCCACACATTCTCGAAATCTCTAAGTACATTTTGACTTAAAGCAGGATTCGATGTATCTGTAATGCAGATATAAGAACTTGAATCCGATGTTAGAAGAAGAATCCGGGCAAAGCGGACAAAACCGTTCACTTGTTTACAATTATTTAACTACATACCAAATAACTTATAACGTTTGGCGATAATAATATTTTACATTTACAAATGTTACAAACTAGTCAAATTGTATATATACCTATGGAATAAAAATGGAATATTTATTGTACAGCTTCAACTGTACGCAGACAAGATGTCTCGGCGCGGTTTACTTCTGTATTTAATTGTTTTGCATTACATTGAGCATTTACTAATATTAAATTGATTAACATTTTAATTTAGGAATTAAATTTACATCACTTATATACACGCTCGAGTCATCTTGTATTTTATCATTTTTTGCTGTTGGCTTAGCGCCGACGTAATTTTAATACTTTCTTTTAACGTTGTGATATCCTTTTTTTATATAATATACACAATTTTCGTATCTAATTTTTATAATTTATGTTGTGTTTAATAAGTATTTATATACCTAACCTAAAGTAATAAAAATTACTGCCAAAGTTTAGTGTCTTAATCCCCTACCATTCACTGAAATCCTGCCTAACACAACACAATGACCAGCTTTTAAAGTGTAGTTAATGAATATAAATAGTTTATAACTAATAGTATCAAAATGCGTGTATAAAAATGAGTTACTGTACCGATCAGAGCATGTTATAATACCATAACTTTTTCGAAACGAGGTGATTTACATGTGCATCGTCGAATTGTTTTGGTGTAATAAAATGGGGAAAAATATGCACGCCCATACCGCGAAGCATATTAATAATATTATAAAACTGTAATTCTTTTGTTTACTCCAAGGGTTCATCGATTCTTGGTTATTCGTTGGCCTGGTAGACGGCTGTGGAATTGGATTGCTCTAAAACAATCAAGAAATAATAATTAATTATCAGATTAAGATAAAACAAATATTTTTATAATTGGTGATAGTGAAATTGGGTTATAAAAAAAATATTACAGTGCATTATTTTTTATGTTATTTAAGGTTATCATACATTACTTTTTTATGAAATACCTTGATAGGCTTACTTTTGATTATGTAAGTGTCTAGGAGTTAAAAAAGCCAGATAAAATGTATTAAAAAATCTATATTAGATTAGATTAAACTAATCACTAATTAAAAAAGGAACAGATAATTTAACAGTAATCTCCAATAATTCAGAGTTTATAATATGCGTTTTTTTTACAAAAATTTAAATATAAAAAATTGTACTTTATGTTACAATGGAATTTTGTTAATTATAACAAACATTTGTTATCAGTCTTAAATTTTAAATGACTATCTAATTTTATTTTAATAGCTATTTGTATATGTTATTTCAACTTAATCTTAACATTGTTTTCATATTTATTTTAACAATCATCAACTAATTTGTATTTTCGAAAATTTCCAAACAGGGTTTATCTGTACCAAATAGATGGTACAATTAGATATTTTATTCGGAGAGATTTAATCATATGTAAATATTCTTATTTAACATTATGTTTTATTTAATTACGTAGATATAATTGTTCTAACATTTTTTAAACAGGTTGCATTTATGGAGTACTTAAGGTGTTATTTGTGCAATTTGTCCATATTTTATGCAGGATGTTTCAAATCAAGCAGCGAATAATTGCACTCGACCTCGATTATAATTTGAGTCTTTGAAATATTTTATAATTCATTGCCCCTAGTAAGATAAAGATGTCAATGCGAGCTTAATTGTATATACAAGCTATTTGTTTTTGATTCATTGTTATTCTAACATCCAATTTTTTGAAAAGAACGATTAGTACAATTCTAAATCAGAGGATTACGAAATAACGTGTGCAATTTCAACACTTCATTTGCCACAATATTAAAAATTCCACAAAGGAAATTCAAAGAAAACGCAATAGCACGAATTCCTGCAAAAACCATATACTTCAACTAATAAAATGCGATGCTCTGTACCACATTTATACAGCATTTTAATACAAACCGAGTGCTTACGCAAAACTAATTAAAAAAAGCAAGTACTCACTTCAATGTTAGCGGAGGTGAGGGTTTCCGAGCTGCGATTCATCTCGAACGAAAATGGAATATCAACGGATTGCGTTTACCTGCGTTCGCATTCGCCAGAACACTCCGTTTTATCTGTTTTCGTTAACAATAAGTACCCGATAATGTCGATTAATAATGCATAATAATTACTAATTCCTTTGTTGCTTATCGCGGATTCGTTGAGCGCTCGATATATAAACACCGCGTGAAACGCTAAACAAATAGTATATTAATCTAATGGTAGGATGAAATGCCTCACCTCACCTATACTGTATGAATAAATAAATGCGTCGATTTGCTGTTGGTTTGTTTGCACATTCGAAAGTGAGAGTGTTGTTGCTATTTTGTTATTTTTTCCTATTCCGATAAATTTATTGCCGGCAACCTTGGGACGGCTTATTATTAGTAACGTTAAAATTTTAAATGTAACCAGCAGCGTGTACTAGAAAAGGCCGAGAGGGTTACTCCTGTATATACTCAAATTTAATTACAAAATAATTAATTAATTGTGTTCTTCTTTTTTGTATTTACATTTTTATAACCAATTAATTACTGTCACAATTTTATGAACCCTTCAAAATATAAATAATATAAAAACCACGGGGTAACTTTCGTGTAATAATTAATTAGGATTAAATCCGACTAATTTACGACTGTACCTCGTATAAGCCTCACGCATTTTGTAAGTACAATTATTGTATTTTTTACAAACAGTCTGTACCGAATTATTTAAAGGTTATTAATTCATTTGCAGGTGTCTGTGCTTCGAACATGTGCATAACAAAACGAAATTGATATACTATCGAAAAATGAATGTAATAGATTAAAAATAAAAATGTCAAAATATCATCAATTATCGTCATTATGTCGCAATTAGCCAATATAATGAAGGAAAACAGGACGAAATTGGAGCCGCTGAAGGAGAAGCCCGTTAAAATTGTGAGTAACATTTTTGCACAATTAATTTGAATAGAGGCACTGTAGGTACAAAAAATAATTCTATAAGTAATGTTTATCAGATTTTATACTGTTTTAACTGAACTTGGTTATTTATTGCTTATTTAATACACCTGCACATCAATAAAAACGATTTTTTAATTATGATAGTTGAGGATTTTCATTGCAAGTTTTTGTTTAGTATAAAGATAAGTCAATTTAATGTTACAATACTGTCATTAGTTGGTATACATGTCGTATTTAAAACCAGTGGCGGAAATTATTGTTTTGAAAGTAAATAAATCGCAAATAAAAATAAAAAAAATAAATCATATGTGTGTTAGTATAAAATGAATTTTAAACCTCACAACATCCAAGAGTAAAAGTGTGCAATAATGAAGAATCATTGAAAACCGAATGGGAATATATACAGGTTGTTCCTGTAAAAAGAAACATAAAATTTGGAGATATCCCAACGGTTATTTTAGTCATCCTATAACTAATTCTTGCAATACATTGGAGTATTCTCCTATAAATCAGACGTTATTTAAGAATACTTTGATTAAAAGTTTGAAGCGTACACTAGCGAAAGTGAAAGCAAATTCTCAATAATTGCAATCTTGTTATGTCACAGCGCTCGTCGAAGCGCAAGAAAAATCCGATCGACAGATCGAATTTGTCGAAACAATTTTAATATTTGAACGTTCTTTTTTTGAATTTCCATGCCAAATTACGAATTGCAATATGTAAAAAGCACCGATAACAATGTAAGTAGCATGTAGATAATACAGTTTTTTATTAAGATGCATCGAGTGAATGCTAACTTATTTAAAACGCAAATTACACAAGTATTTTTAATTTATTTGTAAGCAATAGGTCGTGTGATTTTCCAAAGAATTTTTTATTAGTGAATTGTTGCGTATATTGTTAATAATTTGTGCCGGGAATTGCCGTTGAATCAGATTGTATTAATAAAATTGTTAAGGTACTTATTTTTTTAATCATTTATTATTATTTTTCTTTCTGTACGAGACTACAGCATGTATGAGTTACATTATATTGATTAAAAAAATTACAAAAGGTAAACAAATATTAACTCTCTACCGCAATATTCTCGTATTTGTTTTTTGTGATACCAATGTATTTGTTGCTGTTATGTAGACTGATAACAAAAACCACATCTACTTGTAGGTAAAAATAATAAATTTCGAATGAAAACAAACGGTACACATTGTAGTCTCTTAAGAAATTATCTTTAAAGTAGCTTCAAACTTACATGAAAATAATTCTGAATTATAGGAGACATTTTAGAATTGATCCTTCATAAGTATAACATTTCACAATTAAGTTTCCCTTATGGTATTTACATGTTTGTATGCAAGTACACACATACACAACAGTTCGCAATAACAGTCTAAGGTTAACCTTATCTTAACAATTTCTTATCGTATTAGTTTTCGGTGTCTTCGAATCAGTCTTTCAAGCATATCGGAATCGATTGTAAACTTATAAAATATGGGAACGCGTCTACCGGTTTATCGATTTTAAATATTGGTTTTTATTTGTTTAAGTTATTGTGTGTATATTTTTTGTATTCAATATGAGTAATGTTGGCAGTAATGTTTATAATAAGGACCGAAAGTACCAAGTTTTGGACGATTACGAGGTTTGTTAATTAGATTTGATAGTAAAAAATTTTGAATAACTATAAAACGTATAAATAGTGTTAAATAGTACGCGCAATTTAGCGCGAAATCTCGCGATTTTTGTATAGAAAAATCCGGAATTAATCACACCAATTAATTAACGCTACAATGTTATATCAGAAAGTCAAGAGATCACTTTATTGGAGCGATAAAAAATCATAAACAAGACCACCCAGCCTCATTATACGGAGTCTAATCTAGCGGTTTTTTTTCGCTTTTAGATGTCCACTAAAATCAACGTAATGGACAAAAACATTCAAACGGAAGGCGACTCTTCGAAGCCGGGCACCAAGATCGTGGTGAACGGCCAAACGGCCGGCACCAGCACCGATGCGAACGTGTGCACCCCGCACGTGTGCCGCCAGGCCAGGCAGAACTACGCGCCCCCCGACCTGGCCAACGACAGCCCCTGGAACAGGAAGAAAACCTACTTTTTCGTCGGTACGTTTTGCGTTTTCATAGCGTGGGTGGTCATCTATTCGACAGTCAGCAGCTTCGGATTGTTGTGATCCTGCCTTACATTTGTTATATGTATTATTTACTACTCTTTTATCGATTTCATTGGTTCAGCTTTTTTAGAAGTAATTCCCTACAAACTTTAGAATACGTGCGGTGGATAAAAGTCATTTGTTGTAATCTTTTATGCAGAATAAATCGAATTGTAATTGTTCATATTTCTTTAGGGGAACGGGTGCTTAAACCGGGTACCATATCTAATTACATCTTCATTGGTATACAGGGTGTTATTTAATAACATGCTAATACTTAAGGAGGTGATTCTTGGACCCATTTTAAGAAAAAAACTTCATATAAACCTATGTCCTAAACTTCTTAACTTTTGAGATACGGGGTATTAAAGTTTTAAGAAAAAAAAAACAATTTTTTACTGTCATTTTCATACCACTTTCGGTGGACATTTTCAACACCTGATTTAAATTATTTCTTTATTTTACTTTAATTTCATAATTTCAACGTTTAAAAGTTATCCGCTTAAATAAATTATTGTTCAGAGTTAGATAAATCGTTTTTGGTCGTCATTCGTCCAGGGAGATGCAAATGAATGAATTTATTTTTTTTTTAGCGAAACCGTGAGTTGTACGAAGAAAGGTCAAGAAATCGAATTTGTTCTAAATTGAACGAAAATTCGAAAAATAATTTTGATTTTAAGAGATAGCAGTGGCGTATCACTTTTTTATTCAAAAATATCTAGTCTGAGTCCAGTAGGGACGCCACTGTTAGAAATAAAAAAAAGATTTTTGGGTCAAAAAATGCTCTTTAATGCATAAACGCCGTACACCAAATTTCATAAAAATATTTAAAGTGGTATGAAAATGACAGTAAAAAATTGTTTTTTTTTCTTAAAACTTTAATACCCCGTATCTCAGAAGTTAAGATGTTTAGGACTTAGGTTTATATGAAGTTTTTTTTCTTAAAATGGGTCCAAGAATCCCCTTAAGTATTAGCATGTTATTAAATAACACCCTGTATTTATCTCTAACATAACACTAACTTAACTGTTGTGCTGTCGGTAGTTCACAGAACAAAAGTAAGTTATTTGATAGAAAGCGTTTTAAGTAAGTGAAGTTATTTTTGATACATTAAATGATTACTACAATCAATTTTACAGTCCGTTTATGAAAGTTGTTTATCTATAACATAAAAGTGGTGTTTCATTAGTGCATTTTAGTTTAAAAAGTTTTCCATTATAGGTAATAATTAGGGATATACAGGGTGTTTTAGAATTATGGGTTAAAACTTTTAGGGATTATTCAGGGCAACGAAAGAAGACATTTGAGTACAAGAATCCATGTCCTGAAGAAATGCCTCCCTAAGGCGCTATGACCCTATATGACTCTTTAAGATCATTATGTGCAAAAATCGGTTTTATCGAGCTTTAATACATTTTATTTTAATTTGTTTGTCTAAAATAACAATATAATAATGGAGAAGACCACGATGTGAGATATGCGGATTTCGCCAAAAGATACGATTAGAAATGATTTATTAGAGCTCAAAACCGTTTTCAGTTGCTCAAAATGTGTTATAATTAAAAAGATATAGCACTTTGAAATTTAAAAATTTCGGGTTTTGACTCATACCTTATCAACCAATCATAAACCACTCACGTCTTGTTGTATAGTAAATAGTATGAATTTTCGAACGCAGTAACAAAGAATACACAAACGAACAAAAATCAAACTGTCATTTGTCAGATTTTTCTGAAAAATGCACAAAACAAATTACACGAATTGCAGTTCGGCACAAAACACTTTACTGGTAATATTGAAGTTGACAAGAATGTTGCCAAATAAATTTTTCAGGACCATTATTTGTGTTTTTAACACGAAAATCGGTTACAATTTATACAGATGAAGATGTTATTTCTATATTAATATATCGAATTATCCATTAGGTAATGGAAGAAATGGATAAATCAGAAAATGTTTATTGCAATAAATATACAAAAAACGCACATTTTGCGGACTAAAGAAGAGTAATAGGAAGCGTGGCAAACTTGCTAAATGTGACTTCTCTTTGAAACTCTCGCTTTAATTGGAGCAGAGTGTATGACGATTGTGTGACGTTTTTCAAACTTTAAAAATTAATTGCGGCCTTATTTGGCCACAGAAAAAAATAAAAATTTCATTACGCGCGTTCTCAGAACACACGGTTTTGAAAAAAAAAAAAAAATTAAAAAAAAAGTCGTGGTCTTCTCCATTCTCAAAAAGTCGTCCCTATACTTGAAATGAATACCTGTTAAGCATTTTTGTTAAACTGATGTTAAACTGTTAAAAATTATTGAAGATTTAGGGAGAAATTTCTGAACTTGGGGACTCAAATGTCTTCTTTCGTTGGCCTGAATAATCCCTAAAAGTTTTAACCCATAATTCTGAAACACACTGTATACTGTTCTCACTATACTGACTCAGTTTATTGTAGTGACTGGGGGTACAATCGGGTGGGGCAAAAGCGGGTAGTAATTAATACTGTCCAAAGCGGTACAGTGAGATATAAAAAATCTTGAACTACTTTGGAACTTTCCCTAAGAATGGGGCAACTTGGAGGAGGCAACTATGCGCATATTAAATTAACCCTAACGCCTCTACTTATACTAAAATAAATCCCTTATATCTGTACTTCCCCTACCATTGAACCCCGATGGCTCTATACTACTTTTTTTAATCAAAGTATGCGAGATAAATTTACCAATTTGAACCGCTCGGCGAAATTAATTGAGGCATGCGATTTGGCAAGCGCAGAGCTTTGGCAGTATAAATAATAACGACAAACAAATTTGTAATTAAAATTCAAATGCAAACCAAACTTCGGCTGCAAAACAAATATTATGTGGGCGATGGTGTTGTAGTAGTGAAAAAATCGAACGGGAAAAGTGTCGTTTGAATTAGAGTAGATTGATTAGAAGCATCGATATGATTTTGGAGGACCAGCTTCATTTGAAGTTGATCGAAGTCAACAATGAGGAGGATTACAGGTTTGTTGTCTTACGCACATTTTTACCTCTAATTGCGTGTGGTATTTTCGATATAAATAACGCCAATCAATATTCGCTATAATAAACAACATCGCCTTGATTTTGACTGATCTGCTGGGCTCGGCTCGCCTTGATTGAAGAGCTATTTTGGTATCGAACCAAATGTTTCAACGCGCATAAAAAATCACTCTATTCGATAACTCTAAAAACTAAAACCAATTTATTGTTAAAAAAATAAATTTTACGCGAGCACACAAGTTTATTTCCCCTTTAATCAGCCTCCTATGTAACGATTTGTACCAAAAAAAACTAACACAAGCAATAATCATCTTCATAAAAGTAAGAGCGCACTTAAAGTCTCAAGTGAACGTACGAAAATAATACGAATTTTACGAGAGTTATATGTAGATGTAATCTGGCGTTATAGCTTATAGCCTTCGGGAATTTATGGCCCATGTTGTAATGACAACGCATTTCTGATTCCGAGTAATTGGAAAATTTTCGCGACGGACTGTTTCAGGCTGATGCTGCGAAACGAACAGGACGCCCTGTACCCGCCGTGGTTTTTCACGTGGGTCGAGAAAAGCCAGCTGTCGGCGTTCGCCTGGCCGCAGACCAGAGGGAACCTGGAATACCTTTGGAAAATCGGTAGGCAAACAATATTAAGTACCATGAGTAGCCCCGCAACGGAATGTATCAAATTGGCGTTTCCCCCGCTTTAATTAAGTAGTCGTATCCGTTTCTTCAAAGGATTCCGTCTTTGAGGAAAGCCATCTAACCGTCGTCATTTACATTCGACCGCACACCGACCTTTAATCATTGAATTACTTCTTCGATTCCCACTCGCAACTCTTTGTCTCGGCGCAGTTGGGACACAAATAAATAAATCAATCATATGAATAGTTTGACGGGCTGGAAGAAGAGAATCGGGGGAATAACACATCAAAAATTGGATAATTAGATGAGTAAAAAAATTATATACGGTTGCATAGTATGTATTAACTTGATTTAGGCCAAAGATTAGTAAAAATTAAGCAATGAAATTAGAGGTTTTGATGAGAGTGTGTAAATAGATTGGAGGTGATGTAAGGAAGTGAAGTTAGTCGTGGATAGGATCCGAAATGGCCTCGACCATAATGAGATAGCTAAGAATATTGTTATTAACAAGTACCCCTTTAATTACTCGGGTGGAGTTCAATTGGTCCCCGCTGTCTAATTTACCCAAATATAATCCTTTTTCGACTCGAAAGCTATCAGTCAATTGGTCCCCAATACCGGATTAAGGGTTTCTAGGAAGGACCGATGGGAATATTTATAATTTCAAAATTCTCTGGCAAATTTCGATTATGTATTTTCATTTCGTAGTACAATTTAATGAGGATTTTATGATTAGGGGAAATTTATTGATTTCTGTCGTTTTTTTTTCTATTTCAATATAGGGAAAATCCCATCCCTTCTAGTATACTTCTAGAAAATTAGGTGTACTTTTCATAATAACAAATTTCGATATTGTAAAATATGAAGATACTTTACTCTTGAGCAAAATTCACATTTTTTGACATACCTCGTATAAGATTGATAAAATTTGATTTTTGATGGTTGCATCTTAGATTTTAGATCATGCAGAACTTTTTGTGAAGAATAACTATTTCGTAAAATTAATAATAAAGTTTCCCATATGTTGCCAACTATTTTTTGAAATTCGTTTGTATATTAAAACTAAAATAATTCTTTTTTTGCACAGAATTTTTCTTTTAATATATATTGTACCAATTGTATATATTTTAAATTACTAATGCTTAGATATTAAATATTTTTTAACATTAAAAGCTGCATTTTGTCCAAATTCTCTCAGCTATGTAAGTACACCAGAAGATGTTAGCGAAATGATAGTTATTCATGCAATGTAAAATCTTATCTAATCGGATTAGGAATATTTTGACCGCGGGGACCAATTAGCCCATTAAATTTTGAAACCGGGGACCAATCAACCTATACCTATAAGATTATGGAACCCCGCTGACAAAAATGACCGTGGGGACCAATTGACCAACACCGAATTACTCCTCTAATAGTAACCCCTCTAAATTGAACACTCTAGGTCTTTTCTTGTAGTCGAAGGAAAATCTTCCTTTTCATATTTGTCATGCAATAAACTTTTTTAGGAATAAAACATTTGATAACACTTTGCCCGGAAAAGATACCGGACATAGAGGAATCCAAATTTAGCTGGACTTACATACCTATAGAAGAATGCCATGCTCCTACCATCGATCAAATATTCACTTTCATCCGCACCATACAGAGATGCAAGAAATATAAACTAGTAAGCACCCATAAGAAAAAATGCTTATTAGCTATTTTACTTACTTTTCTTTAGCCTGTAGGAGTGCACGATCGAATGGGCCTGGGCAGATCCGGGGTGATGGTGGCTGTTTACCTGATGTACTTCCATGGTATGTCGGCGGAAAGGGCTATTTTCAACCTGAGGTACAGCAGGCCTGGTTCTTTGGACAGCGAGTGCCAAGAGGAATGCGTTCGAAATTACAGACCTGCGGCTAAAATGGCCAACGAGGAAAGGTTGAGGAGGATCACGAAACGTGGGGAGCACTTCTTGAGTTTCCTGAAGGCCGATGAGAGATCTGGTGCATGGGGGTTACCTAAAAAGGAATATATAGTTGGTTAAAATAAAATTATTGTGTGATGTAATCATAAAGTGTTTTGTAAATAAAATTCCATTTTTCTCGCAGAGTGTTTATAAAAACGTCGTCTAGTAAATAATTGAGTAAAAACGTTTTTAAAAGCTTCGAATTTTCCCAAATTAGAAAGGAATTTCGTCGATAAATTAACGTTTTTACGTCTATTGAATTTCTTCGACCTCTCAGACTCAATTAAATTTTTAGGGCTTCCCTTCTCTTAACAAACTAAATGATAAACATTTTACTATGTTTAAAAAAAACAGGAGAAGTGTTTTAGCAAATGAGTTGTTTAATTATGTTAAAAAAAAACCTTCATGACGCAAGCTGGAGTTTCATTAGTGCAGCTAATTGCATGTTCTAGTTCTTCTATTAGCTTCTATTAGAAATAATGAATTCGTAGGGATTTTGTACGTATAAATAATACTGTAGGTACAGAAAATTATTCATTGTGATTGCCGCATAATTTCGAATTAGTGTACCAAAGTTTGGAAGTTTAAAGGAAGTTTTAATTTTTCCATTAAACGCTGTAACAAGCCGAATTCAAATCACTTGAAATAGTTTGCCATTATTCATTCGTAACTTTTTCAATTCACCTGGCTACAACTTGCCAAATCTGGTGCATTTCGCTTGTGATAAATGTGCAAATTCTTTAGACTTTCCTTCATCTCTACTTATATACCTAACCGCCGATATTCCCGTAGGTTTTTTCGAGCGGAAAATCGTTTGTTTCCTCTTTTCTATCCATTGAATACAAAACTGGTGCCACTACATAACAGAGAGTGTATATTTTTTTATTCAAATATAATGCAAATTGATTTATTTCCGGATTTCCCTTCGAGTTTTTGCATAAACACACGCCCACGTTTTCGGGGTTTTCCTTATTTTTCTTTATTAATCAGAATAAATTACGGGAGTAAACAACAGAACAACATTAATATTTAATGCACCGAAGGCCCTTCGGTAACCTCGTTTCTTGAGGACGAGCACCGGGCCCGCCGAAGTCCCCGACCCAACGCTCGAAAGGTACATGATAGATAATCGATTCCTATTAGAATTTTAGCTGAAGGAGCCCTTTAGTCACTGTTAATGGGACACCATTTACCAAATGTTATAGACAACTAAATTAATTAAGTGAATTACATCGACAATGCACGCTCTCGGTATTTCAAAAGGGCGTCCGGACATCATTTAATTTATCCACATTTTATAGACCAAAAAAACCAACCCTTGATTGCATTACCACAATGAATAGAATCAAGTAAATAATAAAAATAACACAGAATTTAAGGTAAATTATTGTACTGGATTTGCTGCAATAACTGCACTATTTTCGTTAAAGAAGCCTTCAATGCAACTTCAATTAATGATGGAATTAAAGAGGCTGTCACTGGCTTTGCAGGGCTCGGTAAATGCCCCACTTACATAAACCGAAACTCAGGTAATTAGAAGTTATCTTGAGTTTGAGCTACAGCAGACAAGAGAGGGATGGATCGAATAATCTGTTCGAGTGAACCGAATACGTTTTGATTACCCGAAATGAGTACGCATCAAAAGATATCGACTGACTTTAATCATCCGCTGTTTCCTATTGAAATGGTGCTGTCAATAGTGTTTCGTGGTGCCGGTATGATCGTGATTAAAATAGTAGATACGCTGGGAAATTGGTTGGGTATAATTGAATGAATGATCCCGAAGTGGTCTTCAAGTTTTATCTAATTCGCGGTGAAAATCCGCCCGGATATCGCGGAGATAAACCGTCTTTTTTATCGAGTTACGGTTAGAGCCGGTGAAGTGGTTAAAAGGATGAAATCCTCCGCGTTTATATTTTATATTCAAAATCACTTTGGGGGATTTTCGAAGAAACAGAACGTCGCGAAATGAGGCTTTGTTGTCGCATTGCGTTCGAGAAATGCACGTATTTCAGTGGAATTCGCCCGAAGTATCCCGCCATTATCCTGCGTTATTATTTTCCTACAATAAAATCATGCACTTGTATCTACTGCGTAGTTTCCTTTGCTTCACTTTTCCGCAATTCTTTTCCATTTACAAAGAGTTTAATTTTGAATTAATAGAAGCGGGAAGTCGATTAACAGTTCTGCTCGTCTAATGGAAAAATTAATGCTCTTGTAAATGTTTCCTCGTCTTCTGCAAAAATCCCTTAAATAATTTATCACCGCGAAGCCATCGAGAGATACACGAAAGTTAATTTATTGACGGATTAATTGGATTAGAAAAACACGAAATAAACAAGATGTACAGGGTGTTATTTAATAACATGCTAATACTTAAGGGGGTGATTCTTGGACCCATTTTAAGAAAAAAACTTCATATAAACCTATGTCCTAAACTTTTTAACTTTTGAGATACGGGGTATTAAAGTTTTAAGAAAAAAAACAATTTTTTACTATCATTTTCATACCACTTTAAATATTTTTATGAAATTTGGTGTACGGCGTTTATGAATTAAAGAGCATTTTTTGACCCAAAAATCTTTTTTTTATTTCTAACAGTGGCGTCCCTACTGGACTCAGACTAGATATTTTTGAATAAAAAAGTGATACGCCACTTCTATCTCTTAAAATCAAAATTATTTTTCGAATTCTCGTTCAATTTAGAACAAATTCGATTTCTTGACTTTTTTTCGTACAACTCACCGTTTTGCTAAAAAAAATTAAATTCATTCATTTGCATCTCCCTGGACGAATGACCACCAAAAACGATTTATCTAACTCTGAACAATAATTTATTTAAGCGGATAACTTTTAAACGTTGAAATTATGAAATTAAAGTAAAATAAAGAAATAATTTAAATCAGGTGTTGGAAATGTCCGCCGAAAGTGGTATGAAAATGACAGTAAAAAATTGTTTTTTTTTTAAAAACTTTAATACGCCGTATCTCAATAGTTAAGAAGTTTAGGACATAGGTTTGTATGAAGTTTTTTTCTTAAAATGGGTCCAAGAATCACCCCCTTTAGTATTAGCATGTTATTAAATAACGCCCTGTATACAGGGTCCATTTAGGGGACACACTATAACTTCAGAAATCCATCTTCATGTCTCCGGATTTTGATCAAAACTTTATGGTTTTATTAATAATACAGTTGGATAATAATTAATGATTATTATTAATTCCGCTAATTTGGAACGCAGATTTACAAAAACCATTAAAATTTAATTTTACTCAATACTTGTGCTATAAATGTTGTAGTTGTAATTTTAACAATTTTTATATTCTGCATTTTTAAAACATATTTTCCACCCTTCCATTTATAAAATTAATGATATTTAACTAAAATTCTAATGCCTCCTTCCTTTGGAGCTGTGAAAAAATTGAGTTTTTAGAGCAACTGATGCTCGATACAAATCGGATGACACGAGCGGCAAAAGAATCTAATGAAAAATAAAACGAGGAGAGCATAATTGAACGGCAGGAGTTTTTAATTGAATCTATTCATTTAGCATTGATCGGGCCGGAGCCAGCAGAATAGACGTTGAATCATTTGCAATTGAAAGAGTTAAATTACGTGCAACGCTCGAAGATATCACTGCAGATCGGACGCAACGAGCTCGTTATTTGCTCAGCGAGATTAATTTACGTGTTTTCAATAATTGCCCAACAGCACAAAAAATCGTTCCCCAATGTGGCTTTTTCTGGTATTTAAAAATAATACTAAATAACGTGTGAATATTTAGCTTCGAATTATCGCCGTTGCCACCTCTAGTAATCTAAATTTGGCAGGATTATGTGACAGTTCCTCGGTCTTTTCATCTTCGAAAATAGCCCATTTATATCCAAATAAAACCAAGTAAATTCTACATTAGTATCCGAGTAAATCCACCATCGTCAGCTTTGTTTAAAAATGCAGTGTTTTCTCATCGAAATCGAAGAGCATCAGAAATTACTGGCCGGTAATGGAATCGATTCGCCGGTGAAGTAATGGGAAATGAATATGGCTTTACCTAGACAAGGTACTTTAATTAAGTAATTTAAAATGTAAAGAAAGGAAAGGCTTTTGATATAATGAAGATCTACCATTTCCTGGATTATTACAGTGTTATTTCGCTAGAAATTGGAGATTCCTGCTGATAATTTGCGACTACCTGGTCGCGACCTATTCGTTACTTAATTAAACTGCTTTATAATTAGGTTAATATGCATCCACTCTATTCACCCTAAAGCTAAAAGCTTGTATAATTCAGAAATGAAGGAAATAGTGGTGTAATGCGTAGAAAATATTTATCCGAAATCCGGGCTGTGTTTTCCGGAGTTCCGGAGGGTAAAAGGTTAGTATTGTATTCGAATTTCAAGTGGCTAAAAGTTGGAGTAATTTCATCAGCATTTCCATTATTGGTGCGAAAATCCGAAACGAGAATTAAATGGATTTACTAATTTACACACCGGCGTTAATGAATAAAATATGTAATAGGTATGAAAAAAGGGGAAAATTATTTTCCTTCTACTTCAAAGGACAAGAAATAGCACGCAAACCGTCCCCAGACAAGAAAATTATTCAAATATAATTCAAACCTAATTTATGAGATCTGAATATGAAATTCCTTGCAGAAAGTTTGCCATACAATATTCATTAAAAAAGATTCTTTAAATTTTCCTATAAATACGAGAATATTTACGTAATATAACGTGCTTTTGCATAGAGTGTTTCTAAACGACACGTACTTTTTATGAAATATACATTTTTATTAAGATTTCAGCCAGCCTTCGAATTTTTCGTGGGTAGTCGAGGACCAACTAGCCGCAATGGCTTTCCCGAATTCCATTGCAAATCTGGAATATTTATATCAAAACAACATTAAACATTTAATAACATTATCCGAAGACTTTATACCGCCTGTAGATGATTATAAGAAAATCGAATGGACTTTAATACCAGTGGAGGAATTTCGCCCGCCCAGCTTGAAGGACATAGAGAAATTCATCGCGATTTGCCAACAGAGTTTCGCTAAAAATCAAGTAAGTACATATTTTAAATAAATCAAGAAATTCTATTAATTTTATTGCCGCCTCCAATTTTCTTAATCGAGTGGAAAAATCGGATTCGGGGCTTTTTGTCGTAGGTAAATCCCCGAGGAAAAGGAAAGGTCTCAAAGTAAACGGCATAAAAACCTGATTATTTTGATCGGCCTTTTGATCCACCATTAGTTAAAGGAATCAATAGTGTTTTTTCATTAAAAGAAACTTGTAATTTAAAATAAATTTCCACCAGGCGGAGTTTCCGTTTTTTGCACCACCCCTGCAAATTCTATGAAAGTTTTTGATCGTTTTATAAAAATCATCTAGATTGGTTTTTTAAAAGGCCGGCAATCTTGTGTAGAATTTAATTAAAATACGTATTGTAGGATAATTAAAAAGTTGTTTTCAGGCTGTAGGTGTACACTGTCGTCAAGGCAGAGGCAGAACAGGCGTCATGGCAGCCTGTTTTTTGGTTAAATTTCAAAATTTGCACCCAGAAAAAGCCATTTCGAAAATAAGGTAGGTAGTCATTAGTGTAATAAAAAAAATATTCGAATATATTCACAATTAAATTTGATGAAATTATTACAGGAATTGTGCCAATTTATTTTAAATTTAACAAGTAATAAGTATAGAGTATTAAATTGCAATACGAATATGACGGTAAATTTCCATATACCTACCCATTTTCTGCTTATTTGAAGTAATAATTATACTTTTGGAAATTCTAATAAAACTAATTGGACTCTAAAGACCCTAACAATTTTATTTTCTATTCTTTAGGTTGCTAAGACCAGGCTCAATTGAAACCTACGATCAAGAAAGAGCAGTGTTTAAATACTTCGATTATATTAGGGGTACTAAAAATTAATATTTTTGTACTAATTAATAGACTGTATTTTGCAAATAAAATAAGAAAAATATACCAAGCGTTTTTCTCCCATATTTACAGGAATAAATTTCCTTTGTATATAAAGTCAGTTGGTAAAAGAAAACGTTTAATCAAAGTTACACAAGCGTGACAAATTTTCCACTTTCTCTGTGCTTGGTCATTTAGAAATAAAGTCTTATCTTTATTTATTTTATTTTTCGTTAATGCGCGTTGCGAATTTTCCTCCGGCCGTTCGGTGGAAGTTCGAGTTTTCCGTCAAACAGTTTTCCGCCGACCGGCCTTCCAGTCGCGCCACTCCAGCGAATTCGCTACGCGAGTTGCCGAGTTTCGCGTGCCGGAAAAACTTTGGAAATTCGCGGACGTCGCTCGGGAAAGGGCCGAAAATTACTTTCCAGACGTATCCAGATGATTTGATGGAAGTTTGATCGCTTCGTACGAATTATGAGCAGCGGTTTTGAGTAAAATTTTGACGGATTATGTTGCTGTAAGTTTGAACTTTTCGTTCGATTTAGGGGATTTTAATTTATTTCTCCATATAATTTGCTAAATTAATTTTTTTATGAAGCTTACTAATTGCTTAATACAATTAATTTAAGCATTAAAAATTGCATAATTATTTTTTGTATTTTCTGGTAGGTAATCTTATTTTAATTTTTCAACTAACATTTCAATTCAAATCAACAAAGCAAGCTTACTAATTGCTTAATACAATTAAATTAAACATTAAAAAATTGCATAATTATATCTGGGATTTACTGGTATTTCAATTTTTGAACAACATTTATTTAACCGCCATTTAATTCGCCATATTCCGCAATCTTTAAAACAAATAAATAATTATATCTCACATAAATCCTCGCTAATTTCATTAAATCCCTGATTGTTACTTGTTGGTCATCCTATCATTTTTTTAAAGTAATTATTTTTTGTTACTCAATTATTTTTTAAACGAAATCTAGTTACGGATTTCCCAAACAACGCTATTTGTAAGTACTTTAATTTTCTCTCTTTTGTGCTCGCTTTGCGGGTTTGTTAAGGAGATTTATAGAGCAAATTCCCAATCGAATTTAATCCTCTGGATTTAACGTGTTGTACAAACGACTGTTTATGTATTGTTGCCAATTATCTTCTGCATCTATCTGGATAAATATTTTTTAAGTATCTACTAATTAAATTAATTAGTTACATAATGGAGAAGACCACGACTTTTTTTTAAATTTTTTTTTCAAAACACTGTGTTCTAAGAAGGCGCGTAATGAAATTTTTATTTTTTTCTGTGGTCAAATAAGGCCGCAATTAATTTTTAAAGTTTGAAAAACGTCACACAATCGTCATACACTCTGCTCCAATCAAAGCGAGAGTTTCAAAGAGAAGTCACATTTAGCAAGTTAGCCACGTTTCCTATTACTCTTCTTTAGTCCGCAAAATGTGCGTTTTTTGTATATTTATTGCAATAAACATTTTCTGATTTATCCATTTCTTCCATTACTTAATGGATAATTCGATATATTAATATAGAATTAACATCTTCATCTATATAAATTGTAACTGATTTTCGTGTTAAAAACACAAATAATGGTCCTGAAAAATTTATTTGGCAACATTCTTGTCAACTTCAATATTATCAGTAAAGTGTTTTGTGCCGACCTGCAATTCGTGTAATTTGTTTTGTGCATTTTTCAGAAAAATCTGACAAATGACAGTTTGATTTTTGTTCGTTTGTGTATTCTTTGTTACTGCGTTCGAAAATTCATACTATTTACTATACAACAAGACGTGAGTGGTTTATGATTGGTTGACAAGGTATGAGTCAAAACCCGAAATTTTTAAATTTCAAAGGGCTATATCTTTTTAATTATAACACATTTTGAGCAACTGAAAACGGTTTTGAGCTCCAATAAATCATTTCTAATCGTAAATTTAGCCGAAATCCGCGTATCTCACATCGTGGTCTTCTCCATTTCGCATGTTCAAAATAAAATACTTCATGGTTAATTAGCGATGAGAATAAAACTATAAATAAATGAAAAGAATTTAAAATATTAAAAGCCCCAAAAAGCCTTGAAAATCCATCACAAAATCCTTGTATCAATAAAACCTGAATGAACAAGCGCAAATTCCTAGCAATGAAAAAATCTCGATTGATGGCTTGAAATCCAAAATATTTACACAGCTATAATTACAACAATAAAGCCGCTTGCTAAGAGCGCTCTAACGCAGGAAAATGCGTTAGATAACTCATCGAGCACCCGTAAAATTTCATCAGCCATCAGCATCGAAATACAACACGTCGAATAAGTGGATTATTACTCGCATTGATGTCATTTTCAGCGAAAACACATCACGATATATTCGCAACGGCGGATTTTTTTGTCGATTCGATTACGTTTGGACGCGGACAGGATTCGATTCGAAATTCGAACATTTAGGTGTAGGTTTCACCCGCGGGAAAATGTGTCGAATATTAGAGTTCGAGAGCTTTCCCGTGCCCTTGTAATAGGCTGAGGTTTTCCCAGTAGCAAATAGTAACTGATGGCGTTTAGGGGATTTGTTTAAATCAAAGTATATCAAACATTTATGTTTTTTTTAGTAACCATCCTATCAGTAGAGCTGATTTATTGAAATAGTTTTCATAGAATATTGAAATATGTAGCGGATATATGTAAAAAAAAATTTGCTGTTATATGCACATATATGCAACGATTTATTTATTTCAAAAAAATATCAAAATCAGTTCTGAACTGTTTTAATTCACTCTGAAACGTTCAAAATTGTTCAGAATCATTTTCTAATTCGTTCTGAAACATTCTAAAAGTGTTCTGAAGAGTTCTTATTCGTTCGGGACAGTTCTAAAATTTTCTGGACAATTTTAATTCATTCTGAAACGTTCAAAATTATTCTGAATCATTTGTAGTTCGTTCTGATGCTTTCGAAAAGTGTTCTGAACAGTTATAATTTTTTCGGGACAGTTCTAAAATGTTCTGGGCAGTTTTAATTCATTCTGAAACGTTCAAAATTGTTCAGAATCATTTCAAATTCGTTCTGAAGCATTCTAAAAGTGTTCTAAACAGTTCTAATTCGTTCTGGACAGTTCTACATTGACTGGACAGTTTTAATTCACTCTGAAACGTTCAAATTTTTTCAGAATCATTTCTAATTCGTTCTGAAGCATTCTAAAAGTGTTCTGAACAGTTCTAAATTGTTCTTGACAGTTTTAATTCATTCTGAAACGTTCAAAATTATTCTGAATCATTTGTAGTTCGTTCTGATGCATTCGAAAAGTGTTCTGAACAGTTATAATTTTTTCGGGACAGTTCTAAAATGTTCTGGGCAGTTTTAATTCATTCTGAAACGTTCAAAATTGTTCAGAATCATTTCTAATTCGTTCTGAAGCATTCTAAAAGTGTTCTAAACAGTTCTAATTCGTTCTGGACAGTTCTACATTGACTGGACAGTTTTAATTCACTCTGAAACGTTCAAAATTGTTCAGAATCATTTTCTAATTCGTTCTGAAACATTCTAAAAGTGTTCTGAAGAGTTCTTATTCGTTCGGGACAGTTCTAAAATTTTCTGGACAATTTTAATTCATTCTGAAACGTTCAAAATTATTCTGAATCATTTGTAGTTCGTTCTGATGCATTCGAAAAGTGTTCTGAACAGTTATAATTTTTTCGGGACAGTTCTAAAATGTTCTGGACAGTTTTAATTCATTCTGAAACGTTCAAAATTTTTCAGAATCATTTCTAATTCGTTCTGAAGCATTCGAAAAGTGTTCTGAACAGTTATAATTTTTTCGGGACAGGTCTAAAATGTTCTGGACAGTTTTAATTCATTCTGAAACGTTCAAAATTTTTCAGAATCATTTCTAATTCGTTCTGAAGCATTCTAAAAGTGTTCTGAACAGTTCTAAATTGTTCTTGACAGTTTTAATTCATTCTGAAACGTTCAAAATTGTTCAGAATCATTTCTGTTTCGTTCTGCAGCATTCAAAAAGTGTTCTGAACAGTTATAATTCTTTCGGGACAGTTCTAAAATGTTCTGAACAGTTTTAATTCATTCTGAAACGTTCAAAATTGTTCAGAATCATTTCTGTTTCGTTCTGCAGCATTCAAAAAGTGTTCTGAACAGTTATAATTCTTTCGGGACAGTTCTAAAATGTTCTGGACAGTTTTAATTCATTCTGAAACGTTCAAAATTGTTCAGAATCATTTCTAATTCGTTCTGAAGCATTCTAAAAGTGTTCTGAACAGTTCTAATTCGTTCAGAGGCGTTTTAAATTGTTCTGAATATATCAAAATTCATTCTAAAGCATTGTGAATTGTTTCGAACAATCTTAATTGATTCTAGGGCGTTTTTAAATGTTTTGGACAGTTCATCTGGATCATTATAAATGCAATAATTTTCAAAAAAATATCAAAAATTTGCATTGCTTTTCGAGTAAATATCAAAAATATGCAATAATTTTCAAAAAATTTCAGAAATTTGAATTGATTTTCAGAAAAATATTAAAAATTATCAATGATTTTAAAAAATATCAAAAAATTGAATGTATAAACAAAAAGTAGTTAGTACATAAATATCTACATATATATGCTAAAATATGCAATTCTTTTCAAAATATGCAAATACTTGACAAATCGTTAAATATATGCAAATGTTGCATATACATATACATGTGCAGTTTGCATATATATGTACCGCTCTTTAGTTATGAATATACCTACTTGCAAGACTAAATAAAATAAAACTGCAAGAAAATATGGCAAGATTGAAGCTACAATTTCATAAAGTTTATCCCGCATATAAACTCTTCTTACAATTTACGATATCAACCACATTTTCTGGGTCATGAAGTTTAATAAAACGAATATTTCCGTATTGATTCGAACCCGTATATATAAAAATTCGACAATTCTCCGTACGTTTTGTACCAAAAATTAAAGCAATCGAGAGTGGCTGTCGCGTCCTAGAGGGACTTTTTATAGACCCGTGTGTTTTTATATGCTATTAACTAATTGAAGTCCATTAAACAAAGCTAGATGCGGGGTACACAATACACTATGTCAGCGATTTATGAAGACACAGGTACTCTACAGTTTCATCAAATTTGTAACTCAATAACCCGCTTCAATTTTTAATAAACCGTTCGAGGAGGTTCATCAAAAATCGTTCCGATAAAAATAGCGATTCCCGTACAAAATATTTTCGAAAGTTAATCCGCTCGGCATATGGCCCAATTAAGGTGTTAAATAATTGAATGGCGTATTTTTCGATTGATAACTCGTTTATCTCGATTAGAGGGAAAGCGATGATCGAACTCGAAATTGATAACATGCTGGTAAACAAACGTAATTGGTAGTTTATGTTCGTTGCAATTTTTAAGAAGAACAAAGGGATATTTATTTATAACTTTAACGTGAAATTTGTGCATCAATCTACTAGCTAATTAAGTCGCGGTTTTAAGCGAGAGCTAGTTGTATTTTAAACGGTCAGTTACAATCGGTGACACTTAAAAATGATGCAGTAAATCTCCGGTAGAGGTGTAATGAATTCGCGGTTTTTGGGGTACACTATGTTTGGATAGTGACGTTAATTACCTCGTTCGTTAAATACACTTTACAGTGTGTGCGATGCTTTATTTGGCCCCTATTTAGCTCATATCCTCGTTTGCTTTCCTCTCTTTATGCTTACGAACGTACGGTATATATTTACAATTTGAGTGCAAAATGGAATATCTATTGTATTGTATTGGTTTTCGGTATAATTAACCCGAACAGAATTTCCTTTTAACGAAATTTCCAATTCTACAATTTAAGTAGATAATTAATTAACCATCTATGTGTTTGGAATAAAGCGTTTTGTAATTTAGGAACGAAAGAAAAATAAGTACAAATTTTGTTCAGAATTTCAATGAAAATTTTGGTGATGTTACTTCTAATACTCATCAAAAGCTATAAATAAACCATTTTTATGAAATAACTTTTCAAGTTATACAGGGTGTATCTATATAACGCCGAAAATCTTTAAGTGGCGATTCTGTGATGAAAATTAAAATGGGTAAATTTTTTTTTGAAAAAACCCTGACCGGAAAAGTTTTTTTCTTACAACTATCTTATAAACAAAAATTTTCTTTTAAAAATATATGGCTGAAAAGCCCAGTTAATTTACTAAGTTTTTTTACAAAGCGGTGTTGGTCAATTGGTCCCCACGGTCATTTTTGTCAGCTGGGTTCCATAATCCTACAGGTCGATTGGTCCCCAGTTTCAAAAATTTAAAGGGCTAATTGGTCCCCGCGGTCAAAATATTCCTAATCCGATTAGATAAGATTTTACATTGCATGAATAACTATCATTTGGGTAACATCTTCTGGTGTACTTACATAGCTGAGAGAATTTGGACAAAATGCAGCTTTTAGTGTTAAAAAATATTTAATATCTAAGCATTAGTAATTTAAAATATATACAATTGGTATAATATATAGATATTAAAAGAAAAATTCTGTAGAAAAAAAGAATTATTTTAGTTTTAATATACGAACGGATTTCAAAAAATAGTTGGCAACATATGGGAAACTTTATTGTTAATTTTACGAAATAGTTATTCTTCACAAAAAGTTCTGCGTGATCTAAAATCCAAGATGCAACAATCAAAAATCAAATTTTATCAATCTTATACGAGGTATGTCAAAAAATGTGAATTTTGCTCAAGAGTAAAGTACCTTCATATTTTACAATATCGAAATTTGTTATTATGAAAAGTACACCTAATTTTCTAGATGTATAATGGAAGGAATGGGATTTTCCCTATATTGAAATAGAAAAAAAAGACAGAAGTCAAAAAATTTCCCCTAATCATAAAATCCTCATTAAATTGTACTACGAAATGAAAATACATAATCGAAATTTGCCAGATAATTTTGAAATTATAAATATTCCCATCGGTCCTTCCTAGAAACCCTTAATCCGGTATTGGGGACCAATTGACTGATAGCTTTCGAGTCGAAAAAGGATTATATTTGGGTAAATTTGACCGCGGGGACCAATTGAACTCCACCCTTACAAAGCATTTATTGAACAAAAGACAACCAAATTAAGATTCACAGTTTCACAGTTTCATTGGCAAATAATATTCGGTGTTATTTAGATACACCCTGTATATTAAGGCAACATTTTAATTAAACATGCTAGAATCAGCGCAGGTATTATGTGTATACTTCAAGTTACGTTTGAAGAACAAACTTCCGGTATGCCAGAAGCGCGTAATTAGATAAAATGCCTTCCGCAGAAATAATTCCAGAAATGCGCCCCGCGCAAACCTCCTCTATTCGCCTCTAAATATTTATGATTTATACGAGCACTATCAACCCAGCGCAACACACTAAATTCTTTTCGAACAACAAATTCGCTCGAAAATTTCGGGAATTCGATGAATTATTGCTCCTGTTCGCCTCATAAGATAAGGGAAGGTTACGACGACGCGAGTGTTTGAAGTTAAGTGAGTCGAACATCCCTAATAGTTCAAGACACTTTCGGCCACCTCAGAATATCGGCAAATATACCTTTCCCTATTTCGCGACCGAGAGCAATTTGTCGAACAACCATGCAGGCTAAAAGCTTCTCGTTTTCCTCGACCACAATTTGATTGGAGAACAATTATATTATTAATAGTTCCAGATTTTCCGCCTTTCCTTAATGCACTATACAGGGTGTCACCAAATAGAGCTAATGTATATTGAGCGAAATTAGCTATATCACAAAGTGTTTCGTTTGCCTGTGAGGAAGCTTCAAAGTTGACAGAAAATTTTCAATTTCTTTTAATAACTCAAAAACGCTTTGTTCGATTTTTATAACATTTGGTTTGTACCTATTTTAATTGAAGAGTCATTGTTCAAAGCAAAAATTACACCAACTGAAATCATGGAAGGGTAAAAACCGCCCTAATCCTACCATAAATAATAACGTTTTTTTTAAGAAATTTTCCAATCTCTTAAAAAATTTAGTAAGTTCAAGATGTAAAACCACTTTTAAGACTATCTATTATTTACTGTTCAATATCCCTAAGTACCTAGTAAACGTCCTTAAAAGGATCAACCGTCTGGCTAAATTCGGATCAGGGCACAAAACATTCGTAATTTCATCGAACCCTCTTAATTAGTCAGAGCCATGTTGGTCTTGGAGATTTCAGGCACAATAAGGATCAGGACGGTCCTTAATTGAAGCACAACGCAATCGCTTGGCTGGGGATTGATAGTGGGATAAGATGTTTTCGTTAATATGAATGTGGACTTTTGCTATATAGGATGTTGTGACCTTTGTGGGCCGATATCCAACTTTAATAAACCCGCTCAGGAATGGCAATTTCCTGGTATCGTGCTTGAACATAAAATTCGGATGCGGAAGAGCTATATAAAAAAACCCCGCTGTTTACAAGCCCGAATAAAAAAATCCACTACCTGTACGTTCCATTTTCACTCGTAAATAATTTGTTATGTATTGTACCTACTGTTCCGGGATTCTCATACATTTAAAACCTATTATTGCAGGACTGAAGATCCTGCTCATCTAATCCATTAAACTACTTTCAATTCAATCGGATTTTAATTTAATCCCACCAAAACAGTCCACTATTCCTATAGATTGCACAATATCCCGGCACTCGAAATGCTATTTTTATTTCATTGTGACATCCACTTAACTCTTTATTCCCATTGCTTGCAATAATGAGTAGAACAAGTTTTCAATTTGCGCGACAATTTCCAATACAGGCCTTCGTTTTCCGGAAGATTAATGGCGATTTCGTGGAACCTTTTATTGTTAACTAAGCATTGATTTGGTAAAAAGTTCAGTTCATTTGTTGTCTCTATCGGAATCATAAAAATTTGCTTAAGAGAAGTTTTATTTCAATAATAAATCTACAGTGTGTCCAAGTCGTCGCGGTGCATCGAGTCGATGGAGAAGACCACGATGTGAGATATGCGGATTTCGGCAAAAGATACGATTAGAAATGATTTATTAGAGCTCAAAACCGTTTTCAGTTGCTCAAAATGTGTTATAATTAAAAAGATATAGCCCTTTGAAATTTAAAAGAGTCGGGTTTTGACTCATACCTTATCAACCAATCATAAACCACTCACGTCTTGTTGTATAGTAAATAGCATGAATTTTCGAACGCAGTAACAAAGAATACACAAACGAACAAAAATCAAACTGTCATTTGTCAGATTTTTCTGAAAAATGCACAAAACAAATTAAACGAATTGCATTTTGGCACAAAACACTTTACTGATAATATTGAAGTTGACAATAATGTTGCCAAATAAATTTTTCAGGACCATTATTTGTGTTTTTAACACGAAAATCGGTTACAATTTATACAGATGAAGATGTTATTTCCATATTAATACATCGAATTATCCATTAGGTAATGGAAGAAATGGATAAATCAGAAAATGTTTATTGCAATAAATACACAAAAAACGCACATTTTGCGGACTAAAGAAGACGTGGCAAACTTGCTAAATGTGACTTCTCTTTGCAACTCTCGCTTTGATTGGAGCAGAGTGTATGACGATTGTGTGACGTTTTTCAAACTTTAAAAATTAATTGCGGCCTTATTTGGCCACAGAAAAAAATAAAAATTTCATTACGCGCCTTCTTAGAACAAACGGTTTTGAAAACAAAAATTAAAAAAAAAGTCGTGGTCTTCTCCATTACAGTTCTCAACAATTGATAAGGATCACAGTCAGAAATAGCCAGAGTTTCTAGCAACAGATTATTATAGATATTATGATGATATTATGCTATTATAATAGATATATTATGATAGATTATTTTTCTAGTAGCAACCAAAAATAAAAAGCTGTATCATCAATTTAAATTAAAAATAATCAAAAATAATTGTGATCCTTATCAATTGTTGAGCAGTGTATTTTGCAATGTATCGAACAAAGAGAGCTTGACTCGCTGAAGCCACGCCTGCTTTATGTTGTAGTATTAGCAGAGCAAGATGAAATTGTCAGTTTGCTATATGGAAACATATAGAAGTTCGGATATATTTTATTCGCTAGATCGATTTTAGTGTGAGAAAATACTTGAAAAATTGTCAATCGCAAAGTGACAATATCAATCGAACCGCACTGGAGCGACATTGCATGCATCGTGAATTTGCGCGAAGCTTTTGCATAAACAGAGTGCTATCCGAGAAAATTCCATGAAGAAGTTTTGCCAGTTTCGCGTTGGTTCGAAGGAGATTTTATTCGCTTTAGATAGAATACATAAAGCAGGAAGCGGCAAGTCGCGTTTCCCGGAATTGTCTTCGGGAAGTCGTACGTCAATTCGAAACATATTTATTCCTGTTCCAGGTCCCGGCGAATAAAAAATAAAAACCCTCCGCAGATTATTGCTAACGCAAACTCGGCGCTACGGAAAATAAATAAAAAAACCTGGTTTACCTTATGTTCGCGTTTAAAGAATCGTGGAAAGGAGCGGAAACAGAAATAAATTTTCGAATGCCTTCGGGTGTTTATGGTTGTGATTTTTCGTCCTTAGCGTTCTTTTGTGCATATTTATCAACAAAAAAACCCCAGGTCGTGTGTCTTTCGATTTTCGGCTCTAATCAAATTCGCTTGTCACGACAAACCGGGAGCCATCGGCAAGTTGGGACCGAGTTTTTTATTACGCACTTTTTTTTGGATAATTACTAGCAATTTGTTCCGGCCTAAGGGATCGGCTTTTTGCTATATTTTAGCGGTCGTTTTGGGGCAATTTTAAGAAATTTTTCAAAATTTTAGACTAATTATGTTCTTATAAAGGTGCTTTAAATTAACTAAATAAATGGCTCAATAAAGCTCATCAATCAATCACGAAAATTGCTTGAAATTTATCGTAATAAAAAATACAAAATAGCCGTTGTTAGAGCGGCTCCTTTTGATGCACACCGAGCGCCGTTATCATTTAATTCCGCGCCCTTATCTATTTTGTAAATGTATTGCTTCACTAATTAGAGAACATTAGACTTCCACAACTTTGATTAATTACACGGAAAACAAAATTATATGGGAAGGAAGCACGTAAAGGAAAATTTTATATTTCCATTTAGCCGTCTGTCGGATATTCCAGATAATTAAGGATAGAACCGGACGCAAGCAGCGGCGTAACCCTCGTTTTTTCTCTTTAATTAACGTGTGTAATTAAATCGTTTCTATGTACTCTTAACAAAAAAAATCCTTTAGTACTTTTTATGTCCCAAAAAATTTTTATACGTTATATACGTTTAGTTTGACTTACATCATTAAATTGACATTACAATGGAGAAGACCACGACTTTTTTTTAATTTTTTTTTCAAAACCGTGTGTTCTAAGAAGGCGAGTAATGAAATTTTAATATTTTTCTGTGGCCAAATAAGGCCGCAATTAATTTTTAAAGTTTGAAAAACGTCACACAATCGTCATACACTCTGCTCCAATCAAAGCGAGAGTTTCAAAGAGAAGTCACATTTAGCAAGTTTGCCACGTTTCCTATTACTCTTCTTTACTCCTGCAAAATGTGCGTTTTTTGTATGTTTATTGCAATAAACATTTTCTGATTTATCCATTTCTTCCATTACCTAATGGATAATTCGATATATTAATATAGAAATAACATCTTCATCTGTATAAATTGTAACCGATTTTCGTGTTAAAAACACAAATAATGGTCCTGAAAAATTTATTTGGCAACATTCTTGTCAACGTCAATATTATCAGTAAAGTGTTTTGTGCCGAACTGCAATTCGTGTAATTTGTTTTGTGCATTTTTCAGAAAAATCTGACAAATGACAGTTTGATTTTTGTCCGTTTGTGTATTCTTTGTTACTGCGTTCGAAAATTCATACTATTTACTTATACAACAAGACGTGAGTGGTTTATTATTGGTTGATAAGGTGTGAGTCAAAACCCGAAATTTTTAAATTTCAAAGGGCTATATCTTTTTAATTATAACACATTTTGAGCAATTGATAACGGTTTTGAGCTCTAATAAATCGTTTCTAATCGTATCTTTTGCCGAAATCCGCGTATCTCACATGGTGGTCTTTTCCATTATTTATATAGCGGATATGTATAGCGTAGAAATTAGAGTAACGTTATTATAAAACGCAAGTCCAATATTAATTTAACCTACTATTTTATTGTTTTTTTTTTCTCATTTTTAATATTCTTCTAGCTACTTTAACGACCACTAAATTAATAATGAACGATCACGTATCGCACTAAATCTTTAATAAACCTCCCCTAGTTGGAACTTCTGCCGAGATATTAAATTTGCAACACGTGAAAAATATATCTACCCTTTGTAATACAATATCAAATATTAAGTTAATTTAAATTTTTGTTGGTTATTAACGAACTCTGCTAACAATTTGTCTTATAACTCCGAAATTAGTCACGACAGAAAATGGAGCGGGTTCTTGCTTGTATAGAGAAAACTTTGCAATTAAAATTTTTACAACAACTTCATTATTTTTGAGTCCCTTAAATATCGCCTTTTTTTTCTTGTAACTATAAAAGCGACTTGCAAGAGAAACACGAACTACAGCTTCATGTTAAAGAGGAAAATTCATTATTCAACTTTTCTATTTATTTTAAACTCTCTCGATTTGTTCGATATTGAGAGCAGCAGATATTAAAGTTTAAAAATATTATTTTTTGCACCACCCTCGTTTAGGTCAATTTTCGTGCACCTACGCACTCTTGATCGATACACTTTTATTACTTTGTATCAAATGCCTTTGACCATTCAGCGTCGCGACGCCTACCTACCCTCGGTCATGCCGAAGGAAAACTTGGCCTTTTCTTAATAAAAAATAGAGAGCACGTTTTTTTGAAACTTGACATGCATAATTCAGAAACACATTCCTCCATTGTTAGGGGAACGCTCGAAATATGTTACAAACTACGAAAAAATGTATATTTTGGAAAAAACTGGCGCAATATATGGAACATGAATTTTATTAATTTATCGACGTAATACTTTGAAGTATTTGTCTACATTGCGGGAGTAGTTAAAGAAATATTTTTATATATTTCTTGAATTCAATTACCGTTCGGCAATTTTCCTCGGCGTATAAATTGAATTAGGTATAAAGTTTCCAAATTTTTCTCTCCTAAAGAGGTCTAAAAAATAACGACGAATTAAATATTTGCAAACCTCAAAAAATGTTTCTGACTTCAATAATCTTAATTACTCGTCCCTAAGCACTTTAGGGTCTTTTTTCCATTTCCCGGCGATATCTAAATTTATTATAAATTTTTCATACTCTCTTGCGCACATTACAGAAATCCCCTTAATTAAGGTAGCGCCAGAAGCGTAGGGTACTCGATAAAAAAAGCCTAAAAATGCCTTTTGGTCGGGGCATTTTATTATCGGAATTTTTATTTACCTTCCATAATCCCGAACATTTTTTTCGAAATTAAATCATTTTTAAATTCCATTGAGTTAGGGTCAAAATATACGCAAATAAATAATTGCCCCTCATACAATACACGCCCCAATTAAGTGAACAAGTTGTTGAGTTGAATACGAATCGTCCTTCATGCGGCCGATTTATTCGAAACGCGAAAAAATATTTAAGGATTTAAAAGCAGCCAGATTGTATCTAGTCAATTTTCGCGATGATAAAACGCCGGCAATATCCTCTTATCGGCGGGAAAAGAATGGGGCCATTTTCGACTAGTTATGGGATTCCCGGAGTTCCGAATTATGTGAGTCACGCACCGCGTATTTTCGCTATCGGATTTACATAATAACTCCGATGACGGCTGTCGAAAAATTCGCTTCGACTTGACGAATCGCCCGGAACGTTATTCACATAAAAAAATTCCGGATTTATTTATTAAAAGAATAGAATTAATGCATATGTAAAGGCCAAGACATTGACCTGAGTACATTATTTACTAAAACTTTTTCCCCTATGATAACTAACTGTTAGGTATTTCTTACTGAAGTAATTCCTGAGGTAGGAAGTGCTTTTAAATCGAATACTTATCTAAGTCAAATTTCACAAACATAAGAAATCCCTTATTAAGAAATACCTAGATGAAAATTTGATTTTGACAGTTTTCTGTGTGTTATTGGCAATACAGCCTAATTTTGGATCTAATTTTTATACATTAATATACCTATACAGGGTGTTAGGTAAGTTGATACTTCTTTTTTAACTGTGTATGAATCTCTTAATTCTAAACAACTTTTTCAAATAAACTTTTTGAATATTCTGAAAAACAAAGATAAAAGTGCTTAATAATTTTTACCTTTTTTTTTGATTTTCGAATATTTCCCAATACGTACCTGCTTCATTAAATATGAAATTTATTTATTTTTTGGCATTTATTTGACAGATGACTGCCATAAATAAATTTCTTATTTAATATAGCAGGTACGTATTGAAAAATTTTCGAAATTTAAAAAAACAATAAAATGTTCAATCTTCTTTGTTATTCAGAATATTGAAAAAGTTTATTTGAAAAAGTTGCTTAGAATTAAGAGATTAATACACAGTTAAAAAAGAAGTATCAACTTTTACCTAACACCCTGTATTAATAATTTTTATACCGAATAAGAGATGATAACTGAAATTAGGAGAGAAAAAAGAAGAGAAAATAGGTAAAAATAGCCCCAAACTTTAACTTATTTGCCATCGTTTTTAACTTGTTACTTTCACTGGTATAAAAATGTAACAAAAGTTACCTCTCATAACAGGACACCCAGTATATAACCTACATAAAATAAAATAATAACTTTCTCTATATTCAAATATTAAAAGAAAATATTTACAATTAATTCTATAGGTGGAAAATGTATGTCATTTTTTTCAGATGAATAATATGAATTTGACCCTACTTATTAAATTATCTATATTTTCAATTTCATCTGGTATAGCTCGAATATTTTTTAATTAATAGCAACAAAAACTCTTTAAACTATCAACAAGATTTTCATCTAAAGCCATCTAAAGATGAAAAGTATAGTTAAGTATTTCCTAAAATGCTTTGGCCAGCCCAGTGAGCTGTCCTAACTTACCTATCACCTTTAAGTATTACTTAGAGCATAGTGAAACGCAAATTGTACTTAGGACTTCCTAAATCCGGTTTAAGTATTACCTAACATTAAGAATTGGTTGGCGAAATCGGGCATAAATTCATTTGAAAACAGTAACACAGTATAAATATAGAACTCTAACAGTAACTAGAAGAAAAGGTACATTACAACAGTCCTCACCTCATCCAGATTTAGCCCCATTAGGCTACATTCAGAAGGTGTTATAGCAAGCATTGGGATGGAAAATGCGTCTAATTGCGGTTTACTTTTTCCAGCCACCTTCTGCTTTGGTCGATGTGTGGGATCTCTGCGATTCACCCTTTGGAAACCCCTTCGCTTTGTACATCCCGCAATTCCGACCAATTGGAGCGATTCTGCATGTGCGACGACCTTCCGGTGGAGCCGAAATGTCAGTGCACAGGACCGGAGTTGGTTGACGTGCCCGTCAATCTAACGAAGAATTTGGAAATTTTGTAAGTCGAATTTGTAACCGTGACGTTATTTTTAGTTACGGCCACCTCTAGCCCAATACAATTTTTCCTATCTAATGGACCTTATTAAAAGTTATTAGAGATGAAGTTTGCAGGTTTATTAAATTTAACCCCTACTAAGGGAAACTTTAGTAATCACTTCAACTTCTCTGGTCTCGATCAATCAGTAATACAGTCAAGAGGTGGGTATTAAAAGGGCGATGAAAATTCAGTTTTTCAAGAAAAGCTTGCGAGTTTATGTTGATTTTATTTTATACAATTTGTATAGATTCTGGTTTATTAGCGATACACTTTCATTGGGATCGATGGGGTGTTGTATTCATTGCCAATCGAAAGCTTTACGAGGTAATCACCGCAACACTGTAAACCTAAACTGATCGCCTGAGTAAATGCTAAAGCAGATCCGAACTTTGGGTATTTTGGAGCTACTTATTTAATTAATATATATTAGCATATTGTATGTATTTGATGTCATCAACTGATGATGGATTATCTAATAAAATAGCAATGAAAGTAGATAACTATGAAATAAATATGGATGAGTTGATAAATAATTGGTTTATGAATTTAGCACGCGATTGCATTTCTTCCATCGGAAATACATAAATCAGTGCAATTTACCCGGTACATGCCCCGTTCTTGAGCCAATGCTGTTTGCCCGAGCTATAAATCTCGTCCATAAAAATAAATGAAAATTAAAGTACAAAAATAAACTGAAATGAACTTCTGGCCCATAATTCCTGAAAGGCACGACATTTTATCGCCCGTCAAAAGTGATGGACCATTTTATTCAGTTAAAAGAAAAATCGGAAATTAAGTTAGAAGGCGTAAAGTGCCCCTAATAGGATAAACTCCCTTCGAGATTTCGGAAGACTCCCGACCCGGAAAAGGGTTGGGAAATATTTGCATTGAAATAAAACAGACTTTTCGGCATAGCTATTACCCGGATTGAATTTTGGTCGAAACGAAAAATTATTTTAAATCGAACAGGCTCAGAAACGAAGCCCGGAAATTCCGGAATGCCGATATTTAAAGTAATGCTTATTAATCCTTCCACATCAAACTTGGAGGGTTATTGCAACCCGCTGAAAGGAATTAAAGTTCCCCAGGTTTGATACCTCCGCCTATACCTCGACTTTAACGTTGTCAGTTTACCGAAACTTTGATTAAAGTTGTGGATTGTTGTTTATTACGAAACGTTGTTAATTAATGGTTCGAACATTTGTTATTTGGAATATATTCATGTACGCAGGAATATCAAAAATATTTAGAAATCTATAGAGTTTTCCAATTATTGAGTCCCTTTGAATGTTCTATCAGGTCTCTCTACGGTCATTGCTTTTGAACAAATTTATTCCTAGGGTATTTTTATGACCCAGTTATTTTTCTAAATTGAATTTGAATTTATTTTCGCAGGGTTATCGAAGACGCTGAATGCTTGGAGGTATTAAAGAGCGACTCCTTGATTCCGCACTCGAGGACGCTGAGAGAGTTGTGAGTATAAATGGAACGATTTTCTTTCCGCCACTCGTGCATATTTCACTAGCGTTTTGTGGAAAATATACGGCCCTCGTTTTCGTTTTTCTGCTGTAAGGAAGTTATTATTGGGTATTATTCGCGTGCTTAAGTTTTCCTGCGATTTGCATTTCGGTAGTTCACCGAAATATGCAGGAAATTGAGCTGACACGGGCCCGAATAAATTCGAAATGTACGGCAAGTCGAGAGGAAAAATAATACTCTTCTGGCCGCTAATAACTTTCATTAGTTTAATTAGTTTTTAAGTCGCTTTGAGATATGAATTTATAATTCTAAACGGCCCAAGTTTCGGAAAATACGCAGATATTTGCCCGGGGACCATCAGCTTCTAAAGAAATTAATATGCATGTGTATTTAAATTGTTTCCTCGTTTCCAGAACTTTGGCGAACTTGGAGAAGTTTTATTACTTCGAAAGCGGAGTTTTTCACCAGTTGAAGCAGCTCCAAACGCTGTAAGTATTTATCGGAAACGTTTCCCATCAATGTTGATTTCAACAACAACACCCACTCGAATTTGAAACGAATAGTTCGGCTCTACTCGCGTAGGTACTTTAGCGCTATTCTGATTCAACTTCCAGCGCGATTTTCAGTTAATAACCGAGGAAAAAGGAGACATCTCGACGAAATTTATTGCCACTCGGCGGTGTTTAGGCATCGACTACGAGAAAAGTTTAATTCGAACCGGCTTGAAAGGGCGGAGATCTGCGGATGATATAATGAAATTTTCCGACGCAATTTTTGCGGGCCCTCGGTATTCGAAACAATTTGCATAAATGAAAAAAATTTATCACACACCGCAAGTAGAATTGCCACTTAATGTGGTATTATTTCGTTGATTTAATTCCCCGCGGCTTTTTACCGGATTGCATGAATTTTTTATGACATTTTTAGTTTTTTTTATAAACGCCAAAAAGTTAACTTGGAAAGATATTTTAGCGACCAGTGCAGTTAATACTCATTAACTAAAGAGCGGAATATATGCAAAAAATTGCTAATAAATGCGCATATATATATATATATATATATGCAACGATTTATTTAAAAATATGCAGTGATTTTCAAAAAAAATAAAAAATATGCAGTGATTTTTAAGAAAATATCAAAATTAGTTCTGGACAGTTTTAATTCACTCTGAAACGTTCAGAATCATTTCTAATTCCTTCTGAATCATTCTAAAAGTGTTCTGCACAGTTCTAATTCGTTCAGAATCATTTGAAATTGTTCTGAACATATCAAAATTCATTCTAAAGTATATTGTGAATTGTTTTGAACAATCTTAATTGATTTTAGGGAGTTTTTATTCGATCTGGATCATTATATATCATATTATAAATTGGACAGAAATTTTCTAAATTGATTCAGAATATACATATAAATAAAAAATAAATGCAATAATTTTCAAAAAAAATATCACAAATTTGCATTGATTTTCAAAAATAGCAATTATTTCAAAAAATATAAAAAATTAGCATTGATTTTCAAGAAAATATCAAAAATTTGCATTGATTTTCAAGGAAATATCAAAAATATTCAATGATTTTCAAAAAAATATCAAAATTATGCAATCATTTTCAAAAAAATATCAAAAATTTGCATTGATTTTCAAAAATTGCAATTATTTCAAAAAATATAAAAAATTAGCATTGATTTTCTAGAAAATATCAAAAATATTCAATGATTTTCAAAAAATATCAAAAATTTGCAGTGATTTTCAAAAAAATATCAAAATTATGCAATCATTTTCAAAAAAATATCAAAAATTTGCATTGATTTTCAAAAATTGCAATTATTTCAAAAAATATAAAAAATTAGCATTGATTTTCTAGAAAATATCAAAAATATTCAAAGATTTTCAAAAAAATATCAAAAATTGGCATTGATTTTCAAGGAAATATCAAAAATATTCAATAATTTTCAAAAAAATATCAAAAATATGCAATATATGTAAATTGATCAAATTGAATATATAAACAAAAAGTAGTAAGTACAAAAATATCAACATATATGCTAAAATATGCAATTTTTTTCAAAATATGCAAAAACTGGACAAATCGTTAAATATATGCAAATGTTGCATATATATATGCATTTTGCATATATTCCGCTTTTTACACATTACAAACATTTATTTGTTTGAATAAAAATACCTGAATATAGACAACCAATACACCCTGACGTCATTTACTTGGTGTTTTAATCCACACAATTAAAAAGTATCATGTTCATGATCATAATTAAGCTCCCAATAGGGTAATGAGCAACTTTAGATGGAACTTATTATTTAATGCAGTTTATAATTTCTCCCATTATGTCGACAGAACTTCCATCTAACTTGTGGAAACGCAATTAGTTCATAAACTGCACATTCGGCTTCGTACTCTGCGAATTATCGGATCATTATGCATTCAAATTGTTATTTTGCAGGTACATACAGAGAGCCCCGAAACTGCTAAAAATTCAACCCGACGTCTTCCGTACGTTCCTGCCGAAACTTAAAATTCTGTAAGTAAACTAGTTGATAGAAATAAAAAGTTTTTTAATTATCCACGAACTTCGAAAGCATTTAGCCGGTTAATTTGAAAAAGGCGAGTCGAATAAGTTTATTTTCGGGTTGTTCTGTGCAAATCGAAGTGCATACGAGGCGACACAAAACGCTTGGTAATCCGGTAAATTCGATTAATTAAGTTAGCAAATGTCCCATCAGTAGTAAAATATTCCTGTAACTTGTTAGTTCGAGCGAGGCGGCGCAAAAATAAATTGAAGTTCTTTTGAAATGCAAAGCTCGCACGGGAACTCAAAGCCCTTTCAGCTCCATTCTAAACAGAACTCACTGTCAGAGTCCTCTACATCATGCGTAATAAAACACTATTTACTCCCGTCGACTCATTAAGTTGCATGTATAGAACGAATTTATTTTCTAATCCCATAAACACATAAATATACTGGGTGACCAAATAGTATACAAATTAATATCTACAAAAATAAGGCAACTATAATTTTTATAAATGAAACACACCTTGTATATTACAGTAGGAATATATTTCCGAGCAAATTTGCACAAAATCATCTCATTAAATTTGTTACACAATCTTATCATTAATCCAGATACAATTTGATACCGTATAATTATGGTTAATAAGTGGATACAATTTCGGTATAGAGATAGGGAATTCCCGCAAAGTATAACTGTTATTTCAGAAATAATATTCGTTTGAACAATCCTGCGGATCATTTCACTTGCTACCTTACCTACATATTTAATAATACTCCATTCGGCGCGTTTCATTAAGTTCGATTTAATTAGAAAATATGAACTTCATCCTGCTAAGTTCAAATTGCCGTTCGATTAACAGGCAATTTGATGTTAATTTTTAATGAAAAAGATGCGATAATGGCAATGCACGATAGCCAATTTAATTCTTATCTATGCGTTAAATTGGGCTTGCGTTTGGTATGAATTCAGTACGATAAACTATAAATTCTGAATAAATTTATCTAATCTGTAGTTACATTAATCTTGTGGTTAATATTATGGTGTAATGCTGTTATCTTTAAGTTTATACGATCGATTTTGCTAAACATTTTAGCATAATCTCGTCTTCGTAAACCTGATATCACCAAAATTATACCTATAGTTGGAAAAAAAGATTATTTCTGATCAAATTGTCAAGGTACCTTCAATAAGCTCTTTAATATTTGACGGTCCAGGCAAAGTATTAGATCACTCCTATTTTATATAAACTTAATGATTGTGTAGAAATCCATATTGATGATAGTGAAGATTGGTAGCTATTGAGAATCATAAAAAAATACCCAAAAATTATTGTTATTTGCATTGTAAAAAACATTTATTTTTTACATAAATATTCAATTGTGCGGTACGAACATTACATCTGTTACACCTAAACCAATATCCAAATATCTCCAAACTGCACCACCACTATAAACCCATGCATTTATATACGGAGTAATATATAAATGTTCACCTTTTGCTTGAAAATTAAATCCAATTAATACTCCAACATTCCACCAAAAAGCACTTTGTGAAGATTCAACAATAGCCACTCGTTTGATGTCATTTGTAAAATGAATAGTTTCAAACGTTACCGCACCAAATTTTCCATTTCCAACATCTCCAATGGTATCTGTAGAATTAGCTCTGCCAGTAGTTTCAATTGTAACAGTAGGATATTGATCTATAAATTCTTCCAAAGTTTTTGCATAACTTCTCCAATTGACTACTTTATACGTGCTAGATTCATCGTGATATTTGGTCGTAGTCGACCAGTTGGCCCCAAGATTTCTATAATTGCTATAATTCAATGTATACCTGATGGGTGATTTTGCTAAAACACTAGAATGTAAAGCAATAATTATCATTAAACGAAACATGATGAACTAAAAAAATATCAGATATTTCTTTCGAAGGCATTTATATTGATCCTTCTTCTTCTTCTATTCATATCCCCTTCTTTCTCGTATCTAAAGTATCAATATTTTCAACATATATTTTAATAACCTTTGAACTTGGATTCACTCGTTGTATATCAACATGTTTTAAAATAAGTTATTTATCACGAACCATTGACCGAGGTTGGTCATTGTCTGATGCAAATTTAGCCCCACCACCAATTCTTTACCCCATATTAATAACTTGAAATATGTGAATAGACGCAAAAGTTATATGAAACAATGCAGCTTCACTGATTTATTTACATTTTATTTGTTTCATATCGCATTTTTTCAAATGTATTTATGTATTTTTTTGTATACCCTTTAATAAATATGTGTGTGAGTGTTTTAATCTTCAAAAATGCATAAAATAATTATTTAATTTCAACATCATTGAAGGCAATTTTAATTGTATCGAAATCCATGTTGAAGATAATGACGATTATTATTGGCCAACTGCTCCCGAAGATAAAACTAGTTTCCTAGCAGTCATTATACATGACATTGGACATGCTTTAGGTTTGGGTCACAGCTCTATTCCATATCAGTTATGTATGATTCCTCTTCTTCTATAGTGTCTATATCCGTCACCGAATGTAGGCAATCATTCTGGCATTGATAATTTTATTTGTTGCTGCTCTGAATAGTCCTGTGGTGGATGTCACAAACTAGTTTCTTAAGTTCTGTAACTAGGATAACTAGGATGTATGATTGTTATTTATTAAGCGTATTTTGATATTTTTAAATTTTAGTTGGAAAAAAAACATTATTTCCGATCAAATTGTCAAGGTTCCTCAATTAGTTTTTTAACATTTGACGGTCCAGCCAAAGTATATCCTTAACTTATCACTCCTATTTGATTCCTATTTTACGTAAACCTATAACGATAGTATCGAAATCCATATGGATGATATTGAAGATTGATAGGTATTGAGTATCATAAAAAATACCCAAAAATTATTGTTATTTGTATTGTAAAAAACATTTATTTTTTACATAAATATTCAATTGTGCGGTACGAACATTACATCTGTTACACCTAAACCAATATCCAAATATCTCCAAACTGCACCACCACTATATATCCATGCATTTATATACGGAGTAATATATAAATGTTCACCTTTTGCTTGAAAATTAAATCCAATTAATACTCCAACATTCCACCAAAAAGTATTTTGTGAAGATTCAACAACAGCCACTCGTTTGATGTCATTTGTAAAATGAATAGTTTCAAACGTTACCGCACCAAATTTTCCATTTCCAACATCTCCAATGGTATCTGTAGAATTAGCTCTGCCAGTAGTTTCAATTGCAACAGTAGGATATTGATCTATAAATTCTTCCAAAGTTTTTGCATAACTTCTCCAATTGACTACTTTATACGTGCTAGATTCATCGTGATATTTGGTCGTCCACGACCAGCTGGCACCAAGATTTCTGTAATTTCTATAATTCAATGTATACCTGATTGGTGATTTTGCTAAAGCACTAGAATATAAAGCAGTGATTATCATTAAACGAAACATGATGTCAAAGAATTAGATATTTTTTTCGAAGGTATTTATATTGTTTTTCATATCCCCCTTTCTCGTACCTAAAGTATCAATATTTACAACAAAATATATAACATATACTTAATTATATTTGACTTAGACCACTCGTTGCATATAAACATGTTTGAATTATGAGTTTTAATTTACCCTTACCACCAATTTTTTGTCCCTTGTAGAAAGGGTTTAACCAAAAGATTTTTTGTTTCGAAAATTTTTTCAAAATTAGCCGGGACATGTCGATTTTTGTTCTTGGGGGAACATTTTTGAACAACTTGATATGTTGATCCCCCTGACCCATAGCCACCCTAACCTTAGAATTTCAAATGGAACTCTACCCTACTTCCAATACATCATTTGAAAACCCTTTTCGTTGGGAATACTCTGGTGCATCGTATTTGAAAATCGGTTAAGGTTTGACAAAGGATTTTTTAATTAAAATCGCTATGAATTCAGTACGCCAAATTTTTAATAAATTTGTCTAATCTGTAGTTACATTAATCTTGTAATTAATATTACGGAGTAATGCGTTATCTTTAAGTTAACAAGATCGATTTTGCTAAAACTACATTTTAGCATATCTCGTCTTCGTACTCGTACATTTAGATATTAAATACATAAATTACAATTAACGCAGAGTAATGTAAAATATGTATGTCAGTAAGTACGTACATTATATTAATTCTTAGTAGTGAAAGTCCCGTCTCTCGCTAATCCTTTCCAGGAATATTCGTAGTGAAGTTACCGTTGTCAAGGGTACTTAGAACATCGACTCGACGATGGTATTTCTGCTTAATTTACGTTTCTCCTTACGTCCGCATAACGGGCGTAAATGCGTACAATGCCCGGAAAATCGCAATTTCTGCAAGGGGATTCGTTCGACAATCTAATAATTAGGGCGCCGATGGGAATCAAACGAATGGATTATTTGGATTACCTGCAGGATTTGCGTTTGTGATGTTGAATATTCATTTGTGAAGCTTCAGAAAATACCGAAATGATGAAAGAGATTCCTTAAAAATTGAATAAAAAGCAGCTTTAAAAATGCACTTAAATCTTGTCAAGAATAAAGCTCATAAAAACCTCCTCTAATATTTCATATAGCGAACTCGACTATGTTATTTACTTTTATATACTTAGTAGATATATAATGAAGGAATTTTCTGGTGTTTATGTAACTCAGGTGATTATGTAACTAAACTCGATTAACATTCCCTAAATCTGCTTTAATACTCCATTTACCTAGATATACAAGTAAATTATTAAATTTTACTACTCACGTCCTAATTGCTCTCTAATTTCAATTCCGCTCGCGCCTCCTGCATTAAATTCCTGGCCGAAGAAGGCGTATATAACGAGTCCCTTATTACCCGGCATGCTTTCGGATTAATTAAGCCCGCATTAGGCGGCGTTGAGCAACATAAAAAAATGGATGTAGAATGTATAGGCGTAATCGATTTGTTTGGATTACGTCAGTACACCGGAGCCTTTCGATTTTCATTTTCATTATCGTCAAAGAAGTTTTACCATGATTAATTGTTTCTTTTTTCCGGCGGAGCAATTTGTTGCGATTAAAACGGACGCGTCTTTTCCGTTTCTGTTGGGCGTTTTTTCTTGCAAAAACACAACAATATTAATAATGGGATGGCGGTTGATTGTTGAAACGCTCTCGAAATTGCGTGCAACGGACGTGGGGCGCCGAGGGCGTAAATATTGTTTCACAAGTCACTGACATGGAGGTATTTTGCGTGTAATTTAGATTAAAAAAACAACGGGTCTTTGAATTTATTACCTTGCAATGAAAAATACAATCTTTTGTGTGCATTACATTCGTTAATTAAGGAACTTTATTCATATTTGATTGCTATAATTGTAATTTCTTATGCAGTGGTTGATGATTATAGTTCGTTGAGAGAAAAAATATATACAGAGTGTACAAAATAAATTGGATGAAATATTAATGGAGATATAATCAGGTATTAATGATGATCATGACAATGATAATGATTCATGATCAGGTATTAATGAATTGGTGCAGGATATTAAAGTTTTTGTATTGTAGGATTTGTAATAATTTAAAAAGTGTATTTATTTTTTTAGGAGAATAGTGAACACAGGATTAGAAGAAATGCCAAATTTGAATCATTTGAACTCCACATCAGTATTACATATGATGTAAGTATGGCACATCAATTTTAAAACTTTTATACAAGGTGTTTATTAATTGAGTACCGATAATTAAGAGTATGAATCTTTGCGTAATTTTAAGAAGAAATCAATATATATGCCGTAAATCTCGTAAATTTTGAGCTGCAGGGTGCGTTACAATTTTAGAAAAAATAAAACTTTATTATCATAATGTTCTTATCACTATATAGATTTTTGGGAAATTTTGTACACAACCTTTTAATTATTAAGGAGCATTTTTGACGTAAAAGATTTTTTAAAGTTTTTACCGGTGATGCCGTATGGGGTTTGAACTGAATATTTTGGAGAAAAAAAATAGCACGCCACTGCTTTTCTATAAACCAAAATTCTTTTTGAAAACCTCTTTTAATTTAGAGCGAATTCCAAAAAATAAAAACCAAAAAAAATTTTTCCTAAGTTCATTGAGACTGCTTTCGATGTTTTGTTGAAATTTGGTCCCCCCAATGCGTGGAAACACTTTTTTGGGGCGAAAATTAATTATCTACTTTCACAAATGACTAAAAGGTGTGTGTACTTACAAAATTTCTTTACTCATAAGAAAATAATAATAAAAAAGTTATTTTTTTTATATTGATATTACCTTTTCTTCTTAAAATCACCCAAGGATTAACACCCTAAAATTTTGCGGCACTAAATTCATAAAAAACCCCTTTATAATTCGAAAAAAATATTAAAAACCTAATAAATTATAAATAAAAAGAGTATATAGGTAAAATTACTAAAATCCCATATAAAATATGCCTCAAAACTCTTAAAATCTCTAAAAGCACTAGATAACTGAATATCTATTGGGTTATCTGGGAATATCTGGGAAATATCCCAGATAACTAATTTTTAGTAAAAAACAATAAATTACTCGTGTCATAAAAATATATTAAAAAAATGTATGTACACGATTTATTAGCAAACGCAATTACTCAAATCAATACCGCGTTAATTCGCCGTCGAACGTCCAATTTTAATTTCAAACAATCGAACCTTTGTGACAGTTATACCGGCATTAATTTCCGTTTCAAAGCTTCGTATCTGACCTTTTAAAACCTCCCCGATTCATAATTCATCGGCCGCGTCAATGCATCGAATATGCTCATTCATAAAGGGCTCATCCTCCGGGAACTCGCCGGAAAAGGCCTTTTTTACGCGACGTCCTTTGCGAAAAGGAACACGAGAAAGTCCGGTTTCAAAAAAAGGATCATTTCAATTCATGTTTCTAAAAAGCGCCGAATCGATAATACTTGCGATTGGTATCAACCTACATAATTTATGAGATGAAGAAGATACTCCAAGATTTCTTTTTTATACAAATATGGAAGACTTTTTAAATTGAATAATAAATACAGAGTGTGTATGAGATTTGCGAACAAAAAATTCTTCATTTCTCTAAATTTAAGTTTGCGTTTTTTATAATTTTATTATTCGCAATATAAGGGCATATTTCTTAAGCAATGCAATCTTGGGACACTTGTTCTTTGATGCTCATAAATTCAAGCGTTCCAGCTATCCCATTAAGACAAAGGCGGGCGATATTATGTGCTCTCGGGCTCGAAATGAAAAGGTTTACCCTTCAGCTCGATTTTTCTCGAACTTTTCCGATTTTATTACTCTATCACTCGACGGATCGCTTCCGAGACTAAACTTTAATAAAAACCGCCGAAGTTGTACCGTACGAAAATGAATAGCATTATCGTCAAATACATTCAGTACACAAAGTAAAATAGGTAGGCACGAAATAGCTTATAAATCACCGCTTTCCCGTCGCCGGTTGTAAGTTTGATGTATCATTTTAATCCCCCGTATGGCCTGATACAAAGTGTCTCGTTCAAACTTCATACTAATTTGTAGGGCTGTCGGGTCTTATTTATTACGGGGATTTTTCACTGCGATGATGTTAAAAGAATAAGTTTCCAGAATATTTCCTCTGGGGATAAACTGTTCACTGTTCTAGAACAATTTGTATGTATACTCTATGCTGTGTGTCCTCATATGGGGTTGCCCATTGCAGAAAAATTCTTATATAAGCAACCCTATCCGTGGACACACTGTATACAGAATGTAGAATGGAGAAGACCACGACTTTTTTTTAAATTTTTTTTTTCAAAACCGTGTGTTCTAAGAAGGCGCGTAAATAATTTTTATTTTTTTCTGTGGCCAAATAAGACCGCAATTAATTTTTAAAGTTTGAAAAACATCACACAATCGTCATACACTCTGCTCCAATCAAAGCGAGAGTTACAAGGAGAAGTCACATTTAGCAAATTTGCCACGTTTCCTATTACTCTTCTTTTATCCGATTACTCTGATTTATCCATTTCTTCCATTACCTAATGGATAATTCGATATATTAATATAGAAATAACATCTTCATCTGTATAAATTGTAACCGATTTTCGTGTTAAAAACACAAATAATGGTCCTGAAAAATTTATTTGGCAACATTCTTGTCAACGTCAATATTATCAGTAAAGTGTTTTGTGCTGAAATGCAATTCGTGTAATTTGTTATGTGCATTTTTCAGAAAAATCTGACAAATGACAGTTTGATTTTTGTTCGTTTGTGTATTCTTTGTTACTGCGTTCGAAAATTCATACTATTTACTATACAACAAGACGTGAGTGGTTTACGATTGGTTGATAAGGTATGAGTCAAAACCCGAAATTTTTAAATTTCAAAGGGCTATATCTTTTTAATTATAACACATTTTGAGCAACTGAAAACGGTTTTGAGCTCTAATAAATCATTTCTAATCGTATCTTTTGCCGAAATCCGCATATCTCACAGCGTGGTCTTCTCTATCACTGCATAAATCTTTCATTATAGAGAGATTTATATAGAGTGATTCAATAAAGTACCATACTTATGATCTTTTTTAAACGCTACTCTTAGTAGTATTTTACTCTGTATATGTATGTACAATTTCCTGGTGAAACTAAATTAATCAGCTCTAGCAATGGTTGGTTCAGATGTGTGGCACAATTTGCAATATTTCATGATTTGTGTTACTGATATCAGATAGATTATTTATTAGGGCGGCTGTCGAACCAATAATAGAGATAGAGATAAATTTAATAAGGCGAAATGTTTAAAAAATAAGTACGTCCGGTATAATGAGCAGCGAATAAGTATCATTGATTTTCTGTTAGGTACAAATCCATGAAATAATTATGATTTAGAGCACAAGGTATTAATTAATGGAAGAGCGCAATTTCGATTGCGGCTTCATTAAACATCACGAGTTGTAATAAATTAACCAATCTATTTGAATAAAACATAAACAATTATTCCATTAAATACACAGTTAAGTAAAATATTAGCCAATAAATAATAAAATGCTCCAAAAACCATGCAGTTTATAAAATATATTGAAAGAGTCAAGTGTTTATTGATTCCCTCTGTACGCTATAGATTATTATTTTTTGTTTTTAACTGGGAAAGTTAATGGGAAAAATATAATATCAAATTGAAAGTTTTAGCGAGTTTTTCGATTAAAGCGACCGGTTTAATAGTTTATTTTTTTCAATTCCGCTTCCGTCGTTTCTTTTGCAGAGATCTGGAGCACAATCATATCAAAGAGATCCAGACGAGACAAGTAAGCAACGTCAGGGCCGAGCAACTGTAAGTATTTCCCTATAATATACTGCAAAACGATAAGGAGACAATGCGAATGTTATATTTTTTTCGATAGTTTCGAGAAAGTACGCCCCGATGGAAATTTTAAAATAGGATTCTATTTTCGTTGTAATCAAAGTATTATACCGTTTCATCCTTTTCAGATTATTGAATTTCAATGATATTCGAGTAGTTGAAGAGGCCGCGTTCGCCGGTTCTGAAATCGCCAATTTGTAAGTAAATTTTTATATTCTAATATTTCCAGATTCATACAGGGCGAATCCTCAACAACAATAACTTTGAGCTCGCAAAAAAATCATCATCGCGAAGCTAATAAATTTTATTGAATGCTCTAAATCAGTCGGTATTCTCAATATTTAATAAAATTTCAATAAAAGCCGAAAGAGCGGCGTAAAAACGTCGGAGCCCTCGAAAATGAAATACACCTAAGAACAGTCGCTTAATGTATAGAGTCTACATTGGATCCGAGAACGCGATGAAATTGTTTTATCGATGTTCCAGAACGCGAGCTTAACTTTTTATTGGTTTGCCGTAGCCATTTGCCGAGCCGTAATAAACGAAAGCGTCGATCAAAATATGAAAAATTTGACGTGTTCTCGTCGGATTATATTCGGTTCAATTTTTAAAAAGCGCCCGAAAGTAAAAAGTTCATGTATAATCGAATTTCGTTACTTTAGAGTCGGTTATTTATTTATACGCCCCCCGCATATAAAAACCACTTATTTAAAAAGGTACTCTTACCAGTGCTTCATCCAGAATTTACCGCTTATCTTCCCACATGGATTTAGTCTGGTGAATTCCCAACGATTACTTGTTGACTTGGAAAATACCGCACTCTGAGATATTAGATTAAATAACACCCTGTATATGTACACTGTGTCCCATTTTGGTCGCAACTGGGGGATATCTCGGTTGCTTGACTTGATAGGACATTGCGGTTTTCACGAACCTGTACTACTTTTTTGTCAAACTTACAATGGCACAAACAGATTTTTTAAAATCTCTTTTCATTTTTGAGTTACAGGGTGATAATGAAAATTCTAACTTATTCAGCCCCCGTATCTCGTTTGCTATTGAAGATATTTTAAATGTGTAAACTGATTATTATAGATAATTTTACGTAGAATTCAGTTACGTCCTTAGTTTTTTTTTATGGGGGTTACCATTTCTGAAATATGACACCAACTTGTAATTTTTTTAATGGAGCACCCTGTATTTTTATTGGCCATTAAATTTGTAATTTTTTTTTCTTTTTAATGATATGGCGCATTCTATATTTTGAATTTCATTAGAACGCTCAAAAAAGAGAATAACTATTTTATTCGGAAAAATGGTTATGGGGCTATGCAGAAAAACCAAAATAAAATACTTTTAGAATAAAAATAGTTGTTGAGAATATTAAATAAAACATTTCTACGATTTTTTTGTTTTTCCGCATAGCCCCCTAACCATTTTTATAATAAAATAGTTTTTCTCTTTTTTGATCGTTTTAAGAAAATTCAAAATATAGAATGTGTCATATTAAAAAGAGAAAAAAAATTACAAATTTAATGGCCAATAAAAATACAGGGTGTTCCATTAAAAAAAATACAAGTTGGTGTCATATTTCAGAAATGGTATCCCCCATAAAAAAACTAAGGACGTCACTGAATTCTACGTAAAATTATCTATAATAATCAGTTTACATGCACAATTAAAATATCTTGAATAGCAAACGAGCTACGGGGGTGGCTGAATAAGTCAGAATTTTCATTATCGCCCTGTAACTCAAAAATGAAAAGAGATTTAAAAAATCTGTTTGTGCCATTGTAAGTTTGACAAAAAAGTAGTACAGGTTTGCGAATACCGCAATGTCCTATTGAAGGAATTCGGATAATCACCCTGTAGGATTTTGTCGTTGGGAAAGGAAACAAAATCCGATGTGAAACTTTCTAATTCTTGACGACCGGCGAAGACAAAAACTTTCCGAGAAGGTTCGGTGCATAGGGATATGTAGGAACGTCAAGTGCCCACATCTGGCTTGCGGAGACAAAAGCCTGTAAGGCCAAATTCCGCGATGGGACGCTCGAGGTTTGGTGGCGCCAGGACACATGTCGAGAGGGCTGCGAAGGTTTCAAGAAGTTCGGAAGAAACCGGGAAAGAAGCGGGGCTTTTTTCTTCGAACCGTCCCCGAGAGCAGTCGCAAGTTGGTGGAGTGTCCTAAAACCAATCGCCAAATTGTGCCCAAAAGGAAGGTTGTGTAGTGAACCTGTGCGAATAGCTTCAGTGTTGTGCGGAGATATCGAGGTTGGCTGTAGAGCGTAGAGAGAAGTCGAGGTTAGTTTGTAGCTAATTAGCATTAGGCTACGCGAGCCGATGGCTGGAGATTGGCGGCGTTTGTGACTAGCATGCTCATACCAATTTTGTACTATTTTTCGAGTTTCTCTTTTCCATTAGGTATCGTATACGGAGGGGCGGGGCCGATTTGTATTAATAATCATAATAAAATGTGTATACCCCAAATTATTCGTCTCACTATAACCAAATGGCGTGGTTTCCGATGGGAAGTTGTGGGAGTATCGATAATCCCATCTAATTAAACTCAACTTGCAGTAATGGAGTGTCAGTGTCTCGATTTCAGGCGTGTTTTGGGACTTGTTGAACGATAAATAATATTTTCTACCGTGCTGGTTTTCCTTGGGTGAAGCCGCGCTTCCTGGGGTCTACCATACCGCTTATGCCAACTTACTTAGGTCCAGGGAGGTGTATACCACTGTGATTTCCTTTTGACTCTAACCTTTCTTCTCGTTTTGATTGTGTGTGTTTGTATCTGCGAGTGGGTGCGAGACATTCACACTGCATTATATACGTGTACATTCGCATCGTGCCCCACGGCGGAAGATCCGAAACCCGGGCTATTTCACTTTCTAGGTACTAGCGGGTATAGACATTATTTTCGGGGTGGGAATAGTTATTCTTTACGTTGGATCGCCTTCTCTCTGAGGGTTATTATGTAATTCTATCTAATAGCTGGATTTTGTTGCTGCCTTTTTGTATTGTCCCTCTCCGTATCGCGATAATTAACTTGTTAGTGACTTTTATGTATTTATGTACTTGTGGGAACCATTTTGTTGGGTTCGTTTATAATTTTATTGCGGGCATGCCGATATTGATGTTTTATTGACAGGGCGGATCGACGTGGCGGTCCCAGGCCGGATTATTGGCCTGGCCCGCATTGCATGTTTAAATTTTAGTTATATGTTGATTGATTTCTTTTGTTTAATGGTAATTTGGTAAAAGAGAGGGTTTTCTTACTGGTTCTTTCCCCACTCTTCGCGTCTAGAACCAGGTGGTCATATAATCCCGAAATAAATCGTATTATTGGGAAATTCTGTTGTCTAATTTAACCCTACTCCTTCCTAAACGTTTCACGCCAACGAATCAACGAACTTGGGGTGGACTACTAGACGATCACACGGATTCCGCATAATGGCCCACGATAGGTAAATCTTAGTAGAAGGTAATCGAGTCGACCTGTTACATTACACTATCAAGTCTAATAACCGAGATACCCCCCAGTCGCGACCAAAATGGGACACAGTGTACATATGTATCAATTTTCTTATCATTGCTTATTGGTAATTCTGAGATCCACAATTAATTACCGGTTGCAGAAGACATATATTTTAAATGAACCACGTTCTGGAAATATTTCGAGCGCCTCCCTGTCGTTCATAATAAAAAATAGGCGCACGTTTCGGATTCGAAATTCAAATTAGCGTCGCGTGAACGAAATACACAACATTTTTATTAATGCTATGGAATCAATTTATCACGTATGGCCGGCGTACGGTCGGTTTATTTGTCGTGAAAAATCGCCTCGTTTTTAACCGGCACGTCTAGAAGAAGGGCTAGTTTCCGTGCTATTTATCAAAAATTCTAGGTATAGCTGCTGTAAATCAACGTCTTTCGGTAATCGAATCCGCTGCATTATGAATCACGACGACTTGAATCCGAGCTTGATTAATTAATTAGCGCGTGAGAGGGAAGTTAATTGTTGTATTAATAATTGGAGGAGCTGTCGCGATAATATTATCTTTGAATATGTAAAATTTATTAGTGCATCAATTACAACAGCGGTAAATTCTGTATGATTTAGCATGTTTTTCAAACAAACGTGAGGTGAACTTGTTTTAAATGTAAAGGAGGGTCCACATTTAATAACATGTTATATCAACATTGCTATATAGCAATGCTATACATTAGTTATACAGGGTGTTTCCGAACTTGGGAGACAATTTTCTAGGGGTGATAGTTCGCATAATTTGAAACCGATTCGCAGATTTCGTTTTTCTAAAAAATGTATTATAAACAAAATAGAGCCATTATAAAAAAAAATCAAAGAGCGAATACAACCCTGGCCGAGATAGTCAGTTGATCGGTTTCAAAAACCGATGCAAGGACGAGCAAATTTCACCCTCCGCGCGCCTCATTTCGAAAAACGTAGCCTATTGCTTTCTAGTGAGTATTGTAATGTAGGGTTGTTAACCTCACGGTCAAATAGATTTTTTCATACTGTTTTTTTAGTGATTTATTTGATATTATTAGGTGTTCTTCTAAGTTTAGTTTGTTCTTCGTGTTCTTCTCAGTTTGGTTAGTTCTTAGTGTTCTTCACAGTTTAACAAGTTGGTGTGTACTTACAATAAGACGGTGATAAGTTTGAATAATTACTATGAATTTCAAGCCATTTTTCTACAACAAAATAGGTGAGCTAATATTTCTTTTGAGTTGAATCTTTTTTCTTCTATTATTTGGAAAACCCGGGTTAATTTTATAATTTATCCATGATTCTAAAAATTCAGAGACCATATGGATTAAATAAAGGTCCTAATAAATAAATTTGAACGAGACATTAATTAATCAATCATTATTTTGTTGTGATTTTGTCGATTCTTATTTTACGGTGAGTTCGATCGTACCGCGCGAGTGGAGAGCGACTGCAATTGCTATGCAGGACCGGTATTTCTTAGATTTTTTTTTACATTTTTAATTAATTTTTGATAAATATTTTTCTTGGCGGTTTTGATTAAATAATCACATAATTCGCTAAGATGACCCGTTGTCACTTCATCATTAAAAATTGTACCCCAAGTTCGGAAACACCCTGTATGTAACTAATGAAAGCTGTCTTTCTTGCTCCCATAGACTATATTTCCATAGAACCCATAGTGCAATAAATGTGCACTAAATGTGCTCTAATAAATGTGCAATAAATGTACACTTGCCTGTAGTAATAAGGGTCCTTATTGAGGAGTCCTTAATGAGGGTCCACATTTAATAACATGTTGTCTAGCATTGCTATATAGCAATGTTGATATAGCATTGTATAGCATTGCTATATAGCAATGATATAACATGTTATTAAATGTGGACCCTCATTAAGGACTCCTCAATAAGCACCTTTATTACTACAGGTAAGTGCACATTTATTGCACATTTATTAGAGCACATTTAGTGCACATTTATTGCACTATGGGTTCTATGAAAATATAGTCTATGGGTGCTAGAAAGACAGCTTTCATTAGTTGCATATAAAGGGAAAAGAAAGAGTGATATTTTGAGATTGCAACTTTCTTAACTCTAACCACTGTTATATTTTAATAATCTTATTGTTAGTTCATCTCAAAATTTACCACATAGCAAACAAATTTTCACTTGCCTGCAGGTATATTGGCTTCGTTGGAAAAATTAAATTGTTATTACAACTAATTAGTTGTATCCAAGTCATTTTTGTAGAATGCAACACTCTCTATTATTCCAATATCAACGTATTTTGTAACCTAATCCTTAACTAAATTCAACAGAAATTCGAAATCTCGTACTAATTCCGGATTTAACTAAACTTTCCCTAAACAACCCTAAACTTTTCCACGTGTTAAGTATACCCTTAAACTAGTTTAGCTACGAGGGGGCGCGGAAATGTCGTTATGACGGCGAAAAAATCGTCGAATAAAAACAGCGTACCAACCTAATTAATTCGATTAGCCTCTAACTTCGGAGTACTGATGGAAAAAAGATTATTGGCAGCCGTTGGAGCGGATTTTTTGATGGAAAAGCCGCCGGCCTCAAATTCAATTATGTTTGCTTTATCTGCGAAAGTTTAGTTGTTGAGTGGAAACGAAAACCACAACAGCTGATAAAACTTTGATGGTTCACTTCTTGTCTAAAGAGATTCGAAGTTCTTACGTTTCGGTATGAATCGTTAGGTTTTACTTTTCCTGCGGGAATTACATGATCTAAAAAAAGTTTTAGCTACAAATTGTATTTTGCAGGAGTTTGAAGGGCAACTTTCGACTTCGCATGGTACACAGAAGAGCGTTCGCAGGACTGCAGAGCCTCCGTTACATGTAAGCTAGTTTCATGTAGATTTCGCATTTAATTAAAAACATTCCCTTGCAGAGATTTATCTGGCACCGCTATAACTTCGCTGCCGATCGAAGGCTTGCGGGGAATTGATACGCTGAAAATACAAAACACCAAGTCCTTGAAAGTTTTTCCGTCTGTTTTCAACTTTCAGGTATGCATAACGAGTGTTAAAAATTCATTTAAAAGAGCAGAGTTGCTCAATTACATGAATTTCTATCGCTATAACACTTTATTCGATATCCAGTGAGCTATAATCGTGGATCACCTTATTCGAGAAAAATTCCCCGACGATATTCCTTCACTTAAAAATGTTTACAATCCTGTGAAACCCACGCATCCCTAAAGTGACTGCCTATGAGTAGATAATATTACGCTAATGCCGAACCTTTTCCCCTTTGGCAAGCGAGGGAATGCGCTCGTTACTTCGAGAATATTATTGCTGCACGACACGTTAAAAGCTCACAAAACATACAACTTTATTTCTATCGATTTTCGCGTACGCGCACTAAATCCCCCGAACATCATAAATTCATAAACGCTGAACAATAATGCATTAGTTGCGGGATAAATTTTCCTGGATTACCGACTGGACATTTTAGAAAATAATGGAGAGTGTACAAGAAGGAAATTACTTTGTGTTATTAGAATGAACCCATATTTAATTGAAATACTGCAGGGTGGAGATTTTTACTTGGAACAAATTCGCTAACGGGAAAGTGAATAAAGTTGTTTTGTTGTATGTTTTATCAATGGTTTGATGTATTATCCTACATTTTGCAAGCAATATGAAAAATATAGCCCTTCGAGGGTACTGAAGCTACCCTTAACATGTTTTTTTTTAATGAAACCCTGTGGGTTGTGACCCTTCATTGCAAAGCTGGTATCTAGAGTACCTATAAAATTTTATTTCCTAGTACTTTGCATAATATCAAAACGTAATTTTAAAGTTCATTTTATTTTCAACGTAACAATTCCTCAAAATGTTATGCTATAATTCATTAGTTGGCAACATCCCAGTCTGTGGTATGTTTCATCTCTTACATTATGCAACATTCCTGGTGTTATTTTATTGATTTCCTCTCTTACCCTTTCCTGTATAGGTCTGCTATATTGTTGAGTTTTCGAATGTAAAATGTCAAAATGTAAAATGTCAAATGTTACTTCTGAGATGTCCCCATAAAAAGAAATCCAGAGGTGTAAGATCTAGAGACCTTGATGGCCACTCAATAGTACCTCACCTTCCAATCCACATACCGAGAAAAATTCTATAATAACCAGATATTTGTATCAGTATACTGGACTCCTCTATACCAGTTTTCCAATGAGGGGTCATAAGCCATAGTGTTTCATTTGAAAAAAATATGTTGAGGGTGGTTTCAGCTACCCCCAAAGGACCACATTTTTTATATTGTTGCAAAATGTAGGTAAATAAATATCCTACTATATACAGTGTGTCCACTTAAGTTCGCACCATATGGTAAACTTTTTTATTGTTAATATTACGAAAAAAAGTTATTCTTCATAAAAAGTTCTGCATTGTCCAAAACCTAAAATGCAATCATCAGATATTAAAAATTTTCAGTCGTATACGAGGTTTGTCAAAAAATGTGATTTTTGCCCAAGAGTAAAGTACCTTTATTTTTGAAAATATCAAAAATTATTATAAAGAAAAAATGTTTAGAATTTAATATTTAATATTGTTTATTTATAAAAATATATTTTTTTACATTTTCTCTGTGAAAACTTTGGAAAGTGAAATGTTTTTCTTTGTAATAATTTTTGATATTTTCAAAAATAAAGGTACTTTACTCTTGGGCAAAAATCACATTTTTTGGCAAACCTCGTATACGTGAAAATTTTTAATATCTGATGATTGCATTTTAGGTTTTGGACAATGCAGAACTTTTTATGAACAATAAAAAAGTTACCCATATGGTGCGAACTTAAGTGGACACACTGTATATAAAATAAATAAATGTTCCATATAAAGTCTCCACCCTGTATATTTTCAGTTAAAGACTGTTTGATTTAATTAGAGTAGGTAGCATTTGAAATGTGGAATTTTGTAATTATTTTGAGTGTATTTAATTTGTAATTAATTTGCAATTAATTGTACTATATCTATAATGGTATTGTGGACTGTTCAAAATGAGATTAGTAGAGGAAAGAATGTTAATCTCAATCATCTAAAGCAGGGTCCACATTTAATAACATGTTGTATAGCATTGCTATATCGCAGTGTTGGTATAACATGTTATTAAATGTGGACCCTCCTTAATAAGCAGCGTAATTTAAAAAATGTTATTATAGTATGTTTGTAGTTAGTTTCTGTTTTGTAAATTTTCCCGTGAAAATCTTATCTCGTCGGGCGGTTATCACTTCCAATAAAAAACAACTTTATTTAACGGTAATACGTTTCGGCGAAAATTGAAGTAGAGCCTTCCATCGCGAAAACCAATTATCTCGTCAAAGCTACTAAAAATTTCCTACCGAATATCTAATTTGGAGGACTTAATTCGGCCCTCTGTTTAACACAACTTCCCTTTTTAGGGACGTCGTTAGATCGAATGAAACGCTTACACAAATTTTATTGGTTATTAAGTAACTCATTGCGCTAAGGACGACAGTAAAAACCGCTACTTCTTCGTGTTCTTTCAACAATAAAGCCAATCGTTAAATTCCGATGAATATTTTTGCACCGAACGGCCACTTTTTAATTACAATAATCCTCCTGCACTCAAGAAAATTTCAACAAACGAATCTACAGCGTTTCTCTGATGTTTGTACGTTTTTTACAAAGACAATTCGAACTGCTTTCGGAGCAATATGATCAGTCTGTGCGGCAAAAGAGCGCTTTGTATCGGACCTTTAGAACAGATTGAATATTTTTTTACTCATCTCTACCATCCGATACTCCATCGGGATTGAATTCCTCGTAAATTGATACATAATTTAGAGGGATCGCCGACGCTGCGTTTTCTTGCGACGCGTTTAAAACCATTACTACCAAATTGGAGAGATATTGGAACAGGTGTCGAAAGATTTTGCAGAAAGCGAAGCTTGATTTGATATTTTTTATCTCATATTTTTGTTCCAAATACCAGCGCGTTGCTACGGATTTGTTATACAAAAAGAGGAATTATTTTCGTGATGCTTATTAAATATGACAAAATAAACAAACCCTTACAAACGAGCTGAAAATTGAATTTGAATGATGTTTTCCAAAACAAATTAATACGGCGAATAAAACTAGGGAATAAATTAAACAAATACATCAACTAAACAAGCCATTATATTTTTACAACAACTCCTCGCTTTCCAAGTAAATACTGGGTTTAATATGCACATAATAAACATGGAATAACTCGTTGCGGTTTAATGATGCACGAATATTACTTCATAAGCCGTAAAAATAAACGGAACAAAAATGCTCGCACCCGAAACTAGTCAATTTCGTCGGGAAAATAGTTACAGGGCCTTTAAAATATATAAATTTCGACCGTCGGGTTTTCATTGCAAAATTAAAGTGAAAATTATGTGCTCGTCCTCAAATCAAATCCAAACGGGAAAACGTCCTCCGGAGAGGAAACTCAAAAAGTTCGAGACGCGGAAGGGACCATCACGTTAATTGCAATCCAGTTTAATTACATTTTTTATAAACTCCTTTCAAAGGAACAAGAATCGAGAAACCTTTTATTATAGGTATTTATTGTGAAGCTTATTTACCTGTTGTTCTCTTACTGATTGGTTTTCACTCACTATTGTGTAAATTTCTAAAAGAAATAATGCAAAAGGGGAATTGTTAGTCCTTAAACGGGGTGGTTCATTGATAAATGTAAATGGTGCTAGATTTCGAATGAATTTTTACAGTTTTTGAAAGAAGCCTGGTTGACCTACCCTTACCACTGCTGCGCGTTCAAATTCCCAAGGACACACAACCCCTGGGAATACGAGAAACACGTCAGATTTATAAAGGAACTCCAATCTACCTGCCACACCAAGAACACAACGGTGAGTATCTGAGTACCGCCCTTTTTATTCCCGAATTAAGTGCAATAAACGATCCCACTCGTCCCCTATTCAAATTCCCGCCGCTCAGCCGGCAATCGGAGACCCTCCTGCAGGACAATCTAAATCTAATGCGAAGGATTCGTCTTCCGTCGATTATTTTCCAGGGCAACAAAGACCTTAATTCGAACGGTTTTCACAACTGGCTGCCCGTCAATTTGAGCGTGAACACCGAAGTGCAGAGCGAGGAGTTTTGGGGCGAGGAGCACGAAGTGTTCCACAACACCTCCGATAACGAGTTTTTCGTCAAAACGGCTTACTGCGGCGAATTGTCCAGGAATTACCACGAGGTAAATCACCACACGACAACTTCTTATAGTTGTATACAGGGTGTCGCAAAAAGGTTGGGACATGGCTTAACCATAGACTCCTCCGACAAAAATAAGGCGATTTAGCCGAATTTACCTATATCCAAAATTGCTTAGTAAAGAAGTTATGGGGTTTTGAAGTTAATAATAAAAAAGAGATTTTTTGATATTGTGCCAGAATGGCTTAACTTTTTTGCGTGAAAATTTGTACAGAATATCTCTGTTTGGCGACATATTTGTGTGTAAATTTTGTTTTTTAAATTATCCATCCCTCTTTCATTTACGGGGGGTGGTCAAGCTCTAATTGTTCCGCCAATGAAATTCACATAATTTTTGAATCGAAACTGAACTTATTGGTTTATTTATAATGATTTTTTACTATTTGTAAATTTCTATAAAACCCATATTTTCGGAGATAAATCACATTTTTGGCATTCATACGATTTTTCAAATACACATTTTCAGCAAGTTATTATAAGTTATTATAAGTACAGAATTCAAATTTTTAAAAGATAATTCTTTAAAATTTTAAATGTAATTTTTTTCTGTGTAATGTGGTATGATTAAATAATAGATTATTGTTGAAAATACGTTAATCTGTTAAAAAGGTGTAATGAATTTTTTTTTTGACAATTTGTGCTGAAAATTTGGGTTTCAAAAATCGTTTTAATGCCAAAAAAGCGATTTATCTCCAAAAATATGGGTTTTATAGAAAATTACAAAGAGCAAAAAATTGTTATAAATAAACCAATAAATCTGGTTTCGATTCAAAAATTAGATGAATTACATGGGCGGAACAATTAGGGCTTTAAGGGGGTAGGCCACCCCTCATAAATCAGAGAGGGATGGATAATTTAAAAAACAAAATTTACACACAAATATGTTACCAAACAGAGATATTCTGTAAAAATTTTCACGGAAAAATAGTTAAGCTATTCTGGCACAATATCAAAAAATCTCTTTGCCACACCCTGCGTATACACAGCTTTATCTATTAGATTAAATGCGACCCGATCCCGGACGCATTCAACCCCTGCGAGGACCTAATGGGCAACTGGGGGTTAAGAGTACCAGTCTGGTTCATATCATTCTCCGCAGTGATAGGAAACCTATTCGTTGTCATCGTCATAGCCACGTCGCACTTCAGGTTGACCGTCTCCAAGTTCCTAATGTGCAACCTAGCCATCGCAGACCTCTGCATAGGCATCCACCTCCTGCTCATAGCTGCTGTAGACGCTTGCTCCATTGGAGCCTATTTCAATTCAGCCATCGACTGGCAAGAAGGTAGGTTAAATCAATGATGTTAAATTGTATAAAAATAGGATTGCTCAATTCTCCAGTATCTTCTGTATCAGTAACAGTATCTTCTGTATCAGTATCTTCTGCATCAGTAATAGTATCTTCTGTATCAGTAACAGTATCTTCTGTATCAGTATCTTCTGTATCAGTAATAGTATCTTCTGTATCAGTAACAGTATCTTCTGTATCAGTAACAGTATCTTCTGTATCAGTATCTTCTGTATCAGTAATAGTATCTTCTGTATCAGTAACAGTATCTTCTGTATCAGTAATAGTATCTTATGTATCAGTAACAGTATCTTCTGTATCAGTATCTTCTGTATCAGTATCTTCTGTATCAGTATCTTCTGCATCAGTAATAGTATCTTCTGTATCAGTAACAGTATCTTCTGTATCAGTATCTTCTGTATCAGTAATAGTATCTTCTGTATCAGTAATAGTATCTTCTGTATCAGTAACAGTATCTTCTGTATCAGTATCTTCTGTATCAGTAATAGTATCTTCTGTATCAGTAACAGTATCTTCTGTATCAGTAATAGTATCTTATGTATCAGTAACAGTATCTTCTGTATCAGTATCTTCTGTATCAGTATCTTCTGTATCAGTAATAGTATCTTCTGTATCAGTAACAGTATCTTCTGTATCAGTAACAGAACCTTCTAATAACTTCCAGAATGGAAGCAATATTTTGATGTGATCCAGTGACGATTATGCTCATATAAGATTGAGCAATCCTTGAGTGTATTATCCCTGAATTTTGTAGTTAATGTTTCGTACTGGTTTCGTGATTTTCAGGAAACGGGTGTAACGTGGCAGGATTCCTCACTATCTTCGGGAATATCCTGTCAGTTTACACGTTAACGGTGATCACTACAGAGCGTTGGTACACGATAACGTGGGCGATACATCTCAACAAGCGGTTGAAATTGAGGAACGCCGTTAAAGTGATGATAGCCGGGTGGATTTGCGCGGTTTTTATGGCCACGTTGCCGCTGCTGGGCGTGAGCAGCTACTCCAAAACCAGCATCTGCCTGCCGTTGGAGAACAAGGGGAAGGCCGATACGATTTATTTGTCCACTTTGTTGGCTTTTAATGCGGTGGCTTTCGGGCTGATATGCGTGTGCTACGGGAGCATGTACAAGTCCATACGTGAAGGTAAATATGCCGTACCTATCGCTATCGATCGGACGTGCCGTTGTATCGAAATTTAATTTATGTATAATCGAATTATCCAATAACGCCCAGTGTGGAATGGTAATGAGGCTTCAGCTTTAGTAATAAAATTACTTTCGAGCAATGCCAGTCCAATAATGAAAACGGTAGATTTGTGGTTGAGAAAATAGAGCCGCAGGACGCAGGATGTAATCCTCTATGCTTAATCACGATAAATTCGTCGGGAAAATATAAAATGTCCTAGTTTCCCGGAAGATGCTGCATTAGAGATAATGCATCAAAGTTAAAAGTTCAAACTCGAAATTTGTGCACTAACATAAATTACCCGAGTGAATCTATAACAAAATTGTTTTTTTTTTCCTAAACTCAGAAAATTGGTGATTCATTTTATAGTAGAGCCATTTCTACGCAAGTTTTAATTTTTACAGAAAGCTTTTGTCAAAATTTTTTCATAAAGATGTTCTTTTGTGATTAAAGACCTGAGAAATTAATTAAATAACAAAATTTGTTAATTGGGTACAACTAATTTTAAATTAGCATTGGCATGCACAATAACCGCTTTAAAAGAGACACAATTAACAATAAAAATTGATGATAGGAGAGCCAATATCGTCAAGTTAAGTTTCCCAAATATCTCCGTTATTTATAGTCAAATTTTGTTCAAATATTTGTGAGAAGTCAATTGCGAACTTGCGAAGAAATTGTTGAAGTTATATTTTCACTTTACCTCATAATTTTGGAAATATAAATAAAAATCCACCTGAAATATAAAATATTAAAAATATCATTCTGACAGATTGTAGACAATAGTTTTTGTAAACTTTTTTTCTATATAAAATTTTCTGTTAAAATAAAAAATAAGCATAAGAAATGGGAAACCGATTTCAAATTTTACGAATTTTTGAAACGATATCGCTGTCGCTCTTATTTCTACAGCGTGTTTCGCAAACTATTAGTGTATAGAAATGTACTCATATCATTTAGAGACTTTTTATCTTCCTTTTTTCTTACTAACTCCACTAGATTGTAATTAAATTAAAAATTGCAATAACCGACAGTATATTGCATAATAAGTTACGAAAATAATAAAATAAAATTGTTAGGTATATTTCTACGAAGAAAAAATCTGAGTGCGTGTCTGTATTGAATAGCATTAAATCGGTGAAATGTGCGAGTGAAATAGGCGACCTATCTCTTTGAAGGATAGAGTGAAATAATGTCAATGCTGACATGAAGCGAAAAAAATTTGGTAAACAGTGCCGACGCGTAACAAAAATCATAACAATCTGTGTCGTCATAACCGATAAAACAGCCTTAATTTTTACAGAAAACTTTTGTAAATTTTTTTCATAAAGATGTGCTTTAGTCGTATCAAAATTATAGACCTGAGAAATTAATTAAATAACATAATATTCCAAAATTTGCTAATTAGGTACAATTAACCCAATTATAAACAATATAAATTGATGATAGGAGCGCCAATATCGTCAAGTTATTAAAGTAGATTTTAAAGACACAATAGGTTTGATAAGCTTTTCCCAGTTCCCTCTTCGTAACCTCATAACTTCTTTAAAACTTTTAATAGAATTCAACATTCTAGGAGGTCGCACCGGCTCCACCACGTCTGTACGCAGCGACTTCACCGTTGCCAAGCGCATGGCGCTGCTGGTCTTCACGGACTTCGCCTGCTGGGCGCCCATCGCCTTCTTCGGCATAACGGCGCTGCTGGGCTTCCCGCTCATCACCGTCACCCACACCAAGATCCTGCTGGTGTTCTTCTACCCGCTGAACTCGTGCGCCAACCCCTGCCTGTACGCGCTGCTCACGCAGCAGTACCGCCGCGACTTCTTCATCCTGATGGGCCGCTACGGGCTGTGCAAGGACCGCGCCGAGCGGCACAAGGGGGCCATCGGGGGCAAGCCGCTGCCCTACGGGTCGGGGCTGCAGTACAAGAAGACGTACGTGGAGGGCGGGTTGAAGTCCGGCGGGGCTAACAGGGCTTCGACGATGACCAGCATGACGACGGTGGTGTCGGTGGAGTGCTCGATGAGGACTAGCTCGAGGAACAATTCGTCGCGGTATAGGCCCGAGTCCGGGCTGGCTTTGGCCGATTTTCCTGTTAAAAACAACGCCAACAACTTTCACGAATGTCACAAATGCGTGGGAAGTGATAATTTGTAAAATTGTGCGCGGTAGTTTTGCCATCGTGTTTCAAGAAATTGGTTATTTAGCCCCATCAATTGACTCATAAATTTTTTTCTCAGGAATTATACATATAGAATTAACGAAAATTTAATAAATCCTCTGTAAAAAAGTGTTATACCAAAGTGGTAGAAATTGAAAATACAGTATAAATTAACGCACCACTTAATATTTTGTGAAAAATATGACCATTTTAAACAAACTGAACAATATTTTAATACTTTTGGAAATACCCTGCTTGTATATTTTGTGTCTTTTAACAACTAAATAATGTACTTGTCCGTGCAGATATTTTTTATAGCACTAAAATCGTTGAAAGATAAATCGACTTTAAAATCAGTTTGGTTCGATTTATTCCCGTTGGAAGTGACCTTTTACGCATTTCGATATTTTTATTCATAATTTTGTACTTTTTCCCTTATTTTATTCCTTACGGCCTATTCTTAGGAATACATAGGTTCAAAAATGCTTTGTTTGAGAGTAAGTTAATTAAAATTATTGAAATATAATGTTCGGTGTTGGTCAATTGGTCCCCACGGTCATTTTTGTCAACGGGGTTCCATAATCCTACAGGTCGATTGGTCCCCAGTTTCAAAATTTAATGGGCTAATTGGTCCCAGCGGTCAAAATATTCCTAATCCGATTAGATAAGATTTTACATTGCATGAATAACTATCATTTGGCTAACATCTTCTGGTGTTCTTAAATGACTGAGAGAATTTGGACAAAATGCAGCTTTTAGTGTTAAAAAATATTTAATATCTAAGCATTAGCAATTTAAAATATATACAATTGGTACAATGTTTATTAAAAGAAAAATTCTGTACAAAAAAGAATTATTTTAGTTTTAATATACGAACGGATTTCAAAAAATAGTTGGCAACATATGGGAAACTTTATTATTAATTTTACGAAATATTTATTCTTCACAAAAAGTTCTGCATGATCTAAAATCCAAGATGCAACCATCAAAAATCAAATTTTATCAATCTTATACGAGGTATGTCAAAAATGTGAATTTTGCCCAAGAGTAAAGTACCTTGATATTTTACAATATCGAAATTTGTTATTATGAAAAGTACACCTAATTTTCTAGAAGTATACTAGAAGGGATGGTATTTTCCCTATATTGAAATAGAAAAAAAAGACAGAAGTCAAAAAATTTCCCCTAATCATAAAATCCTCATTAAATTGTACTACGAAATGAAAATACATAATTGAAATTTGCCAGAGAATTTTGAAATTATAAATATTCCCATCGGTCCTTCCTAGAAACCCTTAATTCGGTATTGGGGACCAATTGACTGATAGTTTTCGAGTCGAAAAAGGATTATATTTGGGTAAATTTGACCGCGGTGACCAATTGAACTCCACCCATAGTGTTTGATAACTTTTATTTTAATTTTACAAATATAATATTTAGAAATTTATGAGTGGTGCATTAATTTCTTGGAGCTGTATAGAATTTAATAAATCCTCTGTAAAAAAGTGTTATACCAAAGTGGTAGAAATTGAAAATATTTGGCTAATTTGATTGGGTTAATTAGCTTCATCTGTGATTGTAAAACGTTCCATGTTTAGATTAATCATCTAAAACTCGATTTCCTGTTGAATTCTAGTTGCACAAATTTTTTGTGTTTTATTAAAATAATATTGTATGTAAGCACTTGTAGTATCATTGCCTAAGTTATAGTTAGTCAAAATAAAATAAAATGTTCAATTACATGAGATTTTTTTTTAATAAAAATTCTTTATCCAATGATCCTTATCCTAATCCAAACAACTTGTGCTTATAGAAGACGCAGAAATATCTAATTAATGAAGATAATTTAAAAATAATTGCGAGTGAAAGAAGAAACTGATCCTTTGAACAAATTTCAAAGTTTTAAAATTCTTAACTTCTTTACCGTACAACCTACTATTATCAGGAGTCTGTGGTCAAGCCATGTCCCAACCTTTTTGCCACACCCTGTATTATAAATATGTCAATTGAAAAGTCAATTTGAAATTTCCAAAAATTTAAAATCACTGGCGTTTTTTTTTCACAAGTTTTATTAAATGGTTCTTTACAACCTCCTTAAACATAATATAGCAAAATTTAAATTTCCGCGTATGCATAAATAAACAAACAAAAATCGGAAAAAATTAATTACTGCACCAAAGTTGGGCGAGCAGAAAACATGGTGAAACCGCCCCGCGTCCCGGAGGACTCACCAACATCCTCCCCCATTATCCTAACCCACGTCATGGACACCATAGCCCATCTCAAGGACTCCCAAGGCTCTCCCGTCGACTCCATCGTCAAGTACATGTCCTCCCACGGTCCCGAGTTCTTAAACACCAATTTGAAGATAAAAAAAGCCTTGAAGACCGGCCTCAAGTCCGGCCTGCTCAAGGAAACCAACGGGAAATTCAAACTAGGCCTCGCACCGAAGGACTATTCGGTGCTGAAAAGCTTCTGCAATCCCTACCAAACGGGACACGTCGCCGTGTGGGAGATGAAAAGAAGGAAGAGCAGGCGTAAGCGCAGCCGGAGCAGGAGAAGAAGAGCCAGGAGAGGCAGGAGAAGGAGCGATTACCGCCCTATAGGGTCGGGAGAAAACAGTGAGTAAACGCGGGTTTGTTGTTTATTGTGGATTTTAAACGATTGTAGGTGGTGTAAAATTGTTTGAAGATGAGTAGTTTTCTGATGAGTATGTTCACAGGCGCTGATGAAAATCTCGATGCTTCCAAAGGGGGAGAATTCCCATTTTCTGAATCCAGACGACGCTCCAGAGGCAGAAGACGCAGAGGAAGAAGGCGAGACAACGACCGTGATGTGTATAGTGGAAACTCAGAAGAAAGTAAGTTTATATAGGCTTATGGTTTTGGAGGAAAAGCTCACTGTTTTCTAGATCTGGTTTGTGTTGGTTCAGGATCCAAGTTGTGGTTCCGGTGTAGAGGCAGTGTTAAGGCTGTTCTATCGCCCTATATTCGTTACATATAAAAACGGTTTCCCAAATATCTCCGTTATTTATAGTCAAATTTTGTTCAAATTTTTGTGAAAAGTCAATTGCGAACTTGCGAAGAAATTGTCAGAACGATATTTTCACTTTACCTCATACTTTTGGAAATTCTATTAAAAATCCACCTGAAATATAAAATATTAAAAATATCATTCTGACAGATCGTAGACAATAGTTGTTGTAAACATTTTTTCTTTATAAAATTTTCTGTTAAAGTAAAAAATAAGCATAAGAAATGGGATACCGATTTCAAATTTTACGAATTTTTGAAACTATATCGCTTTCGCTCTTATTTCTACAGCGTGTTTCGCAAACTATTAGTGTACAGAAATGTACTCATATTATTTAGAGCCCCCCACTTTTTATCTTCCTTTTTCCTTACTAACTCTACTAGATTGTAATTAAATTAAAAATTGCAATAACCGACAGTATATTGCATAATTAGTTACGAAAATAATAAAATTTTTATTATAATAATTTTTTTTATTATAATAAAATTTTTATTTTATTATTTTCGTATATTTCTACGAAGAAAAAATCTGAGTGCATGTCTGTATTGAATAGCATTAAATCGGTGAAATGTGCGAGTGAAATAGGCGACCTATCTCTTTGAAGGATAGAGTGAAATAATGTCAGTGCTGACATGAAGCGAAAATAATTTGGTAAACAGTGCCCACGCGTAACAAAAATCATAACAATCTGTGTCGTCATAACCGGTAAAACAGCCTTAATAAGTTTCTCTTGGTTTCAGGTGGAGGGGAACCAGCGGATCGTAGTCGAAGGCGGCGTCGACGACGCCACGGTAAACACAGCAGGCGTCGGCGTCGCGGTCGAAAGCACCTCTACGACGAGCCGTTGAAGGCGCGACAGTCTTCTGACACGACTGTGTCGAGTACTTCGAGCAAGGAGGAGCGCCAGAAGAGCGACGAGGGTGATTCCAAAACGGAGACCACCGAGAAGAAGGATGCCGGTAGGTATTGAGAGTATTTTATGAGGATTTATTCAGCAATTGGTCTATTGAATTTTGCCTTTAGTAGACATATTTATACGGGGCTATTATGTAGGATGTCTTGTATAAGCGATACAGAACTGGATTTTTATTTGCAGTTCCAACGGAAACCCAGCGGGATAACGTAGATAATGCGGAGAGGAACGACAGCGATCACTTCAATCACCACGATCATCACGGATGCACACCAGGTGATCCTTACATAATGCCCTGCAATCATCGACCGATGCCCGAGCATGGTCATTTTCATGATCATGATCATACTCATTCGCCGTATTGAGCGTATATTGTGATGTCTTGTACTGTTGTGTGAAATTAAACAATATAGTATCGTTGGCTTCGTTTTTAATGGGTACTAGCAAAATGCGGAAATTCTACAAATACTTATATTACAAACAAAACAAAAAAATATACAAATATACAGTGTACAAAACAAAAGATTTACATTCACGAATTTGATACCCTTAAGATTACGGTCGTTATTCTAATTTTATAAAAGTATAAAAACCCCAAAAATATTAGCAGAAAAATAGGGATCATTTTTTTTGTATTGACTTTATAAAAACTAGCGTCTAGTTCATAAATTACGTCCGAAATAGGAAAAAAACGGCTCCTAGCGATATCTAACCTGATATTTACAATAAACTAATATGGCTGTGTACTGGCAATACGTAATTACTTATACGAGTTCTTATTTAAAATATTTATTCCCTGAGATTCATCCAAATTTACAAAATACTTAAACGGAAAAAATTAGTAGATACTCACGCGTTAAGGGATCATCAATAACATTTCCCTAATTTTCCTTCTACCCACATTTTTCACTTGCATTTTATTTTGAAGACCTAAATCGTGAAAAATGTAGGAGAAAGTTACTAACGCAAAAGCAATGGAAAATCAGCTTTAAGTAAACATTCCTTTTTTAAGGGAGTTAACTAATAATTATAGGCAGCATTAGAAATCAATAGGAATCAGATCAAGTAATTTATGCTTTTCAAATGATTAATTTATTGAATCTTTCAGTTATAAACTGAATATAATACAGCTGAAAAGCTGTTAAACTCTACAAACACGACTCTTTTTACAAAACAAAGCACTTTCATGAAGTAAGAATTTCTGTTATCCTATTAGGTGTTGTATGTATGGCATTAAGTATAATTAATAGTTAAATACAGAATTATTATAGAAGAGATCTGTAAAAATGAATCATTTGAAAATAAATGGTAAATCTAAAGATAAATATTTTATAACAGTAAAAGTATTTATGAACACAACGTATAAAGAATTGATGTCAAAAAATCCATGCAAATATTTTGGAGTATAAACGAAAATTAATTAAAAAATGCTCCAAATTGATTCATTCGCATTAAAAAATGCTACAGATATTAGATAAGACGCTAACAGTGTACCTGTATTATTAGAAAAATTAAATAGAAAATATTTAAGTAATCAATTCAAAAACTAGCAACATTGTAAATATAAACAATCAATTTCATATTGTACCAATGTATGGACGAAGGAAGCTTGAAAACGATTAAAATTACTTGTTTGTAAAAACGAAATATACCTAATTAAACCAAATCTATATACATTTTCAAAAAACTGTAAAGGAGTTTCTTGATTCTTAAACGCGAACGCGCCGATCCGAAATGAACACAATCAAATATTTATTTGGCATACGAGTTTACAATCAGCCTCGATAAATCATCAAAATAAATATAATTTCAATTAATTGTATCGGCTTAATATTCGCCTACCGATTAAAATCGGCATTTAAGTCTCAATAAAAAGGTTAAAATCAAACCATATCGATACAAAGAACGATTTTAACAGTTCAAATTGAACACAATTTCAATTCTCGTTTTCTCTATACAATTACTTTTACGAAAATGATTTGTCTCAGTGCAAGTCTAGTAATCTAGTAATACTAAACGAAGGATCAACGAAATTTCAGCTGGGGTTCGAGGACGACCGGTGAAACATGTCAGAGTCTCTGTCGCCCCTATCTCTTCGTATTACCATCTGAAAAATAAAAATTACGGCTCCTTAAGTAGTTATGCAGCGATCACAATCCTCTCATATATCGATCGGGCACATATGAAACACAAACATAAAATTATTTTCTCTCATACTCCCACGAAGTTACAATGTTTCCACAACCACAAAGCAATAATTTCAACACAATAGGTTAGTGACTCCAAACAAACTTGACTGTTTACGCTATGTAGATGGGATGAAATGCCAAGTTTCGCCTCCACAGCCTCACAATGTGCATACGTTTCGTTTAATTTACTCTCAGAATTAAAGGCATTCCCTCAAGCGATGCAGCATGAATGAAAATTGAGAGGAAATACCTGTTGTTGTGCAGAGGGCCCCGGCCTATCGTACAATGGATAAGGTTGCGGTCGGGGCGCTGAACGTCCGCTAGTATCTGCATTTTGTCTGTGCAAACTACTATTGGGGTACGCTCCCACTGGTGAATTTCTAAAATAATTTCAGCCAACATGAGCACACACACACATTCTATAAAACATTTGTCGTTCGATGCAAAACCCGAGAGTTTCTTACAGACAAAATGAGCTCGACTAAAATACTGATCGACATCGTATCGCAAATTTGAATACGATCAAAGTATTAGCGGTATCAATGATAATAATCAAGCACTTAATATCCATATATTAACATTATCAAGAGTGATACCTCTAACACTCCATATGTATAGAATGTAATCTACTACCTCATATTAGGACTTTGTCGATTCCCAGGACTTCGACTACGATGCGTACTGGTAGAATATGCATCGGGGGGCAATCCATTCTCCATGGGAGGGTGTTGGGCCGACGCTTGGGGATGCGTCGGGTACCCGGACGCCCCGCCGCTATGCCGCGAAGACCGGGGAACTTCCCCGTGGACAGCGGCCACAGACGGATGAATATTATTCACTATAACACAAACTACATTACTGTACTGCCAACGAAATAACTAAATTGTCTGGGATCATTAATGTGTTAAATTAGTACCGGAATGGGGGTGGGACGACAACGGCGCCGCCGCCGGTTGACCGGTCAGGGGAATGGCTAATCTAGCGTTCACGGCCAGCAGGTGATCCCTCCGTTGAATCAGCGAACTGACGTGTTCTTCTAACCTCAAGTTCTCCGCTCGAAGTTGGTGCAAACACGACAGAAGAGAAGCTACTGTGAATTAAAAACCAGTAAATTAAGCGATTCGAAATGAAATCTTACAAAAAACGTACTATCGAAATGTTGAGCTTGTTCCATAAGAAATTGGGAGCCCTGCTCCCATTGCCTTTCTAATAATTGATCTAGGGTTTGAGGGATATTTCCGCTGCCTCCACCGAGCATGTTGGACAAGCCGCTACTGCCGCCTGAAGCGGTACTGGAACCGGTACTGCTCGCTCTCGCCTACAATTTACTCATTAGTAATCAATATTAAATAAACTTCGTATAGTACACTCACTGATTGCAATACTCGATGGTGCAACTGAGGTCCTACAAGACTAGAACCATGTTCATGGGGATTAAATATACTATGCGCCTCCAATTCATTACTGAGATGATCGCTCATTTTCGAATGCATGGTGGAATTGGGATTCAGCTGGTTACCCAGCATGTGTGGAGCAGAAAGGCCATTTTGAAATCTACAACAATTGTCCAATAAATATTAACACAATATTAATTACTCGACTCACATTTTAATATCTTTAGATTCCTTCGGATCGCTTTTTCTCGTCCTCAATCTTCGAGAGCCCGTGGTAGAAGGCAGGCTCTGGCTCTCCGAGCTGGGACTGCTGGGGGGCGAATCTTTGATTTGGGCTTGCGTAATGGAACTGAATGCCCCGGGGGAGTCCGGCGGAGGCGTAACGTGCATGCGAGACAACTTCTTCGATGCGGCATTATTAATAACGGGAGCGGGCAGCGGATTCGAATTCGAACTGCCGGTGCTATTTCGTTTTTTGTTGCGATTAGCGCGATCGGCCTTATCGTTCGACTGGGATTGAGATCTACACAACCATTGAAAATCAATAAAACGTACAATATAATAAAAATTCTTAATATTACCTTCCTCGTTTCACAGGTACTTCAACGTTAGAAGGGACGATATCGTGCTCGATTTCCATATCGACCTCCGTATTAATCGAATCAACTTGTTTTTCGTAAACGATTTTGAGCCCTCCCGTATTCATCTCGGGAGTTAACATATCCTGATTGCTATTGCCGCCTATCATGTTTAAATTTTCCGATATAACCGGCGTACCTGCTTGGCTGACGGTTCGTTCTTGAGCAATGGGGATTAAACTAACCGTACTCTGACTACTGATTACGCCCTTGTGCGGACTGAGGCTCGTATTTACAAGGGGAACGGAGACGACGAGCGATTGGGAATGTACTTGGGACGTTGTCTGCACGACCGAAGACGTCGAGACCACCGTGTCTGTACTCGTCGTTGCGGTGGTTTCGACTGTTACGACAGGCGAAACGGTTTTTATCGAGGATATGGACGTTAGAGCTACCACAGGTTGATTGGATAATATCGATTGCGTTGTTTCGACTTTTACCTTAAAATTAGAAATAACGTTAAATTGGAAACATAATTACTGTGTAATTGTTGAGACAATTGTTTTTAATGATTGGTAGTAGTAAGGTTAATTTGTAACTAATTGCGGGTTTCTCAACAATTAAAATGAAAACATGATTGATATTTTCAGCATTATGATATATCATTTCATGTTATCAAATATAAATCCGTGTTAATATTGGATTTTTTCTGCCAAATTCATCAACAATTGGTACAATTATATCTCGAGTAATCCAATTAAAAGATTAGGTAAGTATTACCTTTTTTACTTTTTCAGGCTCAGAGCTATTGTTAGCTTTTTTATCAGTATTCGCTGAACTGCTGATGGCATTAACAGTAGTCGTAGTTCCCGTACTGGAAACAGCCGTTACGCTAACCTCACCGGGGGTCACAGAAACCGGCGTCGGCGTCCTAGAATTAACTTTGCGCTTCTTCGAAGAGCCCTTAGCGTCTTTGGTTTCTTTGTCGCGTTGTTGTTCACTTTCCGTTTCTTTCTTATCACTAACTTCCGCACTTGCGTTTTCGTCACTTTTAGCACTTTTGGCGGTCGTCGAGGAGCCCCGACCGCCCTTTTCGTTGGCGTTTTTGCTGTAGCCCTTTTGCTGCTGGTTCGAAACGCCCTTCGTGGCGTTCTTGGCCGCGGGCGGCTTGGCGGCGCCTTGCAGAGCCTTCTTTTTGCCGGACGATGGGGGAGATACGCCCGTTTTGGAGTTGGAGGGCGCGCTGTTATCGGGCTCCCTTTCGGAATTCGAGTCCGAATTGTGGGCTTCGTTGGACACGGGTTTGTACGGAGGAATCGTTTTTACGTTGCCTCCTTTTTTCTACGATTCACAGAAGATAATTAGATTGTTGTTACTTATTTAAAGGATTATTAACTTACCAATTTGCTGTAGTGATACTGGCAATAGCCGCAATATTTGACGTTATCTAAATAATTGCCCGCTTCTTCGCAAAGTAAACCCAAACCTTGAGCACAAGTTACGTGGAATTGTTGCTTGCAGCCAACTCTATTACATTGCATACACGCACCTACGGTTGCGTTGGATGGCTTACCTTTTTCTTCACATATATAACAAAGCTACAAAACAATGTAGTTAAAACTAAGAAATTATATTGTATAAAATCGAGGCGGAATACTATAGAACGTGCTTGCTTACTACCTTATTAAATCTCTCTGGAGGGATCAATTGCAGCTGGATTGGTTCCATAGTAGTAACATTCCCGAATCGAACCTCCGGAATATACAAAGCACAGACAACGTGCGCCCATCCTGAGTTGTCTGTCCGCTTGAGAGCGCCATATTTGCTGGGGCACAATTCGCATTTCTACGAACAAGATGAATGTTTTAATGTCAGAACGAAATATCGATTTTTCACAAACACAAATCGTACTGTTTACAAAACTGAACCACTGACCCTTGTAACAAATAACGAAAAGCACCACATTAACAATATAACTCACCACTTTAACAGATCTCTCTTGACTTTCACATTTACGACAATACCAAGGACCAGTAGGAACAGTTACAATACCATAACAAGCTGGAAAAAATTTATTTTTTTTAATTTATTTGTAATTACAAACATTTATCGATCAATCAAGCGTGTTTACTAAAAATATAAGTGGTTTATTTGCTTTTTAAATTTACTGCACATTTCAAAACACCATTCTGATGAGCTCATATTTTAAAATTAAATGTGTATGTGACTTTTGCAGGGTCGCACATTTTCCCTCTGTTATTTTTTTCTACTTCAACCACTATTTTCGACCCTACCATTTCTTCCAGGGCGAATTTTACACTAAAGAATTAAAAAAAATTGTGGGCAAGTACCCATATAAGCCAACCCCTCTATTTACCCTTCATAAATAGGTCTGCTACCTGAAATTCTAGGTAATAGCAATTGAAAATGGATTTAACAATGTGCACTAAAAAGTCGGGGCCTTTTACTTCTGGAGTTATTAGTTTTTTATATTTAATAATGCTGTTAAGCAGCACTTACTAAATGTCTTTGCTTACCAACTGTATAAACAGAATATTGATGATTTATTGATAAATTATCATTATTGATTTTATCTCTCAGTAAGGATACAATAATTCATTCATTAAAGTACAAACATAATTACCATTTTTAGCTGTATAAATTAAAAAATTCATAAATTTGTGCGTTTTAAAAGACTTTATAATTAGAATTTTGAAGCTATTTCGAGAAATTGTACAATGTCTTAATTTAATGTAATTTTTAGTTAACAGAAATGTATTTAAAGGTGCAAATTAGTCTTTATAACAAGCACTTTCCAACTCTATTACAAATGTCAACAATGGTTAAATTTAACTGTGACATTTAGTTGACATTACGGAAAGGTTACATTCTAATATTTAATACACTATAAACAATGTTTCTAATCAATTCGATAAGTATTAACCCCCTTAGATGGTAAACTACAGTACACTCGATCAGTTGAATGTTACTCGTGGAACGTATCGAATGCTTAAAACTACCTACAATTAATGAAAAAAGTACCTTGATGTACAGCTACAGTACAAGATTGCCCATCGCAATAAACAAGTGGATTTTCAGACCAGCCTCTATCGTCAGAACAAACACAACAGCCTCCTACCATTTCCCTCATAATGCAGAAAAACAGGATTTGCTAAACTAGCGATTCGACAATCCCACCCCACAGAGCCAAAGCAACAGGTTCACATTCATTTCTACGCTTTCTTTAGTTTTTCCAAGTTAAAATCAATCCTAAAAACAGAAAACGGTTAAAATATCGCCTATATAATTCGAAAAAAAAGCTGATGCAAATTGGAACAAGGTTATTATAAGCATAAACAATTGGCCATTATGTAATTTCGCGTTTTACCGTGACAATTTTAAAAATACGAACGTTCGGTGAAAGAATGCCGCGACGTTTCCATCACGTAGTCACCACAAACGCGTACAATAAGAGAAAAATCGCGTTTATTTATGTTTTTGTAGGCATTTGTGGGTATTGTGATGCACCATGCCACCCGCAATCTTACCTCCTCCGAGCCGGGAAATTACATCCTACTCGACCGCTTCAATTCACTTTCATTACCTTCCCACAACGGACACGCTCATACTCGAATTAAGCCATGCAATTGTGCATAAATATGCAGAAAAACATTGAATTAAGTCGACACCATTTTGTTTTTTAGGATTTGCACGAAAAACACATCGCCGAGAGCGGCCTCTGGCGAGACTGCGCACTTGCCACATCGCCATTGCGCCGGCGCGCGCCAACACAAAGGTGGTTGTGTATACTCAACCTAACAAACGGGTGATATTTTGGAAGTGAATATTTTACCGACGGACGGTTTTAAAAAAAATTATATTTATTATCAATCAAGATGTCTTTGAGATGTTAATACATAAATAAATTAATATCTTTGGTAAATAATACAAATTTACAATGCTACGTACTAAACAAAGCTCATTTCATACAAATCTGTTATTATTCAGTTTTCGTTTTAATGTCTTGATAGTCTGGTTTATCGTCAGGTTTGTCATTTTCGTCAGTTTCTCCAACTTCGGGTGCCAGCAATTCGTAAAATGTTACAACCACTATTACTAAGGTAAGAAGGTAATTGAGTCTGTAAATGGAGAGAGTAGTGAATACTAGAACAACAATTGCCACGATGAATAGAAAATTTTCTATTTTTTCTGACCATTTCCTGAAAAAAGTAACAACTGTTTAATAAACTCGATAAAGCTAAGTTTTATGCTCACTTCTTTATTTTGGGGAAATCAAATTGCCACAGAAAGAGCGAACAAAAGCTCAATGCAAATCCGGGTAAAAATGAGGTATCAGGTGTCAATTTAGTATTGTACCTAAAATGAATTAAAAAAAGTTACTTGATACCAACAACTTATAATAAGTGAACTAGTAACTTACTTGAAATTATGAGCCCAAGTGAGTACAGCCGGTATGTTAATAATAGTAACAATAACCCACAAAAAGAAAATAGTAGAATGGAAAAATATACTGTTGTAAGAAGAGGATAGATCTAGATTTCCCAATAATGTGTCATCACTAGATTCTTTCGGTTCGCTGGTTGTTTCTGTATATTTTAATTCTTCTGCAGCATTTTTATCACCACTTGTTACCTTTTCAATTTTATTATCTACATTACTATCATTGATATTCATATCTTCAATCTTTTCTAGATCACTTTTCTTATCACCATCGCCTTTTTCTGAAATTTTTGCCTCGTTCTTTTCTTCATTTCCCTTTGCTTGTTCATCGAATTTTTCAATACCACTTCCATCATTTTCGCCAGCACCAGCTTCCTCAGGAACAACAGTATCTACATTAGATTGATCGTGTACTACTAAATTAGCCTCGTCACTTGGAACTAATTCTGTAGAAACAGGACCCCGCCTTTTTCTAATGAATTTTTTACATTTCTTAGCGAATCTCTTTACAACAATCCAAACTATTTCCTCCACAAAATCTTGCGACATTTGCGTCAACTAAAACAATGCATTGCTGTAACGTAGGTTAGTAAATTCATACTTGACTTACCCTCAAAAAATAAAAGACAGTACCCAGGCACAATGCGAGCCCTCCGCATACCCCAACAGACAAAGATATTAATGTCAGGCCCACTATGACTGGTAATTTGTGAAGACCATTTAAGATATAACCAGACCAAGACATGTTGAAACTTACAGTAGCTGCTAGTAGTCTACAAATGCAAAAATTATTTATCAGCTATTCATAGTGCTCTACAGAGGGGCAGGAATAGTACCTTAAGCACAATTTGTGCATGGTAGATTCCAACGCTACTAGTGATACTATAAAAGCAACAGTTAATATCCAGGTCAATCCAACGCTACACAAATAGAGCAATAAGGGGAGCAGGAAAAAGTCCGTCTCTTCGCCCATCAAATACAAATTATCTGGCGTTGGAAGATAATAAATATTCAAATAACTGGAAAATATAATGTTATTAGCAAGTAATTATGGAGTTATCGCATGCATGTACCAAAATATTTGTGTAATAAATTTGAAACCGAGCAATATATACAAAGGTTTCGCTCCTTCCAGTACAGCTATCAACATAATTGAGCAATATCCCTGGTTCAAATTATTGAGTTGGTATCTTAAGGACATCAAAACTACAGCAGCAACATTGGCCAGCAGTAAAGGCGAATAAATCCTCGCTAATTGTCCCAACATTCCGAAAATCGAGCTTCGTATGCTGAAATAATCGCTCAATAAAACAAAAAGGATCGCAAATATAAATACAATCTCCCACCTTATCTTATATGTACAGGACGGATCTAAGATTAATTTTATCACAGCCGAATCGTTTCGAAATTTACTGGGTTTCGAATTGAATAATCTAACAATAAAAGGCTTCTTCGCGTTATTCCTGAAAGGGACCAAATTTAACAATAAACCTAGATCACTTATGCACACTTACGTAACGAATCCTTGATAGTTTTCGTTACTCCACGGACTAATTAACGTAAACGACGCATGATGCTCGGTTTTCGAACACTGCAACGGTTCCAAATACAATTTGTAATACTGTATTACGTGATCGAGCTGCCTCAATTCCAGCTCGAAATACAACGATTTATCTGGGGTTTTTTCGATTATCACTTTATTGCTCAACGAGAACCAAGAAGGTAATTGTACAGAGATGGATCGTTGATCTGCACCATGCACATCAACATGATATTCTAGCTAAAATTCATATATCTTGTTATAGTAGTGTTTTATAAAAAATATTGTTTTCTTACTAATTCATCGGTAGGTAGAGCCCGGAACACAATATGAGTCAAATCTGGATGCTGCTGTTTCAAATCTTTCATATTTATATCGATGAATCTTCTTTTATAATTAGCAGACGGTGCTATTTCTGATTTATGTGTTAAATGAAAAGCTTCACGGCTACAATTAATTTTAACATATTAGTTTATAGTATTACAGCCATTTCAATATATAAAAATCCAACTTACCACATTCTACTAGAGCCTTTAAGAACATAAGCGTTACATGCGAACACCCAATCTACCACATCCATATTAACAGCTAAAATGGAAAGCTTTTCATAACCGGAAAAATCGGATATCGATACCATGTACCATTCCAATTGATTCAACCCAGTAGGGTATTCTATGGAATACTGTTTCTGTATATTCTCTATCCACTTGCCTTTACTGTTCAGTAACGAAGGCGTTAAGTATTTGCTTCGATCCCTGAATTTAATACCTGAATGCTACAAAATAATTGTTATTCGAAGAAATTGGGCTGTGCAGACAACATACGTGAAGCAGGTGATGCTGAAATGCCGATTTTCGCACAGTGTTATTTGATGAAATTTGATGAGTTCCAGTATCAACGCTATCGAATAAAGCCCTAATTATTGCCAATACGACTTGTTTGCACCACAAAATTTGTACATGATCACATTCGGTCCAAGAAATTGGGATATGAGAGGTCTACAAGAGAACAGAATAAAATAAAGCAAAACTTATGAACCGAATTAAGGTACTCGTACCGCAACAGAAACTGCATTTTCTCTGTTATTCTTTGTCAAGAAAGGTAATATGAGCAGGTCTCTATAACCACCGTTAACGTGAACTAGTGTAGTAGAGTTTAGCCTTTCATTCAAAATATTATCATAAAACCTATTAAAGTGATAATCGAATAGTAAAGGAGGCCGCTTCATAGGAGAAGATAACGTTATCAGTATAGGCACTAAAGCGGGATTAGGTGTTTGAGACAGCAACTTCAAGGCTACCGATCCACCAATCGAATGTCCGATTAATACGATCGATTTAGGTTTATTTCTTTTGTCTTTGTAGAGTTCCAGGATTCTGTATATAGAAGAATTTACGTAATTTAATTGGTCGTACAAAAGCGGGCCGTATGCGCCGGAATACTCGTCGTTCAAGTCCACTGTGAAGTAGTCGAAATGAAAGGGTATTCTGGAATTCAGCCACTTTCGCAAAGCAATCGACGAGAGAGAACGAACTGAAATATAACGATTCAATATATGTGAAGTTATTGTTTAAATTAAAAATCTACCTTGTTTAAAAGAACCTTTATTGCCAGGAATAAAGAGGACTGGGATACCATCGAAGTACATATCTCTTGTTTTCTGGGTCAACCTCCCTTCGCTGTAAGCGTACAATCCATACCTTTTGTAAACTTTGTCAATTCTATTAGAAATTTTCTAAAAATAGTCCCAGGTCAGCGATTCAAATAATAGATTAAGTCAGAGCTGAAAACTTACCACAAATTGGGGATATTCAAACATATAAGTCATTTCACATTTATCTTCTCCATTTTCAGTTAAAAACTGAACGAGCCCCAGGAAATAAGCCGTAGTCAACACTATTGAAATTAACAAAAAGCTACCGGTGAATTTCATTTTTAGAGAAAATTAACATGTTCACTTGCGAAGTAAAACTTATCTTTGTTATCGATAAATAAAAATATTTACATTTATATAAATGTCAAATTTGAGGTTATGTAAGAGCGAATTAATCAACACGGCAGTGTTGCCATCGCTACAAAACCTGGCAACTCGGATTTTGATAAAAGTGATTGTTGCCAACTTAAATATGGTTTGGATTGAAGTTTCCAGATTTCTACAGTAGTTTCATGTAAAAAGTAAAAACTACTGTTTTGAATTGTAAGAAATAAGAGAAATTAATTGAAAAATTGTTCATATATTGACAGAGCCAGAGCCATTAGGAAACAAAAATTAATCAAAATCGTTTAATCGTATTAATAAATCTAGGAAAATCAGCTACATAGAAAGATCGTTATCTTGAATAGCCAAAAAATCTTGTTTTTGAATACAAAAAGAGTTGCAACGATAAAATCAGAATTTTTAACAATATTTTTCTAATTCGATTATTTATAAAAATTAAAATATTAATAGACGTCCAATGAATGAAGCGTTCGAAATGAAACAAATTTTCATAAACGAAATTTTACAAAAACAAAGAATAACTATCTAATTCGATACCATATTGCAGTTATGAAATTTCGTTTTTTGAAATATTTATCTCATTTATACAATGATTTCAATAATTATTCCGTTATAAGACAAATTATAAGGAAAAACATCATACAACATATCTGTTACTTACAAAAGAATACTTTGAACTTAATTTATTCCTTTTTAAATATTATTCATATCAAATAACAAATTTTTGTTCTCCCTAATTATTAAATGACAGCACTATAAATCTACTCCTAATTTTATAAAAATAACTTAAAACTGTTTACGTACATTCACTTGTTTTGGCGAACAACTCGTTCGTAACTTCATTTAATTTGCAACCGTTTCTTCTATAATAATACACCGTTACGAGTACTGTGCAACAGACAAAAAAGTACTTTCCACCACACAAAACTATCCACACAACAACATCCCAACAGCCACGCGCATTAGAAAGCCGTGGAGTAATTCATGTTCGTTCCGTTGGTAGGCGTCAAATCGCCTTCCAGGTCCATGAACTGCGCTATGCTGGGCCCCATGAACGGCACGTTGTTGCCGTTCGTTTGGGACGTCATCATGCACGACGAGGGCGTCTGCTCGGCAGGCTGTTGCTGCTGCGGCGGCGACCTCGGCGGCGACGGGCTGTCCAAATTGATCACCGACGGGCTGGCCGGGTAGCCCGAACTCGACACGGACGAGGTCGTCGTTATGCGGGCCGCATTGTTATTAGAATTCGTGCTCGTCGAATCTACCGAATAAATGGACCGGATTAATTCGCAAATCGCTTTATTTCTATGTGCTTCGTTCGCAATAAACATTTGCCAACTAAGCAAACTATGGTCATGATTGAGTAATGATAAAGTGTTGAGTGGGTGTTTACTGAGTAAACTAGGCAAATGCTGATTATGATATGTTATGAAAAAGTACCGGGTTTAGGGGCGATTGCTCTGATTTTTGCTGGTGGTTCTCCTTCTTCGTCGGAATCGCAGGTTAGATCGACAATGTCGCGCTTTTTCGCTTCGGCTGATGGTGGTTTATCAGTGGTAGAGCTAGCTATAGTAGTCGTATTCGAACTTACAATTTCTGAAATACAAAAAAATTTTGGTTTAATATTGGAGATGGCAATAAATACATTCTACAAGGTCAATATGGGGTGTACAAGATTTAAGGCTGCACAACACTGTACAAGAGTATACATTACTGGTTTTTAATACTTACCAATATCATCACCAATAATCTCAATAGAATCATCGATAGCTATAGATGCAGGTTTTTCAATTTTGGCCACCACTTTCTTCTCTAATTGTTGAATACACCAAGTACCGTCTTTATTCAACTGAATTTCATTACACTCAGATGGTAGCACCATAGAATTTAATACTTCCGTAAAATATCTAGAAGCGCGCAATATTAAGTAATACTCGCAATTCAAATGCAAACAAACTTACCCATCAATGACCAAATTATCGTAGAGAGCAGGCTTATCACAAACCGGGCAATTCCAAGTTGGTTTCCGTTCGTTCATCTGCAGAAACAGCGAGGCATCGAAGCATTGCAAATGCGTACACGTTATGGGACGGCAAGGCGTCGCCATTCGCATTTTACCCAAAGGACACATCAGGGACACCTTCAAAGAAGTCGTCGCTATTTCGCTATCTCCATCATCGCTCAGTTTTTCCTTGACTGGAATAAAATAATCAGTACAATTTGCCTCATTATTTTATTGCTTAACTCACTTATAGCTCGAGTATGATCGGCATTTTTGATGCCTTTATTCTTCAGCCGTTGCAGCAGATCTGTAGAATTCAATTTGTGCACTAACGACACCGATATGGCGTATCCTCGATTATATTCAGCTGCCCAAGATACAGTTATAGTATTCGCTACAGTAGGACTCAATTTTACCATTTGCGTTATGTTGACTGGTCTCGGTGGTCTCTTTGGTTCGACGCCGGGTTTGTTTGTTGGAACAGGATTCTAACGAAATTTAATTACATGTAAGAATAGTAAGACATTTTTGCAGCTAGTGTACTTACGGGTAAAGGGCACAATTTGTTATTAACTTTAACTATAACGTTGGGAGGGAAACAGTCTTCTTGTTCACATGTCGTTTCTAACAGGCAAAATCTCATCTGAACTTGCTTCACGAAATCGAATTTTGCACCGGGCCTGATGTCCCTCGAGCTGGCGATGTCGGTGGCTTGATGTGGGGTTAAATGGAAGTAATAGGTGCCCTCTTGCATTCTGAAATTACACGATAGTTTACACACGATGAACTAAACTATTAGTGATATTTAAACCTTTGGGTATTTACTGGTACCAGTGATGATGGCTTCAACAAATCGGCCAAAACGTCGTAAAACGGCAAGCGTCTGAATTTTACATCGGGATGAATGGGGTATGAATTTCCTAAGACATTCTGCTGTTGCTTGGCCGTCGAATATTGCGGATAAGGGGAATAAATATTCTGCGGATACATAGGGGCCCTAGCCTGAAATTCAAGTTGACTTACATAAAATACCTATACAACAAGATCTATCTAAAAATAGAATCTTCTTACAAATCTAATTCTAACAAAATTAATGACGTTTCTGTCAATTATATTACACTAAGAAAAAACCAGAAAACTTACAGACAATTGTCTATTATCTAAAGTGCTAGTGAAGGGATGAACGTTGGTTACTGTCCTCGGCATGCTGCCTTGTACTTGGGGTATACTATTGACCGATGCAGTTTGTAGATCTTGACTTTGGGGAGAGGTGCTGGGAACTTGAACGCCAGTCAAAGCACCACTTTGTCTGCAACAGAACCATTTATGATCTATCGATGTTGTAATAAGCCGGACGGCCATTTATGCACATTTAAACTTACTGTATAGTTTTGTACAGATCCCTGATTTTCTGTTGTATGGGGTGAGATCGGACTCTGAGGAGTTCAAGAGCTCTTTGTTGCAGTTCTGTTTTCCTTCCAGACTTGTTTCTGCCAGCAAAACCAAGTAGCATTTGCAATTCTGAGACACGGAAAGCAACTAGCATATTCTGCAATCAAGGCGATAATTTATGTTAATAAACAAAAATTACAATATTAAGAACGTGTAACATACTAGAGTAACTGATAGTTATGCGATTGCACTATTTAAATTATTTATAGGACTACAGTAAAATTGAATTAAGGGCTGGATAACCACATGTAATTCACAACCCCTTCTTTAACAATATAAAATAATATTTACCTTTAACTCATCCGTGTTGTCGGTCATTTCCTTCGGAGGGAATAGTTCTTAAACTAACTGCCCAATCGGTTGTAAATTCCACCATTTAAAAACTTAGAACTTTTCTTGTTCAAATTAATGAAACGATTGCAGCCTGTATTTTTTAACCTACTTGCCGTATTTACGAATTTCAAATCAGGCCGTTTTTATTGTTTCCGACCTGCCTACAAGCTAATAAATAAATTACAAAAACATACGCGATTCCTATCACAAATTTCTTTTTCTTGAAGCTTACAGCAGAAGAAATGTTTTCGACATCTGACGTTAAGCTAGACGTTCATGTAGAGAGAAATATAATAACTGCTGCAACTGCAATTTTCATATTTAATAATAACCAATAAGAACAGAGCTACTACCAGCTACGACGTTTCTGATACGTGCTATTGATCTTATGAAGGCAGCTTAAGAAACTTATGACGTCAAATTGTCAGTTGTCATTTAATGTTTTCTGTGGTTCTAAGTAATTTTTCTTCTTCGTTTTTTCATATATATCGTTAAGACGATAGGAATTCAACCATTTCAATACATATTCTTTACTTGATTAATTTATGACCATTTTAATTAAAATGAACGACTTATATTTTGCAATAATTATTTAAAAACTTATAGGTATTAAAAAAGAAGAAAAAAATAAACGTCACATTTATTGTCAATCTTGTCAATTTGGACTTGTCAATCTTGTCATTTAAAATTTCAAGATGGTTTTCGAACTCTATTCTTAAATATTTTACAACAAATACTAGAAATTAACAGAATTACAGTGGACTTAAAAAAAACTACCCCCGAAAAATTATTAATTAGCTCGTATGTCTCGACAATCCCGTTAGAACGATTGATATAATTTTAATTCGCCGGGATGCCCGATGTCGAGGTCGAAAAACGCAAGCGCACACCGATTATCTTAGGCGATTTATTCAACGTTTGGGTCACTTTCGGGCGTACTTCAACTTCAGTTTCGACGTACGGCGCACGTACGTAACATACGTAACATAACTAAATTCCTGTGAGTAAGTGCGAAATTTCTAATCCGCTTGAAAAGTGTGCCGCCGGAACCGGAGTGAGAGTGACTGAACCAGCCCCCCGACAATGAAGGAATACACGCAAGTTACGATGCCGAATTACTCGTATATGTTCAATTTCGAATCGGATTTCATTCATCAGAAGACCCGCACGTGGATGCAGGATAACTGGACGCTGGGGTTTTATTATTGCGGGATCTATATGGTGCTGATATTCGGCGGGCAGTATTTAATGCAGAACCGACCCCGATTCGAATTGAGAGGCGTTCTGGTCCTCTGGAACACGCTGCTAGCCACTTTTAGTATAATGGGTGCTTGTAGAACAGTACCCGAATTCTTCCATACGTTAACCCAGCACGGATTGTACCACTCTGTATGTATTCCATCGTTTATCGAGCAGGACAAAGTGTCCGGCTTCTGGACGTGGATGTTTGTGCTTAGCAAACTTCCAGAGTTAGGAGATACTATTTTTATAGTACTTAGAAAACAGCCACTTATTTTTCTACATTGGTATCATCACATAACCGTTCTGCTGTATTCCTGGTTCAGTTATACGGAATACACAGCCAGTGCCAGATGGTTTATCGTGATGAACTATTGCGTACACTCCGTGATGTACTCGTACTATGCCTTGAGAGCTATGAGATATAGCCCTCCAAGACAAATTGCCATGCTAATTACCTCACTTCAATTGATCCAAATGATCATCGGCTGTGCCGTCAACTTGTGGGCTAGGCAATTGCTCCAACAGCAACAGGAATGCCACATTACTCCGTTTAACATTAAATTATCGATCACTATGTACTTCAGCTATTTCGTGCTGTTTGCCAGGTTTTTCTATAAGGCCTACATGTCGGGTGGAAGGAAATCGAAGACGAGAAACGCACCTGTCACTGCGGATTATCCATTACTTAAGTCTAAAGTTCAGTAATTTTTTTTCTATTATTTATATGCCTACATTCCAAAATTAAATTAAACGTTTGTTCGATGCTTGAAATTCAGAATTTTTTTAACGTCATAGTTTTGAGAATGTACAAGTTTCCAGTGGCTGAATTTATCTATATTTAATTAGTCGGTATATCAATTTCTTGGTTATTAAATATCATTTAACAAATATGGGTGATAGGTCCTCGAAAATGTTTGCACGAAAACCAAGCATATTTGTGTTACGTATTGTCGTGTAAAAATTCAAATGAAACCAATTAATTGGAATTTAAATGATATATTTTTTTTGAATATCATTATTAAATTTATTGTTAAATTTGTTTCGAGAAAGACCTTGTTTTTATTTGACTAATGCTATTGTTCCAATTCCATTGTTGAGGAAAAACTGCCTGCAAAATTAATGATTAAGAACTTCTGAATTTTCATTGTAGGCATTATGTGTAGATTATTGCATCAATTTAATTAAAATCAACAGGTAATGGATAATTATTACGATTTTACGTTTAAAGTTGCTACTATAGAGCCGACATTAATAATTTATTCAAACATTAATATTTTATTTCCAAAGTCAAATATCATGGAATTGGAATAGATAATAAGATACAAGATTTGTCATGCCGGTTTAATAATAAACAAACAATTGCCCTCAGAATGTAATTATGTATTAAATTAAGCATATTTTATTGATAATTTTCTTATCAGCCGGCCAGTTTTATTAAATCATGTCTATAAAGATAGATTAATCACATAAATTATAAATATTATATATATTGCTTTAATTGATCGATTAATTTGTATAATTAAAAATTAAATACCGTATTTATAGTTTGCGATTCAATTTAACGAAATGCGTGAAATTAGATTGTTAAAAAAAAACACGTTTCTGTGTGCATGGAAATTTTATTTTTATTGGCCAGTTTGTCACAAGACCAAGTGATTAATTTTTACAAAATATAAAACCACACACATGCGAATGTGTGCACATATTTAGTCTTCGAAATGCCAATAAAATAAACGAAATATTACAACTATATGGTAACAATGGACTAGTCACTAGGGTTATTGCTTTAATAATTATTTTGTTAGATATTTCATTGCCGCATATTTTTGTTATAAAATTTGAGTTCAACAACAAATGTGTAAGAACTAGATACAAAATACACATAAATGCTTTTATCGGTATCTATAAAAAACATTGATATGGTAGGAACTAAAATAATTGTCTTCGATACTAAAAATTGTTAACGAAAATGTTAGGTTACCTGCCAATTAGAAGCGCGACTTGTAATTATTCATAGTATGTACTACCATTATTATAATTAAAAATATGTCGAAGGCTGTGCACTAATTTATGTACCTACATACATTAACTCAGAGTTGAAATGTATTTGGAAATATACTTGGGAAACGGGAGTTTGCAAATGTCCCCCGGCACTTTATATTTTCGAAATACGAATTTCAACCGTTCTGCGAAGGGAATTTATCTGTTGTAATAATAATTAACTGTGGGTTGGTCTAATATTTAATTTATGTAAGACTATTTTTTGATTATTTATTTATCTGATAGTTGTGTTTTTAGAATTGCTAATGGTATGTGGTGAAATGATTTTCTAGGACATCAAATCGGTTTCTTTGCTTGCGCGGTTGTGAATAGGGTACATACACAATTTTAATTAGATAATTTTTTCTAGTAGTGAGTTTAACGAAAAAACAATTTTCAACTCCAAAATCACATACATTAGCATAATAATGCAAGTACTGTTAATAGCACAATGCATTATTCTTATTTTATTAATTATTTATTACGTAGGTTTACCTATGTAATGTGTACAGAATTGTGTCAAGTTTACAATACGCGTCTTTTACGTAATTTATTTATCACTGTAAACGGTCAACATTAAGTTAAAATCAAAATACCTTTTGTTTGTGAAAATTTTTGTAACTGTTTCATATATTGTTTTGCATGTGGTTTATTAATAAATTTTTATTTTAATAGGTTTATTCTTTATTGTCACTCCAATACTTCGCTTTACATAATTCCATTTTATCTAAAATAAATATACATATAAGGTAATGTAGACATTTACATTACACTTTCTGTAACGTTTACAGAAAACAAGAGTAAAAATATTAATTAGTTTTTATTTTACTATCAATCAAATTACAATCAGTAGGAAGGAAGTTGTCCATGAAATTTGGATAGAAGTCGAAAAAGCTGCAGTGCATTCGAGAAATGTTGCTATTAAAATTTCTGCTTAAAAATCCGTTCCACTGACCTTCATTTTTACATTCATTAATGTTTATTTTTTTAACCGAGATTATATTAATTCAATAAACAGCTACTTCATAATAGTTAAAATTAATAATATAAAATAAGCAATTATTCAAATTACATCAAATTAATTGGTCAGATAAATGAAATATTTTAATTCATTTTTGTTTTATACCAATTTTAAGTGTTTTATGTACCAAAAGGATTTTAAATTGTTGAATTCATTAATTTTTGATATAATTTTACCACAGGAACATTTCCCTACATTTCCTTTTGCGCGTAACTAATCAGTAGGAATATTTTAATCGTTCCAATGATTAGATTTTTAGTATAAAATTATTATTCTTTTCGTTCGTTCCTCTCTGATATAATTTATAATTAACTTATCTGAATAAAAAAAATATATACAATCGCTGTTGATTATGAAGTATTTCATTTTCCAATTCGATTCATGTTCTGAATTAAATAACCGGCAGATATTGTGTAGATAAATAATAAAAAACTTTATTGTTACTAAAATTGATCCACATGAATTTATTTCCAGCCATAAAAGTCTAGAAATAATTTCAAAAAGATACCTTGCCGGCCTTGTAATGAAACTGATTTTCAACTAACTACACATACATACTTGCTTTGGGATTTACTAGCATTTTTTTTATTCATAGACATAAAATAAGGAGTCTGAGAGTAAAGCAATAAACAAATATGTTAGAGATATGTAAAGCCCTGTACGATCCATGCTTCTTAACCCGACCTGTATATTTATTTACAAGATTAATTTCGGTAATTCCAGTACTTACTTATCCATTAATTTTATCCATATAAGTACCTATTTGTCGTAGAAACTGATTGTTAATTTTTTTTGTAATTATTAAATTTTGACAGACTCAGATGTTATCTATGCTATCATGTAGATACAGGCTAATCTACACAAATAAGGAAACCACCTAATGGTTTTTAAATTATTACATATAGTTAAATTAACAAAAATTAAAATTTAAAAAAGCTATTATATACAGGTAATTATAGGTACTTAAATGGTAACTACAGATATTATTAAGCGAAGGTATTGAAGTGTAGAGGAAGGAAATATTCGGTATATTTCATACTTATAAAGTTTGCTTTTTCACCATAATACATACTTATTTTATATACATTTTTCTGTCTAACAATCTACAAACTGTAAATTGATTATGATTGTTTTAATGCAATTAGATTCAACTAACAATTAAATTATAACAGTATTATTTGTACTCTACTTAAACTTTAAGGTAGGTATTATATTAAGTATTACGTGTGTTCAATATGAGCAATTTTGTATTTTAAGATATTTCTTGTCTGATTCTAGTTCGTAAAAGAGTTAAGAATAATAAATTTTTATTAACCAGTTCAATAATTTATTAAAACGAAAATCTTTTTAAAAGTCGGAAAATGACTTTTTTTTATTACTTATATGAAGTATTTTATATTACGTTCAGGCTTTTTTTATAAAATTAAGTTTGTAAAACCGATAAGAATAATAAAACTTTATTAACCAGTTCAATAATAGCATCGAAAATCATCTTATATGTTGAAATAACTCTTATCTTCGTATAAGGTGATTACATTATTGCATTTAATTTATTATTATTGGTAAATAGCCAAAATATTACTTAAATTACCTTTTGACCTGTTGTTTGTGTGAAGTGTTTGCACAAGATAACTATGCATAAAAAACATTGGGTAATAGATAGATACCTACAAAAAGAATTAAGTACTTGATAATAAGGTTAGTTTGATAAAATTAGTTTTAAATTCCAAATGACCTACACAATATATTTTTGCTTGATCTTTAAATATCCAACGAAGAGTAGTAGATGAAAAATAAAGTTTATTATATGCTTGTACATCTAGAATTGTATGCTACTTGTAATGTATTATGCAGTAGGTACTTTCTCCTTACCTCACTTTCTTGTTCTCTTGGGTACGTGCTTAGTTTAACAAAATTTTTAGTTCCTCAATAATTTTATGGTAGAAATATCCGTCCTGTACGTAACTAATACTACAAGCAACCTTGGCATTAGTTTATATTTTTTGTAAATTGCCAATTATTGTGATATTTTGTTTTGATAACTGAAAATGGCCAATTATACATTCTAGTTTATTGTAATTATAGTAATCTTTTATTACTAATGATAATAAAAATAGTAAATTGAAAATTTGAATAACTAATTTCCAGACTAGCTGTAGATATATTCTTTTTAAAGGCTTTTTGAATATTTCGAAATTGTTTTCTCAGGATTTGGGAATTCATGGGGAATTCATTGGGAACGATTCACATTGAAACTTGTATAAAATACTAGGTGTACTTATAAATAAGTTTTTCCTGTTACTAATTAAAAAACTTGTAAAATTTTTTTAAGGTTAACATAGTTTTTGTTTTAATTTTTTTTGTAATTACCATTTACGAGTTACCTTATACATATTCCCAGTTTTTACAGAAAGACATCTAAAGGTCGAAATTAAAATATTAAACTCATTTAAGCTTTACTTAACAACATTAAGTAAATATACACCATAGGTTGTTATTGACTAAAATGTAAAAAATGAAAAAGTAGAACACTGTAAAAAAACTCATTAGCAACCTGATATTAATTTACTATTTTCGTGAGCAATGAGAAAAATAAACAAATTTTCTGGAAAAAATATTAAATAATTGAGGATGGCTATAAAAAAAGGTATTTTCCGATGAAAAAATTATGTAATATTAATATCATAATTAAAATATTTAATTATTAAATTCACAGTAAATAACAAATTGAAAAATAAAACGAACGCATACATTATAATGACCTAAATTTAGGTCTTTAAATCTCTATGACCTCTTGAGATTCACAAGACATACAGCTTCTACATATTTTATGAGCTAAAATCTCCAGGGTTGAAGATATAAATAGATTTTCAAGTTTTTGAATAAAATGTTCAAATCCATAAAGTTGGGAAGAAGTTCTGAGACATTCTGTATAAAAAGATGTAAACAAAAAAACTTTGGAAGATACAAGTAGTAGAAATTCTGATACATTAGAAACTTCCAAAACTTCAAATAACTTTCAAAAAAAACAAAGGAAAAAAGCCCACGAAAAATGAAAATACATAATGGATATGACACGGACTTACCATATTTGTATGGAAGAGTTTTATTTCTATTAAGCTAATTACATAATTCCTTCTTATAACTGGCTCTTGTTGTACTTTGGAAAAGGATTTCGAAGGTGAGTTATTATTTCATGTTTACACTAAGTTGATGACAATAATTATTAGCTTGAAAACATGAGTATAAAATTTAATTTGCACTTTGTATAAGTGTACCTGATTGTTAATTTAATTGTTTACATTGAATTAAACAATTATTGAATAATAAAGACATAACCAAACAAATTCTTCTCTTAAATTATAATTGTTATGTCATTTATCATGCTCATGGCCTCGATCGATTAATGGTAGCTGAATTTCTATATTGTTAGAGGCTAGCAATGTGACACTAAAATCGAATATTACTAAAGAACTATTTAGGAGTAGAACTATCCAGTTTAAATGTAAAAAAAGAAGAAGTGATTCATGTAAATTGATGGACTCTCGGCCATGTCCAAAAATTTTATGAAAATTATTAATCGCTGAATATCTTTGTCATTCAATATGTGTTGACTATTGTAATTTATTTTATCAAAGTTATTAGAAATTAACAAGATTAAAAGTATACATTTTATCGTATTTTGTAATTAATTAACAATTCCTATACTTTTTCCCAAAATCTAAGAAATGTTAGTCGTTTGATTGATACTTCGAATATCATCTAGCAGGCGTCCTGCGCGGAAAATTCCGCATAGCTTTCCCGTGGGCGTCGGGAAAACGGGGAGAGCTTTCCATTCGCGGCTGCGAGCTATGCAACACGAGGTGCATCAGCACATGGTAATCAGGAAAAGCAGTCACGTTGATTTGGCACGTGCATTATTCGGTATCAGGAGCGTCGGCTATTCAAACGGCCCGCGAAGTGCGTTATAAATGGATCGTTTCCTCTAAATTACTGAAATTAGTATCGGTTTTCATTATTTTTCGTTAGATAATTCAGTAATTTGCTTTTAATTGTTGTAGTATGCGGTTTGGTGTTTCGTAATATTGTAGTATTCGTAAAATATGCACGGTTTTTTAGACTTAGAACGTTTGGTATCGTCATATTGGTGTTCGAATTTTAATTTGTAGTCATCAGTTTTGAGTGAGTATAATATATTTGTTTTATATAAAAAATCATCGTTTAGTATTTTATTTAATTATTTGCATGTTATGTTCAATATTCAGGTTCATAAATCCTATACTAATTAATTAATTACAGTCAATTTGTATAGAAGAGCTAATAACACCTCATAAATCAAAAGTCCATGCGAGTAAATTTAAATATTGTAGACATATATTACTTTTCTATACTCCTTTTATCCATGTAAAAGTCAATGGCCCAAAATTTAAATAATATTGATTACACGTCTATTGGATTGGAAACTTTTTTGAAAATCTTAAGAACAACACACCCATATTATTTAAAGATTTATAGTGCATTATACAGGTAAGTGCAAATTTGTTTACAATAATATGATCAATTCATGAGTTGAACAAAGGTTATAATTTAAACAATTAACTGTTGTTAGAGTGATAAAGAGAGTGATACATCTCACCATTAATTCTATCTTTTTCTTTTATATGGGACTAATGGAAGTTGTCTTTGTTGTACCCGCATAGACCATATTGCGTACAAATTTGCACTTGCCTGTACAACAAGATTAAAATTACCCAAACATTTTATGAAGAAATTTAGTTTAAAAAACGAATTTAATTTTTTTAAATATAAACCAATTATAAACGACCATATACTTTTTAATACGAATTTCCTTGAAAATAACGCGAAATATTGGCAGCTTATTGAAGACCACCCAGTGTGATTTCTCAGTCTATATATACAGTGTGATGTTATTTCATTTGAATAATAGAGGTGTAGTGGCATCGCAAATCTTGAGTTGACTTTGTAACAGTTAAATTGGAACATTATTTCACACCCAAGCCGGTTATTGTAATTGAATTATAACTAACAAAAATAAACATATAATTCATTATTGCAAACGTAATAATAAGATCATTAATGATAATTTAATAGTATTACAAATCGTACGTTTAATTACTTTTTATTTTTAACCTCTGGTAAATGTCCAATAATAAATAATGTCAGCGAGCTATTTTAATTCGAATGCCCACACAATAGGAGTCCCACCTGCCGGTTGTTGTATTGGCAGTTAATTAATTACCGGTATTCATCAATCCAAATTGACGCCGGTTTATTGCACTGACAGTCTGATTTTAATAAAATGAGAAGAATCCAAACCGATATAGAAATATTGCTTTACCCATTGTTTGTTGGCCTAATCACGGGCCGCAAAACGTGCGAAACTTTTAAAGAATACCCTAAGGGATTTATTTTATTATCTCGTCTCGTCTAATGCCATTTGCAGTACTTGTCAACCACAGATTATTATTTTCTTCACTGTATAGTAAGTATACAAGATGAAGAAGAATAACAACATTTTCCTTTGAAAAATGCTGAAGTTTTCTCTACAAAATGAAGATGATCACACATCTGGGAGTTACAAGATAATGACAAATCAGTGCTACCAACATAATTGTTAACAATCACTGCCAACTTATCAAAACAGATCGCAATTATATCTGCGTTTACCGTAGCATATTTGTTTATAATTGCGCTACATACACGCCTTAAAAATGTTGTTTGCGGCGAGCTCACTCTCGCTTTCTCGCGTTTTCTAACTGTTAATTGCTTTTTAATAAACATCGATCCTTTTACGGCGATGTAAACACAATAATATTGAAAGATCAGACTGGATTTTTGCATAAAAGCCCCGTTACGTGTGCGCTAATTTATTCAATGGGTACGCCGGTCTAACGGTGCAGAGGCGTTAACGGTAAATGCGTCTATCGAAGCTGAAGCCTGACAAATAGTAGCTGGGGTTTCGTAAGTTTTCGCGCGAATGGAAGTTGGTTAATTAAACGTAACTTGTTTAGGAATATTTGGGGTATTCAAGCAGTATTCAATCGGAACAAATTGCGATTATTCGTGTACGTTTTTAATAATTTATTATTCAACAGGCGTATACAATGATAGGTATTATTGAGGAGTTATGAATGTATTGTGTCAATTTTTTGGATAATTTTTTCACCAGTCATTAAAAGTTCAAATCCAATTCCAAATATTGCAAAAAAAAATTCCTGCATTTACTTAACATTGCTAATGTGCTTAACTAATTATTTATTACTTAAAAACAATTAGGCTAATTCAAAAATACCCTTAAAAAATTTTGATCAATCTATACGTTTAAGAAATGGTTAACTTCTTCTCCTTCAATTAACTTAAAATAGTACTTTTGTATATGGCATCAGGACTAGGTACACAAGTACAGAAATTTGACAAAATTGTTTATGAGTGATTGCTTGTAAACACTTTTAATTATCCCTCATACTAAATGAAGAAAGTGAACTTGATATGACGAAGGATCAAGGACGTTGCAGGATTTCTGCATATTCTGCAAATTGCAAAGCCAGTTAACGTTATGAATCGCGTAATGCAAGAAGAGTGTAATTGATGAGTGCTATCTCATTATGAAATTCTTATTGGGGGGCTAATGGAATTCGGTCTTATAAGTGCACTCATTAACTACATATTTTCCTAAAAAATTGTGTTAATAATACAGGGTGAGTTAACGATAAAATTCTAACTATATTCGATTCCAAAATAAGTTATACCCTAAAAGAGCTTATTTTCTTGTTCAAATAAGAATTTTAGCTTTTCTATTCATTGATTAAATTGGCCCCATATTAAGATCCATTTGTGTATTAAAAAAAATCATTATCGTCATACTCCTCTAACTCCAATAAATCATCAAAATCTGAATATTCAGGTTCAATAAATAAATTAAATTAATTTTTTCGAACATCTCTTCGCTACCCTTTAATATACACTGCTCAACAATTGATAAGGATCACAATTATTTTTTGACTATTTTTAATTTAAATTGATGATACAGCTTTTTATTTTTGGTTGTTGCTAGAAAAATAATCTATCTATTATCATAATATCATCATAATATCTATAATAATCTGTTGCTAGAAACTCCGGCTATTTCTGACTGTGTGAGCACTGTATTTTATAGCTTTTGAAAAAGTATAAAATAATTCTAAATAAAAAATAAACTACTTCAGATGGGATTGAGAAAATCTGTACCAACTTCATTAATTCCATAAGAATACTATTATTGTTATTATTGTATAAGATTTCCAGCCTTGGTGAATGACAAGGTCGCTAATAACTCGTTCACATCGATAAAAATATTAAAATTGTTATGCATTATGGACGAAGTGGGTCGAATGCACCGGGGGAGTTGCTTGCTCTTGACAGTGCTCCATTTACCGAACGAACCGTGAAATTTGACTAGAGTAGTTATAAAATTGCTACAAATTGAATAGGAAAATCTGATAAGACGCCAACGATATTTCTTATTTAGATTTCAACGTAAGAATGTACATACAAAGCATCGCAAAAATTCGCTCAATTAAGCCTCTATTTAAATATATTAATTGCTTTACCTTCATTGCAGTGTCATTAAATAATTAAAGTAATCATGGCATGGATTACAGCGACTAATCCAATACACAATACGTTTTCGTCACTTTTCGTGCAAAACGGAGATACGATAACAATCAATGAAGATTGCTTAGGTAAATAGCTTTTCACCACATGCAAACACCTACCAATTCAAATTCAAACCTTTCAGCTATATTAGAGAAAATCTTCCTCAAGCTAATAGGCGAAGATGCCACCTTGAGGACATTCAGACGGGCCATAGGATTCGGCCAAAACATCAGAAAGAATCTGATACCTTTACTCCTTCACGTCAAAGATGACACCAAAATTACCAACGCAACGAAAATCATCGACACCACCGTGAAAATATTGGTCAATCTCACCATACCAGTCGGTAAGTAATCATTAATATCTGAAGACGCAGCAGCAAATCTTCAATTTTCATTAGAATATTTGCTTCCCGTGGAGGCCATGTCGCGCACAGAAGTCGAAAAGCACACTATATTCGAGCTGAACAACCTCCTGACGTCCAGCAAGGAGGCCTTCACGGACAGCAAGAGCACCAAAGCCCTGGTCGAGCACATGAAGTTCATAGTCGAATCCTACGCGGAGCTGGATTCCGAGCAATGCGACAGCATCAACAACTGCTTGCTGCTGCTGAGGAACATCCTGCACGTGCCCGAACACAAGGCGCCCTCGCCCAACAGCTCCCTGTGCCACACCAGCATGCAGAACCAAATCATGTGGAACCTCTTCGCCCAAAACATCGACAAGATTATCATCTATCTCATGACCTGTCCTCAAAAGGTTTGTCATTTAATATTATAACCCACAGAACGTTATTTATGTACACTCTTCAGGTTTATTGGGGCGTTACTTTAGTCCAACTGATAGCTCTGCTGTACAAAGACCAGCACGTTGGTACGCTACAGAAGCTTCTTAACTTGTGGTTGGAGTCTTCCTACAGCGACAGTTCGGATGACAACGAAAGTAATACCTCCCCGCCGGATCGAGAGAGCGATGATTTCTCACCAGTTATAACCTCAGATCCCACTTCTGATTCCAGCGATAATGGCGGCAACGACAGGAACAAATCAAACAATGCTAACAGCAACAGGGCAAGTTTTAACTCGAATGCTTCTTGATGCAGATTGTTGAATGCAGTATTTTAGGTCATCATCGATAGGGAAGCGCTGAGAGCAGCACAGAATAGAAGCAAAAGCCTGATTGCCATAAAAAGGAACAAAAGTACTGAAACCGAAACCAGCACGAGCAGCAGCGGCTTCTCGTCTATGGGACACAGTATAGAAGTAATTATCCTCCACACCAGAACAACCAGAAATAATCTCCCTAGAGATCTTCAACTGAGACTGATCTAATTTTCAGAGCAACGATATGGCAGGTCAAACTATAATGGGCATTCAGCCGTCGGTCCAGAACCCCAACGGCAAGCGGATGTCGATATGCCAGTCGAACCAAAGCGAGATATCGGACTGCGGGTACGTGACGCAAGTGGAAAATCAGGAATCGATTTCCACGTCGAGCAACGAGGACGAGAAGCCGGTGCACCAGAAGCCGCCCAATTTCCAGAAGACGCGCTACCAAGCCAACAAGAACAGGGCCACCACCGTCTTGGAGAAGAAGGAATTGAGAAGGAAAAAGATGGTGAAGAGGAGGAAAACTAATATGTAAGCGAATTTTTCATTTAGGAAGCAGTACATTTTATCTTCCACTCTATTTTTCAGCATCAACATGAAAGGCCTGATCCACCACTTGCCTACTGATGAAGATATAGCTAATATCCTGAAGGAATTCACCGTGGATTTCCTGCTGAAAGGATACGGAACTCTAGTGAACGACTTGCACACTGAGCTACTGTCTTATATGCACGTGCAAATCGACACTTCGCACTTTTTCTGGCTGGTGACCTATTTCCTCAAGTTCGCCATTCAATTGGAACTCGACCCAGAGCACATTAGCCCCGTGCTATCGCAGGACATCCTGAACTACTTGGTGTTCCAGGGCATTTGGATATACGAGGAACTGGAGATCAGCTACACAGTGCCAGGCATCGACTTAAAACCTTGCTTGAGAAGACTACATTTAGTGAGTTGCATATAAATCAACGTAAAGCTCGAAATTCGACTGGATTTTCGCAGGTGGTCACGGCCATAAGGGAGTTCCTGCAGGCCATCGAGGCCTACCAGAAAATGATCCACCTCAGCGACTTCGACAAGGACCAAATGGCGAAGCTGCAACAGCAAATATTCAAGCTGAAGGATTTGAAAATGCTGTTCGTGCTGTTGCTGAGGCAGTACAACCCCAACGTGCAATCCAGGCAGTACTTGCAGGACCTCATATTGACCAACCATTGCTTCTTCCTGTTCCTGGAGAAGGCCTGCAAGAACCAGGAGCAGCACGAGTCGGTGATGGGGCATTTGAAAAAGTAATAAACGATTTATGATTGGCGTAAATGAGTATTGTGAGGAGTTTGTTTCCAGTTTTGCTAGTGTAGAAATAATGCGTCATTACGGGTTGCTGTTGGAGAATTTCAAAGAAAACGGGGAGTTCGTCAACAATTGCATATTTACCATGATGCATCACATTGGAGGAGATTTGAATAACGTTGAAACGTTGTTCCAACCCACCATTTTGAAAACTTTCTCGCAAATTTGGGAGACCGATTACGAATTGTGCGATGTAAGTACAAGCAACGATGAAATTACCGAAGCTAATAAATTGCTGCATTTTCTTAGGATTGGTCCGATCTCATCGAGTACGTTATACATAAATTTATTAATACTCCTGGTACCTGTTGCATGGAGAATTCAGCTGTAGATACCGACAGGTTATCAACGAAGAGCCAATCCGAGTAAGTACCAACTTTTAATTCTAAATAAGCAGTTAACTCTTCTTTCAGGTTCAGAAAAACACTAATTTTTACTAATTATATGAATGAAACACACAGTAATTAAAAAAAAAAACTAATAAGCACTTTGGAAAATCGCTTTTTTACTTACTATTGTCATTGAACCTATACAGGGTGGTCTTCGACTAGATACGAAGCTAATCGTAGAACACCTTGTATGCCAGTACAATGCGAAATCACTAACCGATAATGCTTGGGAACACAGGTGAAACCAATCAATTATCCACACGTCAGACTCGATAAAAATTATTGTTTTTTTGTCCAGGTGTAGCTCATTAGATGAAATACTAATGTTATTTAGGTGGACGCAAGAGGAGAAAGAAACCCTCCTGAAATATTACAATCAAAGCAAGGAATCCTCGGACACCATAGCCAAAATAACGGAGAAGTACGAGGAGAGCGGCTTCAAGTTCAAGTCGCAAATATCGGTGATACAGGAACTGCTAGAGCAGAACATCATCACTGAGAACGAATACCACGAGCTGCTGCGCCACCACAGAATCGAGGCCATCGAATCCTTGCCGGAAGAGGCCGATTCGAAGCAAACAGTCGAAGAAAACAACAACTCCTTATCCGAGGATAACCTCATCGATAGCGACACTAAAGTGATCAAGGACTATCTGTCCAAGGAAAACAACGGGAAATTTTTAGTGTGGCTGCAGAACGTTTTGCTGGAGGCCTGCTATGTCAAACTGGTACTGTCCGAGCCTGAGGAATTCAGAGATGGAAGCACGGTGCTCGAACCGTCTTTGTACTATTTTGCCTGTAATTAATCACATCTTTTGTGGTTCCGTTTTGATTACTGTTAATTAATTGCAGTATCGAATCTGCCGATGCCTCTTATACCGTGGACTTCAGAACAATCGAGCATACTGAATCATCGACCGTTCGTGCTGTTACTGCACAAATTAGGATTTTATCTGCCGGTGGATACGGGTAAAATATTCGTGAGGATACCGAACTTTTGGACGCCTGATTACATGTTTAGTATAGCTCAATTACTAGGACCTATAAATAGAGGTAATGAGGAGTAATTGGCCGAATTGAAGCGAGTTAAAAATGTGTTTTTTTAGATAATTTAAAATTTGATGTCGACAAAATGAAAGGTGCCGACAAAAATAGCATTTTAGAATCAAAATCTAACATGCCATCGTCAATTTTTGATAGGAAATTTTCGATGCCAGAATTAAAACTGACTCCTTCGATTTGTAGATATACACCATTGTAAGTACCCGTTATTTTTCGTTAACCTCGTATATCGCCCCGTTAATGTGTCCGTAAGTACATGCACGAGGGTAAGTTGGATTGTTATTCTATTGTATAACAAATATCGATTTCATGAAATTTGCTGTTGCTATTAGGTGGTAAAATTTCCATTATTTAAATCATATATTTTAGACCAAACTCCTCAGAATGGTTCCAAAATTTCTTAAGAATAAGACTTCCTCCTTCTACTATGGATTGTTATGAACCAACTTCTAGGTAATAATTGGAAATGTTTGTGTTGTTGTCTTTTCTTTTTTATTTCCATAATTATGCTTTGTTTCATGTGCTTTTTTTTAGCTTTTTGTTCTTAATTTTGCTACTCAATCGATTTGTAGAAAAAGCTTCTGTCTTCAAATTTTCAATTCACACCATTTTCCTTATTCTTACAGTCTGTTCTAGTTCCTTTTTCCATGAGTCTTATCCAGGGAGAGAGAAGAATTATGCACCATTTATCTATCCCATACAGTTAAAAAACTCCAATTCCATTTCCAATTCACACAATTTTCTTAATTCTTAGTGTCTGTTCTAGTTTCTTTTCCATGAGTCTTATCCAGGAATAGAGAAGAATTGTGCACCATTTATCTAACCCATACAGTTAAAAAAAACTCCAATTCCATTTCCAATTCATCCCATTTTGCTCATTCACAAAGTGTCTGTTCAAGTTCCATTTTCCACGAGTCTTATCCAGGAAAAGAGAAGAATTATGCACCATTTATCTATCCCATACAACTAAAAAGTTCCAATTCCATTTCCAATTCACACAATTTTCCTAATTTTTACAGTGTCTGTTCTAGTTCCTTTTTCCATGAGTCTTATCCAGGAATAGAGAAGAATTGTGCACCATTTATCTATCCCGTACAGCTAAAAAACTCCAATTCCATTTCCAATTCACACAATTTTCCTAATTCTTACAGTGTCTGTTCTAGTTCCTTTTTCCATGAGTCTCATCCAGGAATAGAGAAGAATTATGCGCCATTTATCTATCCCATATTGCTAAAAAACTGCAATTCCATTTCCAATTCATCCCATTTTGCTCATTCACAAAGTGTCTGTTCTAGTTCCATTTTCCACGAGTCTTATCCAGGAAAAGAGAACCTGGATTCACCATTTTCCCCATTCTTGAAGTATCTATTCTAGTTCCATTTTCCACGGGTCTTATCCAGGAATCGAGAAAAATTATGCACCATTTACCTACCCCAAACCCCATCCTTTTCACACACCAAACGCTTCTAAATCCGATCACTGTACTTGAACATTGCATTTACAGCACCAGCCAACTATCCATATCCATCCCGGAAACGGACATATCCTTCCACCACCTGCCGCCTCCAGAACTGGCCATCGTCTGCAAATCGGACTGCTCGACTGCCACCCCCATGGAGACGGCCGGCATGGACTGCCTGCAGCTGCACCACCACTCCGAGCTGTGCCTCTCCGAGCGAACCAGCAACTGTGATACCGCCTCCATGGCCTCCGACTTGACTAGAATGTGCGTTAGTGACGAGGACGATAAAGTCGATAAGATACTGGTCCTGAGGGTTAGTGATAAGGTAACGTGATGCCCCGGCGTTTGTTCGCAGGTTTTACATGCGGTGTAATTATAGTTGCATATTTTTTATGTTAGAGTGAATGTTTAGGTAATTGTTGTGTGTTTTAAGGTGGATTTATGGACACGCAGTTAAATCAATAAATAATTTTACATAGATACTGTATTACCTGATAGATAATTTTACATGGGCATTAAATATACCTGTGTAATGGGTATTTTCATCTTTGGATGGGGAAATTTATACATATTGAGGAACAGTTATTTTGAGCATAAATTCGAACTTCTCCAAGATGAATGTATCCGCTTTATTGTAATATTATTGTGATGATTTGTTCAATTTTGAAATTTGATTATTGTATTATTTATAAATTTACAATAAACTTTAGCCATTTAAAATAGTGTTATTACGTATTCGAGTATTTTATAATTTATTGTTGCCCTTTTTTTATATTTGTAATTTGTATGTTTCCTGTATATTGAATAAAATGATGTTTTGTAATGTGTAATGTTATTTACTTATAACAATATTTCCTACAATTATAAATTAATTTGTTGAAATGTGAAATAAAATAGTAATATGTAATTTTCTTAAAAATCAGTAAATATGTAAACTTCAATTAAAAAATCCCAATGCTAATATATTCCTTTGAATATATAAAAGTTTTAAGGTCTTGTGCACAGCACAATCCATTTGTAGTTTAATTGTAACAGCATGAATTCGAAAAATCCAAACCAAAAACAACGAAATTTTAGTTACTTTATATTGGTATTAACTTTTTCTTGTATAGCGAATTTATTAGTTATAGCATTTAATAAGACTAAAAATAACACTAACATTCAAGTGATTAATTACAACTACTAATCGAAAAATCAACAGTCTTATTTAAGTGGATTTCTTAATCTTAATACATAAAGAAAACTCGAGATTCACTATGAGGGTGAAAGGCAATCGAGAATCAATTTATACAGGTATGCACGAACACCTACGTCTAAATTATTGCAAACAATTAGAGAGCATTTAAATATTTACTACCTTAGATAAATTGTACTCACCCTGATTCAAAATTCGTAAAAACTAGTACCCTTAATGTCATTAATGTCAAAATGACAAAATGTTTGACAAGGTCACTAAACCACCAAGGATTGATCAAAGCAAAATGTTAATTAAAAGTTAAATCGTTAACTGGTGAGATGTCACAGGAGGCAGTTATATACAATTGAGCAATCCTTGGGATTTTTATAATATACAGGATATAAGTATCCTATATGTATGTATTTGCTATAATATCTCAATGAGATGAAGTAACATGTTACATTTACAAACTTTGATCACAATAACAAGAAATAAATGGCACAGAAGAGGTAAATTTGCAAGACGTAGGTACCCGTCCAAACGAATCGCCCTTCACCCGACACAGCATCAGATATGCTTGCATTTCTTTTTCCTTTTATTGTCCAATAACGAAGTGAGGCTGTCGTACTTACTCGAGGCGTCACCGTCGCACGAAGTAAACCGCGTGTGACGTAAACTGTGACGCGATTCGCACAGCGAAGATTCCTCCGATGACGTCGATTCGTCGGGAACCGCCTCAGGTCATGCGATGTTGTAGAAATTGTTGAAGCTCAATCGCACGCTCAACAATCTGAGATTCACGTTCGAACTCCTCGATAGAAGATCGAGGAAATTCAGCACTATCCTGTCGTAGGTTTCTGTAGACGTTTTGACCTTTACTTTGGTGGTGTTCAGGAATTGGAGGAATTTAGCGCGACGCGACGCGTTCGCGTTCTCTTCGATTAAATTCGTACCGAAGTCTTCCTCGGAGTTGATCATCTTCTGGTAAATCAGGTAAGCCTCGTTTTCCTTGGCGCACACTTGATAGAGCGTCTCCTGGGAGGCTTCCAGGTTCATCACGAAGTTGTAAATCGATATCAGATGGGAGAAAAGTTGCTGCAAAAATTCCAATTAAATCAATATAAACACTCTAGTATATTTACTTTAATGTAAATGTGGTTTCCCCCCTTAAGCTTTCCATCCCAGGACCACTTTAATACGTACCCTTGAACTTTCATCTAGCAACACTCCCCTTTGTATCGAAGCCAAGAAACCCGCGTGAGCCGTTATAATGTCGTCTAAACTCTCCGCTTTGTTGACTTTATGCTGCATTTCGGCCCACGAGCATTCCAACACTTCGAAAAGGAAATAATACTGCGTTTGTCGGATGAAATGGATCATTTTGCTGGTCAGAATGTGGATTAGATGCATTACTGGCTTCAATTCTGAAACAATAAGAATACGATTACTAAACATATAAAATGTGTTGTGTTACTTGTAATCAATAATCATTCCAAGATAATTACTATTTCTTTTGCTCTTTTAGTAAACAAATGGTGCAAACACCCAAAGAAATAGCCTTAACCAAGGATTGAATATTGATGGCAGTCATTAACCGAATTATGTTGATTTGGAAACTTCTGACTAACCTCTGATTCCTTTGAATAACTTCGCCATGCAAATTTGCTGCCGTCTCATGTTAGCCAGAGCGTATTCGGTGCGTTTGGCCTTCCACAGGGCGCCGAAGAGGCTCTGGTACGTAGGCATGGTGTGCTGGAAAATCGTCCCGATGGGTCCATCCACGATATAAATCAAACTGAAGACGTCCCAGCCGGAATCTCCCACCGAGTGGCTCATGAAACTAACGTTGAGTCGCTTCAAAGTGTCCTCGTCTTCGTATTGAGCGTTCGTTACCCTTATAGCAGATTCCAAAATAGCCGATAAAGTGTGCCCGTATATATTCTCGGCGGGTTTGTTCAATTCAGGACTACAATATTGAGAAAAAAAAATAAACTTAACGATTCGTGTTTTATTGCAAAACTTACGCTAGAAGTTCCAGCAAATGCCTAATGAAATCTCCTTGGCCCAGCAATAAATACCGCCTAAGCGACTGCAAATGTTCGTATAATTTGTATTTATTCTTTAATAAATCTAAAACTCGTACTGACGTTTCTTTATAAACGCTCTCTAGTGTCGTATGGAATTCTATGCTTTGTTCGGGTGCAAAGAGAGCCTCAGCTGTAAAAATTTTACAAATATTAAATCCTTTCAAACTAACTACAAGACTTACTTACCTGTACTAGTCTTGAATAGTTTCTGAAGAGACACCCTACCAGGCAACTCTCCAGCATGCTTGCAAATTTGCCTGAGGAAATTTATACTTTTCCCTGTAGCCAGAATCTTGTTGGCTTGATTCATGGTTATAAAGGACGGCACCATCGATTTCCTAACGCTGTATTTATCATGCCACAATCGTTCAGCGGTTATTATCGATTTGGCTTCAATGAAAAACTCATCGCATGGGTCATTTATTTCACCGTCCAATAACCACCTCGATAGCATAACGTACAATGGTTTGCATACGGATTTAAGAACAGTTTCCGAAACCTAAAATATTAAGCAAAATCAAGTGATGGTGTTAATGTTAATCGAAAAATAAATTACCTCTCTGGCACAAATCGAACCGTGTTGAAGGAATCCATGTATAGCTGTGATTAAAGCACCACCTTTTTTGTCACTACATTGCTCGGAAAGATAAGCCAGCCATTCGAAGCGTGTATAATGATCAGATATTAGATATAAAGCCCTCTTTAAAGTCATATCAGAATTATCATTTCTTTGCCTAACCATCTACAAAAACATTAATAATAAGGCATATTCATATAATATTAACCTACATTAGCCTGGAGTAGAGCGACAGTCTTGTAATAATCGGATAACTCATCGCTTAACGTAGCTATCAATGCCTGGCAGATCATCCCTCTTTGCTTTTCGTTCTCCTCGCAATATCTTTTTAACTGATTGTGTAAGTAACTTATGCTGGTTATCCTTTGTAGAATGCCTTTTTGGAACGGCGTGAGGTGTTTACCGGTTTTGGTATCGACCGTAAAGCCTAAACCGCCGGGTTCTTTACGAAGGAACTTCCCTTCGATGCCTTGGAATGAATATATCACATCTAAGAGAAGGTCGTGTTCTGTTACAGTGGATAAATCTTAAACAAATGCGAGTGTAAGTAAAGATTTATCGGTGTAATCACCTTTATTTACTTGATGCTTTGGAAGATGATGGGATATCGGATCGAGACCAGTTTGATGTTATGTTAGTGGAGAACCCCGAATGTACTCTGCTTACAGATGTTCCATGACTACTGCTTTTCTTTGTTTCTCTGGCTTCGTACAAGCTTTTGACGCTTTCTTGCGAACTAGTTGGATTCAAATTTGCATGAGAATCGATTTTTTCCAGCTCTTTTGAAATTTGGAAGGTTGAAAATTCAACTTTTGATTTTTTGTAGTGGGAAGACAAATGATGAAGAAAACATAGGGAAGCGCTTCGATTATGTAAAATCGTCTGAAAGGAAATGGTGATAGTATGTATGGTAATTATTACATTTGCAATTACTTACAGATTCACAAAGTTTAGCGTAGAGAATATCAAATTTCTCGAGTTTCTCCTTAGGTAGAGAGGATAATTTGTGTCTGATATCACCAACAACACAACTTTCTTGGCATGGATTAGAAGAAGTTAAGGTTGATGAAGACAGCATATGAAACGCCACTTTACACAATTTTGAAGACTTATCTGAAATCAAATTTGCATTTTGTTTAATAACAATCTTCTGGCACTGTGATAGAACATTTACCTGCATTATTCCTAGACAAACTGTTACATAGTTTTAAAATTAAATCAGAAATTGCGTTAGTTTCCAAATTTTCAACCATTTCCATGTCGAAAGCATGTAATTTAAATTAAAAACGGATATTTGTAAAAAACTAATTTCTTGTAAACCAGTCTAAACGTCAATTTGAAATTTTTGAAGTGTAGATGACGTTGACAACTATGACAACTTATTTGACATTTCACTGGATGTTGAACTAGGTAGAGACCATTTATTCAAACTGACTGTTTTATAATTTAGTTGAATAACTAAATATTATACTATAAATCAAAAAAGAAAATCATTTGTTATATGTTGGTTTATTATTTCCTTGTATACCTTTATTCGAATAATTTTAAAATTTTCAAAAAGAGAAGAATTTTTTAACCTCACTTATCTGACTTTTCAGGAATTATGTCACAAATTTAAGTAAAATGTCTCAAGTAAAATTATTGGGTCAACTTTGCGAAAAAGTCTTGCTTAGACAACAATCTTATCGTTGTGGTGCCAGATGTATGTCAGATTGGGTGCCCCAAGAAAAAGAAACCCACACTGGACAGGTTACAAAATATATGATACTTTCATATTTTCACTCATAATATCATAAACATTTTTTTAGAAATGGGACAAAGACGATTACAGATTATCCAGGTTCGTTGAAAGACCGAAACATGTAAACCCCAATTTCGCTATTAAACTAATAGAAAAAGTTGCACCGACGGCCAAGAAGGAACGAGTGGTATGGTGTGATGGTGGAAGTGGCCCGACTGGTCATCCTAAAGTCTACATTAATTTGGTAATTTACTAAAATTCTATAGATACATTAAAGATATCGAATTCAATGAGACTCCTGACATGCCAGAAATTGTGGAATAACAATGATTATTATCATTACTTCTTTCATTGAACCTTAGGGTTTGAAGGGTTTTACAAATGTTTCATATTAGTTATTTTATTTTTAGGATAAGCCAGGAAATCATACATGTGGTTATTGTGGACTGAGATTTTTTAAAGAAAACCACTAATAACCCTTTAGATGTATATCAAAAGTAAATTTTATTTAAATATTTCAATTCCATTCTGTGGAGTTCCAAAAATTATGTAGTGTTCTCGTTAATAAACATACAAAAATTAGTAATGTATTATATGTAGAATATTTGCAGTACATAGTATTTCCCATCTTACCTCCAATATCCCAATATTCAAAGCTATAAAAGTTTATAAAAGTTTATAATTGAAATAAAATTACAACAATGTTATTTGAATTTTTATTCTATATAAATTTACAACTGAACAATTTCCTAAATGATGAAACCATAGATAAGGAAAGTATATAGTTTTGACTTAAATTTAGTTACTCGTACATTGGAAATAAATTTATAACCGAAATGATAAAAAAAAGCAAGAATTTAGCGATCCCTAAATATAAAAACAATAGGTAAACAGTCGATATTTTTACCTTTTCCTTAAAAAAAGTTCCGTTTAATGCAAAACACTTCACTTCTGCTTTCATTCTCCTCAGAATCCCTAACTAACCTTGATTAAAAATTTACTTTTAGTGTTGCCGTTAGAATTTATTCAACTAGGTAATTGACAATCAATGTACCTAATAGAAAATGTCCAAATTCGCAAATTGAAGCGTGTTTGCATTCGAACAAAAAAAAATGTCAAGTTAATATCATAATCATAATAAATACAATTAAGTAAAATCTAACCAAATCTGCGCATGACTTTTTATTGCATCACAAGTCTATTCAATAAATTAACATTTTTTAATCACATTTCATAAAAAAAATAAAATAAATTACCTATATATCATGCTCAGATCCTTCCGATTATGTACGGTCATTTTAACATATTATTTATGATTCTGTGGATCACAATTTCATTCATTTCTTTATTTTGAGATAAAATCCTCGAGAATATTTATTTTATTTTAAGAGTTCCTAGTCAAATGAAAGTCAGATTTTGCAAAGTCAGTTCGTTAGACCCATAATTTATCAGTAAAATTTACAAAGTACTAAATTCTAATTTACACCATACAAAAAAAGTTATCAAAAATCCATATCCGTAAAATTTAAATCAAATAAATATTCCTAAAGACACCGGGGGTAAAACGGAAAAAACACATTTCCTTATCCCAGATTATTTTTTGAATCATCTTATATATAAAAAATATATATACGATATATACAAGAACGTAAAATGAACGTACATATTTAATGAATGTATGTATAGACACATTGTCGTTTGATATTAAAGTAAGGAAGCAGCGCTTGCTCTCTCGCTAATGAACAATTTTAATTACTTTTAGTAATTTTTATCAACGTAAAAAGATCAAAATTTGAATCCCTCATTAGGAACGTTGGTGTTTGGATCGAATGTAAAACCTGTCTCACCAGTAGACGGAGCTATGTTGGAATCTTCTACTTCCTAAAAAAAAATCAAAAACCTCTTTAAATATTTATTCTTTTGAATCCACTTGGCATCACCGCATGTTTGTTTATATGATAAAACAAAGGTTAAATTTGCAGTAACCATGTAAAGAGATTTAATATTATCAATCAACCTACCTCGCCTCCGAAATATTGCTCTATAATTTCGTACGCCAATTTGTAGATGTCGATGTTGTCGTGATTCTGCAGCGCCTCGATCTTATCTAAACCGTTGCACTCTTCGATCATGGTGCAAAGTTGTTCGACTTGAGAACCGGCCGTTTTGAGCATGTTGTTGATACCGTCGAGCACCACTTGTATTACCATGGCGTCCTTGCAATTGAGTAGATCGCAGAAGGGCGGTATGACGCCCTCCTGCAGGAGCCTGGCGATTTGATCTTTGCTGCCTCCTATGGTCAAGTTGCTGATGGCCCAGGCGGCCTCTTTCTGGGTCTGGAAGTCGCCCTTCTTCAGGTTGTCGATGATTTTCGGCAAAAGTCCTATACAAAATGGATATTTAGTGGTAATTAAATGCTGCTATTAATACGGGATGCCCCAAAATTCCTTGTACATAGAGCTAAATGTATAATGTATGTTGATGAGATCAAAATAAGTCGATTGGAACAAAATTAGCTATATCACAAAGTGTTTCATATGCCCGGGAGGAAGCTTAAAAGTTGAAAGAATATTTTCAATTTGTTTTAATAACTCAAAAACGGTTCATTAGATTTTTATAAAATTTGGTATGTAGCTATTTTAATTGAAGAGACATTGTTCAAGCCGAAAATTACACCAACTGAAATCATGGAAGGGTAAAAACCACCCTAATCCCACCACAAAGTACATCGTGTTTTTTTTGAGGGCCGCCCCTGTTTCCCCATTTTTTTACGTAGAGCTGTATTCATTTGTAGGATTTTTGGTCTCTTGCAAAAAAACATATATCCCTCATGGTATTCGAATAAAAATATATTTAATTGACTGGTGGCTAGTGACTAAAAATTTGCAAGAAAACTAAGTTGGTAGTTATTACTACATCAATAAGCATATATATCTATCGATTGAAAAATACCAATTTACTAGGTAATTTTGGCTCAATCGACTTACTGTTGATCTCCCCAAGAAACAGTACCTCTATTTACACGGAATTTTAGGACAACCTGTACAATGAAATCTTAACATACCAGCGTCGATGACGGCCTGCACTTGATACCGATTCCCAGCAGTAATGTTCGACAAGAACCAAACGGCTTCTTTACATATCTTCTCTTTCGGATGGACGAGTAGGGCTGGGAAGTGGCTCAAAGCGTCGCAGTTGAGTACGACTTGCGTTTGTTCATCAGTACCGGTTACGATGTTACCAATGGCGCGCAGAGCTGCCGTTTGGACTTTCACCTCTTTATGACTGAGAAGCGGAATCAACTTGGGGACCACTCCGCTATCTATTACCATCTGTATCTGACTGTTGCCGCCGTCAGTGAGGTAACTCAAGGCCCATACGGTATCCACCAAGATCTGTATAAAAGAAACACAAACATAAATGTTATATACTTAGTCATTTTGGTGTAATAGCTTACATTGAAATCAGTATGATGGATTAGAGCGTTGAGGGCCGGAAGTAGTTCTCCTATAGTACGTACGGGAGGCGGGGGATCCTTGTTTCTGCAAAGATTCACAATAACCCAAGTAACGTTTCGCAAAAACGAGATAGGTATTTCCGGTTTAATGAACGATAACAGAGGATCCACGACACCCAAATTAATAACATAGTCTCTAAGAACAGGACCGTCGCCTATAATGTTACCTAGCGCCCAAACGGCCTGTTCGCAGACGTTTTGGTGCGGAGAGTGGAGTAGCATGAGGAAAAGCGGCACGGCTCCGGCCGTTACGACTTTGTCGGTTTGCGCTGATGTCCCAGAAGCGATATTCGTCAGGGCCCAGGCCGCTTCGAATTGTAGAGAGGGATTATCGTGTCTTTCTAAACATTTAACGAGTATAGGTAAAATTCCACTAGAAATGAGGGCGTCTATCGGAGGGTTCCTGTCCGAAGAGAGCAGCTTCCTGGCGGACTGCACCGCCAGCAGTTGCACTGAAGGATCATCGTCTAACGCAGCTTGTTGTACTAACTGTTCGAGATTGGTATTAGACAGTGATTTTTCAATGTCATCCTCGTCAGTCGAATCAGCAACTGGAACGTTACGGCGCTTTTGTAGGGTTTCCTCGCGTTTGTTTTTTCTAAGCTCCACTGTAACCTCGGTCCTCCGTCTTCGCATTTCCTGAAAATTATAATATTTTATACAGACATGTGGATTTGACCCAAAAATAATTGTCCCAAGGACGAATAAATTCGAAACGCCTAAACGAATTTATTCACTGTAGAATCAGCACCTTTCGCATCGTAATAAACGATAAATAAATCACTTACATCTTGATCTTTTCCTTTGTTCTTGAAATTTTGCAAACGATTCTTGTGCCCCGGATCCGCCATTTTTACGATTTTGACAATATCAAACACGAGGAAAAAGCCGGGTTAACGTTTAAATATGCTATCTAAAACTTTTTGAAAAATGTACATAAATAGTTTTCAATATTGTAAAATTCTAGATATCACACTATCACAAAAAACTTTTGAAAAATAATTCAACTTGTTTATTATATTGGCAAATTACTCACTATTAAAGACAGTTATTTTTAAATTTCACTAAAATTATTTGCGTATTGTTGGCATTATTGATGCTTCTTTTTGATACATTCAAATCCTTTTACTAGTATGTTACACAATCACCTAAAAACTCAATTTCAAATTTTCAAACCTAAACTACAATTTTACAACACAAAAATAAAACGCCCATAAACTATGAAAAGCATTTATTAAATTAAAAATTTATGTAAATACAATTACTAAAATTACGAATGTTGATGAAAACCTCAAAAAAAGTACTTATTCTAAAATATATCGTACGTATAGTAATTAACTGGCTGTTGCTTCGATATCGGAAGCCTGCTGCTCAGGCTCCTCATCATTATAAATATTCTCCGCCATCTGCCAAACCTGCATGATATTATCTTCGGACACCGAGCAAATGACCCACGGTTCGTTCGGGTTCCAACTGAAATCTGATATTTTGGCTGTATGTCCCCCATGAATAAACAACAACTCCGGCGGCCCATCTTCGGCGTCTTCAGGGCTCTGTTCTTCCCCGATTTTACTCAAATCCCACACGTGTAATCTTCTATCGGTGCCCGACGACGCCAAGATAGTTTCGTTATGCGGCGACCACTGCACTTGGAAGATCTCATCCTTGTGTGACTCGAAACTGTGCAGCTTCAATTTCAAATTCCTCAAATCCCACAAAGCCACCGTCTTATCGGCGCTTCCAGTGGCCAGTATGAACTCCGAGTACGGATTGAAGCTCAAGCAATTCACCTCCGCAGTGTGAGCGTCCACCGTGTGGGACGGTTTGCTGGTGTTGTTGCACCGTGTATCCCAAATCATCAGTTTCTGATCATCGGCCACCGAGCCGAAGAGGCTCTCGTGCAGCAGATGCCAAGCCACATCTTCCACGACTGCAGTGTGACCAGTAAAAACAGTCTTCGCGTCTATAATCCTATTTTCTTTGGGTGTGGCGTTTATGTCCCACAAGCATATAGTGTGATCATCACTAGCTGAGAGTAGATAACCGTTTAAATTGGGATTCCACGATAGGCCGTATCCCTCTTTTTGATGCCCTCTTAATCTGAGATCCGGATGGCACTCTCCGCTCGGGTCAGGTTTACTCGGATGTTTTGTGTAGTCGAAGACCAGGACATCGCTGGATGGTGTTTTGGTTGCGATTACGCATGGGTTTTGTGGCATGTAACGAGCTCTGTTTACCTCACCTTCGTGGTTAATTTTTATCTCGATTTCAATTTTACCTAAAAAAAAAACAATCAAGTAAATTTACGTAGTATTTCTGCATCTTATATTATGAAATTTCGATTACGTGCAGTCTTGTAAATTTCAACTACAGTTGGTTAATATAAATGTATATAACATGTACATTGGGTTAAAACATACCGGAGACTGAGCCGAAGCCTCCAAACTCCCCTTTTTCGTTATCATAGTGGGAAGCATCGAACTGGGCATCTTCGTTGGGCAACTGGACGCTGGCTATAAGTAGGTGGTTCTGCTCGTCTGATGTATGCGTGCCGAGGATCAGCCGGTGTATAGAATGGTCCTTGCCGTCCGGGCGGGTAACGTCCGGCAACCATTGGGCAGTGAGCGATGGCCATTCCAGGGCATGGGTCATTACCAAATCGTAGAGGAACGGCGTGTTCTTCTTCCAAATCTTGTACTCCTCGTTGATGACGCGCTCCTCGACGGCGTCGTCGAACGTCTCCCCGTCGCCTTTGTCGCCCATTATTTCAACTAAAACGGTTAATAACTAATCTAACAGCAAAAAAGTCGCAAAACTGACAGAAAACTCCGCGTCCGCGGAGGGAGATGAGATGAAAACGAAAACAAATTTTTTTAAGCCGGTTCGTGTAATGTTGGCACGACTGCCGCCGATCCGCCAATGAAGAGGCGAGATTTTGCTGCTTCGTGCGTCGACGGTTATTCTTCGGCTCAAATCGGATTTAAATCGACAACGAACTAATCTCATTTGCCGCATTTTTGACACTTGTCATATTTGACCAATGGCGAGCAGCTATTTAACCGCCAAGGTTTTAATATCAACTGTCATTGTCACTGTCACTAACGTCACTGTCAATATTAAGTGTCATGGAAGGAAAGTATCGAATATTTATTGATTTGTTTCACAGGTAATTTTAATTATTTATTAATTAATTAATATACTAATTTATTTTAAATTAGAAGTTATTGCGAGAAATACTCTTGACGTTTAATAATGTTCTTTGCTATATATGCTTCAAGCTTCAAGAGAAAATAGATAATAATGACTGTTACAACAATTATATGTTGATTCAAGTAGAATTATCAATATTATTCACATAGAGTATCTAGTAAATGAATATTTTAGCGTGTAAATATCTTAATTTACGATTTCAATTGTTAAATTTGAATTTGGCGCTTCGCGAAAATTTAATGGCCTTGGAGACAAAGCGACATCTCTTTCATCCTATATCAAATTTTTTTGTAGATGATCCCATTGCTATCCACTTTGATTGTTATGTCGGAAATTATCGTTGATTGTGATAAGGTTTCGTTCGCGTCGAATGGTACATCGTCGAAAGTACTTATGAGTGACAGAGGAATATGTCCAGTTTGAAAATTGGTAAGTAGACGCCTCCGACCGCTCGATATCGCCTCTGTTTTGGTCCCACCCCCGTCGAAAACTGCCCGTGGGTAATCCAATGCTCCCCCTCGCCGAGCATTTCTAATGCGAATTTATTTAGTGAGTCACGATAGAAGATTGTAAATAAATATATCAATTGCCGTAAAATTGATTGTTATTTATTGTTTTATTGGCTCTCGGCTTACTTTGTTTTTTTTTACTTTTTAGCATGATCCATCACGGTTGTTTGATTGTTTTTATTTTATGTTTTTTTTAAGCATTGAAGCTGAGAAACTTATTGTAGCATAGAGAGCATGTATGTCAGCTAGCACTAGATAGTCGTGCTTGTTGTCATGTTGGAGACCAGATCTATTCGTGGAATGCCGGAACACTCTTGGAACAACTATTGTGCAAGATTATCTCCTCACCCAATGGCGACGCCAATCAGACACGGTAAAGAAGGCTTTGCACACTCATAATTCGTAGTCTTAGATTATTAATTCAGTCGTACGCTACACTAGTTTGCTCTCGATAAATAATAATGTAAGACTTGTTTGGTATAGACTAAAATATGTTAAATATTTCCGTGTCATTTGAGATTAATCACATTGTTTTGAATTGTCATGACAGTCTTACATATCAGTAATCAGGTACACCTACCAAACAATAGTTATTTTATTAATAAATCTTTGTTGATCAGAATGTTATCCTCTCTGATTAAGCAACGTTGGTTAAAGTGTAAGTTAATTATACAGTTAATGGTTACATTATCATACAATTAAGACGGTTATGAGATCAATCGGGTCTCGATTTTTTATAGCATAAAATAAATATTTGTATTAATTTATTATTTAATTCGCCACATGAAGTTTGATGCATAGTTTAACATTTTGTGATCTATGCATTAAATATATTCAAACTTGCTTTAAACTTAATTGTTAGTAGGACTTATCTTCTAATTATTGGTATTCAAAATGTTGTGATTCACTATTTAGTATTTTGCCAAGGTAAAAATACTATTGTTTACCTTCTGAATAAAATTTTAGTTATCTCTATACCTCCTCTCTGTTAACACACGTCTCTTTGCATTTTTTTGTTATTTACTTAAAATTCATTAAGTTTTTAAAATAACGAAGTTTTGTGTGTTTGAAACAAACTGATGAAACCCAATGGGTTTAATCGAAGCTTTTATATTTGTTTTAGGCAAAAGTGGCCAAGACGACATCTGTTATGTTGTGGCGAAATACGATTACGAACATCAAGGCCCACAAGAATTAGATTTAAAGAAAAACGAACGGTATGTCCTGCTAGACGATTCCAAACACTGGTGGAAAGTACAAAATGCTCGTGGTCAAGCGGGATACGTGCCCAGTAATTATGTGAAAAAGGAGAAACCCTCACTTTTCGATAGCATTAAAAAAAAGGTACTTATTATTCATTCTCATACGACGTAGAGTTACTATGTGTATTATATTCCAGGTGAAAAAAGGATCGGGTTCGAAAACTCTTCCCTCCAACAATTCCCCTTCTCGAACAGTGGAATCTCCGAACATGGCGAGGAGACTGCCAGCCGATCCTTCTGAGGCCATTGGCGTTGCAATTGTCAAATACAATTACCAGGCACAACAGCCCGATGAATTGTCACTGGTAAAAGGCTCAAGAATTCTCATACTCGAAAAAAGCAACGATGGTAAATACACATAATCATTATTATGCATGTTGCTCTGATGGGTTTGTTTTACCTACAGGTTGGTGGCGAGGCCAGAGCAGCAACATTTCCGGTTGGTTTCCTTCGAATTACACGCAAGAAGAGGGCGAATTGGACGAAACCCTCCACACTTACGCCATGGCGGAGAACGTGCTCGACATCGTCGTCGCTTTGTACTCGTTTTCTTCTTCCAACGAACAGGAATTATCTTTCGAAAAGGGCGACAGACTGGAGATTTTGGACAGGCCCGCCAGCGATCCAGAATGGTTAGTAAACAACTCATTTATTAGAGTAAATTACACATCCCTTCGTTCGTTTCGTACAGTTGAATTTCATTGTTTAATGTACAGGTACAAAGCGAGGAATTCTCAAGGCCAAATCGGCTTGGTGCCGAGGAACTATCTACAAGAATTGAACGATTTTCTCGACCGTCCGTTGTTGCAAGAGAGAAATCGACCGGGACCGATGGAAACGTCGATGGAAAGATCCACCGTTTCCATGCAGGATAAACCCCATTTGATCGACAAGCCTTGGTATTACGGTAACATCACTAGGTACGTATGCGACAGCCTGCTCAACCAACACGGACACGACGGCGATTTTCTCATAAGGGATAGCGAAACAAATGTAAGTTTTCACTCGTTTGTCAGTTCATTCGATGCTTACTGTTCGAAGGCAATAGCTTTAAACACAAGTTAATTTTATTAGCACTTGAAGGTTGCGCAGATTACCTCTCTAGTTATTCCTGTCGAACTGTAAGTACCGAATTTTTTTAATGGTACTTTTCTAGGATTGTGTAAGTTATTAATGCGTTTGATTTGCTACAGATGGGTGACTATTCCGTATCTCTGAAAGCTCCGGGCAGGAACAAGCATTTTCGCGTCCACGTCGAAGGGGCTCTGTATTGCATTGGTCAAAGGAAATTCCACACGTTGGATCAGTTAGTGGATCATTATCAAAGGGCGCCCATCTACACCAACAAGCAGGGCGAGAAACTCTATTTAGTTCGTCCCCTGCCGAAGACAAAATAATGAACGAGTTTTTCGTTCGAAAGGAACTTGCTAGATTTAAAATATGTGCTATCAGTGTGAGTGTTCATTTTTGATTTTATCGTTACTTCATAGGTTTTTTTTTTTGAGTCATTCGAATTGGAATCAAATGACTAACCTTTGTATATCTGGTCATATTTTATGTTTTTGTTTTGTACATACGATTTTTTTTAAGTTATTCAATTTCTTAGCGGTAGTTTCAAAGCACAAGATTTTTTTTGTTAAATGCAAAGTGGTTTTTCTTTAAACATATTTTGATGGAAATTTTTATTCATGGATATTTGGGATACTTTAACATCACTTTGGATAAAAATGATTCTTCTAGTAAAATTTGATTGAAACTACGTTAATGCGATATTATTCCTTCATTACCTTTTTAGGAACATATCTATTTGTAGTCTAAACAATTTGTTCAAATTAAATTTATTGATAGCTTTAAAGCATAACAGAATATTAATGAAATTGTAAATAATACCTTTACCACTTTTCACTAGTCATAATTTATAAAAGACGATTTATCGAACAACCACTTTGCTGATTTATTGAAACATTAAAAGATATACCAAGTGATTAAGAAAACGGCTTTATAAACAGTCAAATACTCATTATAATGTAGAGAATAGTCTGTTTGGATTTTTTATATTAGACGAATTGATTTCAAGACTAAATGGGAGAATTTTTACGTGAAATATGTCGATGATCCGACCCTCAGAGTGTCGTCTAAAAGTATATTATAGCTAAATTGATAAATTAGAAAATTTCGTCGTAATTTACAAAAATGAAAAGGATTGAAATTTGTTATGCGTAGTTTATAGTTCGTTTTTTACATGAATATCAGATTGAATTTCTGATTTATATGATATTGGTCATAACGAAGATTTTAATAAAACTAATATAAATTATGCAATTTATTCTGGAGTCAAAAATTTATCTCGTGTATTTTTAGCACAATAAATAACAGTGAAAATTGGGATAGAAAAAAATTGACTCTACTCCCTATTGATTTAGTGTCAAGTTTTAATTTTCTGTGTAATAATGAACACAAAATCTGCAAGGATAAAGTGAATTTTTATCGAAATCAAGGGATAAAAGTACTTTATAAATATACACCAGTGTAGTGTTTTTGATTCTAAAATATTTTTCGTTACATCCTTAATAACAAGCAAAGATGACATACGGCATGATAGACATTATTATAACAGCGTTCTCTGTAGTCTTGGCATTTTGTACATGAAATCATATCATGCACCGATACGTTTTATTATCCTATTATTTACGTTTTAAAAGTGTGGTGATACATGCGATGCTGAAAACGAGTTATTTTGGCAGTGAGGTAAGAATGATGAAGAAGAATGTTTTTTACGATTTTGTAAACATTTTAATAAATATATACGACGTATATGTAGGTTTATGAATGAACAATTTTCTAATCAAATTCCTATAAATTGCAATTTAAATGTCGAACGAATAATTATTAATTTCTTGTACTAATTAATGTTGCATTGCATTGCGTGAATTGAGTAGGGACTTTTTGAAAAACTGTGATTATTATATTTTGACTTTGTATTTGAAAAAAATTGCCTTGAAATATTTTTGGAAATTTACGGTGATATCAAATAATTCAAATAAAGCATTATTACAAAAATTAAAAACTCAATTTTCAAGGCAATTTAAATCTTTGGTTTACATTATTTTTAGTGTTTAAGTCCCGGTTTCCAGTTTTTATACAATTATACTTCCTATGTTAGGTAAAAGACTGGTTAATAACGAGCGTGCAATTTTTAGGGGTCCTTTTTTCTCAATTATAGAGTCAGCCATTCGTTTTTTTAAGCCATATGATATATAAGTGACATGTAAATTTAAGCTTACAGACGCTTTATGACATGATTCTGTCCTTAAAAGTCTAAAGAGTATTGTACATCAAACTGTATGTGGATATTTCTCAATATATCTTACGAACATCGCCAGAATTAGTTTGATTTTACCTATAGCAATATTTAATAGTGTGTGTTCAAGCTAATCTGGTGATGACGTCACAAGACGTCACACGCATTTACTTTAAGAAGGATTTATTATTAGGTATGAATTTATTTTAGAATATTTTTACAATCTTTAAGGTGTCCAAGGAATCTGAGCTGTTTAATATGCCAGTCTGTTGAATTCCAAATTAGTTTTCTTCGTCAGCCTCTTGATCCAGCGCGTCTTGATCCAGCGTATCTTGCTTGAACATTTCCACGTCTGCCTGACTATCCGCATGGATTAATGGCCCTTTCACGCCGGGCTGGAATACGTATAAATTTTTTTACAGATTTGTCAGTTACACAAAGAAATAGTAATCAGACCGGGGTTACTAGAAATACTTTAGACTTAACTGTGAGTACTATGATCCCTACAAATTCTAATAAACCATTACACAGCATTACAAGGAGTCTTGGATATCCATTGAAACACACTTTAAAGCTCTTAATAATGCGGTGTTGTCATTTAATAAAATTGGCATTTCTGGAGACTTTCAAAATCTCTTTACTTACCTTGGGATGCATCAGAACAAAAGGTAATTCGGCGGCCAACTCGCCGCCCAGCGCCCCAAGGTACAATTTCACTTTCACTGCATAAGATACGATTATCCCGAAAGCGTCTCTTTGATCTGGTGAAGCCAATCTGAAAGATGAAATTTTCAATATTTGTTTGCTCCTATTAGATTTTTGGTATACTTACAAAGTGGTCGAAGCCAGATTAGTATCCTGCTTTTTAAGTTGACCATCCAAAGCGATGCCTCTCTTGTCTTTATTGGAAGAAAGCAGCGGTACGAGATAAACCACCTTCTGCAAACTCGAGCCGGGCTGAATGGGGCATCCTTCCCTGTGAAACAATTAATGTTTCGAGCTTATTTTTAACGAAAAATAACATTAAAAACGCACTTACTGAGTTTCCAGACCGGCTACAGAGCTTCGGTATTGCCCGTTTTGGAACAAAACCACGTCCACTCCCTGCTGCACCATCGCCTTAATCTTCTTCACCACCTTATTGCTGTTGTTCCTTATGCATATGTTCACAGCGATCTTTTCTCCGTGATGGTACAGCTGAAATCAAGTAAGAACATAAATTCTTCAATACAGTAAAACAATTAGCTGCTTGTGACGTCGCGTCACGTTAACATGAACAATCCATACCTGTTTATCCAGGGTGACTTCGAGCTCCAGTTCTCCAGGGCTCATCATGAAGTCCTTGCGAACGACGGTGCAGGGCTGCCTGCCCTGCTTCGAGGGCGCATACTGCACCTTCCTAATAGCCATGGTGACGGTGCCTCTTTTGTGGGTGCGATCCGTCTCGTTCTCTCCCACGTAAATTTTAATGTAGTAGTGAACACCGCACGGCTGTCCCTCTTCATCCACACCTATACATTAAATTAATATATGTGAAATGCATTGGGGTTTTCGTTAGAGCCCTTACCCGGCTGCAGGGTGACCGAAGCGGGCGCGCTGGGTGGTAAGGTGAACGTGAACGGGTAGCAGTTGTCGCCCAGCTTCTTCAGCAAACGGTCCTGCATCTTGGTGTTGGAGGACTTCTCGGGCGGCGGGTAGATTTGCTCGGACGCCAGGAAGAGGTCCTTTTGGAAGTTGAGGCCCATCACCTCGTCCTCCTCGCGGCCGTACCGGAAGCTGCAGATCACCTGCCCGAATATCTTCCGGTCTTTGTACTCGTTGTCGATGACCACGACGCCATCTGTAAAGCACAATTTTATCAAGTTATTAAACATTATAAACTTCCAAGTGGCGAGAGAGTTGTAGAGCTCATAGTTGTACTTTTGGAAGATTGTGGTATGAATTGGCTTAATTCTGGTATATCTAGGTACTCGTAAATATTACCTATTGGTTCCACTCCAGAGATGTGGTCGATGAAGTCCCGTTTCCCTAAATACATGGTGAGCTTGCCATTGGGAGATTGTTTCTTAAAAACTCGAAAATTGAAAACCATTTTGACGAAATAGCAGTGGCAAATACCGATGAAAAAAGTTTTATGCACTAAAACTGCTTAATTTGCTGGCAAACGGTTTTTATACTCTATTCGTAGGGCTTCTTAATTCGATTATGTTTTCACGAATACGTAAGTAACAGATTATAATGGAGAATATAATAAGATTTCCCTAGCGTTTCTGTGAAAGGTGTAGGTTTAAGTAAGAAGCGCAATACATAATTGTTTTATATACTTGGAAATCCATTTATGGGTGGAGTTCAATTGGTCCCCGCGGTCAAATTTACCCAAATATAATGCTTTTTCGACTCGAAAGCTATCAGTCAATTGGTCTCCAATACCGAATTAAGGCTTTCTAGGAAGGACCGATGGGAATATTTATAATTTCAAAATTCTCTGCCAAATTTCGATTATGTATTTTCATTTCGTAGTACAATTTAATGAGGATTTTATGATTAGGGGAAATTTTTTGACTTCTGTCTTTTTTTCTATTTCAATATAGGGAAAATCCCATCCCTTCCATTATACTTCTAGAAAATTAGGTGTACTTTTCATAATAACAAATTTCGATATTGTAAAATATGAAGGTACTTTACTCTTGAGCAAAATTCACATTTTTTGACATACCTCGTATAAGATTGATAAAATTTGATTTTTGATGGTTGCATCTTGGATTTTAGATCATGCAGAACTTTTTGTGAAGAATAACTATTTCGTAAAATTAATAATAAAGTTTCCCATATGTTGCCAACTATTTTTTGAAATCCGTTCGTATATTAAAACTAAAATAATTCTTTTTTTGTGTGGAATTTTTCTTTTAATATATATTGTACCAATTGTATATATTTTAAATTACTAATGCTTAGATATTAAATATTTTTTAACACTAAAAGCTGCATTTTGCCCAAATTCTCTCAGCTATGTAAGTACACCAGAAGATGTTAGCCAAATGATAGTTATTCATACAATGTAAAATCTTATCTAATCGGATTAGGAATATTTTGACCGCGGGGACCAATTAGCCCATTAAATTTTGAACCTGGGGACCAATCGACCTGTAGGATTATGAAACCCCGCTGACAAAAATAACCGCGGGGACCAATTGACCAACACCGTATAAGTGTTTTTAATAATTTTCTTTATGGGTCTATATCTCATCAAGACATCAAGTTAAACTGGGCCACCCTGTATACTGTGGTAATCATAATTAACTTGACAAATCTGGAGCTCCCTGTAAACTTCTTTTGACCAATGTAACATGATTTGAACATATTTTAGAAGCGTAGGAGAGTGCGTTTACGTAATTCGCTCATAAACAAACACATGTTTTATTTAATGCAAACAGATATCGAAATTTCCTCATGTACATTTAGTAAGCCTGCGTAATCGGTGCCAGCAATTCCACGCTACAATTCGTAATTATTTTCAAACCGCCAGCGATCGTGTAGTAGTTTCCTTTTCGGAATTTCCCGGCCCAGTACTGACCTGGCATGCGAGGAAATCAATAAATCGCGAACCGCCGCTTTCCAGGACAGATTTCCCTCGCTCTAATCTCATTAAATTGCACGATACGTTTGTATCAAAAACACAATCAATGAGTCAAATTCTTATCGCAATGCCGAGCGGTTTCGAATTAACAGAAGAAAGCTAAATGAGTGCGTAAAATACGAGTTTGTGTGCAAGGTTAAACAAGTTTCGGCGAAGGTAAAGGTTAGACAACGCGTTGTTTATTGTTATTAAGTAAGTATAAACTGTGGAATTAATTAAAAAACAATACCGCACAATACAATAGGCTCGTTATAGTTAATTTATTACAAGTATTCATAGATTGTTGAGTTGTGGTGTTTATAGGTATGTATACAGCTTTTATTTTTGAATATATGCTTAGTACGTTATTTATATAAAACGATTTCGTACATTTCTAATCTAATAAATATAGTAGTTTGATTAAAATTCAACTCTGTTTCTCCAGATGATTGATTAAACAGAACCGTACTTAGGTCGATTACCCTACATGAAATTAATACAAAATTTTGTGATAATATTTTATTGTGGCATTCACCAGGTGCTTTTATGAATAAAATTTCACGTAAATTGCTTGTTTTACATATTTCTGATATAATATATTATTCAGTTTACAATTTTTTCCTTTTGAAACCGATGTTTTCTAAATCCAACTCTGTACCTCCAGCTGATTGATTAAGCAGAACCGTACTCGAAAACTTGGAAAATATAGGGTGTATTGTAAATTGTAAGTTGATACTTCTTTTTCAACTGTGTATGAATCTCTTAATTCTAAGCAACTTTTTCAAATAAACCTTTTGAATATTCTGAAATTTTTTATAATTTTTACCTTTTTTTTTGAATATCGAATATTTCCCAATACGTACCTGCTTCATTAAATATGAAATTTATTTATTTTTTGGCATTTATTTGACAGATGACCGCCATAAATAAATTTCTTATTTAATAAAGCAGGTACGTATTGGAAAATATTCGAAATTTTAAAATTTTCTATCTTCTTTGTTATTCATAATATTCAAAAAGTTTATTTGAAAAAGTTGCTTAGAATTAAGAGATTCATACACAGTTAAAAAAGAAGTATCAACTTACAATACACCCTGTATAGTGCTCCTTACATTGTAGAGGTGTTTTCTAATCAAGGAGTGTTTATTTTTTAGATGGATTTATTAAGAGCTCTAATAGTAGTGTCCGAAAAAGCGGCAAACATAGCAAGAGCCTGCAGGGAAGATGAACATTTGTTCCAATTACTTGTACAGAAGAAAACCTCCAACGAGGCTAATCCCAGGTTCGTAGAGGACTTTAAAACACTAGCAGATGTTCTTATACAAGAAATGGTAAAACACGACATCGGGCATCAGGTAACGCATCAGCATAAAATAGAGCACAAAATGCATCTAACAAGTGCACTATTTTTAGTTCAAAGAATTGTCTTCCAGCATTAGAGGCGAGGAGAATAATGTGTTCACGAATAAGCTGGGTGAGAAGATACGCGTGGAAGTGAAACCCACGGAAGCCGATACCTCCAATTTGCTGGAGATGGTCCTCAACGGGGACCAAGAAGCCGCCTCCCGTTTGGCCTCTGAAGTGCACAAGACTTTGAAAATCGATAGCATCAAAACCGACATTCCTCAGAAAAATTTCGACGTCGATATATCAAAATTAGGCGTTTGGATCGATCCGATAGGTAATTTACAGATGGAGTAATTTGTCTTAACATCTCTGTAAATTCATTTTTACAGATTGCACTGCAGAATATGTTCACGGATCACCGGGCAGACGAAAACAGAACATCCATGTGAACGGTTTGAAATGCGTGACTGTCCTAATAGGAGCTTATGATAAAATTACGGGCTTGCCTGTTATGGGCGTCATCAACAGACCATTCCTCGACGAAGACGATTACCAGTAAGTGTGTTAATTACATGTAAAAATTACGCTCTAGTCAAGGATAATAAACAATAGAGAAAAACAGTTTAATTTGTGACTTTTATAGGGGGTCTCAACAGTGCATTTGGGGGGTAGCTTTGCCGAATTTCCGAGATTCCTGCGGGTTAAACAATCCTATTAAAAGATGTGTTGTTAGTATTAGTTCCAGCGAAAACGAGGAAATCAAAGAAAAATTAAGGCGGCACGATTTCGAGCTGGTGGAAGCCTCGGGAGCCGGGTACAAGATTCTTACAGTCATTTTAGGTTTGTTTCAAATGCAATAATTCTAATTATTTACGCAGATAGGCGTGTTTGTTATTTCTAGCGTTTATCACAAAGTGAGGTCACAATGAGATAACAGTTGATGTGTAAAAATACCTCACTCAAACAAATATTTGAAGAAAATAGAAAATGGATTTGTTGTAATTAAAGGGAGGAAACCACATTAGGAGGGTGTTTGGCCCTGATTTTTCAGTATTTTTGGGTGGGGAGAATTAATTGGAATTCAATCAAATTTTGTCATAATTTTATTTATATTTCAAACAATTTTTGTGAATTTTTTTGAACAATTCCAGCCAAAAATAACAAAGTTACGCACCCATTTTCATTTGAATTCAAAAAGGTTTTGATATGCAATAAAAAATCGAATTTTTTGAACCTTCTAATGTGCTTACCCTCCTTTAAAAACATCATTATTCTCCCATTTTTTTTACTTTTACAAACTTCAAAATTAAGTTTACTTCTACAATAAGCATTACTCATTTTGATGTTACAACAGAAGCTAATTAAACGAGCTGCTTAATAAAAAATCAACGTAAATTTAAATTGACTATAACAAGATTTTTTTAATATATGGCAGGTTTGGCGGACGCCTACGTGCTATCTAAAGGCACCACCTTCAAATGGGACACGTGCGCCCCTCATGCGGTATTAAAGGCTTTAGGCGGCGACATCCTGGACTATAAAAACACCGTGGAAAATCACGGAATGGAAAGTATTAGTTACAGCGAGGAAGAACGCGCCTGCAATGCGACCGGAATAATCGCTTATAGAGATGAGAATTTTTTAAAAGAAATCGTTGATATTTTAAAATCGTGAGAATCGATTGTTTATTGTTCATGGAAATGTTAAAAATCGTTACGGCAATAAAGCGTTTTATAATAAACGATGTCATTTTTGTTCGCTAAAAAATCCGAACAATATTTATTGTATACTATCGGCAATCGGCAATCGGGAAAGGAAATAAAATGCAGTTCTCGCCAGAATTTATGTGGCAATTTTGTTTTTACATATAGTTTGTGCAATACAAAGTTAGATGCACGTCACTAATGTCGTCATATTTGCCAACCATTTTGTCCAATATTTACACATAAAACATACTACAGGATTTAATTTAATAATAACAAGGGATGATAGAAAATGTTAAAAAGCAGAATTAAATCTCCAAGAAAAATATATACAGGGTGTCGCAAAACAGATTAAGTTATTTTGAACAAAAATCTATTTATTAATCATTATTTGAGGCCATAATGAACCGTTATTATATAAATTACAAAAATCAAATATAAGATAAACTTTAAAATTTTGGGTGTTATTTTTTTCTGTGTTATATGCTAAGTGGTACGATTAATTAATAGATTATTGTTGAAAATAACTTATTTTGTTAAAAAGGTGTGATAATTTTTTTTTTTCAATAATGCACTGAAAATCTGGATTTCAAAAATCGTATGAAATGCCAAAAAGAGAGATTTATCTCCAAAAATATGGGTTTTATAGAAAATTACAAAGAGTAAAAAATCATTTTAAATAAACCAATAAATCTAGTTTCGTTTCAAAAATTAGATGAATTACATGGGCGGAACAATTAGGGTTTTAAGGGAGTTGGCCACCCAATTAATCGACAATTTAAAAAAAGAAATTTACACATAAATATATCACCAAACAGAGATATTCTACAAATTTTCACGAAAAAAAGTTAAGCCTTCCTGGCACAATATCAAAAAATCTCTTTTTAATTCTTAACTTCAAAACCCTAGGTACAACTTCTTTACTAAGCAATTTTGGATATAGGTAAATTCGGTTAAATCGTTCCAACCTTTTTGCGACACCCTGTATATTATAAAAAAATTCAACATTTTTATATTAAATAAATAACATTTTCTTATAATAGGTTGGTAGGCACGTAGTGAGGTAGTGACGTAGTAAATTTATGGTGACGTGCATGCAACTTTGTTTTGCACAAATTATACATTGTTTGAAGTTATAAATTAATTATTATAGTCCATATGGAAAATCACATTTACACAAATCCCTATCCCATAAAAAATGAATTCATCCCATTCCCCTGGTATGAACGATCCAGTAAGTAAAGTAATAAGCGGGATATTAATCACGGGCAAAGAAAAAACCGAGAGTTTTGTCAAACATGTCGAGTCTATTAATTACTCAGACGCGGAGATTACGAGCTACAAAATGCATGTTATTTTCGACGTCTATTTTAATCTTTGTTCTGTTCTATTTCGGAGACTCTAAACGCCTTTAACGAGTCGTATTCTTCGGCTAAGCTGTTTGAGTTTGGAGTCGAAGTGTTCCCGAAGTAGCTGATGGTATCGTGTGATGAAGAATTCGTGTCATTTCCAAGTTTCGAATAATTATATGTACTTAAAGTACCGTCTTTCACGTAGAGTTGTGTAAGTTAGTTGTATGAACAATTACCCTTCAGAAGTAGTAAGTTATAAACTTAAAATTGCGTTATATCTATTGTAATTTTAGGGGGTTTGTTTAGAAACTAATGAGTTGAATTTAAAGTTATTAAACATTTTAAATACCTACCCTCTCAGAAATCCCAATTTTCTCTCCCCAACACAGATGTCGCGACCAACCCCTCTCCAAGTCCTCTCTGCATCCCTTTTCCCCCGTATAACGTGCGCCAGGACAAAAGGGATGAAAACCCCGTTCTACCAACACACTTTTTGCAACGTTGGTACGGAGTAATCCGGCGAATATCTTATCGAAAAATTACATCAGCGAATGCAAGTGCAACTCTAACAACAAATCGCCGGAGTTCTTCTCGCGGTTGTTGTAATTTTTTTCGTGGAAGTACGGGGGTGAATCGGGAGTTCCCGCGGGATGAAGCGTCAGCTGATAAAAGTCATGGAAGAAAATCGATAAATGGAAACGTCGGGCAAGCAAAAAGATTTAGGTGAACCGAACGGTAATTTCGTGCTAAGATATTGTCGCGGATATTCCGGTTTCTTTATGTCGAGTTGAGCATGAGGCGATACGAAATGGAGGGGGTGAGTTTTTCCGACGTTTTTTTGCATTCATTTCCGCATTTTCTGGCACTTTTCGAATTTTTTTGTATTATGTATGAAATCCTCGTGTTATTAAGGTTATGTTTTAACGATTTGTAAATATACAAGCGGGCCAGCGCTTTTTAGAAAATACCGTAAAAATGTAGATAGAAAAGCGAAATGTTAGAAATTTAAATTTTTGTTAATTTTAGAAGGGATTGTTAAAGCTTCTATGATTTTGAATAACTTCGAAAATAAGCTTTAAAAGCTTCGAAAATTGTTTTTAAGTAACCATAAAAAATTACAAAATAATTCACCAAAAACCTAAAGATTATTACCCAAAAAATCATATTCCACAAAAAAAAACATCCATTCTCACATTCAGAAAAGTTATGTTTCAAACTTTTTTATTTATTCATCCGAGATTAAATTTTTTGCATGCACATTTTCCCCAAATTAATTGCAATATTAAACGATATTTAAGCCCCAAATGTAGGCGTATAACTTCCAACTTTCGTTGCATTTTATTTTGAAAAACTTTCGTCACTATACTAGGGTAATTTATCGAGAAATTTATATTGTTCCCGGCGCCAGTAAAGATACACGAGCGGAGATAATGTTGCCAAGAAATTGCATTGTAACGCTTCTTGTTGATTTTTTTATCTGTTGGGATTTATCAGTAGTGCCAAAATCGTCGGGGGATTTTTACGGCGTTTTTTCCCCGCTCATTTCGCGTTTTCCAGTCGTTAGTATGATTAATTGGCGCGCCGTCCTGTTTTTTAATTAGGAACAACTAGTAAATAATCAGTTAATTTACCTTATTGCACGTTTCGAGAAGGTCTCAAATTAATTGCCAATTATTTTTTTCGCCGAGCGAACATCCACGAGTTGATTAAATAATGATTAATTAGCTTAAATTCGGTTGGAAATTTACAAAGGTTCGCATATACAGGACTAGCTAATTAAGAGGTATTCTAATTTGAGCAGAAATTTAGGGTTTTCAGAAAAAAACAATCACGAAACTGTGAGGAATTATAAAGAATTGTTTCTCTAAAATATTTTGAGTTATAGAGTCAATTTACAGGTCCAAGAGAGTCAATTATCTAACATAAGAGTATTATTCAAGAGGAAGCTATTTATCTACAAAAAAGGTTCAGAAAAGAGTGAATTAATAACCAAAAAACTCATTTATCCTCCAGGACACTTATTAAATATCCTGAGGAGTCATTTATCTATTTAAGAGAGTCTATTATCTACCCAAAAGAGTCAATTATCTTCCTTACGTAACTCATTCTTCATCCAAGTAATTTGTATTCGCAATAATCAAAAACCAATAGCCAAATTGTGAGGAATTATTGAGAATTGTTTCTTTAAAATATTTTGAATTATAGAGTCAAATAGTTTTCTAATAATTTACACGTCCAAGAGAGTCAATTATCTAACATAAAGAGTATTACTCAAGAAGTCTATGCATTTATCCAACAAAGTGCATTTTTAAGGAAGCAATTTATCTACAAAAAAGATCCATAAAAGAGTGAATTAATAACCAAAAAACTCATTTATCCTCCAGGACACTTATTAAATATCCTGGAGAGTCATTTATCTATTTAAGAGAGTCTATTATCTACCCAAAAGAGTCAATTACGTATCCAAGAGATTCAATTATCTTCCTTACACAACCCATTTTTCTCCAGGACACTTATTAAATATCCTGGAGAGTCATTTATCTATTTAAGAGAGTCTATTATCTATCCTAAAGAGTCAATTACGTATCCAAGAGATTCAATTATCTTCCTTACACAACCCATTTTTCTCCAGGACACTTATTAAATATCCTGGAGAGTCATTTATCTATTTAAGAGAGTCTATTATCTATTCAAAAGAGTCAATTACGTATCCAAGAGATTCAATTATCTTCCTTACACAACCTATTTTTTCTCCAGGACACTTATTAAATATTCTGGAGAGTCATTTATCTATTTAATAGTCTATTATCTACCCAAAAGAGTCAATTACGTATCCAAGAGATTCAATTATCTTCCTTACACAACCTATTTTTTCTCCAGGACACTTATTAAATATCCTGAAGAGTCATTTATCTATTTAATAGAGTCTATTATCTACCCAAAAGAGTCAATTACTATTGAACTATTAAGAGATTCAATTATCTTCCTTACACAACCTATTTTTTCTCCAGGACACTTATTAAATATCCTGGAGAGTCATTTATCTATTTAATACAGTCTATTATCTACCCAAAAGAGTCAATTACGTATCCAAGAGATTCAATTATCTTCCTTACACAACCTATTTTTTCTCCAGGACACTTATTAAATATCCTGGAGAGTCATTTATCTATTTAAGAGAGTCTATTATCTACCCAAAATAGTCAATTACGTATCCAAGAGATTCAATTATCTTCCTTACACAACCTATTTTTTCTCCAGGACACTTATTAAATATCCTGGAGAGTCATTTATCTATTTAAGAGAGTCTATTATCTACCCAAAATAGTCAATTACGTATCCAAGAGATTCAATTATCTTCCTTACACAACCTATTTTTTCTCCAGGACACTTATTAAATATCCTGGAGAGTCATTTATCTATTTAAGAGAGTCTATTATCTACCCAAAATAGTCAATTACGTATCCAAGAGATTCAATTATCTTCCTTACACAACCTATTTTTTCTCCAGGACACTTATTAAATATCCTGGAGAGTCATTTATCTATTTAAGAGAGTCTATTATCTACCCAAAATAGTCAATTACGTATCCAAGAGATTCAATTATCTTCCTTACACAACCTATTTTTTCTCCAGGACACTTATTAAATATCCTGGAGAGTCATTTATCTATTTAAGAGAGTCTATTATCTATTCAAAAGAGTCAATTACGTATCCAAGAGATTCAATTATCTTCCTTACACAACCTATTTTTTCTCCAGGACACTTATTAAATATTCTGGAGAGTCATTTATCTATTTAATAGTCTATTATCTACCCAAAAGAGTCAATTACGTATCCAAGAGATTCAATTATCTTCCTTACACAACCTATTTTTTCTCCAGGACACTTATTAAATATCCTGAAGAGTCATTTATCTATTTAATAGAGTCTATTATCTACCCAAAAGAGTCAATTACTATTGAACTATTAAGAGATTCAATTATCTTCCTTACACAACCTATTTTTTCTCCAGGACACTTATTAAATATCCTGGAGAGTCATTTATCTATTTAATACAGTCTATTATCTACCCAAAAGAGTCAATTACGTATCCAAGAGATTCAATTATCTTCCTTACACAACCTATTTTTTCTCCAGGACACTTATTAAATATCCTGGAGAGTCATTTATCTATTTAAGAGAGTCTATTATCTACCCAAAATAGTCAATTACGTATCCAAGAGATTCAATTATCTTCCTTACACAACCTATTTTTTCTCCAGGACACTTATTAAATATCCTGGAGAGTCATTTATCTATTTAAGAGAGTCTATTATCTACCCAAAATAGTCAATTACGTATCCAAGAGATTCAATTATCTTCCTTACACAAACTATTTGTTCTCCAGGACACTTATTAAATATCCTGAAGAGTCATTTATCTATTTAATAGAGTCTATTATCTATTCAAAAGAGTCAATTACGCATCCAACAGATTCAATTATCTTCCGTACACAACCCATTTTTGTATCCAAGTCATTTGTACAAGGTGCGGCATAGAAACTTACTTTTTTGAAAGGTTAATAAAAATGAAACTATTGCAGATATCGATATAATTCTTTTTTCCCCTTATAGATCTCTTCATCAATTTTTTTCAAGCTGTTTAGAAAATTTATTGGTGATCTATATAAGGGGAAAAATATACCAATATCTGCAATAGTTTCGTTTTTATTAACCTTCCAAAAAAGTAAGTGTCTCTGCCGCACCCTGTATTACCAATAATCAAAGACCAATAACTTCGAAGAACAAATCTTTAAGAAACCCTCGAATAAAATACCTCAAAAAAAAGCTTCCTAACAATGCCGTTTAGAATTCCATAAGTTCCTTCAATTGCGAATATTCAACGTCAGACCGTCGACATAAATCTCCAGTTTTTTTTTTCGCCGAGGAAAATCAACGTTCGCGAAAAATTGATGCGATATCGACGAACCTTAAAAAATTTTTCGATATGTGCGCGATTTTCGCCCGGATCTCGCGGAAAAAACGCCGGAGCGTGACGAATGAAAAATTAGTTTCGCCAACTTCTCGGCGCTAAATCACGCCGATCGACGGGAAAATAAGCGCTCATGTGTGAGTGTGCGGTTGTTTTTATCCAGTTCCTCCGGATATTTTTTCTCCGGCTCCATTATGAGAGGGAAGCCGCCGCATCGATTCGCGGCTAGGAAAACCAATACCGATGCGGTCCTAAGTTAGATATGATTGGAAGTTAAGAAAGAGTAAAAAACGGCCGGGTAGACGGTCTGAGATGGATGGAAATGCGCCGGATTTTATTTCATTCGCCCCGGTTGGGCGAAATTAAATTTTTTTCGACGTTCGAAAGGGGTTATTAAATATTCTTTCTAATGAACTTTATGGTTAGTTAGGTGAATTTCGGGTAGACAGTGGCTTTTGTATTTAAGGACTGACAATTTGATTCCGTTTCGCTGATAAGGTTTTTTTATTTGATGAATTATTCAGGGTTTTTGAAGCGTATTCTAGATTTTTAAGGAATTGTTAAGGATTGTAGATGAATTTTAGATGGGTTTCTCTTTGAATTTTGTTTTAGATTGTGACAATATCGCCTGAAAATATGAGAAGGAATTAATACAAATCCTGAAAACTCTATATCAAAGCTCCCAAAAAAGCTCTCAAAGCTGTTTTTCAAAAGTATCTCATTGTGGTTTGCAATTAAATTGATTGTGTTTACTTGATTTTTTATCATTTTTACATCGCTTTGGGTTTTAAAGAGCTTCGAGAGCTTTTGTGGGAGCTTCGAGATTGGTTTTTCAGGATTTCAATTGATTCCTTTTCATGTTTTCACATGATTTTTTCTGCAGTTTTATTTTTCAAACGATCGAATTTTTTTTTTGAAAAATCACTTATTAATCAAGCCACTTAAACAACTAAATTAAGTTTTAAAACTTCACCGAAGTGAAGAGAAAATGTCCAAAAATAATCATTTAAAACTTTGATGAAAATAACAAGCAAAAGATCTTTAAAAATTGCAGAATTAATATGTAAAATAATCCAGAATTCATTCCACAAAATTACACAGAAGAAATCGAACTCAAATTTATCAAAACCTCTTGAATAAAGCATCAAAAAATCCTCAATTAAACATCGAGAGACAGAACAAATTAGCATTGACCACTAATCTAATCTAGCTATTAATTAGATATTACATTATTTACTACCAATAAAACGAACTACAAAATGACCTATTGAACTATGTAATACAAATACCAAAAGTCATTAATCCCTACAGATAACATTTACATTAAATTTTTATCCAAATTTCCTACAAAAAACAATTTACTCAAACGAAACGTCTACTGCAACAGCACTGCCTGAGGCATCTCCAAATTATACAACAAAAATAGAACCCACCGACATAAAAATAAAAAAAAGAGAACACCCGGAATACATCCCGAAACGTTGAAAACTTCCCGGGTGTGTTCCACTGCGAAAAAAATCCCCATACATTTCCCCGGCTCGCTCTCCGCTCTTAATTAATCGCTAATAGTATGCACCCTTGTTTTCCGCCCCATCCCGTTTCGGCCTTCGTGTTCGATCTTTGTAATGTAGTTCCGCTCAAGTATTTTAATTTGTCGCTCTAAATTCGACGAGAGCGAAGAACCGCCCGGTTAACCCGCCGAAACGACCTAGGAAAGGCTGAAAAGTTCGCGGCTCGAACGACGAGGAATTAATTAGATTCATCAGATAAACAATGGTATAAAAATATTTTGGTAAACAGGGCGATAAACTCGGTTGTTCACACCCCTGTATACAAGATCGTTATAGGGCGAGCTTAACGAAGCTCTTGCATCCCAAAATGAAGCATTAAATCACACGGTAGGTGAAGGGTACGAATATGAAAGTGAATCACCCTGTATATGAAGATTTGTACGGGTGGAATTACGAAATTGCGGAAATGTTTCGGGTTATTAAAATATTGATATCAGAGAAAGTGGGGTGTTTTGATGAGTTGTTTAGCATGCTTAAGGTAAATACTAGTTGCTTGGTTATTAGGTGTAATTGAAAATGCTTTTGCTTCTGTCTGTAGTATGTAATTATTTGGAATTTTCAGCAAATTTACGTCAAAATAGCGAACAGCAACTCATTATTGTCAATTATTGTTATTAATGTGTCAAAAATTGGCAAGATGACGTTTGACGCATGTCAAAATAGCGTAACGTTATTTTTACGCAAGCTTGCAAAAAGTGTATTTATCGAAAATATGAACGATAACACTTAGGTAATCGTATTAAATGGACGATGTAATGTAGTTTTTGTCATGTGGAAATTGCTTTGCCTTTAGCAAATATAATTTAATAATAGTAGATTATTGTTAGGCATTTATAGCGTAGAATGTAAAAAATATATGAGGTGAAAGTGTTGCTAATTGCCAATTATTGATTCTCCCATTAAAATATTTTTCAACTCATACTATATTGCTGTAGGGTATACCAAATTAATTATTTTCAATTTCTGAGGAATAATTTTACAACAACTTGAGTGAAAAAACACCCCGTATATTTTGATAGTATAATGAAAGTTTCGCCTTCGCTTTCTAAATCCTTGTAGTATTCTCTTTTTATTGAGAAAAATGGGTTATTAATTTTATAAAAATATCCAATTTTCGAATGAGTAGCTTAATTAAATTGAAAAAATAAGATCTGTCCGGTCTAATAAAATAATCCCATTCAACTAATTGGCGTAATTAGCATACTATTAATTAAAACCAGCAACTAATTAGCATTAAATTCACCGTATATTTTTTTGTTTCTATTCAATTCATATGCACACACAGTTATTAAACCAAGATAAATAGAAACCAATAAATATAAATCACATACCGTGCGTCCAAACGCATAAATTTATTATTAACTAAATAAAGTATGAAAAATTCCCTAAACAGGCCGATTTTTAATTTTAATTTACTATCTTTTTAAACAAATGATGATTATACAGGGTGAATAACCTTTGAATGATGACCACATCACCATTTTTTTCAATGAAACACCCCCCTTTTTTTCAATTTTCGGATTGTCCATCCGAATCCGAAAAAATTTAAAAAGCAATTTTTTTTTAAATTAACATTGTATCTAACCACTTGCAAAAGATATTTGTGACCGTGTTTCAAGCCAAATTAAAATCATTAAATCATTCAAAGGTTATTCACCCTGTATGATAGATCTTTGTTTAACAAAAAATATTAAATTAAGAAGAAAATTCGACCTCTTCCGCGAATTTTTCATACTGTTTATTCAGCTTATAATAACGAATTTATGCGTTACTTTATGGCCGCACTGTATATAGTGTATTTCAATAATAAATGTCCATATTTAACCTAATCGGCCATACCGCTTATAAAAGGCAAACTAAAGCCCCTTTACGCTCAATTCCCTCCACGTACACATATCAATTATTCACCCTGTATGTATATTAAACGAAGAACTTCGATCTGGACGCGCTAATGCGCTGCTAAACTTCAGCCCGCTTTGAAGATCCATCTACATTGTATACGTTCTATCCAATTATGTCATCTCGAAAACAATCTCGAATATTAATTTATTAAAGTTCTAATTCGATAACGGAAAGGGACACAGGAACAAACTCGCGCGATCGGCCAACGTCTCGCCTTCGGGCCGGCATTCAAATGAGGCCCGCTCGTTTGCCCGGGAACACATCCGCAGGGATAATCGAGTTTCCGAGGGCGCGCCTCTGGGTTATTACGTTTCAGTAAAATTAAGCGTAGTAATTAATCTTCGGGAGTAACTAATACAACGTCCTTAGTCGCGAAATCGATATCCCTGTCCTGGGGGATGATATTTAATGAATGTAGTCTTCGAGCGCTGTTTATCACCCGCGCGAACGGGTTGCGAGAGAAACTTAATATAGTTAGTCGGGTGGTTTTTTTGGCGTTTGGTACGCGATTCACGCGGTACTCGAATCAATCATGTTGTCGAAATAGGGTGTATTTGCATTCGGCGAGCGGTCACTGTTGAGCGAAACGCGGCGATTAGGCCTTTGGTTTCTGGAGCGTTCGTGTCGCGATACATGAAATGCAATTTCCCTTGAAATATGTTCCGTGGGTGTTGTTTTCCAAAGCCTATTTGCTGTGTAAGCGCTACTCGGTTCGGTTCAGTTCAGATCCGATCAGATCGCTTTAGATTTAATGAGCTTTTTTTCTAGTATGTTATTCAATATGGAAAATGGTTGTCTGCGATTTTTTTTTGAATCACAAAAAAGTGTTAAGTACTGTTCAATATTTTCAAGTTTTTACAAAATATGAAATTTTCCGGTCGTTAACAAAAAATATGCATAATTTGAGTATTTTTTCCTTATAATTCAAAAACAGAATCGCAATGTGAATTGAATTGAATAGAGAAAATAATGGAGAAGACCACGACTTTTTTTTTTGATTTTTTTTTCAAAACCGTGTGTTCTACGAAGAAGCGTAATGAAATTTTTATTTTTTTCTATGGCCAAATAAGGCCGCAATTAATTTTTAAAGTTTGAAAAACGTCACACAATCGTCATACACTCTGCTCCAATCAAAGCGAGAGTTGCAAAGAGAAGTCACAATTAGCAAGTTTGCCACGTTTCCTATTACTCTTCTTTACTCCGCAAAATGTGCGTTTTTTGTATATTTATTGCAATAAACATTTCCTGATTTATCCATTTCTTCCATTACCTAATGGATAATTCGATATATTAATATAGAATTAACATCTTCATCTATATAAATTGTAACTGATTTTCGTGTTAAAAACACAAATAATGGTCCTGAAAAATTTATTTGGCAACATTCTTGTCAACGTCAATATTATCAGTAAAGTGTTTTGTGCCGACCTGCAATTCGTGTAATTTGTTTTGTGCATTTTTCAGAAAAATCTGACAAATGACAGTTTGATTTTTGTTCGTTTGTGTATTCTTTGTTACTGCGTTCGAAAATTCATACTATTTACTATACAACAAGACGTGAGTGGTTTATGATTGGTTGATAAGGTATGAGTCAAAACCCGAAATTTTTTAAATTTCGAAGGGCTATAACTTTTTAATTATAACACATTTTGAGCAACTGAAAACGGTTTTAAGCTCTAATAAACCATTTCTAATCGTATCTTTTGCCGAAATCCGCTTATCTCACATCGTGGTCTTCTCCATTCTCTAATATGGTTTTCTAAGTATCATAATTTTTTTCAAATGGTAGAGTGTTTCAATTTTCATCAGAAAAAACTGTTTTATTATAGTATCTACCTACTGTTTGTAGGTATGTTCATGTTCAAAATATGTTCATTTTAGTAAAAGTAGGTACAATTTTTTGCCTTATAATTCAAAAAAATTTTAGAATCAAAAGTGAATTGAATAGAGAAAATAATTATCTATGGTTTTCTAAGTATCATAAATTTGATCAAATCTAACAATTTATCAGTTATTTAGATTTTTCTTTACAGAAAGGGATTATTTCAGTTCTGATAACAAGTTTTTCTTGTCTCTAAATGTTTCAGAAAATAGAACCACCCTGTAAATAATTGATATTTTCTTTATGTCTGACAATTTATGTATTTTTGTACAATTTGCACAATTTATTTCCACATTTACACAATTCTTAAATAATCTTATTCTCACTATATTTCTACTGATATTCTTTACTACTTAAATTAATCAATTTTGTTAACATTTGTGTCCACAACTTTTCAAAACTTACTAAAACTCCCAATTCTTTTCTCTTTTCGCCTCTTTCAACCATCCTTCTGATAACCATTTGCATATTTCGATTTATTATGATCATAAAACACAACTCTGGCGAAAACAGTAAAACAATCTGCATCTACATGAAGTAATCTAGACTATAATAGAACTTATTTTCACCCGAAGAATTCCCAACAAAGTTCCACTACCGTGCAGCCCCCCAGGGAATACGTCGAAGTCGACATGTAATCTAAAAATAAGTACACAAATCCATTATTTTAATTACTCATCCCGCTACGCCCAACTATCTGCAACTAGCGTTTCGCCTGGATTTGGCACATTCCGTCGTTGTTATTGACGTTTTATTCTAAGATTAGTCGCAGCTAATACATTATCTAGCGTTGAACGTCTGATTTTGAGAGACCGCAATTAAAGTTCCCGTCTGCTCCTGCTCCGGGACGCTCCGGGCCATGCAAATTCGCGCCGACATAATGGCGGAGCCGACCGGAAAAAACATTCGTTCCCGTTTTAAACGCCGCCCGAAAGGGGGAAAGCGATACCGTTTTCGCTAAGGGTGATAAATGATCCGTTACGCAGTCGACTTAATTCGGCGGTCTATTAAGGTCTTGCCATGGAATGCGATGTCGCGTTATCGATGATGCACGGGGAATCCCAAATTTCGATTTTCCACAAGTTGATAGGTTAGGGGGATTCTGCCTCACTTTTACCACACTCTCAATGCGTAATGAAGGCTTGGAAACAACTTTTGTAGTCCCAGAAAGGAAATGAACAACAAGGCGTTGATGAAAAGGTTTTGGGTAAATCAATACAAGTCTTGTTGCACGTATTTTATTAATACAGATTTGTTGTAATGGGACTCAAAAGTCCCAACATAGGGTGGAGTTCAATTGGTCCCCGCGGTCAAATTTACCCAAATATAATCCTTTTTCGACTCGAAAGCTATCAGTCAATTGGTCCCCAATACCGGATTAAGGGTTTCTAGGAAGGACCGATGGGAATATTTATAATTTCAAAATTCTCTGGCAAATTTCGATTATGTATTTTCATTTCGTAGTACAATTTAATGAGTATTTTATGATTAGGGGAAATTTTTCGACTTCTGTATTTTTTTTTCTATTTCAATATAGGGAAAATCCCATCCCTTCCAGTATACTTCTAGAAAATTAGGTGTACTTTTCATAATAATGAATTTCGATATTGTAAAATATGAAGGTACTTTACTCTTGAGCAAAATTCACATTTTTTGACACACCTCGTATAAGATTGATAAAATTTGATTTTTGATGATTGCATCTTGGATTTTAGATCATGCAGAACTTTTTGTGAAGAATAACTATTTCGTAAAATTAATAATAAAGTTTCCCATATGTTGCCAACTATTTTTTGAAATCCGTTCGTATATTAAAACTAAAATAATTCTTTTTTTGAACAGAATTTTTCTTTTAATATAAATTGTACCAATTGTATATATTTTAAATTACTAATGCTTAGATATTAAATATTTTTTAACACTAAAAGCTGCATTTTGTCCAAATTCTCTCAGCTATGTAAGTACACCAGAAGATATTAGCCAAATGATAGTTATTCATGCAATGTAAAATCATATCTAAATCGGATTAGGAATATTTTGACCGCGGGGACCAATTAGCCCATTAAATTTTGAAACTGGGGACCAATCGACCTGTAGGATTATGGAACCCCGCTGACAAAAATGACCGTGGGGACCAACACCGCCAACATATTGCCTTCTACACATTTAAATATTGACTAAACACCTGCATTAAATACACTGTAAATATATGCTTGATGATGGTTATATGATAGTAGAAACGCATGCAAAGCAATTAGAATCGCCTGACATTGTGGTTGTGGTTTCAGGTGTCATGATGAAGATGCGGCATTCCGGCCATGGAGTATGAGAAATTCCCATTCCTGTATTGGCGGGCCGTACTAATGACCCTGGCGCTGTCCATGACGGGATCGCGCAGCGACGGGGCCCTATGCCCGGCCGCTTGCCGATGCGACAACGACGCCCTCAAGACCTCGTGCTCCGCCGCCGCGCTGGAGTTCGTGCCCATCCAGCTCAACCCCGAGCTGCGCGAGCTCGACATATCGCGCAATCGCATCGTGCACATACACTTCTCGTTCCCGTTCTACGAGGAGCTGATCGCCCTCGATCTGTCCGGCAACAGGATCAAGACCTTGGGGAATTCGAACTTCAACTCGCAGAAGAACCTGACCTATTTGAATTTGCGCGGCAACAGCATCGAGAACCTGACCAAGGACTCGTTCAAGGGGCTGAAGGCGCTGGCGCATCTGGATGTTAGCAATAACAGCTTGACGGAGATACAGGAAATGGCCTTCAGGGATTTGCATTCGTTGGCGATCCTAAAGTTATCTGGTAACAAGTTGATTCATTTGGACGCCGGGTTGTTCCGGTCCGGGAAGAATTTGAGGGAGCTCTATTTGGACGATAACCAGTTCGTTGAAGTGCCGGTCGATTCTCTCATCGATGTGGTCCATTTAAATTACTTATCTCTATCCAGAAATTACATTAGCAACGTGAAAATGCCGGTGTTGCCGGATCTCCGAACTCTACTGCTAGACCAAAACGTCATATCGGATATCAACAGCGGTTTATCAACTCTCACCGCTCTTTTATACCTGGATTTAAGCAATAATAACTTGACAGTCATGCCGACCGAATCGCTCTCTAAACTCTCCAATCTCACGACGTTAAAGTTAAGTGGAAACTTAATTTCCGTCCTACAGCCGATAGCTTTCAGGGGTTTGTTCAATTTGAAAGTGTTGAAAATAGACCGAATAGCGACCTTGAGACAAATCGACGTCCGAACGTTCGTGGACAACATCAATTTAGAGAAAATCTACATGGATTACAACATGGGAATCAAGTCGCTGCCGGCGCGCTTGTTCCACGGCAACTCCAAGCTCACCTACATCACCGTCAGGCACAACAGCCTCAAAGCCTTGGAGGCCGGCCACTTCCCCTTGGACCAGCTGCGCGAGCTGCGCCTGGGCGGCAACCCCCTGCACTGCAACTGCTCGCTGGGCTGGCTGTGGCAGCTGGTGCAATCGCAGAGATCCAGGCCACTCAATTCGTCCGCGTCCAAGGAGCTGGTGCTGGACGACGGCGACATCACCTGCGACAGCCCCGAGGACCTGCGCGGCAAGCCGCTGGCGGCCGCCACCGGCCGCCAGATGAGCTGCTCCGTGGGGTGGGTGGCGGCGCTTTCGGTGGCCGTCACCGTGGGGTTCATCCTGGCGGTGGTCGGCGGGGTGGTGTATTGGGCGCCGCGGCGCCGGCCCGGCTCGCAGCGCGACGAGAAGCTGGGCGGCAGGAGCCCGGCCGAGTCGAGCTCGGCGCGCGGCGAGCCGGCGCAGATTGAAAAGTACATTTTGCAGCCCTCCATTATGATGCACAATGAATACCGAACGCTCACTCCTTGGGACCCGTACGGGGCGAGCGTGGTGAATATTTACGAACAAATTAACGATAACAGGGAACGTCCTCACATTGTGTACGTCTGAAATCGGGGTGGCGCTGATGCGGGGATGTACAGGGTTGCTTGATAATGATTACCCAATGTTTACTGTCGCTGATATAAGATTATGAATACTTCGAAAACAACTGGGAAAGTCGAGAGAGAAAAAGGGCTTCAAGAGTTTTATTACGCTAAAAATTTGGTATCACAATTCATGAATATTCTCAATAAGTATTAATAAATGTTGGGTAATTTTGTGAAGAACGATCCTGTCATTAGCAATTGCAATTAAAATTAATATATTTTTCACTAAAAGCCGAGGTACTCATATGAGCAATATCTTTTTTATATACATATAGATGTATTATAAGAACAATTACAAATGTATAAAAACGAAGTACAATAATTATAAGGAAATTTTCACGTTATTTTTGTGAAGATGATTTACGTGGCGGTTTGACACGGCCATATTTGCTTGGGGTTTTTAATTTGGGACAATGGGACGGCTATTTTTCGCGAAAAGAACCTTTTTCCATTAGGATTTAAAATTACCTATTTATTAAAAGATGGAAGTTTACCGAGGGATTTTCTTTTTGCGTCTCCTCGACTACGGGTGAAATTTTCCAGGTACATACTTAATCACTGTAAAGTCTAATTTGTTTTCCTCACAACAAAGACCCACCTTCACATAGATATTTTATGAAACAATTTTATAAGACATTCGTTTCTTAGTTTCATCTAGGGAATTAGAGTTTATTTTTATGTAAATTAGGTAAAAAGAATTACGGTTCTTCCCCGGGTTGTTTAATGGATAAGCGATTTTTACTTTGTTGAAACGTTTTCGAAATATTTACTGTTAAATCATTTTACTTAGCCAGTTGGAATATGCCGAAATGAGATTACGTTATATCAAATATAATTGCGTAATTAGCTGTAATTATACTTAAACATGAACTAATTACTTATGATTAAATAATTGAAGCGAACATAAAAATGATTGTGCAAATTAAAAGCACATAATTGAATTTTGCTAAAAAAATATTGCTTGCACAAATCCATTTTATAATTCCATTTCATCAATCTGAGTAAATTTGATTAATTTTTATTAAACAAACTTCAATTTTTAATAATTTAACGCGCCCTTTATAAATTTTCATTCGATTTTCAAATCAAGCCTAATTTAATTACGGAGAATAAATACTTTGAACGTATTGTTAATTATCCGTAATTATCGGCAATTAGCAGAAATTCTCCTTTGGGGCTCAATTGAAAGGGAGTGCAAGTGTTACCCGTGCATTACGATTTAATTAAGGACCGAATCGATTTTAATTAAATATGGAAAATCTCTTCTACATAATTTCCAGGATGACTGTTGTACAAGGATGGTGTTTAATTTTCCTCCCGTTAATTGAGCGTATCCTGAATTGCCAGCGAACATTTTTAATTGTTGTGCGCATTTGGCAATAATTCTTTGCAATAAGATAAGCGGATAAGTTTTAATTGGAACGGTGATTGTTATTTTTGCTCCAATATTCGATTAAATATGTTTAATTACTTAGGATTTGCAGGAGGAAATTGTACGCGCAATTAATTTAGCTCAATTTCTGCGTAAAGATGAATTATTACATTATGAAAAGACTGATTTTAGTGTCCGAATATGTTTTGCTACCTGAAATGTGTCAAATTGAAATTATATTTATTTAATTAAAAAAATATTACCATTATAATCGATTTTAGTGTATAAAAAAATACTGGAATATCTATCTTCCATTACATTTAGTATTCGGGTAATATATTCATATAAAATAAATTAAATATAATTAAATTATCGTATAAGCATCAAAGATTTTCGAATCATCTGTACATTACTCGTTATTATCCTGTACATACGGTATATATTCGAATTATTTTAATCATATTCGTTTTTGGAAATACATGTTAAAATGTATAGTGCATTTGTTTAAAAAAATAAAATTAATTCCAATACTTTTCGAAGTTGTTTTATTTAGTAGATAATAACCCCATTGAAAACAGTCGTAAAATTTGTCAATATATTGGAATATTTTGTGCTAAAAGAGTGGAGCTTGAAGGGGGTAATTTAATAAATATAATTTTCAAGCCGCGTTTGTTTGGATTTGCCTGAATATATCTGCTCTAAATTCGTTTACTACGAAGCAATAAAATTCGAGATTTATTCGAAGATAGAAAAATAAGTGAGGTTTGTCGAAACCGCGAAAATAAATCAGTGGATTACACGGCGATGTTATTATTTACGATAATGCATAAATTCTTTTTTCGAAAAATCGGGTCAAGAAAGCACCTCACGTATTGTGCGATGTAGGTAAGGCGTTTTATTACTTCACGATGAGTAAGTCGTCAAATTGAGGCACGATATGAAGAATGAAACCTTCAAATGTCAGCTAATTTTTAATTATATTTATTTTAGTTCGGTGTTTTAATAAAATATTATACGTTTCATATCAGACGTTCGTCAAAAAAAAAAACACATTCAATCGTCTTGCCTAATTATTCCGAGCCGAATTTAGGAGGACATTTTTGTGCAACCGGCGCTCTATTCGGCGTAAAATACACGATAATATTTCATAACACGAGTCTTCGCATTTAAATTAGCGCTTCGCCCACAAAAGCCATATCCATGTTGTTGTTAGTGACATCGAATTAAATTGAAACCTTTAATATTAATTAACTCCTAATTGGAGTATAAAGTAGAGCTCTTTGAAGCATTAATTAGGGTTATCGGTTTCCCTTGTCAGCAATTTTTCACTAAAGTGGAGACTAATGAGGCACACATTCGGGTTTTAGGCGTACTGGATGGACCAAATAATTTTGTGGCAAAGCTTTCTGAAAGTTCAGATTTTTAGATAACGAAATTATTCTCGATAAATTAATTTTCTACGAGTATTTAATTCACCTAAAATGTAAAAAGATCCAAATATTGCATAAAAGAATCAATATCAAAAAATTTAAAAGTTTATAAAAGTCCATTGATTTTTTTTTCATAAATTACTTCATACTTTGGATGATATTTTTCTATATTTTGCATAGGTTTTGGACTTGCATTTTTTTTGGATCGAATATCAGTCAAGTCCATACAATTATAACTAGGATTTTAAATTTTTTTTTCAGAATTTCTTATTGTTTTCGATGATTCTTAAGCCATAAAAATATGATCATTACATCTTGTGAAACTCCATTGTATCATGTTGCAAGTTGCTTATCGAATAAAATGTAATATTTCGAAAAAATTTTTATCATTTTCTCAACTAAACATGCACAAAATCAGATAAGAAAATTTATATTGAATGTACACAATATTCAAATCATTTTTCACACCATCAAAAATCTATTATAATGAATATTTTTATCGCATAATAAATTAAATATTTTGAATAATTATTCATAACGTCAGAATGCCAGTAACATCGGAAATAGAAATAAAATAATTATATCAATATTCCGGTACAAGGGCTTTCCATACACACAATTTGCATTTCGTCCTTGCACATTTATTTTTAGACGTTCGTTTTCGGAACTCAAAGGCTACAATTTCGGATATTTAATAAGAATACCTAACAAAAAAAATTCCCATTATAATTAATTTCCAATAAGCAATAAATATTCTTATCAATCAGAAACATAAAAAATATTTAACGTAATTGAAATTTCCGCTCAGCATATTTTTTAAGAATCGGAATTTCATTTTCGTGTCTAATTAGATTTCCAAGAGGTTGCGCATTTTTCAAATAACTCCGACAGGTTGCGAGAAAACCTAAATTATCGAATAACATTCCAGCAACCCTTTCGCATAAAAATTTCGAACAACCGGCCTTATAATTTTAATCACGATTTGCAACGCATAAACGCCGCGATTATTGAAATTAATACATTATATAGTGTGGCTTATGCTGAATAAATTATCAAGATATATTCATTAGCAATATAGAGTATGCACATGTATCATAAAAATTTATTGTAATACTTAGTTTTGGTGATTAGTAGTTAAATTAAAGTTCTTTTGTAAGTTGATTAATAATTTTTTTCAACGAGTTGGTGTTAGATTTTATTCTTAAAAGGCCTCCATGTAGACGTTTCTATATACTACAATTATTCGCAAATAGCAGTGTACTCTTAGTAACACACACCTATACCTTCTTTTAATAGCTACCTACAATAATTTACCATAATTTTTCAGAATGATAACGTTTATAATTACCTATGTACTGAAGAAGACGTTTGAGGTAGGGCCTTTACATGACATTTTCCATACGAACTGATATCGATAAATAATTATTACCCGTTTGACCTGTATAATTTGTATTCGATAAACTTTCTGTTGAATAAAATTTACATCGAAAGATGAAGAGTTGATGAATATCAAGTATAAATGCGAGTTGTAATTGATTGAATTGCTACTTAGTGTGGAAGAATTGGTTTCAAATAGTTATTAAGAGAAGATGAATTCGTGGAATTTGGAAAAGGGATGGTTTTTGATCAAGAAGAAGGTAAGTTAAATGTAGCAAGAAATAAGATAAAAATAATCCCCTACAATTCTTTTAGAAACCTACATATTTATCCTGGTATCATTTCGAGTTTATTTTCGTAAGCAGTTATGAAAATACAGGGTGTTCCTTAATGATATGCTAATATTTAAGGGGGTGATTCTTGGACTCAAAAAACTTCATATGAATCTATGTCCTAAACGTCTTAACTTTTGAGATACAGGATGTCAAATTTGAAGAAAAAAATCTATTTTTTATTGTCATTTTCATACCACTTTAAATATTTTTATGAAATTTGGTGTGTATTAAAAGAGCATTTTTTTGACAAAAAAACATTTTTTATTTCCAACAGTGGCGGCCGTACTGGACTCAGACTAGATATTTAAAAAAAGTGGTATGCCACTGTTTTCTCTTAAAAAATTGTTTTTGATGTCCTCATTCAATTTAGAACAAATTTGATTTCTTGATTTTTTTGTACAACTCACCGTTTCGCATAAAAATATTAAAGTAGGATATGAAGGTAGGTAGTATATGAATTTTTTTCTAAAAATGGGTGCAAGAATCACCCCATTATATATTAGCATATCATTAAGGAACACCCTGTATACCTTTCTCGCGAACTTTATTGCTCGGCAAACCAAAATCGGACGAAATAAGTACATACTTAATAAAAAAAATTCAAATGCAGAGACCTCAGACACGTCCGACTGTAACAAACAAAAGTCTTTATTGCCAGCACACCGGAGGAAGTAGAATTGGAGCTCATTTAAAGGCGCATAAAAATCCCCACGAGCGCTTCAATTACAGGTGCTCGCATATAAATAAGCGAGTAAATCCGCAATGGCGGCGCGAACAAATCGCGGGACCCCGTAAATAAACGTAAAAGGTGATCGTGCATGTGTATTTGTGAATCGAATTGAATAGAATATAAACATTTAGCCAGGCGGGTTTGTTCTTCATTCAGTGCGGTGCTCTCTAATAGTCAATGTCAATAACGGCATTTCCCTCGGATCCGAATTTATTAATAGCGAATAAATAAGCGCTGTCGACCTACTAAATAAGATTAATCTCCGGACGGAAAGTGAAAAATCCATCGCGTAAGTAATTATTCATTTAAGGTTTGTTTATGCGAAATCGATTCGATTTTTGCGGTCGAACTGTGCTAGATTTTATTTCGATTTATAATAAGTCGATTATTTATTGTATCGATTGGGTTGGGGCTCAGTGAAATGCTGTGTGATATTAATCGAATCGATTTTTATTCTACTAATTTATTTGAATTTGCGAAATTTAAAGCGTAAGTTTATTAACATTTTTTGTGCAAATAATAACCCCTGTACCTAAGTAATTAAAATTAATTTAAATTTAAATAATATATTTAATCAATTATTTATGGGTATAGATATGAAAGTGTGTGCATAATATATGAATTTTTGTGGAAAATGTAGCAAAATTACAATAAGAATAAATTTTAATTTTAATAAATTTTATTTATTTAATTTTGCCATACAGTTCCTCATATGTTGACATTTATTGCGATTATTAACAATTAAAATTTACTCAAATTTAAATTTATCAAAATTTTATTTATCATTAAAAAATACAAAGCAATTATTTTTTTAATTTAAAATAATTAACACAAGCTAATTTTAAATTTAAAATTTAACACAGCTAATTTAAAAATGTAATTTTTAAAAGTGGACAATAAATCGCAAAAAAATAAATTACAAATTCTATAGAATTTATTCATGGTCTAAAAATGGTCTAATCTTAAGGATCATGTTTTTCATGCAAAATATGATTATCCAAAGGAGTTATCCTGAACAGCTAATTTTTCTAAAAATAAATCATTTTATTACACTTGCACCCAACAACATTTAACGGTTTTTTAATACATTCATTAAACCCATAAAAATATTTTCGTTAAAGTTAACGTTAACGTTAGTACGCGGTTCTTTGACACTTCGCAGCGACCGCGTATACAACAAAACCGAACTAAATATAACGTTCTAAAAATAAAATCGCCTGTCAAATTACCGCGTGGAGTTTTCTTAAATAATTTAGCGCCAAATCCCGATTAGCATATTTTATTTTTTCCGAATGTCGGAAAAATCTCGACCGGTAAATTCAATTTTCCTGTCCGCGTCTCCCCGTAAGCTTCATAAGGCTTTCCGGTAGATTTAATTTCGGCTCGGCGGGTATTCTTTAGTTTTGGGTTTATATTAAAAAATCCCAAGAAAAATACCGAAGCATACGTAACGTTTTAATTCATTATACAGGAGATTTCCCAAACTTGCTCATACGTAAACGTTAACGTTAAATGTCAAATTAACGTAAAACTAAGATCTCTAGATTCGTTATTTAAGTGAGATTTCGTCATTTCCCAAAGCCCTTTTCATGTTTCCTTTATTCCATTATTTAACATCCCAAAAACGTATTATAAAAATATGACATTTCAATTAACGAATCTGCACTACTCTGGTGTAGATTGAATCAACATTGATAGTTGATTGACTTGCGATTTGAATGTGCGGTATTGTGTCCGTCTCAAAATACAATTGAAAATTGATACCGATACGATCCGAAAAAAGAGCTGATTCATTTCCATGTAATTATAATTAATGTCGAAAAATCGATCCGTAATTGCACAATCGATTTTAAAATCGAGCTCGGATCTATAATTGCGAGTTGCAGGAAATTTTAAACGAATTTTCATCTAAATCGCAACGAATTTCTATAGAAAAGCAATTAGATTAATTCAACAAAACAACATGATAGTTATTACGAAATAAGACTTCGTTCGGAGAAGGCAAAATTCTTCGCAAACACAATAGTTTTTCACGGTAAATTAATCAATATGTATCTTTTTCGTTTGAGATATATTCCCAACAACGCAGCAGAATTTTTGCGTTGCATTTCCATAGAAGAAACTTGCGAACTCATAGTTCAACACGAAGAGAACGCCTGTCCCATTGATTTTCATTTAGGTCACATTAGCATTTTCAAAAGAATTTAAAAATTAGGTAGATAATTAAATGGGTAGGTTTGGTACTGTATACTTATAGCACAATAGATATTTTTGTTGAGTTATTATAGTTGCAGTTTATTTTTAGATAAATTTTAATTGGCTAGACATTTTTTTGACAATGTTCAAAGGTATTTTCGAAAATTTGGTATTTTTTTTTAATTTTTGGTGATTCCTGAACGGTTGGAATCATTTTGGTTGTTTTTTTAATTATTTTGGTGATGTTTTTGTGATTATTATTTTTTTGTTAATTTAGTAATTTTAGTGATGAAGCTTTTTTGGGGGATAATTTTGAAGCTTTTTCATCAATTTATTACTTTTTGAAGCTTATTTCCTTGAATTTGCAAGTTATAAAAAATTTGTAATTTTGAAACTTTTTTTCTTGATCTACACTGAAAGAATTATTTCCAATAAATTTACTAGAAAAACTATGACCAATGTAAAATCACATCCACCAATCCACCAATGTAAAATGTTTAATGTAAAATCACATCAATTATCAAGGAATTTTATTGTAATAAAGTAATTACAATTGTTTTGCATAATAAATTAGGTACATTTATTTTGTAATTATGCACTGTATCTATCTATTAATAGATAATTTTTTTTTAAAATCAAATCGTGATTTTGCCTACCTATCCCATGTAAATTTAAATTCATTATATTAAATTTAATGTAAAATTACTATTTTTACAAATATCCATGAATTATGACATATTTTTTACATACTTTTTTTTAATAAGATATATCATTTTTTACAACAAGATACATTTACACTTGTTTCCCTGTATTAAAAGCCTTGTGATTTCACAATATTTTTTTTCAGAGCAGTATAATACTATTACCTACTTAATTTTTTTCAACATATTCATTTCTATGACTTCCAATTTTTTTTTACTTCTTGTCACCAAAATGATTTTTGAACCTTCTTCCTTATACCGAATTCCAAAGCTTCTTGCCTCATTACCGTTAACAACACATTGCAAATTAAGTATCCAATTCATCCAAACTTCCACAAAGCCTCTGGCTCAAAAAACCCCTCACGACACAGTCCCATTTCCACCGATTCGCACCCATTGTTCGATTCGATTTATCGCCCATCGGAATCCACTCAATCCACCCAAGTGTTAAACTTTAGCCGCTTTTCTACTGCGTTTTCAGTTCGCAGTAACTGCGACGCGCCGCGATCTCTTCAAACGGCGATCTTGGCCTCAAATCCGACATAAATAATTAGCTTTCTGAAAGCAATCGAGGTGCGTTCGCAAAAATCCGCTGTATTACACCTGCAATTATGCTCGGAAAGAAAGCGAGATATGACTAATTTCCATTGAAAGCGCTTTTTTCAGCATTATCTAAAATCGCCGGGATGGAGAAAACGTGGAAAACGTCCTCGGAGTTTAAGTAGGTTACACTAGCGTGGAATATGATTTTTTTTTCGTGATTTTATAACTCTCTAACTCTAATCCCCGTGCCATTAATCACGGCTTGCTCGTTTCGACTTTGCTGCCTTTCGGGCGAATGTCGCTTCAGCAGTGCAAAATTATAAATAATGGACTATTGTGCACATGTATCAATCACCGGGGGTGTTGCTACAAGCAATAAACAGACGCATTTCATGCACGATTTTGTCTCTGCGCTCTGTTTTCGAGCGAAATTAGAGCCAAATACGAATTTGCATAATGCAAAAACAATTCTACACACCAGCAAAAGTTTTATTAAACAATAAAATGTCAGCTATAAAATTGCTAAATTCACCTGGGTAAAAACATACACAGGGTGTTTCATAATTCCATTTATATTAAGCTCTTCTTATATGAAATTGACGAGTACCTGTGAGTATAATTAAGGAGAAAAGCGTTTGTTAGAGTAGACAACAACAAGCCGGTTAAATTTAATTAACTAACGAACAGGCATTATCTAGGAAAAGTATTTTCGACGGATAGAAGATGAAAATGAATAGCTGATTTTCAATGGAAGCGCTACTTGTACAATTTATCCCATCTGCATTTTAAATAAACCCAGTCCGTTTAATTTGTTTCGCTCAAGCGAAATCTCATTAAATTTTAATGGAATATTCGAGTATTTAAACTCTTTTTGAGGAGGTAAAGTGGACAAGGTAAAAATTGTTTCGGTAACTTTGATAGGCTTAATTCATTGATTACCATTTCTTTAATAAAAAATACAAATATATTACGTTTTCTCATAATCAACTGGGATATTTTCGCAGAATTATCCTTCGCTCGTTTATCATGTCTAGTTTGAAATTAAACATCTCTCTTCATTAATCGCCTTTTTCCTGATGATTTATAATTGTGTTTTTCCTGTAAAGACAGCTTTAAGTACCCATTTATTCCTTCGAGCGATATTACAAGTAGGTATTCCGTGCATTGTTCTGTTCCATGATAGAAGGCTCGAATTTAAAAGTGAGTTGAAAATTGTTGAATGTTTTTTTTTTTATTTTATACGTACATAAAATGTTTATTGGATATTGTATGAGCTACAATAAGGCGTCAAAACATGATGTATTAACAGTGTTTGTTGAATTTACTAGAAGAAATATTTTTGTAAAAAGCATAAAGGGTGCAGTAATCAAAGCATTCCTAATTAATCGCGGCGGTAAAAAATTAAATATCAAACGATTGCATTAACAACAATCGTGACTAATTACGAAGCTAATGAACCAGCAAAAATGTTTCGATGTAATAAAGTGAAATCTTAATTATAGAATTGGTCATTTTACGACAAAATAAAACGCATTAAAATATAATTAGCAATCGAATTCGATTAGCGGACTTTTACATCAAACTATCTTCGAATTAATAAGCGCTTACGCCGAACATGTGTTCTACTATAATTTTTATGTCGTATCAATAATAATTTGCATCTAATTAAAACGTACTTTTCAATGCGGTATAACGGCCAGTGCGCCCGTGAACTTGGACTCGCACGGTATAATTTCGATCCGGCACGGTAAAGTGCGTACCGTGCGAGAGAATAGCCCGTCGAAATTAATCAAAATCGCGTTGTGCAACCGGTTCGACGGTAGAAAAGTTTCTACATACGCGTGCATTCATTATTTATTTTAAATTCGCTTCCATCGGACTCGTTTGTAGTAATTATTTAGCGATTTTTTTTTTTCGCATTTAGAGTTAATTGCCGAGGAGTTGGTCGGTTTTAAGGTGGGCGAGCAGTAGCGGGTACGTTTGGTTTTTCTAATATTTTGTACAAGAAATTACATATGCTGAGAAGAAAATTTATTATAGGGAGTTTATTGGGTGGATAAAATAAATAATTCTTTGAGAATTTTAAATGGGGTGCAATATCTGAGTAGAAATGAAGAGGAATTTGCCCTAGTTTTACTAGTGATGGGAGATCCTGGAGGTTTATTAAGTTGTTTCGAGAATTCTTGAAGTATTTTGTTGGTTTTTCAAAAGTTTCAAGAGTTTTGAGTTTTTTTCTGAATTGTAGATTTTTGAGATGTTTTACTTTTCTCACAGGCTTTTCAAAGATTCTATTAGAAACTTTTCAAATGCTTTAAGAATTTTAATGCATTCTATAATTTTGAATGATTTTTTAAACAAAATAACTAATACAACCGGAAAATTAGTTAAAAATGATAAGAAAATGATTTTTTAATAGCCGAAATATTATCAATCGACTCATTTTAGTAAGTAATTGAGAAAAGAATATTTGAAAAAATATTACCAAAGTCCCTGAAAAAGAATAGTAAAATATTGTCAAATTTTTAGAAATGAATCAGATTTTTCTTGATTAAAAAAATGCATTTTAATCTTTTTTTTTTATCCCACAATGAATATAAAAAAATACTCCCAACCTTTGGTTTTTCTAATTTTGTACAAAAAAATCACATATGCTGAGAAGAAGGGCTATGGAAAATTATTAGAGGGGGTTTATTGGATGGGTAAAATAAATAATTCGTTGAGAATTTTAAAGGGGTGCAATTTCTGAGTAGAAATTAAGCTTTGCGGAGGAATTTGCCCTAGTTTTACTAATGATGAGTGATTCTGGAGGTTTATTAAGTTGTTTCAAGAATTCTTGAAGTATTTTATTGGTTTTTAAAAAGTTTCTTGAGTTTTGAGGTTTTTGTTTTTGAATTGTTGATTTTTGAGATGTGTTTTACTTTTTTTCCAAGGCTTTTCAAAAAACTTTTCAAATGCTTCCAATATTTTAGTGCAATCTATCTAAATTTTAACGTGTTTCCTTAGCAAAATAACTAATATACCTAACCGGAAAATGAATTAAAAATGAAAAGATAATTATTTTTTAAAGCCGAAACATTACCAAGCAACTCATTTTAGTAAATAATTGAGAAAAGAATCCTTGAAATAATATTAAGCCACTGAAAAAGAATAGTAAAATATTGTTAAATTTTTAGAAATGAATCAGATTTTTCTTGATTAAAAAAATACATTCTAAACTTTTTTATTCCACACAATGAATACAAAAAACTACTCCCACAGCTTCTCCAAATTCGAAACTCTATTTTACTCGAAACTAATTGACATCATCTAATTGGCGAAGGGATTAACCCACATACGAAAAATCCTGACAGAGAAAATCCTCTCGAACTACATAGGAAAATCTCTATATAGCCTTTAGTTTCATCATTATTCAGTTACCAAAAAAGTTACTAAAATCAACGAAAAGCCAACTTGATCGAACCAGTATCTACTTATTAAACACAAAAATTAATTTTTGTGTACGTCTATGTATCGAAACAAAACAGAATTATCCAAATAGGAGTAGTAGAACGGAGTGGATGTGCGATTTACACGCCGCTTTTTTTATAATAGCTACTTACAGTAGATTAGGAGAGAGAAAAAACGGTAACGTTCGGTAATTATGAACTGTAACAGCAATAGCAGTCCGTATAACGTGCCTGCACACCGATTCTTATCCTTGATCTACTAAAGACCGTTGGGAACGAGATTTATCGGCGAGTTTTTAGAAGAATCGGATGTGGAAAAATGTCAGCGGCATAAAAATGAGTTTCGCAACGGATCGAATCGGACTTCATAAATCTCCCAAATTGACGACGTGTGCTAATCGAACCGACGGGTTTATTCGTTTTGAATACAGCCGAGAAATTAATAACAAATATGGAGCATTTCGTGAAAATTTTGCCAATAAAAATTATGCAGGTGTCTCGCAATTTTGAATGATTTGTGACGGTTCACGCCTGGAAGAAGTTGGAAGTGGTGTTAACAAATATATCAGAGTGCAATAAATGTGACAAAATTGACTCGGATGATTAATATACTAGAACTAATTGTTGGTATTAAAAGTAGTGCAAATACAGGGTGTCACATAATTGGTGGGTAAAATTAAATATACAGTGTGTCCAGGGATGATGGGTTTGCCTATTGGAGAAAGATTTTTATTATTGGTTTTGCAACAAAAAGTCAATTTTTTTGCTGCTTTTGAAAATGAAAATAACATTGAAAAATCTTAGATTGGATATACAGGGTGTTGGCAAATTGAGAAAACATAAAAACACTTTAAGAGAATTATTTTATACAAAAGAGAAAGTTATTTATAATCAAAAATAAAGCCTGAATACAAATGTTCAAATTAAAAATTCCAATTTTGAGTCCACAATGATGGAGTTGACCAGAGGAGAAAAATGATTATTAATTTTACGACAAAAACTCATTCTTTATAAAAAAAATTACTTTACGAGAAAATTGAGATTCGCATATAAAAACATTAGATAAGATGTACCTAGGTATTAGGGCGTTAGTAAATTAAGAAAACATGAAAAAAATTAACACAAAATTGGAATTTGTATTCAGGCTTTGTTTTAGATTATAAATAACTTTCTCTTATAAAAATTTTGTGTAAAATAAAAAATAATAGCACTTCTGTCTTGAAGTATATTCATTCATGTTTTCTAAATTTGTCAACACCCTGTAGTTCCAAGATTTTTCAAATATCCTCATTTTTGAATATTTTATGAAATTATAAATTCGCCAGAAATATCCATTACATACCTAGGTACATTACTAAAATGTCAAAAATCAACTAACTCACTGTAAAATCACATGCAAAATCTAAACTTTGATGGATGTTTGTAAAGTTTGTAAAATTTAATGCATTTATTTTTTATTTTTTATGTATATTCTGAATCAATTTAGAAAATTACTGAGCAATTCATAATGATCCAGATCGAATTAAAACTGTCCAGAACATTTAAAAACGCCTTAGAATCAATTAAGATTGTTCAAAACAATTTACAATGCTTTAGAATGAATTTATCAAAATTGAATGAATCAAAATTGATGGATGTTTGTAAAGTTATATGAAAAAAAGTACGATTTTAAACGATCTCTATCTCGTTAAAAACATAAAAAAGTATCTATAAGAACTCTTGTATTATATAAAAATTGTAGAGATTATCTTGGCACACTCTATACATATAAAATTCCACAAGGGAGCCACCTTATTTTTGGCCAATATAAGAACAAATTACAGCCATAAAAGTTTGAAATAATGGCAATTTCACAGGTAAACATACATCTAACCTTTATCAGCACCGAAACGAACATCAGCCCTGAAAGTGGCGTTTTCTCTAAGACCGAAATTACGTCGCCATTTCATCTTTATCAGTCACGCCGATCAGAAGGGATTCCTTTTTCGCGCCGCGTCCTTTTCCTGCCTCTAAAACTGTTCTATTTTGTGCCAAATCAACGTAATTTCCCCTATCTGTTATAAAGACTTAGCGCCGACCGAGAACGTTTTTCTTTTGTGCCCGTCTCTTTTGTTTCTCCCCGTCCTTGTTAACCTTATTGATTGAAATGTATTTTTTCCTCTTGTCGCAAACACTGGTTAAATCAAATGAGCTCCGCGCTCGCCCGTTTTTGCGCCGAGTAACGCGAGATTTTCAATTTAAAAAGCGAATTGTTATGTCGGTTTGTTATGTTAACGTTTATGCGTTCAATTTCGCGATGGGGAAAAATTAACCGGGCGAATTACGACCCCCCGACGGGGGGGAGTTTTGAATTTAAATGCTTGGGGTGGTGTCTAGGGAACGCTTTTCTTCGCGTTATTTTTATGTATAAAAAACAAATCTACTTTTTCTTGTATACCTATTATATCAAATAAAACATGAGGTAATCTTTACGTTAAAAAGAGGATTTTCCTAATGACGCCGGGTCATTTGAATACAAATTTTGCAATTATATAATAGAGTTTTTTACTAGAATTTATTACACCTATAACAATAATACCAGCATAAGCACAGACAATTAATTAATTTCCTTTCGACTGTAAAACATTCAAAGCAATTACTAAAACATTTCAATTTCAACAAAGTTTTTCACATTATTTGCATAAAACATAAAGACAGGTGGAAAATTATCATTGCAATTCCGTGTATTCGTTACGAAACCGTTTTTGTATCTACAAACAAAAATCGCTGGGTTGAAATTAAATGTTTAATAAAGTTTCTGGATCCAGAAATCGTAAAGAAGTCCCCGGTTCATCGTTTGACAACAAAGAAGATGCAGACAATCGCATTAACAAAGCAATTTCGGGAGATATAAAAATAACTTCCACTAACTGAGATGAATATTCTCTAATAAAAGAATCATAAAAATAAAGCTGTTGACGATATTGAAGATGTAACGTTATTAAACATTCAGATTGAATGACAATGATGCGCTGGAAGGTTAGAAAAGTTGAAGTTTATTCGCTCTGCTTGTTTCTATATTAATAATTAAATAACAAAATTATACAAAATTTGTTTAAGAAAATTAATTATGGTTTAATTTTCTCTAGATGTAAGTATTGTGTTGATCATTGGTGATGACTAAAGAGCGGAATATATACAAAATGCATATAAGTATATATGCAACATTTGCATATATTTAACGGTTTATTGTCAAGTTTTTGCATATTTTGAAAAAATTTGCATATTTTAGCTCATATGTAGATATTTATGTACTTACTACTTTTTGTTTATACTTTCAATTTGATTAATTTTGATCACTTTACATACATTCCATATTTTTGATATTTTTTTTGAAAATTAATTATTGCATAATTTTGATATTTTTTGAAAATCGTTGAATATTTTTGAAATTTTCTTGAAAATCAATGCAAAATTTTGACATTTTTTGAAAATGATTGCATAATTTTGATATTTTTTTGAAAATCACTGCAAATTTTTGATATTTTTTGAAAATTATTGCATATTTTTGATATTTTCTTGAAAATCAATGCAAATTTTTGGTATTTTTTTGAAAATTATTGCGTTTATTTTTTATTTATTTTGTATATTCTGAATCAATTTAGAAAATTACTGAGCAATTTATAATGATCCAGATGGAATAAAAACTGTCCAGAACTTTTAAAAACGCCATAGAATCAATTAAGATTGCTCAAAACAATTCACAGTGCTTTAGAATGAATTTTGATATTTTCAGAACAATTTCAAACGCTTCTGAACGAATTAGAACTGTTCAGAACACTTTTAGAATGCTTCAGAAGGAATTAGAAATGATTCTGAACGTTTCAGAGCGAATTAAAACAGTCCAGAACATTTTAGAACTGTCCCGAACGAATTAGAACTGTTCAGAACACTTTTAGAATGCTTCAGAACGAATTAGAAATGATTCTGAACGTTTCAGAGTGAATTAAAACTGTCCAGAACTAATTTTGATATTTTCCTAAAAATCACTGCATATTTTTAAATAAATCGTAATTTTTTTTTGAATATATTCCGCTCTTTTTCATATTAGTGATGACAGTGGATATTTAATATTCGGTTAATTAGAAGAATCATTTCTTTTAATAGAACTCTATAATATTTATAGTGACTTAAAATTTACTGTTGCAATTCCAAGAATTGCGTAAAACCCACTTTATTAATCAAAAATCAGATATCTTAAATCAACAGTTTCAAGTATCTAATACACTCTCTAATTATATAACAGAATATTTTTTTGTTGAAATATTTATCAAAGTAAATAAATCTCGAAGCGATACCAATCTACGCGAGATACAAGAAAAACAAAATCCTCCATATTTCCTTTAAAAAATTCATCCAAAAGCGCATGCAAAATTGGCAAAGCAACCACACAAATTTCCAGTGAAGCCATAAGAATAAAAAAAAAAGCCACTACCCGGCCATTTCGAACTTATTCCAACAAAACGAATCTAAAATTAGGTTTATAAAATCAAAAACTTTGTAACGAAAACTATACGGCGAACCCTCTCGCATTGCCGCTTGTGCTTTCTTATCTCCCTCGTTCCCATCCTTCATCTATGATCATGGGTTTTCCGATACATATAATATGATGCGGCGACGACGCCGGGCGTCGACGGTCGTTGGCCGGAAAATTGAAACGATATTTTACAGTCTGTTTGTTTTAAATCCACAATACCATACGAAATTTTTTTATTCGCGTCGAACGGCGAATCGGAATCGAATTGAAATAACAAAGTCGGGTTTAATTGAATACATTTTTTAACCTTCTGCGGCACCGCGTTATTTTCGCTATTTGTATTTCATTATCGTATCCAATTTGTTTAATTGCGCAGAACCGTCGAGGAGTCCATTAAAGCCGCTATTGTTATTAATTGAAATTCGCCAAGGGGTCTAATAAACGCTAGTCAGTTACACACTAGAGCTTATTAAATTTGTTTAAAAGGGACGTTCGAGTGATCGAACGGAACCTTGTAATATATTTCGATACCTACTCTAAAATATTACTCATTATTTACTCGTGTTGGTGAGCACAGCGACTGTTAAATCACAATTAATATCGAGTTGTAAATAAACAATAATCTTCCTTGTATATTATAAATTTCGAAACGAGCGAAAATATCGGGTAATTAAACAAACTTTACTCCTACTAGCCGCCGCTCCGATGCCGCAAATATACCATTGTGATTTTATTTGTTTTTTTGTCGCAATGTAATTGTTGTGTAATGCTGTAAAACATAACGGCTACAGGGCAATGAAAATTTCAACGGCCATTTCGCCTCGAACAGGCCGAAATAAACGATCGAAAAATTGCGTTTCGGTGTGGTATGGAAATTGCGGCATTTGAATTGGTAAACGTATTGTACCTACGTAAAAGGCCGGAATCTGATTTCACTATTTCTCGCTCGAATTCTATGTAGAAAAAAAAACCAATTAGTTCCTTTAGGAAATTAAGCAGTCTGTCAACTTTCTCTCGCATTTATTATTATTTGTGTTTAAAAATTCATCAACATTTTTTCGTGAAAAATGTATTTACAGTTCGTATTTTCATGTCGCATTAAAAGTGTAATTGACGTATAAGAAATTTGCATATATTTGTAAAAACTCTCTTTATATTACTATCCTGTATAATTCTGAAGTTCCATTATGTTCATAATTAGCAGCAATAAAGCTCAACTTTCCTTGCAATTAAAAACAAATAGTATAGCCTCGTTGGTATTCCAGACAGTTTCTCAATCACTCTATAGAGTAGGTATACATTACCTTTTCCCATTTTTAAATTTTTAACGTGTTCTATCAATGTTTAAAATAAATAGATAAGCTTGTTAGTATTTATGTAACTTGCAACAGGAGATGGTTTTGTTAACATTTATTATTCAATACAACCACACTATTTTCGAAGGTATGTAAGTTTGTCCAATAAATTTAAAAAAACATAATTTATTATTTACGACTGTTTAAATTATTGTTTACTTTCTTTTTATACGTGCGAATAACTAGATTTTCACGGTTTAGGAATATTTTCGGTCTAAAGAATGCACACGTTCAAGAGAGAAAGTTTTCTCCTACAACAAACATTTTTAATAGCAACATTTACCGAATTTATATCGCTCTGTGTTCTCTCAGATTTGGAATGTTGGAAGAGGTGACCAAAAACACTGCGAGGAACATCACTAATGGTATCCTACTGCAAGTCTGCGATCTGCAGAAGGCCGATAAGGCCGAGAAAAACAGGGAGAAGAACAACGATAAGAAGGATACAATGATAAGGAACAACCGTAAGTATTATTACTGAAATAATTTTGTTAAGGGAACCACTTCAAAAAAGTGTTATAGTAATTACATTTTATGGAAATAACAAAGCAACAAAACGTGCTTACAATTTTTCAATCCTTTATACAATTTCATAATGCAATTATATATGAACCTATGGTACTTCAATTGAATTAAATCAATGTAAACTAATTGATAGCATCATTGAATCAATCATTCTTAATACCTTTTAATACCTATTGTATTCGTACAATGTGATGTGTTTTCATCGACACGTTTTGTTGGCTAAGAGCGACTTCAATGGATATTCAGTAAAGTAAGAAAATTAGGTGAAAATTATTAAATCAAAATTATGTATAGTGGATAATCCATCTTGATAAATCCAAGTTAACGTTAATAAAGAAAGAAACTACATAGAACTGCTTTCAATCAATAAGTAGGTAGATAATAATACAGCTATGCATTATAGATGAATAATGGTTTTTCATTACCTCTTGCACTACTTCCACTTCCACATCGATTTTAGTGGTTTGAAATTCGAATCGATCCAAAACCGATAACAAATTCATTCACATTGCGATATTGAAGCCGATCTAAATTAATTACTTCATTACACTGAGCTTAATTAATTAATGTAATCTATTTGGTTAATTTTAATTTAAAAATAAATTCAATAATAATTCGAATTATATTTTTAAATTATTATCGCTTTGGTTTTTTTCCTCATGCGGTTGTCAACATCATACATGTAATTTAATCCAACAATATTGTTACATGCGTGTTTTGATTATTATAATTAGCTTTCATGATGAGTAGTTAATTTGAAAAATTTGTGGTAATGCTACAAATTCGGTGAATCCCTAACTCAATATAATTATTTTCGAAGAATAAGTAATGTAAAGTGGGAAATTTGGTGGTGAATGTGGCGAATATAATCCTAAAATTTATAAGTACTTAGGACATGATCGGGTGTGAATATTTATAATCTTAATATCGAGATTATCATTTTCGAAAGAGGTGATAAATAAATTTCCCTCGAACGTGAAATAGAAAACTTGTTGACGGCGAGCCGTTAACGTTACGGCATCTCCGCATAGATCATCTGTAAATTCAATGCACACCGATATCGCAAATCCACTGCGCGACGCTTTTTTCATATTCCACTTTTATATTTTATCTTGCATCCAGCCATCCTTCATCTAAGATTATCGTTTTACCAATATATTTTGACGGGCCCGAAATTGAACTCATATTTTACTGTCTCTCCCGAAAATCTGCCCTTGTTATCGGATGTTTGTTACATCGATAGCATTTCTGATTAATGTACCTACATTTATTCCGAATAAATCCATTTGAAAGACATATACCTACCAATATTGTGATATTAGAGGACAAGTCTTCATAACATTTCACTGTATAAATGCTTGTATATATTAGTAGGAAATTAAAGGATAACTCCCTGTATATTTACGGTTTACCTTTCTAGAAGTTGCTTGCCCTAACAGAAGGCCACTTTAGCATGGCAGTGTAAATATTTATTGCAACTCGAAAGCACTCCCGTGTCTGCTCAATTTGTCGAATTTGAATCCAATGTCTGTTTGTGATTTTTTCCAGCGAACAGTAGATATTGATGCGCAAAAATTAAAGTAGAGATACAGTGAATATATTTCGCGCTTTTGAGTGCGATTTGAACGCACGATCGAACGCCAAAAAAGATTTTTATAGTGCAATGCACACGCGTGTGCTATCCACAACGCAAAACCGTTCGAATGCGGCATTGAAAAAAATAGAATCGCTGTGAAAAAAATTAATTTCGAGGATCTGCATTGAAACGAGTACCTATCAAAAATCGCGTACAAACGGTAATGAAATTTCTATTCTATATCGAAATTTCGCCGTCCTGCTGGATCTGGACGAATTGGAATGTAAATTGAGTTGTATCACTGCATGTGTCGCCTAATATTCCTATCGTTCATCTGGGATTACCCGGGCGAAAAATCGCCGGAATTTATGGCAGGATTATTGAGAAATGTACGGCGGAGCATAATGAACAAAAGGAATAAAAAAATGCACATATATCTGCGCAAAGTCGAGTTCAATTGTATTAAACAAAAGGAAAAAGGGGATGTTCAAAAGTAACGATGCTGGATACAGATATGCAGGGTGTTCCAAAAGTATGTAAAAGTATAAAAAAGTTTAATGGAAACCCCTATTTTTTATTGCAGATTTGGAATGCTGGCATCAAACTATTATAGGCAAGTTTTGTAGGAAACATTTTTCAAAATTACTAATTAAAAATGCTAAAATGGAGAAGACCACGACTTTTTTTTTGATTTTTTTTCAAAACCGTGTGTTCTAAGAAGGCACGAAATGAAATTTTTATTTTTTTCTGTTGCCAATTAAGACCGCAATTAATTTTTAAAGTTTGAAAAACGCCACACAATCGTCATACACTCTGCTCCAATCAGTGCGAGAATTTCAAAGAGAAGTCACATTTAGCAAGTTTGCCACGTTTCCTATTACTCTTCTTTAGTCCGCAAAATGTGCGTTTTTTGTATATTTATTGCAATAAACATTTTCTGATTTATTCATTTCTTCCATTACCTAATGGATAATTCGATATATTAATATAGAAATAACATCTTCATCTGTATAAATTGTAACCGATTTTCGTGTTAAAAACACAAATAATGGTCCTGAAATATTTATTTGGCAACATTCTTGTCAACGTCAATATTATCAGTAAAGTGTTTTGTGCCGAACTGCAATTCGTGTAATTTGTTTTGTGCAATTTTCAGAAAAATCTGACAAATGACAGTTTGATTTTTGTTCGTTTGTGTATTCTTTGTTACTGCGTTCGAAAATTCATACTATTTACTGTACAACAAGACGTGAGTGGTTTATGATTGGTTGATAAGGTATGAGTCAAAACCCGAAATTTTTAAATTTCGAAGAGCTATATCTTTTTAATTATAACACATTTTGAGCAACTGAAAACGGTTTTGAGCTCTAATAAATAATTTCTAATCGTATCTTTTGCCGAAATCCGCTTATCTCACATCGTGGTCTTCTCCATTGTATGGATATGGATGGAAAAAAAGATTGGAGACGCGTTTTTTGATTTTACCATTAGGCCTAAAATTTATCTGATATTCGACCGTTTCTATACTTTTGGGACACTCTGTATATATAGATTTATAATATTCAATTGAACATTTTCTACAAAAAGAACCTTTATTAAACCCACCATAATTACAAACTAAATCAATCAATAAGATTGTTTTTGTGGTGCAAATAGCATAATTATTGATAAGTAGAAATTCCTTTTCGACGTTTTTATATTGATTAATCGCTAATGAGATTAGGTTTTAATCATTTTATTGAAAACAGAAGTTCGTTAAGAAGTCGATCAATGCGCAAGGAGATAAAAGAATGTAATTTTGCTTTGATTTAAACTAATTGATTTGCTTCACTCATTGGACTGTTTCTCATTAAACGACAAATCGAAATTATTATAATTGCTTAAATTAATTCATACTATTTAGTGAGTAAGAGTTTTGCACTTTTTACTTCTTCTAAAACCAACAGTATTAAAGAACCTTTCATACGACATTCCTTTTGAGTGCATTCGCTCATTTTACAATCTCTTTGTTATCCGACTGCCTTAATGACTTTCGAAAGTATTTCAAAAAAACGCCTTTTTTATCGCGAATTCTCGCTCATGCTTTCGCTGTATCCATTGAACTCTTCCATTACACAACGTGCACTCAAGCACAGCCATAATTCCGTAAATACCGAACGAACGCCAGATAAAAGATACCTAATCTAAACGCGTCTCCCGTTTATTCGATAGCCAATTTCTAGATAAAATAATTGTATATATAAACATGTGTATTAAATATCTTTTCGTGGATATCGCACATTGCCGCAGTCCGCGGTTTACGCCGAAGGGTGAAAAGAGGTTGCGATACTCCGCGTGTGCTTCGCCTACCCTCGTCTCGTTCTGTGATATTTTCAGTGATTAATTTTTATTTTTGCGGCGCTTTTTCGACCATAGAAATGGAGGAGAAAGCAAAAAAAGGTTGGTGGCATTGAATTCTTTTTCTACCGAAAAAGTTGTATCTCATGAGGGACTCAATTTGCCCAAAGCGGGGAATAACATAAAAGAAATATTAATTGTTTTCTCCAAAAAAGGGCGAAATATTTCACGCGGTAATGTGCACATAAGCTTTTATTTTTATTGGTTTCAGATAAAAAGAACCTTCTTAACTTTTATCTTTGATACATGTAACCTATATATACATAAGTAGTCAAAGCTTTCAAAGCTCGATGAACTGTCAAAAGCATCAAATGTCCAATATATGAGTAGCTTTGAAGGGTTGAATACTCGCATAGTCAAAGACCTTCAAAGCTCGAGGTTTAAAGGATAACAACCCTTGCTTAAAACGTAAAAATAACATCTTACAATTCATGAGCGAGGAAAGCTTGTAGTATAAAAACTAAGTTTCTTTCAGAGGCCTTAAGTTTATTAAGTAACTCTATATATTTCGAGTCCCCTCGGCAAATTATTTCTCCATTAATTCCGACGAAAATAGCCCTTGACATGGTTAATGGCATCTATTTTTCAATTTTCTTTATCATCCTTTCCCTGGATGCTGTTTCAGCCGTTTATCCGTCTTTCCCTTGCAAGACTGATGATCGAGGAGCCTTCGCTGTAATTAAATATTAAAAACCATCGGGTACAACCAGTGATTCGATACACGGTTAAATAATTACAGGCGCATTCATTAATTTAATTTCGTTTATCCCGCCGAATGGACAAACAATTAATATTGAATTATTAACGCTCGATAATCAAACGTTCGAATGATTACCTAACGCTATTACAATATTTTGAAAAATTGATGTACGCAAATCGTTTTGAATGCTCCGATCAAAGTTGAACGGTTTTTGCAATTCGATCTGAATAGATACGTGTAATTGCTCCAATTACGTGGAATTGATTACTAAACGCCGATAACCTTTGAGAAAGTTTATAAAACGTTTCCTAAAATAATATGAACGCATATACGGCCGCATTTATTGCACTATTATTGCACTAACATTGCACTATTTTACTACTTATTTTTTTTATGTTTCCTTATCTATCAATTACTTACCCAATTAGATACATCTAATCTAATCTGTGTTCTCATGAATGCATTAATGCCTAGATCATGATCATATTTCCAGTTGTTAGTTCTTTTCAATTTCTAATTCAGTTAATAATTCAATTCAATTATGCTAATGCTCTTACATATAATGCATTCAGCTATAAAATATCCATATCTAGTCAATCAGCATTCCTTGTAAGATTTTCTTAGTGAACACAGTGAAGTGAAATGGGAAGAAAATTGAAAATATGAGATCAAGTACGTAAAAATTATGTATAAAATGTCCTTATTTTGTTATCAAATTGATAGTGTAAATTGGATGAAAACAACTGATAAACTCCGGATGTATGTACAAATTTACGACAAATTCATAAAGCTTTGTTTGTAAATAGTTGAAATACTATGTAGTAAATTTTAGTATTATGTATATAAATACTATTAATTTATCGGTATGTTACGATGACAAAAATTATCAAAAGATGAGAAATAAATAAGTAATTGATTTTATGAGATATTTTAGTACTTTTTATTGCAGAAATATTACACGAGAATTAATTTTTCCAATCACATTAAATTTAATTGGCAAAAGTCATGACAAATTATGCCATTATTCGATAGCAATCATTGAAGGATAATACTAATAGGCACATTTTTCGAGTATCATTAACAATGTGAATTTCTCGACAATTTCTTATGATCTTGGATTTATTAAATAGATAAAAAAAACCATTTTAATGCCGAAAGATCGTTCAATGGAAACGTAAGGACGAATTCTCTATTAAGTGGATTTCTTTAATTGAATTATAAAGGTTAATAAATTAATCGTTGATTATTATAACGTTGCATTAAATCGAAAGTTCCGCTGTGAAAGAAGGTAAAGCTTATTGACAGCTTAATAAGTAAAATATTGATTAATTATATTTAAAGTAACACTGCTGTGCTGATTCTGAAACACTTTTTTTACGCGTTTGCCCAACAATTTTATGTTTCTTTGAAGTTTAAAGTGCACTAACAATGTACCTATATAATTTATCAAAAATAAATTAACAACATCATCGAATGACGCTTTTTTTAATCAATTAATTAAAAGCGACCTTCTCAGCAAATCTTATCAAATTCATACTCGAAAAATAGAATAAATAACGAGGAATTATTGTATAGGAAACGATCGAATGGTTCCCACAATAATTCATTAAACAACAATAAATCGTAAGGATTCGACCTGACCTCTATTAAAATTTCACGAATTATAATTAAAATAATATTTTGAATGCGCCGGAAACGAACGCGGAAATCATGTTCTCTCTAACAAGTTCCATTTCCGAATTCGCCATTACGCTGCAGAAACAGAAATTGAACAATAGCCCCGTATCGACGGGAATCTGACTGCTCGAGGTCGATGGGAATTTATAAAAAATATAATAAGTTGCGGTACATCTCACCAACGAGGTTAAATGCGAGATTTTTTGTGAGGTCAGAAGGTCAGTTCACCTGCCAATAATAATTTTTATAATCTATGCAATCAATATTCAATTATTATTATAGTCGACGTTTCTGCGAGGGAATTTTAAAGCGAGCTGCATTAAAAAAGAGTGAAAAGAGTCAAATTTTGAATTCTCTCTACTTTTATAGCAAATATATCTTTCACTAGCGGTTTTAATCCGACGCATAAATATCTACAACAATTCCTTTTTAATGTTTCTCAAGTTTTGAGATTAATCTGCAGTGAATATTCTAAAAGGAGTTTTATTGAAAACAGCGAAGTCTTCTGTAATTTTACAGTAAAAATTTTCTCTCTACTTTTATAGCAAATCTATCTTCCCGAAATGGATTTAATCCGAAGCGTAAATATCCACAACAATTCATTTTTAATGTTTCCCCAGCTCGGAGGACAGCCTGAAAAGAATATTGTGGGAAAGAGTGTTATTGAAAACAACTTAATTTTCACGAGAAATCTGTTATTTTTTAACAATTTTCTCTCTGCTTTTATAGGAAATCTATTTTACACAAGTGGATTTAATTCGACGCATCAATATACCCACAATTCATTTTTAATGGTTTCCCAGCTTGGAGAACAATCTGCAGAAAATATTCCAAAGACAGTTTTATTGAAAACAGCTTAATTTTGAAGAAAAATCTTCTGTTATTTTTTAACGATTTTCTCTCTACTTCTATAGAAAATCTATCTTGCACAAGTGGAGTTAATCCGAGGCATAAATGTCCACAACAATTCATTTTTTATGTTTCCCCAGCTCGGAGAACAATTTTCAGAGAATATTCTAAAGAGAGTTAAATTGAAAACAGCTTAATTTCCACGAAAAGTCTTGTTATTTTACAGTAAAATTTTCTTTCTACTTTTATAGCAAATCTATCTTTCACAAGTGTATTTAATCCGAAGCGTAGAAATCTTCTGTTATTTTTTTAACAATTTTCTCTCTACTTTAATAGAAAATCTATCTTGCACAAGTGGATTTAATCCGACGCATAAATATCCACAACAATTCATTTTTAATGTTTCCCCAGCTGAGAGAATAATCTGCAGAAAATATTCCAAAGACAGTTTTATTGAAAACAGCTTAATTTTGAAGAAAAATCTTCTGTTATTTTTTAACGATTTTCTCTCTACTTCTATAGAAAATCTATCTTGCACAAGTGGAGTTAATCCAAGACATAAATATCCACAACAATTCATTTTTTATGTATCCCCAGCTCGGAGAACAATTTGCAGAGAATATTCTAAAGAGAGTTAAATTGAAAACAGCTTAATTTCCACGAAAAGTCTTGTTATTTTACAGTAAAATTTTCTTTCTACTTTTATAGCAAATCCATCTTTCACAAGTGGTTTTAATCTGACGCATATAAATCTTCTGTTATTTTATTAAAAATTTTCTCTCTACTTTTATAAAGCAAATCTATCTTTCACACGTGCATTTAATCCGAAGCATAGAAATCTTCTGTTATTTTTTTTAACAATTTTCTCTCTACTTTTATAGAAAATCTATCTTGCACAAGTGGATTTAATCCGACGCATAAAAATCCACAACAATTCATTTTTAATGTTTCCCCAGCTGAGAGAATAATCTGCAGAGTGCATCCATCATTCCTAGTATTGCTTCGTATTGTGCACACAAACACACACACACACACACGCTTGAAAAATAATTCCACCATTATTTTCTTACAGGAGAGAGAAAAGCGACGCCCAAGGCATTGGCTCTGTTCGCTTCGGAATTTTTAGGGACGGGTCTCCTCATGTTCCTGGGATGTATGGGATGCATTCCGCAAGTCGACGATCCACCGGCATTCCACCATTTATCTTCCCTATCCTTCGGTCTGGTCATTCTACTAATCATACAAGTAAGTAATGGAATTCCATTTCCGATAAAATTATTGGTAACGCGTGCCTTTCGCTCTTTCGCACGCGAAATTCCCGGGCTTCGTTATTGTGGAAACGCCCGGATTCGACTAGCACGTACGTCGCTAATTTTATTTCGGATTATTTATTAATGCGAAAAATTTTAACGAACGCATTGTTAAACAGGCGAATCGATTAAAGGGCTTGTCAATGGAATGTCACATTGCTGTTCGGTTTTCGGTTTTAAATTGTCTATAGCTCGCTCTAGCCGGTAACAATGTTATTTTATTAACGAATTTGATTACGAATTATTTATTTTATGATTATCGAAATATTACAGGTTGTGCAAAACAAAGTTATATGCACGTCACCATAAATTTAATACGCCAAAAATATGCAGTGTTGTCGAACTTTTAAAAAGTTTACAAAATCTAAGGATTTTCTAAAATTGTCAAGAAAGATTTCCTAGAGATGAAGTACATTTAAAAATAATAATTTTTGTACTATACAGGGTGTATTGTAAATTGATACTTATTTTTCAACTGTCTATGAATCTCTTAATTCTAAGAAACTTTTTCAAACAAACTTTTTGAATATTATGCATAACAAGATAGAAAATTTTAAAATTTGGAATATTTTCCAATAGTACGTACCTGCTTTATTAAATAAGAAATTTATTTATGGCAGTCATCTGTCAAATAAATGCCGAAAAAATTAATAAATTTCTAATTTAATGAAGCAGGTACGTATTGGGAAATATTCGATATTCAAAAAAAGGTAAAAATTATTAAAAATTTTTATCTTTGTTTTTCAGAATATTCAAAAAGTTTATTTGAAAAAGTTGCTTGGAATTAAGCGGTTCATACGCAGTTAAAAAAGAAGCATCAACTTATGATACACCCTGTATAATGAATTTTTATAATGCTTCTTGAATGTTTTAATTCTGCTTAAGTTGTTAGGTATTTTTAAAAGTTGGGCACAATGCTTTGCAAATATGACGACATTAGTGACGTACATCTAACTTTATTTTGCACAAACTATAGGTATATTACACAATTTCAGCCAATGATAATATTTGATAGGTTGGATCATAAATCGAAATTATTGACGTCAGAGGTGTTTCAATTCGAATTTGAAATTTCAAATATTGTTTCGTTTGGCTACCAGTGCTATAAAATTTAGTTATTTATTTAGGAATGTAAAAAAAATAAAATTCGCGATGAAAACTTGTTGAATTTGCGCTAGTTTGTTTTGAAAATAACGCATTTGATTGAAGTTTGTAATCAAACCACATCACGCATAATAGTCATAAAGGAAGTCGTTACATATTTTTAATGGAGTTGCATAATAATCTAGATGATATTTACATAGGTAATTTATTTATTTTTCGTTCATTTCGACCATATTTATGAGTAAGTATGTAAATAAGCTTGTGGAATTTTTTTATTTACTTTTACTCATCCAGAAATTTAATTAAAAAATGCATTAAAAAGTTATCTAAAGTTTATTGAAAAACATTGAAATATGTCAGTAAATATTTAAAAAACAGAAAAACTATCTTAAAATTCTTATAAAAATAACTCTCATTAATTCATTAAGAACCCAACAAAAAATAGATAAGAAATTGATTTTCTAAAGTTCTTCAAAAATTCTGGAGATACTTCAATAAACTATCTATTTACCATTGAATAAAATTAATTCAAAAAATACCTACTCTGATTTTTTTTGTTCTTAAAGTAATTGTTTAAAACCAAGAATGACTATCTTAAAATTATTATATAAATAACTGTCATTAATTCATTAAGAACCCAACAAAAAATTGGTTAAAAACTTGATTTTCTAATGATAGAGATCTTAAAAAATTCTAGAGTAGAGATACTTACGTACTTCAATAAACTATCTCTTAACCATTGAATAAAATTAATTCAAAAAATACCTACTCTGATTTTTTTTGTTCTTAAAGTAATTATTTAAAACTAAGAATGACTATCTCAAAATTATTATATAAATAACTGTCTTTAATTCATTAAAAACCCAACAAAAAATAGTTAAAAAACATGATTTTCTGATGCTAGAAATCTTCAAAATTTCTAGAGACACTTCAATAAACTATCTCTTTAGCATAGTTGAATAAAATTAAAGCAAAAAAATACCTACTTAGAATTTTTTTGTTCTAAAAGTATCCAATACCCTCTAAAAAAGCTTCACAAAGAAGCCAATAAAACCCCATCCGGCGAAGGCATTAAAGGAACCGACCGATTAATTTAAACATCCGATTTGAATCCTAAACAACGCGAAAATTTATCGTCCTCTTCGCTATTGTTCTCCTGCGGACCGCAATTGTAGGGTTTATTGCGCTCTCTTTCAAAATTTCCATTCAATTTTTAAATTGCTCCGACAGCAACGTAAAATCAAAGTTTACTACCGGCATAAAGGAGCGAGTACGCGTAATAAAATAATCTCGTGTTTTCTTACAAATTGAATTACCCATAAAATAGATAAAAAATATACGGGGAGTTTAATCGAAATCTCTTCTAGCGAACAAAGCGCCCTTTTTTTCACAATCTACTTATCATTTACGTTTTATATTCGTATTATAAGTTTTTACTACCGGCCAATTACGCAAGTTTCGTTGGGTAAGGTCTCGTTCGTAGAAGTCGTTTGGTAAATAATAAGCGGCTCTAATGTGGGCGAGTTACTCACTCGATTTATTTCGAATCCGGCATTAAAGTTTACGAGGCAAAACGAACAGGAAAAAGTAAAACGAGATGTAAAAAAAACCCGAAAGTGGACCGTTTCCAACGATTGATTTTGGCTCGTGCTGATGAAACTATAATAGTATATTCAAAAATACAGGGTGGCTCTATTTTTCGAATGCTTCATCAATCGCCTACTATCTAGATGTTTTAATGATAATAATCCTGACGTATTATTTCCAGGCCTTCGGTCACATATCAGGAGCCCATTTAAATCCAGCCGTCACCCTATCAGCCGTCTTTCTAAAAGTGGTCTCGCCTCTAATGTCCCTCGTCTACATCACCGCTCAGTTCTTCGGGGCCATACTGGGGCTTCGCCCTCTTGAAGGTAGAAAATATCTCGCAGTAAGTAGAAAATACCGTACTAAATTTGCATTTTTCTCGCCCGTGTAGATCCTGATGCCAGCCGATTATTGGCTGGACGGCTTCTGCATGACTCTGCCGCATAAACTCATCACCCCCATGCAGGCGCTGGCCATCGAGACCATCATAACGGCCACGTTGATCATCGTGGTGTGCGCCGTGTGGGATAAGAGGAACGAGGATAAGCAGGACTCCGTGCCGATGAGGTTCGCCCTGATCGTGGCCGCGATATCCATGGTTGCGGTGAGTTTGGATTCTTATTGCGAATGTTCTTAATTAATTGCAAAAGAATGGGGAAAAATTTAGTGGTTTTTTGATAAAAATGTTATAATTTCTTTTGAAGGATTTGAAGGATTAGAGTTGTTTGTGACAAGTTAAGGACTTGTGAAAGTTGTTGTCTTTCAAAGTAAGCTTTATTTTAAGAATGTGTCTCAAAATTTACTAATTTAGTTGTAAATTCTTGTAAAATCAACTGAAAAATTGAGTAATTTAGAATAATTCTTTAAAAAATCGTCAACGTTAATTGTCTGAAAATGATCGTATGAAAAATCGGCTAATTAAAAAAATTCTTTAAAAAAATCGTCAAATTTACTTGTAAAATCAACTGAAAAATCGAGTTAGTAAAGTATTCTAAAAATATCACCAAATTTACTATGAAAATAATATGAAAAATCCACTAGTTAATTTAGAATTATTCATTAAAAAATCGAAAATTAAATTGTCTGAAAAATCCAATAATTAAGAAAACCTTTTTAATAATCGACAAATTTACTTGTACAATCAACTGAATAACTAAGTTATTAAAGTATTCTAAAAAATCATCAAATTTACTTGGAAAATCATCCGAAAAATCCACTAGTTAATTTAGAAAAAATCATTAAAAAATCGAAAATTAAATTGTCTGAAAAATTCAGTAATTAAGAAAACCTTTTTAAAAATCATCAAATTTACTTGTACAATCAGCTGAATAACTAAGTTTAGTAAAGTAGTCTGAAAAATCATCAAAATTACTAGGAAAATAATCTGAAAAATCCACTAGTTAATTTAGAAAAATTCATTAAAAAACCGAAAATTAAATTGTCTGAAATATCCACTAATTAAGAAAACCTTTTTAAAAATCGTCAAATTTACTTGTAGGTACAATCAACTGAAAAATCGAGTTAGTAAAGTATTTAAAAAAATCATCAAATTTACTAAGAAAATAATTTGAAAAATCCACTAGTTAACTTAGAAAAATTCATTAAAAAATCGTCAAATTTAATTGTCTTAAAAAATCCAATAATTAAGAAAAATTCTTTAAAAAATCGTCAAACTTACTTGTAGGTACAATCAATTGAAAAATCGAGTTAGTAAAGTATTTAAAAAAATCATCAAATTTACTAGGAAAACAATTTGAAAAATCCACTAGTTAATTTAGAAAAATTCATTAAAAAATCGTCAAATTTAATTGTCTGAAGTCTGAAAAATCCAATAATTAAGAAAAATTCTTTAAAAAATCGTCAAACTTGTAAAATCAACTGAATAATTGAGTTATAATATAATATTATAATAATATATGAGTATAATATATTCTAAAATTATCATCAAATTTGCTTCTTTGCTTGTAAAATAACCTGAAAAAATCCACTACGTTAAATCTCCACATTCTTTAAATCTTAAAATTAACTTGCATATAAACTTATCAATGTAATCCTTCCATCGATCAGTACTGCATTCATGTTCTAACCAAGTTTGCCTCAAACACACCCACCCCAAACATAAATATTTAGAGCATGCTGCTCATCATTAAAACCTTCCACCATGAAATTCCTGTTTTACACAATCCCTGTGCAAACCATTTCCAATCGAAACCAGCGTATTGATTCGTAATTGGATTTCAGGGCCCTTTGACCGGAGCCAGCATGAACACGGTGAGAACGTTCGCTCCGGCACTGTGGCTCAACGATTTCAGACACCAATGGGTAAGTGGCTTTTCATTTTTCGTCTCAATCATCTCGCCTAAACGCGCATCGAGCACCGCCGTTCGTTAGATTAATGCGAATTTTATTAGCGTAATGGACGCGTGCACGACGTTGCTCAATAGGTATATACTCAATAGCGCTAGTTGGATAAACAATCTCGGATTTGGGTCGCCTTTTAATGCGCGTATCAATCATCGGAGTTGATTTAAGAGCCTGCCGTGAGAATCCGTTCCACTGCGATTGTTAATTTGTAAAACGATTAAAAAAATATCATCAGTAGGGCAATGGAGCGATGTTAATTGTCGAAGCTTCATTAGCTTTAAAGATGTGTGTTAAATATGTGTTTTTTTATGCAGGTTTACTGGGTAGGACCGAATATGGGAGCAGTTTTGGGTTGTGGAATCTACAAATACCTCTTCGCAGTGCCAGAGGATTACTCTTTGGCTAGCGAGGAGATGGCCCTGCAGGACGTGAAAATGGACGGCCTTAAAGCCTGATGCTCGGCCCTTTGATTTTTTGTAATTATTATAAGATGCCTTCGATACATTCCACGGTGCAGCTAATGAACTACAAATCAATTTTTAACAAATCCGGAAGTATTTTTAGGGATTTTTATTCGACTAACGCTGACGATTGATCGTCGATTTATTCTTAATCGAATAAGATGTCATATTGATGTTTTATTAAATTGAATTTGGATATTATCAAAATTTGTATTTATGTATGTATGTAAAAAAAGCAGGTGAAGAATTGTTCAATTAGATGCGTACGTAATTAATAGTATGATAGTTTTTTTAACTCAAATTATTTGTATATATTTGGACAAATTTCGATTTGTAAAACATAGATTATGAATTGAAATCGCAACTTAAGTTATTATTTGTATTGTAAATAAAAAGGATATACTATATTTTTTAATAAGTGTAGTTTTATTTCCAATTCTTGATGTCTTCAAAAAAGCTAATAGGATAGGATCATGTTTTCCCATAGAGATTTATTTTAACATTGAAGATATCCTCCCGTCAACTGTTAATCCGTGTAAAAACCCACGGAATCTCGTCCCATTAATTTCCAGCCAGGCGGTAATGCAAAGAGAAGAATCTTGTAATTGAAAATTATCTCGTAAATTGGCGAGCAACTTACCTACTTGTCACTTAGCTAATTTTCCAATTTTGCAACTGAAATTGCAAAGTTTCTCGACGTTGTGTATACTGCGGGGTTCAGAACTTGTATCTATTCTAATTAGAACTCCTGCCTTTATTTTAGTAATTTAGTGTTTCCAGTTATTGGAAGCTCGCATGTAAATATTTACTTAGGTAGTTCATTGTAACATCGAATTACTCGCGTAGAAATGAAAACACCAACACCAGGAGACGAAATAATTCGGTAGCAATAATGAAAAACATCAATATAGACCTGTATTTTATAAATATCTCAAAATCTAGTACCTATGATTTATAAATAATATTTATCAAATATTAAAAACATTTACTTATTATAAATTTACATCAAAATTTAAAAATATTCCTCGAAAGTATTTACTATATCGCATACGATCATCTCTGTCTCTCTGTATAAAAATATAAGCGTTAATTGCAACGATCCACAGGAGAAGGTAATGGGGCATTCTCTTCATAAATCATCACCAACGAACTGTACGATTTCCGCTTCTTCTTTGGCTAAAACAAACAATAACAACAATAAATAACAATGAAAGTGACATTATTTTAAACAGTACCTTCGTTAAGTTTATCGAATTTTCATCACTGCTGCTGCTCGAAGTAATCCCTTCTTCCAGCGTTAACTTCTTCGACAGTCCTTGCAACTCCATATCAACGTATAATTGTTTCAGCTGGTCGTTTACAAGAACGGGCTACAACAGAATTATAACTTCTTAGTGAAAAATTAATCATTTTTTGCACCAGGGTGGAGTTCAATTGGTCCCCGCGGTCAAATTTACCCAAATATAATCCTTTTTCGACTTGAAAGCTATCAGTCAATTGGTCCCCAATACCTGATTAAGGGTTTCTAGGAAGGACCGATGGGAATATTTATAATTTCAAAATTCTCTGGCAAATTTCGATTATGTATTTTCAATTCGTAGTACAATTTAATGAGGGTTTTATGATTAGGGGAAATTTTTTGACTTCTGTCTTTTTTTTCTATTTCAATATGGGGAATAACCCATCCTTTCCAGTATACTTCTAGAAAATTGGGTGTACTTTTCATAATAACAAATTTCGATATTGTATAAAATATCAAGGTACTTTACTCTTGAGCAAAATTCATATTTTTTGACATACCTCGTATAAGATTGATAAAATTTGATTTTTGATGGTTGCATCTTGGATTTTAGATCATGCAGAACTTTTTATGAAGAATAACTATTTCGTAAAATTAATAATAAAGTTTCCCATATGTTGCCAACTATTTTTTGAAATCCGTTCGTATATTAAAACTAAAATAATTCTTTTTTTGAACAGAATTTTTCTTTTAATATATATTGTACCAATTGTATATATTTTAAATTACTAATGCTTAGATATTAAATATTTTTTAACACTAAAAGCTGCGTTTTGTCCAAATTCTCTCAGCAATGTAAGTACACCAGAAGATGTTAGCCAAATGATAGTTATTCATGCAATGTAAAATCTTATCTAATCGGATTAGGAATATTTTGACCGCGGGGACCAATTAGCCCATTAAATTTTGACACTGGGGACCAATTGACCTGTAGGATTATGGAACCCCGCTGACAAAAATGACCGTGGGGACCAATTGACCAACACCGTTGCACCATTTTTCTTACCTGAGAAAATTCCTTGAGGCAGTTCAAATCGGACGCGAGGATGTCTTCCAGATTCTTCACAGTCACTTGGTACCTGTAGATCAAATCCGGAGACACGTCCACGGATTCCAGCCACGGCGGATCCTTCTTTCTCATGGAACTCTTCTCGCTTTTCCAGACGCTCTGGAAACCACTTGGGCGTGAAATATGGGTTAACAATAAAGCTGGTTGGGTTTTACCTCGTTCTGTCGTTTGGATTTGCCCTCCATTACATTGGAATCATCGTTAGATCCGGAACCGCCGTCTGTTTTCAAAAATGAGGAATACGATGATGAGTAACAACTGCTCGATTCGTCGATGTTGTTCAAGCTGCTGTTTCGAAATTCCGGCTTTTTGTTCACATCCGCAGGCTCGAGAAGCTAAAATGTAATGTAAATAAATATTAAACTTGATGTAAAACAGAGAAGTGGTTGTTTTACGACACACTGTACTGAAACAAAGCTATGAGTTAAATATTTATTTACTTATATCGTTAATAATCCAGGGAATAGAGCAACTCGAGTGGTTCTATTTCCTGGATTTTGAACGAATAGAGTTTAAATAGTCATGATTCGTAACAAGCCAATAATTGATTGATTTTAAAGCCTTAAGGTTTTTGATTGTTCCATTCAACGAATGCAATTCGTGCAATGTAGTATTCTCATGCAAAATACCGCATTTATAGGTATGCATCAGATGATTTTACACATTATTCATGCTTAATGGCGCACAATCAGATGATTGAATGAGGAAAGTAGATATAGCTGCGCAACTTAAAGGTTCTACCTCGATCTTTAAGAGTTAGGAGGACTTTCAGTTACGTACGATTCTACTCAGAAAACAATATGAGAACATCTAAAATGACGTTACACATGTAGAAAATAACCTTGTTCGTTATAAATGCTTCCATTTCGCCATCTGGTGGACTAACCAACGGCGAATTCGGCGAGCAAACCGATTGAAGCCACATATCCTTTCTAGAACACTCTGATAGAGCCTAAAAAACATCCTTATTATAATGATTATTCGAATATCAAAATTTCCAAACAATTAATTTTGCACCAGCACACTGGCCAGCTTTCTTCCACAAAACCTACAATACAGCAAACGTTACCAGCAACTCATATAAGTGAAATAAGTATTTACTGATAGACCAGCCAGTCGCAAATTATAGCTGGTAAGCGAAGGAAAATCTCACCTTATTGGCGACGCTGGCGGAGGCGATGGAGCCCGGCTCCGCTTTCACGGAGGTGGCCTGGGAGGCGGGCCGTTGGAACTGCTGCGGCGTGCTCGGCGTGCTCGGCTTGAGCTCGGCCGGCGCGGGGACGGCGGGCGCGCCGCCCAGAGGGTGCAGGGGGTTCAGCGGGCGCACCTCCGCCGCCGCGTTCAGCGGCGCTATGGCCGGCGGCACCATCGGCAGCGGCAGCACCGGCAGCGTGGAGCAGATGAACGGCGGCGGGGTGTAGATGCTGTTGTAGCTGCATATCATGCTGGCCGGCATGTACTGGACTGCTGCAGGGAATTTTGTATTATAGCGTTGGACAATATAATGGGTTTGTTCCAGATGGAAAAGTCATGGAAAGATTACAATCCTTTTCTTGGAGTTTATGAACCAAGTTAACAAAGCACAAATAATCCCCAAATTTGGGTTCACTGCACCTGGTTCTCCAGCAACTTCCAGAAGAAGAAAGCAAACTCATCATGTAAAATGTGATGATACATACCTTGGTATTGGGATCCGTGCAAAGTGGGGTCGCTGAAATGACCGGGTATGGTCCTCTGTTGGGGTGTGGGGATGTAGTAAAGAGGAAACATTCCGGGTCCGAGCCCACTGGGTCCTCCGGGGCTCCCTAGCATTGTGTTCATGGTGGTGGTTTGGGTGTTGCTCATGTTGGTAACAGTCATGGAGAATGGAGGCCACAAGTTTATATCGTTTATCTAAAATTTAGAAGAATGTTTTAGATGATTTATATTAGGAAAGGGACATATAAAGGAGTAGTAATAATATGAGAGTCTCACCGCTGGTTGATAAATGGGTTGTTCCGTGCAGTGCATGCTGGTAGGATTCTGTTGGTGGATGTTAATGGGTTTAGTGGGTGATGACATGTTAACGTTGGATTCCTCTTTTGGGTTAGTAGCGCGTTTCGAGACTTTGTGATTTTCCCCGTCCTGTGAGTGCGTTCCGCTGCGTTTAATACCATGAGCATAGTCCGCCAAAAACTGCTAAATAATACAGAAAAAAATAGTTCATTGTCCCATCATTAAAGCTAAAATGAAGTCATCAACACAACCTTACCAAGCCCACCAATTTATCTCACCAATTATTAACATAAAGAGCTTGGTAAAGCTGTATCGATTTTCACCCAAGTTTTACGAATGTACCATTTCTAAAAGCCCCAATTTTTATACTGCTTCTTATAAATTAACTAAATACAAGTAATGGTTTACTTACTTCATTTTTCCCGAAAGCATTTCTATCCGCATTGTTCGTCTTCTCGTTCTTATGATGAGTCTTCTTGCCATCTTTAACTGGAGATCTTTGCTCGCGGTGCTTCTTCAGCATTATCTTCTCCATATCTTCGTTATGCCTAGTAAATACAAGAAGTTAATACTGCGTGGTTTCTCAATCTGGTGGTTAATTACTTGACTAGTAAGGATTCGGTGAGTAAAGGAGGCTTGTAGGAATCCGCGTTCGAAGTGGTATTGGTGTTACTGGTGGTACCGCTTTCGATGTTCGGATTGCTGACCGAGCTGAGGTTCCCTGCACTGCCGCTGCCTGAAGTCCCGCTGTTTTGCACAGGAGACAAACATTTTCTATAGACGCAACAAAAGTATGCATTACTGTTAAGAGGGATAGATGAGTGCTTTTAGTTGGTAATTAAGGGAGACTGAATAGCCCTCTGTGGCGTTAGGGTGGTAGATTAAATAGGGAACTTACTGGTTGGTTTCTTGGGCGACTTTGACTTCGATGTCGGTTTCGCCTTGGGCGCCGTTGCTGCTCTCCTCGGACACCGTGGTTTTCGGTTTGCTTTGGAAAAACCGTTGCAAATTCTCGTTATAATTCAGCTGGTTGTAGCTGGGCGGCGTCTCCGACGACGATTTGCTGTCGTAATAATCGTGATACGGTGATATTTCGCCCAGCATGACGGAGTCTCGTTCCTGAAACATGCCCCGTTCATCGATTATATCAATTGCCACGACGGTAATTGATTCACAGTGAATTAAACTATTATTTAGGCGAAGTTATTTATTGTTTTATACAACGTACGGGCGTTCGTTAAATATTATAAATAATATTGTTCACATGTGAGTTAGTTAAAAGCAATTAGGTAATTTAGTATGCGCTTAAAATTATTAATGAAGTATTAAAAAGGAATATTTTCATTACTCCCAATTACTTGATTATAGTAATTCTTTATAATATTTAACATAAAGATTAGAAATAAAATACTGTCTGTTTTGTTAGTAATAAAATTATTAACAACATTTCTAACGTATAATTCAGGACTGTTTCACTTAATTTAGAGCAGAAATAATTTCAGAAAATAACAGAAGAGTTTGCATTTGCATATTTAAATAAGTAAAATGTAGGTATTTTTAAAATTAATTCAAAATACAATATTAAATTGCGTATTGTATGAACAATCATCGGAAAAATGAGTACTACTATTTACGATATACTTACTTATTAGATGTATAATGCAATGATTTACTAGTATTTATCTTAAAATTAAAGTAATAAAATGTTCAGGTAACAAAAGGGAATATTATGAAACTAGAACAACAAAATTATGTAACAAATAGAATTTTGGTTGGTCTCTTCTAATTTGTATATGGTCCTGCGAAAGAAACCTGAAAGAATGTTGAATTTTTCGAAAAACAATTATTTTGTTGCATAACTTGTTGCAGCGTGAGTCAAAAAAAGTCTACCAACAAACCTTTTCTTTTGCTGTCTTAGCCTTAGGTCTACTTTTTGGCGCTTTACTGACCTTGTTAGATTATTGTATAATATTCCCTGGTATTCAAGACATATCGAGATCGTCCGTACGTGCACAGTATTTTATTAATATTTTCAAGAATAGCGTTTTAAATTTAGTCGATTTGCCATTACCTAGCGACACCGCTTATTTGCGACTGAAAATTACAACCTAACCCAAGCTGAAAAATCGAATAAGATCATTTTTAAATGAGAGTTCAAATCTAATTATAAAGTATTTATCAACACCTCAAATTCGGCCAAAAATCAAATAATACTTAAAAATCCGCCACCTTTGAAACTAGCAGCTTCAGCGTTAAAAGTGTTTGGTGTTATTCGATTAATTCGATTAACATCGAGTGAACGAATACTCACCGTTCTCTTCGCACTTACCGAGATGGTCGGATCGATCTCTTGGGGTAAGTCTAATTCCAGGTTTTTCGTTTTAGTCACTTCCTCCATCAGCGACTCCATGAAATCGGCGAGGTCTTTGCAGCGCTTCGACACCTCGAGTTTCACCGATTCGTTGGGTCTCGGCAACTCCTGATTGAAAAAACATATAAAAATAGTAATTAATCGATTCTGTAGTTCTTAAATTTACTTCTATTAAGTAGAAAATTGTGTAAATAGTACCTTGTTTAGGAGTAATAATATTTCTGCTCTGATGATTTTGCTTTCTTTGAGGACTTCATCGGATAAGTTTTTGGTTGCTTGGTCGGTGGGGGGTTCGAAAATGTCGGGGTTTAGAGGTCCCTGGAAAAGTTTTGTTAAGTTTGGGGTTGATAATGGGGGAGGTGGCGATTTACTTCGATAACCCTGTGGAAGCCGATGACGAATTCCAGTCGTCTGGACCAAGGATTCACGAAACTGGACCATTCCGTTTCGATTTTGACGAAAGTGCCGTTTTGTACGGCGAATCTATAGGGTTTACTACGGAAAACTGATCCTGTTATTTGGCACATTCTCATCACTGGAAGCACAGAAAAATGCGTGTAAATACAACCCTGTTTTCTTTGGGAAAAATCTATGCGAATCACTCACCAGACTCGTAAATTTCTTTAAGAAAAGGCATATCTTCGGGATGATAAAAATCAAAAATAGACTTTCCCAACATATCCTGGGGCAAAAACCCGAAATTCGTCACTACATCCGGATCGACGTGGCTGAATATGCAAGCGGCAGTATGTCGCATGCCGAATTTCGGCGAAATCCGCTTTTCCTCCGGGACTGGAAAATCAAATTCATAAATTCACATAAAGTTCTCAAACCATCAATCACAAACCCGCACTTGAAACCAATCCCCAAGACATACGGGTTTCATTGAAAATGTCGAAAAATGGAAATATTATACAGTAGGTCACCTTATCATTAAGAATCAAATACAGACTGTCTCATTTTCTGTATCCAATTGACTCATGGAAAACTTTTGGTACACTTTTGGAACAATCTTGGGACAATTTTGGGATACTTTTGATACACTTTTGTTACACTTTTGGTACACCTTTGTTACACTTTTGGTACCCTTATGGTACACTTTTGGTACACTTTTGGTTCACTTTTGGGATACTTTTGATATACTTTTGGTACACTTTTGATACATTTTTGGTACACTTTTGGTACACTTTTGGTACACTTTTGGTACACTTTTGGTACACTTTTGGTACACTTTTGGTACACTTTTGGAACAATTTTGGAACACTTTTGTGGTAACCCTGTATGTCGTGTCATGGTTATATTTACCTTTGTATGAAGAATCAACGGAAACAGCGGCGACTACTAGGAACATGCCGCTGTTATTTTCTAAGTATTTAGTCTCAGGTGCGTCCGTAATGTGTTTGAACTTAACAGTCAATTGGAAAGCTTGATAACAGACGGCCTTATCAACGACGCCGAAACCTGTTGATTTCAAGCCCCTGTATTTGCGCAAACATACGTACAGGCAATTTTTATAATCTGAAAATGAAATGTTATTTATTTATTATTGTTTAATTAGTAATCGATTCATCATCAGCTCATTGAATAATTGACTTTTTATTGCTCTCATAGAACTTTCTAAAGGCTCATTACAACAAAATCCACTACTTTTTATGACCGAAAAACTAAAATCAACCAATCAATTTAGAGAGCTATAACTATTAATTAATATCCCAAGCCTACCTTTGTACTTCCCCTCGGAATCCACCAGCGGAAACGCGATTCCCGTAGTGACCTGGCTGGAAAACGTCTCCCTATCCTTCGGATGGACGAAGTCTATAAAAGACCGCCCCAGCCACATGTCCTTCGGGAACCCCAAAACGGTGGTCAAGCTCGGCGTCGTGTACAACACGACCCCGTCGTACATCGATATCACGCAGCAAAATCCGTCCTGAAACAGCTTCAATTCACAACTGGCCTCGACGCCCGCCGGACAACGGTTAACATACCTCGGGTTGATAAGGGTGCTGCGCCTTGTTGGGCTCCACCGCCTTTTCCTTCGGCGGGACTTCGATCTCCGGCTGCTCGTTCTCCTTGTCCTCGCTGCTCCACATCGGGCAGGAGGCCACGGCGAGGTCGGCATCGAGCGGCGGGGTCTGCGCTATATAGGTTATTCGACAATAAGTTATTCGTAATTCGTAATTGAATAGGAGAGTCATGATATTTTATGATAGTGAGTGATGTTTTACCTGATGTCTCTTCGACTTCGGTTGAAGCTGGGGGCTCTTCGGGGAAGCCTTCGTTGATTTGTTCAGTGTTGATGACGACTTCGACGACTGTTTCAGAAACTGTTTGTGCTAAATCTGCAACAAATTATTTGGTCTACTAAAGTTGGTACTTTATAAAAGAGTACCAAACAAGTACATTGAAGTAGGTAATATACAGGGTGGTCCAGTTTATAATGGCATAACTTTAGGAAATGATGGATAACGTTAAAATAATGATAATTTCTCAATACTTATATAGCCGGGAAAGCTTTGTTTTCGAGATACTGAGTGTTGAAATCAAAAAAATATATATGTATTATTTTGGATATGGCCAAAACGGCTGCTTGGAATTTTAATTTTGGCACACAGGATAAGCTAAGGATCCTTCATGAAAATAAATCATAGCCTACTTCCAGAATATTTGCGATGATAGTAGTCCAACATAACCGGAGAAAATTGCAAATATCTCCAAAACGGTGCGTCGTTCAAAAAAACGCCAGAACACTTTTTTGTTCTAAAAAGCATGGAGCATCGAATAACATTACTGTTATTTGAAAAAAAGTCAGTGGCGTAAAGGATTTTTTTAAAAAAGGGCAATGGCATACCCATATCTCCGCCACTGGTTTTTGTAATTTATCACCATATTCCCTAAATCATGAAGGATCCTTAGCTTATCCTGTGTGCCAAATTTAAATTTTTTCCAGGCAGCCGTTTTGGCAATATTCAAAATAATACATTTTTTTTTTTAATTTCAACACCCTGTATCTCGAAAACAAAGCTTTCCCGGCTGTATAAGTATTGAGAAATTATCATTATTTTAACGTTAACCATCATTTCCTAAAGTTATGCCATTATAAACTGGACCACCCTGTAGAATTAAAAGGAAAGAAAAATACACTATAAAGAATAATAAATTTGAAGAAGCTAAAAAATCAGTTTATCCATCTCGATTACAAACGCGAAACTTCCACGACAGTTTGTGTTTTTGTTTCGGATAAAATACCAAATAAACGAGTGTTCAAGGATTGAAGGAGAAATTAGAGAAACTCACCAACTAGCGGTTCGGTGAAAACTTCCGTTAAATTCGCGCTAGGATTGTTGACTGTGTCACTGGGAGCCAAACTCAACGTCGAACCGGCAATGCTCGTTAACGTAGACACTAAATTAGAGGATTTTATTCTCTTTTTCTTGTAATCTTTGTCTTTGCTGCGTTTGGGCGGTTGAGGGCCCGTGTGAACGCTGAAAGAGTAGGTAACAAGTCAGGTTATCATGTAATACCATAAAGTTCCAGGTGAAGATGTATCAGCAATATGAAAAACTGATGATCGTATTATAGATGTGGTAATAGGAAAAAATTTATGTAAGGCTCTATACTTTAGGAATCTAGGTGAGGTTCTAGGTAAGACTTTGGTGAGGAATCTAAGTAAGGCTGTATAGGTAAAATTTTGGTTAGGAATCTAGGTAAGGCTCTAAGTATGACTCTAAATCTAGGAATGTAGGTACGTAGGGTCTAGGCAAGAATCTAGGTAAGGCTCTAAGTATGACTCGAAATCTAGGAATGTAGGTAAGTAGGGTCTAGGCAAGAATCTAAATAAGGTTCTATAGGATTGAATATAGATAAGACTCTAGGTAAGGCTCTATGATTTACCTGCTGTTGGGATTTGTGGCGCCACAATAACCACTGCTGCCGCTGGAGTTGCTCTCGCTGTGGATAGATTTTGAGCTTGCGCTAAAATTGAAAATAAATATTTTTTAATTATAGCGGGATTTTTTTTCGTTTTAATTGGCTTCACCTTCTTTGGGAGTTGGTGTTGCTGCAACTGTTGGAGTATCCTGAATCCGAAATCTTAGTATTCGCGTTCGATTCCATCGTTTGTCTCTTCAATATTGCATGGGCATTTAATGTAAAAAATCTGCAATAATAAATTAGAGTGTCATAGTAGAATATTGTCGTATTAAATGAGCGATTGGAATTGTTATTAATTTTAATATCGCCGGTTATTGAAATAGAAATTATTCAATGAACGTATATTAATCGCAGGAAAATCAATCGTACGTCTAGACCATAAAAAAACCTGATTTATGGTTATGTATTCACCCAATACCTATAGTTAATATAAAACGACCTTCAATCATTTTTAATGAAAAATTGTAATTCCTTCAATTATATTATTAATAAAAAATTGCAGAAAAACAACGCTTTATCGCGTTCATTGTCCGAGAGCTTCAAATTCAAAATGAAATCCAGATTCCCGGTATAACCGAAATATACACGCAAATTTCCCAAATTTAAAAACCCATTAATCGAAAACCGATTGTTCGGGTATTACGTCGCAAAAGCCTACAAATAAACGTCAGGTTAATGGTAAATCGAAGTTCACGTGAAGCGCAACGTGAGAAGATGATGAGCTCAGTGGCAAATCAACATCATTAATAAAATTGCATGATATTCGAGAGATTCATACGCATGTGGAATTGAACGAATTTGTTCATTAGACACATGAGAACATAAGAATTTGCGCAAATTTTTAAGGAGTCTAGTGTACCAATCGAATAGAAATCTATTGCATTTAAGCGGAAACAAAGAATGTTACTAATGTATAACTAAATAAATTGTTTTCTACTTCTAACATTATTACAGAAAAATCTAATATAGCTATAATAATAAAAAGGAACCACTTAAAAAAATAAGTAAAGAAAGAATAATCGACTACTTTAAGAGCCTTTAATGAACATTTTCTTGCCTGTTGAGAATGAGTATAAGTGGAAAAGCGAAGCGAAGATAATGGAAAAAGGAAATTTCACCAAGAGCCTTCCTATTTTCGAATTAGCATATGAATGTCTCGATCATAAATAAATTTTGCATCATGCTAGATTTTAAATAAATGGGTAGGTAAGTGTCAATAATTCTTCGAATTGAAATGATTACCTAACTTTCGATTAGCATTTACGGAAAATCGACAGGCTTTAATCATAATCACTGCCGTAAAAATAATATTCTTTTCCGCAGTCACCTTGAAAATAAATATATCAAAAACGTAAAAATATCACCTTGCAATTATTTACATAAACTCAGCAAGACTTGAGATATCCATTATATTTTGATGGAAGCAGATCTGTTCCAGGTTCTATTCTATTTCAGTAATATCTGTGTTAACAAAGGTGACCCTTATAATTGCAATTTGGTTTATTTCCGGTTGTATTCTATATTGTGCCGGTATTTATATAACAATAGCAGCTGGTGTTGGAAGCATGGCAGCCACAGGGGTGTACATTGCACAACCACATTCTGATAGATCCTTATGTAATTATATTGTATTAATAAATGATAGTTCAAAAATAACAATTAATTGTAAAAATAAATAATGAATCAACGCTGGTTTATTCTTAATAAGATTTTCATGTTGTATGTTTTAAAATGGAACTTCAATAAATTATATCTACTATAGGCAGGAAATTTCAAAGAGTTTCAATTCCTTCATCAGGTAATGTTTTTTCTTACAATTTAATTTGTAGGTATAATGTGGTTTGGTTTATAGTTATAAATTTGGTTTTTAATGATGGTTATTTGACGGAAACTGTTTTTGTGAGCAGGTGGATTTAAAGTTCTAATTAACACAATATCAAAATAAATGTTATTGCAAAAAATAATTGAATCTTAAAATTCATCTGAAAAATTCCCAAATATGCGGAAAAATATCCTAAAAAATCCTTTGAAAATCACTTTAATAGCGAAAAAAAGGGGTGGAGTTCAATTGATCCCCGCGGTCAAATTTACCCAAATATAATCCTTTTTCGACTCGAAAGCTATCAGTCAATTGGTCCCCAATACCGGATTAAGGGTTTCTATGAAAGACCGATGGGAATATTTATAATTTCAAAATTCTCTGGCAAATTTCGATTATGTATTTTCATTTCGTAGTACAATTTAATGAGGATTTTATGATTAGGGGAAATTTTTTGACTTCTGTCTTTTTTTTCTATTTCAATATAGGAAAAATCCCATCCCTTCCAGTATACTTCTAGAAAATTAGGTGTACTTTTCATAATAACAAATTTCGATATTGTAAAATATCAAGGTACTTTACTCTTGAGCAAAATTCATATTTTTTGACATACCTCGTATAAGATTGATAAAATTTGATTTTTGATGGTTGCATCTTGGATTTTAGATCATGCAGAACTTTTTATGAAGAATAACTATTTCGTAAAATTAATAATAAAGTTTCCCATATGTTGCCAACTATTTTATGAAATCCGTTCGTATATTAAAACTAAAATAATTCTTTTTTTGTACAGAATTTTTCTTTTAATATATATTGTACCAATTGTATATATTTTAAATTGCTAATGCTTATAGATATTAAATATTTTTTAACATCAAAAGCTGCATTTTGTCCAAATTCTCTCAGCTATGTAAGTACACCAGAAGATGTTACCCAAATGATAGTTATTCATGCAATGTAAAATCTTATCTAATCGGATTAGGAATATTTTGACCGCGGGGACCAATTAGCCCATTAAATTTTGAAACTGGGGACCAATCGACCTGTAGGATTATGGAACCCCGCTGACAAAAATGACCGTGGGGACCAATTGACCAACACCGAGAAAAAGCCAGTAAAAAGGCAATTAAAACATCGAATAAACCACAAAAAATCGCATAATTATATAGGACCTAAATTTGATCAAAATGAACTAAAAATGTACTAAACTTTTCACTGAAAATTTCGCAACGAGCTATAGACTTTATTCAACGTGCATCGCCTACGGTTTTCCGTTGTTTTTCCACCCCTGAAAGCTATGTATGTCGAATAAAATTAACTTTTCCATTTCCATAAATAGATCTATTCGTTTCCCTTTGCACAACCGTCGAGCGCAACGTGCCCTTTCTTTGGGTGGGAAAGCTCAAAATAACGTGATAGCTTGTGTAATTTTCCGACGCCTGTTTCAGGAAAACACATTCAAATTTTCCCTTTTTTGTACTTTACATATAGGTATGTAATTAAAAGAGCTGGAGATTAAAAAAAATACATTTTTTAATTAGTTCAACGATATCGATAACGATACCTATTGTCTTCCAATAAAAATACCATTGGCTAATAAAACCGTTTAATTTTTGTCACCAACTGTTATGAATTTTTTAATTTCAAAAATACCTAACTAAAACCAATGTAAATAAATATTTATGGGCGAAAAATTAAAACAATAGTACTAATGTTGATTACCTAACGTTATTGTCAAGAACGGTCGTTCGAAATGTTGTGTACTGATTAAAGAACATTCTATTTAAGCAGATATAAGTTTACGAAACCTTCCTGTGCGTGACACCTGGATTTGATTTGATCCAGCACAGAGCACGTTGCAATCCATGAACGATTTACAAATAAAAATGAAGACGTAATGCTACATTCTTTCAGAACCAGAGACTAGCGATTAGTGACAATAAAATCTCTAAACATGAATATGTTCATTCGATTTAATTCGAGTGTTTTTTTTGATATCCACATATGTTTTAAAGATCTTTCATTGGCCCCTGCTGTTTTGATATCGCAGTTTATAGACTGGATTTGTTGAGTTTAAATTTTGGGTTTAAAAAACTTATGTGGACTGGAGATTACTGGGGAGAATTATGGGAATTATTCAACCCCTAAAAAGATGATTGTCGGTATATTACTGCAGGGATTATATAGGGGGTGACCAGATAATCACTGGATTTATTGTTTTTCAAAATGTGGTTTCTAAAAAAGCAATATCTGCACAATGATTTTAGTGAGTGGTTGTAAAATGGAGCCCTGAAAATGAGACTAAGGCCTGGATTTTTAATATTTTTTTTAACTTTTTAATAATTATAAGGGGCTCAGTAGAAAATTTATAATAAATTGGCAAAATTAATAAAATTGTTCTTTTGGAGGTAATTTTAAACCCCCAAGTTATCTTCTAATTAATTAGAAGTATTTGGTCTGCAAGGTCTCTCTGTGAACTACCTAATAAAATAAACATTTGACCTACAAAATAATTCTTCATATTTTCTATATTGTTGCAATTTTTTGGAATTTCCCCACTATACTCCCTTGACATTTCTAATAGATAAAATACAAATTATTGATAAACAGAATGCTTTATACACAAGTCAAAGGGTACTAATTATGAAACACCCAATATATCTATATTGAGTCAGATACTACCTTGAGATTTTTTTAAACAAATAACTTAAAACTAAAACTTACCATTAAAAACCAATTTACAACCGATTAAAGTGAAAAATTAATTTTACCAGTAAAATAATTCAAATAATATAAATATAAATAATAAAGCACAAAAAAAACTTTGGCAAAGTTCCCCCGTGCCCTATGCGCTATAATAGCACTTGCATAACACAAATAATCGCAAATAAATAAATGGTACTTACGGAACACATAAAAGTTTGAAGTCTTGCGGTTTCCGAAAAATCTCATAATTCCGAAAATTTCCCTTTAGGTCGATTGTCACCGTAGTAAATAGTTGGAAGTTGAACTTAAAACTGAAATAGAAAAACACCGAACTGTTGGGCGGTGAAAGGCTAGAAGGAGAAGGAAAAATTAGCGGCCCGTCCGGTGGAACAAGAGGGAGCAGTGTGTTGCACTTGAGGAGATAGCATTCACGATGCAAGCAACGTGACTTTTATTAGCTGTATATACCCGGTTAGACGATGGAGCAGCGCAGAATGTCGTTTTCTTTCCTTGACAACATCGCCCGTTCTGAATAGTCGATATTTCCTATATTTAAAGGGAAAATGCCGAGGTGCTTTCATTTGAATTTCCTCTAACAGCGGGAGGGACAACCTTGAATTAATTTCTCTTATGAATAAACCGATACTAGCACCAACAAACTTTACTCAAAAAAATTGTTTAAACTAAGAAAGAGCACTAACTGTAGGAAAGTGATCGGGGAATTACGCTGCCATCGATAATACACTAGACTTTTAATAAGTTGTAATTCAAATGTAGTTGTGCACTTTATTTTTTCTACGGATCTTTCTAAATAATTAAAGAAAATAATTGTTTAGTCCAGCGGCTAGAGGATTACTTTTGCAAGAGGACAGATACATTTTGTTAATTTAAAAAAAACTTGTCCACCCTGTACCTATTTGAATCAACTTGTGATATATTTTTGGAATCAAATCAGCAGAGGGGAAATCCCAAAATAGAAAAAAGCGGAATGTATGATATTATAATTGTTTAAAAAAATAATAAATTAAAATCAAAAATCGACCTGTTTTCAGGAATTTTTCATATTACTGTCTATTTAACTATAATGAATTTAAGCATTACTTTATGGACGCACTGTATATATTACTTGATGCATCATTGTTGACCCTTCGTTATTATTTTTTCCTCTGGCAGAAAAATAATTTTTAAAATCTTTTTCGAAATTTAAATGTAGTTGCGAATGTCACACGATGTAAAATACCCGTCATAAAAAAAGAAGATTCAGAATTACCGAAGTGAAGAGAGCACCATAACCTATAAACAATCGTAACGTAACCTCAAATTTGCAAAAATAAACAATGAATTCCGAATTTAAAATCGAAGAGACTTACCAAGACGCCTGCAGAATTTGTTTGAAGCAATCGGATAATATGAAAAATTTATTTAATCTAGTAATACCCAAAGACAGCTCCTCAGCTGTGGATTTTATCAGAAAAATGACCGATTTAAAGGTGGGCCTATCTAGATATCTTGATAAATACTGCATATTAATAATGAATTATTTATAGTTATTATATTCTGAAAACCTACCCTCGAATATCTGCAGTCACTGTACTCAGAAAGTTTTCGAAACATTTGATTTCGTAGACACTTGCGTAGCTTCGGACGCACGTCTTAGAAACTTGGAAACCAGGAGGATGTTGAGAAAAATCGAGGCTGAAGCATTAGAACAAGAAATGGAAGAAGAAATTGTTGTCAAATGCGATATACCTACTTTAGTAGAAAACATATCCGAGGACGAAATCACCGAAAAAGTGGAAGAAAAAAACAATCCTTTACCACCGGAACTGCAATTCACTATAGCCAGAAAAACCAACACGTACAAATGCGATAATTGCAATTTAAAATTCACAAACAAAACAAAATTTACAATGCATCAAAGGAGCCACAAAAATCAACCTTATAAATGCCCAGAATGTTCCATTAGTTACAGTAAAAAATACCTACTAAATTTACACTTAAAATCCCATACGAACGAAGATAAAGCATTTAAATGCAACGTTTGTAGCAAACAATTCAACTTCGAATACCTCCTTAAACAGCACGAATTCAAACACAAAGATACCAAACCATTTCCCTGTACTAAATGCGATAAAGGTACACCTACAATACTAATGCAAACTAAAAACATGTATTTATTACCATGACATTTAAGGCTGTCTAACTGCTGAGAGTCTACGGCGACACATGAGCACCCACGATGAAAATTACATAAAGAAAGTCCACATTTGCCATTTATGTAACAAATCGTTCGCTTATCCCAGTTTCCTGGCTGAACACATGAAGAACCACACTGGAGAAAAGCCACACGTCTGCAAGGAATGTGGAAAAAGTTTTCGGCAAAGTGGAGCCCTGCACTTCCACCAAAAAACCCACACCGGCCTCAAACGATTCCTTTGTACTATTTGTAAAGAGAAGTTCATGGCACGCAGTAAGTTGAAGTTGTATAAAAAATGCTTGTTTAATGTTCATATTTTAGGCATTCTGAAAGTGCATATGAGGAAACATACCAACGAGCGTCCATACACCTGCGATATTTGTGGAGTTTCCTTTAGACAATCGTCTGATTTAAAGAGTCATAGAAGGATTCATACTGGGGAAAAGTTAGTTTTGTGTACAGTGTGTGGCAAAAAATTGTCTACAACAGGTAATTATTATGCAAGTATTAACAATCCGGGTTAATATTGTAAATTCCAGGTCAATTAACAATCCATTTGCGAAGTCACACGGGTGAAAAACCTTACGTTTGCCACACGTGTAATAAGTCATTTGCCTCAAAGACAATGCTTGTGACTCACGAGAGGATCCACACTGGGGAACGACCGTACAATTGTAAAATATGTGGTAAAGCATTTAGTCAAAGTTGTACATTAAATACTCATCTCAAAACTCATAATAAAAAGAATGTTGTTAAAAATACTAAAGGATCCATAAAATCTAAAGGTGAATTTGATGTTTGAGTCATTTAGTATATTTATGGGAATATTTTTTTAGGGAAAAATAGTGGAGGAGCAATGGTAACAACACTAGATTCAATGCTAATGGAACATAACCAAAATGAAAACTTGATGGTGGACACCATTGTTAAAATGAAAACTCAAGGTAGTCCACAGTTTACAATTATCATACCAACAACTACTGAGAGTCATAATGTAAATGATATAACAGTTGAAAATTAAATATTGATTTTATTTAAAATATGTGTAGTATTGGTTGATGTAAAAAATGAGTCCAGAGACATAATAGAAAAAAAAAATAGCACAAAAAATGTGTCTCCTAAAGTGTAGGTTCCTCTTTTCCCCATTTTTTTTAATAAGAATAATTCTTGAATGGTCCCACATAAGCCATTTTAATCTCCTATTTAAAAATAAATAGTAATGGTTACAATTAATCATTGCAATGTGTACAAATACACAAATGATTGTTTTTTTACAAATTTTAAATTCTCCAGAAAATGTTTTTTAGTAATAACGTTAGAACCTTATTAAATTGTAAACATTTTCCGAAGAAATGATTTTAATTAGATGTCTGATGAAAAAATATAATAAATACATCAAATTAAAGCCATTAAAAAACTACTATACTACAATGAGTACGCTATTTTCAAATTTTAAATACTGAAATCCAAATACTAAAAAATAATAGTTTATTTATATCAATATGTAAAAATATAACAGTAATCTTAATATTTGGCTTATGGACTAAAAATCTTTATATTATCTTAATGAACACGTTATTAAAGCGGTTAATCTTAATTCCGAATTGTACAACTAAAAGAAATACAAAAATTACCATAAAAACTAACATTCTCTTCACATAACACAACAGTTGGCACGAAGATAGCCAAAAGTTTCAATTAATCGACTTACTCCATTCGCTAAAATCCAGGTATAAATTCGGTAACGAAAATAGGTTTAGCTTCAACCTTGACTTGCTGAACGTTTTTGTCTTTGTGAGTCTTTTTGTGGGTTTTCAGAGCCGAGCTCTGCCTGAAAGCCTGCCCACACTCGTCGCATATAAACGGCTTTTCACCTGTATGAATCCTTTGGTGCGACGTCAAATCGTTCGATTGCGAAAAAGCTTTAAAACAAAACTGAAAAACAAGACTATTTAATATACTATTATCACAAATACACTGCTCACCAAATATAGTGGACTCGAGAGTAGCCTCAAAATTGAGTCACTAATTTTGAGGGTCAGTGTATAATATGTACAGGGTGGAGACATTAACTGGAATAAATTCGCTAATGAGGAAGTGAATAATTTTTCTACAAATTCCTAAGACACGTCAATGTTTTAATGTATTTTCCTATGGCTTGTGACCCCTCATTGGAAAGCGACTTTATTCCTGTTAAGGTATCCACCCTGTATAATGCTAGGTGCAACAAAATTGCTGCCCAAACTTACTTTACACTTGTACGGTTTCTCTCCAGTGTGCGTCCTCTTATGTCGTGCTAAAATCCCGGACCTAGAAAATTTCATCTTGCAAGTATCGCACTCGTAGGGCTTCTCCCCCGAATGGATCCGCTTGTGCTTCGTCAACGAGCTCGAAGTGGTGAATCCGTGATTGCAAACCGTACAAACGAACGGCCGGGCGCCGGTGTGTTTGCGCAGATGCGCCGATAACTCCCCTTTGCTGGCGAACCCGCTGCCGCAGGTACTGCACAGGTGGGCTTTAACACCGCTGTGTCTCACCGTGTGCTGTCTTAGGTTGCCCAATTGATTGAAACCCTTGCCGCATGTGGAGCACAGGAAAGGCTTCTCGCCGTTGTGAGTTCTCATGTGGTCTTTCAAGTTCGAGATTTGATTGAAACCTTAAATGAAATAACTTATAAAGGGTGAATAGTTAATATTTAGAAGCCTAAATCATGTTATTTCGATCTGCTGTTGAAATATTGACTATTAATTAAGGATCACCCAGTATATTGGGGTAATGGGTTTGTTGTAAGTAGCATTACCTTTGCAGCAAATATCGCAAATGTGAGGCTTGAGTCCCGTGTGACCGTTCATGTGATTCCTTAGTTGTTCCTGCTTTTGGAAGGTCTTTTCGCACATTTCGCATTTGTATTGTTTTTCTATTAAATGAGTGGTTCGTAAATGCCTGTTCAGGTGTGCCAATTTCGAGAATTTCTTGTGGCAAATCTCACAGCAAACGTTGTACTCGGCCTTACTGTGGCATTTCATGTGCATGTCTAAATCGTTCTTTTCTACGAAAATGGAATCGCACCTAAAACGCATTATGATTTAGTTTCATAATTAAAGGGTGTTGCTGAACGTATACTTGTTACATGCGTATACTAGGTTTTTGACTTCGACGAATTTGTCGTCATCATCTTCGAGTTGGTAGTCGTTGTTGTAATCGAATTTTTGGTTTTCCATTTTCATTGCGTGTGCGATGCGGTGCCTTAGAAGTAAATCATTCCTCGTAAATTGCTTTGTGCATATGTCACACCAAAATTCTTTGGATTTTTCTTTTGGGGATGTTTCTATTTCTTCTTTAGACTGCTTAGAATCTTCGCTGTCATTACTGTAGGTATCGAAACAAGAATTCATATCGTTCTCATTTCCTTCGGTTATATCGATCTCGAGAACTTCACATTTCAACTGTTCAGTATCACTATTTTTACTTGAATCGTCTTTTTTCAGTTTTTCTCTTAGGAATTTATCGCTAGCCTCACATTTTAGTTTGAAAGTGTAGAAGCTAACAGTTTCTGTCACGCAGGCCTTGCAAATTTGTTCTGGCAACCCGTCCCCTAAAGTAATCTGAAATAAACAAGCAAATTTTCAGTTCGGGCAAACGAAACTTTCATTTAATTATAAATAATTCACGCTGAATTTTAATCGACTTACTTGAATCGAAGCGAACGCTGTCATCATTTCTGATACATGCAGAGAAATTCCAGAACTATTTTCCGTTATGAATATGGATTGGAACTCTCCCTGTTCTGTAAGACAAGCCCTGCAAACGTTTTTAAGTTCGCATACTTCCATTTTTCGTTGATAAATAAAAAACTTTTGGCAATCAATCGAAGATTAATTCCAGCGTTTCCGAATTTTTATTATTAATCAAAGCTTGCACGGCTGTACAATAGGTGTCACGTCATCTGTCATTTTACAGCTTCTTTTTTACATATATTTGTCCTGTTACGTTATGTAAAAAAAGGTACTTTAAATAAACAATTTTCATTTCACAATTAACCGGGGTTTGCAGTTTGATGAAGTTTATGTCAAAATATTGTTAATAGTTAAAATAAAAAAAGCGAGTGTATTCAAAAAATTTTATTTCGAGGGAAAAAAATCAATCAATCATTATCAGGTAAAGTACCTTCTACTTTAATCTATTTGTAGTTTAAGGTGTTACCAATTTGTTATATTGATAAAATGAAAACATAGTTTAACTATTTATTGAATGTTCAGTAAATTCATATTATGTAAACTTACATACAGTAATTTTATGCAAACTTCAAAAGTTACGTTCTACTATATAATATTTACATGGTAACTAGTGAATAATTATTTCAATAAAGTCTATAATCTAGTAAAAATATAAACCGCAATAATAAGACAAATTCATAGATTTAAGCATGGAAATTAAAGTGTCATTACCAACAAACATAATAACCAAACTCTAAGGCGAGATAAGAAATAGCTTATAAAAAATGTAACTAATTTTTGGTTTCGATTTTTACTGGTTCCCCTTTTTCATTTTGAATTTCAACCACTTCCGTTTCACCATCTTCTGTTATGTATTCCCCTTCTACTATTTCACCTTCAACAACAACAGCTTCCGTTTCTTCCTCTTCGATGCCTTCAATGTATTCAACATATTCCACTCCTGCAAATTAAATTCAATATTAAACGCTATGAAATAAACAGTATATACAATCTATACCTTCGCCATATTCAGGCTCCATTTGAACTTGATTTTCTCCTTCTGAATCAGATTCAAGCACAACATGAACTCCATTTTCATCGACACTTGCTAAGATGTCTTCCAGCAATAGGTGTTCCAAGTTGACGGGCTCATCCCAAACTTTGCATTTGCTCAATACATGACGAGAGAATTTGATCACCTAGATACAATTAGACATAAAATAACACATTGTACACAGATTGGTCCATAATCAATATTTCAACTGCAGATAGCGGAGGTCAAAATAAAATGATTTTGATCCTGAAAATGAACCAAATATACCTTAGTGAATCTCCTTAAGGAGTAACAATTTCAACATATTATTTCGATCTTGGCTATCTGCTGTTGAAATATTGACCACCCTGTACACATCGTGTAGTTAAATCTACCTTGTTAGTAGCATACGAGCATTTCAGGCATTTGAATACTCCGGACACATGTCTATCGCTATGGGTTAACATATGCTTGTGCAGGTCATTTTTCCTCTTGGAAGAATATTCACATTCACAGCAATTCCAGGAGACGATTTTGTCCCGTTCGGCGTGATTCATCTCATGCTTAGGCAAGTCTCCCTTCCTCTTCGTCAAGTAAGGACAGTACTGGCATTTATAAAGCGGTACGCTATCTGTTGAAAAAAATCCAAATATATGTAATTAATAAACACCATTAATTGGTTAATATATAGAGTAAAGCTACTTGATCGTATAACTAACGGATGGTTATTTTATTTCTGGTTGAAATCTAGTATGCATGTGTTCGATTGACATTAGCATATTAAATAATGAACTGTTGCTTACCATTGCTGCAGTGGCCCAGCATGTGCTTAGGCATATCGTTCTTCCTCTTGGTTTGGTAAGGGCACAAGGAGCATTTGTAAAAGACCGGAGGAATCACATCGGAGTGGTTCAGCATGTGAGTTGCCAAAACGCTCTTCTTCCTGGTGACGAACGAGCACAAATGGCAATTCATCTCTTCGGCCGGGGTGCGTTTGGCTCGCTTCGGACGGGGGCTGTCTGCGTCATAGCTTATGGAGAACTGGCCGCTGTCCTGGCATATCTCGAATTTCGTGTCGCGGGGACTGTAGATGAGCTTGCCCCTGGATCTGGACGTCGGGCTCTTGATTTTCTTGGCCTTCGGCTTGGGTGCCGCCGGCTCGTCGGAGACGATTTCGAATTTCTCGTCGGAATTTTCCTCACCATGATTGACAAGTATGTGCTCATCAAGCTCGTCGATGTTGGGGGTCTCGAAGTCGCAACAAAAACACGCTAATGTAATCGTGCATTCGTCTTCGCGTTCTTCAGTTTCTACTTCTGATTTAATCATTCTTCTTGCGAAAGATTTTTTTGCCCCGTCGGTTTAACGCTCACTTTTTAAGGACGCGCAGAAGAAATGATGGTAATTCTTCTTTGTATCAAATGTCAATGTCACTATGATTGTCAACTGTCAATTTTGGAGCGAAAAATTTGAAATGTTGCCAGATGTCTCGTTTATTTTTAAATTCTTTACGATACGTTTTTCCTTAAAAATATTCATTTTTAGAATTGCCTGTTTTTACATAATCCATCTAAATAAATTATTTTCACATTAAAAATATTCGCAATTGTCTAAATTTGCTTTTTCGCTCAATGTTATTTTAGTAACTTTTGATTCACCATGTTGGCTATTTTAAATTTGACAACGTTGTAAACAAATTACTAACTACATGACTTTCTAACCTTAAATGTTTTACACACTAAATAAAAAAAACGTTTATTTTTCGTAAATCGTTAATTTAAACAAATATGACTGAAGAGTGCGTGCAAGGATTTAAGAGTAAGACCAATGGGTGAAATACATTCCATTTATTAATATTTTTATTTTAGTTCTTCCACTAGTTTTCTCTCAACAGAGTACAAGTTGGCACGATATTTTACTGAAGGAGCATTCTGTTCGACATCAAGACGAATTAAAACCGCTCGGACAAACTCTATTTATCCTAAATGTTCCACCGTATGCATGTGAAACAGGCCTAAGAAATGCATTCTCGAACGTGGGTAATATAAAGCGAATAATTTTCGAAAATTCAGATGATCAACGCAATGATGGTTTTAAACGAGCGTTCATCGTGTTTAATAAAAGGGAACATTTGTTGAAAGCACTAAAATTGACGAAGTTAAATCCTCTTTCATCGGATACACAGCCTATAAAGATTGGTGTAGCGAAATGGATTGAGGACTACAATCAAAGCATATGTGATTCCGAACAACTACAACGAGAACTAAACACGTTCATGGCCCAATACGATGAAAGTAAAAAGCAAAAACCCGAAGAAGTAGTGGACGATGAAGGATGGACTGTAGTAACAAAAGGTGGAAGGCGACCTGGTATATCTAGAAAAGAAAGCCTTGCAAACAAATTAAACGAAAAAACACAAAAGTCGACCAAGAAGAAAGAGTTGAAGAACTTTTATACCTTCCAAATAAGGGAATCTAAAATGAAGAATATAGCTGTGCTTAGGAAGAATTTTGAAGAGGCCAAACAGAAAGTTCAACTCATGAAACAAGCCAGAAAATTCAAACCATATTAAATTTAATGTATTAGTTTTATGAATTGTTACTTTTATAATACAGTATGTACAAAAAATGTATGTTTTTACTAAGTTATTTATTAAAAATTTATCATTACATTAAGTGCTTAAATTGCATTTAGGGTTTTGTGAAATCAAACGTGTATAGAAAAGGAAAGACCCAAGAAGTTATTGATATTTGTATTATTTATTTATGGCTCAATTTGCCTTTTGTAAAAAGTGTTGCCTACAATTCAGGCGTTCCGATTTATTTAGACCAGTCCTTTTATTAGGTAGACATTCAGGCACTGCGTGAAATTTATTTCTAATTCGTAAACATGCAATTTCATTTTTATTGTTTTAGAAAACCTTACATTATTTACATTAGATTAGATAAATTTAAATCTATTTACTTTGGACATGTTCAATTGAATTTATGACGATTTTCGAACGTACTAGAATAGACAATTTATTGATTAACCTCTCCATTGGTGGACGTTGCAACCTATCAGAAAATTTTTAGTTTTATTCGAAAAGATGGCTGCGTTGCCGTCTCCAACACAGGTAGGAACAAATTTTTAAATAAGTGTCTAGTGTTTTGAAACCATTTATTAAAATTTGTTGTTTCGCATTTACCGAAAAGTGTTAATTCATTAAATATGCAGTGAATATCCCAAAGTGCCTTAAAAATGCCTTTTACAACGGCATCCCAGTGGGCGGTGTAAAATTTCAGTAAAAATTGTTAAAAGCCCAAATTTAACCCGATTTTATGGCCGGAAATATCTAAAATTACCATTTATTCGCAAAGAACAGTTCCTTTTAAGCGTTTTCGAAGTACAATTGTCACACCCTTGACATTTGGTTAATACGTACCACTTCAAAATATCAATATCAACATTCTTATTGCTCAAATTTACTAGATAAGTTCCTTCGATTATCGACCTGACAATTACAATAAGAACGTTTAATTCACATCGTTCCTTGAAGAACAACCCTCTTAGATAACAGAAAATTAACAGCATTATTTATTGATTGTTTTTGAGTGTATGCTGCCAAAATCTGCTGATCAATTTGTTATGATTTAATGTAAATGAACGTTGAAAAATTAATACTAACGCTATTGACTACACTTTCAATTACCGTTTACTGTTCTAAAAGAAGTTATAATATCTGCATTTACGTTATAATCTTCCTTCTCCAGTTTTTGAACTATGTAACATTCGAACTTACTCAGATATGCAAGAATCAGTTGTTCGACTTTGAAAACCTGAATACAAGCAACCTTAATAATGTAATTATCCTTGTATTAGATTTAATTTAACCACTTGCAAAGTATCAAAAGTTTTCTTTAGTTGATATTATACACTTTTATTTGTAACTATGAATGTTTTTCGTACTTCATAAAACATTTTACCCTCATAAAGAGTAATAAGATATGCACACGTAGGTACGTAACTGTCTTGAAATTATATTTATAGCAGGATGCATGAATTTTATAATCCTGTAATGTATATGTATATTTCCATCTTTGAATTTGGACATATGTATTTCTATTTTATCATCGCTATTTCATGTATTTTATTGCTGTTTTCAAGACCCAGTCTTGTTTTTAATATTCCATTAACTATAAAGTGGCATATTTAATCCATTTAGCTTCTTCTAATATTGATTAAGTGACCTTTTTAATAAGCAAATACGTTAATTGTTTGTAACCAATTGCATATTATATTTTGTAGGTAGCAGGAAATAGCAGTGCCATATATGAAGCCTATTATAATGTGGTAAGTTTATTAATTATTAACCCACTTTGAATATTGAAATTGTACGATACAATAACAATTCTCTTTAATGTTGTAAAGGTCGATCCAAAGGGATACGGATCCGTCGGAGGCATGGAAGCCGCCAGATTTCTCAAGAAGTCCGGATTAAGCGATGTCATCCTGTCTAAAATTTGGGATCTGTCTGATCCAGGCGGAAGGGGTTGCCTGGATAAAACCGGCATGTTCATCGCTTTAAAGCTAGTCGCTCTGGTGCAAAATGGAAAAGACTTGAATATCTCCAATGTTAATTTGGACGTGCCACCTCCAAAAATGGTAAAATTAATTTCCTGCTTTTAAATAATGCATGATCAGATATTTTGAAACAAGGGATTCGTTTGTTAGAGAAAATAAATTGTTTATTTTTACATTCGCCAATTTTAAGGGAATTTAATATTTAATTAGTTAATCTTTATAATACCAAATGTATGCACTACTCTAAAATGCAAACATATTATATTCCAGACTTTGCATATATATACAAAGTTTACAATTCCAGCATTAATTAAGGAAAATTATCTCTCATGTAAATTTCCTACATTTTTCAATTTAAACAGTAAATCTAAAAATATAAATAAGTTAACATTAATTGTTTGTTTTAAGTACTTATGAATTATGATTTATTTAATCAGGGCGACGTACCATTACCCAAACCATCGAAACCTCCACCTCCGAGAGGTACTTTGATAACATCGCTTCCTCCTTCGGCTGTGGATTGGACAATTAAACCTTCCGAAAAGGACAAATACGATAAACTTTTCGATTCGCTTACGCCGACTAATGGATTAATACCTGGAAATAAAGTAATTTGTGGAAAACTTCACCAGGCACTTTACATGTTATAATTAACGTGTATTTTAGGTGAAAAATGTTCTTATGGACTCGAAACTGCCGCTAGACACGCTGGGTAAAATTTGGGATTTGGCCGATCAGGATAAAGACGGTGCTTTAAACAGGCACGAATTCATAATCGTAAGTACACCAATCATATACCGCATTCTATATAAATTAATCGAATTGTTTTCCAGGCTATGCATTTAGTTTATAGAGCCCTTGAAAACCACGCTATACCAAATATATTGCCGCCGGAACTCATCGAACAAGCCGCACCCAAAACCTCTACGTTAAATAGAAATAAAGACGGCATCAAGCCGGAGCTTCCTCCTTCAATAGCGCCTCCATCGGTGTCCCCAATCCCGCCTAAGCCGGTCCCGCCGGCGGCGCCGCCTGCCCAGCCGATGCTCTTCTGGGTGGTTTCGAACGAGGAGAAGGAAAAATCGGACGCCCTGTTCATCAAAAGCGACGCCGATAAGGACGGTTTCGTGTCCGGTCCCGAAATTAAGGACATATTCCTGCAATCGGGAGTGCCGCAGGCGGTGTTGGCCCACATTTGGTAACCGTTCGAATGGCTGTCGGTAACTCGAGTTGTAGCTTGAATTTGGTTTCAGGGCTTTATGTGATACTAAGCAGGTGGGGAAATTGAACGACGAACAGTTCGCTTTGGCCATGTGGCTCGTCGCGAGGTGCTTGAAGGGCATCGAGCCTCCGGTGTCTCTGACGCCCGAAATGATACCTCCCAGTTTTCGTAATACTAAACCAATAGATGGCCTTGTGGTAAGGGTTTTCGAACTACTACTCGCTCTCCGAACAAATTATTTAGTGTACTGATGCTTTCTTTCAGGAGAACAATAATACTAGATACTCGAATCCAGAACTAGATATGATTACCAATAACATAGAAGAATTAGCTAAGGAGAAACTAGCTTTAGAAACCGACATAGCACAAAAAGAGGCTGATCTTAAGATTAAAAGCGGGGAAATCAAGAACCTCCAAAGTGAATTGAACACTTTAGCGGCTACCTTGAAGCAGTTGGAGAATCAGAAGGGAGAGGCGCAAAAACGGCTAGGCGATCTCAAAGCACAGGTAAAGAATGGTTTTCGTGTGGCCCTTTTTTTTGTAGTGATTTCACTTTGCTTTTTATAGTTACACGATATTTTTTCTAATTTCTCAAAGTGCATTGGAATGCTTGAGTTTGAAAAATTAGATCTTACTTGCACTATCGTAAGATTTTTTTATTTGATAATTTCTATTTTTCACCAAAAGTTTGTATATAAATATTTTGAAGCTGTACAATAATTTAGTTAGATTGGCATGTTGCATTCATTTTTTTGCTAGAAAACTCAGGTGGACGGGGAAATTGAAAGCATTAATAAGACATTAGAAGAACAAATAGAGAAGGTAAGTCGTTTTTAAGCTTTTTCGCTTTTATTTTTTACCAAAATGAATCATGCATGTATTATTTTTTAGTGTTCATTGTTAATACATAGTTGTATATAGTCTATTCATAAATGAGGCGAAGTAATAAATCAATCAATTGACCAAATTCCAGCCTACACAGAAGCTACGTGCCCAACATAGTAATTAAAAAAAATAATGTTTGCGATAATATTTTAATATTATTTGGATGGTTCATCGTGTATTGGTTTTGCAAGGATAAAGACGTCGTTACTCCGCCTCATTTATGAATAGACTATAGTGTAATTTATTAATATAGTAACATATAAAAATTTTAATTGTATTAAATTGGTTAGCAGTCAAATTTTTAATAATGAATGTCTAGAATGAATGCTACAAATATTACTATTAAGTTTAGTAGATAAATGCTATTTTTAATTTGTTCCACTTTCCGTGGTTCAATAAAATTCTGATAATTAAATAAAACCAAAACTTCCGTTTTGGATATTTAATATTTATACACAAACAAGTGCTTCATAAGAGTTACCTATCTGGAAAATAATACTATTTTGATAATACTGAAGTCTACGGAAGCCTTTATTTAATTATTAGATAATTGAGGTGATATTGATAATAATATAATAAAATTTTGTTAAAATACATAAACTATTATTATAGGTTGATAAACTGAGAGTTCAAGCAGCAGAACAAGCGGAGATGGTAAAAACCCAAGAAACAGAATTGAACAGTAAAAAGCAACAACTGGAAGGCCTTCGGATGGAGGAAGAACGCCTGGAAAAACAAAAAATGGAGAACCTTAAAAAATTAGAAAACCTATCGGTTAATTTGCAAGATACACAGCTGAATATCAGCCAGGTAATGTTTTTATAAAATATTTAGGATTATTTTACTAGGCATATCCTTTTAGGCGAAAGCTTTGATAACGCAATTGCAAGAGCAAACGAGACAGATGAATGATGCGATCAAGGCGTGCGATTCAACAATTGAATCGGGCGACGTAACTCAAATAACAGACAATATTTTGCGAATTAAGCCGGAGTTTAGAGAAGCTGAATACAAAAAAATATTAAACGAAGAATCTAAGACTCAGGTAGTATTATTTATATTTGAATGCAGCAATTGCTTAAAATTTATTTAATTGCAGAATGGATTTGGCAAGGATCCGTTCAATAACCAAAACGGTCACGGAAGTTCTGGATTTGAAGATGATCCGTTTAAAAACGGTATGTTATATCACTTAAAAAATTACTATATATTTTAATAAACCGTTTGTGTTATTATTTAGATCCATTTAAGAGTAACGATGCCTTTTCTAACGAAGAATTCCAACCCGCCTTTCCCAATAATGTAAGTATATCTTGAACATCTTATAAGCTAATGACATTCTATTATTAATATAACTTTCAGAATGGTTTCAACGCAGATCCATTTGGCGGTTCGTTTACCTCAAATACCTCACAAAGCGATCCGTTTAATGCATTCGATGGTACCCAAAACAAACCGGCAACAGCAACAGAAGTAAATACCCAATGTTTTATCAATTACATAACGATTAATCATCAATTTAACGTTTAATTCCAGCCTGAAAAAGACCCGTTCGGCTGCGATCCTTTCGCCATTCTGCACGCCCCGACGAGGGACGGTTCGGCGCCCCCTCGACCGACCAGCCCCAGTCCGGCCTTGCCGCCGAAGAAGAGCAAGAACCCGCCGCCCAGACCCGCCCCGCCTAGACCCCAGCCTCCCTCTTTCAGGAAAACTCCGCAACAGTCGGACGCTTTCGGCAGCGATCCGTTCGGGGGCGGCGGCGGCGGCGGAGGGTTCGCCGATTTTTCGAACTTCGATGCAAAGGTATAAGATTCGACTAGCTTTCGGTGGGCTTTGGACGCTTTGGTTGGATGTTACAGGGTGATTCGTGTAAAATTATACCAACTAGTGAATACAGGAATCGCCTTGTAATTGGCTTTGGTTGATTTTGAAATTTTGAAAGCGTTTGTTTCGATAATGGTGCAAAATTTTCTGTTCGGAATATTTTCTGAACTTTTGCAAGCTTGCGCAAAGTCATTTTAACTTTTTAATAATGGGTTTGTGCAACGTTTATTGGTTGTAATTGCTTTCAAAATATGTTTATTATAAATTTAATTTTTATTTATAGTGCCTACATCGAAGTATCCTGTTAAATTATACCAAGTTACCTTTTCCTTTACTGAACGATCCCTTTTTTACCCAATTAATTTTTGCCTATCCCAATAGTTGCACGGTATGTTTGTTGAATTTCACTATTGTTTAATTTATTCTTTTAAAGAAATGGACTTATCGAATAACTTTCGATAAGTCTGTCGCTGCAATTTTGTTTATTTTTTTATAATTAAATAGGATTTTTTTTAAATTAGTTCAATGAATAAAGTAAGCAATCAATTATTGTCATTTTGATAAAATTATTTTCATGAAATTCACGAATATGTATATTTTAAGTACATCTTCAACAAGTAAGCGTTTAAGTTATCTGAGAATATTTTTTTTATAAAGTAGAAAGTAAGAATTTTAATGACCCTAGTATTTTATTGATTTTTCAACAAAACGTTTATTTTTTGAAGTAATTTTTAACCAGAAATGTTCATAGAACTGCCCCTTAATTTTCGTTTAATTAGAATACATTTTTATTTACGATTCGAAATTTTTAGTTGTCGTTGTTTTAAGTTTGCCTTTCTTGGACTAGCACCAGCATGAAGCAGTTATTAGTTAAAAAAGCAACATAGCAAGTATTAATAAATATTTCAGGAGCAGTTCGATCGACAATTCCACTAACGCGCGTTTTTAATCGATTTACAGCCTTAATAATCTTCATATATCCTCTACAGTTCACTGATAAGCCGACTGCTAAGGTCCAACAACAGTCTTCTAACGCTCTCGAATTTACCGACGACCCGTTTCGAAACTATCGATACGAAGATCCGTTTAACATTACGTTCGACGATGAGCCGGCTCCTGCTAGTAGAGAGGATAAGGATAAGGGGAAGGAGAAATTCGATCCCTTCGGGCTGGACGGCAGGGCATCGGCGCCCTTGCCCGCCAACGATCCGTTCGTCAGCGCCGACGGCCGGGCATCGGCGCCGATAACGAAGATCAGCGAGGACCAGCAGCTGGAATGGGCCGCCAGGGAGAGCCTGAAGATGGAGCAGGACCGGATGAAGCGGCAACTCCAGGAGCAGGCTGATCTCGAATTAGCTATAAGTTTAAGTAAAGCTGAAAGCAAAAAGGTTTAGCTTCGACCTGTCAATAATATTGTTATCAATCACACAAACAAGAGCTTGACTTAGATGTTTTTTGTTTCGTTGAGATGTGCTTGGCACTGCATTGGAGTATCGCGGTTGATTTAATGATCTACGTATAAAAATTAAGATTAATACCGAAATTGAAGTCGTCAGTTCTGATATTTATAAATGCGTACTCGTGAACTTATTTTATAGGAACTGTAGGAGATATTATTTTTATTTTTATATGATGTTAATAACGAATGAAAGTACATTGTTGCAGAGATTTACAAATTACAGAACTCTACAGACAATAGACGGTGACTTATTTGTTTCGTGTAGGCAAATTTACATTATTCTAACAATAAGTAGAGTAAGTTGGTGTAGACGAAAGAATCTTTAATCTACCGATGAGTATTAATTTTTATAAGAAAAAATGTTAATAAAAAAGACCTAAAGAGCATATTATTTGTTGTCTATATTATTCTTCAAAGAGCATTACAGATATTAAAAATGCTGTGTATACATTATTACATAGGGTTACTTAAATTCATTCAAGGGTTTGAATATGCTTGTTATTAGAGATTAGAGAAAGGAAAACATGTGTAATATAAGAGATTGTGAGGTATGTTGAATTAAAATAGAGTATTCATATATTACAATATTAGTTTTTACAAAACAAAGATAAATTTAGAATAATCGAAAATATTAAACATAATATTACTGTTTGATATTAATATACTGGCCAGTTCCAGTATACCCATTTGATACTTGTTGCAAATTTAACCGGAAGAATCGCTTGATTACGATTACCATTTGTAGTGTCAAGCAATCTATTTAAGTATATCTGTACATATCAGTTGTATATTTTTAGTTTTACGCTGAGTTACCTGTAGTCCTGATAATATTTTCCTTTCATGGTAAGCAATACTCTGTATTTCAAATGTGATTTAATTATCTTAAGACCTCGTGTGGCCTAGTAAGAAACATATAGCTTCAGTAGAAATGTAGTAATGTAAGTAAAAATTTAGAAGCTTTCGAAGGATAGATAGTTAAAAAGCATCATTTTTACTTGAGCTCACTCCTGATAACGCTAAACCGAAATTTAGCTTGCTCACTAAACTTGCGCACGTAATAATAAAATTAATATGTTGTGTAATAAATTAGTGTTGGTAATTAAGTCAATTATTGGACTATGATTGTTTGTATGTGTTTGCACGAAACTTGACTTCATTTCCACAATATTCTCTTCTCTTTAACCCATCTTTTTGATGTATGTTGCACTTTGCGAAAATAATAATTGGTAAGATTTTATTACGTGTACAATGTAAACAAGTGGGAGATTTAATTCTAAAAAGGAGAGATCTCAAATGAAATGTACGAGCAGAAACTCATATGTGTACATCGAACTAATTCAATCATAGACAAAAAAGTAATATAATTATTTATTTGATATGTATCGTTTTTATTATTGAAGTAATGTTTCGTTTTCAAGTACATATTTAGGTAGCACAATAGAAATATTCATGAGTTATTTATTTAAATAAGATATCATATGTTCACAAGCAGAAATCGGGACCATGATATAAACTTATTTCGTTTTGAACGTTTGTTTTTTATTTTTTTAATTTTACGATTGTCTACTACAGCAAAATAAAAGTATTGGACTAAAAATTTCATTTGAGAAGTACGACGTGAATTAAATCGAGCGTTGTCTGGTTTAATTTTAGTCCAATAAGTTTTTCTACTTGCAGCTTTGAGGCTTAGTAGGCTACATGCAATTTCTAAAAATTAACTCCAGTGCTATAAGTATTCCAAACTTTCTTTGTTTCTATTCTTACGTTTATTTAATTCCTTTTGTCGAGTTGTTTTTTACGAAGCAAATTGAGAAATATTCATTTTAGTATCATTTCGCTAGAAGTAAGTGGTTTCATTTAATTATCACCTCTTGCAAATAACTAGAGTATTTACAATATTTATCATTATTGGTAGATATTCAATATGTAGATGTTACATTGATAATTTGTTTGTTTATTGTAATATATTAGTTATGTAAATATTTTGTAAACTTGAATATATCTGTTATTGTTTTTGTCTTATACTCATTTGTTACTTCAGATCAAAATCTTCCAATTTATATGTACCTACTTATTGTTGAATAAAGTTACATACAAATAAAACCTCCGTTAAAATTGTTTCAAAATTTCGAAATTTGACATTTTTTTCATCCATTTTATTTACAAAATTTGTACATAAAATAAACAGGTGGAAAACCTAATGGGTAAACCTATGATCATTGATGTATTTAAGGTTTTTATCAATGGCATTAATATCTTAATTTTACGGGTAATAAAATATGAATAACAAAAATATAGGATTGATAAAGCTTTCCAATTAATCACTTGACGAGCTATCTGAAACAGAACCGCCATTTTCTTCAACTTCCATCATGGGGGTGTTCCAAACAGCATGGCAGCTAGGACAGTCATTCTGATTTCTCAAGTATATTTCGAGGCAGTAGATATGTGCAGTTTTATCACAAGATGTGCAGCTTTTTCCCTTTAAATACATTTAATATAAATATGTACCTAATTATAAGGTGATTAATGATTTTAGTTTCAGCTAAATATCTTACCCAAAACACTAATTCAGAACAAAGTGGACAAATGGAATCACTGAAATGTGATTGAAGATAGGAAGTGAACTCTAAAATAAGTCTAGGTCCAAGAAATATATAATGATCCTTATTTACGAAATAACCAGTTTGCACGAATGTTTTTAGTAGTTTTTCAGCATTTTCTAGGGACAAACGTGATGTTAGGCCGGAAGACAAATTTAATGCTTCAATTTGCTTTATTCGATGCTCTTCATTACGCAAAATTTCTTGAAATATTGAATGGAAATACTCCAAATCCACTGCTGAAAATTTTACTTGCAACAGAGAAATATCGTTCTTTAAGGTTTGCCACACCAAAAATTTCTCATTCGTTACTTCGCAGGTTTTGAATGCTAGGTTAAACGAATTTTTCTTTATTTGCCTATTTACATTCAAGACAAAGTCATTAAAGTTTGGCTCATCATCAATTTCACCTAAAAAAACATATTTATTAAATTAAAGTTATTAAACCATGTATTGGTTATTTATTTTGCATGTACCTTTACTAACGTGACGACAATATTCCATGGCCTTTTTAATTGGTGCTATACCATTTTTTAACATGTACTGTACGAAATATCGATGAGTATTCGTAAAATCAGCCATTATGAAAATTAAAGTTTCAAATTTTATCAAGTTTTCAATACAAACTTAACCTCAATCAACAATCGCATATGACAGGTAGCCAAGTAGCCGATGTCCGGAAAAGTCAAGGACCAGAAAAAAAATAATTCATTTCATGACAATTTAGCAAATATATATCTTTTATAAAAAATGTTCAATTAGGATTGATTAAAAACTATATTATTACATTATTCGCTAATCAAATATACAGTTATTCGGTATTTTTGTTCAATTATGTGGCTGAAGTAGTACGAAAGTAAGGACATACCATTATGTCAATGTCAATTTTATGGTAGTTTTGGCGCCTAAAAACATCGGTAAACTTGCTTTTCTGTTTCCTGTTTTTGTTGTTTTCCCAAAAGAAGTGTTTTTAATTTAAAACCCATTGAAATACTCTTTTTTTAAACAGTAGTGCGTTCAAGTTAATACCAAAATGGCTAAAAGAGATTACGAAAAAGATAAAGGTAATTACTGCAACTTCAAAATAATTATAAATACTTTCTTCGATAATATTTATAGAGCAACTGAAGACTTTCCTAACGGAATATTGCGTGCAAGACACCCACGGCTCGAAGCATTTCAAATACTCCAGCCAACTAACTAAGCTAGCACATCGTGAACAAGTCGGGATGTGGATAGACCTCGATGATGTAAACGACTTCGATGACGACCTAGCCAAAGCTATTCAACTAAACGCCCGTCGCTACAACACATTACTAGCTGATATTGTTCACGAGCTTTTACCAACTTTTGTACAAAAAGACGTAGTAGCCAAAGATGCTTTGGACCTTTACATTGAACATCGACTGATGATGGAAAACCGGCTGAGGCAACCGAACGAACACCGAGAAGCCAGGAATAAGTTCCCTCCGGAGTTAATGCGACGTTTGTAAGTATTAATTTATCTCTATTTATCATAAATTAAAAGTAATTACCAGATTTAAAAAGTAGCTGTTGTGCGGTTATGTTCAGGCATGAATTTGACATTGACATAATTATGTAACTAACCTCAAATTATTTAGAGGGAAAGTGTCAGATTAGTGTTGATTAACGTGAAAATGAATCAAACTTAAATATTATATAATGAATCAAGTTCGCCAGTGCACCAAATTAAAACAGCTCCCTAATTTATCGAGATCGAAAAGCGGGGCTATATTTCTCTTGGATAAACAACTAGAAAATCCCGTAGTGGTGATACGCGAGCAAGATAATGTCGAAGTAATAGGCCCCCCTGATCAAGTATCAAATCTCCGACCGATATTGAGAAATAAGCTGGAAAATGAAACTCCCCTTCAAGCTAGATTGAGACACCTACAAGACGCCACCCAGCTATGGAACAACGCTTTCTGGACAGAACACAATAAGAAATTTTCCAACGAAAAGGCCAAGTACACCCAAGCAGCTCTTAAAAAGCTCAACAAAACCCAACTTACAGCCGACGAAATGAGCTTGTTTTATAAACAATACTTGGACGAAAGCTGGAGAACTCATTTGGCTTACAACAAGGAATGGTACAAGAGGAATTCCACTATTCTAGTACTCTCATTGGCTGTCAACGTAGAAAGAAACGTAGGAATGTTAATAACTAAGATTAAACATTTAGTTAATTTATTTTAATGAATTGTGATAATAGATGAAGTATTTAGAAATAAAGTATTTTGAAATAGTGTGTGCTTAATATAACTACGATTTACAATTTGTCTTAAAACTACATACATCACGATATATATCATACAACATGATGGATTTTGGAAATTTGTATGTACTGGCTGCTTACTTGTGTACAAACAGATTTTTTAAATCTCTTCATTTTTGAGTTACAGGGCGATAATGAAAATTCTGACTTATTCAGCCACCCCCGTATCTCGTTTGATATTGAAGATATTTTAAATGTATAAACTGATTATTATAGATAATTTTACGTAGAATTCAGTGACGTCCTTAGTTTTTTTATGGGGGTTACCATTTCTGAAATATGACACCAACTTGTATTTTTTTAATGGAACGCCCTGTATTTGTAAAAAATTTGTAATTGTTTTCTCTTTTTAATGATAGGGCACATTCTATATTTTGAATTTTCTTAAAACCCTCAAAAAAGAGAAAAACTATTTTATTATAAAAAGGGTTAGGGGGCTATGCGGAAAAACAAAAAAAATCGTAGAAATGTTTAATTTAATATTCTCAACAACTATTTTTGTTCTAAAAGTATTTTATTTTGGTTTTTCTGCATAGCCCCCTAACCATTTTTCGAATAAAATAGTTATTCTCTTTTTTGAGCGTTCTAATGAAATTCAAAATATAGAATGTGCCATATCATTAAAAAGAGAAAAAAAAGTACAAATCTAATAGACAATAAAAATATAGGGTGTCCCATTAAAAAAATTACAAGTTGGTGTCATATTTCAGAAATGGTAACCCCCATAAAAAACTAAGGACGTCACTGAATTCTACGTAAAATTATCTATAATAATCAGTTTACACATTTAAAATATCTTCAATAGCAAACGAGATACGGGGGTGGCTGAATAAGTCAGAATTTTCATATCGCCCTGTAACTCAAAAATGAAAAGAGATTTAAAAAATCTGTTTGTGCTATTGTAAGTTTAACAAAAAAGTAGTACAGGTTCGCGAAAACCGCAATGTCCTATCAATTCAAATAACCGAGATACCCCCCAGTCGCGACCAAAATGGAACACAGTGTACATATTTAGCTTAAAAAATCATATTACAGCTCTAGTATATAATTGTTCAACACTCAACAGCTTGCTCTCTTCAAAGAGTAGTTCAGTTGGAAATCTTTACATTCCTTTATTCCTACTGCACCTGCAAGTATGATCCTCTTAATAGCCTACCCGTTAAACTTTCAGTGAAATTTACTTCCAAAATCAAACCTTGAACAAAGCGATGCCGATCAGAGACATAAAGGCCGAGCACCTGGGCACACTGGTCACAGTAAGAGGAATCGTGACCCGTTGTACAGAAGTGAAGCCCATGATGCGAGTGGCTACATACACTTGCGATCAATGCGGGGCCGAGACTTACCAGCCCGTCACCGGCCTGAACTTCATGCCTATCGTAATGTGCGAAAGCGAAGATTGCAAAACCAACAAATCAGGCGGTAGGCTTTACTTGCAGACTAGAGGATCCAAATTCGTTAAATTCCAAGAGATTAAAATACAGGAACAAGTAAGTTTTGTTACTCTTAATTTTATTTACAATAGTATGAGCATTTGGAATTGTTTTTAGAGCGATCAAGTACCAGTCGGACACATTCCTCGAACTCTAACAATATTCTGCAGAGGCGAAGTTACCAGACAAGCACTTCCAGGAGATCATATAGCAGTAACAGGTATATTTCTACCGCTTATAAAGCAAGGCTACAGGCAGATAATAGGCGGTGCATTACCAGAAACCTACCTAGAAGCTCATGTAAGATTACTAATATTCGAGTATAAAAGAGCTACAAATGTTCTCTTTTTTAGAAATTGATATGCCTGAATAAAATGGATTCGGACAGCTCCGATTACCTCACTCCCGAAGAACTGGCGACGTTGACCGAAGATGATTTTTACACGAAACTAGCCATGTCTCTAGCGCCCGAAATCTACGGCCACATCGACGTCAAGAAGGCCTTGCTGCTGTTACTAGTAGGAGGCGTGGACAAGAAGCCTGACGGTATGAAAATCCGCGGCAACATCAACATATGCCTTATGGGCGATCCCGGTGTTGCCAAATCGCAAATGTTGGGGTACATCAACAGATTAGCGCTGAGAAGTAAGCGTAGATTACTTATAAATTCTCAGTAGTTTAAGAAATTGGGATTTTTAAGGTCAGTACACTACAGGAAGAGGTTCCTCCGGAGTAGGTTTGACAGCATCAGTCATGAAGGATCCGATGACTGGTGAAATGATGTTAGAAGGAGGAGCTCTAGTATTGGCCGATCAAGGAGTTTGCTGCATTGACGAGTTCGACAAAATGGCGGACGAAGATCGAACAGCTATTCACGAAGTCATGGAACAACAAACCATCAGTATTGCCAAAGTAAGAGGCCTCAGAATATCATATCTACCCAAAACTACAAGTATCTGTTTGATCATATAACATACAAACTTTCTACTAATAATCACAATTTTACTACGTTTATAGGCCGGTATATTAACAACCCTAAACGCCAGGGTGTCGATTCTAGCGGCTGCTAATCCGGCTTACGGTCGCTACAACCCCAAGAGGTCCATAGTGCAGAATATCCAATTACCAGCAGCTTTGCTGTCGCGTTTCGATTTACTTTGGCTGATTCAAGACAAAGCGAATCGAGACAACGATCTGAAGCTGGCCCAGCACATCACCTACGTGCACCAGCACAGCAAGCAGCCCCCCATGGAGGTCGAGGCCCTCGACATGAAGGTCATGAGGAAGTACATAGCCATGTGCAAGTTGAAAGATCCCGTCATACCGGAGGATTTGACAGATTATATTGTTGGTAAGTACAACAGTTTTATTATACTGTATACACCCTGTATACTGACTTTCATTAGAAACTTGATGTAGTTCTCCAGTATTTACTTAACATATTTCTTCTAGCTGCTTACGTAGAACTGCGCAAAGTGGCAAGGAATTCTAAAGATATGACGTTCACTTCGGCGAGAAATCTCCTGGGGATTTTGCGTTTATCGACCGCCTTGGCCCGCCTGAGACTGTCTGATGTGGTGGTGAAAGACGACGTGAATGAGGCTATCAGACTGATGGAGATGAGCAAGGATTCGTTGACCCAGACGTTCGAAAATCAAGGAAAACGGCCGCCCAACGTCAACGACAAGATATTCGCGGTTATTAGCGAACTGGCAGGAGATGGTAAGAGCGTGATGGTGTCGAATGCGCTCGAGAAGTGCGCTAGTAAAGGGTACAATCCAGATCAGGTGGACGCTTGTATCGAGGAATACGAGAATTTGAACGTTTGGTTGGTGAACCAAACTAGAACTAAGCTCACTTTTATTTAATTTAGCTGTAGGGATTTTATTATTTTGTATTTGTGTTGTTTTTTCGAGTTTGATCATCACTGTATTTTTTATGAATAATTGAAAAAAATAAAGCCATTTTTTAACAAGAAATATACATATTTACTTCTAAATACATAAACGTTTTAATATAGGTGAACGATCTCTGCATATAAAATAAGGCAATTACGCAAGTACACTTAGCAAATAGCAGAATTCAAGCAATGCTAGTCGGAATCTTCGGCTTGTGTTAGTTCGTACCATTCGCGATAAGGTTCATTTATCCTTTCGAAGTTCTTCAAATTTATTATCACCTGTACAAAAAAACATTGCAATGGAAGAATGTTATTTTAAACGAATACTCACTTGTCCTACAATATACGAATGGAACATTTTCTTGCTCTTCACCGTCAGAACTAACTTGTTGTTCGGAAGATCGGAATTGGAGACGAGGTATTCGAAAGTTTCCTCGAAAACGGGATCGCAATTATCCATAATGACCTATAAAAACAACTTTGTTTCAACATACACGACGCCACTACGAAGTTAATCCCATTTTAGACGGTTACAGAACATTTACTCCAGCTAATTGTTGCTTCACCACCACCTTAATGCGACATTAACGACTTCCCAAAGCGACATTTACCTACACGAGGCCTTACCTGTTGCTGTGGCATCCTCAACCACGACCACAACATGGGTATTTTCGATGCTAACCGATACAAACTCATCATCTCGTTATATTTTCTGTCGCACTACATTATCAAAAATTATACGTATTAAAATTACCACTGAAATTATTGACTGATAACTAATTATACTAATAGTAAATAGCTTACTTTTGTTTTGTTTTTAATTTTATTAGCACCTGGGGCTGTTAGTTTAAGTTTCACGTAAGGATCTGGTATGTTATTGGCCTCTTTTATGGGTATATTCCTGGAGAATAATTTTATTTATTGAAGTAGCTAGTATATTTTTGAATGTACTTACGATAGCCTATGGACGGTTACTACTAATTTTTGCCTAGGAGCGCTGTAGTGTAAAGTTAACTCCATCTGGCCAAGGTCGGTTTTTCTAAAAACGAGTTCAAATTTTATTTAATAGGAGTATTTCAGCTTTTTGTTGGTACATACTCTTTGAAACTGGAGCTTCTCACTGGTGCCGAATTATTCGAGCGAACGGACGATTTCCTCGCCATTTCTTCAGTATCTAGGTCCGGGGAGACTGCACTTTTCGCCGGTGAAGAAGGGGATTTTGGCGGAGTATAGCTGGCGTTGCTTGAGGTAGATACTGAAAGGTTATTTGGTTCAAATTTGGTGAAATTACATTTACTATTTTCTTGTTTTGGTGGCGTGGAAAGTATGAAAATTAATTGTTAAAATTTGGAAGCGTGAAAATTCAAAATATCCCATAAAATATGGAATTTGGGAAAATTTGTTTAAAGATGTTAAATGGCTGAAGTTTCTTCTACAAACAGAAACAAAAATGAAGATTCTACGTTGATTAGTTTAGGAGATATTGACAAAATTATAAGATACTATTTTTGCAACTTCTGGATAAGAGTTGTGAAAACCATATAGAGGAGACTGGAAGGGAAGAAATTAATTTATACTGGAAACATAAAGAATGTAGTTTTCATTACAGAAGCAAATAGAAATGAAGTTTCTAAAGCGCCCATTTTCAGAAATAAGATTGAAAATGTAAAATTAGGCACAATTTTATCATCATACTTTCATCACAAATCTTACTTGTTCTATGAAATCGCGAAGATGAAGACCTTGTAGACTGATGCCTCGATATATTGTCCGTAGAGGGTTCGTTGTCAGAATCAGTTTCACTATCGTCAACTTCGAAATTATCATTCGTCAAAATCTACATAAAAAAGCAACGATTTTAACAAACTACATTAAGATCACTTGCATTATTCCCCTTACCCTTAATTGTAGCGAAAGATAAATCTTCTCCGTCGAATTACCCAGCGAGAATTCCTCTTTACTGATTTGCAAATCGATAGTTTCGAATAAATTTTTCAGTTGGTACTTCAACTGCCCCAATTTCGCGTCGCTACCCTTATCCAAAACGGAAAGATCGAGGGAATCGTTCTCCGGGTCCACCACCAGCATGGAGAAGCCCTGCTCCCACATGGGATCGCACGTGTGCTTCTTCACTTTGCTCTTTTGCTGCAGCTTGCCCACCGTCAGCACCACGTAGGGATCCGGCTTCTTGGACTTCACCCTCTGAAACACACGCACATTTACAATGCGAATATTATTAATAGACTTGTGGTTTGTACTTGTAAATCTTGCGCCGTGTCCAGGTAGATGGTGAGAAGTGCTGTGCTAATATTCGCTACTTTTAGTAACTTCGTTTCTTGAGATGCCTGTAATAATAGATATAATTTGTGAATCAACATCGAATCTACACTATTTTTGATTTTTATTACAGCAATTAAGGCATCTACGTCAGGCGATAGGCCGAGCCAGAAGAACCTCAAATGAACCTTGCCGTGTTTAGCGTTGTCTAAGTTGAACCATTTATCGTTTTCCCCGTCTTTTATAACGCTGTCAATCTGCACAATGCCACTGAAACCATAAAATTTTAGTAAATAATTTATTAATCGTTATTAACCTTTTACCTCCCCATAAAATCGTCTTCGTTTAAATCGTCTTGGTCGAACAACTTAAAATGCAAATGTTGCCCCAACGGATCCAAAATGACGAACTGGAAAATCAATAAATGTATTAGTTTGCAGATATGATTGGGGTTTTTAAGAAGTTAGGTAATGACATTAAAAAAAGGGCTAGTTTTTTATCAATGACTTACTTCACACCAGTAGTCCCATTTTGGATTTAGCTCCCTCTTAATAACGGGAGTTTTGCATTCCTGGGCTCCTACTGTTAAAACTACGTAAGGATCGGATTTTCCTGTGACATCCTTCCTCTCCAAGTCTTTAGCTTCAAATACGTGCACCCTTAGAACACCCTGTAAATTACAAATATTTAAAATAGGTGTAATATATGGTGAAAATGATCGCTTACAGCTGGTTCTAATGCCTTCAATTCCACAGCATCTACAGATTTCGAGAATCTCTTTGTAATCTTATTGGGAAACACCAGTTTTTTCCTGATCCTCTCCTCGATTTTTTGCCTGATGAAGTAGCTGGAATATAATTTTAAATGAGCACGAGTTTGAGTTAGTAAATTGGTGGTTTCTTGCCTGAATCCGGGGATTCCCGAAATGCCTTCCAATTCGAAATTGATGTCGGGGGTGTTGAGGAAGAAAAGCTGAATACCCCCGATGATAGGCATTTTGATCAACAGCGGTTTGAGAACCAATCTCAATTCCGCTCCTAACTGAAACATGTTCCGTAAAATTCGCGATTTAATGGGTAACTAATGGAATATTTACTTGGAAGTCCTTTATGCACCCTATTTGTGTACCGGACACCGAGAAATCTATATTACAATCACCATCGTAGCTAAAAATTAAAGAATAAATGTTACTACTAGAGTAATTGTATTAAATTTCATACTCACTATATGTCGAAATCGATTATAATCGAATCCTTGGTAATGGTCCTGTTGTAAACTTTAACGCCATCGATTTTCGGAGGCTAAAAATCACGTTTTATAATACCCGGCAAGTAATTCGATTCCTACGCTTACTCGTTTCCCGAAATCGATTTCCCCAAATCCGAATCCTTCGAATTTCTTCTTAATTTTCGCCTGCAACTTCGTCCTGCACAGTTTCACTATGTAAAGGCTTAAACTCGGCCATAATTGGGCGATAATCTAAAAACACAAGTCTCTTCCATGAATCATATTGGTTCATTTTAATAAGTAATACCTCATTTAGCCATTCAGCTCGTTCCCTGTCCGGAAAAGTCACCTAAAATACCCCAAAATTAATCAAATTTACAGCGCAATTTGGGCAATACTTACCCAAGATGGTAGTTCATCTACAACTTTTAACAAGTCTCTTTTCGTTAACGAACTCGCCCTGGATTTGCTGGATATTTTGTTGTGTTTATTCGAGCTTTGCATCTCGAACCACACCAAAGTACAAATAGCTATTAAAGGCAGTGTTATGGACAGGCTGAAATAACATATCAGGTATCCCAGAAAGAATAAGGCCGCCTGAAATAAACCAAATTGCATTTAACATAATACAAAATGTGTATATGTGGTAGTGGAATACTTCACTTTGTCTACTAATAAGATAAAATCTAACCGACAATTATTTGAATAGCGCGAAAATGAACATACAATACAGCTGTCTGATTAAATTGCCATGGCAAAGGAAATAAAGTTAATAAAACTCACTCGTTTGGCGAAACTGGTTCCGATGTTTTTCATGCTCATTTTCTTTTTCTCCTGCTGTTCCTCGACTTCGCTATCGAAGCTCGGCAGTGCTGGTTCCGCATTGGCACTGTCCATTTTCCTTTAAAACAGCCATGATTAGATGTGGGCAGAGAGTTCAAATGGGTTCTGGGTCAGAGTTGATGGGATTATGGTTAGTTAAATGCGCTATTAGGGCCGACGCCCATAAAACTGGCAAGGAATGCGATAAAATTGTTTGGAAAGTTGTTTGCTAAATTGGGAGTAGATATTGATTTTTGTGAGAATTATGCGAGAGCAGTAGCGCGTGTTTGTGGAGAATGATCAACTTGGAGAACTGATTATTTGTTAGGCTTAATGTGCAATATATTTTAGGAGTTTTTAGGACACAACGGAGTGTTGTAAACACTAAAAGTACTGTGGTAAATGTTATAAAATTAACGGCATCGATAAACGTAATCGTGTACTGATAATTTTTTTAGATTATTTATGGAGGTATTAAGGCAACTATTTATTAAAATAACTTGGATAAAGTAATGTATTCTACTCGTTTCTACAGGGTGTTGCAACGTTCTATTACTGAGAGTTTTACCAAACATATTTAATGAAGTAAAAAATGTGTAAAAAATAAATATTCAAAAATTGGATTTTCTCCAGTGATCAGAAATTAGAGGAAAATCCTTAAAGAACCTCCACCACTGGCGTGATAAAAATTGTGAAGAAAAGTTTGCTCAATAAAATAGGCAAACACAAAAATCAATATGACACTTTTATATCTAAAATAGAGATATTGAATCATCGTTATTTTCTTTAAAGACAAATTGCAGTTTAATCATATGTTGTAAATAAATATTGCGCTATAATAAATACACGTATTAAGTAAAACAACTTTGCTAATATAATGTAAAGTTGATAATAGCATAAAGGTAATAAACACAACACATTTACACGCACACAATATGTAGATTAAATTTCATGATTCAAAATAATATAAAAATTGAATAAACATGAATAATTTCAAGCAAAACTTACTTTATAATTTTTCCCCAAATGCTTATAAAATAAAAAAAAATGATCCCAATTACTCTTCTAAATAATAGAATCTGAATCTTTATGAATTGTTAATCACAAACTTATCATGACAGTTTTTTTTCAAGTACATCTCCTGAATTTCCCAACGCATTTCAAGATAGGCAATAAATTATTTTTAAACCGATAATATCCAGTAAACTCAACGAAAATGCCACTCATCTTTCCTTGATAAAAAATATTTTTTTCCTCTACAAATCTCATATAAAAAGCCCCAAACGAATTCGTGGACACATGTAAATAATTCATTGATATAAAATGCTCGAGTGATATAATATGGAATTGATTGATACTATCAGGTCCCACCAGGCTGGCGCTAAATGGAAAACCTTGAATTTCAACCGCGCCTGTTATGAAATTAACTCGCCTTCGCAACTCGCAAAAATTAACAAAACATTTCTATGTTAGCCCAGGAAATAGTAGTTTATGAAGGAAAACAATTAATTCAATTTTATTTTATTAAAACCCACATATTTTCTGATATTAAAAGTTGTGTATAAATTGTTATAAATAAATATATGCGTGTCCTTGTGTGTCATATAATCTTCGCAATAAGCAAATGAAAAAATCGTTCATAAACATTCACTAGTTAAGAGAAGAAATAACATTTAAAGAAATTATTTATATATCCCATATGTATAAAAATAAAAGGGAATTTTCTATTATAAGTAAAACAGATTATACTATCTGAAGTACTATTAAATCATAAACAACACTTATTATATCTCAATAATATAGGTAAATATTTATTGATCGCCTTTAATACATAATTATATCATTTTCTGTACAAATACCTGTTATATTCGCTTTGCTATTTCATCTATAATATTCACAAAAAACAAGCACTTTTAACCTTCGCTTAGGACACGAATTACAACCAATAATTGCTGGCCGGTCGCGCTATAACAATTCCTCGATCGAGCGCAATTTTTGCATAACAATCGCACGTATAAACGTGTACACTACACGCACTGGAACTAAAATTCAATGGACAACAGAAGGAACCCGCCTTCCACGTGGTCGTCTTGGTACCGTTTGTTATTCAATGACAACAATGCGTGAAGCACCAGCATATTTAGATGTTACAATACCCAGAAACGTTGGTTCGCGATGAGAAGTCAGCGAGATACTAAAACGAAAATCCTATCCTCTATAGACTATAGACCAGGCAGTCGATATTTCAGTGTCGTCGACCTAGAATTTGGAATACGCAAGCTTGCGGGAAACTCTTCGGGAAAGGGAATGGGTGTAAGAAATGAAATGGAAAGTATAGGGAATAAGTCATTAAGGAACATATAAAAGCCTATTAATGTGTTTGTAATGTATTTACTAATGTATTTTTTACTAAACCGCTTGCCTGTTACAACATGGTATACGTTAAACTAGACTTGGAACAGGTTTATATAAAGTTATTTGTTCACCGGGTTTCGTAAAACAAGTTATTGGAGTTTGGGACACTGTTTACTGATTGTACTAGTGATAAATATCCTGAGTACATAAAAAATGCACTTGAAGTAAAATATTATCAACTGCAATGTGCGTAGAATAATTAGACTTAATGCTGTCTATACTTGCTAAAATATTTCATTTCGCTGCCAGGGAATTTTGCATTTTTTTATTTAGTCTTATTTTTACATTTTGGCCATAGTACACATAACAATATGAAGGCTATTGATCTTTTAAAAACCAAAAGATAGTTCATCAATTCTTTTAGTATACAGGTAGGATTTTATCTTCTATGTATAAATCATCAAAAGAAATGCTGAAAGGACTCTCACATCAGTAATCTTATCATCGGTAATAAGTAATTTTTAAAGCCTATATAGCCTATATATAGGGGTATATTTTTCCAACCGGAAAGCAATGTGGCAGTATTTTTAAAATTGTAATGCTTTTTATTTTATCTGCTTGCCCAATATTAATTTAATTATTATCATCTTGTTTAGTTTAGATTTAGATTTATACGTGGTTCTATATTTGAAGATTATGAAATCTAGTAAAGGATTATTACACAAAATTTTATTGCCCCATTATTAATTCTAAAATAACAACAAACAAAACTGATCGTTTTACCAGAATGTACCAGTAATGTAGAAATGGTAGAATTCATTTTAAATTTGAAATTCAAGTTATCTATTTCAGAGGGTACGGAAATTTCGTAAATTAAAGCCTGTAATATTGCAATAATATAAATATTTGTATAAGATACCTGCTGGTTGATGAAAATCAAATTTAACTTAATCATTTTATTGTATTTGCTTTACAACATCCTGCTTCAACACCTACGACATATCTACCTACACATTAATTAATTTTTGACCATGTACAAAGAGTACACAATTCGCTTAACATGCCAGCTCCTGGACTATTAGTCCCCATCCCAATTATTTTGACAACAGAAGTAATCGCCCTAGAAACCAATAATCCCAATCGACAAAACGATTTTCCACAACATTTTTTCCGCGTTTCTTCTACGTTACGAACTCGATCGAAACCAAATCCACTAAAAATGTCCACCAAGTGCCCCGCCAAGTGTCCCAACTTACCGTTTCTACCCGGCTACACCTTCAACAAAGACGTAAGTACAAACCAACCACCGCAGCATTCAATTTGTAGACCCACTATTCACAGATCGGTAGAACCAACTTTCGTTTGCACCCCCAATTAGACTACTTGGGACCAGGAAATCCTGGATTGAGAGAACGAGTCAAGCCCAACATGCTGGGCCCCCTTTCAGACGCTTACCCTTCCATTTATCCAAGAGGGGAAACAATCGAGATACCGGCCTGGGTAGCGTTCGACAAGAAGGTAAATACTTAACCTGTGTGAACTTAGCACCCCCACCATCAATAAAATTAAAAATTCATATATCAAAATTTAGTGCTTTTTTAGTGCTAATTTAGTGCCCAATTACTAATTTTAGTACTCAACTGGTTAAGTAGAAAATTGCGATTGAAAGTGGCGGTGCTAAGGTTATAAAAAGCTAGCACCCCCACATTTCAATATTTGAACAAAATTAAAAAACATTACACCGGAATTTAGTGCTTTTTTAGTGCTTTCGAATGCACTAACCAGATTTTAATTTAGGGTATTTTTCTTAAAGATATTTGATAAAAACGTATTAGAGACATTAGAAGAACTGAAGAATATAGAAAAAATACATTAAAACATAGAGAGAATGAAATAATTTTGGACTCTAATTTTACAATGATTTTAGTGCTTCTAAAATATCTTATGTCTGATTTTAGTGCTCAATCATTAGACCCAAAAAATACGTTTTTTCAATTTTACATAGTCCGACTTTCAAGAGTAAAGTGTCATTAAAAACGAAGATAGAGAAATGATTTTAGTCTCTAATTTTACAATGATTTTAGTGCTTCTAAAATATCCTATGTCTGATTTTAGTGCTCAATCATTAGTCTTAAAAAATACGTTTTTTCAATTTTACACTTTACTCTTGAGAGTCGGACTATGTAAAATTGAAAAAACGTATTTTTTAAGACTAATGATTGAGCACTAAAATCAGACATAGGATATTTTTGAAGCACTAAAATCATTGTAAAATTAGAGTCCAAAATCATTTCATTCTCTTTATGCTTTAATGTATTTTTTCTATATTCTTCAGTTTTTCTAATATCTCTAATAAGTTTTTATCAAATATCTTTAAGAAAAATACCCTAAATTAAAATCTGGTTAGTGCATTCGAAAGCACTAAAAAAGCACTAAATTCCGGTGTAATGTTTTTTAATTTTGTTCAAATATTGAAATGTGGGGGTGCTAGCTTTTTATAACCTTAGCACCGCCACTTTCAATCGCAATTTTCTACTTAACCAGTTGAGCACTAAAATTAGTAATTGGGCACTAAATTAGCACTAAAGCACTAAATTTTGATATATGAATTTTTAATTTTATTGATGGTGGGGGTGCTAAGTTCACACAGGTAAATACTTAGATACCTTTGGAGCGTTTATTAGAGAAACCTAATTTGTGTGTAGATATTAGTGTTTGATGCGTATTTCAACGAAACTCTACAAGAAGTAAGAGGCCAGCCGTTTCTCATGAGACGAGTTAAAATATACTTTTACCTAGAAGATGGTACTATCAAAGTGGTGGAACCCCACGTAGTGAACAGCGGCTGTACACAAGGTATTTCTTTCAAACAACCCGTCAACATCTTACTTAACACCAAAGATATGTAGGTATCGTGATCGGCAGGCAGAAGATCCGCTTCCCGCCGCTGATGGACGACAATTTCTACGACATATTGGACTTCAACATCGGCCACGAGGTAGAATTCTACGGCAAGGTGTTCAAGATCGTGGATTGCGACAGGTTCACCAGGACGTTCCTGAACAGGTGCGGCATACCGGTGCCCGATCCCATCCCCATGCCCGACGACCCCTTCCTGGACATCAGGGACAAGGAGACCAAGTCCATGCAGCCCAAGAAGCCCAAGAGGACGCCGACGCCCAGTTTCGCCAAGTTCATACAGAACGATAAGAAGATTTTGAAGTTCAAAGGGTTCTGGGACGACAGGAAAGTGCCTTACGGGTACCTGCACATCCTGGAAGTGCGATTGTATTTAGCGGATGATACCATCGAGATTCAGGAGTTGCCGCTGGAAGGGGATTGCCACGAGAAGGGTTTCCTGTTTTTGAAGCGATCCAAACTCGCTAAATTGAACAAGGATCTTCCACCGCCAGGATTCGATTGCCCGGAAACCATACTGAACGTGTTGGGCAATTCCTTGGGCACCAAGAGGTACATACTGGACAGCTTGGACTGCGGTAGAGAGAACGTTGCTTATTATTGCGAGCATGATTTAAGCATTGGTAAAATAAAAAATACTAATCCCAAAATGATTCATATAAATCATGTTTTCTTTGCAAGGTGCTATTATGAATGTGTATGGTAGACAGGTGCTTCTGGTGGATTGCGATCAATTCACCAAAGAATATTACGCCAAGAAGTACGGAATAAGCGAGTTCACTCCCATAGACATACCGTATGTGAAGAAAGAAGAGAAATTCAAGAAGAGAACGTTGCCCCCTTGGAACGGATGGGGCAGCCACGAAGATTCGGCGCAAAATTGCAAATCGGTCGCGCCCAAAGCACCGCTTAAAGACTTCAAGAAAATGCTGGAGTACGATAAGTACGAAGGAATAAATACATCTCTTAACAACACATTTTCTTAACAACTCAATGTTTGTTTGCAGGAAAGGTTTCGACAGCCATTGCTTGAGATTCAAAGCTAAAATGAAGTCGGATAATCCAGAACACTGCCGAAGGACATTCATAATTTTCGTCTACTTGTGTGATGATACTATAGCCATTTTTGAAGTACCATCTAAACATTCAGGTACTTCTACCACTATCTATTTAACTTCAAATTTATATCACTGCACTTGCAGGTTTCCCAAAGTCTTGTTTTTTGAAAAAAACCACAGTACTGCTACCAAATCAGAAGTACTACTCCAGCGAACCGCCGTTGAAATTGACATCTGAACGAATGTTTGTCGGTGCTACAGTGATAATATTCACCTGGGAGTTTATCCTAATCGATGCCGATGAGTACTGCTTGAGATACATGGAAAGATACTGCAATAAGTACCTAAAATCCAACGTGAATCTAATAATGGACAAAGTCAGGGAGAAGCTGAGGCCCATCTACAAAGATTTCATCGCCGAGCACATGCCGAAAGATAACACATCGCTCATTCCTTATGAGAAATTAAGGTGCATAATTTTGTTTAGATTTATAAGAGATGATGAAAGATTGTTTCCAGATCTGTGCTTTGCCCGCTAATGGGCCCGGAGTTTACCGAACAAGAAATGATTACTATAGCTAGAGCCTTCTCTGGTGTCTGCCACAGAGATAGATACGAAAGGGATAAATTGAGGTGATTGTAATAGAGTAGGTACAATAAAAAAGTAAGTATAATGTTGGGTTTTAGAGCTTATTGCCTAACGGAATTAAAAAAGAAGCTGTATGATGAATTAGATCGCTTAGGCGAATATTTCCACCACGCTGATACTTATCGTTGCGGAGTTTTGAGCCGAAATGACGCTCTAACGGTGATGAAAGCTTGCAGATTGCCTCTGGATATTTTGGTACTCGAAAGAATTTTAGACATGTAAGTTGTTCTGGGCAAAATTCTAGATCCTCTTGCCTAATATTGCAGTTTTTAGCGCTGAAAAAGACGAAAATGGAAAAATCATTTACACTGATATAATCAAGTTTTTGGAGGCCGGCCGCTGCCCCCCTACCGATTTTTTGCCTACGAATATAAGGGTGCGGTTCATTTAATTATATGGCCATAACGTTTAATTTAACTAATTGGTTTTAGTATGAATTGTGGTGGGTTTCGGAGCCGCCGACGAAAGCCGGGAGGATGATTGATTGGTGCGCGTTTAACAAATACTTGGATCTGGAATGCACGTTCCAGGAGGTTCTCAAGGACGCTACAAGGGATGACACTCTTGAAGGCATAAATGTAGACATAGAAAAATAATTTACTTCCGCGTTCTGGATAAAGGGAGGGTGAATGAATTGTCTATAAAGGGTTGTAGTAAATTTGGTTTATTTGTTTGCACCTACTTTTACATAATCGAATAAATTATGAGGTGAACGGTATGGAGGAAATATGACGCGAAAAATTCACAATATGGATTGGAAGAATGTTTTTTTTTAATGAGATACATGTAAATGAACAGCAAATGCTAATAAATCTCTAGTAATATTATGTTACGAGTCGCTTTAAATTCATGATATACAGGGTGTTATTTAATAAGTGCGAAAAACTTCGGGGGTGATTCTGCATGAAAAAATAATGATATTTTGCTATATAAACATATGTCCGCAAAATGCTTCGTTTTCGAGATACGGGGTGTTAAAGTTTCTTCTTAAAAACCGAAGATTTATTTATTTCTCTGAAACCAGACAAGATATTCAAATGAAATTTGGTGAGTTTTGAGAGGTAACTATTACGCATTTTTCGATATGAAATTAAAAATTTTATGTTCATCATTGGCGCGCATACGGGTAATAATAAATATTTTTTAAAGAAAAATGAGATGGTACGCCACTGAGGCATTTTAATTAAATTCAATTATGAATGAATTCCTCGTTCAATTTGTGACAAAAAAGCTCTCTTGTGTTTATTTCGTACGGGCCGCCGTTTTCGAATAAAAAAATAAAACATCTTGACGTGTATTTTTCATTTCCTCTTTCGTTATCTAGTAGTGACGTTAGACGGTAGTAGGCTACTGTCAAAATTATGATCAAATAAATGATCAAATTAGATTTTTTTTATAATCTAAAATTACGTAAATTAATGTGTAAATTAACTATATTTTTTTTATTATCTTTGTTTTTTAAGAAAAAACTTTAATACCCCGTATCTCGAAAACGAAGCATTTGCGGGCATATGTTTATATAACAAAATATCATTATTTTTTCATGCAGAATCGCCCCCTGAAGTTTGTCGCACTTATTAAATAACACCCTGTATCTGATTTTTTTAATAAAATATAAAATATATAACTAATGAATTATCTATAAAGTGTTGTAGCAAATTTGGTTATTTGTTTGCACCTAAGACTAAAAAAATTCACAATATAGGTAGATTGGAAAAAAATCATTTTATTTTTTTTAATGAAGTACATGTAAATGAACAACAATCCTAAAAAATCTTTAGTAAATCATGTTCCGAGTCGCTTTAAATTCATGTTATATGGAAAGGGTGAACTTTTTAATAAAATATGAAATATCAACATTTCTGAATCTTGTCGGGGCACGCCTTCAACGGGTCAGAAATACCAACTCCATGCATATCCGGCTCCTTCTTGGACACCATATCGCCCACCAGCAGCCTCAATTTAGCTATAGCCCTTCCAGGAATTAATCTCTACAAAAAAACCCAACATTTACATTCCATACAAGCACACAGTACCTGACCCAGCCACCTTTGGACAACACGTTGAACAGTTGTTTATTTGATGACACCTATACACGCTGTAATAATTCTTCAGCTCTTTCAATCTGGCATCGGTGGCGCGATCTCTGGAATCTATTACCCAACGGTAAGCGTTCAGTAGGGCAGCCGGCCCCAGAAAATCGTCGGGGGCTTTGCTATGGCCGTGCCACCAATATTCCGGACAGGAAGTCGAACAACAAGCGCAAAGAATACACTCAGCCAGACCTATCTGAAATCATTTATTAGGTATACTAGTGAAGCAGTAGGAAAGATAGAAGAGTCGAAGAGGTTCCAGAAGGAAATTTAAAATCTCTTAAAAATGTAAGAGAATGGACAGGATTGGAGAATTAAGAACAGCAATGAATAGAGAGGAGTCTGCTGAGATTGTCGCCAACCTTCATTAATGAAGAAGGTACCTAAAGAAGCAGAAGAAGAAATGAAGAGGGATTGTTACTGATTAGATACCTGATCGTCCCTGTCTTTAATACTTTGCACGAATTGCTTGTTTTTTATGGGTTCCTCGTCTCTGATGAGGAACGGCTTAATTCTGTCGTGCTGCTTGAGGAAATGGGTGAAGTCCACGATTAAGTCTTTAATGACGTACATGTGAGGTAACGGATAGATTTTGGTCTTTCCCCCAGGTCGAATTTTTCTGAAATAAACGCGAATAATCTACTTATTATAGTCAAATAAGTAAGTTTTGTTTATCTATGTAGGTATCAATATTGGAAACCTACATTTTGTAAATTTGTTACTGGGGGTTCCCCGACCAAACCGGCATCAAAATTACATTAAATTACGACAGAAATATAGAGAATTGTTATACCTCGTGCAGGCTAGCGCATTCAACCCGTCTATATTCATTCCACAAGAACCGCAAATTCCTTCTCTGCATGATTTCCTGAAGCTCAGACTCGAATCTTGTTCGGTTTTAATTTTCATCAGGGCATCGAGAATTGTCGGGCGACAGCTGAAATGAAAATGTTGTAATTTTGTTTATTATTTTTGATGCACTTACTCGTTGAGATCGATGGTGTACGACTTCATAGTTGGTTTCTTCGATTTACCTTCCGGGTCATATCGGTAAATTTGAAACGTTTTTAAATTTGGCGGTTTTTTTTCCTGTTTAGGTGGCGGCTGTGGCTGTTTATCCTTTTTCTTTGTAGCACTCGAACCAAATCTAATGATATTAAGGGGACTTCTGGGTAGCAAATTTTGTATATTATTAAACATTTTATTTTACAAATATTTAAAAACGAACACAAACACAAATTTAAATTGTCTATAGTGACATAACAATTCTGTAAAAAAATTGAAGTGGTTTTAAATAGCTGAATAACCGAACGAGCGGATTTTAAAAATGAAGAATGTCTTACGTTGCGGTGTTGCCAGATATTTATTTTAAGCTAGATAATAAGCTAAGCTAATACTTATTTTGTCGTATTTATTGTTTAATTTGTTATAAACGTTTAGATTAAATCATCTTATGCATGAAAAAATCCATTAATTCGATTAAATTAAATATTTGAAGAAATAAAAATATGACATATTTGACGTATGTAGGTAGAAGAAACTTGGCAACGTGCCTTTCACATTGACGTAGGTATGTGAATTTGGTGTTGTTTTTAAGTTTTCCCAATTTCTAATAAAATCTTTATAATAACCCATCATCCACAACTTAATTTATTTCCAAAACTTTCTTATTAGTTTAATCTACATGTTCCAATAAGTATTTTTAAGCGTACGAAAACTTTCCCCGAGTTTGTGTGTAAAGTGAGGTTACTGACATATTTTCATTTCAGAATAAACTACAATGGGTCGTGTTATTCGAGCACAACGTAAAGGTGCGGGATCCGTATTCAAATCCCACACTAAAAGGAGGAAAGGGGCACCCAAGCTCCGTTACTTAGATTTCTCCGAAAGGCATGGCTACATCAAGGGTGTAGTGAAAGACATCATCCACGACCCCGGTCGCGGCGCCCCCTTGGCTCTAGTTCACTTCAGGGACCCCTACAAGTTCCAAACTAGGAAGGAAATATTCATCGCTCCCGAGGGAATGTACACAGGGCAATTCTTGTACTGTGGAAAGAAAGCTAACCTCCAAATTGGTGAGTTTATTTTTGTGATTATGTGAGCTATTAAATAGTGTCTTTAATGATGATTTCTGAATTTTTACCTACTTTCTGAGTTAGTATGATGTCTTATCTAGAGGCTTTTTCTGAGTTCATGTTTCTTTTACGTAAAATTCTATTGTGGTGGGTTTATGAATTAACGAATGTGTTGTATTTTTTAGGAAATGTGTTGCCTGTAGGAACTATGCCTGAGGGTACAATTGTCTGTAATTTGGAAGAGAAGACTGGTGACCGTGGCCGATTGGCTCGAGCATCTGGTAACTACGCAACCGTGATTGCCCACAATCACGATACAAAGAAAACTAGGGTTAAATTGCCATCAGGAGCTAAGAAAGTTATCCCCAGTAACAACAGAGCTATGGTTGGTGAGTATTTTTCGCTTAATTCACTCTGCGTATAGGCAACAAAAAATGATGAATTCTAGACCCTGATATAATTAACTGAAGAACACTTTTCTAGAGGCTTTTTCTGACAAAAATCTATTCCAACCAATTAATTGCCACCTTCTAATTCTCAACTATAATCAACAATTGTATCATTTTAGGTATTGTTGCTGGAGGTGGTCGTATCGACAAGCCCATCCTGAAAGCCGGTCGTGCCTACCACAAATACAAGGTGAAGCGTAACTGCTGGCCGAAGGTGCGTGGTGTTGCCATGAACCCCGTCGAGCATCCTCACGGAGGTGGTAACCATCAACACATTGGTAAAGCTTCCACTGTTAAGAGAGGAACTTCCGCTGGTCGTAAGGTGGGTCTTATTGCTGCGCGTAGGACCGGTCGTATCAGAGGAGGTAAGGTCGAAACTAAGAAGGACGATTAAAATGTTGACGTTAATAAATATATTTCTTAACTGATTTGCGTGATGTTTTTAATTTTGAGATTTTATACATTAAAAACCTTATAATACTGTGATATATTATTGATGATGGAGGTGTTAGTCTCGCTTGATTCTGGCACCTAGTTCGAAGCTTCCTGAATATGGGAGGCTGATGTCTCGTAATTCGATTATTAACTGAAATAATTAAGTTAATATAGGAGTTGTAAAAAGGTTATATAAGATACCTGTCCTAAAATTTCGTTTTTAATCACTTTTTCTTCTATAACGGAAATTTCGAGCCTTTTACTGTTCAGCTCGTCTTGTGAAATCAAAAACTCGAATCGTTTGTCGAAAACTGGTTCGCGTACATTTTTTATGACCTGCAAAATTATATTTTACATATTATAGTCTATTCATAAATGTGGTGGAGTAATCCACTGTCCTGATCTTTGCAAAACCAATACAGGGTGAACCATTCAAGTAATATTATTCATTGATTTATAACTGCCTCATTTATGAATAGACTATAATTATTTTTGTTTCTACTATAGTTACCTTTGTTTTACGCTTCGTTGCCTTACATCTCTCTGGCAGTAAATAGAGTTTAACGTAAATGTCCTTATCCTCTGTAGGATCTTCGAAACATAGGTTACTAAAAATCGAAATTTGCTTTTAAAAAAACCTGTCTGTAACAATCCAAATGTGTTAAAATACCTGACTCTATGAATAACAACTATCAGTCTTTGCCTTTGCAAGCTGTACCTCATGGTAAGCGTGATGTCTCCGTAGGAGTCTTGAGAAATTCTGGAAAATCGGTAAAATTTATTGTAAGTAAAACTCATTGGTAAAGAATTCCATTCTATTTACCTCGATAGAGAATCGCTGGACCTGAGGTTGCAATGACTTCTACGTAAGCTATGACTAGAATATTTTGTGCTATCACTAGACATCGATTCGGAATCCGAAAGGTCCTTTTCCATTGTATTTTCACCTAAAACACGAATTAAACCATAAAAAAAGGTTTTTTAATCTTAATAAAAACATACTAGAAGATGAATATCTCGACGAGGGGCGCTTCTCTAAAAACTCTTCGAAATGCTCATTGTGGAATATCTACAACAATTTCAAAAACTACAATATAAAATCCTTATATTATAAAATAATCACCTTTAAATGCAAGGACAAAATCAATCTGCATTCACTCCTCCCCGATTCCAACCGCAGGGATTCCTTCTCCACCTCCAGGTTTTCCTTCTCGCAAATGCTGCTCAAGTTGTAGCTGATGTCGTTCAGTTCCGCGTCCGTTTTGGCGTCGAATATCTTCAAATTCAGGTACTCTGAGTCCGGGTTGGTCACCATGAAGATGAAGCTGTCCTCCCACACCGGATTTATCGTCCGCATCACCGCGTGAGTGGTCTTAACCTGCCTGCCCAGCTGCAGCTGGATGTAGGGGTCCGGTTTCGTCGAAGCTCTCACTTGCTGGAAAAGAATTTTTCTTGAAGGTAAAAGCTATGTACATTTCCAGCTTTAGTAATTTGGTTTCGAGTTTCTATATGCGTACTTACTCTTAAATTAGAAGCTGAGTCTACGTAGACTATTAGTAAAGCTGAGCTCATGTGAGATAGCTGCAATTGTTGGCTTTCGTATAAAGCCTAAAATACAATAATTAATGCATCATAGCTACAATTATTAGAATGTCTTACTCCTTTTAAATTGCCATAATCAGTAGTTAGATTCAACCAGGATGTTCGTAAATGGATGTCGCCATGTTTCACATCTTCAAGCACCAACCACTAACGAATTAATTCGAAAAGTATAAATAAATAACTAGTTATTGTTATTTTATATTTACCATATCGCTAAGCCCGGCTTTTACTAGCGTTGAAATATCCACAGCCACTCTAAAACTCCAAAATTTACAACCACTGCTTCCAATATAACATACACCTACCTTCCCAAAAATTCATCTTCAGTAGGATCCTCGTCCCAAACGCTGATAACCAATTCCTGTCCAGTAGATTCTAAAATTACGAACTGAAAATACGCATTATAATGGAGAAATCGAGACAATTACAATACTTTACCTCGCACCAGTAATCCCACTTAGGGTTAACATCAGATGGTATAGTTTCGCTTTTGAAAGTTTGATCTCCTACTACCAGCACTGCATATGGATCAGATTTGCTCTTTCCAGTAAAAGTGATGTCTTTCTTGACCAAATCTCTGGCTTCTATACAGTGGACTCTCAGAACACCCTAAACAGATTAATAATGTCTCATGGATTGGAATGGGTAATTCAAGTTTGAAGATGTAAAAGGCTCTTTACGAAATTGAACTGAAAGCTTTTAGAGCAATTGTATTTACTTACAGCTGGATTGGGTGTATTCAACTGCTCGCTGCTGATGTCTTTGGAAATTTTGATGGGGAATTTATTCGGTAAAACCATCAAAGAAGCGAGAGTATCGCAAACGCATTTCCTTAAAGATTCGCTGAAATTGATACATTAAAACGGTATTTTTTATGGGAATTTTGGTGTAGTTTACTTGATTCCTGGTATGTCTAAAATGCCAGCGATTCCATCCAGTTCGAATTCCACATCTGGATTGTTGAGGAAAAATACTTGCACTCCTCCTACTAAAGGAAAGTGCCGAAGAAGCGGCTTGAACACTATGCGAAGTTTTCCATACAGCTGGAAAATGACCAAAATTTAGAATTTATTCATAATGTAACAACTCGCATTTCGCACCTGGAAGTTCTTTATTCCTCCTAGTAATCCTCTCAGACGGAATTTTATATCACAATCGCCGGCGTATCTGCAATGATGAATTTTTTTGTTGGGTGAACAACAGCAATATTTCAAAAATTCTTACGATATATCAACATCCATTACGACTTCCTCTCTCGATACGTTATCGTATACCACGACTCCACCTGTTCTGCAGGGCTGGATAGGAAACTCATAAATACATAACAGTTAATTCCAATAAATCATGCTCACCGTGCTACCCAGGATAATCCGCTCGAAGTGGAATCCTTTGAGACTGTACTTTTCCAGATTTTTCTTCAGCTTTATTTCGATATAATTTTTCGCCAAGTCCCTTGCGTAAAAATTCACGAAGGGCCAAAACTGCCTCACGATTTTGTTGACCCATTCGGCACGTTCTATGTCCGGAAAAACCACCTACAATATTATTCATAATTATTAAATATTTTTTGTAAACGGATCATTGATTACTCTCATTTTTATTATCAAAAGAGAGAATATTTTAAATTGGGTTCGATATGGATTGCCTTGGCATTATTCACAAGTAATTGTTATTACAATTATAGCCATCTGGTTACAAGAAGCTTCGTTATAATTTTTTTATGGTGTATTAATTATTCGCTGTAATTACCTATCATAATGATGGAACTACTTAAAACATAGTCAAGAAAAAGAATTGCATTTTTTGGACGAATTTGTGAAAATATACGGTAGAGAAAAAGATAATGTAATGACATTAAAAATAAATTTAGTATTTCTAGTAAATTGAGCAAATTTAGGGCTTACCCATGACGGTAATTCCCCGATATTTTCTAAAATAACTTCTTTCTCTTTACCCACAGCCGCCTCTCTCGTTATATGCCGCTTTTTCCTTTGCCTGATCCTGTGCTGTTCCGATAACGTGCCGATCAAAGCAGGCACTAAAAGCCATGTCATGGAACAATTAAAGTAACCGATGAAGTAGATGATGGAATAAAAAACCAGCTGAAAAATAAATACTTTTCGTGTGGATTTTCGGTTTTCTTAATGTGCTTACTTACTTTGTTGATGAATTTTAAGGAAATGTTTTCGAATGCTCCCGTGCTGCTGGTATAGCTCATTTTTTTAAATGCATATTTGCTGGTGATGGAGTTTATCTGAAACGAGAAAATGTATCGATACGCTACCGATGACAAATCAATTGAGATTTAGTTTATTGAGAGATAGGAAATATTGTTTTCAATAAAGAATGGGGCGTGTGGGAGAGGAATATGTGATAAGAATTTTTATACCTGCACATATAGTTTGTTCAAGTTAATTTGGCGATAACGTCAGAAGCTGCGTTGCCATATGTTATTTTTCTACTACTTTAAAGATTTTTTTAGTTTCGGAGTTTGGAACATTCTCTATGATGATTGATTTAAAAAGAGCGTACTTAAAAAAATTTGGTTCACACTTTGATTTCACATTGTTCTATTTATTTTAAAATTTTATTGTATTAACAATAACAACCTACACATGACATTTCAATGAACCGAAATTTGTATATTTCGTTTTGATTAATTGAGTAGAGAGGATTGCTGTTTAAAAAATAGAAACGCCGAATTATCATTTTCGCGCAATGGAAAAATATTTATTTATTTTTATTAAATCTAATAATGGGGTTTCTAATCACATTTTAATAAAAATTCCTAAAGTCAGCGTAAACGACCGGAATATTAATATCCCAAATTATAACTAAACTACACATAATTTCCTCGATAAACAACAATATTAACACAAATTCAAATTTCCTATACTATAATTTTTCTATTTATATTGTAAAACCGTACACATTCTACAAACCTGACCGTTTAAAATTAATTTAAATGACTCATCAGCCAATTTCGCGATGAATTAAACATTAAAAATATAAATTATTATAATCTCGCACGTTTTTGAACATACAAAAGTTTAAAGTCCGATTATTTAATAATCAATCCAATTAAACAGCAGTTATTGAACGAGGTACTCGCTCTATCGCTTTTTAAAATATACAAACTATTTAGCTAAAAATAGTTTATATCTTCGTCGAAGAGATTTTATTATGTTACATATGTTACCGGTGAATATGCAACACGTTATTACCCGCACACGAAAATACCCACTTACCCGAGAAACACAATCAGAACTGTTCCACTTCCAGAATCGCACGCGGTTCCCAGCTTAGTAACCAACCGTGGGACACGAAAACTGCACAATACAAACAGTAAAATAAATTATGCTCCACTTTTCTGCTACTGGCAATTAAAAGTAGAAAAAATAATAGAGCTAAAAAGTTTTATTTAACCCACCGTTACGTTAATTACCTCGTTTCCAGCATGCGTTCATTACGGAATCTACAAGCGCGTTATTTACTGTCGTTGTTGTTGAACTTATTTGTTATTAAACTCCGGTTTGCGGCAGGAGTTGCGCTGTGTTGAATGTAAATGAAGATTGCCGGAGAGAGAGCGGGTTTTGGAAGAGGTTACGGGGGCACTAATGCTGCTAATGCGGTCCAAAAATCAATATAACTTGGCACTTTCGGTGCTTCGGAATTCGCGCGTGATCGCATTCACACTGGCGATGTATTTGTTGAATAAATTGTAGATTTTGTTAGATAAATAAACGCAATGTTGGTACCTTTAAGTACGCATTTCATTCAACAGGTGTTTCATAACCTATTGTAATGGGGAAATTGAAAGTGAAGAGCGATGCGGCTATTTATAGAGTTGATTAATTTTTATCTGAATTAAATAGGAGCGAAATTGTTTATTATAGTAATAAATAGATAACAGAAATATCGGTGTGATAATCGACATTTACAGGCCTGATGATGGATCGCTTCTACTCGAAACTAGTCGTCTTTTTAGACATTACATAAATAGTAAATTATTAGCATTATAAACTTAAATTTTTCTATAAATACAAACTGTAATAACGTATGACAACAACCTCTACTTCTAATAAATAAAACATCACACTTCTTCCCTTACTTTTGTACAAAGTTATTGGAAATTATAATATAAATCAGATATTATATAATCGAGTCACGCTATCTCGCAAACCCCTTTGAATTATGTAATCATATTAAAATATTGATTGGATACTTAATACTTGCGAGGGCATATTGCGTGGAGAAAACTTTGATTGGAATATGTCTTTCGTTTTATTTTAGAATTAGAATTAGAATTGAATTACGTCCGCGAGAGTTTGGTGATAATTCAATTAAAGCGAATTGCTAAGGCGACCTTTTTAATTTAACAGCCGGTTAACAATAGTTATTTTTGTTGATAATGTTGCGTGGTAGTTAAGAGTGTTTTAGAATCGTTTTATAGCCCGAGCGGAAAATTTTCTAAACGAGGCCGTTTGTGGCCGAGGGGTTATGTTTAATGGGGAATAAATAAAACATATTTTCTGGATTTTAATTTTTTAATAGACGTATCGTATACAATTAAATATATGTTAGATGAATATAGACATAAAAATATTTGTTTAAAACATTTTATATAAAGTTTGAACAAGGCCGAAATAATTGTAAGTGTATTGTGAGATTATTGGCTTATATAATTTAATTTTTTTCTAAGAATATCACACGTTCGGATTACAATATTATAAATAAAAAGGTTAAAAATCGATATATTTATTAAAAAAAATATTTATCAAAAAATATGACATAAAAATAATAAAAAACAATAATGGCATAGAAAACACAAACAAGTCCTGAGCGTATTACAAAAAGATTCTTAAGCAGGGTCCACATTTAATAACATGTTGTATAGCATTGTTATATAGCAAAAATGTGGACGCTGTTAAAAATTCATAAAGCATCAAAACAGCGTCCACACTTGTTATATAACACTGCTATATAGCAATGTTGGTATAACATGTATGTTATTAAATGTGGACCCTCCTTTATGTTACTTAAGGATTTTACATTTGACAATAAAATAAATATATTATACATATAAAATATAGATTAACAAGCGGACGAAATAATAAAAGAGTAATGCAATAAAATTATGTAGATTTATATCACTCGAAAATTGAACAAAATTAATCCCTTTCGGGCTGCAAATCGAACCAGCAATTGTATGGTTGAGTCAGATTCAATTTACCAAGATCGATAATAACCTGAAAAGGAAATTAAAATTATTAACCACACAATTAAAACAACCTACGATATAATTCAATCACGAACCTGTCCCAAAACGTTGCTTCTGGAATAAATTAATTGCTTCTGAGTACAAGCAGTAACTTCCAAAAGTTTCGATGTTATTTCGCCTTGGCTAATCACATATTCGAAGCTCTCGTCAAAAACAGGATGAACATTGTCCTTAATCACCTAAAAGCACACAATTAAACACAATTTATATTTAAAATGTTAAATGCAACTGACCTGAGTTTTTCTTTTCGTGTCTCTAGCCCTCTCCGGCAGCAGGTAGAGCTTAACGTAAGGATCTGGAATGCTCGACGGATCCTTCAGAGGTATATTCCTGAAATTTTTGAAGAAATTATTACACGAATTATTTATTTCTTATGCAAAATACGTACATAATTTTGTGCACTACTACTATTAAACGTTGCCTTTGGACGCTGTAACGAAGTGTCAGCTGGATGCGACCTAGACCAGCTTCTCCAGCAGAACTAGATTGTAAAAATATGTATATTAGAGGAAATAAAGGAAATAGAGTAAAGTAGGTACTTACGAAGTTGTACTGGGCGTTCGATGATACAGGATATCAGGATTCTCAGTAACTGGGACATTACTAAGGGTAGATATCGAGGAATCTTCAATTATTTCCTCGATGTGGTCTTGATCCAGTGTTATCAAAGGTTCTGATTCGTTGACGGTTTCATTGATTGGTTGATTCTCGTTCGATACAGCTTCTGAATTATTTTTTACATTAAAAGCAACTGTCCCAAATAAAATAAACTTCTACCTACCTAGTGACCGTTTGGAGATGTTGGAAGCACTTCGATGGAACTCTTTCGGGTCTTCTTGTTTCTCGACTTTCTTCAATATCTAATAAAAAAATCAATAATTGAACATACCTACAAGGATAATGAAGGAACTTACTCTTAAGTGCATGGACCAAATCACTTTGCTGTCCGGCCCCGACCGGAGCAGAGAGAACGGCTCCTTCTTCATCTCCATGTCCACTTTGTCGGCCAAGCTTTTGAGTTTGAAATTCAGCTGGCCGATTTCCGTGTTGGTTTTGGCGTCCATGACGCTCAGGAATAGCGTATCGTTCACCGGATTGGTCACCATGAAGCTAAAGCCCTTTTCCCATACAGGGTGGATCGTCCTCATCACGGTTTCCGTTTGCTGGGTGCTGTTCCCTATTCTCAGCACGGCGTATGGGTCAGGTTTTGTAGACATACGGGCTTGCTAAATGTTATTAATTCATTATATAGGGTGTTTTATGTTCTCGATAAAGTACAGGGTGTATCGAAATTATAGGCCATAAATTAAACAACATATTCTGGGGCCAAAAATAGCTCGATTGAACCTAACGTAGCTTAGGACAAATGTGCACCAAAAAAAAGTTATAGCCCTTGAAAGTTACTAATTAAAAATCGATTTTTTCCAATTTCTCGAGAACATTTTAGTATTTTTTTTAGGAAAATGGATAGGTGGTTCTCCTATTGCAAGAGCAAATTTCTACAAAAAAATTACGAAATCTGTGCACCCCATAAAATTTTTATGGGGGTTGTGATCCCTTTAACCTCCCCAAATTTTTGTGTGCGTTACAATTAAATTATTTTTTTCACGCCATTAGTTTAACACATTATTTTGGAAACTTCTTCTCTCTTAGTACTTTTTCGATTAGCCAGTTTTTATTGAGATATGGGCTCTTTTCGATTATGTTTCAAAAATTCTGAGACTAGAAAAAGTAGATTATAAGTGAATTTTCAAGTTATTCCGATGTTAAAAAAATATTTATTGAATCTAATTAAATATTTAATGTTTTGTAAAAATGTCCTCCATTTTCTTGAACACCTATGGCAACGTTTTATCAAGGAAAATCGAATATGTTGGAAAATCATTGGCTTCTGAGAAAACATTTTTACAAAACAAAAAATATTTAATTAGATTAAAAAAAAAAATTAACATCCGATTGATTTGAAAATTCACTTATAATCTAATTTTTCTATTCTCAGAATTTTTGAAACATAATCAAAAAGAGCCCATATCTCGATAAAAACTGGCTAATCGAAAAAGTACTAAGAGACAAAAAAGTTTCCAAAATAATGTGTTAAACTAATGGCGTGAAAAAAATAATTTAATTGTAACGCACACAAAAATTTGGGGAGGTTAAAGGGATCACAACCCCCATAAAAATTTTATGGGGTGCACAGATTTCGTAATTTTTTTGTAGAAATTTGCTCTTGCAATAAGTGCGACCTGTCCATTTTCATAAAAAAATGCTAAAATGTTCTCGAGAAATTGGAAAAAATCGATTTTTAATTTGTAACTTCCAAGAGCTGTAATTTTTTTTTGGTGCACATTTGTCCTAAGGTAAGTTAGGTTCAATCGAGCTATTTTTGGCCCCAGAACATGTTGTTTAATTTATGGCCTATAATTTTGAAACACCCTGTATAAAGTATAACACTTACTGGTAAATTTTTGCAGGAATCTAAAAATATAGTGATGAGTGCTGTGTGTAAATTAGAGTTCCGCAGCAGCTGAGTTTCGGTAAGGGCCTACAATGGAAATTTATGAGAGTTATATTAGAATTTATCAGATTAATAAATACTTACAGCATCTAAATCGCTGTAATTATTGCTGAGGGCGAGCCAAGTCAACCTCAAATGTACCATGCCGTGCTTGGCTTGCTCCAATGTGACCCACTGAAAAATGTCGTAGATTTAGGAATTAATTTACTGGAAAATATTAGCTCATACCATGTCGTCGCTGCCTTTCTTGACGACATTAGAAACTTCGATGGTGGCCCTAGATAAATTGCAGGAATTAAATTTATAGACCGTGTTATTTAGGTGTAATAAACAAGCGTGAAATCATAAAATGAGATGCAACTATTTACATTAAATGAATAAAAAAATCAATATAGTAGTTAATTTAACTTTTGAATGGTGATTGTATTGATTTAAAAGTCGCTGGATACTTTAAAGTACTAGAAATCAAGAATGGTATGTTACACAAGGATTGATCAACCACATATAAGCCCATGAGATTATATTTGTGACGTCAGCAGGTGTTAATAAATAATGAATTTTTATTGGTTACGATCAAGGTAAGTTTGCGAGGTTGGCTCATACTAGTTTGTGAATTACGTCACTTTAATATCATGCTATTTTCTCCACTTGAATAATTATATTCTTAGTACAATTTGGCGAGTTATTAAATGATGGACTACTACTTTTTAAGTATCAAGCAACTTTATAATACGAATAAAGCAATATGTTTGCTTAGTTTTAATTGGTTCCTTCAAAAGTTAGTGAGATAATAATAATTCCCGTATAATCGTGTTACCGAAATTTAGAAATGAAAGAAATTAAAAAAAATAACATTTATAATTTTTTGCCTAGTACCTTCCCAAAGTGTCATCCTTGTGACCTTTATCTTTATCATACAAATGCAGCAACAGTTGAGTGCCGTCTACAGATTCGAGGGCAAACTAAACCACATGAGAAAATTAATCAATAAAAATCGGTTAGTGTTTGTTTTTGGAAGAGAAAACAGGGAAAATATAAATTGAAAAATTCAAATATATTTATACACCAAAGTAGCCGCTAAATAGTTTCCCTGTAAAGTATGGAATTACACTAAGCGGTTTTGTATGTATATTTGAATTATTTTAAATATGAATATGATTGTAATGAAAAAGTGCATAAAAGCGACACAGCGAGTGTACAGAATAGAATAGACTAGAAGAAAGAGTTTTAATTTTAGAATTTAGAACAGTTAAACCAAAAAACGAGAACAACAAGAGTATATGATGCATTCTGTTGTGTTAATATGAAGAAAATTAAAACTCTGCCTTGGTTAATTTTTTAATCACTACTCCCGATTTTCTATACAAAAATTTCCAATACCAACTGGAAGTCCAAAAATATATCGAAAACCTGTACTAAATATTACTGTATTTATGTTATCTACCACACTATGTTCTTTCTAGTTAAAATTCAATTATTTTATCATCAACGACGAACTTTAAAATTTCTACACCGCAATCATGACTACTCAAATAAACGTATACATGCCATAAACGTTGTAGGTATTGATAAAAACCACAATGTAATAAATTTTTGAACTTCCTTTGCCTATGAAAATTTTCTTACCTTCCCAGGTTTTCGTCATCACCCGTATCATCTTTGTCCAAAACGTGTAAATATAGTTGTTGTCCATTTGACTCAAGAATTTGAAACTAATAATAAAACGAAAAAAATAATAATAACAGAACACACTTTTCATTTGTAAATATATTAACAGAATTATGGCAGAAAATTTCGTTGGGTATTAATAGGTATATTCATATCGTATTATTCTTGTTTCAAGGCAATACAATCTGCTCTATGTCGTGTCTAAAATGTCATGTGTTGTGTAATAAAGATATACATGCACCATATAGAGAATCTACCAAATCAACACCGTAAAATATACACTAATATTTATTTTAATTAAACAAAAAATCTACGTACCTCACACCAATAATCCCACTTAGGATCGACGGTATTATCTATAACTTTCGTTTTAAACTCCTGCGCCCCCACAGTCACCACCGCATAAGGATCAGATTTACCTTTACCCAAAACACTAATATCCTTTTTCATTAAGTGGCTCGCCTCAAACACGTGCACTCTCAAAACACCCTAAAAAAAATAACACAAAAATGTTCAATAAAATACTTTTTATGGCCTTTTCCTATACACACCTCCGGTTCGGGAGCTTTCAATTCCACAGCCTCGACTTCCTCGCTCAATTTAATAGGAAATTTATTAGGCAACACCATCATTGAAGCCACCGTTTCTACAACGATGCGTCTCAAAATATCGCTAAAAACCAATACAAGCGATAACAACATCACTTATAAAGCGTATTTGAGCTAACCTCAAGCCTGGCATGTCCAGGACATCGGCCACCCCCACGAGATCGAAGTCGATGTCAGGATTGTTCAGGAAGAATACTTGTAAACCCCCCACGAGAGGTATGGAGGTGATGAGAGGCTTCATTACGACTCTAAGCATGCCGTGTAACTGGAAAATTTGGATTATTCGATGTTTAATTTGTTGATAAAGTGGGTTTATTACCTGGAAATCTCGGATCCCACCTTTCATTCCTTTCAGGTAGAAGGATATGTCGCAATCTCCTGCGTAGCTGTATCAATATATCAATTATATCGATCAACATATCGACATAATGTGGGGAAATTTATAAGGGTTTTGATTGTGTTGAAACTACAGGGATTATTTAATAACATGCTAATACTTAAGGGGGTGATTCTTGGGCCCATTTTAAGAAAAAAACTTCATATAAACCTATGTCCTAAACTTCTTAACTTCTGAGATACGGGGTATTAAAGTTTTAAGAAAAAAAAAATTTTTTTACTGTCATTTTCATACCACTTTAAATATTTTTATGAAATTTGGTGTACGGCGTCTATGCATTAATGAGCATTTTTTGAACCAAAAATCTTTTTTTTATTTCTAACAGAGGCGTCCCTACTGGACTCAGACTAGATATTTTTGAATAAAAAAGTGATACGCCACTGCTATCTCTTAAAATCAAAATTATTTTTCGAATTCTCGTTCAATTTAGAACAAATTCGATTTCTTGACTTTTTTTCGTACAACTCACCGTTTCGCTAAAAAAAAATTAAATTCATTCATTTGCATCTCCCTGGACCTGGACGAATGACGACCAAAAACGATTTATCTAACTTTGAACAATAATTTATTTAAGCGGATAACTTTTAAACGTTGAAATTATGAAATTAAAGTAAAATAAAGAAATAATTTAAATCAGGTGTTGGAAATGTCCGCCGAAAGTGGTATGAAAATGACAGTAAAAAATTGTTTTTTTTCTTAAAACTTTAATACCCCGTATCTCAAAAGTTAAGAAGTTTAGGACATAGGTTTATATGAAGTTTTTTTTCTTAAAATGGGTCCAAGAATCACCCCCTTAAGTATTAGCATGTTATTAAATAACACCCTGTATATACAATCAATACTGGAATTGTTAATGAATGTTTAAATGCTTACAATATATCAAGGTCCATAATAATTTCGTTTCTATCGATGTTTTTGTCGTACACTTTCACCCCGCCGATTCTGAATGGCTGAAATTTAATGCGAGTTTGAGAATATTTGAGCAAAAAATAGGCTAAATTGCGAGCTTGGTTTGAAGTTATATAAAACCTGTGAACGTACCACTGTGCCTAAAATAATCCTTTCGAATTTAAAGCCGGTTAGTTTGTATTTTTCTAGGCTTTCTCGTAGGATCGGTTGGATGGCGTCTCTGACTAATTCGCGAACATACTGGTTTACATTGGGCCATACTTGCTTTATTATCTAGTGAAAAATTAAAGTTGTTGGATAATCAAAGGGTTGGGATAATTCAAGTGTGGAAACTTACCCTGTTTATCCATTCTGCTCTCTCAATATCAGGGAAAAATACCTAAAAGAAAGAAATATTTGAAGCGAAATGAACATTCTCTTTGCATTAAAAATGAGAAAATAAATTTGATTATTAATTTTTCTGGAATGTTCAAGCATTACTTATTTGTTTTATAAGTAATAATTTAAAACCAAATGTTAAAAATAGGAATTCGTAATAAATTCGCACTATAAACCCGAATTTATGACTAAATTTTCGAAAGATTGCAGTCGTTGTAAACGCTTTTATTTTTAGAAAAGTCGATTAATTTCGTACATGTATATTTTTATCTAATCCAAGTATGTTGATATTTATATAACGGCAGGATTTTCCTAAATTATCAACAAAAACGAAGGCGGTGACACCGCAACAAAAAATACTCAGTGTTTTAGGAGATTTGGGTGATATTGTGATAGAATTTTCTTTGGACACCCTGCTGCACAATTATGGATAAATTCCCCATAACTCAAAGATATAAATTCTGAAACTTTATTTACCCAAGCCGGCAAATCATCCAGCCTCGCCAAAACTACTTCTTGCTCGCTACTTAAAGCTGTAGCTTTGGCTATGGCGCGTTTCCTGTCGCTCGATTTTTTCCATTGATCTCTAATTACGAAAAGTACTATGGGCCCCACGAACCAGCCAATGGACCATTGCATGTACCCAGCAATGTAAACCACACCAACCACTGATGCCTGCAAAGATACAATAGCCATTTTTAATATTACTTTTAATTTCATAAATATTGAGCTATAGTGCGTTTAGAATAATAAGGTGATGACGTCACGATGTTAAAATATTTATTGAGTTGTTGCTTAGGAATTTTTTGTATGAAGGTTCATATGATTTTGATTAATTTGCACTTTATATGCATTTATGTGAATGTAAATTGCGTTTACCTTTAGGTACATTGTTAATTAAAATTTAATACTATAAAGAATGTAGCGTCATCGGAAGTTTAGCTTTTTTATCATTTTTTTCTATGAAATTTAATTCATCGTTTACATTAATTAATTACTGGGAAATAACACACGTTTAGAAGAATTTAGTAACGTTTTTATTATGTTTAAAAGAGAAAATTTAGGCAAATAGACTACTAATACTATATATATTAAATTTCAAGCAAATAAGTGCCCACCTAATATTTTTAATTTGCACGTATTTGTGCAAGGTAAAACTGATAGTGATAATTGTCGAATATATTTAGCAATAAATTATTTAAATGTAAATAAATTTATGCGCAAAATTAGTCGCAAAATTATTTAAAAAACCTCACCTTTTTCACAGCGCTAAAAATAATACTTAAAATACTAGTCTCCCCCGAAGATTTCTTCTCCATAATTCCAATGTTCACTGAAACTGGCGCAAGAAACGTTCAAATCGATCCGTAACGCCGAAAAATACAATAAATTCTATCTATTTATATATTTACCATTAATAAACACACAAAATATCAACAGCAAATCTACCTATAAAGATATTATAATATTTAAAGAGGATCAGTTTTATAACATAATAGGATCCAAAATATAACTAATTTTAATTGGAATTACAGCGAACGTAAACACACGATGATATCACTTTTTAATTTAACCTCTATGTAGTCTAGCATGTAATACAACAACACGCATTTACTATACTGAATGAACAATATACTCGAAAGCCAGTCGATAATTCAAGCGGATCACCACAGATATATTATCAGTGAAACGCGTTCACACCGTGCGGCAGACAATGATGAAGGATTCAGGTGTGTCGCTTCTGAATCCCAAGCAAGGATACAAGGATAGAATTTTATTGGAAAAGTCTCTGAAATGTAGGCAACAAGATTTAAACGTAAACTCCACGTTTAGCAGGAATGCAGAGGATTATATTTTAGCTGTAAAATTTGATTTTACAGGGTGTTCCTTAATGACTTGATAAGATTCAAGGGGTGAATCTTGGGCCCATTTTAAGGAAAAAACTTCATGTGAATTTATATCCTACTAGTAATTCTTGTTACTAGCTCATTTCATAACAGAGAAATGTACAAATGAATGCATTTAATTTTTTTATGTGAAACGGTGAGTTGTACGATAAAAAGTAAAGAAATTAAATTTGTTCTAAATTGAACGGGGTTTCCAAAAATAATTTTTATTTTAAGAGGAAGCAGTATTTTTAGAAAGCGTATTTTTTCCGACGCCACTGTTGGAAATAAAAAAATGGTTTTAGGTAAAAACAAGTGGGACGAACGGCCCAGTGCGCCGTAGAGAGACTTCTAAGTAATGTAACGTTAAGTTTTTTTTTTTTTTTTTTTTTTTTTTTTTTTTTTTTTTTTTTTTTTTTTTTTTTTTTTTTTTTTTTTTTTTTTTTTTTTTTTGAAACGGGAGAGGTTTTAGACTATGCTGAATCGAATGCCGTTGTCCGTTTGTCTCTATCTATAACCGTTTAGCCGCTGAAACTCGCGACAGACGGACGGACGGACGGACGACAAAGCCAGATCATAAGACTTCGTTTTCGAAAAATTCGAAGAATTTTCCGTTGTTAGAAGTCTAAAATGCTCTTTAATGCATAACAATGTACACCAAATTTCATAAAAATATTTAAAGTGGTATGAAAATGATAATAAAAAATTGATTGTTTTCTTAAAACTTTAAGACCCTCTATCTCAAAAATTACACCATATGAATAGGTGAATTTTTGTGGGAATTTTGGAATAATATGAAAGTCTTAAGTACGAAGTTTTCTGTTTGTAATTTTTCTTTATGTTTCTCTGATGATTGTTAAGTCAATGAATTTAATGGAAGAGACATCACTCAGACCAAAAATTAAAGATATATTTAAATTTTTAATTCACTTATTCAAGTTTTTTTCTTTTCCAGGAATTTCCTTGCTAAAAAATAAATTCTGGAGAAAAATTCTGTTTAAAACAATTTATAAATAAACTCTTTAAGGATATTCTTTACCGAAAAAAACATGTCTAAAAACCCTTCGCAAAAAGATTTAGATTTTTTTAAGAAAGAACAAATGTTCTTATAAATAATTTGCACCGTTATTGTATGAAAAATTGGTGAAAAAGTTTCTTAAAATTATCTCTTAAAATTGTTGCAATTATTAAACACTTAAAATAAAAAATAAAATCATACAAAACTGATTTAATAATGTTCAAAAACAACACGAAAGAAGCCTTTTAAAATTTACAAAAACTAATGCCAAATGACCTTAAGTACCAAAAAAAATCTATTATTATTCCAGTTTGTACAAAGACAATTATCCATAATTTTACATTAAAAAACATCTAGTGTCATATCGTTATAAAGAAGCAATCGCTCCGAAATTCTGGAATTCCAGGACGAACGGCCTTTAAAGCTGTATCGCGTATAGCAATAGGCGAATCGGCGCCACATATCCTTGGCGTCCCTAAATCGAGGCGTCGCGTTTCTTTTTGGAAGTCGCCGCGCCAGTTATGTTACACTCCGTCCACGCATTTTGTTTACAAACTTTATACTCCACACAGTGACCCGGCCCTTTCCCGACTGTACCACCTTCTACGCTATTTTTTGGGCGAGTTTTTTTTTGAATTTTCGGAAAAAATGTGGAAAATATTCGGATGTGGACTGGTGGTGCTAATGCTCAATGTAAATAGGGGTGCGTATTAATTTTGTATATTATTTTGAGTAGAAATGTGTATAATTAGATTGTAGTTAATTAGCCTAATTTTATTCGGTTTTTAAATTTTTTTCTCGCTTCTTTAATGAGCATCTACAAATTTCTTGGAACTATTTTTATAAAAGGAAATTAATTAATAATTTTCTTGAAAAAAATGGAGCAAAATTTTTACAGGTAAATTAAAAAATACTACAAATGGTCTAGGCCTAGGGAACAAAGTAATTAATGGATATAATTAAATGTCAATTTAATAATAGATATATTGAGGTTTTTTAACATTAAATTATGAAAAAATTGTCATTTTATACAGAGGGAGTTTAAGAAAATTGGAAAAAATTAATAAGGTATTCTCGTTTAAAATTTTCATCTTCCTTTTGTTCAGACCATTTTGATGAGAGATGCGATGACCAGAAAATCAATGAAACTTGGAAGTAAATAGCAAAATTCATTAAAAAAATAATTTACTATCCTATATGACTTCTTCTATTCCTGAACAAACGATGAATGTATTATCAATTTTGAAGCTAATTTCTGTACCATCCTCCTTCATAATTTCTCCCAAATTTCCCATCAGCACCCTTAATAAAGAGACATCTTCTGCACTGAAAAATTTCCAATTTTATTTCCACCACAGCTCACAGCGTCAAGTGCTACAGCTGCTACACGAAGAACAATTACGACGACTGCTCCAGGCCCGATGTCAACCAGATTTCCATGTTGAAATGTGACATGTCGGCCCTGGAACAAACCAGGGAATACGCCAAACACATGCACGAAAGCTACGGGAAATTGTTCGAGGTTGATAGCTCCGAAACGCCACCAGGAAGCATCGGATTGGCTTGCCTCAAATTAATCACCAAAGGTTGGTAGAAAAATTTCATACACTCATCTAAAATGATGCTCCATAAACCAGCTCTTATTGTATGGGATTCATGATTTTTGATGAGCAATAAATTTGCATTACAAATTATTGTCACTAGGACCTTTCATGGGTTATTAAAGCTGGCTAAATGTAACTAGGACAAAGGACAACACCCTAAAACAAACGCAAAGGTCGTTCATTTCAATAGCTTCAACAATGTATTCTCCAATGTAAAAGTTATCTAATGAAATTTTGTGGACTTTTTCATTTCAGTTAACGGCAAGGATCACTACCTTCGGGGTTGCCAGTTGGCCGAGCAAGGAAACCTGGATATATGTAAAAAAGTTAGGGAAACGAACACGGGAACAACTCAAACAGTGGCGTGCATAAAGTGTTCGTCGGAGGGGTGCAATTCGAGCGGAAAATTCAGGGCGAACGGTGTTGTAGCGATATTTTCTTTGTGTTTCATTGCAATAATTTATAGATTTTTTTAAAATACTAGCTGATTTTATACTTATAAATGTTGCTTCTGAATGTTTCGATGTGGTTTAAATACTTACGCTTATTGAATAATGGTGTAGCAATAATAAAGTAGATTTTTAAAATAAAGCTAGTTTTATTTCCTGTATTAAACTACTATGTAAATATATACAACATGTTACCATAAAATAGGTAGTAGCAGAAATAACACCATCAATAATTTAGAGGGTTGCCAATGTTGCGAGCTGTTGCAACCATCTTTGAAACATTGGCATTTCGTTTTCAAAATGAAATCCGAATTGTCCTTTTTGCACGTTTCCTCCTTCGGTAGAGTATTGTTCCTGATCCAGCCGCAACTTCTGAGTACCCTCACGGCCTTCTCCGGCTCCTCGATATGCAAAACTGCAAAAAATACATCCGACATTCTGGCGTATCGCATTAAAACGAATTACATTAAAAGGCCAATTTATTAGCGGGTTGTAAAATATTTAAATGCGGAATTTATAGTCGGCTTTTCTCCCGAGGTACGTTTCCTTTTCGATCCGTGCACAAGCGGATGTCGTAAATATGTTTTAAATAATTACCGTTAGTCACGTAAATCCTGCAGAACGGCGACTCTCCCTCGTAGTTTCCCGTGCATTCTTTGTAATGTTTACTGCTGGTGTCGTTTACTGTCAATGTGGCGCAGTCGGGGTCGATCCCCGAGTTGCATTGGTAGCATTTAATTGAATAACCTGCGATAATTAAGGGAAGACAAAAATTCAGAAATTTACACGGTGTTTGTTATACATGCGGCAAAAATTCAAGGGGTTAAGAATATTTCGTCCTTAGATGGTTCGAAAGTTCTCTTCGTTTAGAAGATACAGGACGAACAAAGTTTTAGGCGATAAATACATTTTATTAGCAAAAAATGCAAGTAAATGTAATCTACAAGAACTGTTGAAAATGACTGCCTCTAGCTAGGATGCAAGCACCACGAACCAAGATGTTTAAGGAAAACCTATTTCCATTTACAGGTACTCCTTAGGGTACTATCTGTATCCGAGAGATTTCCCACATTTTCCGGGACACCCGGTATGTATCATCGAAACAAAGAGGATTTTTATAACTCACCAAAGGACAAAATATTCTTAGAATAGTCCAATGAACAACCTCTTGAATTTTTGCCGCATATTTAACAAACACCCTGTATAAACTTTTAATGTGCTCGTAAAAGTGATAATCACTTTCTATGTTTGTGTGTGTGATTAGAGTGTTTGTAATTATGAATACAAATTTACTTACCTAGACCAATTAGAGAAAAAATGGCAAGGCAAAATACTTGAACATTAAAGGAAGTACGCATTTTTGATAACAATCTGAAACATGGTTTAGCATTTTTATGATGTAATTAATATATGAATTAAATGGAAGATAAATTCTCCCTGCAACTTTATCGATTTAAATATTAGTTTGTGTTAATCGCATATTATCCCTATGCAGGTTTTATAAATCATTCTTTATGTTAGAGTTGTTATAATTTTATAGTATTTTTTAAAGTTAATCTTACCATAAATTTTTTTCTCAATGGGAAACAAACCGAACCAATAGAAACATGTATCATTAAGAATTCACGTTTTATTATAAATTATCGAGTATAATTAGCCAAAGGTCAATAGATAAACCTCATTATCTCTTAATGTTTATATTTAAAAATATTTTTTCACTACACCATGACACAGTTTCAACCGACTTATAACTCGAAAACAAACGAGCGGGTCTTCAAAAAAACGACGAGTTACTGAAAAAAATTTCTTTACATTAAAAATTATTCTAAATTACACATGGCAATTAAAACCGAAGCTCCTTCGACGGGAGCTCAACCTTACGAAAATTATTGTTTACAACTTAAATCCTAGTTTAAAATTGACGTAAAACACCTACAATGGTGGTTATTAAGCTTTCTTGAAGAACGAATTGAGGCTCTTGCTGCCGCTGGCGGCCTTAGCCCTTGCCTTGTCTTTGGCCGACAATTTAATTTCTGGCTTACTTAAATCTAAAATACTCGAAGTACTGGTGCTTTTCAACTCATCATCAGTTTTCACCTAAAAACAATAAACCAAATGTACTTAACGAACACGTTTAATTTAACTCAACGTACTCTTTTCGATTCCGAGGGAGTTAGAGACAAACATTTCCTCTTTAAATTCGGGATGAGGGTCTCTTCCGGTAAATTTAGGTATTTCAATAATTTCTGGCTCAGATCTTCCACTAAATATTCCGAAACGATACCATGGGCGTATTTTAAGTAAGCGTTATAATCTAACGAGTCAGCTCTGCTGGCCTTCACATACGAAGCCGAAACAGCTCCACCGCTCACGTTTATATTCTTCTGCTTGAGTATATCGGCCACCCGTTCGGTTTTCTTCTTCAGCCAAGTCAACGTTTTCTCTTCGTTATATTTGAAGGCGTTCAGTTCTTCGTCTCCCTGAAATACACCGATTTATTAGCAACGAAACCATGTTACAAATAGCCTTACCTTCTTATCGGCTATTAAGTTTAAGTATTTAAGCCCGCTGGATTTCAGCAGTCTTTCAGTCTCTGGAAAATCGTCGTCTCTTAACAATTGATCTAAGGGTACCGCGTGATTGGTGCAGTATTTTTTAAGATATGGAAGAACTGAAGTATAAAGAAATTTGTATAGAAATCTGGGTTAGCTTTGAATTGGTCTCTTACCTAAGAATATTGGGTCAATGGGTGTTGAGAGGTGGAGCTTCCCGTCGCTTTTTACGTATTCGTCTATGAACCACGAACGTTTGCTTTCGTTGAACGTGAGGACTTCTTGTACGGAATTATTCGCAGGCGAGAATAGGAATACAGCGGAGTCTCCGGTGTTGGGGTGTCTTAATGTAACTATATCGGGCGTTCCGCTTCCAGTGTACTGGTCGGAGAGTTCCAGAGCTTCACCTAAAACGATATTTTTGTTGTTAATTATCACCTGGAGGTAATCGAGCGTTAAATCGATTCATTTTAGGCGTATATTGATGTTAGCGTGCATAATTTGCGATAATAGAACGATTTTAATTGAAAAAATTGACGAAAATAGACCATCGTTTACACAAAAACAAAAAAAATTAGCATACCTTTTAAAAGAAATATCCACGAATTGGTTGTTTGTTGCAAATTCGTTTTTATGCATTTCTTTGGGGACGATTTTACTCGTGGCATCTTTATTCAGTTTAATTATTAATATTTCTATTCAAAACATCCCTATTATTCAATAAAATATTTCGTTTTTGTTGACAATTTGTTACCGGAAAAAATGACAAGTGACATGGAAGATGAAAAGTTGTAGCATTATTCATAATCACGCCCCAATCTATCAAATCGAACTAACAATAGCTCCGAATTGCTCAAGAGCACAATAATGACGTATTTGACGTAAATGTCATAATTGTCATAATTTATCGACCATAACCTTACTTTTTATAAAAGTTGAACGTTATTTTTACTTCAGAAATACTACAAAATAGCATGAATAATGAGTAGTTTTAGATACTTAGGAATTAATTCGAACATCCCTCTTCTCGCCAACAGCTTAATAGACGGGATAATTTGCAGGAATTATGCGCTAAAAAGCGATTTAAAAATCAAATGGGTTCGCCCCGAGAAAATACCATTCTACAAACCCCAGAAAAGCGGCGACTTACAGGGTTTTCCGGAGGTAAACCGGAATCAATTCCTCCTCGAGTTCCAAAACTCCAAAGAGCTGCAAACAGCAGACGAAAATGTCAAGAAATTATTCACCTTAGAATTTGCACCGAAAAAATTTACCAACAAGGTGTTCTATAAAAGCATGGAACATCGCGTAAAGAGGCACGAATACGATTACCATTCGATAGAAGTTAAATTGGCCAGGTGGACTGGTAAGTCCCATACAGAGCTTTTCACGGAAACCGTCCCATCATCGAAACATCATTTTTGAGTGGCTGTGTAACTATTACTATGAGACCAAGGTCTCATATAGGTCTTCCGGTATAAACGGTGAAAAGTGAAAAGCTCTGTTTGTTCATAGTTTTCAAGCAATTCATGTGACTTGCTATTTAAGGAATCATCCGGGCTCAACAGGAACTGATGGAGAAATTCCCCAGAAATAAAAAGCTTAAAGTAGCGTTAAAAGAGCTAATCGATAAGCGTACCAAACACTTGAGATATTTGAGACGTTGGGACTACAAGAAATTCGAATGGTTATTAGAAACGCTGGAGTTGGTGTACAAGCCTTTGCCCACGGAGCCTTTCCAAGTCACTCGTAAAGGTTCCCTGCTGCGGTTGACCGATATTTATTGCGATAACATCAAATCGCAAAGGTACAACGAGCGTAGAATTAATTAGTATCATAGAGTAGAGTTTGTAAAATCGCATTTACAGGTTGGAGAAGTACAGGTTGCAGTTAGAAAACGAACAACCAGCTTTCTTGGAAGAGAAAATTCGCAATCTGCAATACATTCAAGACGAGCAGAAGGAATGCGGAGTGGAAGTTACTGTTACGAATGAGGATATCGAGCAGGTTAAGCAACAATTGGAGGATTTAAGAGCCAAAAATGAAAAGCGTAGAAATGAATTAGAGAATGAATAGAGGTGGAAATTGAATAAAACATTGTATGAAATTATATTTTATTCCAATCCCTCTCTTTTATTGAGCCAGTTGAGTATATTTTAGGTAAAAAATAAGAGTTTAATAGGTCTACTAAATTTAGGAAATTTCTAGGTAGAATAGGACCAGTGTTGTTAAGTAATTAATTTCAATTACTTGAAAAAAGTAACTGAATTATTTTTATTCAACTTCAAAAAAAACTTTTCCTTGAAATGATAACCAAATTCCTCCCAAATCACCTCTACAATCTAATTTTCCAACTTTTGATTATATGGATACTCCAATGCTGGGTGATAGTATCAACCTAATTGATTTTTTGAAATTACACCAAACCATGTAATTGTAATTAATTACAATCGCTAATTTTGTAATTTCAATGTAATTAATTACCATTTGCCCAAAGTAATTGTAATTACAATTAATTACATGTTAGAAAGTAATTTTAACATCACTGAATAGTACCTTAATTATTCATTGAGTTTGACAATTTACAATATAAAAGTTTCATGTAAACTATACTTAATTTCTACAAAAACACTCACTTTATTTCTGACATGTATGTCTGTTATCGTTGATATAATAGCGATAAAATGTTTTTTTGGATTAAATAGCAGTGTAATTTTATTAAACAAAAGACATATACCGTTTTATTAATTTTACTGAAAGTAAGTACGCGCTTTTTTGCGCTTGTAAACGACCCGCATTTCACGCCATGTCCAATAAAAGTTTCCAGGTCAACATGTTCGAAGAAATAGCAAAATAAATGGACAAATACGAGCAGCTGGAAATCATCGGAGAGGGCTCCTACGGTTTGGTGATGAAATGCAAGCACCGGGAAACCAACGTCGTGGTGGCCATCAAGAAGTTCCTCGAGACCGAGGAGGACGCGACGATCCGGAAAATGGCCTTCAGGGAAATCCGAATGCTCAAGGTAAAAATTCATTTCATTCCTTACGATCCTTCCTTATCACTTTGCGATTTTTTATAAAGAGACTGAAACACGAAAATCTCGTGCCAATGATAGAGGTGTTCCGGCACAAGAAACGGTTCTATTTGGTGTTTGAATATTTAAAAGGAACTGTTCTGGACGAATTGGACAAAGCACAATGCGGTTTGGGGGAACAACGGTGCAGAGACAGGATATTTCAAGTGTTAAGAGGAATCGCATACTGTCACAACAATCATGTAAGCTTCAAAATTAACACATTGATTGCTGTGGACTTGCATTTTGTTTCTAATGGGACTAAGAGTGCAAATCCAACATGATTCCTGGAACAAAGTTCAGATTGGTCCCATAGGCAGTCAATGTGTTAAACGGAACGCTTAAATATGAGTTATTCCAGGTCATCCATAGAGATGTTAAGCCAGAGAATGTCTTGGTTTCATCACTAGGAGTAGTGAAACTGTGCGATTTTGGCTTCGCAAGGCTAATCAGTACATCAGGCGAAACTTGCACTGAATATGTAGCTACCAGATGGTACAGAGCACCCGAGCTTCTCGTAGGGGAAGCGGTGTATGGGCCTGGTATAGACGTTTGGGCCGTCGGTTGCCTCTTTTCCGAAATGATGACCGGCGATCCTCTGTTTCCCGGCGAGAGCGACATCGATCAAATTCACCACATCACCAAACTATTGGGTAAAAAAGTGCTGTACACTGTGTCCCATTTTGGTCGCGACTGGGGCATATCTCAGTTATTAGACTTGATACGAAATTGCGGTTTTCGCGAACCTGTACTACTTTTTTGTCAAACTTACAATGGCACAAACAGATTTTTTAAATCTCTTTTTATTTTCGAGTTACAGGGCGATAATGAAAATTCTGACTTATTCAGCCACCCCCGTATCTCGTTTGCTATTGAAGAGATTTTAAATGTGTAAACTGATTATTATAGATAATTTTACGTAGAATTCAGTGACGTCCTTAGTTTTTAATGGGGGTTACCATTTCTGAAATATGACACCAACTTGTAATTTTTTTAATGGGACACCCTATATTTTTATTGCCTATTAAATTTGTAATTTTTTGCTCTTTTTAATGATATGGCACATTCTATATTTTGAATTTTATTAGAACGCTCAAAAAAGAGAATAACTGTTTTATTCGGAAAATGGTTAGGGGGCTATGCTGAAAAACCAAAATAAAATACTTTTAGAACAAAAATAGTTGTTGAGAATATTAAATAAAACATTTCTACGATTTTTTTGTTTCTCCGCCTAGCCCCCTAACTATTTTTATAATAAAATAGTTTTTCTCTTTTTTGAGCGTTTTAAGAAAATTCAAAATATAGAATGTGCCATATCATTAAAAGGAGAAAAAAGAACAAATCTAATAGACAATAAAAATATAGGGTGACCCATTAAAAAAAATTACAAGTTGGTGTCATATTTCAGAAACGGTAACCCCCATAAAAAACTAAGAACGTCACTGAATTCTCCGTAAAATTATCTATAATAATCAGTTTACACATTTAAAATATCTTCAATAGCAAGCGAGATACAGGGGTGGCTGAATAAGTCAGAATTTTCATTATCGCCCTGTAACTCAAAAATGAAAAGAGATTTAAAAAATCTGTTTGTGCCATTGTAAGTTTGACAAAAAAGTAATACAGGTTCGTGAAAACCGCAATGTCCTATCAAGTCTAATAACCGAGATACCCCCCAGTCGCGACCAAAATGGGACACAGTGTACTGTTACTGAAATGTAATTAGTTGTTTTTAAGGACCGCCTTGTTTGCGCCACCAGCAAATCCTATCGCAAAACGAGAACTTTAGGGCGATCGTGAAATTTCCTGAGGTTGGTACGCCGCTGGGATTTTGCAAGTGGTTCGCGAATTGGTCGAGTTATACCGTGGATTTCCTCGGCAAATGCCTGAAAATGGACCCCAACGACAGATCTACAGCCAACGAGCTCCTCACCCATAGGTAGAAGCTTCTTATTGGATTGAAACTGGCTATTATATTTTCTGTTATATAGTTTCTTCACTCACGATATGTACCCGCAAAAGTTTTTACCAGCGCTTAGAGAAAAAGTCAACACTGAACTAGATAATCCGCTACTCAGGAAGTACAAAAACGAAATCCTAACATCAACGGATAAAAAGAACGATTTTTTGAAGAAACCCAACGACACCAAATGGAAGTTTTCCTTTACCGAAGGTTACAACAATTTCACACTACAAATACAAACTATAAAACAAATATTATAGGAACGGTTAAGAGAAAACTGAACAACGAATTCGTTAACAAAGAATCCAGACCGCCCACTGACGATCAAAACATTCTCGCCTTATCGGCAACCACGCAAAGATTGAACATGTTGAAGCAGAGGATGCGGCAAATTCAGACTACATTCGCCAAGCACCAGGATGGCAAGGGTTTGTCGGGGTTTCAATCGTTGGCGAAAGGCATCGATAGCGTTACAAGAGGAAATCAACTCGTAATTATTGTTACAGTAGAGTTAGTAGGGAATGTTTATATTGCTTTTCAGGAACGCACAAAATTCGAGAGTTTGCCCCCGCTGAACGTCGGGGACTTCAATTCGCAGCAAAGCAACTCCTACGCTTCGAAGGTTCACTATTACAATGGGGAGCCTTTTAGAAAGGTGACGAATTCCAGGCAAAGTCAAATTATTGATTGTAGTTCATATAGAGGTATTTTATTTCGAGTTGTGAAGTTAAGGGGGAAAACCACATTAGGAGGTTCAAAAAATCCGATTTTTTATTGTAAAAAATGTTAGTATAATTAGTCAAGAATACGCTGTCGAAATTTCAAAGCGAAATTCGCATACGTTTACAATTTATGAGCATAGAACTGAGTGCAATTCAGGTACATACATCACAGCGTAACTTTGCTATTTTTGGCCGAAAATATTCAAAAAAATTCACAGAAATATAAATAAAATGATATCAAAATTTGATTGAATTCCAATTAATTCTTTCCACCCAAATAAGTCCTGAAAAATCCAGCCTCCTAATGTGTTTCCCTCTTTAACACCAGGAGATGCTCCTGGAAAAGCCAATTTTTCAGTACATTTCCCCCAAATGAAAATATCTCAATGTTTAATTTTAGCTAAGAATGGAAACGAAGCTAGTAAGTCGAAAAAAAAGAATCCGCTAGAAAAATCGACAGTTTTTAATGATAATATTGAGGTGATGAAGCTTTCTAAGTTTTTCGTTTACAATAAATATTTATCCGTTTCAGGCTAGAACGAAGTGCAAAAGGAAGAGAAATATCCTGGACATAAGTTTACCTTTTCCATTTCATTCGAAAGAATATGGGTAAAAATATTTATTTTATTTGAACAACATGAACATTGCTTTCTCTATTGCTATTGTTATATAATTTTATAGAATCATTATTATAAGCTTTTATACATTTGAACGAATAAACCTTAAGTTTTTGTACAAAACGGCTTTTTATAAAAATACTATTCTCATTTGGTTACGTCTAAAAGATAGTTTTGATGGAAATGTTGTTTGGGCCTAGTACCGCATGAGATCAGATCGAAATTTATCTAACAACAAACGAATATATACATTAACAAATTAATTTAATCAATAAAATTAGGTATAAATCTACGAGATAAAACTGAAAGAGAATCCATTTCATGTGCAATTTTTAAAACGTTTGTAAAAAAAATAACTCTTTATTTCATTTACATACCATTAAAAATTTCGACCAGTACAAAGTAAAAGAATTCCTATAGGTACAATAATTATCATTAATACTTATTCCTCATGTAAATAGAAGCACTGTCTTTATGCTCGAATTCCAGTCTTTTGCAATGCTTGAACACCTCATTAGTGATGCTCGCTAGAAACAAGGGCTCCCCTTCGTTGTTCGACAAATCCAAGCCCAGCTTCAAGTCCGTTTGCAGATGCTTCAACGCCTGCTCCACGTTATCAAAGTCTCTATTCATGATGATCTTCACTTTACTCGACAAGTAGGGACTCATTATGTCCATGAACTTGATAATCCTGTTGAGAAGATCCTGCTTTAATCCACAACGTTCGGCTATGGAAAACGCTTCGGCCAACGCTGCCAGATGCACCCCTTTGATTAATTGGAAAATGAGGTTTACTTTAGAAGCGTAGCTGAAATCAAATTGCATGTTAATTTGAAATTAGTGTTGTGGTAGTGTACGTACCCAACTTCACCCAGGTACATTGCGGAGTTTCCTATGGCTTTGAAGCACGATTGGCAATCGAAGAATAGGCTCTTTTCTCCTGCTGTGATGATGATGAAATTATCGTCGCATTTGCTTCCTTGTATTTGAGCTTCTAGGTATTTTCCGCCTTTCTTTTCGATCATTGCTTCGAAATCTTTGGATGCTTCGGGACCGGTTGTGGTCATTTGCACTATTCCTACAATCGTGCGATTATAATACATACAGAATTGCCATAACTAGCACTAACCTTTGTTTTTCAAAATTGCGTCAGTAGGGTGATTAATGCCGAAGTTGTTTTTGAAAATTGAATTAGCTACATCTTGATCTGATACGCAAACGAAGATTACATCCGAATTTTCTAGCAGGATACGCGGACACAGGAAGGTGGTCACTTGATTCCTATACCTCATATCTAACTGTTTAATAAGTTTATTACATTTTGTTGGTGTTCGATTCCATATGTTTATTAAATGACCAGATTGGATTAAATGCTTTGCTACTCTACTACCTAGTATACCTGAAATAAGAATGTTACTAGATTGCTCAGAAATATGTATGGAAAGTTTACCTATTCCTACAATTCCAAATTTCAGTTTAGATACTAAAATTTCATCGGTGTCTACTAAAACACTTTTTGTCGGTTGTAGGGCTTTCTCGTTTAAGCCGTTAAGTCTTGTGATATTTACAGTCAATTCTTTTAATATGATAGCTTCTTTAAATTTTTTATTGTTGTTTTGCGCAATGGGCGCCCTTTTCCTTTTGTTGCCTTTGAATTCGTAGATAGGAATTTTGTACAGTGGATTTGATTTCAATTTCGCTAAATGTTGTTCGGCCTCTTCTACGGCTTCGGGAAACAAGCGGTATGAATGGGGAAACAACTCTTGGCTGTAGCCTTTGATGTTTTTCTCGCGGTTTTCTTCGAAATTGGCCAACCTGGATTTGGGCAGCCAAGCGTAGTCGTTCGTACCGAAAAAATACACCCAGTAGGAAGTTCTTGGTACTTGGTTGTCGGATTCCACAATCAGACAAGGCCAAGGCGGGCCCTTCGACCATCTTCCCCACACAATTTCGTTCTTTTTAAATTGGCTCATTTTAGTTCTTTACTTCTTGAATTTAAATAACTTATTATTTACATTTACAAACAAAAACAAATTTATAGTCAACATAACCTAATTTCGGCTCTTTTATTAACTGTCATATAGTTGAATAGTTGTATGCCTAATATAGAAGAGGCCTTGTGTTCATGACTTTAAAGCAAAGCAATTTGTTTGAAAAAAGCAAATTTGCTGGAAAATATTATACAGTATCTTATAACAGCGTTTTTCTTGATATATAAAAAAATTGCTGTATAGTTGAGGTATCTGAATAACCTAAATGGCTTAGACAGTTTCTTCTTAAATTGCAAAAATGGCGCAATATTTGAATTTTTAACATATATCAAATTCCTTGAAATAGTATTCTATTGCTGTTATGCTTTTATTCCCAATAACTACAATTAAAGAGATATTAATATAATATAATAAATAATAAAAACTCAATATGTACATTGAAAAATGAAAATTTTAATAATGAATTAGAACAAAAAATTTAAAATTTCCAATACAGCAAACATTGAGCACAATGAGAACACCGAGCGATAATTTCCTATCAATGTGTCGTTAGACATAGAGGCCCGTATTCAGCGCCCCATTTTAAAGTAAGGGTAAAGCTATCAAAAGTGACATTTTTACATTGTTATGGAGTAACTATGGACTTTGTTAGGACTTAGAGTTACTTTAAAACCGTTTTTAACGTTAAAATGGGGCGCTGAATACTGGCCAGAGTATTTGAACGACATAAATGTGTGTTGTGGTTTCCAATAAGTACCGTCAGTATCCTTTTAAAGGGTCGATCGTTGAAACTACAGAACACTGAACGTAGGGACAATCAGATTTAATTAACATTAAAATATTAATTACGTTGAACTTTACTGAAAGGGACAGTTTCTTGTGTGGCTACCAATCGCACGGCAAAATTGGCAAATGTTTCTCCGCATATGAGGATGTACTTGTACAGCTACAGCTAGTCCCCGTTGACCTCCAGCTTGAGTTACCAGACCATTACTCACATATACGACATTTGTAATATCTAAAACAAGAGCAATATTCATTCATTTAAATTCACTATTTACTTATACACATACTTTTACACGCTTTTGGTTTCTTCAGGTTCATTGAGTTCCTTTGATCAATTATGCTCTTTCTCATATCTTTCTCTTCTTGGGGTAAACTTTCGATGATCTGTATACATATTAAGTGTCTCGTTTATCTTTAAAAACTAAACCACATTACTTACTTTTTCTATAATATTATCAACGAGTAGCGTATGCGTCATATTCTTGATAGGAACCCGACAAACAGGACAATTATTGCTTTTCGTATTCCACATATAAATGCAAAACTGGCAAAAAGTGTGCGAACAATTCAACGTCATCGCTTTTATAAAGATTTCGGCACATATCGAACATACTAGTTCCTCCCGCATCATTTCCGTATTTGCCTTAAAAAAAATGAACCAATCAACACATTGATGCATAACAAGCTGCGATTAAAACATACATTATCTCCAGATTTATTAAGCGGTCCAGCGGATGTACTAGGTTCACAAGGAACTGGTTCCACCTAAAAACATAATTTTTATTGTGTTATACGTATGTGGGGTATGGAGGTATGTGTTATAGATTGTTATTCTAGAGAACATACAGTAGCTCTATGCACACGAAATTTTGGGACACCTTCTATATTAACAACATATCTCATAAGATAAGATAATGAATTACCTTAGGCGAAGGTATGTGCGGAATATGTGTGCTATCATTAAGTGTAATTACTGATGACCTGGGTTCCCGTACTTCTGTAAAAAATATAACGATCAATTTTCTAAATAAATCAATCTGGTATTGTTCTTTTAACGTACCAACTATACTGTCTTCTGTTAAATCTATCACATCATCAACTACTAAAGGTGGAGCTCTAGCATTTGCTTGTTCGCTTACACTATTTGGTTGAACAGCAACAGTTTCATTATTCAAATTCTGTATCATGTTATCGTAAGTACGACTGAGATCTTCATCGGTAATATCTTGGAATTCGTAACAGGTAAATGTAAACTTTAACTCACTGGAGCTGGGAAATAGGATGACATCGTTATTTTTAATAGGAGCACTGCCATATGCAACGATTGGCTCATTATTAAGGAACGTTCCGTTAGCACTCTAAAACAAATTGTTGTGGTTATAAGTCATTGACTCATTGGTAAAAGTTGTTCTTACGGTGTTCATTAGGTACCACCAGCCGTTTGGTTTTCTTTCTAACACGCAATGCTTCCTCGATATGTCTTTGTAGGGCAAAACGTAGTCGCATGATAGACCTCTGCCCATTATAAACTAAAAAAATATGTTAAGTGAGTTAAAATAATTCGTGTTTAATTAATACTTACAGGGCTTTTATTAATTGGAATTACGTGATTATCGCTTTTTGTAAGACACGGATGGTCCCCATTAAAACTCATAACGAAAATATCTATATTCGAGGTAATAAATAAAAGAGAAATTACTTCGTTTGTAGAAAATGTCGAAAATGTACAACCGGTTTACATATCAAAATACATTTTTTAATGTTTTTTGCGCGGAATAATCTGTTTGAACTAAAACTTTTTCAATATTTTAGATTTGTTTGTTTAAACTCTTCTTCTTTTCGAAATGACAGTGTCAAAATCGCGACTCTTGCTTGTCGAACAGTCAGTTAACCAACCAATTCGGGCCCAAACCAACCAGCATAAACAGCTCCATTTGGAAATTGGAAATATTTATACAGGGTGTTGATCAAAATGATTGAACTTTTCATTGGAAAAACTATTGTGTGGAATAAATCTGTTGTAAAGAACTAAATATTTTTATTAACAAACAAAAAATAGCAAAGATTAGATATTAATTAGTCAAGTAATACTCATTATTATACAATAATTGTTGTAATAACTACTTATACCTATTTTGACTACAATAAGAAAGTACATACATGTAAACTTATTTTATTTTGTTTCATTTTTGAAAAAATAGTGTTCCTATAATCCCTAAACATACTCCAAGTGGCGCAGTTTTTTCAGAAACCATTTTTTTCCAGTCATTTCATACAACAAAACCCTCAAGCGCCACGCAACTAATAAAATCCGACAGTGTGTTAACCGATTCGACCTCACAGCGGCCTCAATACTTCAGATCCCAAGCCCTTTTAAAATTTCCTTTCCAGTTTCCACGTTCGAATAATTCCCAGGGCGCTGCCGTAGAGCGAGATTCCGATTTTCTATTGAATGGTAAGCCTCGGGGATTCGGCATCGTATAATTCTTTTAATTTAGCTCATAAGTCGGCCGACTATCTGTGTTCTTTCGAAATCCCACACGACAATGGGCAGGGAATCCGGACGAGATCTTCGGAGTTTTCCAGGGATGCCTCTTAAACCCCTCGAACGATCCCCATCGTAGGCTCGGTTTTCAATAGTTCCTTTTTATTTCCACAAAATAACGCATCGAATTCACTAGCAATGTTGCCAGGATTAGTACTGTTTTTACTAGATCTAGTGATTTATAGACTCGATTTAATGAAATAAGTTATTCATCTATTTTGTATAGAAATTGGATGGCTTTTTGAAGCTTTTATATCAGTATTAACTTACATACTTTTGGGCGAGGATTTTGTCACTCGCCTTTCTCCATGGATTAATTAAATTTTAAACCAACAAAACGAATTAGACACTATCAGTTTCGGAATCTTAGGGCGTATCTGCCGAAAGTTCGCCTCGGAAATCCTTTCAGCTATAAAGTTGCCTTTCGCAGATTCAAAGAACTGCATTCCCGCTTATTACTTAACCCGAAATCCACTTATTTTATTTCCCGAAATTGAAACTTTCCATCTCCCAAGAAACGCGGTTACTGGCGGAAACTTCGGCTTAACTCGCTGAACTACACATATTATACATGGTGTTTTATCGTTTTCGTTGAAGGTAATTCAGATCCAATTTGTACTTCACCGACTAACGGCAGTTTAAGGTTAATAAACAACTTCCAAGATATCGGTGTAGAGTTATCTAGGAAATTGTTGGTAAACATTTAAATAGTTTATTAGATAAAATGAAATCTATACTATATAAAGTTACAAGTGTAATTAACTGATTGATTGATTTAATTCAAGTGCCCAAACAAAGCTGTACAAATTGTGCAGCCTTGTACAAGCAAAAGATCATCATAAAATATTAACCGGTGACATTAAAAAGCTTCGCGGATAATTTGAAAAACATTTCTCTCTAATCGGCGACGACCGTTCGAAAGCAATCGAGTTTTCGATTAATTTGTTTAATCTAACTGGAAATGGAATTTTATATTGGTTCATTGGATCCGGGATATTTCTGATTAATTATTAAAGCCCTAGGTAAATTACTTGTCTAGAAAATATAAATGGGTGCTCATTCGTGTCGAATGAATTTTTAACTCGGCTACAGGGCGAATCTAATCGGGAAAATAACATTATATATAATTAAAAGTGTTTATTTTTTTCTGAAATCTTGTATTAATTTTAGTGATGATAATAGAAATGTGTAGGTAATCTTTTTTTAACACCATATAAAAATTTAATGTTGAACTAAAAAAAATCTTTATCATAATATAAAGGTGCTTTCCAATTTATCTTGATTACAACACACCTATATTTTTAATACCGCTTAATGGTCGAACCAATCCTAGTTTAATACAGAAAAGTGCAAGAATCCAATTAGGATTATTAGTTTTTTAATCATCACTTTAATCATTACAGTAAATTCTTTAGAAATATTGCTCACTACATACAAAAGACCCTTTATATGTAATCTTTTTACAAATTGATAATAATAATTATAGCGCTAAACACCTCCAACTCATTTGCTTCGACCTTAATTTCTACTTCAATCATGTAAATTATCCATTTAATAAAGGCCATTAGAATTAAGATTCGCCGGTGCCATATTAACGAGATTTATTCGCAAGTTTCTTTCATTGCCTGAGATTAAAACTTCCAAATAAGGAAAGTTCGCTGGAAGTTTCGCACACCCATAACGATTTAAATATAGCCAGTTATCCAGAGACATTCGGGAGAAAGTAAACATTTTTTTCTGTAAATATTCGCATTTGTGGATTTTATTTTTTATTTATAGTACGTACAGAGCGTGGAAGTTTGTGTAATTTTATGAACTACCTTTTATACTCTTAATTACAAATACAGGATGTTTCATTATGATCCATTTTTTCGCTACGTTTTGAGTTCAGCCTGGAGAATTCTCCAACCGTAAAGACTTGGCTCAAAAAAAATTAACAAACAATTAAAATCATTAGAGTTCCTCGGAGGAGTAATATTCGTTCGTTTCCCTTGTAATTTTCCGTCGATCAATTAAACTTATTGTAACGACGTCTTCATCAAAGAGATCCTGTTTAAAGTTAACTCTTTCACGAGTCTTTCGATTAATTTTATTAATTCTCCTCAGGTTCTAATCGATTATTTGTCCCAGACAATTTAAATAAAAATTACTAATTAAAGAAGATTATAATTTCGTGACTGCATTAACGCAAATCAAGTTTATCTACTTAATTTGTTTGAGGTAAATTTTCAAATACAAATTTTATATAATAAGTTTTGCTGTATAATAAGTAAAATATTAATAAATCTGTATTAGTGTTATTTGGTTAAACTTTTGGTGTACCCTCCAGGATAATAAAGTAACGTTTTATGCTCGTTTCGAGAACTCCATGTTCGATTTATTCGCGTTTCCTGAAATGCCAAAATTCGAACTTCTCGCGTCTGTATTAAAAGTACAGGCTGAAGTATTGCTTTGAGAGCACTTGTTAGAACTTTTCGCCATTCCGCAAATCCTTTTAGTCTCCGCGAATCTTTCGTTATATTTGTTTTACTGGGAAAAATGCGGCGGGCCGGTGCATGAGTTCGCTCTATTTGCCCGAACTTCGCCTGTAGGAAAACAAGAACGTTGCATGGCGCTTTTCGAGAAAAGCCGGCGAGTTTCAAATATGACCCCGAGAATAAATTTCAACTGTGAGAAAACGATGATTTTTACCCAAGTTTGGTATTCCCGTGGTGAATACAAAAATGTTCTTGTAATTTCGTAAATATCTTACAAAGCAGACAAAAAACAGAAAATAGTAGGATTTTGTTGGTAAAAAATGTAATTAAAAATCCTTTAAAATCTTCTTCTATTAATTCAAGAAAGAAATTTTTAAAAACCCTTTAAAAATAGGTTGAACAGAGATATTTCTACTTGGTGCATGCAAAAATATTTTTGTAATTTCATAAAAATCTTACAAAACAGATTAAAAAACAGAAAATAATATGGTAAAAAAGCAATAAAAAACCCTTTAAAATCTTCTTCTATTAATTCAAGAATGAAATTTTTAAAAACCCTTTAAAAATAGGTTGAACAGAGATATTTCTACTTGGTGAATGCAAAATATTTTTGTAATTTTATAAAAATCTTACAAAACAGATTAAAAAACAGAAAATAATATGGTAAAAAATGTAATTAAAAACCCTTTAAAATCTTCTTATTCTATTATTTCAAGAATGAAATTGTTAAAAACCCCTTAAAAATAGATTGAAAAGAGACATTTCCACTTGGTGCATTCAAAAATATTTTTGTAATTTCATAAAAATCTTACAAGACAGATTAAAAACAGAAAATAATATGGTAAAAAATGTAATTAAAAACCCTTTAAAATCTTCTTCTATTAATTCAAAAATGAAATTGTTAAAAACCCTTTTAAAAATTGGATGAAAAGAAATATTTCCACTCTTTTGGAATAAAATCAAAAGCTTTTGTACTTAATTTTAACCAAACCAAAATATTTTTTATTAAAACAGTAGAGAAAATAACATATACCTACAACTATAATTTATTACAATCACACTAGAATCGAACTTACAACCACCCTGCAATATTTCCTGCATGATAGTGTAACCTACACCATTTCACATCTAAGCAGGACTAAGGACATGCAGTGCACTTTCAAGGGACATGCGTTGTTTTCTCGGAAAACTCCAAATCGCTTCGGCCGAAAATTGCTTATCCATCCACCATCACCATCCATCCAGCAGTCTCTTTCGGTTCGTTGGGAAAGCTGCGCGTCCTCGTAGTAGCGGTGTTTCGCCGGAGCTTTCTCGCTGCAAACGAAACGTGCTCGGCGACTGGCGCTCCACCGGCGGGGCTTCCACTTGGGGGACTCGATACTGCATCGCTCCGTAAAACCGTGGAGGCCTGTTATGTTTGTGTTCGAGGTGATGTGATTACCGAGCAGGAGTAGTTGATCCGGTGATTCCCATTTTTTTTTGGCGGTTGATTAGTGAGTTTGATGAGATGCAAGAAGAGGTGAAGTAGAAGATGAGGCCGGCTGCTTCTTTGATTTTGATGGTTTTCGTTTTGCAAAGTAAGTTGGGGTCGGAAATGTTTTTATGGAATAAAAATTGGCCGTTGTCGGTCATGAAAATACAAATGGAAAATTAAAGACCATCGGGAAAGCCCTCGGAAAAAAATTGAATTTGGATTTGCGCCAAGTATAATTCGTATTCGATTGTACGTAATGCGAAAAAAAGGTCTTCACCTGCAAAATTCCATGTACCGTGCATTTATTTAATCAGAACTAAATTACATTTTCTTTCTTTTTATAATTTACAGCTCTACTAAAAAAGTAGTTATTTCACAGGTTTGTAAAAACCTAATTAAGTTTGCGACTAAAGCGCGATATTTTTAATTACGCGATGCTTGATTAACTTAATTTAATCCAGCCATATACATTTCGTGTCCATAAACTTACCCATATAACCCACTTTTAAGAAACTTCTACAAAAGGTTCCTAACGAGAAAAAAGGAGTTTAGTTGGCATAAAATACATGCATTCAGTTAGTTTGCCTTTGTTCCTTCGCTTTATCAACCGATGATACAAATTTATTCTGCATATTTAGATTGTCTACGAGTACCGAGCTTCGTCCTGCTTTATTATAAGTTTATTAACGAGATCCGCGGTAGACGTCGGTTATTTCGTAAGTTATCTAAATAGACTCGACAATACGCTTTTTGTCGCGAGCGCAAAATACACGCGGATAACTGGGGCAATATGTGAATGTACATTTTCGACGACAAAGGATGCTTTGTTCAATTTTATAAAATGTATTTTAACGTCCAATTTTCATGTCGCGTTGTCCTGTAATGGAATGCTTCAATTTAACATATTACCCAACGGACTTAATGCACTAGGTATTTATTTCATAAAAATGTTTTATTATGTTAAATATTATTAATTAATGTATTATGGTAAATTAGGTTTTATTACATATACTGGGTGGAAAGTTTAACTGGAATAAATTCGCTAATACACTGAACCAAAAAAGTTGTAAATACAATAAAAAAAGTTATTTATATTACGAATTTGTTCATTAAAACTAAGCCGAAAATCGTTTTTATTAATATAATGAAGACTGTTCATTAATTAATGAACGAGTTCATTAAAGTATAAAAAGTACATTGTATTAAGAAACATTGATTTTTAAAATTGAAAATACTTGTTTTTTATATTAATGATGGTAGTTTTTAATATAAATAAATCGTTTTTTTTATATTATAACCTTTATTTATCATATTAATGAATCTTATCATTGATATTAAAATTCATACATTGTTATATTGATGAATCTTGTTTTATTAATTATGATTATTGTTTTTGATATTAAGAACTTTGTTTATTAATTATTGATAGGAGTAGGGTAGTGGAGTAGGGTATTAACAAAATTTGAGTGAAATATGTGAAAATATTTTTAATTTCGAAAAACATATTACATATTCAATATTAAAAATTAAAAAAAATAAAACATATTCAGTTTCATCTTTCCTTTATATGTAGGAAACATTGTTGGAAAATAGACGCTCCATTTATTCACCAATTTGTCCCCATTTCCTTGAGCAACATTAAAATACACGTCGATCTGAAATGATTATTGACAAAAAATTTAAAAAATTTGACAAAAACTGCGATTATTAATATAAGGAACGATATTTTTTTCTGTGTAAGGAAGTGAATAATTTTTCTAAAGAGACACGTCAATGTGTTAATGTGTTTTCCTGCGTTTTGCAAGAAGCAAATTTATTCCAGTTAAGGGCTCCACCCTGTATAATAACTAGAGACGTAACCTGCGCTGCGCGACTCTCAAATCTTCAGCTATTTCTATCGAACTGTACTCATGATGTTCTTATTGGCAAGCATTCAAGTGTAATACAAAAAAGGCAGTTAATAGTTGAATTTGATTTGAGAAGGCCCCATCTTATCTCTATTATTATTTCATATTTTTAAGTACACATAATACTTTCGTTTATGAAATGGCCAATTTAGCTTTTTTTTTGTGAAAATGAATCAATGTGAACTGGCACCGACTCGTATATAAACCCCATTCCATATAGATATCCCGTTTTACAACTGAACTCGCGAAGGTATAAGCGTTTTTCCGATAAATGGCCGATTACACGGCATTTATGGCTTATGAAATTTAATACGGGCGCTTTTAGAATGAGAATTTTACGTAGCAGTCCGAATAATATAATTTTACGTATGGAACTTTTCGAAAGTTAGGTACATTAAAAAAAAACGAAAGCCCGTTGTTATCCAGTCGCGTATAAATCAATTTTATTATTATTTTTAACGACTTTTAAAGTTAGAAATCACTTTATTTTTTTCTCTTTTTTTCACATTCTCTCACATTCTTTCACATTTTAATATCACTAAGAATGATCTATGTAAATTTTTTATGAGTTTGTTAAGGCGTTATATAGGAAGTATTTTTTATTTAATTAATTACCAATAGGCACTTACAATCCAACAGGAATAGCTGTGGAAGCCTAACTTATACAATGCGCAATGGTTTATTATACAGGGTGTATTGTAAGTTGATTGATTGTAAGCGTATTTTGTAAAAAATTGCATATTTTAGCATATATCTAGATATCCTACTACTTTTTGTTTATACATTCAATTTGATCAATTTACATACGTTGTATATTTTTGATTGTATATTTTTGTATATTTTTGTATTTTTTTGAAAATTATATTGCATAATTTTGATATTTTCTGGAAAATCAATGCATATTTTTGATATTATTTTGAAAATCATTGATTGAAGATTGTTCAAAACAATTCACAATGCTTTAGAATGAATTTTGATATGTTCAGAAGAATTTAAAACCCTTCTGAACAAATTAGAACTGTTCTGAACACTTTTAGAATGCTTCAGAACGAATTTGAAATGATTCTGAACAAATTTGTTTCAGAGTAAAAACTGTTCACAACTAATTTTGATATTTTCTTAAAAATCACTGCATATTTTTAAATAAATCATTACACATATATGTACACATATAAAAAATATAGTATTTTGCAGAAACATGTAAATTATATTTATTGGACAACATTGTTGACCTATATCTATCGAAAGCTTCATTAAATATTAAATGTAGATATTGAATATATTCTATTGATGTTTGCATTACAGAAATTAATTTCTGAATTTTAGATGCAGGAAACGTGGTCGGAAATGTACCAACCGAGAAATTATCCCAACGTAATTTGATCCAGAAAATCCGCACTAATCGACTCGTAAATCCCATTAGAAATAATTTATTTATATTACTTTCGCGTTATCCTTCATCGGAATTCGCGACTTAAATTAGGAACCGAAATATTACGACTGTGCACGTCCCGTTATGGCATTAATTGCGCCGAAACGTTGACAGTGAAACAGGAAATTTACCCTAAAAGGATATCTTACGCCGGCATTCAAATATAATCCGGTAGATTTCCCGAATCTGATACGCTTGCCGGCATTCGTTCCCACGCATGCAACATTAAGGTCGATATTGTAGTGTAGCAGGCATCAAGTTTGTCCCGCATAAAGCGGGCTATTCCCGTTTTCGTGTCGAACTACAAGAGGGATATCAGGAATCACAAGAGTGTATTACTCGAGTTTATCTTGACATTCAATCGACTATACTCGTATATACCTAATATTATTATGAATAAAAATTTCCTCTACTACGAGCTTTTATCTAGAAATTCTTTAATTTTAATTACCTAAGCGCTTTTTGTGACTTATTTCAACTAATCACGATATTGTAATTGTATATATGCCAGAAAAATATGAGAGATTTCTTCCAGATTTATGCATTTCTCTAAACGTATATGGACTTTTGATCCTTATTAGAATCATTATAAACTACTGATATGGCAGATTATTAAAAATGCAAAGTTCTAGTAATTTATTTAAATGCATGGTAAGAAAATAAATGTTCTAAAGACGCACAATAATTTAATAAATGCTCAGTGAAATAATAAATATTCGACCAAAAATACATGTTTAGTAGTTTAATTATTGCAGCATAAAATTAATATGCTCAGTAAAATATTAATATATTTGGTAAAAATAATAGATGCTTAGGGTATAATAGGAAGGGGTGAGAGGGGGACATTGTGGTTTTATTCTAATGCAAAATTTCATACTAAAAGTAGATTTACCGAGCGCATTTTGTATATTTTATAGTGCAAATTTTATTAAAATATTGAACGTATCTATGCAAATTGAATATTTTATATTGCGTTTTTTATTATTTTGTAGTGCATTTTTAATTTTTTTACTGAGCATTTATAATTTTTTTCACCAGCAAATTGCATTTTTCTGCTGAACCTAAATTCCCACCCTTTTTATTATACGGTCAAAATAAATTAATCTTTTGTTTACAATTAATACCACCTAATAATACTACCGCTGGTGATGAAATATTGGAATCAAAAGCTTGATCGAAATGAAATTTTTAATTCCTTTGCCAATTAAAATTCAGTCACATACAGGTTTTTCGATATACAAAAATCAGGGATAATCGGTTTGACAGAAAAAGCGTTTCAGTCATTTAGAAAGAAGTCGCTGGAAATTTCCAATATTCCAATACGCTTTTGCATATAAATATTTTGAATGCGAATTTGGTAATTAAAACTCCATTCGAAATAACTGAGCGTCGACGTGAAAGTAAATAGGCCTCAAAGCCGGACATGTTTGCAGACAGTATGTAAAATAATTGATATTTTTGATCAAAATTAATGTAAGCAATTTTGCCACTTACAGTGCGGAAGATATAGCTAGATACACCACCTGCGCGAACTTTAATGCGCATCGCATTCTCATCACGATTCTTATTGATCTGTACATCAATTTGTGTAAAGTAGAACAATATGTTGACATTCGCTTCTTATTACTAATTTTTTTCTCGAACATAAAGCAACGCGAAACACGTTTTAGTAATTACGAACACAACGCAAATGAATAATGTTACAAAATTATATTGCGAAACTGTGTAACACACTACCTACCGTAATAAAAGTCGTTACTTTTTACTTTATTGCCCCCATTTCCCCGGCCTTTCCGTATTATACCTGCAACCAAAAATGTCTTACTCCTTCAGCACTTTTACCTCGAAAAGAAAGGTTATTAACTTTTACTGCCGAATGGAAAAACAAATTGCGTCTTTCAATGTTACAATCATGTTGGTTTCGGTTATTTCGAGCTTGACTTTAGTCGCCAAAGTTTGTGATAATAGGTTTAGTATTTGCTTTTCTTTTTATTGAATTGTTAAGCCTTAAGTGCTTATTGTTGGGTTGGTATTTTAATTTAATAAAAGAAACCCCTTCAAAAATGGGTCCCTTACTATACTAAAATTCAGTCATGTACAACACAATTGTATTAACAGGTGAAGAATGTTAAGTATCCACTTCAAACAGAATGGAAATTATCAAATTTTGGAATTGAATTGGCCCTTTATAATCAGCATGTAATACAATACTAAACCCGCTAAAGCAAACAGAGCCATGTTTTGTAGTGGAACAAACCAAACATACTTCCCCAACAAAAACATGTGTAAATATCAGATACGTTAGCCTGCATTAAAGCGAAGCACGTAGTTGTCTTCCCTTATTATTTATTAAAGCAATAGGTACTATTTTTGCTCATTTCATATTCTCTGCATATTGAAATTTATCGCTGCAAATGTTTGTTACTAATTCGCAAGAGATACAATTACACCAGAAGCGATTATTCACTGCCTAGCAAATATTTGTCTAATAGTTTCATGCAAATATAGCGTAAATTTGATCTAGTAGCTGTGGCGTAGACTTGTCAAAAATAGACAACTGCGACATTTCTCCTACGTCAAATTACCTCCATTGTTCCTTCGACAATCGCTGCGAAATCTCAATTAAAAAAGGAATTAAAGTACATTCGAGTTTAGCGCGAATTGATTCGGGGATTATACAATGTACTGCCTACCTTTTGTGTACTATTTCATGTAAAAATTCCGAATGTTGAATTAACTACGGGCGCTAAACAAAGTAGAGACGAATTTCCGAGCCGACACCGATTTAGTCGCTTTTATAGAAAAGCAACACAAAAAGGTGGGTAATGCTTGCGCCGGAGTTTTATTGAGAGGATTTTCCCGAGGACTTGATTACAACCATTTTCTTTCGAAAAAGTAGCTTTTACATCGGCTTTAGATTAAAAGCTTCCTACATGTATAGTCCTAATAATAAAGAGGGGGACAGTTAAGTACTAGCAATGCCGAAAGAGTCAGGACAATTGCACATACAGGGTGATCTAACGAAATAATCATAAGTGGTAATTGGGACACTCAGTATAATCCAAGAGAATTTCAACGGAATAATGAATCAAATTATCAGTGGTAATTGGGACACTCTGTATAATCGAAGAGAATTTTTGTTGTACTAAATCAATCTCTACTACTACTACTCACTTAATTTGACCACCAGACCACCTAATACTAACACTATATTTAATATAGAAACACTCTGTATAATTTGTGCCTAGTCCATGCTTACCAATTTTATTTTTAAGATGAATCTTTAAAATTTTATTTTCCTGATTTCCGAGTAGTTTTATTTTATTTATCAATGGACTGTATGTGCAAGAAGAACAAATTTATGGCAGTAATCAAAAATTTATCGCACTATTGAATCACCCTGTATTTATACAATTTGTGATTATTAGGGCATTTTTTGATAATCCTTTCTAGGCATGATTGGCCAAATTATCTTGATATGTCCAAATAAATCTTTACTCACACTATATTTAAAATTGGAATGTTTTTCGATTCAAAATTAGCCCAAGCAACCCATTAATATAATTACATACTTTTAATTAGCACCCTGTATAATCTCTGAGTAGTCCATTGCCAATTTTATTTCTAAGTAGGACCTTCAGATTTTTTGTATAAAAAATTTCTTGGGTAGTTTCCGAGAAATTTTGTTTTATTTAAGAATGAGCTGGTATGCAAGAAGAACAAATTTATAGCAGTAATCAGTAGCAGGTATTTTTTTCGTAAATTTGAGGAATATTTTACGAGCGTACCAGGACGAGGTGAAATTTTTATCACGGCACGTCGTGTCGGACAAAATCCGTTAAATCTTGTTTCCTAAGAAAAATTAAATCTACTCGAATCCCACCTAACACTGTAATAAAATGCATTATTTAAAAGCCTGCGGCGGCAGGAAAGGAACGGTTCCTATGTGCCCGGCATACGTTGAATTACCAATAATTCATTTTGTCCTGGGAGAGATTAAGGGGGCTTTTTTGAACGGAAAAGTTACAAAGTATCGGTAGAATGAAACGTAAAAATCCTGATTGGGACATTTCTTTACTCGGCGCGCCGTATATTTCAGGTACTAAAAATGTCTAGATAAAAATGTACGGATCTTCGGAGATTAAAAGGACTTTAAAATAGCCTGTTGAATCCATTCAAGTAGATACTAAATCTTAAAGCCGAATTTATTGAAAACGATTAATTCCAATTTCCAATAACTCATTGATCCCACTATTAAATATTTCGATAAATGAGCTTTAAAAATTTATCTTCAATTCTGAATTTTTTACCGATAATTTTTAAAATGTTACACCCTGTATATACAGGGTAAATGCTGCTAATATACAGGGTGTTATTTAATAACATGCTAATACTTAAGGGGGTGATTCTTGGACCCATTTTAAGAAAAAAACTTCATATAAACCTAAACTTCTTAACTTTTGAGATACGGGGTATTAAAGTTTTAAGAAAAATAACCATTTTTTACTGTCATTTTCATACCACTTTCGGCGGACATTTCCAACACCTGATTTAAATTGTTTCTTTATTTTACTTTAATTTCATAATTTCAACGTTTAAAAGTTATCCGCTTAAATAAATTATTATTCAGAGTTAGATAAATCGTTTTTGGTCGTCATTCGTCCAGGTCCAGGGAAATGCAAATGAATGAATTTAATTTTTTTTAGCCAAACGGTGAGTTGTTCGAAAAAAAGTCAAGAAATCGAATTTGTTCTAAATTGAATGCGAATTCGAAAAATAATTTTGATTTTAAGAGATAGCAGTGGCGTATCACTTTTTTATTCAAAAATATCTAGTCTGAGTCCAGTAGGGACGCCACTGTTAGAAATAAAAAAAAGATTTTAGGGTCAAAAAATGCTCTTTAATGCATAAACGCCGTACACCAAATTTCATAAAAATATTTAAAGTGGTATGAAAATGGCAGTAAAAAATTGTTTTTTTTCTTAAAACTTTAATACCCCGTATCTCAAAAGTTAAGAAGTTTAGGACATAGGTTTATATAAAGTTTTTTTCTTAAAATGGGTCCGAGAATCACCCCCTTAAGTATTAGCATGTTATTAAATAACACCCTGTATAAAGTAGTATAAGAATGATTTATTTTTTGCTTAGAAATTTAATAAGTTTCCTTAAAATGGCTCCAAGAATCGCGCACTTAAATATTTGCAAGATTTTTAAGAAACACCCTGTAGATAATAACGTTATTCATACCAGCTCGATTCTGTTTCCTCGTCGGCTATTTTACAGAAAATGTCACGGAGCGATCGAAATCTTATTTCCAAACAGAGATTGGCCCATTTATCATGGAAAGGAAAAATATTTCTGACGCACGTTATTAATCCGGGCCGGAGTGGTGGGTCAGTAACCATCAAAATGACTTACGGATCAACTCCCGGCCACCCTTTTAGGAAGAATAACCGGCGCAAATATAAATCAAAATAAAATTTGAAAAGTTCCAATTCCGATTCGATGGCGGTATAAATAAGAAATTCGCGTCTATCTTGCGATAATTTATGGACGCGTCCGAGGCGAAGCCAAGCGAGTGATGAATTTAATTTCGAAAATAAAGTGTATGAAAATTTTCCGAATGAAATTTTCCGCCAGTTTTTTTTTCCTTGAAACGGCTTGAAACGCGGATTTACTACTCCGGAATTTAATGACTTAAAACCGGATCGCTGCGAAATTGTTGGGATGATTTATACCGATTTCAGTAACTCTAAACTTGCTTTATTTTTATCTAGTCCTGCTTCAGTTATTGCTCTCCAAAGACCAATAGCTGTATTTAATTTTAAATAGCTACCTTAAATAGAAATTTAAAAAAAACTAATCATTGCTAAAATCTTGTACGAATAAACATCCGTGATAAAAGGAAATATGTCGTAAAAATTTAATGCAAATATCTGTAAAGAATATGTACATTTAAGTATACAATTTTCTTTATACCTATCAAGCTTTTAAGCAATGAAATATTCATAGGATCTCGTACGTTGACAGGGTATTTGAAAAAGTTCTGCATCTAACATTACGTGCAATGCACAATTTCTGTGAATAGCAATTTGTATCTGAAGACTTATTATTGTACCTACTAGGCAGAGTATAATTTAAAGTTGAGTAGATACTTTTGAGTCGCTAATTTCGAAGAGCAGTATATAATACTAGATTTATTTGCTATTCATTTTATTACTCATAAAAATGGTTAAGGGATGTAATTATATACCTAAAAAAGTCATTAATTTACTTATTAAAAGAGTCTTTTAATTGTCACTTGTTGAGTCAATTACCAAAAATTTACTCACCCAATTGCAATCATTTATCTACTTAAGTGCACCTTTGTACTTAAGTCTACTTAAGGGCCATTTTTCTACTCAATTCGTGCATCCTTAAAATACAATTGACTATTTAAGAGAGCCATTTATCTACCCAAAAGAGCCACTCTTCCGCCTGAGAGAGTCAATTACCTACATAAAAAACTATTTATTTTCTTAAGAAATTCGTTAGTCCACTATAATACATGAATTTTTTAAATATGCAATTTCCAGTTTAAACATTATGATTGAAGAGGGAGCCACTAACTCGTAAACCAGCGCTACCAATGCAACATTTCACATGCTGCCAACATTTAATATTTAAATACCCAGGGCAAAGACAAGCGTCTTAAATTCTCCATTCGCTCGCCCGTCGCGCCGTTAAATTCGTTTCCATCGAACTACCATCGTACACGACTGGAGGTAATCCAATTAAAAAGTTAGCCGTATACAAAATCGAGTGGTATACAATCCGAGCGATTGTAATTGCGCGAATCAAAGGGCGAGTTCATCGCCGGTGTATCAAATTCTCCTCGAAGTTGCCGAACCTGTTTATTCATCGGGTTGTCGGGAGTTCGTAGGAATGCCATTTATCAGGCTAAATCATTAATGAAAGGATAAAGGGACACGTTACGTGTAAAGCCGAAATGATTAATATTCCTGAGGTCTCCCATCCGCCGAACTTGTCAACCAAATCTAAATTGTTGTTACAAAAATGATTGAATACTCCTAAAGGGGTTTTTTTATGTACAATATACGCTTGCACATTTGCTTACTTACGAGAATATACAGGGCGAGAAAAAAAATTATGGGAGTTGTTTCTCTGAAATGGAGATATGCGGATTTCGGCAAAAGATACGATTAGAAATGATTTATTAGAGCTCAAAACCGTTTTCAGTTGCTCAAAATGTGTTATAATTAAAAAGATATAGCTCTTCGAAATTTAAAAATTTCGTGTTTTGACTCATACCTTATCAACCAATCAAAAACCACTCACGTCCTGTTGTATAGTAAATAGTATGAATTTTCGAACGCAGTAACAAAGAATAGACAAACGAACAAAACTCAAACTGTCATTTGTCAGATTTTTCTGAAAAATGCACAAAACAAATTACACGAATTGCAGTTCGGCACAAAACACTTTGCTGATAATATTGACATTGACAAGAATGTTGCCAAATAAATTTTTCATGCCCATTATTTGTGTTTTTAACACGAAAATCGGTTACAATTTATACAGATGAAGATGTTATTTCTATATTAATATATCGAATTATCCATTAGGTGATGGAAGAAATGGATAAATCAAAAAATGTTTATTGCAATATATACACAAAAAACGCACATTTTGCGGAGTATGGAAGAGTAATAGGAAACGTGGCAAACTTGCTAAATGTGACTTCTCTTTGCAACTCTCGCTTTGATTGGAGCAGAGTGTATGACGATTGTTTCGTTACGTAAAAATTTCATTACACGTCTTCTTAGAACACACGGTTTTGAAAAAAGAATAAAAAAAGTCGTGGTCTTCTCCATTGCGTTGATATATTTTTTCATGAAAATTTCCTATATAATGAACTAATCACATAAATTTGAATTGAATTCCCATATTGCGCTGTTTATCAATAATTACAAAACTTTCCTTTCAATTATATGCAAGTTAATTAAATCGATTTATATTTAATCATACAAATGTATAGAAATATTGTATTGCATATTATGAAATCCCACCATTTTTTGCAGCACTGGAAATTGAATACAAAATTTGCCAAAAATAAACCTCCCATCAAACCCCGCTAAAAGATTCTTAAAAAACAACCCCATAAATATTAGACCGATTTAAATTTGCCCCTTATCTTTATTTCTTTTATCACCTGGCCGGATCAACCGGGGAGTTCATAAGGGAGCCGGGAAATTCGAGAAGCGAATTCGTTGCCGAGCAACAAGCCCTAATGCTCTTCAAAAACAGATAACTGTTGGGCGCAAAACTACCAGAAGAAGGGAAATGAGAATGGCCCCGCGTCAGTTTGATGGATATTCCCGATGGATAGGCGCGCCGTGCCCATACGGTGGCGAACTTTTTGGCATATGGAATCGAATTCGAAAAATCCTTCTCCCCCGACGGAGGCTGTTCTTTAAAGGACGACTTCCGCGACAAGTCGCACGATAAAAGAGACTTTTAAATTATACCGAGATAAAATCCGGGGGTCCCTTCGCAATAAAATTCATTTAAGTAAAAGCATTAAAGCTCCCGGTAATTTTTTCAACCCCTATAATATACTCGACAGGGCGTTAAATTAGAGGAAATTTATTTACTATACACATCACAATTATTCTAGCAAACTTGTCTATTTAATTAGCACCTTGCGATTTTGTTAATTTTTCTGATCTGTTTGTCGATTTTGCTGTTAGCTTTTGGGGTGGGTTTGCTGCTGGTTTTCTTCGGTTTACCGTCGAAATCGGAGGGGTCGTACTGGCAATCGATGTGCCCTACTTGGGGTTTTTTCCTGGGTTTTCGCACGATCGCGGCCGGTGCGGTGAATTCGATGTCCAGCTCGCTGCCCGAACTGGAATCGATCAAATCGTCGTGATTTCGCGTGATTTTGAATTGCATCGGTTTACATTTTATGTACGGTTGGTCTCTGCCACTGTCGATTTGATTGTCTTTTAGAGGGTGCATGGTTATGAAGTAATCGCCGGATTTTTTGCATAAATGGCAGGGTGTTTTGATGTCCGCGGGGTGCGGTTCGTGTTTGAGGGTTTTCATGTTTGCTCGGTCTTTCGGGTAATTGTGGGATTGATTTTGTTGTTTGCACGGGGAATTTTGATTGACATTTTTATGTGACGTTGATTTCTGGTGGGGCTAGAATTTAATATTCTTCGTTTTTTGTACATTTTGTCTACGGTTGGCTATAGGAGGTTACAATTTTTATTATTCATTTTACGGCAAAAAGCCATTCTTTATAAACATTTGTGCTTCTTTTGAAAATGAAATATCTTAGGTTGGATCCACAGGGTGTTAAAAAATTAAGAAAACATGAAAATACTTCAAAAGAGAAGTAGGTACCATTATTTTTTATTTTTCACAATTTTTTTATGTATATAAGAGAAAGTTATTTATAATCTAAAATAACGCCGGAATATAGGTACAAATTTTCAAATTAAAAATTCCAATTTTGTGTGTCCACAATGATGGAGTTGACCAGGGGAGAAAAATGATTATTATTTTACGAAAAAAAGCCATTCTTTATACAAAAAAATACTTGTCGAAAAAATGAGAGTCACGTATCAAAAAATGTATAGGGCATTAGTAAATTAAGATAACATTTCATAAAATTTCACACAAAATTGGAATTTTAATTTGAAAATTTGTATTCAGGCGTTATTTTAGATTATAAATAATTCTCTTATAAAAATTTTCCCAACACCCAGTAGATAATCTAAGATTTTTCAATGTTATTCTCATTTTCAAAACAAGCAGAAATTTTTATAAAGAATGGCTTTTAGTCGTAAAATGAATAATAAACATTTTTCTCCTATTATAGGCAACCTCATCCGTGGACACACTGTATATAGTGCTAGAAAATTGTGTATTGACGTATTAGGGATATTTTTATGGGGGTTTTTGAAGAAGAAATTTTTGAATAATGTGAATCACCTATTTTCCAAAAAAATGTGTTTTAGGTATCATAATATGTAACACTATTAAATTAATTTATTATCGTTAAATTTACCAAATGTTAGGTCAAACAAAATAGTACGTAATATATTTATTTTACAATAATAATAGTAGAAAATTATGCCAAAATTGTTTGATGACAAACATTAATAATGTATTTTAATATGCACACTTGATTAAATTGTAGTGTAAATATGATTTAAAAGTGATGAATAAAAGTTAACATGTCGTAGCTACTGGTCAATTTTAAATTTATTTATAAAATTTCAAATTGATTGAATTAAAACCGTAAATATTATACCGAAATATCGAATTCAAATTTCTATAGCATTGGACAGTAGGTATTTCATAAAGTGTGGGAGTTTTCCTATTATGAATCACCCAGTTAGGTATATGCATTAAATTTTCTTTCTTGAAATAAAGTTTTATTTTTTGGCGCACTGTGTATACATATAAATATTTTCTGGATTTTCTAAATTGCCGGATTTTTCGGGATAGCCCAAAAATGGACAATAAAATCGAACATTTAAAAAAAACGCAAATGATTTATGTGTCTTTTCGGTTGTATTTAATGTATATTTCACTGAACGTAGCCGTTAAAGACAAAAGCAATAAATGCCGGTTTTATTTCATGCTGGAAATTATATATTTCCTTTATGAACATTGAACCGGATTTTTCTGCTCAGTAAGCACCTATACCGCTTTTCCGTATTTATGTATTTTTACGTGATTTTTTTTATTTTCACATCCTAGATATCGAGTTTGGTTTACGACAGTTTTTCCAGCTCAAAACCACCGCCACATTCTAGATACTACCTAATCTATTTATTTTTAATACATCCCCATTTTTTTAATCTCAAAGAGTACATTAAAATTCTAAAGAGTCTAATAAAATCATTGTAAAATTATAATACCAAATTCACGCTTCCTGAGACGGAATCAAAGCTCGCTTTCTGAACACGCGTCCCACTTAACAACGAGACGCTAAAATCAGCGTTTTAATTTTCGGGAAGACAGGAAACACTTTTAATTAAAATAAAAGGGCTCGCGATATTTATGGGATCCGTATATAGAGGTAGACACCCCGGAGGCGCTAAGTCGCTATCAACGCTTTGTTTGTTATTTAGTCGCTTTTGTTTGGTTCTTGGTCTAAACTTTGTTGTCAAGTTCCCCTTCGGCTCCACCGTTACGACCAAATATAATAAGAGGGCAAAACGCGACAAATATTTATTCTATAGCCCAACTTCGAGAAATTCCAATAAACATTGTAAGTACATAGCGTATAATTGGTGTTTGCAAGAAATATCCTACTGATTGCGCCACTTTCATTTCCCTTTCGAGATTAATCCAATAAATTAACGTCCATCCAAGAAGAGAGTTGCAAAATAATGGAATCCATCAAGAGGCTTCCCGCTATTATTACCTATACGTTACACATTCTATAAGGTTGCTTATTTTCGACGTTATCTGGTGATTACTCAATTTCCCGTGACGTAACATTTCCATAAATTTTCGGCCTGGAATGTACGCAGACGGGCGGTATTCGCAGAAAATATTTTAAGGCATTGTTGACAAACGAGCACCGGAAAGTAATAAATTGATCGATAACAGAAACTGAATATCTATCTTCCGATCTATCGCGCACCGAAGATATGTGTCACGGCATAATTCAGGCTACGTACAATTCGGACATGTGCCGCAGATTTAAGGGATCGTCGATAACAAAATGTCAATATTGAAATTCTTGTAACGCCCAAACATTCAATAATATAGAGGGCGTTTATTGAACATGCGGCAAAAATTCAAGCGGTTGCTTAAAAGATTCATCAACATCTTCATCTTCATGAAACGAAGTGGAAGACCAGGAATGATGGAAGTGTAAAAGAATATGCTGGACATGATAGAGGAAGATAGCTAGAGGCAGTCATTTTCAACAGTTCTTGTAGATTACATTTACATGAACTTTTTGGCTATAAAATGTTGTTATAGTCCAACATTTTGTCCTGTATCTTCGAGAAGAAGAGGATTTACAAAAATCATGTAAGAACAAAATATTCTTAGTTCCAAGAATACCTCCAATTGCAGAACTTACTAATATTAATCTTCCGAATAATGAACATACTTACAAACTGATGTTCTTTTAGTGAATAATTGAAATGTCCAATGGAGAAGACCACGATGTGGGATAGGCGGATTTCGGTAAAAGATACGATTAGAAATGATTTATTAGAGCTCAAAACCGTTTTCAGTTGCTCAAAATGTGTTATAATTAAAAAGATATAGCTCTTCGAAATTTAAAAATTTCGGATTTTGACTGATACCGTATCAACCAATCATAAACCACTCACGTCTTGTTGTTTAAGTAAATAGTATGAATTTTCGAACGCAGTAACTAAGAATACACAAACGAACAAAAATCAAACTGTCATTTGTCAGATTTTTCTGAAAAATGCACAAAACAAATTACACGAATTGCAGTTCGGCACAAAACACTTTACTGATAATATTAACGTTGACAAGAATGTTGCCAAATAAATTTTTCAGGACCATTATTTGTGTTTTTAACACGAAAATCGGTTACAATTTATACAGATGAAGATGTTATTTCTTTATTAATATATCGAATTATCCATTAGGTAATGGAAGAAATGGATAAATCAGAAAATGTTTATTGCAATAAATATACAAAAAACGCACATTTTGCGGACTAAAGAAGAGTAATAGGAAACGTGGCAAACTTGCTAAATGTGACTTCTCTTTGAAACTCTCACTTTGATTGGAGCAGAGTGTATGACGATTGTGTGACGTTTTTCAAACTTTAAAAATTAATTGCGGCCTTATTTGGCCACAGAAAAAAATAAAAATTTCATTACGCGCCTTCTTAGAACACACGGTCTTGAAAAAAAAAATTAAAAAAAACTCGTGGTCTTCTCCATTTTCCCGCGCGTGGGGCTTTTTCCCTCGAAACTAACGCCTTAATTAGTAGAGCAGGTTTTAACTTCTAACAACGCGATTATTCTTTCTAGTTTTTCCTCTTCGCTCTTTCGGAGCTTACTTCATTCGTTCGTAATTGAATAATCCAAAACAAAAACCGTCGCTAAACGTTCCCCGATTGTTCGTAATTAAATACCGAATCGATCTTCACAAAATTTCTCTATTTCGGTTAATATTTCCCAAAACATTTCGAATCGTCTAATAGTGAGCGTGCTTTGACACGCTCAATTTGCGAGAACCCCCGCCGAAAACCGGCGAATATCCGCACGTTCTTTTCGAATTCTCGCCGTAATAGTTTTTCATCTGGAAGCGGTTATTGGTCCCCGTGGAATTAGAGGTCATGCTCCAGATATTATTTGAACTATGGAAACGTTTTAACAAGCTGCCGCTCGCGCCGAAAGGATTTCCACTGTAATTTCGAAGAGTAAACGAGATTGAAAATAAATTACTACTTGTATCTTCCCCAATACCAGATATTCCATCCGATAGATAATAAATAGGATGGGAATTGGAAGTAATACAGAGTTTTCCAAATCGAGGTAAATGACGTCAATGTAAGATGGGTTGCCTACATTCAGGTATACATATCACAATAAACATGGAGAAGACCACGACTTTTTTTTAATTTTTTTTCAAAACCCTGTATTCTAAGAAGGTGCGTATTGAAATTTTTATTTTTTTCTGTGGCCAAATAAGGCCCCAATTAATTTTTAAAGTTTGAAACACGTCACACAATCGTCATACACTCTGCTCCAATCAAAGTGAGAGTTTCAAAGAGAAGTCACATTTAGCAAGCTTGCCACGTTTCCTATTACTCTTCTTTAGTCCGCAAAATGTGCGTTTTTTGTATATTTATTGCAATAAACATTTTCTGATTTATCCATTTCTTCCATTACCTAATGGATAATTCGATATATTAATATAGAAATAACATCTTCATCTGTATAAATTGTAACCGATTTTCGTGTTAAAAACACAAATAATGGTCCTGAAAAATTTATTTGGCAACATTGTTGTCAACGTCAATATTATCAGTATATAAAGTGTTTTGTGCCGAACTGCAATTCGTCTAATTTGTTTTGTGTAATTTTCAGAAAAATCTGATAAATGATACTTTGATTTTTGTTCGTTTGTGTATTCTTTGTTACTGCGTTCGAAAATTCATACTATTTACTATACAACAAGACGTGAGTGGTTTATGATTGGTTGATAAGGTATGAGTCAAAACCCAAAATTTTTAAATTTCGAAGGGTTATATCTTTTTAATTATAACACATTTTGAGTAACTGAAAACGGTTTTGAGCTCTAATAAATCATTTCTAATCGTATCTTTTGTCGAAATCCGCGTATCTCACATCGTGGTCTTCTCCATTGTCAATTATTGATTGTTGTTATAGGTATCTTATTTAAACACCGAATAATTGTGACGTGGAATATGTTTACCTATTAAAGAACAAACAATAGAATTTGTTCGCAGATTGTTCAACAGTATGTCGAACAATTTAATTTACCCGAATCGGCAAACAATCACCGCATCTCGGCAGTGCGTTCTCGCTCCCTTGGCAAATAGCGGGGCTTACGTTAAATCCGCCATATACTAGTCAATTACGCAAACAAATTTAATTGCTGGAGTCAACCGATTGCGGATTAGTATTGGAGGAGGATCGGGCGATGGAGCCCCTTCGGCGCGCCCGCCTATAATATTGCATTTATATGTGTGTACCAACAAAACAATAATCGGATAGCCATGGTCTGATGATTGCGGTGATTGACTGAGCCCCGGAGTCCGGAGTCGAGTTCTCGGTGAATGCGACGTTTTCCCTGCGAAGTGGATCCTGCTTGAGTTAGGTCACGTGGGAGACGAAGTGAATTACGTGCATCGGTGTTTGGAGGAGCAATGAACCGAATTGCTCGACGAATTCTTGCTCCGGCGAATTTGGATTTCATTCCACGAGAATTTAAATCCGTGAAATCTGATGTTTTTTATGAATAGGTGAGGAATGTTGTGCAAAAAAATGTATTGGAACTGGAAACGCTTTGTTTTGTAAGGATTGGTGCTGGAAATTGAAGGAAAAATGGGGTCCAATTTTGGATAGGGGAGAGTGGGGATCGTTATTACAATGGCAAGTTGTTATAAACCCAATAAAAATGAGTATATAACAGATAGGCAACTGTAAATCTGGCTATTAAATCGTTTTTTAACCTCATAATGGAGAAGACCACGATGTGAGATATGCGGATTTCGGCAAAAGATACGATTAGAAATGATTTATTAGAGCTCAAAACCGTTTTCAGTTGCTCAAAATGTGTTATAATTAAAAAGATATAACCCTTTGAAATTTAAAAATTTCGGGTTTTGACTCATACCTTATCAACCAATCATAAACCACTCACGTCTTGTTGTATAGTAAATAGTATGAATTTTCGAACGCAGTAACAAAGAATACACAAACGAACAAAAATCAAACTGTCATTTGTCAGATTTTTCTGAAAAATGCACAAAACAAATTACACGAATTGCAGTTCGGCACAAAACACTTTATTGATAATATTGAAGTCGACAAGAATGTTGCCAAATAAATTTTTCAGGACCATTATTTGTGTTTTTAACACGAAAATCGGTTACAATTTATACAGATGAAGATGTTATTTCTATATTAATATATCGAATTATCCATTAGGTAATGGAAGAAATGGATAAATCAGAAAATGTTTATTGCAATAAATATACAACAAAGCACATCTTGCGGAGTATAGAAGAGTAATAGGAAACGTGGCAAATTTGCTAAATGTGACTTTTCTTTGCAACTCTCGCTTTGATTGAAGCAGAGTGTATGACGATTGTGTGACGTTTTTCAAACTTTAAAAATTAATTGCGACCTTATTTGGCCACAGAAAAAAATAAAAATTTTATTACGCGCCTTCTTAGAACACACGGTTTTGAAAAAAATATTAAAAAAAAAGTCGTGGTCTTCTCCATTGTAAGTGAAGTGTTCAAGCTCTTCACTAACCGGTTAGGTAATTTGATTTTCAAAAACGTGTTATTTTAAAGCTTATATATAACTCCCTCATTTGCGCCAATAGTTTTCCTCCAGAAAAAAAGCGAACTAGCAAAAACCAATGCAAAACCTCAAAACGAATGTTGGGGTTAGTTGTTACAAAATTTAAAGGGCACATTGTTACAGTAACAAATAACCCCACTAAGAAGTAAATTCCATGAGAAACCCTTGCAATTGAATCTTCAACTGTACCTGACGCTCCTGAACACATAGGAAAAAGGGAATTCAATCCCTTGGCCTTCCACGAAAGAATAAAAGCAAGTTTTAAAAAAAAAACTTCAGGCGAGACTACTCTTCTGAGGAATCCGAAGAAGAGGACTCACTGTCTTAGGTATATGCTTCAAACTCTACTCAGAATCCAAATTTAACGAATGGATTTATTATCTACTTTGCAAGAAATGGGCACAAGTCTCTCTTGTAGACAAGATGACGATTTCTAGGTTTGTATTCTTTGCCTTTCTAATGGCGATTAACACGTTTAAGATCAGTGTTTTACATTTGCATTTTTTGGTTTGAATAAAAGTGTTTAAAACTCATTGATTTCCCAGCATAATAATCATTGTAGCAACTTTCCCCTGGGTAGGGCAAGTTGTTACATTTTACACGCCCTCATAAATGTTTAATTTTAATGTGTTTTTCTACATAAATTGTTGGATCTAAATTCAGGAATGTAGAGCAGAAACATCGGGCCGTATTATCTAAAAATTTGTCGCCGATTCAGTTGATAGTTTTGAAGAAAAAGCCCCACTCTCCCTTACTCTTTTTAAAGGGAGTATTTTTTAAACACGTAGCAAATAAAATGTTCCTGCATCAAACAAAAAACGCGAAACACTTATCCTTTCTATTCGATGACCTCACCGTATCGAATTTCCCCTCTCCCTAATCGATTTTTGATGGTTTACGCTGTTCCGGCGGGTCATAAAGAAAAAGGCGGAAAGCCGTTCTAAAAATACTTTACAGCACCCCGTCTATTTTATTGTCCTTTTTCTTATGAAACGGAAGTGTATTTACAATAGAGCATGTGAACGCGGGATTAGAATGCTAAAGGGGCTTCATCAGATCTTTCTGCAAACTCGAATTCTCATTCATTCCTCCGTCCTCGGATAAAGCCCCGGCGAACGAGGAGGAAACGTAACTTCTGGTCTTTCGCTGAGCCCGTCCCGAAATTTCGCCGAATAAATCCGTTTAAACGTCATAAAGAGAGGGATCACGGCAAAGGGAGCGGAATTAAAGAGAGTTTTTTTTTGTATCTGCGTTTGTCGCGACATATATTCACAACAACTTATATATTTTTCCTGCGCCTTAGAAAAACATATAAAGAGACCATTGAACACTTTAAACCTCGTGCAGATAATAAGGCGCATCCTCTTTGAATGCCCTGATCTCACTAAAATGAATACTTATACAGGGTGTTTATTAAACAAATTCGAGGAGTTGTTCCTTGGACTATTCTGAGATGTTTATGTTGTCGATCCAGCATATTCAAACGGGTGGAGTTCAATTGGTCCCCGCGGTCAAATTTACCCAAATATAATCTTTTTTCGACTCGAAAGCTATCAGTCAATTGGTCCTCAATACCGAATTAAGGGTTTCTAGGAAGGACCGACGGGAATATTTATAATTTCAAAATTCTCTGGCAAATTTCGATTATGTATTTTCATTTCGTAGTACAATTTAATGAGGATTTTATGATTAGGGGAAATTTTTTGACTTTTGTCTTTTTTTTCTATTTCAATAGGAAAATTCCATCCCTTCCAGTATACTTCTAGAAAATTAGGTGTACTTTTCATAATAACAAATTTCGATATTGTAAAATATCAAGGTACTTTACTCTTGAGTAAAATTCACATTTTTTAACATACCTCGTATAAGATTGATAAAATTTGATTTTTGATGGTTGCATCTTGGATTTTAGATCATGCAGAACTTTTTGGGAAGAATAACTATTTCGTAAAATTAATAATAAAGTTTCCCATATGTTGCCAACTATTTTTTGAAATCCGGTAGAATATTAAAACTAAAATAATTCTTTTTTTGTACAGAATTTTTCTTTTAATATATATTGTACCAATTGTATATATTTTAAATTACTAATGCTTAGATATTAAATATTTTTTAACACTAAAAACTGCATTTTGTCCAAATTCTCTCAGCTATGTAAGTACACCAGAAGATGTTAGCCAAATGATAGTTATTCATGCAATGTAAAATCTTATCTAATCGGATTAGGAATATTTTGACCGCGGGGACCAATTAGCCCATTAAATTTTGAAACTGGGGACCAATCGACCTGTAGGATTATGGAACCCCGCTGACAAAAATGACCGTGGGGACCAATTGACCAACACCGATTCAAACACTGTATAAAGAGTGTTTTAGGGTAATCCAACAATTTGATAGATATCTATTACAATTTTAGTAAAATTACAAGGTTCACAAGAAGCTCCAATTCGCACACATTGCACCATTCGCGAAACGAGAGAGTGTTTTTGAAGCATTAAAGTTCAACACCGGCAGGAAAAAACTGTACTCTCGATTCAATTTCGCCCTTGGTAATCCCCGTAGCAAGCGAAATTGTAGTACGGCGTACAGTGGAAAGTTAAACCTCATCGGTTCAAGTGCACTTTTAATCCCGTCTCGAATGTTTTGGCCGGGGAAGGGAAGTTTCGCGAAACAAGAAAGAATTTCGTCCGGTCCGTTTGGCCGGTTAGGAATCCTCTCTCAACTCGTCCGTTCAACTGAATATTTTGGATAGATAGGTATAGGGGATTACGTACTAATCGGGTAGCTGGAAATGGCCATGCTTTTTGTCAAACGAAATTCTGTCTGTGTTTTTATTAACACAAACCAAACATTAGTCGGGATTAGCTTGAAATTTCTTTGGTTTTGTTTTCGTCCGAAAGTTAAGTTCAGAATTATTTGGGATTAAAATGTCATGTAGTAAGGAAACTTTTTAAGAGTATAGATAAGATAACATTTCTACTAATATTTTGATATTATCAAAGTATCCAAAAATATAAAGTTTGTAGATAAGTAAGTACATTATTTTTACTATTATGTACACTGTGTCCCATTTTGGTCGCGACTGGGGGGTATCTCTGTTATTAGACTTGATAGGACATTGCGGTTTTCTCGAACTTGTACTACTTTTTTGTCAAACTTACAACAGCACAAACAGATTTTTAAAATCTCTTTTCATTTTTGAGTTACAGGGCGATAATGAAAATTCTGACTTATTCAGCCACCCCCGTATCTCGTTTGCTATTGAAGATATTTTAAATGTGTAAACTGATTATTATAGAAAATTTTACGTAGAATTCAGTGACGTCCTTAGTTTTTTTATGGGGGTTACCATTTCTGAAATATGACACCAACTGGTAATTGAGCACCCTAGGTAATGGGGCACCCTATATTTTTATTGCCTATTAAATTTGTAATTTTTTTCTCTTTTTAATGATATGGCACATTCTATATTTTGAATTTTCTTAAAAGGCTCAAAAAAGAGAAAAACTATTTTATTATAAAAATGGTTAGGGGGCTATGCGGAAAAACAAAAAAATCGTAGAAATGTTTTATTTAATATTCTCAACAACTATTTTTGTTCTAAAAGTTATTTTATTTTGGTTTTTCTGCATAGCCCCCTAACCAATTTTCAAATAAAATAGTTATTCTCTTTTTTGAGCGTTCTAATGAAATTGAAAATATAGAATGCGCCATATCATTAAAAAGAGAAAAAAATTACAAATTTAATGGCCAATAAAAATACAGGGTGTTCCATTAAAAAAAATACAAGTTAGTGTTATATTTCAGAAATGGTAACTCCCATAAAAAAACTAAGGACGTCACTGAATTCTACGTAAAATTATCTATATTAATCAGTTTACACATTTAAAATATCTTCAATAGCAAACGAGATACGGGGGTGGCTGAATAAGTCAGAATTTTCATTATCGCCCTGTAACTCAAAAATGAAAAGAGATTTAAAAAAATCTGTTTGTGCCATTGTAAGTTTGACAAAAAAGTAGTAAAGGTTCGCGAAAACCGCAATGTCCTATCAAGTCTAATAACCGAGATACCCCCCAGTCGCGACCAAAATGGGACACAGTGTACAGACCGACATGTATAACCTCATATGTTACTATGTCATATGTTGCTATTTAAAATCCTTTCAGATACCGATTTTACGGTGAATAAGCGCCTACTACTCGAACGAACGATCGACATTTTTACCGTCGCGACGCCGTAAAATATTCCCTCACTTATTATTACCTCGTTATTAAACTTCAAAATCAGTTTTCCAGTAAATATCTTCACTTTCACCGTAATGCGTTTTTGATGCCCCGGCGCTGCGATACGCGATTTTTTAACCACTTTACGAGCATAGTTGCGCCTAGAGCTAAATCCTTATCGAGGATAGGGATCTGGTTCGTCGCCATTGTGGCCCAACTCGCGCTCTACGTTCAACTTTTGAACTCTGATAAACGCTAATTAACGACCCCATTTCTTGTTGATAAGTTAATTTCATACAGCGGGAATGTTGAATCAAATTAATGTTTACACTAATTTTATGACAGCTTATTAATATTAGTATGTATACATACTTACAGACCTTTAGGAATATCTGAAGACGTGTTATTACGGTTGCGCAGGTCACGTCTATTAAAGAGATATCTGTATCTCTCTATAGAACAAAAATGTATGTTTATATTCAATTAATAACTAAATTGAAAATGTTATATTTATTTTTTGCGCTGTATATGAAAATTAATTAAGGCAAACGCGAGATTTATACCGAATTCTCTTCAATACAAACAGTAATGCTGCGAGATTAATCTAATGCTTTCGCAGTATTCTCCAGTATGTCTTAATTATCTGGGAAACGTTGGAAACGTTTTGCTTCTAATGCCGCTTTAATTCTTGGAATAAGTCATATCATCCAGTGTTCACAGCGCCCCTTTCGCCGTATAAAGTGCGGTATTTATTCCGCGCAATTTAAAATAAATCTGCTTTGTCTATTTTCCCCTCACTAACAAAACTTGACGCTACTTTTATATTCATAAAGTTCAGTAATGAATGAAGAATGAAAATGTAAATTTTAAGGTTGCTGGATACTTGTTAAGTAAGAGGATCGACCGGCATTTCGAATTTCCACGGTTGCCAACTGAATAATGAATTTCTCATCGGATAATTCGAAAATTTCTAATTACAGCGGTTGTTTCAAGTCGCCGGAAATTACAGTAATTCTTCACATGCGATCGGTTTTTTTTACATAAAATAATTCGCGTCACATAATTCAATCCAGTTTCAATCTTCTCGGCTGCGAGAACTTAATTTGTTTTTTCATGAATTTTGTCAATACATCAGAATTTCAGACGGTAAACCGAACATGCCGTAATAACGTTATAAATTCCATGAATTTATTTACATACATTCCGAGGGCCGAGTTTCTCTATCTTGTAAAAGAGTTCCTTTTGCATTCCGTAATGATCGGGAAAAATCTGTTTCCGTCAAACTGAATCGAAACCGAAATTTTCGCTCTGCTGTAGCGTTTAGCAAAATCCAATTCCACGGGAGTAGCTTTTAATTTGATTAAATGCGTATAGTTTATGCTAAACAAAGTTAGATGTACGTCACTGAGGTCGTCATAATTGCCAAGCATTATGTCCAACTTTTAAAAATAAGTACCTACATAAAACGGATTAAGTTTAATACCTTCTGCAGACTTTATTTTAATGTTAATAAGGGATTTTAGAAAATATTAATATGCAGAATTAAAATCATACAAGAAAAAAGTAGGTATATTATAAAAATTCAACATAAAATATTTGTTTTTCTTATAATAGGTTGGTAGGCACTGACTGTCAAATCGCATTGTTGCCATTCTCCATTCTCAACCTCTTATACTACATTTAATTTTCAATTTCCATTTGTGGTTGTTGCTTTATTCATTCTCTCTGAAAAAAAAAACTATTCTATAAGCAGTTTAAGCATCTCTAGAAATCTTGACAATTTTAGAAAATTCTTAGATTTTGTAAACTTTATGAAAGTTCGCCAACACTGTCCATTCATGACGTAGTAAATTTATGGTGACGTGCATCTAACATTGTTTTGCAAAAACTGTACCTACTTTCGCCAGTGCGCATACGACCTTGGCCACTTCAGCTATTCCTATTGATCTGTACCTGCTAAATTATTTCAATGACGCTCTAACAAATTCCCCACACTATTTTCCGATGCACTATATTAACTCGGAAAGTGTTAATCAGTAAATGGCGTTTCTCCAACATTTATCGAATTCAATTTTAACTTCATTCTCAGGTAACAGCTTCATCTGAGATGAAATTGAATTTTGAAATTCACTTTGTGTATCCATTTACTTTTATGCGTCGCTAACAATGAGAATAACAATATTCCTCTGTCACTATCATCACCTGAAAGAAAATTACCTCTCTGCATCTGGACGGAAATGTATCCAGCGGAAATGTACACAAATACGAATTTATTTACTTTACAAAATGGCGCTCTGGAAATAGAAGTTGGCCTTAAACGTCAAAACTTATGTTGGCAACGCTGATTCGGCGTCAGCGTTGCCAACTTAATTAATTCCCGCCAAAAGCTCGCTTTAATTAACCGGATATTTATCGTGCTGTCCAAATTGATTAGTTTCGCACTCGGTTCACCTATGCGAAACTTTCTCCCGACGCACGGGAAATAAAATTCCTAATTCACGTCGGGTTCTATACGCCGGTTTCACATAACCGTTGCAATTAAGTGGAGGAAACAAACAAGACGGAAGGATGGAATCGATGCTAAAACAAAGGAAATTGAGATGTTAGAGGGTGCTCTTAGCATTGCTATATTGCCTTGTTTTTTTGACCATTCTACGAGCCGATTTAATGGCGAGCCGTGCTAGAAAAACTCCTTTTAAATGTACCAGGTGTTTCCTACATACAGAACCTACATCATTATTTAAATTAATACAATGAAATTTTTATAATTATAGTTCATGCAAAACAAAGTTAGATGCACGTCATTAATGGCGTCATATATGCCAAAGATTGTTATGTACACATGATGAACTTTGGAAGAAGAGAAAACAATTTTTTGGGGCAATTTCAGGGCACTTTAATACTGCACTATTTATAGATTTTAATCATCATATTTCTATAAATATTACTTTGGCGCATCGATTTCATTTTGAAAACTATATTTAATCAAGTAGAGTACCTAGGGCTGTGTGTCCTTCGGCAGGGATGATTTGTCCCGATGAAATCGATTTCATAGAGGCAGCTGTACGCCAATGGCGATCGACTAGGAAAAAATATAGGTCCGAATTAAATTCGCTCCCGAGGAATTGTTGAATAAAAAAAGTCCTTCGGATAAGCGTTTTGTAGAGAAGGTGAACTTTGAGACATTTATTCTTCCTTTTTGCGCCAACGGCGATAGTGTGTAGTTATTCCGGACTTGTTTCGGGATCCATTTTAAATTAAAAAATTCGCGATCGTGTCGCTGGAAAGTTTCTTCGGAATGGCGAATTTCCTAATTGGGTTTAAATTTTTATACCGGGTGGCTGATTATAAATGAATGGGACTCGTTAGGCACTAGTTGGCCATGAATGTCAAAAATTGCGTTGGTAACCGTGATTTATCATTTAGGTTCATACTCAGTGTTGCCAAGTTGAAATTGCTAAAGTTCCTAGATGGGGTGCTAAGAACCACTAGATTTTTTCTTAAAGATTTTCAGTCACTTTGAAAGTTGTTTTTAAAAAATCTGGAAGTACATGAAATATTCATCAAAATTCAATGAAATAATATACAAAAAATCTCTTTAATTTTAATAACTTGAACAAAAATCAATAGAGAATCATTGGGTAAAATCGCCAAAAATTTTCACTAGATAAATCACTAGGTTACATCTGCAATAACTAAATTTTATAGTCAAATACCACTAAGATTTATCAATATTTCTTAACTTTTGAAAACTTTTGTATTCATAACTGGAAAAAGAAATTAGAATGATTGTTATTTTATAGTACAAGCAAATTAAGTCAGTTTTGCACATAAATAAAACAACTTTATGAATCTCCAAGTTTTTCAGGCATCAAGTTTATGCCGAAAATTTTTACAACCGCATCAGTTTTACGTCCATATTTAAGCATGCACTCCCCTCCTGTATCGGTCCTGAAACTACCGGCATAAATAATTTCGCGACGTTCAAAACAACCTCGAAAAATAAGTTTATGTTGAGTGGATTACTTTAGTGTGTACGTACACATTCAATTTATATCTTTAAATGCTATTAGAAAATTTACGATGAAATTAAAGTCCGCATACTCCGGGATAGTCGACGTCTCGTAAAATAAAATGGCCGTCGCGGATCTATAAAAGCAATTGATAACCTTAGAAATTACTCGAAACTCAATAAGGACAGCGATTCAAATCTGAATTGCATATGAGCTTAATTGACCGGAAGGGTTCTAGGCGATAATAGGACGGTAAAAGTATCTCTTTACTGGACACAACCGGTAATTAAAACAATTTATTTAGGGACTTGTGGATCACTTTCATCTTAATGCTCTCCAGTTAATGCTAATTTTTAATTGTGTTGTACATTTGATTGAATATTACTGTACTATTTAATATTCACAGATGGGCTTCCTCCTAACAGGACCCTCTTAATGTGCAGGCTAATGCAAGGACCACTCCTGTAATAGTAAAATCTTAGGAGTGTCTTACATGGCTTACCATAAATTATGCCGTGAAAGACCAAGGAATCGGTAATCCCTTATAAATATTAATTCATAAAGACACCGCTGAATATTCCCTAGAAGCAGGTATTTATACCCGCAAGGCGGCGAGAAATAGTGAGGAAACGTAAATTAACTCGTCCATATTGATGAAACTGCACTTGGAACTCGGGAATTTATCCAACAATCATCTCGCAACATCGATACAAATTTCCGACCAATTTGCGCAAATCTGGTTTGGAATTTATATCTTGTGCATTTTATCCTAATGCGTTGAATTATTCATACAGGAAAAGTTTCGCTATCTATTTTGAGTCTCGAAACGTTATCGAAACTTCGATCTCCGGCTATACATAAGAATCAAGGAAGTTTAGAGGTTTTTAAGTTGGTTAAATTTAACTGGATTATACAGGGTGGCACAATAGTAGGGAAAAACCCAATGAATCATCTTCAATTTTATAATTGCTTATAGAGTGTGTTCAATTGCAAGAGGAATTATTAACAAAAACATATCCAAAATGAGGAAGATTTTTTTGATTGCTTTTTTTTATTTTATTGTTAATTATTCTGCATTTCTGGTTCACAAATAAAAAATCTTTTTCGTTTACTGAGGGAATGATTAATAAGAATGAAAATACTTTGAAAAACTTCCTGGTAGTGATATACAGTATAGGGTGATCCAATTAAAGTAACAGGGAAAATGTTACTTTTGCTTTTGGACCATCCTGTAAGTAGTACTTTGTACATTTTTCGCGATATTTGCCATGTTATGAAGGCTACTTTTATTTTCAATCGACTCCATTTAGTTTCTACAGAGTGGTTAAACTTTTAAAAGTACGATTTTCTTGGAAAATTAGTCATAACTTTTGATTCACACAGTATAACTTTATACAATATTATATTTTTGGAAAGCTGAAGAAGAGCCAAATTCAATTTTATAATAAAAAACAGGGTGTTCCATTTAAAAAAGTATTAGTTTGGCCTACCGATGCAAAACGGAACACTCTGTATAAATAATATTACCAATTTATGCAGCATAAAAGTATCTATACAACTTTGTGAATAAGTTTTCTCGATTATCTACTGTAACAGATATATTGTGCTTTTCTATACTAATGTGCCACCCTGTATACTGCACATATTTTCTAAAATATCTACAGGGTGCTCATAATATTTCAGGCAGCTATTTGAGCACCTGATGCAAAAATAAAATGTCCTATAAAAGATCTCTCTAAAACTTTTTTCTCTTCCTTTAATCAATCGTGTATTTATTATTTTATTCAAACAGTTGGTGAATCGAAAACTCCGAGATATCTTTTCCATTATTTCGGAAACTTGATAACCCCAATATTTCAGGAGAAGGTCAGTCGAGAAGGAAACATATTATTTGGTATAAAATTGAATTCCGGACCTGAATTTTAATTTTTCTCCCTCGGTTATAAATCGCCCAGCACCTATCTACTTATTTTACATGTAAATGTGGAAAGGTTATTTCATATCATTCAAGCAAAGCAAACAATTTTACGCTCACGTGAAGATGTGGCTGATATGAATAAATATGAAAGGACACCGGCTAAAATGCGTTGAGAATTTAATGAGGACATTCGTTTTCACGTCACATTACATTGTTTTTATAATATGTTCGACCAATATTTAACCAGACAATTAAGCGTAATTAGGTTGTAACATAATTTCATTGAAATAATAAAATTGGCCAGTTAATTTATCAAAAAATACATGACTTATTTATGCAATAATAATTAACTGGGCATAAATTATTATATGAATCAAATTATCTCGTTACTTCTAGAATTTTTTTAATAATTTCTTCTTGTTTCAGGTAAGCTATTTGTAATTTTATTCATATTCTCGTGTAAGTACAACATAATTAGGTACTATTTTAATAGAAAATGATGTTCCCATTAAATGTCAATAAAATATAGTGATCGATTTTTTGCACCTTTAAATTTTCCCGCGCAAAGACATAAATAAGCCCGGTTAAAAGTTGCGGTCGTTGGCAAGTTTTTATTGGAGACAGTAAAAAGGGAAATTTAACAGGGTGTTTAATGTAATCGGATGTGTCGGTTTCTTCCTCGGCTATTTGTAATACATAAATTTCAGCAATAAATGTAGCAGTAAATTCGTGCGCTTCCTGCTCTTTATTATTAACGATATACTTTTGTCGATCGACTCGTGTGTAAATCAGTGGTTAGTTTTATGGGTTTCCTGACTGGAAAAACCTTCGAAAAAGACTAAAAATCTGGGTGAATTGTATATTAAAACTTTCGTTAATATCTTCGCTTAGTACTTAGAAGTTTCATCATTGGAGTTTTGCATAATACTAAGGTAATATTTGGGAAGCAATAACCAATCAGTAAGTCAGCGACGTCTGCAAGTTTATACACACGCTTGGTTGTAATAAATTTGAAAATTTTAAAATCAACAAAACAAAACTTATTTCCCTCTACAGTGTTCCTTCCTTTTAGGCATACAGAGGGTAAATATCAAGTTCCTCAGAAAATACCCGCACACGCGGAATAGTTGAAATTATTGTTAGTTCTCGATATTGGCTTTCCCGGGAATCGGTTTAAAAATACAAATTTTCCTGCCGTTCAATTTCGGCGACTGACGCTCGAATCGAATGTTTACAAGGGCGGAATATCTCAGGAAAATAGGTAATATGAACTGTGTTATTCAGGAAAAGTAATAATGCAATATCGGGATGGATACCGAATGCAACAGTCATATTTCATTAGTAATGCAAATGCACTTACAAATTGCTCGAAGGGATGACAATAACAATAATACGTTTTATGAACTGTACTTATACGTATCTATAACCATATGTAAATTACTACTGTATATAAACGATATGTTTATTTGATCATGTACCTAATTGTTAGTAGATAATTCTATAAGTATAGTGATGTTGAAAATTTCCCGAATTTTTACGACCCAATAAATTCGCCTTTGAATGGCTATTAATGAACAAAATGGAGCATTTAAATAATAATAGATAATCGGGTCGAAGAATTTCCCTCGCCAAATTTCGCGCAACATATCTTAACCGTATTCTACAACGCCCCTATCAATTACGGGCCCATTCTTTATACGAAGTTTCTGGCGCTCGCACGTTATTAAATCGTCGTCCTCTTGAAATTTTGAAAATCTCTCACGGCCGAACTATGTGACGGGAATAAGTCGAAAATAATAGGCCCCGGCGAGATCCCAACTTTCGACTTAAATCAAACAAGTTGATGACATTTTCTCCGTTTCAGGGCTAATCTTCTCGCTATTTATTGACATAATTAATTCCTTATTCCTAATTTATTCAAGGGGCCCATATCTACGTACTTTAGATACCACAATATACAGGGCGATCCGTTATTAATAGTCAATATTACAACAGAAGATGGTACATCATACCTTAGTGAAATTGTTACTCCTTGAGGAGATACAGGGTATTTAGTGGAATATTAAATTTATATTTCAAGTGTCTTCTATTATACAGGAAGTAGTATGGATTAAACTAAAAGTTTGGAATACCCAATTTTGAATTACTCCTAGAACACCCTGTATCTCCTTAACTATTTCTAACTAAAATCATGTTATTTCTACCTCGGCTGTCTGCTGTTGAAACATTGACTATTAAAGGAGAAGACCACGACTTTTTTTAAAATTTTTTTTTCAAAACCGTGTGTTCTAAGAAGGCGCGTAATGAAATTTTTATTTTTTTCTGTGGCCAAATAAGGCCGCAATTAATTTTTAAAGTTTGAAAAACGTCACAATCGTCATACACTCTGCTCCAATCAAAGTGAGAGTTGCAAAGAGAAGTCACATTTAGCAAGTTTGCCACGTTTCCTATTACTCTTCTTTACTCCTGCAAAATGTGCGTTTTTTGTATATTTATTGCAATAAACATTTTCTGATTTATCCATTTCTTCCATTACCTAATGGATAATTCGATATATTAATATAGAAATAACATCTTCATCTGTATAAATTGTAACCGATTTTCGTGTTAAAAACACAAATAATGGTCCTGAAAAATTTATTTGGCAACATTCTTGTCAACGTCAATATTATCATTAAAGTGTTTTGTGCACGAACTGCAATTCGTGTAATTTGTTTTGTGCATTTTTCAGAAAAATCTGACAAATGACAATTTGATTTTTGTTCGTTTGTGTATTCTTTGTTACTGCGTTCGAAAATTCATACTATTTACTTATACAACAAGACGTGAGTGGTTTATGATTGGTTGATAAGGTATGAGTGAAAACCCGAAATTTTTAAATTTCGAAGTGCTATAACTTTTTAATTATAACACATTTTGAGCAACTGAAAACGGTTTTGAGCTCTAATAAATCATTTCTAATCGTATCTTTTGTCGAAATCCGCATATCTCACATCGTGGTCTTCTCCATTACGTTGTATTCATCCAATGATCACTATTTTTTTTAAACAAGCATACAATTTCATGCTCTGCCTGCACACTTTATCAGTTGCAATATTTGTTGTATATTGTATTTGATAGTCCATTTGTTCTTATCTTACACCGGCTTCAATGAAACTGGGCCATGCTTTAAGTAACAAAACTCGGACAATGTATATATGTCCGTAAGTTTGTAAGTCCGTTCGTGCTTGTTGTAATTTCGCTGGCGATAAAATTGTTATGATAATATATACACTAGGTGTCGCTTTATATACTGGTCTCCGGCCCTGTTCCGCATACAAATTCGCCCTTTTTTCAGCGGCACTGGTAATGCAGTTTCATTATAATCTCGCTTTGAAAACGAATTAATTCTACTTCTGGGTTCGGTTATTATAACAAGCTTCGTGTACCTTGTAATGAGCCAACCAACTCGAAGTTTCGATGCCTTTCATACGTAAATTTTATGGCTTATTGATGCAACTCCCGCGAATGCAAGTTTTCCATTTCCCAGCAAGCGCATAACTCGCCCTGCTACACAATAATTCTAACGGTATGGCATTGCATCATTGTATGCACCATACATGCGAATGCTCCGCTGTTAATTCGCCTGCTAAAAATGGACAATTTAATAATAACTTTATTGCACAACCCCTGTCAGTAGTTTTGTGATTTACATTGTAGTACTGAAACTGGGGCAACAACCAATGAAACTACATAAATTTCGACTTGTAACTCGATTATTGTTATGAAACTGTCTCGACTACCTACAGCGTAAGATTATACAGTATGTTATCAATAATTTCTAAATTATTAATTGGTGTTTTGTGTGGATATTTTTATGGATTTAGTTGTAGTTTCCAATCGCTCAACCAGTTGCAAATAAATGCCCATATTTGCAGGAACATTAAAATTCTTTTCAACCTCTTAAGCGAGCAGTTTCTCGCCATGTAGCGACCCCAATCGAAAATAACGATAGCACGGAAAGCGGCGGGACGTCAGCGAAACGGCTGAAATTCAACATGGAACAATCGTTTTCCTATTTAAGGGTCGAATCGTTAAAGGCGCAGGGGATGGCATCGTACGGAGATCGTTGTAAGAAGGCACGTTCGCATTATAAAACAGGAATAACATTTTTATTACCGTTCTCGATCGTCCATGCCAATTGCATTCCAGAACCTTGCGAAATTGTTACATTGAGATTAGGTGGGTGAGCGGTCTTGGGGAAATTAAAACGTTCGGGTTTACTGCAGAATTAAATTTGTACTAGTTACTTGATGTATATAGTTTGGGCAAAATAAAGTAACATGCACGTCACCATAAATTTACTACGTTACGAAGAGACAGTGTTGCCGAACTTTTATTAAGATTACAAAATCAAAGGATTTTTTAAAATTGACAAGAACGGTTTCTAGAGGTGAAGTACATTTAAAAAGTACATTTATAAAGCAACAACTACAAGGCAAAATGACAAAAAAACAAATTGCAAATTAAAAGTACTGATCGGTTAACAACGGCAACTATGCGACTTGACAGTTAGTGCCTACTATAAGAAAAAAATAATTATTTTATATGCAAACGTTGAATTAATAGATTAATCTTTTTCTTGGATAATTTAATTCTGCTATTTAACATTTTCGATCATCCCTTGTTAATGTTAAATTAAATTCTGTAGGTATTAAACTTATTGTTAATCTGTGTTAGGTATGTGTGTATTTTTAAAAGTTGGCACAATGCTTGGGAAATATGACGACATAAGTGACGTGCTTCTAACTTTATTTTGCACAAACTATAGCCACCTTTTTTACAAATTTCTTTTGTTGATTTTTCCAATTAAATCAAGCAATTTTTCATTATTAAAAATGTTGTTAACTATCGCCAGATTAATTGAACTACACTATTAATTTTTTATTACAATATTCATTGTATCCCGATTGCATTTATATTATATATACATTACATTTTGTTCATTATAGCATACAATATTATAATATATTTTTTTTTAATGCATATAGGTATTCGTTTATATTGCGTAGCTGTGATTAAATTCGGTATATTTTCTCACAAAATGATTGAACGCCGAAACGCGAAACTAAAATCCGAAATTCGATTCAGCTTCCGATCGAACAACTAACCTAACTGTCGGAAAAGTTCCTTTAACAAGAATGATCGAATGTAAGTATATTTTACAAAGGAATATGGTAGAGATTTTCATGTTGCGAGGTAAATTAATGTTAGGTCCGTGACTCGCGCATTTTTTAGATAATAGTATAAGGTTAGCGTTTTAATAATACGAGGTGTTCACGATATGTACTATACTGCAAATTTATTGGATGCACCTCGTAAGTTTGAAATATATTATTTGAGTGGAGAATTGCCCTGTATGTGAGAAGTTTTGAAAGAAGCTTTCATCTGATCATTGTAAGAATTTTTGAGAAAGTTCGCTCTAAAACCTTTCGTAACTTCGCAACTCTAATACCTGGCCATTATTAAAAGCGACAACTTTCTGGAAACTTTTTCCCATTCATCGTGCTTTCGTAAACATATTTATTCGGCGACTATATTTTATTTATATTCGAACTTTGTTCTCCGCCTATTTATTCATATCGGAATAAAAGAAAAAGCGACAATATTGTCGAAGCCGAAAACTTAATATCCTTTTGACCAACCTGTTCCTCGCAGGTCCATAAATTCCCGGCCAACAAAAGACGCAAATTTGCTCGACGTGAGCGCTACATTTTTTCCTCTTCCTCTCTTTATGCCGTCTACCTAAACATTTCCTCCGCCTCGTACATATATCTATCCCAGTTTGCACTTTCCGTTTCCAGATCTGCGAAACGAATTTCATGCATGATAAAAGGAAGTCACATATATCATTACGAAAGCCTTTTTGGAGATTTCTCCAACGTAACGCTAAAGATATAAGCTTTAGCACACGGTTTTTTTTCATTGTCTGAGACTTCGGGTCGCGTCAGCGAAAATGGTTTCTTGTTGTGTTTGTGCAATGCCCGCCGCTTTTTGTCTCCCTCGTCCGAATTACGAATGGAAATTACAGTCGAAAAAAGTTACTGCTTACATTTGTAATGTCGAATAAACGAACTTTATTAGACATTTCTTTCTAAATATCAACGATAATATCGGACGGGGAACGCTGAGGAAAAATTGGAATTTCATGTTGTAGTGAACATATCCTTAGGGGCTTTATTTTCTCTTTTTTATCGGTAAGATCAATATTATTGCTATATTGTATTTTATCATAAAAAAAACCTGCTGTTTTTCAACAAACACTCTAATAAAAAATTTAAAAATAATATTATCTTACACGCTATACAAGGGGCACATTAATACAGGGTGTTTATTAATTGAGTGCCGATACTTAAGGGTGTGAATCCCTGGGTGATTTTAAATAGAAAAGTTAATATCTTAGTTTTTTGAGCTACAGGGTTTTACAGTTTTAGGAAATAAACAACTTTGTATCATAATTTTCTTGTCATTCAACATATTTTTATGAAATTTTGTACAGTCCTTTTAATCATTAAGGAGCATTTTTTGTACGGTATTTGAACTGAATATTACTGGAGAAAATGGTACGCCACTGCTTTTTCAAAAAACTAAATTTATTTTTGAAATCCTCATTGGTTTTAGAGCAAATTGGGCCAAAAAATTTAGCTTCTTACAATGCGCCATTCTCGTGTAAAAAAATAAAAACCAAAAACCAAAAATTCCTAATTTCATTGAGAATGCTTTTGATATTTTTTTGAAATTTGGTAGGCAAAAATTAATAGTCTACTTTCACAAATGACTAAAAGGAAGAATAACTGGAGTGATAAGAGATTATTATCATAAAAAAGTTACCTACAAATGTAACACCCTGTAACTCAAAAACTAAGAAATGTACGACATATTAACTTTTTTTCTTAAAATCACCCAACGATTCACACCTTTAAGTATCTCCACTCAATTAATAAACACCCTGTATATCTTACAAACAAAACTTATTCACAAAAGTTGTAGATATTTTTATGTATTTTGTAGCATAAAAAGTATCTACAACTTTTGTAAAAAAAGTTTTTTAATAACATGGCACCCTGTATATTACATCTTAACTGGTCGATAATTCGAGTTAATATGAAACCGCAATGTTGCCAAAATGATAAATAATCTCGCCCCCATTAAAACTTTTTGCGGCCATTTAACAACATTCATCATGCAAGTACCAAAATGATGGAATACTTGACGGTCTATTAAAAATTTAATTAAAACATTGTTCGAAGCGAAATTCATCCGAGATATGCAATCGTTTTTTCGTTCGAATTTCATTACGCACATATTCGCCGAATAACTTTAATTCCCAGTGCGTTCATAATTTTTCACGACTGCGCGCTAAAAAAAATAAATAAACCCGGAATGCGTATAGCGAATATCATTATACAAATGGCTCCGAAAAATTACAAAAGCCGGGTCCGAAAAATATGCTCCTCTAAGAGTTCCTAATACATTCAGATCATAAACCAAGATTATTCAGGATAAGGGATTACATTAAGGAGAACGAACTTCATACTTGTTTACGACGGGGTATTTTTTAAGCGTTTACTTCTCTCCTCTTCTGTTACGTCCTGAGGGCGCTCGGAAAATTTATTTATACCTCGTACGCAATTTGGGGGTATTTTATGGCTTTACAATATAAAAACCAGCCGAGCGATGATACTGGTTATTACAAATTTAGCGATTAATTCGTTAAATAAAGTACAATGTATTTCGCTGTGGAAACTTTCATAAAATCGCAAGCGTACGGAAAAAACGCGAGTTTTAAATTATTATTTTCGAAACATCAAAAGAACCGAGCCTCTCGCGCGAGATCAAACGGACGTCCTTTTTATAAGATAAATTAGAATATTCTATTTTGCTGTAGTTAGTGTGTAGAGGCACGTTAATGAAAATATTTTTTCGAAAAGCACGAGCCTTTGACTATCCCTTATTGGACTCTATGCTTGTCACAGTAGAGGAATTCGCGGAGTCCTGGTCATGTTTGGTAACCTACATATGGAAATTCCTGATTAAAAATACATCTGAAATATACCAGCTATGCCGTACATTTGAATGGAGGGATAAATTAATAAACCTACGCCTATTTATCAACTGTTTGTAGGTACAGTGCGATTGGAATAGCTGGATACGTTACCTGCGCAAACTTGTATGTGTTAATTTAATAAGAGATGAATTAAAGGACAAAAATTTAGTTCCAATTTTACAGTTTGTAAATGGCAATTATGCCCTGGAACATTATCAATTAATTAGATGTTTGCGAAACGATTTAATGCCTAAATACAATTTAAATAACAACAAAGCGTAGTAAATAAAGGCAATAAATTAAAACGGTAATGAAAATTGCACAAAATATAACATAAACGACAATTCGAATTAGATTATTTATCAATTGAACGAGCTTGTTATAGTTTACATATACAGCTTTGTAATTTATTAAATCGAACAAGTTAAATCGATTCGTATGTTTCAAATATTGATGTAACTTAGACAAACTATTTAAACAAAATTACTATATTACATGAGACACGAAAGTTTCAAAAAACACGAATAGAATTGCAAATGATTGTACTTAAATTAGTAAGAATCGTCGAACGGAATAAAATAAGTTCCACAGCAAAGTTCGTAGCTTTTGTAGTTTATCTCGATAAAGCACTAATTACACTGACAAAAGCATTTCGAGAGGTATAAGGTTTCGCATTCCGTATTTAAAATTAGCCGCAACGGAGCAACATTGTAATAAAGGAATACTTAATTTTATACATTCGCATTCAACTCGTACAATAAAGGTATCATGAAATTTTCTCGAATTAGCTCGTAAAATAAGTACGTTCTCGCATTTCGATTTTTAATGTATAAGCTCAGTGGATGTACAGTCGGTTTTTCGGTTTATAAATTTTTATAAACCCGGCAAATTTTAATGCCGAAATTTTGATATTTTTTTATATTTCATTTGGGAACTTAAACAACTAAAATTGGTTAATGTTTTGATTCGTCATCAGAGCAACAATTCCAGCTGATGAAGGTATATTATTTTATCGAAACGTTGGTGAATTTTGCAGTTTTGTTTGATCATGCTAAAAGTGCATAATCATCAATTTTGTGCATCAATGCATAATAGAAATTCGGCTACTTTATTGTTTTATGTCTTTTAAATGTATAATAATGGTGTGTTTTATGATATTAATAAAAAGTATTTTATGGATGAGTGGTGCACTTCCATTGCTGATGTAGCGCATCTACTTATTCATTTAAATTTTCGGAACTTCACTTACATTTCCTATAAAAATATTTGAGGAAATTGCAAATTCCATTTTTCGTAGTGCATTTTGCTATGCAGTTTTACGGCATGCTTTTAAGCACTCTTCCACTATTTATCTGTTTGCAGTTCAAACCAAATTAAATATATCGATTTTTTCAAGCGCTATTTCATTAAAATGCATTTTTTCATATTCATTCGCTTAAAATAAATTCCCATTCAACGCACAACAACAAAAAAACCATTCCCTCCCGTTCCAGTTACCAAACAATTTCCATAATTACTTGTTTTAAACATTTTTTAATTGAGTTTGAGCGAAGACAAAACATTCCCCGGTATTTGTTTCTTAGTTTTTGCCGTCGGCGCAATTCCGCGTTTCCGCCGGCCGGCGTATTCCGGGACCTCGCGTAAAACTCCGGGCAAAAACTCGACGAAACTCCGCTATATATACATATTCAGCGAAATTAAACTTTAAAAAAGTTGCATCGTTAATGCGCCTTTCGACTCCGTATTAATTAGGCGTACATAAACCTTTTTAAGGTTAATTAAAGTTTCGCGCACGAATGGATATTAAAAGCAAATAAAAATTGCTTTTGTAATTTTTTATCTATAAAACACTGTATTGATAATCTCTTAATTGTGAAGTGAACTTTTCTGGTGATTTTTATTTTGGGTAAAAAAGGGCTTAGCCAAGTGAATGAATTTTAGTAAGAGCGTGTAATATCCTAAGTGAATTGACAAACACCCTCTAACAATAAGCCATCGTGTGTGGCCGTAGAATTTCGACGGGTTCTTCCGATTTTAGAAAATGGTTACACACCGAAGCGGGGCGAGATCAGTGAAGCGTTCGTCTAGCGGTTGGAAGCTTTCAGTTAAGGTAAGGATTTAAGAGAAAAGTTACAAAGGGCTCTCTCGCAAACTTCGCCAACTTTCCTTGTTTTTGTAGTTTATACCAATTGCCAACTATAATCTATATTGAGTACACGAAACACCGCCAGTCCGCACGTACTCTTTGAGCGGAAGAAATTTTATTAGAACGAAAACTCCGCCGGCAAGTTTAAAGTGATCGTTGTTACTGTAACCGCATCTAAGACGCTTAAGCTTTGATTCTATTAGAATGGCTGCTTTATGAAAGGGGGAGATGCCCCTAAAAACCAGCTACAGACAATTTAATTCTTCCTACAAACATTAACTTTTACATACATTACGAATATTATATTTACAAGCAATTATTTCACTCATACTTCTGTCTCTATACTATACAATCATTAAAATTCTCTACAGAGTTATTAGATATAATTTGGAAAAATTGGTGGATACTTATACATTTATAACACTTCTAAAAATGGTGGATGATTCATTAAAATTGTACATAATTTTTGGAAGTTCAAAAAATGGTGGGTGTTCTATTAAAACATTTCTGCAATACTTCTAAAAATGGTGGATGATTCATTAAAATTGTACATAATTTGCGGAAGTTCAAAAAATGGTGGGTGTTTTATTAAAACATTTCTACAATACTTCTAAAAATGGTGGATGATTCATTAAAATTGTACATAATTTTTGGAAGTTCATAAAATTGTAGGTGCTCTATTAAAACATGTCTGCAATACTTCTAAAAATGGTGGATGATTCATTAAAATTGTACATAATTTGCGGAAGTTCAAAAAATGGTGGCTGCTTTATAAACATTTCTGCAATACTTCAAAAAAATTGTGGATGATTCATTAAAATTGTACATAAATTGCGGAAGTTCAAAAAATGGTGGTTTCTTTATTAAAACATTTCTGCAATACTTCAAAAAAAGGTGGATGATTCATTAAAATTGTACATAATTTGCGGAAGTTCAAAAAATGGTGGATGCTCCTCCACCATTTGAAATTAAACCAACAATTCACTTAATCATTTAAGTGCGTATTTGATTTCTGAGCATCATCATCAGGAAATTTCGTTAAGGGAAGCACCGACTATTAATTCCCGATGATCATGCAGAGGGGCGTTAATGAAGACGTCGGGGCCCCTTCGAGCGATCGAATATATTGGAAGTACAAGATAAATTCCGGATAAACGGGCGAAAGTTCGGGGGATAAGGATCCGGGAAAAAAGTTATAAGTACGTCGAAGTCGAGTTTCGAAGTTTATGGTGATGGATTTCGATGCAGTGAATCATTATTTAAAGTACGGTTATTACTCGGGGATATATTCTAATTCTTGAAGTTGCTTAGCAAAGAAATAGATACGGCGCGAGGCCGTAATGAGCGAAGGGCGGAAAAAGTTTTTTTATGGATATCTCTCCGAAAAGTTTAAAACGATGTAGTTTAGTGTTAACGCCGAGAGAAATATGGTAAATACCGAATGGAGAACGTTCCTCATTCAGTGGTTCTTTTAATATACTTAAAAAAATTGTCTACAGCAACTAATTCTACAAACAACGCAATTAACTAACTCTCCGTACAACAGCAGAAATGCCCCTTCATAAACGAATTATTTTCGCAACTCAGACGTTCAAAGTCCTCCGGGCTCCTCCGGTGACCGGCCAGCCGTTCTTCCTTCGCTAATTCCTTTAACTCCAGCTCCTATCGGATTTTTATTGGTCTATTAGTGGACTCGTACTCACGGCAAATTGTTTAGGGCAACCTTTTTTTCATTGCCAACACGTGCTACCCGACATTCTTTATCGCAATTCCGATTTATTTTATCTATTTCTCTAAGTACATAAAAATGAAAATCTTGCAAGCATACTACACAGAGCATATTTTAGTTTCTTTTAATGGAATTTGTGAGGCACTTTATGTTAGGATGCAGGGTTTATGAGTTTATAGCAATCCTACTGACTGCGCCATAATTGCCATAATTACCTATGCATACGATCCGGTGTTGGTCAATTGGTCCCCACGGTCATTTTTATCAGCGGGGTTCCATAATCCTACAGGTCGATTGGTCCCCAGTTTCAAAATTTAATGGGCTAATTGGTCCCTGCGGTCAAAATATTCCTAATCCGATTAGATAAGATTTTACATTGCATGAATAACTATCATTTGGCTAACATCTTCTGGTGTACTTACATAGCTGAGAGAATTTGGACAAAATGCAGCTTTTAGTGTTAAAAAATATTTAATATCTAAGCATTAGTAATTTAAAATATATACAATTGGTACAATATACATATATTAAAAGAAAAATTCCGTACAAAAAAAGAATTATTTTAGTGGGAAAAAAAAATAAATAAAAAAATAGTGGGAATCATATGGGAAACTTTATTATTAATTTTACGAAATAGTTATTCTTCACAAAAAGTTCTGCATGATTTAAAATCCAAGATGCAACCATCAAAAATCAAATTTTATCAATCTTATACGAGGTATGTCAAAAAATGTGAATTTTGCTCAAGAGTAAAGTACCTTGATATTTTACAATATCGAAATTTGTTATTATGAAAAGTACACCTAATTTCCTAGAAGTATACTGGAAGGGATGGGATTTTCCCTATATTGAAATAGAAAAAAAGACAGAAGTCAAAAAATTTCCCCTAATCATAAAATCCTCATTAAATTGTACTACGAATTGAAAATACATAATCGAAATTTGCCAGAGAATTTTGAAATTATAAATATTCCCATCGGTCCTTCCTAGAAACCCTTAATCCGGTATTGGGGACCAATTGACTGATAGCTTTCGAGTCGAAAAAGGATTATATTTGGGTAAATTTGACCGCGGGGACCAATTGAACTCCACCCATACGATGAATTTATAAATAGGTATAATCTACATTTTGATGAATAAGTAGATTTAGTTAATAAAAATTGTCGAATTCTAGAGTTGTTAGAAAGAGTTTTACATGAGAGCTATTAGATTTAGGCCATAAATTCTCGCCACCTGACGGGTTTACGATCCATTTGAATCATCCGTTAGAAATCCAGCGCTGAGCATTCGCAGGACCGTTTAATGGACATAATGCATCTACATAATCCGGCTCTGTATCAATTTCCAAAAGTAATCGCTGCATTCGGGGCCATAATAGGCCGACGTCGGTACGCTAAGCGGCAACGTTTACGAATGAGCGATCTCAGTCAAAGTCCTGCAGCTGTTCGCAACTCGACAGCCCGACCAGAAAGGTGGACTGTCGTAGATTGCGGGGCATCCATCACGACTAAATTACCGTTTGTCGGGCGCCGCAATCAGATTTAATATGTATATTACTCGGCGAGCGCCGTGATTTAGGGGCGATCAGGTCGACGCCTAAACCTGGAAACGTTTGTACCACGGTCCGATTCGGTTACACGGTTGACACGGTGATGGAATGCTCGGGCTGCGGCACCGTAATGGCGTGTTTATTTCAATCTTATGACTACGTAATTGTTCGCGCAACTTTGAAACAACAATTACAATCGAGCTCTCCGCCGAAATGGCGATCGTAAATTTCCAGCAGTGGCGTACACATCTATGTAAATAGGCACTCTATATGAATGGAGAATACCACGACTGTTTGACTCTGATTTTTCAGGATTTTTGTTTGAGTGGGAAAGATTAACTGAAATTCAATCAAATTTTGACAACATTTTATTTATATTTCAAACAATTTTTGTGAATTTTTTTGAATAATTTCAACCAAAAATAACAAAATTACGCTGTGATGTTCGTTGAAGGAAGTTCTCCAATGGAGAAGACCACGACTTTTTTTTAAATTTTTTTTCAAAACCGGGTGTTCTAAGAAGACGCGTAATGAAATTTTTATTTTTTTCTGTGGCCAAATAAGGCCGCAATTAATTTTTAAAGTTTGAAAAACGTCATACAATCGTCATACACTCTGCTCCAATCAAAGCGAGAGTTGCAAAGAGAAGTCACATTTAGCAAGTTTGCCACGTTTCCTATTACTCTTCTTTAGTTCGCAAAATGTGCGTTTTTTGTATATTAATTGCAATAAACATTTTCTGATTTATCCATTTCTTCCATTACCTAATGGATAATTCGATATATTAATATAGAAATAACATCTTCATCTGTATAAATTGTAACCGATTTTCGTGTTAAAAACACAAATAATGGTCCTGAAAAATTTATTTGGTCAACTTCAATATTATCAGTAAAGTGTTTTGTGCCGAACTGCAATTCGTGTAATTTGTTTTGTGCAATTTTCAGAAAAATCTGACAAGTGACAGTTTGATTTTTGTTCGTTTGTGTATTCTTTGTTACTGCGTTCGAAAATTCATACTATTTACTATACAACAAGACGTGAGTGGTTTATCATTGGTTGATAAGGTATGAGTCAAAACCCGAAATTTTTAAATTTCAAAGGGCTATATCTTTTTAATTATAACACATTTTGAGCAACTGAAAACGGTTTTGAGCTCTAATAAATCATATCTAATCGTATCTTTAAATTTGCCGAAATCCGCATATCTTCGTGGTCTTCTCCATTATAAAATTAATTAACTATTCTGTTAACATTTTTATTAATTTTGGTTCTGAACAAATCTTCTTAATAACTGGGGATATTTTTTAAGTACTTTCTGTTGAGTATCAATAGATCATCTTATCACATATTTTGTTAAATAATCATTTATTTTCCTTCTGGTCATCAACTCTATCATTGTGCACAAAGATCAATTATTGGACAGAAAAAATGTTCCTCAAGTGAATTTTATTGACAGGATATTGGTCCAGAAGAACAATTGACCAAATGAACTATCGATCAATTATCTTTAGAACAATTACCCCGAACCCTTTCGTTTATTAAACCGTGCATTTACTAAGGATAATATTATTGAAACTGTACCTAACTCATTTTCGAACAAACGATTTGCATTGTTAATTGAAAACAGCGCGATCGCTTATTGTTCCGTAATCGCAAAACCTCTCGAGATCTAGAACAATATAATAATTCCTTTAATTTCTCTCGCGATGCCTTTATCGCAGGAGAAATATGGAGAATTGGCGTGATACGAACCGTTTTAACACGAAAACCCGAGCCCGTAATTCGAGCGAAAGCGATCCCGTGCCCTACTATATATTTCAGGTGTATAAGCTTATAACTCCATCGAATTATAGTTATTTCGTTAAAGGTTCGTTTTATTTCGGAACAGTTAACGGTTTCTTTACGTTTCATGAGAGACTTCTAGCGCATAAAGTTTTATTACGCCCGGTCGCTAACTCAGAATTCTCGCTAACTGGCGGAGTAGGTAAACGCGCTGAATGCAAATTGAATTTATGCATTTAAAGTTTCTGTTTTGTGATTGTGATATACCTAACTAACTATCGAACTAAAATATTAGTATCTATAAATAGATATTAAACAGATTCAAACTGTTTATAATTATAACGAGTTGTGGTTTATTTAGCCGCTTAAGGGAACCAAAATGTACAATTTTAATTAGAGTGGTTAATTAAACTTATAATTAAAAACGAGCTATCAAAAAAAAATATTGCAGATACTCAATAAATTAATTTGAAAAACTATACCCAGTTATTGGGAAGATTTATGTGTACCTATGTTATTTAGAACCCCTTAGGGAACCAAAATTTATTTAATCATAATTGAAGAAATTAATTAATTTTATATTTATTAACTAACTATCAAAGAAAAATGTTATAGAGACTCAGAAAAATCGCTTGAAAAATTGTACCGAATTATTATGTAGGTGGAATATTTAGTACACCCTATTAGGGAACCAAATTATACAGTGTGTTCACGGATGGACCAGTTTCCTTGTGGACCAGTTTCTTGCAACCAATTATCCTTGTGGACCAGTTTCCTGCAACCAATTATCCTTGTGGACCAGTTTTCTGTAAGCAATTATCATTGTGGACCAGTTTCCTGCAAGCAATTATCCTTTTGGACCAGTTTCCTGTAAGCAATTATCATTGTGGACCAGTTTCCTGCAACCAATTATCCTTGTGGACCAGTTTTCGGCAAGCAATTATCCTTGTGGACAAATTTCTTGTTGACCTATAGTCTTAGTGGACCTATTTCCTGCAACCAATTGTCTTTGTGGACCAGTTTCCTGTAACCAATTATCCTTGTGGACCAGTTTCCTGTAAGCAATTATCATTGTGAACCAGTTTTCGGCAAGCAATTATCCTTTTGGACCAGTTTCCTGTAAGCAATTATCATTGTGGACCAGTTTCCTGCAACCAATTATCCTTGTGGACCAGTTTTCGGCAAGCAATTATCATTGTGGACCAATTTCTTGTTGACCTATAGTCTTAGTGGACCTATTTCCTGCAACGAATTGTCTTTGTGGACCAGTTTCCTGTAACCAATTATCCTTGTGGACCAGTTTCCTGTAAGTAATTATCATTGTGGACCAGTTTCCTGCAAGCAATTATCCTTTTGGACCAGTTTCCTGCAAGCAATTATCCTTGTGGACCAGTTTCCTGTAACCAATTATCCTTGTGGACCAGTTTCCTGCAACCAATTATCCTTGTTGACCAGTTTCCTGCAAGCAATTATCCTTATCGACCAATTACTTGTTGACCAATAATAATAATCTTTGTGGGCCAATTCCCTCTCAACGAATTGCATGCTTTTATGAAACAATTGTCCTGTAACCAATTGTCACTGTGGACCAATTCCCTGTCAACCAATTCCCCTTTTTGGACCAGTTGTCCTTTAACCAATAATTGTGAACCAACTTTCTGTCGAAGTAACTTGTTGACTAATAATCCCTTAATTGACCGCTTAAAAATCCCTCTATTTATCGAAGCGTGAAAACACGGAGCTTCGTAGGCTCCTTTTTCACACCACTCAATATTTTTTTCCGCCGAATGATAAAAATCACGCGATGAAACGGCCGATCCATCACCATCACCGTCGCCGAATCCGCCCTGTCCGTGCGAGATTGTCGACGGTATCACACAGAAACCCCGACCGGTTTTTCCCTCGCTGCAATTATTTACCAACAAGGGGATCAGTTTCGATTGTCGGAAGGCGTAGCGGCACGGAAGGCAAATTACGAGAAAAGGTTTCGACGATTTTACATGGCCATTACATTTTTGCTTTTTTTCGGGCTATTACTCGGAAATCTCCGGTAATCTCTCGGGCGGGCTTTAAAATACCGCCGGAAAGATTTAATTGAGAAAAATACCAGCGTAGCGTTGAATAAAAAAGTGCAGAAGGGTGAAAAAGGGGGGTTTTAATTGCTTTTTAAATAACCGGTATTTGAAGTGAATTATTACTTGATCATTTGTTGGTGAGGTTAATGTAATCGTAAATTAAATGGAATATCTACGTATATTTCCCATTAGATACTAATGGAGTAATATGATTTTATTATACCTTCCTATACCATTTATCACAGAAGGGAATCAAAAATGGTAAGACCAGAAAGCATTATTTAGATACACAGGGTGTCACATTTACGTATAAATTACAATCTAAAAGCTAGAAAATGTCCTAAAAAGTACCCACAACATTTTTCCTTTTTATACGTACACACGTGAATAAAAATACAATCCCGCTAAACTACTTACCCGTGTCGCGAGAATTCAAACGACAAGCTGGGTAATTCCCAGCCAGGCCATCCGGGATGTTAGTCTTCGGTCTTTTGTCATCTCTATCTGAGGGAATTTTCAACGAAACGGCTCTTTGTAAAGTGCATTTATGACGTTAGAAGTAGCCTCTTATTTAAAATTATAATTCTCCAGAGCGCTTCGGTATTTACTGTACGCCGGGATAGACTCAAGGGCGACTGCAACTTGGGCCATTCCCGGAATGTTATGGATTTCAGAGAAGTGCTCTGCCGGACCTATCAAAGAGTCCAGCCCCAGCGGGGATTATTATTAAATGCTTAGTACTATAGCGAATGAAACGGGAGTAAATAACATCACACTTGAACCCAGCGCGAAGTAGAAGAAAGAAATATTAACGAACTTAAGAGTTTATTCGAGTCGCGAATAACGTGCTAATCCGAAAAATAAATTCCTCTCGACTTTGGCGGGCATTATTCAATACGCCCGGCAGTCATTAAGTCGGCTCTCGGCGGAGATTCGAGCGAATTTACGGCCGCATTTATTGACGGAATATCCGTTTCTATGCATAGTAAAATGCGAAGCGAAATAACTCGAGGAAACCATTGTTAAGAAACTCCATCGCGACTATGTTCTCTTTTGTCGCATAATCCTGCGGGGATATGCGTAAATGCAGCCGCATTAAATCACCGCACGATAGAAAAATTGTGCCAGGAATTATTGTACCAGGGTGCGGCAGAGAAACTTACTTTTTTCAACGGTTAATAAAAACGAAACTATTGCAGATGTTGCTATAATGGAGAAGACCACGACTTTTTTTTTAATATTTTTTCAAAACCGTGTGTTCTAAGAAGTCATGAAATTTTTATTTTTTTCTGTGGCCAAATAAGGCCGCAATTAATTTTTAAAGTTTGAAAAACGTCACACAATCGTCATACACTCTGCTCCAATCAAAGCGAGAGTTGCAAAGAGAAGTCACATTTAGCAAGTTTGCCACGTTTCCTACTACTCTTCTTTAGTCCGCAAAATGTGCGTTTTTTGTATATTTATTGCAATAAACATTTTCTGATTTATCCATTTCTTCCATTACCTAATGGATAATTCGATATATTAATATAGAAATAACAACTTCATCTGTATAAATTGTAACCGATTTTCGTGTTAAAAACACAAATAATGGTCATGAAAAATTTATTTGGCAAAATTCTTGTCAACTTCAATATTATCAGTAAAGTGTTTTGTGCCGAACTGCAATTCGTGTAATTTGTTTTGTGCATTTTTCAGAAAAAATCTGACAAATGACAGTTTGATTTTTGTTCGTTTGTGTATTCTTTGTTACTGCGTTCGAAAATTCATACTATTTACTATACAACAAGACGTGAGTGGTTTATGATTGGTTGATAAGGTATGAGTCAAAACCCGAAATTTTTAAATTTCGAAGGGCTATATCTTTTTAATTATAACACATTTTGAGCAACTGAAAACGATTTTGAGCTCTAATAAATCATTTCTAATCTTCTCCATTCTTTTTTCCTCTTATAGATCATCTCATCATTTTTTTTTTCATGTATTTTTGAAATTTTTTTGTATCAAATACGGCCCTCAAATATTGCATTGAACAAACAGTCTGTTATATGTACGGTTACAAACGTAGGTATCTCATTATAGATATTATTATGACAGTATTACATGTCCATTTTTTGATAAATTAATAACGAAAAGGCCGGCTTTTCAATTAAACCCGTAAAAAGCAACGTGCGGTAAGAATATGGCGGCGATAACGGGGCGAAACCGATGAAAAAGACAACGAGAAACGCCATCACGAAGGGGCCATATCGCGTAACGGGAGATGAGAACGGCAACGCTGATGATTCAATTTAATTTCACACCCTATTTCGTCAAGTCTGGCGTTCATATTAACCAATCAACATGTTCTCGTTTCCCGTTAGCTTTTGCACACAGAGCGGAATTGGAATATCGAACGGGAACTTAATTTTCCGTCTAACAACGGAGCAAAGCCCAAGGAACGGCCCGTATGCCATATTGATGGTATTTGAGCTAAGGTAACAGTAAAAATTGAATTATTTCGTTTATACAGAGTGAGTCACGAAATTGTTATGACACAGATTGTTATGATTTTTGTTACGCGTCTGTTTACCAAATTTTTTTCGCTTCATGTCAGCACTGACATTATTTCACTCTATCCTTCAAAGAGATAGGTCGACTATTTCACTCGCACATTTCACCGATTTAATGCTATTCAATACAGACACGCACTCAGATTTTTTCTTCGTAGAAATATACCTAACAATTTTATTTTATTATTTTCGTAACTTATTATGCAATATATTGTCGGTTAATGCAATTTTTAATTTAATTATAATCTAGTAGAGTTAGTAAGAAAAAAGGAAGATAAAAAGTCGGGGGCTCTAAATAATATGAGTACATTTCTGTACACTAATAGTTTGCGAAACACGCTGTAGAAATAAGAGCGAAAGTGATATATAGTTGATATAGTAAAATTTGAAATCGGTTTCCCATTTCTAATGCTTATTTTTTATTTTAACAGAAAATTTTATATAGAAAAAAGTTTACAAAAACTATTATCTACAATCTGTTGGAATTACATTTTTAATATTTTATATTTCAGGTGGATTTTTATTTATATTTCCAAAAGTATGAGGTAAAGTGAAAATATAATTCCAACAATTTCTTCGCAAGTTCGCTATTGACTTCTCACAAAAATTTGAACAAAATTTGACTATAAATTAGATATTTGGGAAACATTAACAGCATAAATAAACTAACATAAATATTTTTTGACACTTTCGAGAAACTTAAAATTGTTGTTTTTAAATTTTACAATCAAAATTTCCCATGTAAAATTGTTCACACAATGAAGAACATTCGTCTAACGAGCGAGTAAATCAGCGGTACAATCGATAGTTAAAAATAATCGAACAACAATCGAGTGGATTTGAATATTTTTTTGCCAAACTGGCGTACCGAATCCCGAAGTTCTATTCGGCGATAAATAATCGCGGGCAATATAAATCGGAAAATAGCTGTATAGGTGGGACCGTGCGAGTTTATCTGCGCGAATAAATTTGTTTTCAATTTCCTTTATGGGTTCCGATACCGTCGAATTTGATTTTCAAATTGCTGCTTTATTAATGGACGGTAAATATTGAATAACTTTTAGTTTTCGTGTCTCTCCGTGCGATTGTGTTTAAACGCAGGAAGGCTTCCAATCCGAGTCATTGTTCATCCTAAATGTTTTTCTGCGTATAAACTCCAGTGAAAGAAGGTAAAATAAATAAATCCCGTTCGATACAGCCTGAAGAGCAATGTGGCAAAAGCCTAATATAGAAAAGAGCATCTGCCGTCGGTTTTTTTTCCTTTTTTTCTATCCACATTTACAGAAATTTCAAGTGCGGAATCGGAGTAATATTAAATTATTGATGCTGAATGGCTTGCTCTCGACCAATATTGCGTTTCTGGGAAATTTATGATATCTAGCTGTTTCTTATTAGGTAAAGTCGCACGGCGGCATATAATCAATTTAGCCACAATATCGAATAACCACAATTCATCTTTATCCCCTTTATCATTAACTACTCTTTTTTTAATAAATTATAATTGGGATTTGTTATGTAGGTTACAGCACTTCCAGGAATTGGATTCATTTAAAATTCCCTGCAATAATAGACACAAATAACACTGCAATTTGGGAGACATCGTTTCCCACTAAATATTAACAGTTTCTCGGAAGACATGTATTCGCGTGTTCGGCCCAGCTGGTTTCGATAGATTGATGTTATAAACGTGTTTTAAAGTAGAGAAATAGAACTTTTATAGGTGTTTCTAAGAAAGTTGGCGAACTAGAACATTGATGAATAATTCAGACGATTTTGAACGATGAGAACAGTATTAGATAGACGAGTTATGCCGGCAGGAATGGCTTTCAAACGGGATTGGTTTTGAAATTTTTATTTTTAAATATCTACGTTACAAGCCGCATGTGGAAAAACTTAAATTTCGCCGATAAATTGCGCGATTAATGTTTAGGTAACTGGCAAAAAACAATCTATGCGCAGCAACTTCGAAACGGGATTTATTTTTTCATGCAATCGACTAGATTATTGGAGATTTATATTTACTCGTAAATTTCGCACTTTATGCGCTCCCCCTTTGGAAATTTATGGATAAGCTTCTTGCTAAAGTTGTCAATAATTTACGATATGGTGAGCGGCAGCTTTTTCCTCAATCGCATAAAACTTTAGAGTCGCTAGCATGAAATTTCGGAAGTCGCATATGAAAGGAGAAGATGAGACGTGTGTATATGGCTTTTCGCGTAAAATTTATTAAAATAGAAATTTTCCAACGACAAGCGCGTGTTAGTAAAATTCTGATATTAGTAAATATTTTGTGAATGTTAAAGGAAAATCCAAAGCTACTTTCCCCTAACAGAGTAATATGCCGTAAGGAGAAAAGTTATTGGAAGATTTTGCGAAACTTTATTATTACTGCTGGTTTTTATAGCGAATAAAATTCGCCGAAAGAAACTTTTCGGACACCAATTGTTGTATTGACATAAATGAAAAGTTTCCTTTTTTATGCCTATTTGATGCCCAAGCCTCTGTATGCTTTATACATTTTATATAAAACTTAGCATACGAATTGCATATGATTTACAAATAAAATTTTTCCTCGCAAATAACTCCATATTTGAGAAGTTTTTCCTGTTAGACGAATGTCATTCCTATAGGTACAAATACTTTTCCACATGTATCCCAATAATTCATGATTGATTATGCGCTAACAATATCAATTACTGAACTTTTCTGTCGGGCCGAGTGATAAATGGTGCTTTTTCGTTGAAGTTTTTTGTATGCGGACGGATTTGTGTCTATATAACGTGACATACCATAAAGAAATTTAATCAGGTTTTTGTAATTTAATGCATTCAATTTTTATCTAGCTGATGGCCACATCGACGATCCCCGTTGATAGACAGTTGTAAATCGCTTTAGATAATCATTTTTTTAACAAGAAATGAACCCATGAATTTTTTCCGTTGAGCCATCGAAAACTGTTGAATATTTTCGTACACTGAATCTATGCTAGATTTTTCTCGTTACTACATAATGAAATTTTCAATGAAAAATGGCAATTAATTCTTGAAAAAACTACTAGAAATAAATAAAAAATCATTTACTAATTTTCCCTAGATATAATAGAATTGTAATGAACTTGGCAACCTTGAAGAAACTAATCATATAAAAAATCAGCAAATCCTTTGAATTTTGCAAAACCTGGCAACCTTCCTTAATAGTAGAAACTTACTAATATTTTCCTCCTGAATTGCCTCAAATTCTGATGATTTTGAAGAAACTTTAGCATGCTTTAGTAACTCGTATATTTTAAAAATCTGAAATTTTCTTACAGCTATTTAATCCGTGCAATATACACTGACATCAACGGCATAATAAAAGAACGAAATAAAATTAATGAGCAGTATTAGTCGGCCTTATTGTTCGTAACATGAGACTCGGGGATGCGCCATACAGCGAGACAAATTACGCGAATGTCGAATAATTTGTCGAAACTGACAAGATAGTTTGCTCGTTTATTCCTCATTTTTTCCCTTCTCTGCCGCGATTTTTTACGAGCCCTGAGACTCGCGAGCGCTAATTTTTCAAAGGAATCGAGATGTGTAAGTGTAGTTTTCCAGACGACTTTAATGAGCCTTCCACGGTGAAATATCTGGAAAATTAATTTTTTTATAGGACACTTCGGAGGAGTAATGGCGTTGAGGATGTAATGAGGAGTAAAAAAGCGAGGAAATTACAAACTAGATTTAGTTTGATATTAGAGTGTATTTTACATCTTATTCTTCACTTATGCTCGATTTCAACAACCTCTCTTTAGATAGTTCTTATCTAAGTAATTCCTATAAGGTTTTTAGGTAAATTGTCTTTAGGTATTTCTTACCTAAGTAATTCATAAGGTAGAAAGTGCTCAAATCGAGTTTAAATTCGAATTTCACCAAGAAAAGAAATCCTTTACTAAGAAATACCTTGATAAAAATTTTATTTTCACAGTTTTCTGCAAGATATTGGTAGCACTGCCTAATTTTGACTTGCAAACCGAACAAGTAGAGAACATAACTGAAATAAGTTGAGAAAAAAGCAGAGAAATGGGATAAATATACCACCAAATTTTATTACCTATATTATTTAATTAATACTTGTTTGCAAACTTTTTTAACTTGTTACTTTCACTGGAATAGACATGTAACAAGTTACTTCTCATAACAGCCCGTATATAACATACATAAAATTAAAATAACTTCCACTATATTCAAATATTAAAAAAAATATTTACAATTAATTCTGGAGCTGAAAAATGTTTGTTATTATTTTAATATGAATAATATCAATTTGACCATACTCAATTAAATTATCAATATTTTCAACTTCATCTGGCATATTTTTTAATTAACACCAACAAAAATTCTTTAAACTATCAATAAATAAAACTAATAAAATTAACTAAACTCAAATGAGATTTTCATCTAAAGCCTGCTGAAGATGAAAAGTATGGTTAAGTATTTTCCAAATGCTTTAGGCAAGCTCAGAGTGAGCTGTCCTAACCTTAGGTATTTCCTATCCGATCCCCTTCAAGTATTACTTAGAACGTGGTGAAACGCAAATTGTACTTAGGACTTCCTAAATCCGATTTAAGTATCACATTAAGAATGGGTGTTATTTAGAATGCTCGGTAATATACCCTTCAAATAATTTTTTGCTATAGGTGTCACAATAATTGCGATACTACCGCAGAGATCCACACCGGCCTTTTACCTAGTTAGTACATCGAAAAAAAGCGCCACCAGAAACGCAATTAAAATCACTTCATTTACATGCTAATGAACGGCCGGGGAATTAAGTTAGCTGGCAATCAAGCCGGCAGTCTCCGGTGCCCGGAATCGCCGCGGATTCGTTACGCCCGACGCTCCGACACGTGTGTACAATGTAACCCGGAGCGCCGGCGAAAATAGCGAAAAAACCGGGCAAACAATGGCATCGCTCCGCTCGCGACCGGCTAATCAATGGAACCTCATCGGCGGCGTATCGATGGCGAGCCGGAGGCGAAACCGATTCGGGAAATCCGGTTTGACAGCCGCGCGGGCCTGTCAAACCGGCGGCGGCCGATGAGCCGTGTCGGGCAGCCGATGCGCTCCGCCGGGTTTTCCCCGTGACCGGCCCTGCCGGCCGCTGTGTGGCCTCGTACATTGCGGTTATTGCGATTTTTGAGCTGTTTGCAACTGAATACAGGTTCTAGCTTGACCACATTTATAGTCGTACAATTTATTAACCTGGTGTTAAAATTTGTGATTCAGCCTCTTAAGAGGGGAAACCACTTTAGGATGTTCAAAAAATTCGATTTTTTTTGCATAAATCGTTAGCTTAATTATTCAAGAATACGCTGTTGAAATTTCAATACGAAATTAGCATTCGTTTAGGTTATATGAGAATAGAACTAAGTGCACATCGGGTACAGGCCACAGGCAATTTATTTTTCAAACGCGTTTATCTCGAAATGACTTTTTTGCGTGCAGTTTAACTAAAAAAATGATTAACTGATAATTACGAAAATTGATTCTTTATAAAATTACGAATTATATGAACCAACTTGTTAGATGATAAGTATTATGGTTTTAAGGGTATTTTTCTTTGCATACTAATTAGAGAAAAAAATCGTGAAAATCGAAGTAAATTGTTCCAATGCCCACAAAATTTTTAATTTTCATTATTTTCACTTGTATTGAGGTTCATATTCTTAGGCAATAAGCAGTTGTGAAATCAAAACCTTTTTGATATCAAATGAAAATCGAAATAGCTACACTGCACATAATGGAGAAGACCACGATGTGAGATATGCGGATTTCGGTAAAAGATACCTACGATTAGAAATGATTTATTAGAGTTCAAAATCGTTTTCAGTTGCTCAAAATATGTTATAATTAAAAAGATATAGCCCTTTGAAATTAAAAAATTTCGGGTTTTGACTCATACCTTATCAACCCATCATAAACCACTCACGTCTTGTTCTACAGTAAATAGTATGAATTTTCGAACGCAGTAACAAAGAATACACAAACGAACAAAAATCAAACTGTCATTTGTCAGATTTTTCTAAAATAAAATGCACAAAACAAATTACACGAATTGCAGTTCGGCACAAAACACTTTACTGATAATATTGAAGTTGACAAAAATGTTGCCAAATAAATTTTTCAGGACCATTATTTGTGTTTTTAACACGAAAATCGGTTACAATTTATACAGATGAAGATGTTATTTCTATATTAATATATCGAATTATCCATTAGGTAATGGAAGAAATGGATAAATTAGAAAATGTTTATTGCAATAAATATACAAAAAACGCACATTTTGCGGACTAAAGAAGAGTAATAGGAAACGTGGCAAACTTGCTAAATGTAACTTCTCTTTGAAACTCTCGCTTTGATTGGAGCAGAGTGTATGACGATGGTGTGACGTTTTTCAAACTTTAAAAATTAATAGCGGCCTTATTTGGCAACAGAAAAAAATAAAAATTTCATTACGCGCCTTCTTAGAACACACGGTTTTGAAAAAAAAATTAAAAAAAAGTCGTGCTCTTCTCCATTGGAGAACTTACAACCTTCAACGAACATCACAGCGTAATTTTGTTATTTTTGGCTGAAATTATTCAAAAAAAAATCTCAAAAATTGTTTGAAATACAAATAAAATTATGTCAAAATTTGATTGAGTTTCAATTAATCTTTCCCACTCAAAAAAAATCCTGAAAAATCAGGGTCAAACAGGCTCCTAAATGTGGTTTCCCTGCTTAACACCAGGAGATGCTCCTGTGGAAAAAACATATTTTAGGACATCCCAAAGCGGTGAAAATTCAAGTTTCGTTTTTTTTTTGAATATGTCAAATAAGTCAAAAGGGTTGTTCGACACCTTGAGGTTCAATGGGGGAAGATGCTACTTGGTAGACGCCAAGAAAAGATATGGAGGGCCTCATAGAGGCCTCATAAAAATTTCAGAACTCTAAATTGGTTATATCCAATTGTACAGTGCTCCAAAAAAGTGACATGCTAATTTCCTTGTTTGTTAAAAATTTGGGGCATTATTTCCTCGAATTTACGTCGTCTCTGGAAGAAAGTTTTTTAATATCGCGCAGGGTCAGAAATTTTATTATAATAATGAAACGCTTTGATTGCCGTTGGAACGCGACGATCGTTAAACCGCGACCGCTGTTATACCTTCTAATCTCGGCTTTATGCCCCCTTTTATCATTAGGGGGCCATCTCTTTCCGCCATCATTCGCAATTGTCTTGTACACTTACGCAGCCCGAGCGGAAATGAATCATATTTCCCGGCGACAGTACCGCTTTCACCTACATTTGCTCCAACGGCATTACGCGGGGTCATATTCGAATACCGAATGTTATTAATTAATTTCGCGCTGCAAAGTAATCCAAACAAAACGCGCGGCTATTAATAAAACGCTAGAGTCGTTAGAAAGCCGGCGCTGAAATATGACGTCTTTTTTACCGAACCGTCTATAAAGCGTCGAGCTGCAAAATAGAAGGAAAAACGTTAATTAAAATTAGGCTTATCACTTACCGCATTGCCCCATGAAAATCCAATTAATCGCTTTGGAAGACGTCCTAAATATGTTAGGACGAGGTTTTTGTTTCCCGGACCCCTGAAACTTGCTATTGATACCGTTTAGACGGCTTAACAGGACCGGCTCTAACTGAAAATAGCTCCTCATGTTACTTTAAATTCAATTTTGTTGAACCAATTTACCTTTCAATATTAATCATAAGGAATAGGGAGAATTAAGATCTCTCTTAAAAGATCATCAACATTTACTCGATTTTATTTCCATTAAAACGTATAAATAATAAATAAAAGAAAGAAGCAACCCTGAAGATAAAATTCGCAAAACACAACAGAGCCTATACGCAGCTGTTGAATCGAATTACCACTTAATTAAATACTAAAATACAAATTTTCGGCATAAATTACCATATTAAACCGTAATCAAGTTCATTAAAGCTTTTTACCGCGGAAAAAAGTCGGTTTTTATTAATTTAAAACGAGCATTTAATGCCGCTATCTAAAAACCCGACTCTGTTGCAAACGCGATTAACGAGTTCATAAAGGGTCGCTCGAAGGATCAACCCTTCTCTCGGGGCAAGAAATATCGGAAAAAACGTGTATTCGGGAGAAGGGAAATTAACGGTCGGGTATTTGTTAGCAACCAAATCGGTAAATCTGTTAATGGGCCAGAAAAGGAGAAGAAAGAGAATTCGGCTGTGGGGTTTCCCCGAAAAAAAAAAAGAATTAGAGTGCGATTTGCTGAATGAGTAATTAACGTTTAATTCCTTTATTTTCCGGCGATAATGATTGGTAATCTGGTTTAATTGAATCATTTTCCCACGATTGCAGAAATCGTCATTCAGTCACCCGCGAAATTATTTTATAATACTTTCGAGGCCTCAAAACAATGTCAAATAACAGCGTCATGATATCTACAAATTAGCACATACGCAGCTCTATTATTATTCTAATGTTTGCAGTTCAATTTGCGCCCGGCAAATAAAGAATTTCTCCGGGCCAAATTGAGCTTCGCTAACGGTACAATAAATCGAAATAAAGACGTGTAATTTGCAGGCTTCGGCTGACAAACATCGTTTAACAAGCAATATGAGTAAGCTCATTACCTATCGTAAAATATATGGCCTTATAAAAGCGGCGAAATTGCTATGATAAAATGACTGGGGAAATCATTAAATGATTCGCGAAATCGTTTTTCAAACAACAATTATTTGTCGAGCCGGAGGAACTTCTGTTACCGGCATCAAAACGAATTGTCTGTGGAAATTGATACTTGCAATGCATACATAGGATGCCCCTATTAATAAAATTATTATATAGGTACAGGGTGTCCCAATAGTGCGGTAAAATAGGTGTCTCACATTTCCTATTTCCTATCACAATAACGGAGCAAATGAGCTATACCACACTATTGGGACACCCTGTATATAAAAATTTAGTATGTTGCATTGTTGTCAGATTGTAGTTTTTTTTAAACATGTTCCTTTAGTGTATGTGACTAATAAACGTTAATTCTAAATGGTGTATTCTACCTAATAAATGGATATATTTTCCAAAGCTTTGCATTCAACTATCCTCGTCTCGTTGAAGCGCCTCGCGACTAACAAAAAGCGCCTCCATTCAAACAATTAGGTTAAACGTTAGTAGCAAACTCAGCAGAGGGGTGTTTTTGTCGTCGACGTTAAGAGTTCTTGCAGCCGATTTCCCGCTTTCGTGACGGCATCTCGCTTAAAAAACTTTGATCATTCCTTTTTTAATCAATACCCTACGCTTTGTTCCTGTTAACTGCCGCCCCGGCACCTACGTGTACGTTTCGTCTTCGTAGGAAGGTGCTCTGATTACCCTTTCTCGAGTTCGTTTTCGGTGATGGCGAGAGAAAGTGTAGAAATGGTGCAGATATTAAAAATTAAGAATGAAAATTATGAGGAAAGCTGCAAAAGATATGGGTGTGTTTGGTCAGTGTTTTTGGTATGATAAGGATGAAAGCTTGGTTTTAAATGGTAAAAAGACATGCATCAGCATAAAGAAGGAAGCTTCTAAAATGGACGAAACAAACTGCGAAAATCAAGACAAAAAATCTCAAGAAATTGGTTTCATAAAATAGGGCTTCAAAAATTACTTAAATGAGAAATATTATCGACATGAAGAATAAAAGCTTTTATAAAATGGAAGGAAGTTAGATTCAAAAATAATGAATAAAAGCTTGAGGAATCTTAGGCTTAATAAATAATGATGCTAAAATGAAAAAAATGTTTAAAAAATCGACGAAGAAAGTTTCTTTTACTAAAAAGTTTAAGTCAAACCAAATAAATCTAACCCTTATTTTCATTTGATGTGAAACTTCAATGGAGAAGACCACGACTTTTTTTTAATTTTTTTTTTTCAAAACCGTGTGTTCTAAGAAGGCGCGTAAAGAAATTTCTATTTTTTTCTGTGGCCAAATAAGGCCGCAATTAATTTTTTAAGTTTGAAAAACGTCACACAATCGTCATACACTCTGCTCCAATCAAAGCGAGAGTTTCAAAGAGAATTCACATTTAGCATCAATTACCTAATGGATAACTCGATATATTAATTAGAAATAACATCTTCATCTGTATAAATTGTAACCGATTTTCGTGTTAAAAACATAAATAATGGTCCTGAAAAATTTATTTGGCAACATTCTTGTCAACGTCAATATTATCAGTAAAGTGTTTTGTGCCGAACTGCAATTCGTGTAATTTGTTTTGTGCATTTTTCAGAAAAATCTGACAAATGACAGTTTGAGTTTTGTTCGTTTGTATATTCTTTGTTACTGCGTTCGAAAATTCATACTATTTACTATACAACAAGACGTGAGTGGTTTATGATTGGTTGATAAGGTATGAGTCAAAACCCGAAATTTTTAAATTTCGAAGGGCTATAACTTTTTAATTATAACACATTTTGAGCAACTGAAAACGGTTTTAAGCTCTAATAAATCATTTCTAATCGTATCTTTTGCCGAAATCCGCTTATCTCACATCGTGGTCTTCTCCATTATAAAATTTTTCAAAATCATAAACCAAAAAGAAAAATTCAATATCTACTCATATTATGAAAAAAAGCTCATAAAATAAATAAAAAAAGTGCCTTACAAAAAGAAATCGTAAGATTTACTTAAATTTAAGAAAAATAATACCAAATTCACAAGAATAAAAACTGCTGCAAAAATGACAAACCTCTGAAAATTCATCATAAAAGCTCCAACAAGCAGCTTTGTAGTAACAATATATCATCACTCATCACTTAGCTAAAATCACAACATCTCAAAACAACCTTTGCAAAATTTTATCTAAAACATCAAACAGCGACCAATTCTGATACATACTTGCAGAAAAAAAAACATCCCCATACCGCGCATCTCATTAATTCTAAACGTGTTTACCCCGCCGAAACACTCGAACAGATCCAGCCGCAAGGCGAAGAAACGAGTTCGAAAACGCAAAATGCATTTTCCCCATCCGCGTAATTCGCTTTAGATTCGCGTTTCCAAGCCATTATGAATATCATCGCCTTCATAATTGAACTCTCGCACTATTTGCCTTGCAAACTAGGCGTCGAGACGCGCCAGCAATTCCCACGCAAAAATGTCTGTTCGATTGTTATTGACAATTGATGCGCTTTTCGAAAAATGTAAATGTTTATTTCGGCGCATTTGTTAGATATCTACTTTATTAGTGCAATGGGAAGTTTAAAGTGAGTCCGCCGGAATTAAACTAAAGTTTCCGAGATATTTCATAGAGTTCTCTTGGCGCTTTTCCCGGTGTATTATAGTACTTGTTTCAGGGCATTGTGTGACGTGGTTCTCCTGTTACTTTAACTTACTAACTCATTAGTACTGTAACTTTCTTTAATGTTTTATATTGTATGTGCGGAAATAAAGGGAAATGCTTCGTGTTTATATGTTACAACTTTATATACTTTTTTGTTACTCTTATGTTCTCCATGTAATGAATGCTTTTATTTATTTCATGCTTTTATCGAATTTCATTTATTCTTTTGTTTCAGGTAAGTTTCGAGGTTTCTTATCCACTACCAAATGTAAGATAAATGGTATGTTACTTATTATTTTAGTATTTAATAAGCCTGAACTGGACTAAAAGAGCTTTAAAATGGGGGCAAAAATATAGATAATATTTACCTACCTGAGTTATTTATTGAATTAATAGTATCTATCATTTTCTTCTTATATATCTAACTACAACTCTAATGTTTTGGCACATTTTTCGGAAGTTATACAATTAATTACTCAAATAGGTCATTTGTGAATCGAAGAAAATCAATTATCGACCCTATTATAGAGCCAATTAACTACCTTAAGCCCTGGTTTCCTCGAAAGCGGTACCGACAAATTGCGACCGCAATAATGCGAATAATGACGTCAGATTGCGGTGGGAAAATCGGGGTTCTTAATTGCGGCAATTAAATGTGTAAACTCAGAAAGCCCCGCCAGTACCGTTTTGCGTTAAAAACAAGCGACATGGACGATCTCGATGTTGCTCTTTTGGTAGTATTGAATGGCGAGGAATCAGAGGAAGAGATTCATAGAAGAAGTGAATCTGACCTTTTTAAAAAAAGAACTGCAGAGGGTGCATACCAAATTTTGATTTGTCGCCATCTATATACGAACGAAAATAAGTTCAGGGAATATTTTCGATTGACTCCGGTCTTATTTGATTACGTCTTAGGATATATAAAAGAAGATCTTTGTTCAAAACCAACAAATCGTGTTAAAAATCCATTGACTCCTGAGCAAAAGTTATGCCTGCTTCTAAGGTATGTACCTATTAATTTCCAGTAATAGTAACTAATATTAATAATTAATATTAACTACATCAAACACAAAAGTAACTTTTATTTCCAGACATGTTTACATGTGTGTCATAAATTTACAAATTTGTAAAGTTGCTTCGGCTGGACTCCGCCATTGCAGTAGCGAATGCTCCCATTAGAGTTACAGAATCCTCGGAAACAAATGTGTTGTATGATGTGGAGCTACCTGATGATGGTGGACCATACTCAGAACATGGCAATGGTGCTGAGAGATGTTCAATCTCTGCATTCCCTACTAAATTTCCAATTTCCATTCGGAGTCTAGCCTGAACGACTTTTGGCAGCTTTTTAGTGATTTTTGCCATGGATCCAAAGAATAAATCATTTTCATCTTGCTTTTCCAAATTTTTTAGATCTTGCCTTTCGGCTATTTGTTTTAATATTTTCAAACGTTCATCAGCAGATGTGGATGTAGTTGGACATTTACGTTTGATAACTCTTGGAGTTTTTGCAGTTTCAACTCCGGCTTCTTGAATATCTGAAATATTGCTGCTAGTATCGTCTGCAGTAAATAATTCAGACTGTTGTTGCTCTATGTTGTTATCGTCTTTACTGCAATGAGCCGTGCTATTTTCCACACTCTCTTGGGATTCAGACTGTTGTATACGTATGTTGCTGAGAGTGCTGAAAATAAAATATTTTTTTTAATATCAGCAAAATGAGGCAACTTAAATTTACCTCCTCTTGCCCGAAGAGATACTATCTAAAAATGACAACTGTTCCGATCTTTTCTTCGCTGCTTCCCCAGACGAACCCGTGCCAGGTTTTCCTCGTCTCTTTATATAGTAATCTCTTACATATCCCCACCTCTTGCTGCACTCCGTATCTATAAATATAAAAACAACAATGAGGTAAGTGTCGCAAAGTACTACATGTTATTTTTTTAGGTTTCTGGCTACAGGAGAATCATTTCGATCATTGGCGTTTCAGTTTAGAATATGCCATTCATGGATTAGTGTAATAATAAGGCAGGTTGCTGAATCCATTGTTACAAGAATGCTCACTTTGGTAATGCCACAACCAACAGAGGAAATGTTCAAAACAATCTCTAGGAAATTTAGATCTCTATGGAATTTTCCGAACTGCATTGGAGCTATTGATGGTAAACACGTTCGGATAAAGGCTCCAAAAAATAGTGGTTCAACTTTCTTCAATTACAAGGACTTTTATTCGGTAGTGATGTTGGCACTTGTGGATGCAGATAATAAAATTATTGCGGTAGACATAGGTTCATACGGGAGAGAAGGAGATGCAGGTAAATGCATTCCAATGAATGTAATTTTTAATTTTTCTGATGAAACAACTTTTATTTTAGGCATATATTTAAAAAGTAGTTTTGGACAAAAGATTCTGAAGAAAGAATTTAGTATTCCTCCGCCACAACCACTACCTGGTACGAATATTCTGGTACCTCATGTTATTCTCGGGGATGAGGCATTCGCTCTTCATGAACATCTCATGAAACCATATCCACGAAATCAATCAGTGGCTGATAAATCTAAAGCAATCTATAATTATAGACTTTCCCGAGCTCGCAGAACCACTGAAAACACCTTTGGCATTCTTTGTGCATTTTTTCGAATATTTTTTCAGCCAATTGCTACGCATCCAGAAACCGCGGATAAACTAATAATGTGTGCCTGTATTTTATATAATCTTCTGCGAGAAGCAAATATACTTCCGACATCGACATCGTCAGAGAAATACTCATTACCTACAGAAAATTTACTTCCACTAATTCACAACAACGTACGTGGGGCAAATATAGCAGTCGAAATTCGTGAGACATTTAAAACGTATTTTAATGGACCCGGTGCTGTAGCATGGCAGGAACAGCATTACCGAGAAAACTAAATCAATCATAGGAATGTAAACTATTATAAATAAATATTTTTTATGGTAATGAGAAGTTGTACGTATTAATGTATTACCTGTTATTTGGAGTATCTCGGCTATTTCCCTCCACAAACTTTGCTTCAGTTGTGTTTTTCTATAATCTTTGTATTGAACGTTGTACAAACATTCGTGATTTTTCACAAAATCTATTAATATTTCGTCCTGCTCGCTTGTCCATTCAGTGGGTTTTATTTTAGAACACATTACGCTACAAGAAAACACCAATACATACGTAAACTTTGTAATATAAATCATAAATACCTATTTTATTAATTTTTTAATATAAAAACGAATCACAGAAGATGCCACCGTACACAACACCACCGTAATAAATCGTTGACGAACTGTTTCTCGACGCAATGGCTACCGCATTCACTATGCCGGCACCGTCATATTGCGTTGCGGTGACCACCAACGCTTCCTTAAAAACCACTGGTAATGATTTGTATGGTACAGTTTTCTATGACGTCATTCGTCGCATTATTGCGGTCGCAATTTGTCGGTACCGCTTTCGAGGAAACCAGCCCTTTAGAGAACCAGTTATCTACTCAATAAAGTCAATTACCTACCATAGAGAGTCTATTACCTAATCTAGGGAGTCAATTATTATCAATATAGAAGGTAGAGATCATCTATATACCCTTGAGAATCAATTATCCACCCTATAGAGTTAATTATCTACCTTGGATAGTCAATTACATAGAATTATCCACTCTATAGAGCCAATTATCTACCCAATAAAGTCATTTATATACCATAGAGAGTACCTACCCTGCCATACCCTAGAGAGTCAATTATCAATCTAGAGAGTATATCATCTATATACCCTTGATGAGTCAATTATCCGCCCTATAGAGCCAATTATCCACCTTGGATAGTGAATTATCTAGAATTATCCACTCTATAGAGTCAATTACCTACCTTGGAGAGCCATATCTACCTACGAAATTCAATTATCTACCATAGAATCAATTTTATACACCTTATAGAGCCAATAATCTACCTTATAGAGTCAATTATCAACCTAGAGTGTAGATTATCCACCTTTAAGAATCACTTATCCGCCCTAATATAGAGCCAATTATCTACCATAGAGACTATATTATCTGTATATCTACTTTAGAGAATCAATTATCCATCTTATAGAGTCAATCTGCTCTAAAGAGTCGATCATCAGCTCACGAGAACCAATTATCTACCCAAGAAAGCCCAATCTTCTCTAACCTATCAATTGAATTAATGTCCACTCAATCGGTTCAACGTTACTTTTGAGTGCAATTAAAGCCAATATGGGTGATAAATTTGGCGTGTTCAGAACTCAGAGCTGGCTCTCTGTACATACACAGAGCGGAATATCCGGCTCGCTCCGGGTTATATTAAAACAGTTATTCCGAAATGGCGGCTTCGATATGGCCGGGCTATTGGGATCGTCGTTACGTCGATGGCTCTAGATTTGTGGTTTATTATCATTTAATTGTCCTATTGGGGCGATGCTCAGAGCGCTGGACAATTGCTCTATCATAAAATCGGCCGAATTAGAGCTATGCCGGTATATAAAACAAAGTAGTCCCAATGTATGGACATGTATAACCGGATCGATGATTCATGAACTTTTCGATAATGAAGATTTCCTGACGAATGGCTTGTGCCAGGACAAATAGAATTTTCGTTCTATTATATGTAGGTGTACAGCTATTGGGTTTTCACGTGGGTGGTATTGATTTTAACTAAGTAATTAGAAATCGAGTTGAATTAATGTGCAAATTCGAGCAGGTTAATTAATTAAAACCGATTTAATTATAACGCTAATAGAGGCATAAAAGGCGACCGAATTAATTAATTTCGGATACAGCTCAACTGTACGAGGGTATTACGCGATTAGTGTGCCACCCTGTATGCTGGCATTATTACAACATATAAATGCGACAATATGTAATTTCGGCGAATGTATTATGGCGTATCGAAGGACAAGGACAATGGCCGGCCAGATATATTCGCCGCGATAATTGAGTTATTATTATGTGCTCGCTCGATGGCGGCCGCTAATGGAATATCCCCTGGAAGAACAAAAGGGGAATCGTTTTAGATTCGCGACGATAGCCAAACAACGTATTTAACAACAAAAACGGCCCCGTTGCGCGTTGTCATGTATTCGTTTCGAAATGGATTTCTCGTCTTCAATTTACGGTCGCGGAAAAGTTACCTCTGATCGTATTAAATTTCGCCCGGGGGGGTTTTTCAGGCCGATCGACGCGTTATTTTCCTCGTCCTTTCGGTTACTTTTTTATTTCTTCTTTCGCTTTGTTTGCCGAGAAGAACCGGCCGAAAGGGAAGATAAGAGTTTATTGTTGTTTGTTTGTTTGTTTGCCGGCCAAATATTGTGTTAGTTGATATAGTCTTTCGTTTCTCGTTAATTCGCATTAAAAATTATGTAGGTGTTGTATCTTAGTGATCATTTGGGGTACAAAAATGGGGAATTTGTGGTTAAAATATAGTATATTATGAAGGTAATATGTGGTTAAAATTTAGTGTAGAATCTAGGGAAATTGTTGTTGATCTTTAGTAGATATATATAGAACCAAGGAAGTTTGAGAACCTTGAGTTTAAAGTCCAGTTTAGAATCTAGTGAAATTGTAGTTAAACTTTATGGTAGGATATAGGGAAATTGTGGTCAAACTATATAGAAAAGAATCTAGGAAACTTGTGGTTAAGCTATAGACTAGAATCTAGGGATTTTGTTGTTAAATTTTTTTGTAAAATCTAGGAAAATTGTAATTAAACTTTACTAGAACAGGGAAATTGTGAAATTGTGGTCAAACTTTAGACTAGGCAAGTTGTTTTAAAATTTTGTGTTGAATCTAGGCAAATTGTAATTAAACTTTCCATTAGAATCTAGGGAAATTGTGGTCAAACTTTAGACTAGTATCTAGGGAATTTGTTGTTAAAATTTTGTGTTGAATCTAGGCCAATTGTAGTTAAACTTTCCATTAGAATCTAGGGAAATTGTGGTCAAACTTTAGACTAGTATCTAGGGAATTTGTTGTTAAAATTTTGTGTTGAATCTAGGCCAATTGTAGTTAAGCTTTCCATTAGAATCTAGGGAAATTGTGGTCAAACTTTAGACTAGTATCTAGGGAATTTGTTGTTAAAATTTTGTGTTGAATCTAGGCCAATTGTAGTTAAACTTTCCATTAGAATCTAGGGAAATTGTGGTCAAACTTTAGACTAGTATCTAGGGAATTTGTTGTTAAAATTTTGTGTTGAATCTAGGCAAATTGTAATTAAACTTTACACTAGAATCTAGGGAAATTGTGGTCAAACTATATAGAAAAGAATCTAAGAAACTTGTGGTTAAGCTATAGACTAGAATCTAGGGATTTTGTTGTTAAATTTTTATATAAAATCTAGACAAATTGTAATTAAACTTTACACTAGAATCTAGGGAAATTGTGGTCAAACTATAAAGAAAAGAATCTAAGAAACTTGTGGTTAAGCTATAGACTAGAATCTAGGGATTTTGTTGTTAAATTTTTGTGTAAAATCTAGACAAATTGTAATTAAACTTTACACTAGAATCTAGGGAAATTGTGGTCAAACTATATAGAAAAGAATCTAAGAAACTTGTGGTTAAGCTGTAGACTAGAATCTAGGGATTTTGTTGTTAAATTTTTGTGTAAAACCTAGACAAATTGTAATTAAACTTTACACTCTAATCTAGGAAAATTGTGGTCAACTTTGAAATTAAGTATCTAGGGAATTTATAGTTTAAAATTTCTATTAGTTTATATTCTAGGGATATTGCAGTAACAAATTTATTGTGGAATTTTTGGCCAAACATGACACTAGAATCTAGGGAATTTCTTGTTAAAATTTATTGTAGAATTATAAAGAAATTATATCTATTAAATAAAATAGCAGCTATAAATTATTTTAGAAGAACTAGGAAAGAATAATTATTATTATTCTATTTAACTTTTGTAAAAAATAAAAAATTATAAAGACTTTTAAAAATTAATGCTTAACCTAACGAGAAACCCCGTTTCCCTGGAGGAACAAACATCGCCGGAAGAAACTCACAAATATTTATTTTAAAAGGAAAACACAGTGGAGAAAAGGGAATTACCGTAAATACTATTAAAGCAAACTTGATTCAAAACGCAAATATAAGATAATATTCAATTTGAATAAGAATGACGTTTCCAGTGAACGAGTCGAGGCGGCGAAGTGCCCTTTAAACTTATGAAGAAAATTTGTTACGCTAAAAGCTTTCCTTGACTTTTTAATTAACTAGTTTTTCAGCCGTTTATCCGGTTTTCCGAATGAAACACTCGAAAAGTTCATACTCGGCGGGGACGTTTCGTCGCCTGTTTCGGACATGTTACTAATTTAATACGGAATATAATTTTCCTTAATATTTTGTTTGCCTTTTAAAAATTTCCAAACCGTTAAAATGCCTAATTAGCATTCACAAACGGCGCGATTTTTAATCACAATTTTCTGTTTTTTGCACAGAATCAAGACACAGATTGGCACACCTGGCACAGATTCAAGCCGGAAAATTTACAGATATTTCGCATTGATTGAATCTGATGAATTATCAGGTTCAATTTTTTTTAACGTCCAATCAACAATTCGAATCGATCCCGATCAGTTTACATTATCAAATTGGCCTTGCACGCTTCTCTTCCGAACGCATTTCAGCGTTTGATTTCAAACTGATTAATTTAATGGCTTTGTTATAGGACTTTTGAAGAGAAAAAATGTAAACGGGAACTTTTTTATGTAAATTATGGTCCAGACCGACATATATAACTGAAGACTCTTAAATGACTCAAACGTCTGCAACTATTTCTGCTTGTCTGTAACTATATTTAATATTTTTATTCCTATTAGTGAATATGGCGTAGGTTAAACGAAAAAAAATATGGATTAATTGTTAATTGTAGTCTAGTTTTAGGAGAATTCCTTTTCAATTTCCTATTTTTCTCTTTCACATTGTATGCACTGAACGAAATGTTTATTCAAATGGTCATTACTGGACGTTTTGTATCAATATTTAGATGGAATCAACTGAACTAGAAAATACGCGTGTGTATTAGCTCGTATATTAAACCAGCTGAATGAACGAAAATTATATTTTTGCCAATTTTTCTCTTTTCTACCTTTGCCGCTGTGCGGTTATTTATAGTTTAACGGAAATTCAAAAGCGAGCTTTTCGCAATTTTCGCGTTTTTGCGCTGTTGATCAAGAACGAATGAAATCGGATCGATGTTTACACATTCGCCGTTTTTTAAAGCTTAATTATTTGTGATACCCACGTTGTTTAAAATTTAATTTTAATGTAAATATGCATCTAGTTAAAAGCCAAAATATTTTTTTATGTGTACATAAACTCTGTTTTGTTTTAAATACTAGGGTATAATTTACATCCAAACAGAATTTTTTTGTAAATTAGATTTTACGGGCAACCCAATTGAATTGATTGAAATATTGTATTGATGGAAATTATTAGAGTATCTACATATAGTTTACGCAAAACAAAGATCGATGCACGTCACTAATGTCGTCATATTTTCCAAAAACGTTGTGCACAACTTTTATAAATAAACAGAGAAAACAGATTAAGTTTAATACCAACAGAATTTAATTTAGTAATAAGAAGGGATGATAGGAAATGTTAAAAAGCAGAATTAAATCAACCAAGAAAAATATAAATTATAAAAATGTTTGTAATACTTACAATAACCAAACAATCTCTATAAATCCTTCTTGACAATAAAATTTTAGAAAATTCTTAGATTTTGTAAACTGTATAAAAATTCGGCAACACTGTCTATTTGTAACGTATAGTAAATTTATGGTGACGTGCATGTAATTTTGTTTTGCACAGACTATAAAGGATTTTTGTGATGGTCAAAATAATATTTTGTTAATTTTGATGACTAATAGGGAAGTGGATAAAAAATATCTAATACTTGTTAATACTGGAGTTCCATTAATATTCCCTCTGAAGAAGAAAAAAAGATAGCGAAACTCACAATGTATACACATTGATAAGTCGAAAAACATAAACCCCACAGACAAAATGAAATATCATCCTGTTTTCATGTCATTTCCAAATCAAGGCTATTGTACTACGTTAAAAGGCATATCAGATGAACCTCCATCGAATATCCAGTTAACTTTCCTGAGGAACTTTTTTTTTCTGGCAAAACAATTTCATATTTCAATATCGCAATAATACGGGGAAATAGGTCCGTTGTTCGTTTTTTTTTTTCACGGAGACGCGGAATAATACACGAAATGCGCCTTTTTACTGCGGAAGTTTTTTCACTAAAAACATATTTTCGTACTCAACTCCAATTTAAGTTGACGTCGCGGTGAAATTCTTCGGCGTATTACGCATTAGCCGAATTCGAGTTTAGGGACTTTCGGAAGTTTCACTTATTTTTTAGATTGCCCTTTCTTCGCGCCGAGAGTTGCGTGAAATGTACTCTACATGGTGACACAAAATAATATTCTACAGCTCAAATTTGCTGTATATTAGTCCATTGAAATGTTACATTTGACCTTGCATTTTCTAGAGGTATTTTTTATGTCAAAAGGGAGTTAATGTGAAGTTAAATTGAAGTTTGAGGTATCGCCAACCTTGTCTTGAAAATTTGTGGAGGTTTTTTTTGTTGCAAACTGAATCCTCTACAACTTTAGTTATATAACTTTTGGTCGTAGAATGGAGAAGACCACGATGGGAGATATGCGGATTTCGGCAAAAGATATGATTAGAAATGATTTATTAGAGACAAAACCGTTTTCAGCTGCTCAAAATGTGTTATAATTAAAAAGATATAGCTCTTCGAAATTTAAAAATTCGGGTTTTGACTCATACCTTATCAACCAATCATAAACCACTCACGTCTTGTTGTATAGTAAATAGTATGAATTTTCGAACGCAGTAACAAAGAATGCACAAACGAACAAAAATCAAACTGTCATTTGTCAGATTTTTCTGAAAAATGCACAAAACAAATTACACGAATTGCAGTTCGGCACAAAACACTTTACTGATAATATTGAAGTTGACAAGAATGTTGCCAAATAAATTTTTCAGGACCATTATTTGTATTTTTAACACGAAAATCGGTTACAATTTATACAGATGAAGATGTTATTTCTATATTAATATATCGAATTATCCATTAGGTAATGGAAGAAATGGATAAATCAGAAAATGTTTATTGCAATAAATATACAAAAAACGCACATTTTGCGGAGTAAAGAAGAGTAATAAGAAACGTGGCAAACTTGCTAAATGTAACTTCTCTTTGAAACTCTTGCTTTGATTGGAGCAGAGTGTATGACGATTGTGTGACGTTTTTCTAACTTTAAAAATTAATTGCGGCCTTATTTGGCCACAGAAAAAAATAAAAATTTCATTACGCGCCTACGGTTTTGAAAAAAAAAAAATAAAAAAAAAAGTCGTGGTCTTCTCCATTGAAAATAAACAAGTTATTAACGAAAATAGATAAGAAATTGGGAACAAATTTTCTTTTATTCGTTAATAACAGCTACTCTACTCCACTCTCTATTCTCATCTACTCTCATCTACTCTCATCTAGTAAAGAAGTTGAAAGTGTTTAGTAAAGAAAAACTGACTAGTAAGTATTGATAAGGAAACTTTTTCATTAAAATCTCTTAATGAAACTTTCGAAAGTTTATTACTTGCGCCTTCTGTACGGCAAAAGTCGCCTTAAAGAAACATTATAAATCAAAGATGAATGCGATTTCTTACGGAGCAACAATTTCTCTTCTGATCCCGTCATTCACACGCCGCCATCGGAAAAAAAGGATTTTCTATTGTATGACAACGCGGGTAGAACTCGAACGCCTTTCATTTCTTTTCTTCCATCCGCTTTGAGCGGTACGCATCCGAATATATTGGCAGGAAAGCCGAATGTTATGATTCGACTTTCCCCCCGTTGCCCGAAAGTAAGGGTATATTTTTTAAAACTCTCCTTTCAGTCTAAAACAGTCGATATTAAAATATACGGCGGGCTCGCAAAGTTTCCCGAAACTTTCGACGTGGATTTACTCCGCGGAAAGTGGCGAATAAAGAATCGGCAATTTTTCTCCGCTGCTGCGGGATTCCCGAAAAATTAAAAGATTCATCTCCTTAAATTAAAGACTCTTCTTAAAAGTAAATTTCCATTTTAAACGCCACTAAAAAAAGCTACTTTCCCGGCATTATGTGAATATATTTCGTTCACTCTAAACTAACCATGATGTCACGATGTAAAATATTGCCACGTTGCCACGTTGAATTTTTTTTCTTCTACCATCCAGATATTCCAGATAATTATTGCAGCAGTTTGTGCATAACAAAGTTATAGATGGAATTTTTAAATATAAACACATAAAACAGATTAAGTTTAATAACTACAGAATTTAATTTAATATATATTAACAAGGGATGATAGAAAATGTTCAAAAGTAGAATTAAATTATCCAAAAGAAAAATATATATTATAAAAAATCAACATTTGTACCTATACAGGGTGTATTGTAAGTTGATACTTCTTTTTCAACTGTGTATGAATCTCTTAATTCTAAGCAACTTTTTCAAATAAACTTTTTGAATATTATGAATAACAAAGAAGATAGAAAATTTTAAAATTTCGATTATTTTCCAATACGTACCTGCTTTATTAAATAAAAAATTTATTTATGGCAGTCATCTGTCAAATAAATGCCGAAAAATAAATAAATTTCATATTTAATGAAGCAGGTACGTATTGGGAAATATTCGAAATTCAAAAAAAAAGGTAAAAATTATTAAAAATTTTTATCTTTGTTTTTCAGAATATTCAAAAAGTTTATTTGAAAAAGTTTCTTAGAATTAAGAGATTCATATACACAGTTGAAAAAGAAGTATCAACTTACCCTGTATGTACATCTCTAGAAATTTTTCTTCACAATTTTAGAAAACTCTTAGATTCTGTAATCTTTATAGAAGTTTGGCAACACTCTCTATTTGTGTGACGTAATATTGTGACGTGCATGTAACTTTGTTTTGCACAAACTATACATGTATAATTTCCCTAACCATTAAACGCTTCTCATGTGTACTAATTTAATGACATACGAGTAGATAGATCAAATTATAGGAAAGAGCGATTATAGTCGTTTAAATGACTTCATTGCATACATCAATTCTAATTTTCGTATTAGGTAATATGGCGTGGTGTATTTTATACTGGTATTGTTCTAGGCGCGGATGAGCAAAGTCGAGTAATTTGTTTAGACGGCAATACAATTAAACGTCGACGCCGACGCCGTTTTAATACGTCCCAGTATTCGAAATAGTGCAATAATCTCCTGCAAGAATGTAAAGCCTGATTTACGCATTTATAATTGTGAGGTATTACTATTCGGCTTTGCGCATTCCGAAACAGTCCAAATAGTTTTCTGTTTGAACGTGACATTTTCGAAATCCGTGTGCACAGCTGATTATGTTACAAACCGTGACGGATTTTCTGATCTGAAATAACGCCCAATTATCACAGAAAGCTTTATAAATATCCGTTCGTGAATTAGTAATTTTCTTTGTAATGACTTCACGCGTTTTTCGTTGTATATTCCTGGCGATAATAATTCGGAACTCCCTCTGTGATTCCTCTTGGTTTGGTAATTACCTTCGAATAGACGGTATATTTGGGCGTGCAAGTCGATCTTTGTACATTAATCAATCAAAGCGGAACGAAATCCACTCGGAACGAGACAAAGCGATGACAATATTTGATTGTCGAGGGTTAGGCAAAGTGGAAATCCGTCGCTGGGGCTCGGTCCCGAAAGTTCCGAATGCGAATTTTAATAGGAAATGTCTTTAACGTGATTTATACGTCACCCCCGTTCGCCGGCACTACTCTTTATCAATCATCGAAGAAAGCGGATATTAACGGATTTTTTTAAATAATTCATGGCGCGTTTCGTCTATAAAGAGTTGAAATTTCCGAAATATCAAAAAATTTATTCTGACGCGAAACGTCTTCATGAATAATCACTACTATTCGAAATTCTGGTGATCGAGCAATCATTATTTCATTCTCATTATACTGTACATGATTAATGCTATAATAATACCATATAGCTCGTTGAAATTAGCTGGCGCCCCATTTGCTGGTACGTTGAAAAGAAATAATTGATTTGCATAATGAATGTTTGTTATTCAAAAATCAGTAAATCTCATTTATGCTCGTTATCGTGCAGTTTTATTGTTGCTCGAAAAACGTGCTTTCCATTCGATTCGGATTATTTGGAAATATTACAAATTTTCCAACACGCTCCTTCACAAACCTAATTGTACAAAAAAATTTAATATTATGTTATTGCATTATTTTTTCATTCATCATTAGCCTGTGAGATGCGCGAAAATCTTACTCAAGCTTTTGTTGGTTAAAGCCCTAATATTTGCCCAAGAGGCTTGGAACAATACAGGGTGTTATTTAATAACATGCTAATACTTAAGGGGGTGATTCTTAGACCCATTTTAAGAAAAAAACTTCATATAAACCTATGTCCTAAACTTCTAAACTTTTGAGATACGGGGTATTAAAGTTTTAAGAAAAAAAAAACAAGTTTTTACTATCATTTTCATACCACGTTCGGCGGACATTTCCAACACCTGATTTAAATTATTTCTTTATTTTACTAAAATTTCATAATTTCAACGTTTAAAAGTTATCCGCTTAAATAAATTATTGTTCAGAGTTAGATAAATCGTTTTTGGTCGTCATTCGTCGAGGGAGAGGCAAATGAATGAATTTATTTTTTTTAGCGAAACGGTGAGTTGTACGAAAAAAAGTCAAGAAATCGAATTTGTTCTAAATTGAACGAGAATTCGAAAAATAATTTTGATTTTAAAAGATAGCAGTGGCGTATCACTTTTTTATTCAAAAATATCTAGTCTGAGTCCAGTAGGGACGCTACTGTTAGAAATAAAAAAAAATTTGGGTCAAAAAATGCTCTTTAATGTATAAACGCCGTACACCAAATTTCATAAAAATATTTAAAGTGGTATGAAAATGATAGTAAAAAATTGTTTTTTTTTTTAAACTTTAATACCCCGTACCTCAAAAGTTAAGAAGTTTAGGACATAGATTTATATGAAGTTTTTTTCTTAAAATGGGTCCAAGAATCACCCCCTTAAGTATTAGCATGTTATTAAATAACACCCTGTATTATCGATTTGCGAACATCCACTTGAAGTGGACGCACTGTTTGCCTCGCTCCTGGATTTTTGCCAGACAATTAAAACTCAATTCTAACGGAACGGGCGTAGAACAACCGCAAAACCCGCACACCATGTATGTGTATTTTAGCTCCGGGCGCTCCTATTTAATTATATCCATTAATCGCGCTTTAATGACCTGTAAATATTAGCGAAAATATTTAAAGTTTAAACGCTTTGTTTATCCTTTTAATAATGGGCGCACTTATCAGCCGCGATTTTAAATAAAAGGTTCGTTTGTTATGTTTAAATTAACATCAAAGCGATGGTTTTTGATTTGCGTTGAAAATTCCCCTATCGCAATTTGTAGTTTGCTCAATATTTTTCCTTATACAGTTCGCTGTTCTGTTGCATATTTTATTTTATTTTATTTCTACCAATTACCCGTTTTTTTCTCAAACAACGATCGCAGTTCGCTTGGATTCGCTCGAAGAAAAATATCACATATTTCCAATTGTTGTGTATCAATTTCCATGAGATAGGGAGGAAATGCTCGTTATGCCAGCGTCACATTTCAAGCGTTTCGCCGAATTTAAATATCAATCGAAGAACGCGGGCTTTACGGTCGCGTTTTCAAACGATTTTTTTATTATTCCCCGTACAAATATCGTCAGATTTATGCAATTATTGTTCGCGAAAAGGCCTATGTATACACCGTATTTTCACGTAGTGTATTTTTTGTGAATTGTGCTTTTCTTGTTGAATACATTACCATACTTCACTTCAATGATTTATTCCCGTCACATTGGCTATTTTGAATTTTTTAGATCGAAAAAAGTAGACATTTTGTATGTGTGTAAGCAAGAATTCAACGAATCTTGATGTATAGTTTGTGCAAAATAAAGTCAGCTGCACGTCACTATAAATTTACTACGTCACAAATAGACATTGTTGCCGAACTGTTTACAAAGTTTACAAAATCTAAGATTGTCAGGAAAGATTTCTAGAGAGGAAGTACATTTAAAAATAATAATTCTCTTAAAGCTTCATTTAAAGCTGCTTATATATAGAACTGAATTTTGTTTAATAACTCGAAATATTAACAAGAAAAAATTAATAAAGCAACAACCCCGAGGCAAAATGCCAAAAACAAATTGAAAATTAAACGTATACTGATAATTTAATTCTACATTTGAACATTTTCGATCATCCCTTATCAATATTAAATTAAATTCTGTAGGTAAACTTATACTTAGTTGGGCTTGGTAAATATAGGCAACAATGCTTGACAAATATGACGACATAAGTGACGTACATCTAACTTTGCTTTGCATAAACTAAACACTTTGTTATTTTGATTTCATTAGATTGAAATTTATTTAATGTATGTAAGCAAATTAAACATGTTTCCACATTAATTTTGTGCACCATCAAAAAGCTATTATTTTAATACAAAACGAGTCTTGATGTACCTTCGCAAATATTTACAAACGATTAGTTCTATAAATAAAAGCGCCTAATTTGATGAAAATTTTATCAAGCATTGAAAATCGTTTATTCCCGAAAAAAAAAACTAATCTCTTATCTGCGGGAAAATACGCGGGAGCGACAGCGACATAAATCAAAAATATATTACGCTAAAAATTATTACTCCGATATCGAATTGATAAATTCGATTCCGCGTATATTGGGCAGCGAAATAAAACGCGCCACTAATGCCGGTCGATTTTCGTTTAAATAAATAATGGTACAGCAGCGAATAGACAGAATCATTTAATTCGTCCCTTGATTGCCAGCCCGAATTTGCGACGGAGCTTTTTGGGGGATCAGATTTATGAAATAACTTCATTTCTATATTTACATATTGAGTACTTGCTCGCCCAGGGGCCCGCTCGTGTGCGCCATTGCAACCTAAAATATATGACAAAAAACATGTTATTTTTTATTTATCTACTGCAAATTATTCATAACAAATTTGTTTTGTACAGAGTGTTCGCAAATTAAAAAAGAATTGCAAAATGCTCTGTGTTATATACGCTAAATTGTACTTGTAAATGCAGCTTTATTAAATCACCCTGTATATAAAAAGTATTATTAGTAGGTATACTGATTTACTTTAGTGTATAATTCGCTTTTAATGGATTAAAATCGTTTATTGTATTAGCAAGGAACATCAATATAATTTTATGTACAAGCGGAAAATTTCGATTTTCCGATTTGCTCCTGTTTTCACTCAAACCGAGCCGAAGCTGATGAGCTGCTCTCATCAAATTCTTCTACGTCACTGCGCTATTACAGCTCCGACTGCAGCGAATAATTCAATTTATTAGGTAATATATCAACTGACTTGTAAATGGAACTATAAAATCGCATTTGTCGTTGTTCAAATTCGATGGAAAATTTATTTTATACGATTTTTTTTATCAATTTCCATTCAGTTAGCTGCCGTAAAAATAGCGATACGCTATTTTGACGCACGTCAAACGTCATTTTTGAACGAAAAGTTGGTAGTATTGGTATGTACTGGGTGATGGATTTAATTCGATTCTTCTCTAACGAAATTCGTTCACTATTTACACGCATTGTATATTTAACAATCACATTATATGCAAATTTAAATCGACATAAATATTCAACTAAATCATCCATTAATTTTAACGACTACATTAACGTTTCATCGTACGTCCGCCCGACGAATTTGTATATTGAAATTGGTGTAATTAAGGTGTACTAATGAATATGTTTGCTGAATAAACGCTAATTGCAGATTAGATATTAATTTATGTGCGCGATTAGGTAGAAAATTTTAAACCCCAGTCGGTCGAAATTGTTATTTACCCAAACAATGTTTCCAACCACTTTGACAACGATTAAATTCTAGGGGAAACGTTGGTATCACTGAGTCAGAAATCAGTTGGCGGCTTGTTAAATCTAGTAACTTTTTATAAACAAAAAATCCCTAGATTTATATGTTTGTTTAGGGCTTTAGGGAGTTGATGAAATTTTCTGGCGAAAGGGGACTGTTTCTAGATGAAATTTTATATTTTTTACGACCACTTGACTTTTAGGTTCCAATCAGCGGAAAGTTTCAATCGGCTGGCGTTCTTTCCGAAAGCAAGCGAAAAAAATTAATGATCCAAGTCAATATGCGTAAAAAGGAGCGAAAATAATTTATAGGTTTTATAGCGGAAAGGACAAAACCAAGCGCGGCTCATGAAGATTAATGCCGAGAGTTAAAAATGAAACAAACTACGACTGGGGACAGGTTAATGCGTCATTATTTATTATTTTTATCGCGGAGTTATCCTATCCGGGAGCTATTCTTTCACCCGGGATCGCCGTCATAATTTGTCTCCAGAAAGGAGGTTCTTTTTTTACATTTTTTTTTTGAATAGAGGAAGTTTGTTACTGACGCCTTTTTGGGGCGTTTTGCAGGATAGGCTGCTCCTTTTTGTTCGCTGAATTGGTTATTCCCCGCTTTAATGGCCCGCATCTGGCCGGGATGAAATACCAATAATTCTTTTTTATGAAATGTTATTTAAAAAAATCCCGCATTAGGTACAGCCTACGAACCTGATTTTTCGTAGAAAAATCCCTCTAATTTATAACATTTGAGTAGCGTATTTTGCACTATGGTAGGTAAATTTATTTATTACTTATAAATAGATAAAAGAGTATTGTTTGCTTCAAAAGTTGCATAATTCTGGTAAAAGTTTGCATTGTTTCATTTAAGTTGATGTTCACAAAACTTAATATCAAACGAATCTTCTCATGCAGGAGCATGCAATAAATCTTCAAAGAATCTTGTTATTGAATACCTATGGTCCGCATTTTTATCATGATGTACATCGTTGTTTACCAGAATTTTCAAAATACTTTCCTGTCATACGAAAAGTTTTGTTTTAGAAGCTGTTTTCGATTTAAATTTATACAGGATGTCTCAACTATATTTTAAATAAGACACCTTCTACTGTTTGGAGACTGTAACTGGAGTAAATTCCGGTGTTATTTTATTGATTTCCTCTCTTATTCTTTCCTGTATAGGTCTGCTATGTTGTTGGGTTTTTGAATATAAACCTTGAGATGCCCCCATAAAAAAAATCCAGCGGTGTAAGTTCTGGAGACCTTGCTGGCCACCTCAATAGTACCCCGCTTTCCAGTACACCTACCAGGAAAAATCAATCCAATGGAGAAGACCACGACATTTTTTTTATTTTCTTTCTTTCAAAACCGTGTGTTCTAAGAAGGCGCGTATTGAAATTTTTATTTTTTTCTGTGGCCAAATAAGGCCGCAATTAATTTTTAAAGTTTGAAAAACGTCACACAATCGTCATACACTCTGCTCCAATCAAAACGAGAGTTTCAAAGACATGTCGCATTTAGCAAGTTTGCCACGTTTCCTATTACTCTTCTTTACTCCGCAAAATGTGCGTTTTTTGTATATTTATTGCAATAAACATTTTCTGGTTTATCCATTTCTTCCATTACCTAATGGATAATTCGATATTTTAATAGAAGTAACATCTTCATCTGTATAAATTGTAACCGATTTTCGTGTTAAAAACACAAATAATGGTCCTGAAAAATTTATTTGGCAACATTCTTGTCAACGTCAATATTATCAGTAAAGTGTTTTGTGCCGAACTGCAATTCGTGTAATTTGTTTTGTGCATTTTTCAGAAAAATCTGACAAATGACAGTTTGATTTTTGTTCGTTTGTGTATTCTTTGTTACTGCGTTCGAAAATTCATACTATTTACTATACAACAAGACGTGAGTGGTTTATGATTGGTTGATAAGGTATGAGTCAAAACCCGAAATTTTTAAATTTCAAAGCGCTATAACTTTTTAATTTTAACACATTTTGAGCAACTGAAAACGGTTTTGAGCTCTAATAAATCATTTCTAATCGTTTCTTTTGCCGAAATCCGCATATCTCACATTCTTGGTCTTCTCCATTTCTCAATTATATCTAAGATATACCAAAACACTTGTTGTTTACAAAAGATAGTAAAGGGATTGAAAATCCCCAAAAGTTTTACTCAATGATGGTAGTAATGGGACATCCTGTATAAGCCTTTAAACAAACTTTTGGTGATTTATAGTTACATTGAAACAACGTCCGTACGTCTAACTAGTCGCTTCAATTGGCACATTAATCAGCCCCGAAAAACATAAATCGTCCGAAGAGTTTCGCACACAACAAAACTACAACTACGTCGAGCTCTTCACGTCTCTTCGCGCTCCTCTCCGTCTTCCACCGCGACGGCTTTTTTCCCCGTCGCCGGGAAAATAAATCTCGACAACAACACCGCTGGCTGTGTCGTTTCGTGCAAGAAGGCGTCAAGCGAATCGGGCCCCGTCTCCGAGGGGACCGCAAAGAAGCAGCCCGGGCGCCGACTTATGAATATGCAGGGCGATGGAAGCGTTGTCTTTTCCGGTTCCCGGGGGATCGACCTTGTCTCGTTTCCGTTCAGTTAGCGTTACGAACCGCAGGTTACGACGTGCCGGGGAAAGGCTTAATGTAATATTAGTAATTCGCGTTTAACGTACTTACCTGCGGCGTCGACGGGAATTACCATTGCTGACATGGTGAAAAAAAAGTACCTAGATGCTTGGAGAATTGTGTAGGCTTGGCAACGCTGTTCGATTTGGCAAAAACTGACATAACCTCACTAATTTACGGGGCTTTGATGGAACAAATTGGCGCTTTGTTCAACATGAAGTGCAGATAATTGAAGAGGAATTTAAAAAAAATGAGGCCAGAGAATGGTCTAGTATTCAGTCAGTGTTGGATGGAAGACAAAATGAGTTACTGTCAGCGTGTCCCAAGCGTGCTCGGCAGACAGGTCATTATTACGCATTGATTAATGCACGAATTTAATTATCGTTTATTTTATGAACAGCTGCAGCGACTATGCAGCTATAGAAATTTATATCTGCAAAAAATTAATGGGATACAGTGTACAAAATGCAGATTATACGAGCGACATTCGACAGTGGCAAAAACTGTTGTAACGATTTAATTAAATCGCAAGGATCTCAACAAATATGGAATTAGCGACTACAAATCAAAGAGTATGCGTTTGTGTGTAAAGCAAAATCTTCATTCTAATTTACATTCCCATTTCGAATTTCGTCCGCGAAAAACGGACAAAAGGTAGGCGCTCGCTACGCTTTAGTGAAGAAAAACCGCAAACAACCATCAGGTGGCTAATTAATTTTCAGATTTAAAACGCAAAGAGCCGCAGGCCTTTATGAAATAACAAGCTAGACAAACAAGATATACAATGAGAGTTTATTTCCTAAAGCAATGAATTTAATAGAACGAGCACACACAAAGTCTTATAATAACAATGCGAATTAAAACTCCTCTTAGAAACAAACGGTAAAATTTCGAAGTCTTTTGTAAAAAAATAGATGTAGCCTACATCAGGTTCTTGAGAATTGTTAATTAAGTTTCTTAATGCAAATTATCTACCCTGTACATGCTTCAGATAGATTAAAAAACTCTTACCATTTGCCTACAATATGTCCCGTTGAGAGTGACTCACCCTGTATAATTACAATTTTTTGAATGGAGAAGACCACGATGTGAGATAGGCGGATTTCGGCAAAAGATACGATTAGAAATGATTTATTAGAGCTCAAAACCGTTTTCAGTTGCTCAAAATGTGTTGTAATTAAAAAGATATAGCCCTTTGAAATTTAAAAATTTCGGGTTTTGACTCATACCTTATCAACCAATCATAAACCACTCACGTCTTGTTGTATAGTAAATAGTATGAATTTTCGAACGCAGTAACAAAGAATACACAAACGAACAAAAATCAAACTGTCATTTGTCAGATTTTTCTGAAAAATGCACAAAACAAATTACACGAATTGCAGTTCGGCACAAAACACTTTACTGATAATATTGAAGTCGACAAGAATGTTGCCAAATAAATTTTTCAGGACCATTATTTGTGTTTTTAACACGAAAATCGGTTACAATTCATACAGATGAAGATGTTATTTCTGTATTAATATATCGAATTATCCATTAAGTAATGGAAGAAATGGATAAATCAGAAAATGTTTATTGCAATAAATATACAAAAAACGCATATTTTGTGGAGTAAAGAAGAGTAATAGGAAACGTGGCAAACTTGCTAAATGTGACTTCTCTTTGCAACTCTCGCTTTGATTGGAGCAGAGTGTATGACGATAGTGTGACATTTTTCAAACTTTAAAAATTAATTGCGGCCTTATTTGGCCACAGAAAAAAATAAAAATTTCATTACGCGCCTTCTTAGAACACACGGTTTTGAAAAAAAAAATTTTTTTAAAGTCGTGGTCTTCTCCATTAGGTAGGTATTTACCTAATAAAGAATGTGTTTGGCACTTTCAGTTTATAAGAGCTTTTTGGTAAAGATCTCTGCTTGTTTCCCTGAAATTTCCCTTTCTTATCAATCGCGAATTTAATTTAAAACTTTGGAAAAGTTTAAAATAACCATCAAACCTCAGACGGAAACTTATTTATTACCTTCGAAAATCCCGATTTGCGGAATAATAGAAAACAAAATGTATACGGGATTTTCGACGGGCCTTTCAATAATTCATTTCCACAGTGGAAATTCGCGAAATGAAAGGCGGCTCCGGGAACTTAATTCGTTTCCTTCTTACAATCAACTACTTCGTTAAAAAGATAATTATCAAAGCCGGGGCGCGATACAACCCTCTCGAAACTTTTACGAATCGCCTGGCCCCCAAATTAAATCCGCTAAACTACGGACCTTTTTAGAGGCGAACGTCCGACCGACGCCGGGAAATAACTTTTCATAAATCGAGGGTAGGGTTAGAAAAGTTGGAAAACATGCCACTTTCGATGATTACGTACTCATCGCCGCCGTGCCGGAAATTTTATTAATTATCTTTATGAGCGATTCTCGTGGAAAGCGGTCCCACTTGCGCACGGTTTTTTTCTTTCAAACGACTCTCCTGCTAATTGCCATAAAGTAAATACGCGAATTTAGGAGCCGATGTTTAATTGCGAAACGACTGTTTCATTATTAACCTTCGCCTACCTTCCACCATTCTTTGAAATTTTAATTAAAATCCTTTTAATACAGAAATCATTAAAAAATTTAAAACATCTTAAAGGGAAAAGCATCTTCGGAGTTGTTTCGGTAAAGTTAGCGCGGCCTTTCCGATCCGATGGGCCCTAAAATGTTTCGCCCGAAGAATATCAAAAGAAATTTCTCCGCTTTTTTTACGGCGTAATTGAAACCGGCGCAAGAGAATAGAAAGTATTTTTATGTGATACTTTTTCTTGGAGCTTAACCGCCGCTAATCCGCCGAACTTCCGCCGGAAAAACAAGGAAACACTCTCACAATATCCAAATTAAAAGCTTCCGAAATCATTCGGAAAAGCTTCTGGCAGTAAATCAAAAATACAGAAAATTCGCCCTAGCGTTACGGCTCCCATATGAAAAGTTCGCTCGCTTCTTTTGCGCAGATTATCTTCGAGATTGGGAATCTTCCAGCGAAAGAGTGAGAAATTGGATATTTTTTGTTATAATCCGGGAATGTTCGCAAATTGAACATATTACTACTATGCTTATTATATGATATTTTGCCTATCCGACATCCCGAATGAATATTTCCTTCTAATATCTAAGAAAATTCGAGCAAAAGATGAGCATATTGATTAATAATTCTACAGGAAAAATATTATTAATATGTACCTAATAATGTACAGATTTGATTTAATTATATACAGGGTTATTCACGGTATACGACTCGGTCTATATCTCATTAACGCTACATTTTATGAAAATTTTGTAAATATAAATTTTGTGTATGTCTAATTAGGGTATAATTTAAAATTAGTTTCAAGTATACAGGATGTCCCAAAAAAAAAGTTACATATCAAAGTTATGTTTTTTTAAATGGAACAGCCCATATATTATTACATTTTTGGATTCTACTCGATGAGCTGATTCCAAAAAGGGGTCACACTTGGTATTTTGGTCTCATAATAAAGGACTCAAAAATCACAAAATTTAGAATTTTGGAGGCTCTGAAAGCTAAACAGTTGAATATCGAGAAAAACGGCTTACATGGTCCTATCCTAACTTTTCAAGTTCTATCTAATAGTACATTTTGATCACCCTGTATACATTTTATATTATGTCATTAGATAGTACTTGAAAAGTTAGGATAGGACCATGAAGCCGATTTTCTCGATTTTCAACTGTTTAGCTCTCAGAGCCTCCGAAATTCTAAATTTTGTAATTTTTGAGTCCTTTATTATGAGACCAAGATACCAAGTGTGACCCCTTTTTGGAATCAGCTCATCGAGTAGAATCCAAAAATGTACATCCTGTATACTTGAAAATAATTTTAAATTATACCCTAATTAGACATACACAAAATTTATATTTACAAAATTTTCATAAAATGTAGCGTTAATGAGATATATGACCGAGTCGTATACCGTGAATAACCCTGTATAATATAATTTGAAGCAATTATTTTGCCTTATGACTTTTTAACGGTTTCAGCTATTAGTATTGGTCTATACTGCAATAACATACATTATTTTCATTCGTCATATTTATTAAAAAAATAGCGTTAATACATTAAAATTTAACAATTTTCCACTTTTTTGCAGTAGGATGAACCGGCTTAGCTCAGCGTTGTTAAAATGAAATACTATATTTTATAAACATGCAATTAGTCCACAACAAATTTTCAATAATTGATTAAATTCGACAGCGTTTGAGCTGCGCCGCTTCGCATAAATTATTGGAATAAATATCGATATTCATTTTATCACCAGCATATCGAAAAAGCCGGATTTTCTACTAGCATTGTAAATGGTAACTAGGTCCATTGAAATGTTACATTTTTTCTGGCTAGTGGTGCGTTTGATAGAGGATGAATTTTTTTATTTTTTATATCAGGAGGGAGTTAGTTTGAAATTAAATTTAAGTTTGTGGGATGGCCACCCTTGTCCCGTGGCTGGTATACTCAAAAAGGGTGTTTTTTTCGTTATATCGGCCAAAATTACTAAAAATTTGTAGGGACACTTTTTGTTTAAAATTAAATTCTCTACAACTTTAGTTATGTAAGTTTTGGTCGTAGATTTGAAAATAAACAAGTTATTAACGAAAATAGATAAAAATTTGGGGGCAAATTTTCTTTTTTTCGTTATAACTTTTTTTCTGGCCATTTTACAAATAAAATGCATCAGAGCTTTTTGATTGAGGAGTTTTCAAGAAGTAATTATCATTACCTACTTTTTCAAATTTGTTCATTTTTCACCGATTTGCAGTGCTGCGAAACTAACACTATTCACCAGTACATACTCGTGAGTATACAGGGTGTTACAAAAAGGTTGTAACTTTTGAGACGAATATAAGATGATTTACCCTAACTTACCTATATTCAAAAGTGTTTAGTAAAGAAGTTATTGAATATCCATTGAATATCCTTGTGAATAAGATTTTCAATTAAGTACAGTATATTAATAGATTAATATATTGGATATATTGGATATTGGATATTGGATATATAATTTATATATTTACAAAAATGTTCTTTTATTTAGTGAATTTACTAAAATTTTTCAAGTAAAAAATATAGACTCAATCTATTAATATACTGTACTTAATTGAAAATCTTATTTATATTCTTATTATCCAATATTTGGATATATTTACACATGTTTCCTTTTTTTTTGTTCCTTTTTTTCACTGAAGATATAAAAGGAATAAATGAAGTTTTTGAAGTTTTTTTGAAAGAAATAGCGCATAATTTCCTAATTACAAAATCCCCTTTAGAAAACAGGTACGCAGCGGATAGTATTTCCATTCCTATACTTAACAAACCGGCGTTAGAAATATGTTCATCCGCAAATAAATACGACCGCAAGTCCCCCAAAATCCCCAGGAACAATCCCGGTTAACCCGGAGCGCGGATTTTTTGCGTGGAAACCAACGCCTCCGTCACTCACCCGGCAACGTTCCGTCGTGATTTTTTCCCGGTTTATTTTGCGGCGCCCTTTTTGCCACATTATTCATCTGAATGTCAAGCACGAACGCACTTTGTTTGTGCGGGACTAGTTCGTGACGTACATTTTAGCGATTCTTTTCGCTTAATTCTATCAGCTCGTCCCGTAAGCAACCGAAAATATGACGAAATCATTTCGCCGGGCCGCGCCGAAACGCTCTGCTTTTCTCCTAAAGCTTTGTTTAAGTGACAGCGTGAATCCGGAAAAAATGCTAAAACACAAGTCTAAATTTTCCCCAAGGTTAATAAAATGCGAGGTTGGATCGTTATCTAGTTGTATATGTGACGTCATTAAGTGTTGTGACGTTTACTCTTATTTTATGAAGGCGTTATACAGGGTGTCGCAAAAAAATTGGGACAAAAGGCTCAACCATGGACTTCTGAGACGAAAATAAGATGATTTAATCTCACTTGTAGAAAATAATTTCATATTTCAGATTAATCTTAAACAAGTGGGACGAACGGCCCAGTGCGCCGTAGAGAGACTTCTAACTAATGTAACGTTAAGTTTTTTTTTTTTTTTTTTTTTTGAAACGGGAGAGGTTTTAGACTATGCTGAATCGAATGCCGTTGTCCGTTTGTCTCTATCTATAACCGTTTAGCCGCTGAAACTCGCGACAGACGGACGGACGGACGGACGACAAAGCCAGATCATAAGACTTCGTTTTCGAAAAATTCGAAGAATTTTCCGTTGTTAGAAGTCTAAAATTTAAATTCTATAGTTTATAAAAATTCTTTAATATGGCCTCCATTATCTAATAATTAATAAATAGATTTTTTTGAAAATAACTTTCTGTTAAAAAGGTGTTATGAAAAACTTTTTATTAATAATAATGTGCTGAAAATGGAGATTTCAAAATTCGTAATGAGTGCCAAAAAATATATTTATCTCCAAAAATATGGATTTTATAGAAAATTACAAAGAGTAAAAAATCATTTTAAATAAACCGATAAACCTAATTTCGATTCAAAAACTAAGTGAATAACAAGGGCGGAATAATTAGGGCTATAATTATTAATAATAATGTGCTGAAAATGGAGATTTCAAAATTCGTAATGAATGCCAAAAAAGAAATGTATCTTCAAAAATATGGATTTTATAGAAAATTACAAAATGTAAAAAATCATTTTAAATAAACCGATAAACCTAATTTCGATTCAAAAACTAAGTGAATAACAAGGGCGGAATAATTAGGGCTATAATTATTAATAATAATGTGCTGAAAATGGAGATTTCAAAATTCGTAATGAATGCCAAAAAAAATATTTATCTCCAAAAATATGGATTTTATAGAAAATTACAAAGAGTAAAAAATCATTTTAAATAAACCGATAAACCTAATTTCGATTCAAAAACTAAGTGAATAACAAGGGCGGAATAATTAGGGCTATAATTATTAATAATAATGTGCTGAAAATGGAGATTTCAAAATTCGTAATGAATGTCAAAAAAGATATTTATCTCCAAAAATATGGATTTTATAGAAAATTACAAAGAGTAAAAAATAATTTTAAATAAACCGATAAACCTAGTTTCGATTCAAAAACTAAGTGAATAACAAGGGCGGAACAATTAGGGCTTTGAGAGGGGTGTTCAAATCTAAGAATTATTGATAATTAAAATTTTTTTTACTCAAAAATACATATATCACCAAACAAAGATTTTCTCTACAAACTTTCACGAAAAAAAGTTGAGTTGGCCAGAATTTGGCCAGACATACGGCCACAATATCAAAATATCTCTTTTTAAAATCGGTTTAAAATAGGTAAGTTAGGTTAAATCATCTTATTTTCTTCTGAGAAGTCTCTAGCTGAGCCATATCCCAACTTTTTTGCGACCCCCTGTATTTTACTATTTATAATAAAAAACGCCTCAAAACTACACGTATATAATAACTTTTTCGTAAGCGGTTTTAATACAGAGCTCGCGCTTGAAATACGTAAATAATAGATCATGGCGAATAGAGGAACCCGGTAGAAAACTTTAATAATTCATACGTAATCTTCAGAAGAGTGGAACACGTGTTTTCCGCACGGATAAGTCTGAACGGAGTAATAATTCATCATATTTTGTTAACATTATGGGGGCGTACTGTGAAATGATACGACCGAGTTAAGGGATGCCATTAAAAGCCGCAACTTCGCAACGAATAGTCCCCTCGCGGGTTGCGAATGACGTTCATCAAATCGAAATTAACTTCATTTACTCTCCATATTTTTACTACAGAATATTGTAGATATATTTAAGCCTATAACTCGATTCGCAGTGTATGTATGCCGAAGGAATCGAGTTCGAGCTTCTACTATATAGTACACTGTGTCCCATTTTGGTCGCGACTGGGGGGAATCTCGGTTATTAGACTTGATTGGACATTGCGGTTTTCGCGAACCTGTACTACTTTTTTGTCAAACTTACAATGACACAAACAGATTTTTTAAATCTCTTTTCATTTCAGAGTTACAGGGCGATAATAAAAATTCTGACTTATTCAGCTACCCCCGTATCTCGTTTGCTATTGAAGATATTTTAAATGTGTAAACTGATTATTATAGATAATTTTACGTAGAATTCAGTGACGTCCTTAGTTTTTTTATGGGGGTTACCATTTCTGAAATATGACACCAACTTGTAATTTTTTTAATGGAACACCCTGTATTTTTATTGGCCATTAAATTTGTAATTTTTTTTTCTTTTTAATGATATGACACATTCTATATTTTGAATTTGATTAGAATGCTTAAAAAAGAGAATAACTATTTTATTCGAAAAATGATTAGGGGACTATGCAGAAAAACCAAAATAAAATACTTTTGGAACAAAAATAGTTGTTGAGAATATTAAATAAAACATTTCTACGATTTTTTTGTTTTTCCGCATAGCCCCCTAACCATTTTTATAATAAAATAGTTTTTCTCTTTTTTGATCATTTTAAGAAAATTCAAAATATAGAATGTGCCATATCATTAAAAAGAGAAAAAAAATTATAAATTTAATAGGCAATAAAAATATAGGGTGTCCCATTAAAAAAATTACAAGTTGGTGTCATATATCAGAAATGGTAACCCCCATAAAAAAAACTAAGAACGTCACTGAATTCTACGTAAAATTATCTATAATAATCAGTTTACACATTTAAAATATCTTCAATAGCAAACGAGATACGGGGGTGGCTGAATAAGTCAGAATTTTCATTATCGCCCTGTAACTCAAAAATGAAAAGAGATTTAAAAAATCTGTTTGTGCCTAGTATATTTTGTGTATAAAAGGGAGGTAAAAACTTTAGAACACGATTTCAAACTGTTTTGTTAGCAAACTTCCTTTTTATCGGGCTAGTTGCAACGATACATCTAAGAGGATAAGAAATTTCAGTCGCCTCCCCGAAGGCTATTATTCCATTTATTTTTCCAGTTGGGTCAATAGAGTACCGCGCGATTTTTACACCTAACACCGATCGCCGGACTTTATCGACCGCCAAGTTTTTCCGAAGGACGATAACTTTCCGAATGGAATTTATTTAATCTCCATCGGGTATGAAGTGTTTTCATAGGAGGATACCGCGGGCGCAGAGAGTTAGGTTGTTGCTCTAGTTTTATTTGCTTTCAATTTCAATTCTCCGAGGTGAAATGAATGTTTCGAAAAATTGCGATTTCCTGGCGTTGAAATTTCTAATCTCCTCGAAAATCGCCCGGTGCTTAATTAAAGGATTAAACTATCCCTGTGTGGTGTATAGGGGCGTATTGGTTACCTAGAGGTGTTGTGATTTAAGGACCTTTGAGTAGGCTATCCGCAGGCCGTTAGTTCGTCTAAAATTAGAGCAATTTCATGTTCTTTGCAGAGTGCCTCGCGAGGCGTGGGTAACACAAGGTCTCATTAATATAATATTCACGATCCAGATTGTTTTGACACCGAGTGTGTTGTGTACCCGCCAGAGAGTGGATTTTACGTGGTATTCAATTACAAAGGACGACGTTCGTCCTGTTGGTTTTAGTTTAATCCCTTCCTGCGATTATGGACAAGAATTATTAAGTACAAAAATGAACTTTTCACCTGATGATGGTGCATTAATTACCGAAACACGTCTCCGGTTTCTTTGTAAAAATAATAAGTGTTTCTTATTTAAATCGAATTTATTACAACATAAAAAGTTTAACCGTTGAAGCGTGCATTTTCTTCAGAAATGTATTCCCCGTCACAAACGCTCAAGCCGCAAAATGGATTTCTAAAGAATGAGCCCCCAGAAATCACACAAGTTTATATAAAATCGTTCGGAGGCGAATGGAAAAGTTTGTCCAACCTTTCAACTGTCGCATTTCCATGTTGCATTCGTGCCGAGAGGACTTTAACATTTGCATTTTTATTTCCCGCAAATGTACATTGTGCAGGGGATTTCGTTCACACTCTTATCGAAGTGCACTCAATTTCTCATATACCTTAACTAGTACCCGAAAGCGCAATGCATCAACATCCCTAATTACAACATCAACGCATGTCCCTTTCGCCAAATACTTCCATACTATATAAAAACAGTAATTAAACTCTCTAACAAAGTTCGTTAAAATAAAACGAACATTTATCTCCTTCTTGGATTTCCAGGAAAACATTTACATTCAAACTGCAATCAACACGCTCACAATCAGGGTTTAGTGTTGTCGGGCATTTATTTCCAAAGTTAATTAGTTCCTACGAATGGAAATTATAATGTATACTTGGAAGTTGTAATTTAACTACGCTTCCTTACGAGCTACTTTTGTTCTTAAATTTTAATGATTAGTGGGATAATTTTACAAGAAGATGGATTTTTGTGTCTGCAGTGAGCACAATAGTTAGTTTACAGTGAAAGGATATTTTAGTGTGCACCTATAGTTTGTGCAAAACAAAGCTACATGCACGTCACCATAAATTTACTGCGTCACAAATAGACAGTGTTGCCGAACTTTTATTATTAAAAGTTGGCCATAATGCTTGGCAAATATGACGACATTAGTGACGTGGATCTAGCTTTGTTTTGCACAAACTATATGTATAGATTGCAGCTAAATAATGGAGAAGACCACGACTTTCTTTTTAATTTTTTTTTCAAAACCGTGTGTTCTAAGAAGGCGCGTAATGAAATTTTAATTTTTTTCTTTGGCCAAATAAGGCCGCAATTAATTTTTAAAGTTTGAAAAACGTCACACAATCGTCATACAATCTGCTCCAATCAAAGTGAGAGGTGCAAAGAGAAGTCACAATTAGCAAGTTTGCCACGTTTCCTATTACTCTTCTTTAGTCCGCAAAATGTGCGTTTTTGTATATTTATTGCAATAAACATTTTCTGATTTATCCATTTCTTCCAGCATTACTTAATGGATAATTCGATGTATTAATAAAGAAATAGCATCTTCATCTGTATGAATTGTAACCGATTTTCGTGTTAAAAACACAAATAATGGTCCTGAAAAATTTATTTGGCAACATTCTTGTCAATGTCAATATTATCAGCAAAGTGTTTTGTGCCGAAATGCAATTCGTGTAATTTGTTTTGTGCATTTTTCAGAAAAATCTGACAAATGACAGTTTGATTTTTGTTCGTTTGTGTATTCTTTTTTACTGCGTTCGAAAATTCATAATATTTATTATACAACAAGACGTGAGTGGTTTATGATTGGTTGATAAGGTATGAGTGAAAACCCGAAATTTTTTAATTTCGAAGGGCTATAACTTTTTAATTATAACACATTTTGAGCAACTGAAAACGGTTTTGAGCTCTAATAAATCATTTCTAATCGTATCTTTTGCCGAAATCCGCTTATCTCACATCGTGGTCTTCTCCATTATCTAATATTTAGATGAAAAAATAACATTGGATATCACCTAAATCGATAAAATAACTCCTAATTTACCCGCCAAATAACCGTTCCTTTTTTTATGTCTCAACAACATTTTATACTAATTAAACGGAATCCTCATGGGCCTTTTTTCCTTCCTCGTCGCCTTTAAACATTCTTTATTTCGCGAGTTTTCATTAGCCCGGTAGGCGGACTATACGCTTCCGATTCTAATATCACTTAACCTAAATTTATATCGAGCCCCGGGTTGACTCCCTGCCAAGATATATCTCGAAAAAAGGGGCATCTGGCCGTTAAAAATGCGTCGGATAAACGCACGGAATAATTCATTGCGGCCCGTTCCACAGGAAAACCGGCTGCAATATTTACGAAGACAATATCGAAAGCGTTACACATTCGAAAGGATAACGCTAATCGGATCGTCGAAAGGGCGAAAACGTGTTGATTGCAATTTGAATTTAAAACGGTTCCCGGAGAAATTAAAAGGAAAGCGTAGAGGAGATAAATGCGGTGTTGTTTAGCTTTTAATTAATGCTTAACTTCGTACAGTTAAAGTTTAATTAGGTAGCCTTTTTATGCTGGAAATAATTCCCCTTGTCTACGAAACGTGTGCTCTACATGCTAAAGGAAATTCGAGAAATCTATATAAAACAATTTATATTAATTATTTCGAAGTAGCAACATATACTTTATTCTACATCTAAGTCTGTGACGTCATCACCGAATTAGTTTGAAACTACTATATGCCTCTATAAAATAAATTATATTTACTATTAGTAATAAAATATCAACTAGTACATCTGCTGTTGAAACTTGGATAGGTATAGTACAACTATACAACTTCCTGTACACAAAAGTCATCAAGATGTGTATTAATAGTTGGAGCTGTCAGTTACAGAAATTACTATTTGATTATTCGACGTGGCTGTTGAACGAATAGTTAAGTTCTAAATAGGCCGGTAGCGGCAGTAGCAGAAACAAAATTACGCCGAAATCATTGGAACTTTTGATAAGTTGGCTATATGCTAACTCAGTGTTGCCAATGTAATTTTTGATGTGCACGGCCAACTTATCGGAATCCAGATGTTAATTAAGCAATACCGAAATCGGGATCACAATAACACGTGATTAAACAGAACGTATCAATTCCTCTATATGATGTTTCAATAGTAGTTGTTGCTGTTAGTAATAAGGTAATACAATCGTTTTCTTAATTAATCGACGAAGTGAAATTCTGATAGCTGCTTAGAATAATAGGAAACAAAGGGAAACCGTAGAACGTTAATCTAAATCTCATTTGATTAAGGGTTTTCACATATTATATACTGGGTGTTAGTGATGTATTAGTAGAGTAAGATAATGTAATTTAATAAAAATAAAAGGCAGTAAAGAGCATCTTCATTAAAACGAGCAGTTGCAATCGATATGAAAAACAAAAAGCCAGCGAACAATAAAGGTGTTACGGAACATTTCCAATCATTTGCAGAATAAGTGCAGAAAATGAACATCTGATAACCCAGAGGGTCGCCTTTGAAGAGTCTACAATAACCTTATTTCATTTGACAATTTCCGTTAACGAACACTCCAGTTCTCATTGTCGCAGACTCGATGTTATTTACTTGGACGACGCTGGCTGGATGAGTCTCTATTGACAATTTCTGCACGGAAAGTCGAAATGGACTCGACGGGTCGCTTTTGTTTTCGGAAAAGCGGGAGGGAGATCCGCTGTAAATAAACGATTTTCCTTCCGTATATAACCGAGTAGTTTTTGGTTAATTAAAAAATATTGAAATTCGATTCGAGCGTCAAAGAAAAGCACTTCATACTTGTTAAAGCGTTTTGAACAATGACATGCTTTTTTATACCAAATGAATGGTGAAAATTAAGAAGATTTTGGAGTTTAAAATGCGTCTATAATGAATATTTTTAATTCTCTAGTAGCTCTATTTATTTGCATATTTTTTTATCCAATTTAAGACTCAAATAAACTACTCATTTACATTTACAACGCACATTTGTTTGTATCGCAAATTCGCCTCCCCAGATTCCTCTCAGCGAGTTTGTTAGACCATTATTTCTAACTCAATCATCTCTTTATAGTCCTTCGCCCAAAAATTCTGATCAGCCAGACAAAAGAAGCATATCACGCCGGTTGCCGCCCCTTTGTGATGGTAAATCTTTTATTAATTACTGATGAAAATGCAAATCGTTAGAAACCCGACCTTCAATTTTATTGCGCGAGGCCCTAATAATGAAGGTATTACGGCCGAACTTGAAACATAAATTCGACGAGCCGGCACCATACACCATTCAGGCGCGGATTTCATCTCCAATTTCAAATTATACACTATTAATATTTATCATTTTTAACTTTAAACTACCCCAATTAATAATATAAGAATCAAACACCAAGGTTAGTATATACAGAAGGTTGTCGCATAAGTCGATTTATGTGACGTCACGAAACATGGCGACATATTTAGACATTTAAATCCCCTACTAACAATTTCAATTACTAAAATTCTGACCTTATAAACTGTTAAATACCCAACTTTGGTAGGTATACCTACATAATTTATTAATGATTGTTTTTTATGGGCGCCATTGGGCTAGGTCCGGTGCTGCGCGCGGCTCGGCGTTCGTATTGTGCAAAAGTAGAGGAACGGGACCCTTTGAAGCAGGAATTAGTTTGTGTAATTGCGAGAAGATGCAAATTGGTATGATGAATGGGGATCGCGGAGAAAAGGTTGCCCGGGTGATAACAGGGCATTTACGTTCCGTTTAGTTGGTACTCCGCAAACAAAATAATTTTTCGAGGCGGGAATTTATCGGGGTCGGAATATTCACCGGAGGGGGATGTTTATTAGTATGCGATTTATTAAAATTTAAATAACTGAATTACAAACGTTTTTCACAGTAATGCTAATTAAATTAAGATAAAAATAGATACTTCATTAGTAGATAGATATAATGGAGAAGACCATTATTTATTCTTTTTTTCAAAACCCTGTGTTCTAAGAAGGCGCGTAATGAAATTTTTATTTTTTTCTGTGGCCAAATAAGGCCGCAATTAATTTTTAAAGTTTGAAAAACGTCACACAATCGTCATACACTCTGCTCCAATCAAAGCGAGAGTTTCAAAGAGAAGTCACATTTAGCAAGTTTGCCACGTTTCTTATTACTCTTCTTTATTCCGCAAAATGTGCGTTTTTTGTATATTTATTGCAATAAACATTTTCTAATTTATCCATTTCTTCCATTACCTAATGGATAATTCGTTATATTAATATAGAAATAACAACTTCATCTGTATAAATTGTAACCGATTTTCGTGTTAAAAGCGCAAATAATGGTCCTGGAAAATTTATTTGGCAACATTCTTGTCAACGTCAATATTATCATTAAAATGTTTTGTGCCAAACTGCAATTCGTGTAATTTGTTTTGTGCATTTTTCAGAAAAATCTGACAAATGACAGTTTGATTTTTGTTCGTTTGTGTATTCTTTGTTACTGCGTTCGAAAATTCATACTATTTACTATACAACAAGACGTGAGTGGTTTATGATTGGTTGATAAGGTATGAGTCAAAACCCGAAATTTTTAAATTTCGAAGAACTACATTTTTTTAATTATAACACATTTTGAGCAACTGAAAACGGTTTTGAGCTCTAATAAATCATTTCTAATCGTATCTTTTGCCGAAATCCGCATATCTCACATCGTAGTCTTCTCCATTAAAATTATAGCCTTTTGATTTGTTTGGATGTTCCATTAGTAAAATGTGGCTTATGGCAGACGAACGTAACACCTCTTTTGATCCAATGTTTGTACATAGGCAATTTAAACAAATTAATGCTGCAAATAAACGAGTTCAAATCGTGCGTTTGAAGTAAAGGAAACTCGACAGTCTCCTCTAATTCGGAGGATGAAACAGGTTGCAAACGAATCGGCGGAAGGGCATTAAATAATTCAGACGTTGCTTCGCAGAATCGTTGATTGTCTAAGTCCCATTTGGAGTTCCCCGCAAAAAGGCCCGTAATTGAAATGCCATTTTCCGGATAAATTTCATTATTACTATTTACAATTGCGGAGCGAAACGTTACATCTTCTGCTGGAATTCCGCCGACTTCGGATAGTTTCAATTTAATTCTGGATAGCAACGCTTTCGGTAATGTAAATGCCGCTAACCATACGCAATTTTCGCCGAATCGAAAATTCCTCAAATAATTGATTTTCTCATTGAGAGTTCCGAGGAAATTGCTTAGGGTCTCGTTGGTGGCGTGAAATAAAATTTCCCAATCTCCAGGTACTAGCGAGTTGTAAATGCTCGTTGCTGTACAATGGATTTCATCGGTGAAAAATATGTCGCCTTTTAACGACATTTTCAGGATTTTTAAGGATTTTAAAATGGTTTCTAAAACGTTGTTGTATCTTGCGAATTCGTGTTTCAGTACAATATCTTCATTATTAGTTTCTAATTTATTCGGTAGAGTGTTAATTATATCCTCAACTTTATCCAGTAAGCAAGTTTGGTAATTTTCAATTCGAGTATTATTCTGTACACACAATATAATTGACATTGTATTAACTACTTCTTTAGATAAAATTTCTCGGCGAATCGAGCATAATTTTTCATTAACACCGAATAATTCAGCATTATCCACGTCTGGATAATTTCTGATAGTCTTCAAATAATCCAAATAATCAGTTTTCATCGGCAAACAATACTCTTCCAAATCATTATAACAATACTTCTTACTTCTAATCACATCCACATTTATGAAATCCTTCAAAAGTAACTCGATGCATTTTAAATCCTGATACCCGCCCACTCTGCAGCTATACTGGCAACTGGCGATAATCTCAGCGACGCGATCGCAGGAAACGTTATTCGCCAGCAATTCCTGCAGCAATTTCGCGGACATTTTCAACACGTTCTCGCTGTAATTGCAAGGGAAATTCCACAAGACGCGGTCGTACTTACGTCGCTCGATCAAGCAACAGTGAAAGGCCACCAAACCGAACAACAGTTTAGTGAAAACGTCCTTCTTGCCTGGCGTGTCGCTGCAAAAATAATCCCAAACGTACTCCTTCTCGAAATAACCGGCCAGAGTACTCTTGAAACTCCCCCCGTAATCGTATGTAACTTTAATACTCTTCTGCAGCAAACTAACTGGTAAATCAGGGGAGTTTCCGGTGCTCAACCAAAGCCTGAAGTTGTTGTTGGTGTTGTCGTAATTCATGCTTTCCAGTTGTTTTTCGAGATCCCGCACCCAGGATAAGTCCAGGTGGCCGTTCTGGAAGAGGATCCAGTAGCCCTTCTCCTGCGCTTCGAGCAGGAAACTGCGCCAATCGGGCGACGTGGCGTCGCTAATGCAAAGGGATCGGAAAGTGTGAGAGAGCTGCTTCTTCTTCACCAGCTGGTGGAGCTCGTCCAGGAACTCCTCGGTGTTGCTGACCAGCATAATGGGCGACATGCAATTGGAGTCGTTGTAGATTTCGTTTAATTGGCTTTCGGGCGGGTTGAGGAAGTTTTCTCCGAGTTCCAGCTGGATGAAAAATCTCATGTGGTGGTGTAAGTAATGCGGTTTGAGTGTTTTCGTTAGCAGCAGCGCTTGGAAGTTTGATAGAGGGCGTTGTAATTCTGGCGTAAGTGATGCGTTGTTTAAGTATGTTTTCCACGAAGGGAAATTTATTCGGAGATTCGATCGGAATTTGTGGAATACTGGTAGTTTTTCCAACGCGACGAGCGCTAACCAGGAACATCTATCGGGGAAATTCGAGAGGAAAACAGTTAACTCATCACTACTTATTGATTTCTTATGCATTAGTATAGTTACAGTTAGCATGAAAGCGAACGGGAATTTGTCTTTCTGGAATAGGGTGTAATTTATTTTCGAAAAAATTTCCTCGGTGAATTTTCGTTCGATGTTCTCGCATCTTTTCGCTACGATTTTCGATTTTTCCGCGTACAAGATCGTCTGGTAGTAAGTGTACAGGAAGCACTCGAATGAAAATTGGTAAATGTGATTAACACACTTCAATTTACTAACGAATAAATAAATATCAGTAACGAAATTCGCCACGCTTTTGTACTGATCAGTAAACTCGAATACTGAGCGTTCCGCTTCAACTGCACCATCATAATCACTCCTCAGAGTCTTCAAACTTATCTTATAATTCTCCAAAATCCTAATGGATTCTTCGTCTTCTAATATATCGGCTTGAGAGGCGCATAAAGTTTGCAATATTTCCTTCTCAGTGTTAGAAATATCCGACTGGTATTTATTTTTCTTGCTGTAGATTTCCTTCTTGCGTTTCTTCAGCGTCGGTTTTTCAAATTCGCTGACCATTCTTAGGAAACGCTTCTTCAAATAACTCGAAGATATCCCGAAATTGATTATAGTAATCTTATTGATTAATTCCGGTGGAAAAGTCGGATTGGAAACGTTACACGATAAATACAACCTAAAATTCTCATTAACTCTAACAGTAGTGTTATTAATATTGAAGCATATAGCATCATCTTGGGTAAAGCGATGGTTGGAAATGAAATCGTACAAACAACGAGGGATATTTCTAATTTTGTTTATCAAAATCGGTCGACCTAATTCCATGCAATTCATCAACACACTCAAACAATCGTCTCGCGAGAACGTGGTGACTACCAAATGGTTGCCTTTCTCGCTTTTTCTTATCCACTTTTCCGCTTGGTAATCAGGATCGATGAAAATGGAACGCTGCTTGGAAAAATCGCAAATCAGCACGTTTTCCTTGAAGAACCGGTCGCGCAGCAGTTCGCTCTGCTGCTTCGATTCCATGTCGATTTTAGAAGAGAATCCCAGCTCCAGTTCGAATTGATTCGAGCAGGGTAGGTGCTCAATTACGCGTTGGTGCCATTCCTTGGTTACTTCTTTTCTTCTTATAAAATCTAGCGGTGATAAATAAGCTACTATGCTAGCCGTTAGTGCTACATTACCAAGTAGCAGCTCTTGTTGTTTTTTTAATTTTTTCACTGCTTCAGTCCACCTGAGCTGCTCTTCACCAAGGCTCCCCAGCAGCTTCTGCGCGCTGATTAATTTTTTATTGCAAGTATCCACTTCTTTCTGCAGTATCAGCTGCTTCTTGTTAGATTCCTCCAATAGAGCCTTTAGGGCGCTCAATTTCTCCTCGATCCTCTTCACTTCATCCTTCTTCTGATTAAGAATTTCCATGGTATTGGCGTACTCTTTCTCCGCCTTCTCCAGCTTCTCCTTCTTCGGAGCCACTTCTTTGGCTACCTTATCGTACATATCCATAGCAATGATCCACTTGCACAGCCCCTCGGCGGCGCTCGACGCCTTGGCCACCACGTGGGGCTTGAAGTCCTTGTGCGGCAGGAAGTCCTTCCTGATTTTCACCATCAGCTCGGCCTTGATGTTGTCCTTGTCGAAGTCCTTGAGGGTTTGCAGGAAGTTCATGTCGCCCAGGACGCGCTTGCTGGGGCCCCAGTAGTCGAACGTCTTCCTGCCGGTGCTGGGGTCCGGTATCCTGTCCGGCTTGATGTCCTTGATGACGCACACGGCGGCCATGACGAGCTTGATGGCGTCCGGTGGGTTCTTCATGGATTTCACCAGGGTTATGTCGGAGGGTTTTAGAGTGTTTAGGGCTGATATAGCGTCTTCTAGGATTGGTATGGCTTGCGCTAGCTCGGATTCGCATTCGGATTTGAGATTTTGGGCTACTATGGCTTGCTGGCAGGCGATTTGCTCGTCTTGGCGTACTAGCTCTGATGCTTTTTCGACTTCTATGGTCTCTAGCGCTATTTGTTCGGTCATTTCCTTAGCTTTGGCAGTCATTTCGGCTAACTGTGGGGTGTAATCGGCTAGTACTCGTTCCATGTCTAAGATCTGGTTGGCTGCGTAGGATAGCTTGCCGAGACCTTGCGAGAATGTATCGATTTTGTTCTCGATTAAAGATTTCTCGTTGGTGTATAATTCGGAGTGTAGGTTTGTTAAATGGATGAAATAGATAGGAGAAATGTGTAATTTGAGAGGTAAATCGATGGCGATGTTCTGGAAGTGCCGGTGAAAATGGATGAAAGTGTCGATGCAATTTTTATTGTCGATTTTCCGCTCGGCTGTTTCTCGCAGAGCTTCGTCCGGCCAATCGTCCCAGAAAATCGTGTGGCAGTTCTTGAGCGAGGGGAATTTATGAAAGCGGTTTCTGAGTGTTTTAGATTCGAGCGAAAGGGATAGTATTAGATGTAGGTTGCGCTTGAATCGCGCCGTAAAGTGCATGAAGACCGCCGATGTGCTGATATCCAGGTTCCTGTTGCCGCCTTGGGCGGATAATCGCGACAATTCCAGTATCTCCTGCTTTTCCTCGGCCGCGAAAATATCGCAAACGTCGCCGTTTCCTAACAGCGAATCGGCGTACTGCAGGAATTCTTCGTCTAGCAGATCCCGCTCGTTGACGAGGTAAACTATTTCGCGTTCGACGGCGCCCGCTTCCTTCAAAACCCGCTTCAAGTCCTTCTTCCAATTATCGATCGCATAGTTCTCGGTTATTAGCGGCTGGTAAAACGGGTAGCCGTAAATGTGCGAAACAAGTTTGATTAACGATGTTTTTCCTACACCGCTGTAACCCAAAAATAGCGCATTTCCCGGCCTCATGGATAACACTCGACTGATTCTTATAATTTTCTCTACAGCATACTCGAAATATGCCACGTTCATTTTAATTAAACTGGAATTGTTGTATCGCAACAACTCGTTGTTTAACATGTCTATTAGATTACTTCTATCTAATTCTTCGTACTTTTCTTTATCGTTAATAGTAGTTAGAGTCAATTTAGATAACTCGCTAATCTCATTAGCAATTTCGCTAAAATTCGCATCTAAAATCTCTCTAACAATATCCTCGAGTTGGCAAATATCCCGAGAGCCCAACCGATTACCGAACACTTTAAAGCATTCGTTGACCCACAACTTCGCGCTGATTTTTTTATTGGCATCGTAGGTTTCCTTCCTCAGCAGCCTGCAGCCGCCGATTACGTCGGCGATATTGTTCAAATTGAAGTAGTAATAAGGGCGCTTCAGAGTGGCTCGGAAGCGGCTCGAAATTCTCCTGTACGCCTTGCCGGTGGCGTCGACGATTTGATTTATCAGGTTGGTGATGTCGCTGGGAAACCCGGCGCCGCGCCAGGCGCACAGCAAAACGTTGCTGTAGATTCTCGAGACGGTGTCGTCGGGGAGCTCGTTGAAGCCGAAGGCGCGGAAGTGCTTCAAGAACCGCGGGCTGATGGGGGTTTCGGCGATGGAGTTGTCCATGGCGGAGACCAGGGTGAGGTTCTCGATGGATAGTTGGTCGGAGCGGTCGAGATCGTACCAGATTTTGTGGTCCAAATGCTGGCGTAATAGTTCGATGCATTCGGAGTTGTTGTATTTACTCGAAGGAGTTTGGTGTAAATTGTCTATGAACATTACGAAGCGTTTGTTTTTCGATGGGCGGTATACGCCTCCTTGTTTCTTGTTTAATTTTGATAGGACGTTTTGCTGTAATTCTTTCGGGTTTAAGTAGGTGTTGGAATTTATGTGGGAAACGTCCCATTTGTCTTCCTCCAGTTTTGTTCGTAGGATAGTTTGAATTATGGCGGTTTTACCGGTACATGTAGGTCCTATTAATAAAACTGGTAGATTATCGTTCAGTAGCAAGTTTATGATATTTATATACTTTAAAGTTTCCACGGTGGGCACGAATACGTTTTTCGAATAGGGCATTTCGAATGGTTTTTCGGCTTTAAGCAAATCTTGATAAGATTTCCAATTGCCTCGTTGTTTGTAGATATACTTATAATCGATTATTAATCCATCCTGGGGGATACCAACTTCGAGTTTAACAAACGATTTTGGATAAGGATATAACTGGTTTTGGCCCCTCCACAACAACCTGTAGAATTCATCAAACTTTTGCCTCGATGCCACATCTAACACCGAGCCCATTCCCAGCATTCCAGTCTGGATAATGGTAGCCTGGATCCAAGTCGTTAAATTCTTCAAATCCTCTTCTCTCTTGATCTTCGAAAAAGCCTCATCCAGCACCAAAGTTGTCAAGTCTATTACGTTATTCACCAAATTCACATCGCTAATCTTGTAAAGAGCAACGCAATTTTTCTGTATAAACTCCAAACAAGCCCTCAACAACCAACAGAGGATATCTCTAATATGAACCCGATGCTCCTTCATCCATTCGGATTTACAAGCATCACTCCACGATAGGACTATCACTTCCCAATCGGTGGTTTTGTAGTTGATGTATGCTACAGTTGAATGGGATATCTGCAAAAGATAGTTTTTTTAGCAGTATTAAGCATGAATAGAGTAAATAGAGAAGACCACGATGTGAGATAAGCGGATTTCGGCAAAAGATACGATTAGAAATGATTTATTAGAGCTCAAAACCGTTTTCAGTTGCTCAAAATGTGTTATAATTAAAAAGATATAGCTCTTTGAAATTTAAAAATTTCGGGTTTTGACTCATACCTTATCAACCAATCATAAACCACTCACGTCTTGTTGTATAGTAAATAGTATGAATTTTCGAACGCAGTAACAAAGAATACACAAACGAACAAAAATCAAACTGTCATTTGTCAGATTTTTCTGAAAAATGCACAAAACAAATTACACGAATTGCAGTTCGGCACAAAACACTTTACTGATAATATTGAAGTTGACAAGAATGTTGCCAAATAAATTTTTCAGGACAATTATTTGTGTTTTTAACACGAAAATCGGTTACAATTTATACAGATGAAGATGTTATTTCTATATTAATATATCGAATTATCCATTAGGTAATGGAAGAAATGGATAAATCAGAAAATGTTTATTGCAATAAATATACAAAAAACGCACACTTTGCGGACTAAAGAAGAGTAATAGGAAACGTGGCAAACTGGCTAAATGTGACTTCTCTTTGCAACTCTCGCTTTGATTGGACCAGAGTGTATGACGATTCTGTGACGTTTTTCAAACTTTAAAAATTAATTGCGGCCTTATTTGGCCACAGAAAAAAATAAAAATTTCATTACGCGCCTTCTTAGAACACAAGGTTTTGAAAAAAAAAATTAAAATAAAGTCGTGGTCTTCTCCATTGTAGAAGTAGAAAGACTTGTGGGTGGAATAAAATAAGATTATCTAACAAAACACTGTCCAAGAAAGATCAATAACAATGAAAATTGCAATCTAATGAACTCACAAAACTCAACCATCATATGCAGAATTATCTAGTAACAGCCAGAATAAGAACAAACTCATACTTATTACTCACCATTGATGGAGAGCAGTGGTTCAAATCCTCAACTTCGAACGCCAACTTGGTCTTGGGCCACAAGGACAGCACCTCCCCTGACTCCAAATGTAATTTCCTTTCTTTGAGAACAGCGATTACGTTCTCGATCCAATTATAATTAATGCCCCCATCGAAAACTATCAAACTATCCGCGCCGTCCATAGTTCTCGATCTGAGCAATTTCGTTACGACTCCGTCCTGCCATTCGAAGCTATCGTTGAATCGGCCGTACAAACTGCGATAATCGAAGCAATTCGGCGTTACATAGGATAATTGGAGACGGCGGTGGTTTAATTTTTCGAAGAGCTTGGCGCAGAGCTTGATGGTTGTTGTTTTGAAGCTGGTTAAAGAGCCTACTATTACCAGTGAAGGGTTGCGCTGGAGAGTTTCGTATACTTCCTGGATTTTACTGCCGAATTCTTCGTTGTATTGGAAATTGACTTCCTCACAAAGAGTTTTTATTGCTTGTTGATTTGTGCTGGTGTCTGTTGCTTGTGTTAAGTTTGAATTTGGGAATAGTGAGTGTGAAATAGTGTGGAAATCTTCGTGGTATTTATTTGGGATTATTGGACCTATAGTGTTGTTGATTGCTGTGATGATAATGTCATCTTGGTTGTAATTGTTGTTTGTTTTCAATTTGGAACATTCTGTTAGAATTCTTGTGTATTTGCTCAAACCTTTGATGTAACTTAATTCTTCTGATGCTACATCGATTAAGTAATTTACTAGATATGTAATTTTTTTGGCTAGTAAACGAGGTGTATTAAACCCTTGGATTTGCAATGTAATTTCCAGTATCTTCTCCACATCCGGAGCAATAATTGTAGTAATTCGAAACAAACTCTTAATATTATCCGGAAGACTATCAAACGAATTCCTTTTAGTACTTACACAAATAAAACAACTCGGCTTGAAACTCAGTAAATCATCGCCGATCTTACAGTGTTGCGCAGTTTCTTTTTTCGCAGTTTGCACGCTAAATAAATACTCGCTTATCGATGATACGGTATTCGCTTTTAAGCTCGTAAAGTTTTCGAAATAAATCCACGAACCGTTCAGCAGCGCACCTCTTACGAATCTTTCAATTACCGAGCCACTTAATCCTTTGCTGCAGCCGAATTTCACCACGTAATTGCCGAAAATTGACGCTAAAATTTTAAGTGTTTCGTATTTGCCGCAATCGTGCTCGCCGTTTATTAAACCGAAATAATTCATGCAGAAAGTACTAATTAACATTCTGTGCGCCCTTTCGGTTACGGATGTTATTATATACTGGAAACTTTCCAGATATTCGTACGCGTAATCGATGGCGAAGTTCATTACGGCAACTTTAATAAGGCCGTTTTTTAAGCGGTGCTTGAAGCGAGCTTCCCATTCGAAGTTGTTCATGGATATTAATTTGCTGCTTAGGATGGTTTCTATGGCGTTTTTTAAATGGATTTCTGTGGTTATTATGCTGGTTATTTTATGTTTGTTGTTGTTAGCGGTGTTGGCTAGGTGTTGGATTTTTTTGTTGATTGAATCTTGTAGTTTGTTTACGTGGATTTTTAGGTTCTGGTGCGAGTTTAAGCACAAGGCCATTTCGATGTTTTCCGTCCAAACACAGTTTGTTGCGACTTTTAGCGTTTGTTCCGTAAAATCGTCGAATTGTTGTTTCGCGAATGATTTTATACAATCTCTAATTTCGTTTTGGAGTGTTTCGATTATCGCAGATTCCAAAGCTTTGAATGTTTTTTCCAAAGTTTCCTGTACAGGTATCGAATTTGTTAACTGCAAAATTTCGTTCCTGTTGTTGGTGATACTTGTAATTTGGTTGTTTTGCATTATTAAATTACATACACCTGGAAATAGTTTGGTTAAAAATGCATCAGATAGTAGACTAATTTTCACATTCGATATTGCTTTGATGATTTCATCGTTTGAAATGAAATAAAATCGTGGAAAATTCTTACGTAGAGTATCCAAATAATAACGTACACCTTTAAATATAACGTCTAAATTGTTAATACAAGCTTCTAAATCGTTAGTTAGATTACTTTCGCGTACTACTTTAATTACTCTCAACTCATTTTCGATTAAATTAATCGATTTGTTATAAACATCGATAACTTGTTTCAATAAATTCGTTTCATTCGGTATGATTTCGATTAAACCTTGTATGGAAATTAGAGGGAATAATTTGATCAAAATAGTTTGAATTTTAGTCCAATATCGCACAGTATCGGAAATCCTAGTAATAGTTTCATGAAACTCGCTCACTTCTCTTTCGAACGGCTTCACAAACACCGAACCTTTCATATTGAATATAATCGTATTCTGATCGTTAAAAACCGTTTCAATTTCATCCAAACGAACCAGCACTTTCAATTTATAAGCTTCATCAGTAGACACCTGAAAGTTAATACCGTCCCACTCCTCCTGCAGCGAGCGCAACTGGCCCAGCAGCAGGGTCTCTTTGGTGGCGCCCACGCTGATGATCTCGTACTCCTGCAGCCTGCCGAAGAAGTCCACCGCCATGATCTTCCTGAGGGTGGTGCCGGCGTCGGGGGTGATGTCCACCCCGGCGATTTCCGACAGCGCTAACCAGTGCCTCTCCATCAGGCACTTGTTGCAGATGATCTTCATCACCTCCACCGTGGGCTTGAAGTCCTCGATCCGCCTGAGGGCGGTGCCGCAGAGCTTCAGCGGCGCCGGCCAGTTGAGGATGTCCGGGTCGTCCACGGTGCCTTTGAATTGCAGCGGGAGGTTGTCGTCTTGGGCCTGGCGCAGCTTCTGGCGGTAGATTTTGTAGGTTTCGGTTAGTTCTTTGTGGTAGTCCTCCACGGCGGTTTTGGTGGAGGCGTAGTCGAGGTTCTCGAACGGGCCGTCTTGCCAGGCTGATAGGCTCAGGTCCACTTTGAGGCACAGGTGCAGCAGGTGGTGGAAGGGGTAGATGTACTTTTTTAGTTCCTCGTATTCCGGGTATGTGGATTTTGGAAAACTGAGGGTGGTCTGTAAAGAGAAAAAAATTGGTAAAAAAAACATAGTGGAGACCTAAACTGGAATAAATTTGATATCAGGGAGGAGGATAATTTTTTTACAATTTCCCGAGACATTTTTTTTTTAAATGAAACCCCATGGCTTATGAACCCTCATTGGAAAGCTGGTAGATAGAGGAGTACAGCGTACTAATATTTATCATTTTTTAGTTCGTATTTGTCATAATCTGGATAGAATCTGGATAGAATCTGGATAGAATCTGGATAGAATCTGGATAGGATCTGGATAGAACCTGGATAGAATCAGAATAGAATCTGGATAGAATCTGGATAGATTTCCCGGTAGGTGGATTGGAAAACGAGATGCTATTGAGCGGCCAGCAAGGTCTCCAGATCTTACACCACTGGATTTATTTTTATGGGGACATCTCAAAAGTATCTAAGCCCAAAAAATAACATACGAGTACCTACAGAAAAGGATAAGAGAGAAATTATTCACTTCCTCATTATCAAAATATTCCAGTTAGTCTCCACCCCTGTAAACCAAAATATTGAGATTCCCAAAAATGCAGCTAGCTTTTAAACTTCTAAAAATCATAGGTGTAGTCTTTCTAAAATCAATTAAATATGGCATAAAAATCACTTCTCTACTCAACAATAACAATTTACATTACAATAACATTACAATAACATTACCTCTTCCTGATTAATCCACTCGATCTGCACCTCAATCTCCCTAATCTTCTTCATATGCAACGTAATAAAATGTATATAACTATGGCAACTAGCTATATTATCCATATCATCGAGATAAGTGAGCAACGGAAACACCTTCCTGATCATCTCCCCCACGTCCTCCACGGTCCTCTGCAGCCGCTCCTCCGCCTCGTACTTCATCGCATCGAACGCGTTGGTGTAGTTCTCGATAACCGGCGCGATTTCTTCCAACCACCGTATCGATTGGCAGTTCAATTCCCGGTGCTGGTCGCTAATCAGGCCCAAATCTATTATGCGGCACAGGGACAACAGGGCCTCGTGCACTCTTTGTTCGAGGACGTCCGAACGCTCGGTTTTCACGTAATTCATGTATTTGCCGGTTTCCACCAATTCCTCCGTCGTTTCCGGCGCCAGCCCGGCCCGCAGCCTGATGTGCTCGAAGCTCTCGCACAAATCGTTCACCTCCCAGTAGTGCTGGTTGCTGAGCTTTTCGAATATCAGGCCCACGTTGCCGCTGATTGCGGAGCTTAATTTATGTTTGTAATTAACGAATGATACAGTGGCTACACGGAAGAATTCGTAATCTGGTATTCGTAAGGTCAATCCGAGGAATTGTTTATGATGGTTGATGGATTTGCAGCCTTCTTCTATTGTAATATCGGAGATGGTTTCCAGGAATTCGTTGGAGTTGAGATTTTTGTATATGCAGTTTAGTTTGTCGTCGATGTTGCGTAGATATTGGGTTATTGTTTCGTATTGTGAGTTTATGTTGCGTTTAATTTGAGTTTTGGATGATGTTATGAATTCTTCTGTTATGTATAAATTGATTTTTTCTTTATGTTCTTCGGTTGTGAAGATGCACAATTCGCTGCAACATTCTAGTAGGTTATCGATGAGGTTGTTGTAGGTTATTTCGAGTGATTCAGAAGTGGGATTCAATGTAAGATTGTTGTCTTCATAATTTATTTCAATAAATAAATAAGACTTAGGTATTTTAATAACTGTAAAATCTACTATACTGTTAATAGTTTCGATTACGCTCGTACTTATATGCAAAATTAACAAACCTTTGATAATATTGCGAATATTAGAACTAATCCTCTTCTTATCCTTCATTACAACATCGCTAATTTTTCTATAAAAATCATTAATAATACCTTTAGTATCATCAATAAACTTATCGAAAGTCTTTTCAATTTCCCCGATCGCCATGACATCGGCGGGCTCGAATCGGAAAAACCTCGCCGGCAGACCCGCCACGCATTGTCCCTGGACTTTCCTTATTACCGCACAATGCAGCAGCCATCTTCTGCTCAATATCTTCCTGATTACCAGAAACTCGTTATAGCGCTCCGTCCGGCCGGCGAACTTGAACGGCCCGACGACGAATCGCCCTTCCGATTTGATTTTCAAGCTCATTCCGGTCCTCCGGATCACATTCTCGTACTCGCTTTTAACCTCGCTGATGAACTCCTCCACGATCCGCGGGTGCTGGTCCTCCAGGCCCCTCGCGCGGATCCTCCTTCTGATGTTCTTTTCCTCCAATCGCGGCAGTTCGATGGAGAAGGCCCGGCAGGCTGGGCGAGCCAGTTGCACGGACCTGGAGGGGCCCACGTAGAAGTGAAACCGGCGGTCGGGTAGCGGTGTCGTGGAGGATTTTCTGCACTTTTGATACATACTTTCGAGTAATTTCCGGCGTTTCGCTCGCTTAGCTTCAAGTAGTTTGTTCACCTCCAGCGGCACGTTGGTTAGTTGGGTTTCTTGCACTTGGGTGAGAGGGAACTTGGAGAAGAGGTAGGATAACTTCTTGCGTTTGTTGTCCATTTTGCACTGTACACTATAAATAGCGAGAATGGAAGTGTATCGATTAAACGTTTCTATGTTAACCACAGCGGAGTGAAGTTGGCAACGCGATAGTTAAATTTTTTATGGGCGCGAAATAAAATTCCCCAACCTGATGGAATTTCGTTGGAATTGGGATATCAAAGCGGCGTATTCTAATTGCGTTCTGGTATCCTCTATTATTTCCCCATAATAGCGGCTAGTGACTTAATAGGGCAGGAGCAAGTCGGGTATCAAATCATTATTGCTGAAACTAACGGGATCCTTATCGGGGACCATAACTACGGGTTATAGTGTTATTGAATTACGTCAAGTGGAGATCCTCTTGTAATTGCCAATATAATGCCCGGCTAGTTGACAAGATTAGGTTACACGGCCGTATTTTGGCGAGGTAATTTGCAGCGACAATAAAATTTGAATTTAATTGGTATTGCGTTTGCGTTAATATGTCTGCATGTGTCGATAATTCGATAAAATATGTGCCTAATGGATAATATACAGGGTGGCCCCTAATTGATATTTCAACAGTAGATAGTCGAGGTCGAATTTACCTACTTGATTTAGCCAAACATACAGTGTGTCTACTTAAGTTGGAACCATATGGAAAACTTTTTTATTAGTGGTTTTATGAAAAAGAGGTATTCTTGATAAAAAGTTCTGCTTGGTCCCCCCAAAAAATGTGATTTTTGCTCAAGAGTAAAGTGCCTTTATTTTTGACAATATCAAAAATTATAATAAAGAAAAAATGTTAAGAATTAAAAATAACTTTCGAATATTCGTTATTGTTTATTTATAAAAAATATTTTTTTCGACATTATCTCTGTGAAAATGTTGAAAATTTAAGTTTGCTCTTTATTGCATAATAAATTTAGGTTGCACTGGCATTTTTTAAGAGTGGTACCGGATTTCACATTTCACTTTTCAATGTTTTCGCAGAGAAAATGCCAAAAAAAATATTTTTATAAATAGACAATTATGAATATTTGAAAATTATTTTTAATGGAGAAGACCACGACTTTTTTTTTAAATTTTTTTTCAAAACCGTGTGTTCTAAAAAGAGCGTAATGAAATTTTAATTTTTTTCTGTGGTCAAATAAGGCCGCAATAAATTTTTAAAGTTTGAAGAACGTCACACAATCGTCATACACTCTGCTCCAATCAAAGCGAGAGTTGCAAAGAGAAGTCACATTTAGCAAGTTTGCCACGTTTCCTATTACTCTACTTTAGACTCTACTATATTTATTGCAATAAACATTTTCTAATTTACCCATTTCTTCCATTACCTAATGGATAATTCGATATATTAATATAGAAGTAACATCTTCATCTGTATAAATTGTAACCGATTTTCTTGTTAAAAACACAAATAATGGTCCTGAAAAATTTATTTGGCAACATTCTTGTCAACGTCAATATTATCAGTAAAGTGTTTTGTGCTGAACTGCAATTCGTGTAATTTGTTTTGTGCATTTTTCAGAAAAATCTGACAAATGACAGTTTGATTTTTGTTCGTTTGTCTATTCTATGTTACTGCGTTCGAAAATTCATACTATTTACTATACAACAAGGCGTGAGTGGTTTATGATTGGTTGATAAGGTATGAGTCAAAACCCGAAATTTTTAAATTTCGAAGGGCTATATATTTTTAATTATAACATATTTTGAGCAACTGAAAACGGTTTTGAGCTCTAATAAATCATTTCTAATCGAATTTTTTGCCGAAATCCGCCTATCTCACATCGTGGTCTTCTCCATTCTATAAGCATTTTTTCTTTATAATAATTTTTGATATTTTCAAAAATAAAGGTACTTTACTCTTGCACAAAATTCAAATTTTTTGACAAACCTCGTATACTGCTTTAAAAATTGATATCTGATGGTTGCATTTTAACTTTTGGACCATGCAGAACTTTTTATCAAGAATAATTTTTTTTCATAAAACCATAAAAAAGTTTTCCATAGGTTCCAACTTAAGTAGACACACTGTATATTTACCTCAGTGAATTGTGACGCCTTAAGGATTTCTTTACTCTTTTGGTTGAAGATTACGAAGTAGACATGGTTTCTGAAGAAAAAATTGCACTTGTTGAAAATGCCCAAAATCCACAGTTATCGAGAAAAATGCAAATAAAATTGTGAGTGTTAACTTCAAAGTTTTTTTACAAATTTATTAGAAGTTACTCGTTTTAAACGGACTCCCATTAATTATGCCCCATTCAATTTCACTTAAATATTCTAATAATATCGTCCTTTCGCATTTATCCTGGCAAATTGGATTGCTTCACATCTCCTGAAGGAAGGAATCATTTCCATTTTACTTGAGGGAGTTGGAAGGACCGAAATCATAAATATACAATAAAGCTTTTCGTGTATTTGCTCGCTTAATTTGTTTTTAATGTGTATCTGTGCGAAAAATCCGTTGCGCGCAAGATTTAGGTTAGTTTTTAATTAAAATTCTCTTTCGTTTGAAAGCGAACGATCGAGAGGAAGTAGGGTACCTGTAATTATTCTCCCAACTTCTCGAGAAGTGATAATTAGGAACGTAAAAAGCATTTTGCAGGATGTTCGAGGTTGGATGATTGAAATTTCGATGGCGTTCATTAATATTAATATTTACGTTTTTCATTACACGGGCGCTTTTCCGCTATTTTCGTTGCGCGCCGGCCGGAAAACGTGATTTTAAAAGACTAATTTCTTTAAATTATTAATGAATATTTCCCGTTTCACTCACAAAAAAATAAACAACAATTTTTTAACTAACACTGTATAACTAAAATATTTAATAAAATATCTTTTGTGGGACGCGAAATAAAGCGAGTCCTTATTTGAAGTTCCTTATCGCATTATCCGAAGTTTTTCGCCGCATTGCCGTGATTAAGCCGCAAAGGCCAATCGCCTCATTTATACCATGATGAAACTTATGAAGCATAAATCCGAATTATGGGACCACGAATTTCGAGGAGCAGGAGTACTGGCGCTGGCCGTGATTTCTGGCGCATCGAATTTTCATGTAAATTCCCGCGTTCGCCCAAGTTGCCGCCCGAAAATACAATTTCCATTGAATTATGTCGCCGTTTATTCCGCGAAAAGTCCCGTTTATAATGAGCCCCGTTCGATGTGAAAACCGTTTCGACAAATCAAAACAAAGCTCATGTTACTGGTAAAAATAATGGATGAGCGTTGATTTCGGGAGTCGAGGCGGAATCGAGGGTAAAAATTAGACAACAATATTAATCAGAGTGCGTAAATTAATCGAAAGTTAATTAATTTCGCCGCATCCCATTCGCCCGGCTGAAAGCTCGAACAAAGAGCGATTCTCTAACAAAACAGGGCCATACATCAAGTTTCCCGGAAGAGGAAAAACGAAAAAGCGCATTAGCATATAAAAAGAGTTCCGAGAGTGGAAAAAAAAGACTAAAAACACCGACGGTGTTAATTGTTTTAGGATTATTTTGATAAAAGATTGGACGCATTTATTTCCTCGGTGCTCTTATCATGGAAATGAGATCCGAGTTTCTCACTGTAATTAAAGCGAAATCGGCGATTATTTTAGCTCGTAAAATCGCCCGAATCGGAAAATTTTAATCAGCTAAATTTATGAAAATTATCGACTGTAATTAATTAAAATAACAACATTGTACTTCATCAGTGAATTAAAACGCGCCGCAAATGGTCCGGGAAATGCACATAATTAGTTACCTGGCGAATTTCTTCGTACAATACATTAAATCGCGATATTCAGAGCGAAAATTCCGCTTTGTCGGGGAAATACGCGCACAACTTAAATGGAAAATTCGCCGTACGTGTAATAACAGAACAGAATGCGATGTTGGCGCAATGGAAACTTTATAGATATACTTACTTCATCCGATTATACGAGAACTTGTGTATCAACTAGTCGGTCGCAACTCCGCACAATTCCACAACGGAAAGTTTACATGGAAAGCGAATTGTGGGAATGTTAGCGAAACTTCCAGCAAAAATTTGATATCAAACATGTAATTATTACAAGTAAAATGTGAACTAAAATTATTAACTTTCGGTTAAAATGTACATATGGTACATTCAAGCAAACATAGCGATGACGTCACCAACTACACGGTGGCACATTAATATGGAAAAGCTCAATATACCTGTTAAACAAGATCTATCAAACGTAGATATACTTTTTTAAATGTCGAACACACTGTTTTTATTCAAAAATTAAATTTATTTCGTCTTTAGTTTTCCAAAAATTTGTATAATTTTATATTGAACGGTTTAAAAGTTATGACCACTTTTCCATGAAAATCGTTCATTATACCACTCTGTAGAAACTAAATGAATTGAATTGAAAATTAATTATAGCCTTCACAACATTGCAAATATCATGTAAATGTGCAAAATAAATATTTTCGTAAATTTGAAACATACATATCTACTGTTTATACAGGGTGGGTCCAAAAGCAGAAGCAACGTTTTTTCTTTTATTTTAAGTGGAACACTGTATAGAGGGTGTATTGTAAGTTGATAGTTCTTTTTCAACTGTGTATGAATCTCTTAATTCTAAGCAATTTTTTCAATATTATGAATAAGCAAGAAGATAGAAAATTTTATAATTTCGAATATTTTCCAGTACATACCTGTTTTATTAAATAAGAAATTTATTTATGGCAGTCATCTGTCAAATAAATGCCGAAAAATAAATAAATTTCATATTTAATGAAGCAGGTACGTATTGGGAAATATTCGAAATTCAAAAAAAAAGGTAAAAATTATTAAAAATTTTTATCTTTGTTTTTCAGAATATTCAAAAAGTTTATTTGAAAAAGTTGCTTAGAGATTAATTAAGAGATTCATACACAGTTGAAATAGAAGTATGAACTTATAATACAACCTGTATTTTATATCACTAACAGGAGGTATTTTTGAAGATCCTTCATTCTTATTAAATATATTAGTATCTAAATTTAATACTTTTCAAGATATTTCAATTTAAAAAAGTATTGGTTTGGTCTACCTTTTACCACGGTAAAACGGAACACTGTGTAAATATTAAATTATGCAGCATAAAAGTATCTACAACTTTTGTAAAGAAGTTTTTCTTGATCCTCAATAACTGAGATATTGAGCTTTTCAATACTAATGGGACGCCATGTATAAAAGTATTGGGTTTTGCCATGTATCACCCTGTATAATTTATGTCTTTGTGTTTTGAACAAAAATAATGTTGTATTTACTACATATTTTTACAAGAAATTTCAACTTTCTATGTTGTTGTGTTGATGTTTGCGCCCTTCTTGCTTCGAAAGGGTAGATGTAATTGTTGCGAAAATTCAGCAAACATCAATGGAATTCTAAATAAAGCGGGTGTATGATGAAGATTCTCGTTTACCCCCGAAACCGGGAGTTCCTGCGGTTAAAGAGAATCGCGATTCGCGCGGTATTAGCGGTTGAACAATAATCGCACATATCGGGGAATGTTGCAACAATTAAAGGCTGTTCGGGAATCGATATTAATTTATTTCGCGTGAACAAACAATCCACTGCGGAGCTCGTTTAGAAAGGAGAAATTACCTTCACCCGTAAGTGCAATTTTCCGGGGAAGTTCAAAAAGAATCCTGCAAACAAGTTAATATTACTTTCATGTCGTAATTTAATGGTGAACGCAGAGAAAACCGATCATGGAGATGCCGAGTATAAGCCTTTGATCTCGCTAGCGACGGGACAACAACCTTTGATGTCTGCGAAATCCTTTTATTTTTCTGACAGATTCGTTAAAAGGCGCTAGAATGGTCTAAAGTGATTTAATATTGAAGTGGCTGTTTGCGTCCTCTTTTTTCAATAAAGAGCAGATATCAAGTAGAATATTTTTACGCCGCAAATTCGACGCTCGACTGAAATGCAGTGCTTTTTGTCCACAAAATAATCCCCGTCCGGAAAAAGTCCGATATTTTTTCTCTACTGTGCATATAAAAATAATTTTCTCCAACTTCATACCGGCGGTTTGGAAACTTTAAAAGTCCCCGGGGAGCGTAATAAAGACGGAAACAAGGAAAAAGTGCAGATAAGAGTCCGGGGCTGAATGTTGAGTACACCGAAAACACGATTTTATTATGTCAACAGAAGTTTACCCTTATCTAAATATTCCCCAAAAGAATTACGCGCCCTTTGCTAAATGGACGGCGACAGTTATGTAACAATTTCCATCTATAAAAAGAGACCTTTTAAACGATTAATACTCTCGAGATTTAGTAGATATTAATATAATATGTATGTCTATTTTTTAATCATTTTATTTAAGGGGGGTAACCCCATTAGAAGGCTGTTTGACCTCCGATTTTTCAGGTTTTTTTTGGGTGGGAAGAATTAATTGGAATTCAATTAAATTTTGACATTATTTTATTTAAATTTTAAGCAATTTTTGAATAATTTCAGCCAAAAATAACAAATTATGCGATGATGTCCGTTGAAGGTTGTAAATTAGTTCTCCAATTGTGTGCAGTGTAGCCATTCCGATTTTCATCAAATATCAAAAAGGTTTTGATTTCACATTAATAAATTATTTTCTAAGAATATGAACCTCACTGCAGGTATAAATAATGAAAATTAAAAATTTTGCTGGCTTTGGAACAATTAACTTCGATTTTAATGAATTTTTTCCAATTATTCAAAGAAAAATAGCCTTAATATCATAAATATCATCTCACAAGTTGGTTCATATATTTGCTAATTTTATAAAGAATCATACTATAAATTTTCATATAATGCAATAAAAAATCGGATTTTTGAACCTCCTAATGTGATTCCCCCATTTCAAAAGTCAATAATGACAGTTGACATACATCAAAATAGCACCATTTTGGGTCTCTATATCAATCATTTTTGTGGGATTCACGTGGAATTAATCGATCGCAATACGTCAATAAGAAAATGACGTTAATTCCATGGAAATTCGCGGAAGGGCTGGAACAGCATACCTATGGTAATCCGACGAATTTCGTTCACTTAAAGCCCATTCGAACGTTCTCCTGTATAAATATTGCGGCCGCCCGACTGAGTTGTTGACATTCGCTGCGAGCATTTCAGATTTGTTTTGCTGAAAATTGCCTCCTTGATGTCGGCAGCCTGAAATTCCCGCCCATTGTCATGTAAAGTCACAACCTCGTAAAATCGTGTTTGTTCCGCGACGCACGAAAATGAATTCTAAAACGACAACAAAAAAAATTTTTCTGTATACGTAATTTCGCGAAAGAAACGTCTCCATTATGGACTGCGCGGAAAATTCGAATGGGGCGACTAACTTTGTTTTAGTAGTTTCCTTTTTGAACTAAATTGCGCTATAATTTATACTCGGAGCGTGGAAAAGGTTGTGTTTGCAAGATTTTTTAAATATAGGGTGTCCCAATATTATAGTATTCACTTATAATATGACCACCAAGATCTCCAGATATTTCACCAATTGACTATTTTTACTGTAAAAAATGATTATTAAATGATAACGCATTTTAAAAAAAAGTTAAAATATACCCAAATATTGTTGTAAGTGAATTTTCAAAAAAATTCCTGTTAAAAAAATATACCCGTTGTTATTTTAATTGCAAATCTCATGGATATTTGTTAAAACAACTTAATTTAGTAAAACATTAATAGTAGAGTAGTAAGATTTTTCGTTATATCGGCCAAACTATTTGTCGTACTGAAAATTTTTGGAGACAATTTTTGTTGCAAATTGAATAATCTACAACTTTAGTTATGTAATATTTGGGCGTAGAATTGAATATAATCAAGTTAATTAACGAAAATAAATTTGGGTAAAATTTTTCTCTTAATCGTTATAACTTTTTTTCTGACCATTTTACAAAAAAAACACGTCAGATCATTTTGATAGAGGAGTTTTCAAGGAATTATTATCATTATCCATTTTTTTAAATTTGTTAATTTTTGCAGTTTTACAGTGCTGCGAAACTAACACTATTCTCCAGTAAATATTCGAGTGTATAGAAGGATTTCGCAAAAAGTTTGGGGCATAGCTTCATTACAGACTTCACAGACAAAAATAAGATGTTTTTGTATCCAAAAAACTTTAGAAAAGAAGTTACAGGTTGTTAAAGTTAAGAATAATTTATTACTAATTCATTCCTCGCTACCTACAAGAGGAACAATACATCATATACTAAAAAAAACAAACCTCCAGACTCCTATCAACAATCCCTTTGACCTACAATTTGCCACCCAAAAAGCGATGGTAACATTTTGATCGTTCCCAATTACACTATCAGAAGACATCTCGCTTTATCATCTCGAAACAAACACAACTCCCATTTAGGAGTTGCTCGCAGGTAGAGCCGAGGGCCCCCGCCGTCATCAGCCATTGTCCATTAACAGAAAGCGTCCATGTCAACGTTCGCTTCATCAACGACGGAATAATAATGCACGCGGGAATAAGTTTGCGCACGTACGGGAAGTTTCGAGGAGTTCTGCGGACGGAATTCCGCATTGTCTAATGCGAAACAGACGTCTTTCGGAATTCGCTTTAAATTACACGGGGAATGTAGGTATCGCACTCGTCGAAATTTATCTGCGTTTAACTGTAAATACTATGTCTCGGTTAATTTAATTTAGTTGGTTTAAATTGCTCACTTACTTGCTGGAATAGGGTAGGTTGAAGACTAAAGTCGAGGGTCAAAGGGTGCTAATATTGACTAGTTTTTTTTGTATAAAATTAGAGCAATAATTATGGTTCGTTACTAAAGTTTGTGCAAAATAAAGTTAGATATGCGTCATTAATGTCGTCATACTTGCCAAGCATTGTGCCCAACTTTTTAAAATAAACACGTACCTAAAACAGATTAAGTTTAATGCTTATAGAATTTAATTTGATATTAACAAGGGATGATAGAAATGGAGAAGGACCCCGATGTGTGATAGGCGGATTTCGGCCAAAGGTACGATTAGAAATGATTTATTAGAGCTCAAAACCGTTTTCAGTTGCTCAAAATGTGTTATACCTTATCAACCAATCATAAACCACTCACGTCTTGTTGTATAGTAAATAGTATGAATTTTCGAACGCAGTAACAAAGAATACACAAACGAACAAAAATCAAACTGTCATTTGTCAGATTTTTCTGAAAAATGCACAAAACAAATTACACGAATTGCAATTCGGCACAAAACACTTTACTGATAATATTGACTTTGACAAGAATGTTGCCAAATAAATTTTTCAGGACCATTATTTGTGTTTTTAACACGAAAATCGGTTACAATTTATACAGATGAAGATGTTATTTCTATATTAATATATCGAATTATCCATTAGGTAATGGAAGAAATGGATAAATCAGAAAATGTTTATTGCAATAAATATACAAAAAACGCACATTTTGCGGACTACAAAAGAGTAATAGGAAACGTGGCAAACTTGCTAAATGTGACTTCTCTTTGAAACTCTCGCTTTGATTGGAGCAGAGTGTATGACGATTGTGTGACGTTTTTCAAACTTTAAAAATTAATAGCGGCCTTATTTGGCCACAGAAAAAATTAAAAAATTCATTACGCGCCTTCTTAGAACAAACGGTTTTGAAAAAAAAATTAAAAAGAAAGTCGTGGTCTTCTCCATTATTTAGCTGCAATCTGTACATATAGTTTGTCCAAAACAAAACACAACACGGTGGTGGTCTTCTCCATTGTTCAAAAGCAGACTTAAATCTCCGACTTAATTTGATTTTTAAATTTTGAGTTTTGAATAAAAGTTTGCAAGAAATACCTTTAAATGTGTACTTCATATATCTCTGAAAATCTTTCTCAACAATTTTAGAAAATTCTTGGATTTTGTAACTAATATGAGAGTTCGGCAACACTGCTTATTTGTGACGTAGTAAATTTATTGTGACGTGTAAACTGTAGATTTAGCATGAATGTACTACAGAGGACATTGAGGAAACCACTGGTAATTTTGGAAATTAATTATTCCCGGCTGAAATTGTGGATCGTGTCGACCAATAACAAAAGAATTTCTGAGTGAAACTATCTTGAAAATTAAAAGGCGTGTCTAGTAGAAAATTTGAAAAAGCAATTATCTCCTCGAGGGCCCCAGTGGAAAATAGGAAAAACCATTTTTATCAAGTAATGAATTTAATAGTCATACAAAGTTTCTTGGCGAAAGTAATTTTATTTTCGGCGATATCAGAAAATTGACTTGCGAAACTTTTAATATTCGTCTTCCTCGAATTCATTTTCAATTATCGAAATTAGAGATCATCTCCAAATGGTTATTTTACCGAAAAAAAATCAATTTATTTTTTACATGATCCAATTTCACCGTTCGCGGAACAACCGCAAAATTTTTCATCCCGATAATTTTCATGCAAGTGCATCTGTCAGCGCTCTCGATTCGCCCAGCAATGCATAAAATCTAATGATTGCAATTATTTACTGTTATTGTCAATTCGATTCCACAACATCTAGCATCATTTTCGCTACGATTCCGAACGAACAAATCGCCCTGTATTAGGTACAAATGTAAATGCACCGAACGTGCGCTTCAACAAACTGAATAATTCACTTCGCTAACGCGGACCGTTTTCCGGAAAACTCCGGAGATTTTAGCGAGTCTGGATCTGATACGATAGAGCGACCGATAGAGATTGAATCCCGAAAAACAACGTCATATTTCACGGGCGCAAGACAAGGAAACAGCGGCCCGGACGGAATACCAATTGCATATAAAGTTGTCAGAGTTTGCACCATTACCTACCGACTGGAAAGGCGGAATGTCCGCCGCAAGTTTTATTAAGAAATTCGCTGACCCCACTTCAGCCGGCTCTAACTCCCGTGGAAGTTTATTACTCGTACAAGCCCGGAAAGACGGATTGTTAAAAGAACGGTCCGGTTTTTATTCGGCGTTTTATCTTCGCAACGGCCGATTTCAATGAACGCCGTCGTAAAAGTTGATTTGGGTCGATATAAAACTTCTCTTTATAAATAAATCGTATAGAGTTCACGTGGATATACAGCGTCGGTCCGCTGGGATATCACAAGTGAGAGAAAGATAGTGGATTTGACCTTTGTGACATCGCTCGAGAGGGAGAAAGATGGTATTATAACTTAACGTATACTTGATAGTGTTTTCAAATTGTTAAGAACAGTTCTAGAATCGTTTAGAACTGTTCAAAACTAATTAGAACGGTCCAAAAGCATTTAGTAAGATTTTAGAACTGTTTAGGACCGTTTGAAACAGTTCGGGACGATCTTAAAAACATTTAGTACTGATGTCCAGAATTATTTGGAACCATTTTGGAACTGGTTACAACCGTTTGAAACAGTTCAGAACAGTTCATTTAAATTAGAACGCTTTCAGAGTATTTAAAAGTTTTTCCTATTAGATACTATTAGAAGACTATTTAGAATTTTTCATCGAAAAATTCAAATTTATTTGTAAAATCATCGGAAAAATTGTCAAATTTAGATGTGTAGTCTAATTAATTCGTCAAATTTACTTGTATAATCACATGAAAATTGACTAATTTAGCAATATATTCTAATAAAATCATTAAATTTACTTATATCTTGTAAAATCATCAGAAAATTGTCATATTTACTCGTAAAATTATTTGAAAATTGACTAATTTAGCAAAATATTCTAAATAAAATCTTTAAATTTACTTATATCTTGTAAAATCATCAGAAAAATTGTCATAATTACTCGAAAAATAATTTGAAAATTGACTTATTTAGCAAAATATTCTAATAAAATCTTTAAATTTACTTATATCTTGTAAAATCATCAGAAAATTGTCATATTTACTCGTAAAATTATTTGAAAATTGACTTATTTAGCAAAATATTCTAAATAAAATCTTTAAATTTACTTATATCTTGTAAAATCATCAGAAAAATTGTCATAATTACTCGAAAAATAATTTGAAAATTGACTTATTTAGCAAAATATTCTAATAAAATCATTAAATTTACTTATATCTTGTAAAATCATCAGAAAAATGTCATATTTACTCGTAAAATTATTTGAAAATTGACTAATTTAGCAAAATATTCTAAATAAAATCTTTAAATTTACTTATATCTTGTAAAATCATCAGAAAAATTGTCATAATTACTCGAAAAATAATTTGAAAATTGACTAATTTAGCAAAATATTCTAAATAAAATCTTTAAATTTACTTATATCTTGTAAAATCATCAGAAAAATTGTCATATTTACTCGTAAAATAATTTGAAAATTGACTTATTTAGCAAAATATTCTAAATAAAATCTTTAAATTTACTTATATCTTGTAAAATCATCAGAAAAATTGTCATATAATTACTCGAAAAATAATTTGAAAATTGACAAATTTAGCAAAATATACTAAATAAAATCTTTAAATTTACTTATATCTTGTAAAATCATCAGAAAAATTGTCATATTTACTCGTAAAATAATTTGAAAATTGACTTATTTAGCAAAATATTCTAATAGAATCTTTAAATGTAAGGTATATCTTGCAAAATCATCTGAAAAATCGTCAAATTTATTTGTAAAAACATCTGAAATTCGACTAATTCAATACAATAATGTAACAAAATCATCAAATATTCTTATAAAATCTAGAAATGTAAATATATTTTCTTGTATCCACATCCCACGCAGGCCGACCCGGTATATGCATTGTAAAATTGAATTTTATATTCAGTGCTCGACGAACTGAATTAACCCCCTTTAACCCCCTTCTAACTCGCTCAGCCATGCAATAACTCCCGCGAAATTTTATAAACTCGATTTACCATCATACCAAAAGTTTTATGCAACTAAAATTTTATTCTTTAATCTTTAATCTAACCAGATTACACAAGTAAAGTCGCAAATAAAACCCCCTTGCAAATATAACGATGGACGGGGTATGTATTTCTCAAACTATACGGGAGAAGAGAATATAAAGTAACCTACTTACACGATTCACTTAGAAAACTCGAGTATGAACACTAGAAGGGAGAAATCGCGAAAATCACTATACGTGTCAATCGAATTCCTATTTGCAGGAAAGCTCTGCGGAATAATGTGCATCGACGTTGATCGATTTTCTCTTCAAGCCGGGCTGCATCGGGGGGATGCACGCTTGTTGTATGCATCGGACGACAATGATTCCAATTCAAAGATGAAATGGAAATGTTAAGCTCTTCCGACGGTGATCGATACTTTACGATATCCCGGAATTTCAATACAGGGGCGATAACACTAAAATTCCATGTATGTATACAGGGTGAGTCAAGCTCAAAGGCATACGAAGTATTGCAGGCAAATTGTATAAGAGATTTTTATTATTCCCAATGCTTAAATATATTTCTGTTTGGGGTTGTAATTTAAGATTAATTATACATATATACAGGTGCTCTCAATGGAGAAGACCACGATTTGAGATATGCGGATTTCGGCAAAAGATACGATTAGAAATGATTTATTAGAGCTCAAAACCGTTTTCAGTTGCTCAAAATGTGTTATAATTAAAAAGTTATAGCCCTTCGAAATTTAAAAATTTCGGATTTTGACTCATACCTTTTATCAACCAATCATAAACCACTCACGTCTTGTTGTATAGTAAATAGTATGAATTTTCGAACGCAGTAACAAAGAATACACAAACGAACAAAAATCAAACTGTCATTTGTCAGATTTTTCTGAAAATTGCACAAAACAAATTACACGAATTGCAGTTCGACACAAAACACTTTACTGATAATATTGAAGTTGACAAGAATGTTGCCAAATAAATTTTTCAGGACCATTATTTGTGTTTTTAACACGAAAATCGATTACAATTTATACAGATGAAGATGTTATTTCTATATTAATATATATCGAATTATCCGTTAGGTAATGGAAGAAATGGATAAATCAGAAAATGTTTATTGCAGTAAATATACAAAAAACGCACATTTTGCGGACTAAAGAAGAGTAATAGGAAACGTGGCAAACTTGCTAAATGTGACTTCTCTTTGCAACTCTCGCTTTGATTGGAGCAGAGTGTATGACGATTGTGTGACGTTTTTCAAACTTTAAAAATTAATTTCGGCCTTATTTGGCTACAGAAAAAAATTAAAATTTTATTACGCACCTTCTTAGTACACACGGTTTTGAAAAAACAAGTCGTGGTCTTCTCCTTTATGAAAAAAATATAAAGTTATGAAATTTTAAATGAAACACCCTGTATATTTCATAGATTTTTTCCAATAATCTATACTTTATGAGTTAATAATTTTTTATAACAAACAATTCTGAAAATTTCTTTCCATTTGCCTGCAATACTCCGTCCCGTTGAACGTGGCTCACCCTGTATATGGGTAAATATAATAAAATGGAGAATACATTAAGGAATTACGATGAAGTCGCTAAATGAAGGTTTTCCATCCGACCCGAAAAATACGAAAGGAAAAAAAAGTGTAATTATGCGGGGAGACAAACAGATTAATGGAAATGCTCATCGCAGGATGTCCGCATTCTGACAAGGAAAATTAACTTCTACAGGGAAAACTTTATAACCGTTTTACGCGATCGATGCGGACGAGATTATTAGTTAAGATTGAGATCTTGTCTTCGTAACGCCGTTTATACCGTTAGAACACCCAGATTAGATTATCATTAAAGTCGTTTGGGAATTAAGTTCGTTATTCAATAGAAGTGTTATTGCGATTTTTTCATTATCAAACCTCCAAGCCTTATCGATAAAGCCTAATTAGATTCGCCTAATTTAGTTTAAGCACAGTCTTCTTCCATTATCAACATTTTTATTAACTTGTCTTTTATAAACTGGAGGATTGTTTGCTTGGATCGAATCACCGTGTATAACAGAAATCTTCTTTGGAAAAAATGCAATGTTGCCACATCAGAAAAATGATAAATTTCATGATGGTCCGGCCAGTTGGTATAAAATAACGAATGATGATAAAATATTTATTAAAAAAAATTTATCACGACAGGCCCGTGACACGTCTAACGACTGTAGCGGACACTTACTATGCCGTGGAAACTGCCGCAGACCTCAATAACTTACCTCGGAAAGCAAATGGTGCTGACACGGCCGATATCAGTCTGATAAATTGAAAAATTCTTAATAAAAGTACCGGAGTAAAATCGGACGTTATGTCGACGGCCCGTTCGATCAAAAATTCGTTGTTTATTAAGATATAAAATGAACTTTCGTCCGTGCTTTATGGGCGAAATAAATGAATATAATAGAAAACCGCTTGTGTATTGAGCGAATGGCCGGGCCCAGAAATCGGCTTAAATCGTGGAAATCTAATAAATGTCCGGGGCAAAACTTTTATGTTCATGTTTGTACCAATGTGGTGTACGTTCCACTGACCTTTCGTCTATTTTACCTACTTACGAATTTTATTTTCATTTGCTGGAAGGATGAAGAGAAGCAGTAAACAAAGTATAAAAAACAGCAAAAATTGGGGTTAATTTTACAAATGGATTTTCTTCCAATTCGTTTGATTAAATTATATAAGCGATACATCATTTAACGCCGGAGTTTTATTGGGATTTTTATTGCTATATAAAAGCAAATATAAAAACCGAGGTGTAGGTAAATCGAAATGCTGAATATTTTTTGATATTATCAATTTTTTATATTGCAATAAACCAGCAATAAACCTACAGTAATTTCACTTGAGTTTAGTGATAAGTTTACTCATTTAATAACATGTTATATAACATTGCTATACAGGGTTATTCACGGTATACGACTCGGTCTATATCTCATTAACGCTACATTTTATGAAAATTTTGTAAATATAAATTTTGTGTATGTCTAATTAGGGTATAATTTAAAATTAGTTTCAAGTATACAGGAGGTCCCAAAAAAAAGTTACATATCAAAGTTATTTTTTTTAATGGAACACTCCATATATGATTACATTTTTGGATTCTACTCGTTGAGCTGATTCCAAAAAGGGGTCACACTTGGTATTTTGGTCTCATAATAAAGGACTCAAAAATCACAAAATTTAGAATTTCGGAGGCTCTGAAAGCTAAACAGTTGAATATCGAGATCATTACATGGTCCTATCCTAACTTTTCAAGTTCTATCTAATGGTACAGAAAAAAATTGATAAAAAATTAAAGTTTTTTTGATCACCCTGTATACATTTTATATTATGTCATTAGATAGTACTTGAAAAGTTAGGATAGGACCATGTAAGTCGTTTTTCTCGATTTTCAACTGTTTAGCTCTCAGAGCCTCCGAAATTCTAAATTTTGTGATTTTTGAGTCCTTTATTATGAGACCAAAATACCAAGTGTGACCCCTTTTTGGAATCAGCTCATCGAGTAGAATCCAACAATGTAATAATATATGGAGTGTTCCATTTAAAAAAACATAACTTTGATATGTAACTTTTTTTGGGACATCCTGTATACTTGAAACTAATTTTAAATTATACCCTAATTAGACATACACAAAATTTATATTTACAAAATTTTCATAAAATGTAGCGTTAATGAGATATAGACCGAGTCGTATACCGTGAATAACCCTGTATAACACTGCGATAATGCAACGTTGGTATAACATGTTATTAAATGTGGACCCTCCTTAACAAACGCAAGGTCAAATGTACTATTTCAATGGACTACTGGTGCAACAATTTTCCTTGTGAAACGTTAAAAGAAAATCGTTTAATTCCACTACAAATAGTTAAACTTTTTTTATCAAATCAGCGTTCAACTCGACACTAAAAACTAAACTCTATCAATCATAACGTCGCTCTCGAGCAAAACGGCAGAAGAGCAAAAAAAATAGACAACCGCTTCGGGGATTACTTACAGTCGAAAAGAGTAAGTAGTGAAAAACGGAATGAAAGTTCTGCGATATTATATGCTTAAAAATGAATTTTCCTAGATGCAAAAGAGCCGTGTAACGAACGGGAGAACTTACCAGGAAATTCAATCGAGCTTGAATCTTGAATCAGATACACTAATGGGTATCTAGACGTATGTAAGTAATTCTGAAGAGGCATTTAAAATGTTAAATGAAGGAAAAATATTCTGGATATTTTCAAAAATGAAAAATTTTATCTAAAGAGTACTTGTAACGGTACATACTTATTAAGGTTGTTAGTTTATCTACCCTTTAAAGAGGTTAAATGAACCTATATATTGATAAAGGTTTATTAAAAATAACATAACACAACATTTTTTAATTAATCATTTATTTAAATAAGAGAAGAATACTACTTAACATAGTATGTAAGTTGTTATGATATTTTTCGAAGGGTTTATAAATATAATTATAGCTTCAGTGTGTAAATAAATTCCAACTGGTAAAATAATGCCCGTAGAAAATACTTCATTTAAAATTCAATTCGTCAGAAACGTTTCGGGAAGAAAAAGAAAAAGAGAAGAAAAAACGACGGAACCCGAACCATTATTAGTCGCTTCACATACGCTTCATGACGAATAACTTGAATAAGTAAACGGAGGCGGCAGCCTAACGGAATTACGGCTTCCGCAGAAATATACGCGAAAAAGAAGGGATAGAAAAATAAATAATTCACTTGCAAGAAACGGTGGCCCGTTGTAATCATAGTAGCCGAAAAACGGAAATTTTCATGCATCTCTGAAAGGAAAAGCGCCGCCCACGCCGCCCCCGAACGGCTGCTTTTCTTTGCCAAACGAGACGTTACAGTTTCATGAAGTCAATTTTCAGTTTCCTTGCATAATACAATACACAGAAAATATAACAAACAACAATGCAGTATCCATATTTTTTCTATATTCGTTTATTATAACTTTATTATCAATTTCTTAGTCTCAATTAGATATTCTTTAGTCTCAATTTAATATTCTTTACTCTCAATATCATAATCTTTAGCCTCAATTTCATATTCTTCAATCTCAATTAGATATTCTTTAGTCACAATATTATATTCTTTGGGCTAGACTATCGATGATAAATTGAAGATTTGTAATGATGGATTTTGTGGTTTGTTCCAGGGATCAGCAGTGGCAAAAGTTTAAAAGGAATGCGATTAAATGTTCCGCGAGCAGTGCGTGCAGGACATTCGGTCACGCTGGGCTGCGAGTACGACTTGGAGGAAGCCCCGCTGTATTCCGTGAAATGGTACCGGGATAACGGGGAATTTTACAGATACGTGCCTAAAGAGGAGCCGCCGACGCGCGTCTTCCCTCTGCCTGGATTGCACGTGGACGTGAGTATGATTTTCTATTAGACAGTTGGTCATTGGAACCAGCTGTACCAATTTTTCTCTGATTTATCTTCATATACTAATTGTACTATTGAAGAAATAAGTACTAAAAGAGTAAGTACAAGAGAAGTTTTATTGGTTCTCTTAAATTTAACCATTTTATATATCATTACATTCATTCATTCCTCTACTTCACAGTTAGTATAAAGCTATATATTCTACAAAAGATGGTTACCTCTTCAGAAGAAATTATTAAAGGTATAGAAAAATTATGAACACCCACTACAAATTTGTTTGATAATACCTTCCTGACACCTAAGTTCAAATCTTGTCAAACAAATGTATTAGCAAACGAAATCAGCGCGAAAGATGTGGAAAATTTTCAAGTTCCTGGTGATGTATTGGAAATCCCTATTCACCATAATATTTCCAATAGTCACCTTACCGATATTCATCTGCCACGACACCAAAGCCAATCGCTGCATGTACTGCTTCGCCCTGATGAGCGCCTTTTGGATGACAGAATGCATCCCTGCTGCCATAACATCCATACTCCCCATGATCATATTCCCGGTGCTGGGCGTGCTGAATTCCGACGCTGTAGCCCGCAGCTTCCTGAACGACACCACCATGATGCTGATCGGCAGCGTGGCCATAGCCATAGCCATGGAGGCCACCGGTTTGCACGTCAGGATCGCCTTGTACGTGATCAAACTGATCGGCTGCAGCTTCTGCAAGCTGCATATAGGCCTCGGCATGGTCACCATGTTCATATCCATGTGGATAGCCAACACGGCCGCCACCGCCCTGATGATACCCATAGTGGAAGGGATATTGGTAGCCCTGCAGAACCAAGGGTTGATAACGATGTGGAAACCGGACGATAAGCTTCCCCCGGAGGATTGGAAGCCTACGAATGTCACCAAGTGTTATTACATCACCTCTGCCTACTCATCGCTTATTGGTGGTACTGGATGTATTATCGGTTCTGGTTCGCATCTTGCTTATAAAGGTCTCTACGAGACAGTTTTCCCGGATAGTCCTGGAGTGGAGTTTTCGAAGTGGATGCTGTTCAATGTACCGTTGATGCTGGTCAGCAATATTTGCATAATACTCTGGTTGCAAATACTGTATTTAGGCTTGTTCCGGCCCTACTCCCAAACCGCCAAAGACCTCAGCACCGGAAAGGAAGCGGCGGCCGCCGCGAAGGTGGTCATCGACCAAAAAATCGTCGAGCTGGGCCCCCTGAAGTTCGCCGAGATCGCCGTCGCCATCATCTTCGTCCTGTCGATCGTGTTCTGGTTCCTGCGCCGGCCGGGCTTCATGAAGGGCTGGCCGGAGTACGTGAGCGACGTGAAGTGCGGCGACGCCGTGGTGGCCATCGCCGCCTTCATACTCTTCTTCGTCATTCCCATGGAGCCGTCGTTCGTGCACTACTTCAGCAAGGACGAGACGCTGCGCCCGGAGCAGGCGTCCGGCGGCGTGCTGGAGTGGAAGCCGTTCAGCGGCAAGATGCACTGGAACATGCTGCTGGTGCTGGGCGGCGGCTTCGCCATGTCCGACGCCGCCAAGCAGAGCGGCATGACCGGCGTGGTGGCCAACTACCTGCAGGCCTTCCTCACCGACAGCGACCTCCTCAACTTGATCATCGTGTGCTTCACGGGCTCGGTGATCACGCAGTTCCTCTCCAGCAACGTGGCTTGCGTCACCATCATGACGCCGATCCTGCTGGATATTTGCATCATTCGCCAGACGCATCCGATGTGGTTGGGGCTGTCGAACGCGCTGGCCTGCTGCTACTCGTATTTCCTGCCGGTGTCGACGCCGCCCAACGCGCTGGTGTCGGGCCCGGCCCGCATGGGCGGCAAGGAGATGATGGTGTCCGGCTCCGGGACGTACCTGGCTTGCATGGTGCCGCTGCTGGTGATCTTTCCCCTTTACGCTCCTTTGATATGGGATTTCAACTTCCCCGATTGGGCTAATGTGGGCAACGAGACCGAGCCGGCGTTCTGATTTCTAATGCTGCTGGTATCTTGCTGTTTGTTTGCTAGATTTGCAGAAACTCTGGCAGATTTTTGGTGTTATATTTTGCATATTATTGTTGTTAAAATAAAAAAAAGTCTTATAAATTGTTAATGAAATGGCTTAGGTTGAGTAATTCTGCTGAAATGTCGCAAAATGTTGCTCGTTAAGGTCGGGGAAAGGTGGGTATATAAAGTCGCGGGCACGTTTCGCGGTAACGAATTTTATCACAGTTAAGCAGCGCCGGCATAAAATTCCTCCGTTCCTGAATAATAATGATTATTAATTAAAGCGGTCTTTGTGCTTAATCATACCTAAAGGGCCACGCGAAAAGAAATTAATTTTGTTTATCCGCCCAGCTGGATGATTTCACCTTTTAATTAAGGAATTTATTCTTGGCGGACGCAAAACATTCGCCAGCCGGTCGTTTGCGGAAATTTATTGATCGTTTTGTTTTTTCGTCAGAGCGGAATATTAATTACCCATTAGGGGCAGAATAGCCGTAGTTTAAGTATCGGGATTTGGTGCTTAAGTGCCTAATGAACAGCGAATAAATAACTTGCAAAATTGTTGGCAACTGATAGAATTGGAATTGTGGTTAATGAAGAACTAAGGACAATGAGTTTCAAAAATGAGGAGTAAAAGTAAAGAAGTATAGATGAAGAGCTAAGGATGTTGGGTAAAAGATTAAGGACTATGGACTAACAACTATGGACAAAAATTAGGATTAATATTAAATTAAAGGGGGTTCCAGTTTAATAAGGACAATATACAATTTCATGAAACAAATAGAACGTATACTATTAGAATTTATCAATAGAATATTAACATCCAGAAAAGTAATTATCGCTAGTTTATTTTTACCGAAAGTTCTTTGTGCGAATCGAACACAAGAGAACGAGCTTTGTCATTGTGCATTGTTGTTTTTACTTCATTTTGTTATTATTAACGGGCGAATGACAAATTGAAGCGCTTGCTCTAGATATCGATATTTGCCGTTGCGGCAAGAACAATGGACTTGTTAATTAAGGATACAAAAGGAGTCTTAACTAGAGTTTTGCCATCGCAAATCGCACCGGCTAAGTTAACTAGTTGATTCCAGAACATTATATTTCGAGGATGCTCGGAAAGTTAATTGTATACAGGGTGTATCAAAATTATAGGCCACAAATTAAACCACATATTCTGGGGCCAAAAATAACTCGATTGAACCTAACTTACCTTAGTACAAATATGCACCAAAAAAAAGTTACAGCCCTTGGAAGTTACAAATTAAAAATCGATTTTTTCCAATTTCTCGAGAACATTTTAGTATTTTTTTATGAAAATTGACAGGTGGGTTCTTCTAGTGCAAGAGTAACTTTCTACAAAAAAAATACGAAATCTGCGCACCCCATAAAATTTTTATGGGGGTTGTGATTCCTTCAACCTCCCCAAATTTTTGTGAACGTTACAATTAAATTATTTTTGACACCTCATTAGTTTAGCACATTATTTTGGAAACTTTTTTGTCTCTTAGTACTTTTTCGATTAGCCAGTGTTTATTGAGATATGGGCTCATTTCGATTATGTTTCAAAAATTCTGAGATTAGAAAAAGTAGATTATAAGTGAATTTTTCAAGTCAATTGGATCTTAAAAAAATATTTATTGAATCTAATTAAATATTTTATGTTTTGTAAAAATGTTTTGTAAAAATAGCCTCCATTTTCTTGAACACCTATGGCAAAGTTTTATCAAAGAAAATCGAATATGTTGGAAAATCATTGGCTTCCGAAAACATTTTTACAAGGCACGAAATATTTAATTAGATTCAATAAATGTTTTTTTAACATGTGAATGACTTGAAAATTCACTTATAATCTACTTTTTCTATTCTCAGAATTTTTTAAACGTAATCGAAAAAAGCCCATATAATAACTGGCTAATCGAAAAAGTACTAAGAGACAAAAAAGTTTCCAAAATAATGTGTTAAACTAATGACGTGACAAAAATAATTTAATTGTAACGTGCACAAAAATTTGGGGAGGTTAAATGGATCACAACCCCCATAAAATTGTTATGGGGTGCACAGATTTCGTAATTTTTTTGTAGAAAGTTGATTTTGCCATTGGAGAACCACCTGTCCATTTTCATAAAAAAAATACTAAAATGTTCTCGAGAAATTGGAAAAAATCGATTTTTAATTTGTAACATCCAAGGGCTGTAACTTTTTTTTGGTGCACATTTGTCCTAAGGTAAGTTAGGTTCAATCGAGCTATTTTTGGCCCCAGAATATGTGGTTTAATTTATGGCCTATAATTTTGATACACCCTGTATAAGAGGAAAAAAAATTATACTGTGATATCTGCAATAGTTTCGCTTTTATTAGCTTTTGAAAAAAGTAAATTTCTCTGCCGCACCCTGTATTATACATAAAGGTAAGTTTACACAAGTATTCCGGTAATTATAGAAGTTTTCCCTGCAATTTATTTACGTCGGCCATAATCCCGGCCGTTTCAATTATTAAAATAGTTTCATCCTCTCAATTAATATTTGCCCGGAGAAATCCGCGCGCAGCCGGAACATGGAGAAAAAAAAACAATTTTTAATTACGGGCAAGAAGTAAGTGAAATCCCGCTTCCCCCGAACCTCTGATCCGGTTACGGCGGCAAGAAGGATCGTGATTAATAATGAATTCGTCGCGGAAGCGTCCTTTCGCTTTAATTTTCTTTTATTTTCCGGCTCCTCCGACCGACGACACCTCTGCGACAGGAACGACCGGAATACGACTTAATGATTAATTCGGCCTTCTATCCGATTCGCTGCGAATGTAACAACTCGAACAAAGCCATTCTACCACCCCTTTTTTATTGCAGCATACGCTCCGCGGCGAAATTAAATTCTTTTTTTAATATACAGGGTGAGTCGCACCCCACAGTCAAAATCGGGACAACCTGTATACATATATCCAATCAACTTTAAATTATGTACAGTGTGTCCCATTTTGGTCGCGACTGGAGGGTATCTCGGTTATTAGACTTGATAGGACATTGCGGTTTTCGCGAACTTGTACTACTTTTTTTGTCAAACTTACAATGGCACAAACAGATTTTTTAAATCTCTTTTCATTTTTGAGTTACAGGGCGATAATGAAAATTCTGACTTATTCAGCCACCCCCGTATCTCGTTTGCTATTGAAGATATTTTAAATGTGTAAACTGATTATTATAGATAATTTTACGTAGAATTCAGTGACGTTCTTAGTTTTTTTATGGGGGTTACCATTTCTGAAATATGACACCAACTTGTAATTTTTTTAATGGGACACCCTACATTTTTATTGCCTATTAAATTTATAATTTTTTTCTCTTTTTAATGATATGGCACATTCGATATTTTGAATTTTCTTAAAATGATCAAAAAAGAGAAAATCTGTTTTGTTATAAAAATGGTTAGGGGGCTATGCGGAGAAACAAAAAATCGTAGAAATGTTTTATTTAATATTCTCAACAACTATGTTTGTTCTAAAAGTATTTTATTTTGGTTCTTCTGCATAGCCCCTTAACCATTTTCCGAATAAAACAGTTATTCTCTTTTTTGAGCGTTCTAATAAAATTCAAAATATAGAATGCGCCATATCATTAAAAAGAGAAAAAAATTACAAATTTAATGGCCAATAAAAATACAGGGTGTTCCGTAAAAAAATACAAGTTGGTGTCATATTTCAGAAATCGTAACCCCCGTAAAAAAACTAAGGACGTCACTGAATTCTACGTAAAATTATCTATAATAATCAGTTAACACATTTAAAATATCTTCAATAGCAAACGAGATACGGGGGTGACTGAATAAGTCAGAATTTTCATTATCGCCATGTAACTCAAAAATGGAAAGAGATTTAAAAAATCCGTTTGTGTCATTGTAAGTTTGACAAAAAAGTAGTACAGGTTCGCGAAAACTGCAATGTCCTGTCAAGTCTAATAACCGGGATACCCCCCAGTCGAGACCAAAATGGGACACAGTGTACATATTTTAGCAGAAGAAATTTTTTAAATCCTAAAAACCTTCACGTTGAGCAAGGCCTCTGAAAGTTAGGTATACATACGACATTTCTCTAATAACGTTATGACGTCGTTGCTATATTAACTAAAGCACACTATATATGGCAGAAAATTATTCTTTCTTTTGAATGGTAAATTCCTGGTTAGAAAAAAATGTGGGGATATTGGAATGCTTTGGCCCGAAGGTTTTCCGCAATGTTAGTTATTCATAGATAGGTAATTACGCTGCAGAATGCAAGTTTCGATCAAATTCCAATTAAGCTCGGCTTGCCTACGAGGAAATCGAAATCGTTCCGTTGGCATCAATTAAATCGGAACCGGTCGTTAATGCACCTACCCTTATCTTTCAATGGGGGATCGATTCGATATCCGAACTTCAAACGGTTCGCATGTTTACCTATAACTTCACGACGAATTGGAAAATAGGAATGGAAAAAAAACGAGTAGATTGCGATGAAACGAATTCGATTTAAATTTGGCTTTGCTCAATTTAACGATACACGTTGGCAAATTCTTAATTTTGTTACGTTTAGTCGATTTGATGGGGAAGTTTAATTTATACGCGGTGTTTCTCGATTAAGCAGATAATCATGTGGATTTGTGATCGAAAAAATATTTATTGAATTGATAATATCATCGGATTTTTGTAGAATTACACCAGATTTAGGGATCTTTTTGTAAAATTGATGTTGACAAGTTTAATACAATTTAACTAGATTTAGGTATTTTAAGGATTTTGGTAAAATATCACTGGATTTAGTTATTTTTCTGGTTTTACTGGAATATCACTAGTTAGGTATGTTGCTGGTTTAAGTTGAGTATGTTGAGTTTTGGTGTATTGCTTGTTTTAGATGTTTTGCGGGTTTTACTGGAATTTCACTGAATTTAGGTATTATGTAGGTTTTATTGGAATTTCACTAGATTAGCTATATTGATGGTTTAGATAAATACCACTAGATTAAGTATATTTTGCTGGTCTTAATAAAATATCACTGGATTTAGTTAAAAAACTGGTTTTATTTGGGAATCACAGGATTCAGATACTTTGCTGGTTTTACTGGAATTTGACTAAAAGGTATATTGCTGGTTTTAGATGAATATCACTAGATTTAGCTGGTTTTAATGGATTTTCACTAGATTTGAGAATTTTGCTAGTTTATTGGAATTTCACTAGATTAGCTATATTGGTGGTTTTAGATGAATACCACTAGATTAGGTATATTTTGCTGGTCTTAATAAAATATCACTGGATTTAGTTACAGAGCTAGTTTTATTTGGGAATCACAGGATTCAGATAATTTGCTGGCTTTACTGGAATTTCACTTTGGTATATATTGTTTAAAGTTTTAGATAAATATCACTAGATTTAGCTGATTTTACTGGAATTTCATTAGATTTAGGAATTTTGCTGGTTTTATTGGAATTTCACTAGATTAGCTATATTGATGATTTTAGATTAATACCACCAGATTTAGGTTAGGTATTTTGCTGGTCTGAATAGAATATCACTTTATTTAGATATACCTATAGCTGGTTTTATTTGAGAATCACAAGGTTTAGATACTTTGCTGGTTTTACTGGAATTTCACTAGATTTAGGAATTTTGCTGGTGTACTGGAATTTCACTAGATTTAGGAATTTTGCTGGTTTTATTGGAATTTCACTAGATTAGATATATTGATGATTTTAGATTAATACCACCAGATTTAGGTTAGGTATTTTGCTGGTCTTAATACAATATCACTTTATTTAGATATACCTATAGCTGGTTTTATTTGAGAATCACAAGGTTTAGATACTTTGCTGGTTTTACTGGAATTTCACTAGATTTAGGAATTTTGCTGGTTTACTGGAATTTCACTAGATTTAGGAATTTTGCTGGTTTTATTGGAATTTCACTAGATTAGATATATTGATGATTTTAGATTAATACCACCAGATTTAGGTTAGGTATTTTGCTGGTCTTAATACAATATCACTTTATTTAGATATACCTATAGCTGGTTTTATTTGAGAATCACAAGGTTTAGATACTTTGCTGGTTTTACTGGAATTTCACTAGATTTAGGAATTTTGCTGGTTTTATTGGAATTTCACTAGATTAGCTATATTGATGGTTTTAGATTAATACCACTAGATTTAGGTATTTTGCTGGTTTGAAAAAATATCCCTACATTTGTATATTTTTTGCACATTCTATAAATTTGCGAAAACTCTCCCTAACCTGTCGATTTTGGTTATTGTGTGCATTTTTTGCGTACAAAAAAATATTTAATTTTCGTTAAAAAAATGATTTATCGCGCACATTTCGCCGCTTTCCGTGGGAGCGCCGCAAGAGCCTGAATGAAAAATGAAACTTTCCCATCGACTGTGCAGTAAATAACAATCGATAAATCAAGCGACTCCGCCGGAATGGATTGCTGCACGGAAAAAATCAAAGTCAGGAAATTCAGACGTTCGAAGAAAGCGCGAGGATATTACATTTTGCGGCGCGGTTTTTTAATTTAAACGTATTTCTCGTAATTGAATTCTCTCGTTCCCGCTCGAATTAATATCGAAAGTCGGGAAATTTCGACGCGGGAAAATTACTGTTTGTTATATTACTGTTTCCTAAATACGCGACGGGCTATTAGGAGGAATTTATGTAATTTTTTTTTAAATTGCTCGAATATAAAATCGTTTTAATCAATTTATTAAACGATACAGGTGCCTATAAGAACAGCGATAAATTCTAGATAGCGAGTCATTAATTCCGGAGCGATCGGAGGCGGAAGACGGAAGTTTTATTTCCATTTTTATTCGAAATAAATTAGAAAAAAGATTAACTTCGAATAGAAACGCATATTTGCATAATGAAAATTTCGCCGAGTTACCGTTAAATAAATTGCGCTGAAAAACGAGAAAGTTTCCACTGAAATTCAAATTCAACTTTCAGAATCATCTAACTTTAATACGTTCATTTTATACACGCGTTAAAATCTGCTTTATTCCACCCGAATGGAATTAACCCTATGTATTAAAAAAAAATTAAACACACTAAACTTTTCATTCAACGATTATATTACCCATATACTTCATTGTTTCAGGTGAGCGTTTCCAATGCACACAATGTAACCCTAATGTCTGTGGGAAGGAACATCTCCGGTTTGTTCCAATGCGAAGTATCAGCTGATGCTCCGCTTTTCCACACTCAAATGATGTCTGCTCCCATGACAGTCGCAGGTGAGTTCATATTTTCCTTGTAATGTTCGCAAACATAGCTAATGATTGCTATTATTCAAGAGGTGAAAGTTACACCGAGAAAACTACTCATTAGAATTAACCGATACTTGTTAACTATTAACTCACCACAACTTTGCATATGGCGAACATCACCTTAGGTACATTGAAACTAAGCGCTCGTTTATTATATTTTCATTTGTTCGTTAACTGTTAACGAATGGTACATTTTATAATAACTCATTTTGTAAAATGTTATATTACGGTGTTTTGTACTAAATAGTCAATGTTGCAATTAAATTCTGTTGTAAAGTTGTATTTTATTTTTCTGCATAGTGCTGTGTAACTATCATTAGTTTTAATCAAAAATATAATTTGTTAAAATTAAACTCACTACTGGTTGTAAATATTTTCTCTTTATTTAACAAAAAACTATATAAGAACACAAAAAGTACAATGGAGAAGACCACGACTTTTTTTTTAATTTTTTTTTCAAAACTGTGTGTTCTAAGAAGGCGCGTAATGAAATTTTTATTTTTTTCTGTGGCCAAATAAGGCCGCAATTAATTTTTAAAGTTTGAAAAACGTCACACAATCGTCATACGTTCTGCTCCAATCCAAGCGAGAGTTGCAAAGAGAAGTCACATTTAGCAAGTTTGCCACGTTTCCTATTACTCTTCTATACTCCGCAAAATGTGCGTTTTTTGTATATTTATTGCAATAAACATTTTCTGATTGATCCATTTCTTCCATTACCTAATGGATAATTCGATATATTAATATAGAAGTAACATCTTCATCTGTATAAATTGTAACCGATTTTCGTGTTAAAAACACAAATAATGGTCCTGAAAAATTCATTTGGCAACATTCTTGTCAACGTCAATATTATCAAAAGTGTTTTGTGCCGATCTGCAATTCGTGTAAGTTGTTTTGTGCATTTTTCAGAAAAATCTGACAAATGACAGTATGATTTTTGTTCGTTTGTGTATTCTTTGTTACTGCGTTCGAAAATTCATATTATTTAGTATACAACAAGACGTGAGTGGTTTATGATTGGTTGATGACTTATGAGTCAGAACCCGAAATTTTTAAATTTCGAAGGGCTATATCTTTTTAATTATAACACCTTTTGAGCAACTGAAAACGGTTTTGAGCTCTAATAAATCATTTCTAATAGTATATTTTGTCGAAATCCGCATATCTCACATCGTGGTCTTCTCCATTATAAACGGTTGTAATGCAGTTTGGTTGGTTCTGCACATCACCTTCTAGTCGATTTCTTCTCGCAAGTTCCCAGCCAACTAAAAAACAATATTTTTTATATATAAAACGAAAAAAAACACAACAACAACTTACATCAACTTTGAAAATCACCGATTCTCGACATTCCTCCGTTGTGGGCCACCATCACGGGTTTTTTCCTTTCGTTATTCTTCCCATCAGCATGTGAAGCATCGAAAGAAGTAGGAATAATCTAAAATTTGCAAAAAAAACTTTTGTCATTTTTACAAAGCTCTAATATTTACATTATCTCACCATCATCTAGAGAACCACTAGATGATTGGAACATTCAAGCCAAGGAATATTAATTTCGGTAGTTATATGTTGCTGTCCACTTTTCCTGATTCCTCCATGAAGATTCTTTTCGTCATCCATTTTCCGAATATACGGAGTACTGACGTTCTGCATAAAGATTTTCATTAATATAATAAATGACCCACTGATCGACAATACCTAGAGAAGAAAACTCCTATTGAAACGCAGTGAGTTAACAGTTAACTAACCAAAAATTAAATCAACCCTTCACGTGCATAATAATACAGGCAGTAATATTGAAGATATGACTTTGTAAACCTTATACACTGGTTAATTAACATAAACATATTTTTTTTTTAGTAATATTAAACTAAGGAATATTTAAACATGTATAAAACGCACGGTTAGATTACATTTAATACAGTTCATTTCATACAGTAACGTTTTAGCATACGGTGTTTTTATCTCAAAATAACGAGAATATTAAAAGTAATTCAATTAAAATGTTATTTTATATTTATTGAAGAACGTTAACATTTAAGAAATTTTACTCAAACTCAGCGCAAGGTAACTATTACTCCATCCCGTTGAACGTGACTCACCCTGTATACTTAACGCGTGAGAATAATAAATTCTAGTATTGAATTTTTTTATGTAGTGAACTAGATATCAATTTTCCCGCTGAAAAAAGGCCGCGCGCCGTTCGAAAACCGCTATCTTAATCCCGGAAGAACGATCGTCCGGAATCAGGGTCAAGAAGCTGATAAATCGTCGCGGGTGGAAGGCCCGGAAGCGGGAAAGAAAAATGAACGGGGCCCGACGCGGGCCGGGACGGCGCTTGACCGAGGAATGACACGCATCCCGACGCTCCGCCGTGCAATTGAATCAATCATATTCGCACTTAAGTCGCTCCTCGAAGACGGTGATTTATCGTCGGGAATTGTAGTCGATTTGTACGGCTGGGATATCGTGATTGCTGCGGTTGTTTGGCGCGATTTGTTGCGAAACCGGCCGGTGGGTTAATGGATTTTGAGGGTATACTGATTGGTTCGTTTGCGTGGGGTATTAATGCGAGTAAATTTTCGTTATGAATGGTTATATAACTTATTTTAAATCAGCAATCACTCCTTTCACTCCAGTTTTTTTATACATACGTATATATAATGTTTTTTGAAGATTTCTTCGAAAGTTATTTTAACGATTTTCTTGGTTATTTGAGATTTTGGTGTTTCTTTAAAACTTTTTTCTTTCTTTTGTTGACTTTTGCATCTTTAGGTACCCCATCACTTATGAAAAACTATTTTTAAAATTACAAGCAAAATTACAGCTTTCGGTGTTGGTCAATTGGTCCTCACGGTCATTTTTGTCAGCGGGGTTCCATAATCCTACAGGTCGATTGGTCCCCAGTTTCAAAATTTAATGGGCTAATTGGTCCCCGCGGTCAAAATATTCCTAATCCGATTAGATAAGATTTTACATTGCATGAATAACTATCATTTGGCTAACATCTTCTGGTGTACTTACATAGCTGAGAGAATTTGGACAAAATGCAGTTTTTAGTGTTAAAAAATATTTAATATCTAAGCATTAGTAATTTAAAATATATACAATTGGTACAATATATATTAAAAGAAAAATTCTGTACAAAAAAAGAATTATTTTAGTTTTAATACGAACGGATTTCAAAAAATAGTTGGCAACATATGGGAAACTTTATTATTAATTTTACGAAATAGTTATTCTTCATAAAAAGTTCTGCATGATCTAAAATCCAAGATGCAACCATCAAAAATCAAATTTTATCAATCTTATACGAGGTATGTTAAAAAATGCGAATTTTGCTCAAGAGTAAAGTACTTTCATATTTTACAATATCGAAATTTGTTATTATGAAAAGTACACCTAATTTTCTAGATGTATACTGGAAGGGATGGGATTTTCCCTATATTGAAATAGAAAAAAAAGACAGAAGTCATAAAATTTCCCCATATCATAAAATCCTCATTAAATTTTACTACGAAATGAAAATACATAATCGAAATTTGCCAGAGAATTTTGAAATTATAAATATTCCCATCGGTCCTTCCTAGAAACCCTTAATCCGGTAATGGGAACCAATTGACTGATAGATTTCGAGTCGAAAAAGGATTATATTTGGGCTATTTTCGGAATATTTTCGTAATTCTACTTGTCCAATTTTTTAACAAAGTTTGCTTCTTTTCATGCACATTTTCAATACCTCTATCAACACAATATAATTTATCACACACTTAGCTAAAACACCTTGTATATTAAACTTTAACAAAACCATATCTCTTTTATCAGTAATTTATCTCGTATTATCAGCGAATCTACGCATAGACCATATGCACTTTTGGCAAATAGTTATCCATCTGCAAAAACCGTACCAAAAAGAGTAGCTCGTTTAATTCGAACTCGGGCAAATTGGACGTCCAATTTGTAAACCTGCATCAATACGTACGTTAATTGCGTCCAACTATTATCCTCTGCGCACAAACTCCGGATCGCAAACCGGTTTCCGATTACAAACGTATAAAAAACGCAAAAACTTTGACATCGATACCCTTACATTAGTAAAAAGGATAACGCAATAATAAACAGCGCCCGTTTCGTCCTTTTAAAATATAATATCGAATAACAGACTACCTATTCGCATAAAATAAAATAAAGTCATATTCATCGCTTTGGTGTTTTCAGGAGGAAATTAAATATTTCGTAATTCTGATGACTTTTTGGAGCTTTTTTCCTCATTCTCAGACTCTTAAATTTTTTTGTGATTTTGGTGACTTATTGGATATTTTTTTCATCGTTTTGGCGATTTTTTGAAACTTTCTTCAACATTTCAGTGAAATTTTGTAGCTTTATTCATCGTTTCAGTTGTTTTTTAAGACTTTTCCTTATGCTTTTGGCGGTTTTTGAAGCTTTTTCATCATTTTAGTCATTTGAACTTTTGATTTTCTGAGTTTTTGCGTTGCCATTTCAAGCGAAAATTTCTCGGTGTTTCCGCAGGTTCATAAAGAACGGGAACCGCGGTAAAGCAAGCGAAATCGATTCGATTTATCATTCGGTAGCGTCGCAACTTTCAATGACAATCAGCAAAGTCGCCTATCGAGAGCGCTAAATCCAGACAAACAAATTCTACAAATCTCTTCTGATAGCGTTAAATACGGATATAAATTCACGTCGCTCCTATCCAATTATCTTCGGTGCACATTCGCCAAGGATTTATGGACATTCAGCTGTAGCGACGTTCAATTTAAGAAAACGGGAACAATCCCTGCACTCGCCACTCCTTGGCCTTCTACGTATACCTACAAATTACTGGCCATATACACGAGAAATGTTTTATTTGTCAGTAAAGATCGCGCAGGTATTGTTTTCAGCTTTTTCTGTTGGTCTGTAGGCACCTCAAACTTCATTATACCGAATTCATTATTCTTCACAAATGCCTATTTTCCTTACAAACTTGCGCGACAATTTTTCACAAAAAAGTAAAGTAGTAAAAAACCAATATCGCAAGGAAGAGTCATCAAAGCGAAGTGGATGATATCCTCGTCGATTCAATTGCAGAACAATGAGCTCCTATGAATAAGGAACGTGTTCTATTACTTTTATGGAACGCCGGGATTAAATTGTAAATGAACCGGGATAACGTTATGAGAAGGGTGCTTTGTCAATTCGGCGGGAAGCGATTCCTCGTCAATGCTGTTTTGACGCTTCCCGGCTGAGCTTCAGATAATCGATGATTGGCAATGCTCGATTATTCTCCTTCATATTCGATTAGTTTATTTTTGAATAATTATCGAGTGGTTTAAAAAAAGGGTTCTTTAATAGGGTTTTTATACACAGTGTGTACACTTAAGTTCGCACCATATGGGAAACTTTTTTATTGTTAATATTACGAAAAAAATTTATTCTTCATAAAAAGTTCTGCATTGTCCAAAACCTAAAATGCAATCATCAGATATTAAAAAATTTCAGTCGTATACGAGGTTTGTTAAAAAATGTGATTTTTGCCCAAGAGTAAAGTATGTACCTTTATTTTTGAAAATATCAAAAATTATTATAAAGAAAAAATGTTTAGAATTAAAAATAACTTTCAAATATTCAATATTGCTTATTTATAAAAATATTTTTTTCGACATTATTTCTTGAAAAAATTTCGTGAAAATGTTGAAAATTTAAGTTTGCACTTTTTTGCATAATTGATTTAGGATGCACCGGCATTTTTTATTTTTAAAAGTAGTACCGAACTTCACATTTCACTTTCCAAAGTTTTCACTTTCAAATATTCAATATTGTTTATTTATAAAAATATTTTTTTTACATTTTCACAGGAAAACTTTGGAAAGTGAAATGTGAAGTTTGGTACAATTTTTAAAAATAAAAAATGCCGGTGCATCCTAAATTAATTATGCAAAAAGGTGCAAACTTAAATTTTCAACATTTTCACGAAATTTTTTCAAGAAATAATGTCGAAAAAAATATTTGAATATTTGAAAGTTATTTTTAATTCTAAACATTTTTTCTTTATAATAATTTTTGATATTTCTCTCTCTGTTGATTGTTTTATTTTTGTTTTGAAGCTAAAATTAGCTAATTAGCTTCCAAATCTTTATAAAATTTTCATTCCCAGCGATTACCAACCAATGAGAATAAATTACTCGGATGATGTTAATATTTTTTTATAGAGAATGTACATCGCTGCTTGCTTAAGTGAATCGCTTTCATTCGAATTCCCGATTGTTAAATAAAACATAAAGCCGGCTACAAAAGACCCATTGTGCCCGTACTCGTTAAAAAAGTAGCGAAAAAAAAAACAATTCATTTCGAATACAATAAATCACAAAGACAGTTCTAGTTGGCAAAAAAAAGCAATGACAAGTTCATGCGAAAAACCTCATCTATTAAAAACCGGGAGAAGAATTACAACTTTATTGCTACCATTAATTACATATGAGTGCATTTGGCAAGCTTTGTTAATTCGACGATCCATCGAGAATGCGAATAATACCATCCGAGTTTTCGATATTCGCGCCATTAGTGCGTGTTAACCGCCCCTGCTAAGTAGCAGGAACTGGCGCATTCACGCAAACGACGATAATGCATGCATAAATTCGCGTTAACGCATGAAACCCTCCTTGCTTTGCGAACTACAACACGGGATATCGGGATATCCGTAAGCGCTCCAGGTGCTGCAGACGTACAAACACGGGTAACTACCCGACAGCGAAGCCGGGGTGGACATGTTGCGCGATTCTCGGGCCGCAGATGGACTAGAATCGAGACCGAAAACAAATAAACGCAACAGGAGAGAGCCACTGGATGCCAGTAAGTAATTGGGGGCTTATACATGATGATGTCTACAGCCCGAAGGGGTTGATGATAGGAGGAAGTTTCTGCGGAGGGGTTGGTGAAAATTGTATAAGAGTTGGGCTTCCTAAGCAGAGAATGGAGAAGACCACGACTTTTTTTTTAATTTTTTTTTTCAAAACCGTGTGTTATAAGAAGGCGCGTAATTAAATTTTTATTTTTTTTTGTGGCCAAATAAGGCCGCAATTAATTTTTAAAGTTTGGAAAACGTCACACAATCGTCATACACTCTGCTCCAATCAAAGCGAGAGTTGAAAAGAGAAGTCACATTTAGCAAGTTTGCCACGTTTCCTATTACTCTTCTTTAGTCCGCAAAATGTACGTTTTTTGTATATTATTGCAATAAACATTTTCTGATTTATCCATTTCTTCCATTACCTAATGGATAATTCGATATATTAATATCCAAATAACATCTTCATCTGTATAAATTGTAACAGATTTTCGTGTTAAAAACACAAATAATGGTCCTGAAAAATTTATTTGGCAACATTCTTGTCAACGTCAATATTATCATTAAAGTGTTTTGTGCCCAACTGCAATTCGTGTAATTTGTTTAGTGCATTTTTCAGAAAAATCTGACAAATGACAGTTTGATTTTTGTTCATTTGTGTATTCTTTGTTACTGCGTTCGAAAATTCATACTATTTACTTATACAACAAGACGTGAGTGGTTTATGATTGGTTGATAAGATATGAGTCAAAACCCGAAATTTTTAAATTTCGAATGGCTATATCTTTTTAATTATAACACATTTTGAGCAACTGAAAACGGTTTTGAGCTCTAATAAATCATTTCTAATCGTATCTTTTGCCGAAATCCGCGTATCTCACATCGTGGTCTTCTCCATTGTAGTTTTGTTAGGCGTTACTGAATGATTGAGTGATTAGTTATTTTAGTAAGATGGACGTATAAATCAATGTTGATCAATAACAAAAAAAATATTTTCACGTGTGTACACAGATATGGGGTTGCCTATAGCAACTATAATAATGGCACCTCTCTATTGAAGTATTTTCATGTTTTCTTGATTTGCCAACACCCTGTAGATTTTTAGAATTTTTCAACGTTATTCTCATTTTCTAAAGAAGCAGAAATTTTTATTTTTTATTTTGTCGTAACATGAATAATAAAAAAATGTCCCATGGGGGACCAAATCTGTGGACACACTATATCTATAAGAATTTCAAAAATGATGAAAGAGCTTGAAAAACTGAAAAAGGATAAAAAAGTATTTAAAATCATGCCAGAAAAATATGTGAAACGGATAAAACTTCAAAAGTTTCATGGACTGTTGAAAAAGTTCCATAAAATCACTGATACGATTGGAAAAACCTCCAATAAGTCACCAAAATAAGGAAAAAATCAAAAAGTTAGAGAGAACGAAACCAGCTCAAAAAAAATAACTGAAACGATGGAAAAAATTTCCAAAAAGTCCCCAAAATGAAGAAAATAGTTCCAAAAAGTAAACACAATAATGAAAATAAAGGTCCTGAAAACACCAAAGCGATGAATAAGAGCTGTAATAGAGCTGTAATAGAATACTATAAACTGTAATAGATACTGTAATAGAATACTGCAATAGAAACTATAAAATCCCTGAAATGACAAAAAAAGCTCCAAAATTACTAAAAACTTAAAAAAATAGATGAAATAAAGTCATCAAAAACTAATCAATCGGTAAAATGGAACCTATCGCCTAATAAACCACCATTTATGTTAGCTACTTTATTCCTCGACGTTTTCCTTTCCACTCCCATAAAAACAATTTACCGGTACTCGACCTGTTACTTTAGCTCAGCTTACTTTAGCACAGTTTAGCTGCTGCAACGGAGCTCGCATCCAAATGAGACGATCTGCAGCAGATGCGGGCTGATATTTATTGGGAAGCGGTTAGACGGTTGCCGTCTTGCCAAATTGCGGTTATTGAGGTGGACAGGGTAGTGCTCTGGATGGGAACTGAACTGAGCCGGGTTGTAATTAATCAGGTGCTGGAATATATTTACGATCCGTGAAATATGATACAAACCGGTCGATATGGGTCCACATTTTGATCATTTGGAAGCTTTTTTGGCGATTTTTGAAGCTTTTTTCATCATATTAGTGGTGTTTTTAATTCTTTATTATTTAGTATTTTTTAATGCTTCTTTCATCATTTTAATCAAGCTTTTTGTGTCGTTGATATTTTCCAGAAGCTTTTTCATCATATATGATGCATTTATGATGCTTTTTGTACTCGGAATATCGTATAACTTTGCTACTTATATTTTCATCATTTTAAACACACATTTGAATATTTTTAAAAAACTTTAACTGCACATGAACCTTCATCAAATTTCCTTCCACCAGGCAGTAGGGGAGAATGGGGATAGTTGTTACAAGAGCAAGTTGTTACATACCCAATAAAAATGAGTATATAACAGATAGGCAACCGTAATTCTGGCTATTAATACTTGCCATGAAGACCCAACTATGAACGAAAGTTGAATTCGATAGTTGCACGCAGAAGCGCGTAAACCCCCGAAATCGTTTTTTAACCTCATAATTGTAAGGATTGGTGTTTCGATCGAGGTCTTCACTAACCGGAAGGTAATTCGATTTTCAAAAACGTGTTGTTTTAAAGCTTACATATCACTCTTTCAATTGCGCTAATAGTTTTCCTCCAGTATACAAGCGAACTAGCAAAAAGCAATACAGAACCTCAAAACGAATGTTGGGGCTAGTTGTTACAAAATTTAAGGGGCACATTGTTACATTAACAAAAAACCCCATTAAGAAGTAAATTCCATGAGAAACCATTGCAATTGAACCTTCAACTGAACCTGACGCTCCTGAGCACATAGGAAAAAGGGCATACAACCCCTCAGCCTTCCACGAAGGAATAAAAGCAAGTTTTAAAAAAACTTCAGGCAAGACTCCTCTTCTGATGAATCCGAAAAAGAGGACTCACTGTCTTAGGTATATGCTTGAACCTCTACTCAGAATACAAATCTAACGAATGGATTCGTTATCTACGTTGCAAGAAATGGGCACAAGTCTCTTGTAGAGAAGATGTTGTAGAGAACAAAAGTGTTTAAAACTCATTGAATTCCCATAATATTATTCATTGTAACAACTTTCCCCTGGGTAGAGCAAGTTGTTGCATTTTACACGCCCTCATAAATGTTTATTTTAAATGTGTTTTTCTACATAAATTGTTGGATCTAAATTCAGAAATGTAGAGCAGAAACATTGGGCTATATTATCTCAAAATTTGGAGGCGATTCAGTTGATAGTTTTTAAGAAAAAAATCAAATGTTAATTTTGCAACAACTAGCCCTACATATTAATTGTTAAACACACAAAAATCATCCGCGTAATTAATTACCCGAGAACCTCCCGTTCGAAATCCAAATTAAAGCTCGACGAGATAATTCATCACGCTCCAAATACCTCGCAGTAAGTCTGTTTGCATTCGTTAAACATTCGTTACCTGCTAACGGGCATATTTGTTCGAACTCAAAACCGCAAGGAGGCTCGCCTGCACCGAAAGCTCTCCGCTGCATCTCCTCTGCACTTGCAGCCGCGACGAATGAGCCCTTTCCGCGGCGATGACTGGCACCTAGGGCTCTTCAAACAACGTCGGCCGCCTCTCGTGCCACGCACTTCGCGATATTTATCACCGCTCCTGCCACAATGGCGCTGGATTAATTGTTTATTGAACGAACGAAATGATGTATGCTCTGTCGCTGTTTCGAGGATCCTAATGCGATGTCGGAGCAAGCGATAATCCGAGCGGGGATTCAATGTGCTATGTGCTCGTGTAATTAAATCAGATGTTTCGACGGGTTGGGGATATTAGGAAAATCGATGGAGAACGACGTAAAATTGTGTAAGAATTGTAAAAGAGTTCGATTGAATGCAGGAAGGAATGAAGCTGAAGATGCCGTTAGTAGAGGTGTTAGTAAATTGTTCCAAAAATAGCTATAGAAAATGATTTTGAATTTTTGAAAATCTTGTAAAATGAACTGAAAATTTTGTAATTTAATAAAATCTTCTCAAAAAATAAATGATTTATGAGAATTATTTACTAAATTCACTAAAATTTACTAAATTTATGGAAATAGGCAATGTTTTGGTGACTTTTTGGAGCTTTTTTTCTTCATTTTGTCGACTTTTTTTGGAGCTTTTTCATATTTTTGGTGACTTTTTGGAGATTTACTTTATCATTTTGGTGACTTTGAGTAATGAAGCAGCCGATGGCCCTTTTAGAGGTACTTATTGTGATAAAAAGTTCCAAAATAACGATAGAGAATGATTCAGAATTTTTGAAAATCATGTAAAATCAACTGAAAAATAATTTTATAATTTAATGAAATCTTCTAAAAAACAATGATTTATGAGAATTATTTACTACATTCCCTAAAATTTACTAAATTTATGGAAATAGGCAATGTTTTGGTGACTTTTTGGAGCTTTTTTTCTTCGTTTTGGTGACTTTTTTGGAGCTTTTTCATATTTTTCGTGACTTTTTGGAGCTTTACTTTATCATTTTGGTGACTTTGAGTAATGAAGCAGCCGATGACACTTGCAGAGGTGTTCATTGTGATAAAATGTTCCAAAATAACGATAAAGACTGATTCAGAATTTTTGAAAATCATGTTAAATCAACTGAAAAATAATTTTATAATGAAATCTTCTAAAAAACAATGATTTATGAGAATTATTTACTACATTCCCTAAAATTTACTAAATTTATGGAAATAGGCAATGTTTTGGTGACTTTTTGGAGCTTTTTTTCTTCATTTTGGTGACTTTTTTGGAGCTTTTTCATATTTTTGGTGACTTTGAGTAATGAAGCAGGCGATGACACTTGTAGAGGTGTTTATTGTGATAACAAGTTCCAAAATAACGATATAGAATGATTCAGAATTTTTGAAAAATATGTAAAATCAACTAAAAATTTTACTAATTCAATAAAATCTTCTCAAAAACAATGATTTATGAGAATTATTTACTAAATTCACTAAAATTTCTAGTAACGAAGCTGCCGAAGCTTCTTCTAAGCTGCTTCTATAGGTGTTAATTGTTATTGTGTAACGTTAGAAAATTAATTTTCTTACAAAATTTTATAAAATCAATCAAAAAAATTTACTAAATCACTAAATTAATCTCAAAACTCAAGCGAATTTGCTTTTAATATCATGAATCGAAAATCGATTTTCATACACTCAATCATTGAGTCAGCTAGTGGCGCATAGGTGATTAAAGACTACGAAGAATCTCCTTTCAAAATGATATTTATTTAATGGCTAAAAAAAGCCAAAATCCTCTGTATACTTACCCCTAAATGGGAATTTACGCATTCTGCTCTCGAAATAAATAGTCCTAAATGTAAAGAAGCCCCGCTCTGGTATTTGAATTGTAAATAAAGGATAAGCAGATTGCAAGGTAAATGATATTCTAGAAATATTTCCACTCGAGGCTGGAAATCAAATTAGAAGACATTATTCCAACGGTGTCCCGGAGAAGCATTTTGAAATTAATATACATTTTTGCATTTCAATATGACACCGCCTCGAAAGCGCGGTGAAAAAAACGCGAATGCAGAAGAACGAAACGGGCGCCGAAATAACGAGAGGGTCGTTATTCGACGCAGAAATTGCTTTATTAGAAGGAAGAAAAAGAGTATTTCTACTTTTGAGATTAAACGGCAGATGCCGTTCGTAAAGCTTGGATATTAAAAACTTTACCATGTCAAAAATAATATTACAAAAAACTAATATGGATAACTCTTAAGGATTTATTTATACTGTTTTTGAAGGCTGTAAAATTTTCATTAGATGTATTTCATACAAACGCAGAAAAATATTAAATTTAATCCAACGGCTACAGAATAAAAGAAGGAAAATTAGAGCACCTAAATACATTATTGAATCATATAGATTATCTAAACATTATACACATAGATACGTCCAAAAAGTATGGAAAAGGTCGAATATCATTTAAATTTTAGGCCTGAATGTAAAATCAAATTACACATATTCAATCATTTTTCCAAAGCTATCCATCGATATCAATGTCGATTGATAATATTCAACCATACTCTGGGACATCCTGTATACATATACATTATTGTATATAGTATATATTACATTACATTATATGTATACATTATCCCGAGAGATATTTTTCACGTGTAAATATTTTTATTTTCGGAGAAAAATATTTGTTGAATGGAAACGCCTTAAGAACGCCATAAGGAAATCTCCTTAAACATAAAAAAACGGGGCGAAATAAAAAGCGGCTGGAAACGAAAAATCATAACATGTTGTATATAAAACGGAAGCGCGGAAAATTGCGAGATTTCCAACACGACGTGCCGTCAGGTTCGGCTTTGTATTTTATTGGGGAAAAAACACGTATTTTTACTCACGCGAGCCTTACTTCTTTCTGTGGGACGTAAATGCGAAGGAAGAAGGAGCGTCTCGCGCCTATTGTGGGATACGCCATGATAATAAACGGAGAGACTCTTGAACTTGCGATTGCTTCGAAGAGAGCGGTTAATTCCTTGCGGGATTCGAATGCACTCGAAATCGATTAGAAGGAATATTTTCGAACTTACACCGGCTTGAAAGCGGTGTAAAAAGAAAATATTTATCTGCAAGTATATTCGTTATTTGTTGGTCCTTTTAGTGATGCCTTTTTTCATTATTATGAAAATTTTTGAAGGTATCATTTTTGGAGCTTTCAATTCAAGGATTATTATAGTCACCTTGATGTTTTTAGGAGCTTTTTTTTATAATTATAGTGATTTTGTGGAGCTTTTTGGAACACATTATTTTTGGTGACATTTTAGAGCTTCATTAGTATTTTTATCATATTTTTGACATTTCTCAAAGTTCTCTATCTTGCACTCATTAAAATAATACAGCGCTTTCGAAAAGTAACGAAAAATTCATTATTTCTGAAATTGAGAGTTTTTCGAAAATTTCCACTGACACGTCGATTTTGTTTTAAACAAAGCCACTTTTTGACATACAGCCCCTAATTGTGACGTAATCGTTATTCGAGATATGACGTCATCGACAATTTTAGTAAATGGGACAAACTGTATATTTATGCATTCTTAGATTCTGCTCGATGAGCAGATTACAAAAAGGGGCCACACTTCATATCTTGGTCGTATAATAAAGGCTATACAGCCACTCAAAAATCACACGTGTCTTTTGAATTTAGAGTCAACTAAATTCTAAATTTTGTGATTTTTGATTAGCTGTATTGCCTTTATTATAAGACCAACATACCAAGTGTGACCCCTTTTTCTAATCAGCCCATCGAGTAGAATCTAAAAATGCAAAAATATAAAGGGTGTCCCATTTAATAAAATTGTCGATGACGTCATATCTCGAATAACGATTACGTCACAAATAGGGGTTGTATGTCAAAAAGTGCCTTTGTTTAAAACAAAATCGACGTGTCCGAGGAAATTTTCGAAAAACTCTCAATTCCAGAAATAATGAATTTTTCGTTACTTTTCGAAAGCGCTGTATTATTTTAATGAGAGCAAAGATAGAGAATTCTGAGAAATATCAAAAATATGATAAAAAATGCTAATGAAGCTCTAAAATGTCACCAAATAATGTATTCCAAAAGCTCCACAAAATTACTAAAATTATTAAAAAAAGCTCCTAAAAACATCAAGGTGACTATAATAATCTTTGAATTGAAAGCTCAAAAAATAATACCTTCAAAAATGACGAAAAATTTCAGAAATAATTAATTTATTCGCTACTTTTCGAAAGCGCTGTATGTACAATTACCCATTCAACATACATTTTTGGGACGTGATTATTCATCTTCATTAACCCAATCTCCATTAACTAACTCCCAAAAAAAATCTTCTCCAGCTTTCGATAGATAAATTTTCAAAAAAAATCGTTCCCTCGTTAATCAAAGACCTTGCAAAGGCTCGCAAATACTTTTACAATGCCCGATAACGTATATACGGCAAAAAGACGGAAAGCTCGATGAAATTTCGCATTAGAAAAGTGGAATTGAATAAACCGCGCCAGCACCAGCTCGGCGGTAATTAGCCCGATCGCGCTTCTTTTGTGTTTCACGAGGAGCCCAACAAAAGGCTACACACATAATTCACGTAATTCGGGCGACGTGGATGGCCTGTCGATGCAACTGCACGCAGAGAATCGAGTCTCCGCAGGAAGCTGAAATATAAAATTTTCACGCTCTTACTTTACAGGGTGGTCAGTAATTAATAGCCAATATTTCAACAACAGATAGCTTTTTATGGTAATTGTGAACCACCCTGTATATTCCAAAAAAATCGCTAATCAATTACCCGACCGCATCGGCCAATGTTATGGCAAGATATTGAAATTAACAATTTCCATAACATAACCCGGATAATCTGCTCACCGAACACACGCCATCGATTTACCGGGCATGAATCTTAAAGTTAATTTCCCTGCTGCCAGTCGTACTTTACGTCTCTGTATCGGTAACGGATGTGCCGAGGACGTATACATATTAAGTAAGCAGCCGGTTATCTATCATATAAATTAGGTTTCCCGTTGGCAACATAATGAGATTAGTGGATGTGAGGTTCGGATGAAGTCGGAACAAGAGATAACGATTAGATCAAAGTAGCTAGGTATAGGCGAGGAACGCTAATCCCCTAAAAGGAAATTTGATAGATTATCGATCGATGATGGCGATTGGAAATCGGGAATTAGCCGTGTTATTCGTATCCTGGAAATCTAGTTTTAATGGGAATTTTTGCCACTGGAAATTTTTATTATCGAGAACCAAAATTAGCTGTGTCTGTGAAGAGGATATATAGAAGAGTTAAAAATAATCCGGGTGGTATTTTTGAGTGTAAATTATAACTAAATGTTTGCAAAAAGACAGACCCTCTCTGGACTTCCAGGAAAACCATTAAAAACATGTAACATAAAGTTCTATTAATGCTGGAGAAGACCACAACTTTTTTTAAATTTTTTTTTTCAAAACCGTGTGTTCTAAGAATGCGTGTAATGAAATTTTTATTTTTTCTGTGGCCAAATAAAGACGCAATTAATTTTTAAAATTTGAAAAACGTCACACAATCGTCATACACTCTTCTCCAATCAAAGCGAGAGTTGCAAAGAGAAGTCACATTTAGCAAGTTTGCCACGTTTCCTGTTACTCTTCTTTATTTAGTCCGCAAAATGTGCGTTTTTTGTATATTTATTGCAATAAACATTTTCTGATTTATCCATTTCTTCCATTACCTAATGGATAATTCGATATATTAATATAGAAATAACATCTTCATCTGCATAAATTGTAACCGATTTTCGTGTTAAAAAAACAAATAATGGTCCTGAAAATTTTATTTGGCAACATTCTTGTCAACGTCAATATTATCAGTAAAGTGTTTTGTGCCGAACTGCAATTCGTGTAATTTGTTTTGTGCATTTTTCAGAAAAATCTGACAAGTGACAGTTTGATTTTTGTTCGTTTGTCTATTCTTTGTTACTGCGTTCGAAAATTCATACTATTTACTATACAACAAGACGCGAGTGGTTTATGATTGTATGATAAGGTATGAGTCAAAACCCGAAATTTTTAAATTTCAAAGGGCTATAACTTTTTAATTATAACACATTTTGAGCAACTGAAAACGGTTTTGAGCTCTAATAAATCATTTCTAATCGTATCTTTTGCCGAAATCCGCGTATCTCACATCGTGGTCTTCTCCATTATTATTAATGTACTATATGCAGCTCTTTTCAGAGAGATAATGTTAGAGGGAAGAAGTTGAATTTGTCCACATATCACCCCCAAACGTTTGATATTTTTATAATTTTTCACACCCCACTTATACAGGGTAAGTGCAAATTTGTTTGCAATATAGTCAAATCAATGAGTTGAACAAAGATTATTTAAAACAACAGTGGTTAGAGTGACAAATTTCACCATTTACAAAAACTTTCTAATTAAGCCCACACGATAATTAGTAGATATTAAATTGTTATCGCTGCGCGTACTCTCCTCGTACTGGCATACATTTAATCCTCTCGAGATCAATCTGCATCTCCAGTTATTCCCCATGCATCTAACAACACTCCAACCATCTGCGGTTTTATTAATTGTTCCATCCCCAGCTCCCTGGCTTAAACAGCAAACTTTACCTAATTCGGAGTTAGGCGCAGGAAGTTTCATCACTAATTTGTGCATCAGCCTCGGTCTCTCTATCGGATCACGCGAGTACGTTACACCAAAACTAAGATACATAGTTATAGTATACGGCAGGTTGTTTATTTTAGACCTTTTAAAGTCCCTGAAGTGTGTTTTTTGAAAGAGATATTACAGAGTTTACTGAATGTATTGTTCATTATGATATTAGTAGGTACAGTGCAATAGGTATAGCTAGAGACCCTATATGCGCAAGTTTGCTGGTAAAAAACTATCATTGATATCAAGGTCCTCATCAATTCTAATGCCCTTGTTTTATTTAGATCTTTGGGATCTAGTGACGTCCTTCCCCAGGTTTTATTCCTGCTCAAGGATAGTGCTGGACAGTTGCACAATATGCCTCTTCTGCTCTAATATTTTGCGTATTGAGTAGTGATTATGTATTGTTCATTATGATATTAGTAGATACAGATGCGATAGGTATAGCTAGAGACGCTACATGCGCAAGTTTGCTGGTAAAAAACTATCATTGTGTATAAAAAGAAATAAAAAGATTATCTGGTAGATGCAAACGCGGAAATCATTAGTACAGTAAGTGAACAAAACGAAAGCCGTAAATAACTCGGGCGAGTACAAGTTAAAAGATTCCGCATTCGGGGTAGAGAACGCCATTAGCGAAGACTGTTGCACCTTCTCCTTACGTTATTATCCCGGCATCCGGCCGTGATAAACGCCAAACAATATATCATAACCTGAGGCGAAGCTCTGCAGCTATATACCCGGTGCAACCTGCGATCTGCAACACGCCGATCTCTGAACTGCATTTCGCCTGACGTCTGCACGTAATAAAGAGGAGCCCTCGGGGTCGTGCAACGAATAACTTTGCGCACTTCTACCCGCTTATTAATTGTTTATCTGATATTGCTCGCTCTCTGCGCGGTGTATTTTGCTCGATCTTCGCCAGTCTGGAGGAAGTTTTCGAACGTCAGTCTGCTCTTTATAATAAATAAATGGGATGTTTAGGTTGTAGGTACAACCTAAGCAATGGCGTAATTAACTCGTCGGAAACATCATTAATATCATTATGTATAGTAGGGGATTCACTGAGAAATTGTAATCATTCAGTGCTTTTAAGATATGTTTATTATCATAATAATTCTAGATATACAGGGTGTATTGTAAGTTGATTGTAAGCTTTTTCAACTGTGTATGAATCTCTTAATTCTAAGCAACTTTTTCAAATAAACTTTTTGAATATTCTGAAAAACAAAGATAAAAATTTTGAATAATTTTGACCTTTTTTTTGAATTTCGAATATTTCCCAATACGCACCTGCTTCATTAAATAGGTATGAAATTTATTTATTTTTCGGCATTTATTTGACAGATGACTGCCATAAATAAATTTCTTATTGGAAAATATTCGAAATTTTAAACTTTTCTATCTTCTTTGTTATTCATAATATTCAAAAAGTTTATTTGAAAAAGTTGCTTAGAATTAAGAGATTCATACACAGTTGAAAAAGAAGTATCAACTTACAATACACCCTGTATAAGGATTTTGATTATAGTATTAGGAGAAGTTTTTCTTGCAATTCGAAGTATTTTCAAATATTTTCAAATATTCAAATATTAAGTGTATTATTGTACAGTGTGTCCACCAATACACCTATGGGATTGCCTACAGAAGAAAAATTTTTATTATTTATTTTACAAAAAAAAATCATTTTTTGTAAGAATATTTGCTTCTTTTGCAAATCCGTGAACCCCTGTATATTTTTGAATATAATTTTTTCGTATAATGAATATTTTATTGACTCGTCCTGTACACCGCCATATTTCAATATTTCATTACAGGTATATTTTAATTCCCCCATTCAGATATCCCGGGTATTGCGTAGTAATTGCGAATAATTGCATTAAATAATAATAGATATTATTCATCAACGATGGCTCGTATCATAAATTAATTCCTGTGAACAATAGTCATATGCGAGTTTATGCGCGGCATCGAATAAATTCCCCGTTCATGGAGCTCGCATTGAATAATGCATTATTTAACGTATTAGTGTAATATTTTGGGGGTTTCTGCATATGATATTTTTGTTTCAGTGGTTCCCGTAGGAGTACCCACGGTTAGTGTAGACAAGGCCGGCTTGGAGCACGGCAGGCCCTTGATAGCGGATTGCAACGCGCCCCCATCGTATCCGGCCGCCAATATCACCCTGTATGTCAACGATGAAAGGGTGAGTTATCGAGCGGTATATCTATTTTATTTTTTTCGTGTGTTCGAAGTCGATAAATGTAATATGAAAAGAAGTTTATGTATACGTGTAGCATATCCATTTGTCCGTTTTGGGGAGGCTATTACACCGTTATAGTGATTTATGTCCCGTGTAAGGTTCTTTTAAACGATAGCATGTATTGAAGCAAATAATCGCCGGTTTATGTGCCAGTAGGGTCATAAAATTTCGCTATTGGCATACAAAATATACAGAGTGTCTACATAAGTTGGAACCATATGGAAAACTTTTTTATTAGTGGTTTTATGAAAAAAAGATATTCTTGATAAAAAGTTCTGCTTGGTCCAAAACCTAAAATGCAATCATCAGATATCAAAAATTTTCAGTCGTATACGAGGTTTGTCAAAAAATGTGATTTTTGCTCAAGAGTAAAGTACCTTTATTTTTACAAATATCAAAAATTAATATAAAGAAAAATTGTTTAGAATTAAAAATAACTTACGAATATTCATTATTGTTTATTTATAAAAATTATTTTTTCGACATTACCTCTGTGAAAATGTTGAAAATTTAAGTTTGCATTTTATTGCATAATAAATTTAGAATGCACCGGCATTTTTTAAAAGTGGTAACGGATTTCACATTTCACTTTTCAACGTTTTCAAAGAGAAAATGCCAAAAAAAATATTTTTATAAATAAACAATATTGAATATTTGAAAGTTATTTTTAATTCTAAACATTTTTTCTTTATAATAATTTTTGATATTTTCAAAAATAAAGGTACTTTACACTTGCGCAAAATTCAAATTTTTTGACAAACCTCGTATACTGCTTTAGAAAATTCATTTCTGATGGTTGCATTTTAACTTTTGGACCATGCAGAACTTTTTATCAAGACTAACTTTTTTTCATAAAACCACTAATAAAAAAGTTTTCCATATGGTTCCAACTTAAGTAGACACACTGTATATTTGTTGATTTTTTGGGTTATTGGGCCAGCCTTCAAGAAAAATATGATTGCTAAGTTTTTCTGGAACATATTTAATCATACAGGGTGGCTCAAAAAATTAGAAATCGGTCGAATATCAGTTAAATTTTAGGCCTAAAAAACATAAGTATATCCAGTATTTTTTCAAAAGCTATACATCGATACCAATATCCTTAAACAATCCTTAAGGGTTAAGATTACTTTAAAAAATTAGGAGGAAATCCCTATTTTTTATTGCAGATTTTATGCTTTTGGGTCACCCTGTATAAGTCATTTGATACTTAAACTATGCGACGTCATCACCAAAGTATCGTGAATGTAGTCTATACATTTGGAAAATTTCCAAAAATATTGTTTGTCACGTATACTGGCATGCATTACTACTCTTTTTCATAATCCAAAGGATAGTGGTTGGTAGAGTGAAATATGATCATATATTTAAAAAAAAACTATCATACTTGCTTTTACGGATTTATAACACAGTAAATGCTTTATGGGGCCTGTAAAATTGTTTCGAAGCGAAGGAATCTACAATTCCATTCAACCATAAAACAAATTCGTTACAACCAAAAATCATCGCTGAAATTACAATGCTCCCCGAATTATTATTATTTTACGCCAGCGAGCTATACGCTAAATTGAAATATCAAAAATTAAAACCAACAACCAACAACGTTTATAGCGAAATTTATTTGACTATTTAAACGCACGGGGCGGCTTCTGAAGCTAGGGCACCTGCGTGGGAACGATCTCGCCGCTTTGCATCCGAAATCCGGGACACATCTTGCCGAAAGGCGCCAGGGCAGGGGGCCGAATGGGCCGCCGTTTGATCACCACGCACTCCCCGCAAGGATGTGCCGGCCTTTCGGGCGGCCGGCTCGGCCAGTGCCTCGGTATCTGGTCCTTTTTCAGAGGCGTGTAATACCGCACGGGCATCGCCGGTCGCACCACCGGCCGCAGGACGGCCGCCTGCGGCACGCAGGGCACCGGCAGTATCGGGCAGGGACAGCACGACGGGCTGCAGGGGCACAATGTTATCGGTACGCAACAAACGTTCGGATAGCAGGGTTCGGTGAAATAACTGCAATCCATTTGTGGTCTGTGTATAACATGGAATTTTCAGTCAGTTTAGTGATATTATTGACACTTCATTGAGTTACAATCAAGTTAACCATAACCTGTAGTGTTAAACTTGGTTTATGTTCTTGCTTAATCATGTTCTGAATGCATCAGTGAGTTGATGTTGCTACAAGGAGTATAGGTTTAGGCTAAAATTGCTCCATTCAGAATTCAGACACCTAAATTGGTGTACAAAATCCTGTAATATCGTAGACCAATATTTCATTTACATTAAGGGCCGATTGTAGATGTCACAGGTGAACGTTAGTTCAACTAAACTGCGAGTAGTCATTTTTGAATCGAGTTCATTGTTTTTGTTGTACATTGCAAAGTCAACATTAGTTTATCGGACCATATTTCAAAATGACTGGGTCTATTTCAGAAGGTTTGTGCTCTTCTAGTATGTAAAAAACCATTCAAAATTTTTAAAAAAATCTTCATCGTCGGTTAATTCTCCTAATAATACATTCATTTTGAATAGCGAATTGTATATTAGAAATTCAACCTAACTTTTTGGGGTTTTTGAACCTTCTTGAACCGCCTTTGAACGCTCTTCAAGGACCGTTTACGTAAACTTCTCTCTGAACCACAGATCAATAGTAACTGACGTACATACAACATGCATTTGCAATGGAGAAGATCACGACTTTTTTTTAAATTTTTTTTTTCAAAACCGTGTGTTCTAAGAAGACGCGTAATGAAATTTTTATTTTTTTCTGTGCCGAAATAAGGCCGCTATTAATTTTTAAAGTTTGAAAAACGTCACACAATCGTCATACACTCTGCTCCAATCAAAGTGAGAGTTTCAAAGAGAAAAGTCACATTTAGCAAGTTTGCCACGTTTCCTATTATTCTTCTTTAGTCCGCAAAATGTGCGTTTTTTGTATATTTATTGCAATAAACCTTTTCTGATTTATCCATTTCTTCCATTACCTAATGGATAATTCGATATATTAATATAGAAATAACATATTCATCTGTATAAATTGTAACCGATTTTCGTGTTAAAAACACAAATAATGGTCCTGAAAAATTTATTTGGCAACATTCTTGTCAAATTCAATATTATCAGTAAAGTGTTTTGTGCCGAATTGCAATTCGTGTAATTTGTTTTGTGCATTTTTCAGAAAAATCTGACAAATGACAGTTTGATTTTTGTTCGTTTGTGTATTCTTTGTTACTGCGTTCGAAAATTCATACTATTTACTATACAACAAAACGTGAGTGGTTTATGATTGGTTGATAAGGTATGAGTCAAAACCCGAAATTTTTAAATTTCGGAGGGCTATATCTTTTTAATTGTAACACATTTTGAGCCACTGAAAACGGTTTTGAGCTCTAATAAATCATTTCTAATCGTATCTTTTGCCGAAATCCGCTTATCTCACATCGTGGTCTTCTCCATTAAACTCAGTTCAACGCAGAACCACAGTTAAACTATGCATCTACAACCGGGCCCATCTATAAACTCAGTTTAAACCAAATTAATACTGACTGGATGCCTATAGGCAAGAGGCCTATACCCAAACGAGGAATAACCAAGTAGATATAACAATTCAACAATTTCATATGTCATTTCTTGACCGGCTGCGTCAGAGCCATGACAGATTTTCTCCAAAATTAATCAATTAAAAATTCTAAATTTTTCGTTTTAATGCACAAAGAACCAACGGTCCCTTTCAATGGATTGTTGCATGCCTCGCTGTAAACCATGCTGCAAGCCGCAACCGTGCTGTAAACCACAACCGTGTTGCATCCCGTGCTGCAAACCACAACCTTGTGGCATCCCGTGTTGCAAACCACAGCCTTGTTGCATCCCCTGCTGCAAACCACAGCCTTGTTGCATACCCTGCTGCAAACCACAACCTTGTTGCATCCCGTGCTGTAAACCTAAACCAAAACCAAAACCATGCTGTAAACCATGTGGCAAAGCACTTATACCGTGTAGACCAATCGGTAAAGAAAAATTCGTAAGGTACAACCCTTGCCCTTGCCCGGTGATCCCTTGTCCCCCTCCGGAGCCTGTGTGTAGACCAATGCAATGTTGTTTCTGTTGTCCTATGGCAGTGTGTGGGCCAGTACCGAATTTAAAATGCCGCCCGTTCATGCCCAGTTGTAACCCACCCTTGCGCGAAATTAAACCCTTAAAATGTTGCTGCGGCCCGTTCAAGTGCGTTAGACCTTCAGTTTGCCACCAATTGCCCGCGTGGTTGCCTCCTTGTTGTAAACCAAAGTGCTGTAAACCTTGCGTCCCTTGCCCGCCGCCGCCGCCCCCTTGCTGCTGTAACTTACCCCCTATGTACCACATGGCTAACGCTAGACCGACTATAGTTATCGTGGAAAGGGTGCACCCTTTCCCGAGACCTAAGAAGAAATTGTGCCCGCGTGGTCTTTATTGAGGCTTTAAAGAGCCCCGTTTGAGTCATGAGTAGATAATGTAGGTTCAGATAAGTGCTCACTAAATGTTGTTGGTTTAATGAATGTATGTTTTAAATGTTTGATATAATATATTTGAATCTAGGCTAGAATGAGGATTATTATTTTTTGGTGTTGATGAGTTTTCTTCTTCTTGGGCATTTATTGTTGCTTCTTTTTCTATGTGAATAGTGGTTTTTGTATAATATCAAACTGGATGAGCTGCATAAGAAAAAATAGAAGAAACCCTGTCACTGTCATTAAAATCGTTAATAATTTTGAAATAGTATCACAAAATTTCCAGTAGAAATCATCTAATTACAAATACTAAACAATATGGGTAAACCATGCAATCCATGTGGTCCATCTGATTCTTGTTGTTGTACATGTGGTCCTTGTACCCCATGTATCCCATGTACTACATGTCCTCAACCTATGCCGTGTCCTACATGGTTTCCATGTGCTCCAGGAAAATCTCCTCCACCTCCCAGATGCCCACCATGCATGCCCTGTATGCAACCCTGTGAACCTCCCTGTTGTTACACACTGTATTCCTTATGCGGTTTGCCAAGCAATAAGAATTGTTGTAATTGCTAGTAGATTAAATTAGAAAGAAGAACCTCTGACATTTCGAAAACCATATTGTCAATAAGATACATTTATAATTTTGTAAACAGATCCAAACTGTCCAGTGTAAGTAAAATTAAATAAAGCAAAAAATATCCAGTTAATTGTGAATACGAAACACAATGATTTGCAACCAGTGTGGTCCATGTGGTATTCCATGTCCTCTACGTATACCATGCGCTCCATGGATTAAATGCACTCCAGCTCCACCTGCTCCATCTTCCAGATGCTTTCCATCATGCTCGCCATGTACGCAACCTTTCGAGCCACGGTGTTGCTTTTCAATTCGTTTCTAATGTGGTTTGATTAGTACCGCAAACGGATAAAACAAGAAAGAAGAAACTCTGACACTTTGAAAAACCATTGTCAGTAAGATACATTCATAATTTAGAAACACATCCAAATTTCCAGTGTAAGTAAAATTAAATAATGCAAAAAATATCCAACTAACTACGAATTCGAAACGAAATGGCTTTTCCTTGTGGTCCATGCAGTCCATGTTGCAGTCCATGTGGCCCATGTTGTACTCCATGTGGTCCATGTATCCCGTGCACCACGTGTCCTCAACCCATGCCTTGTCCTACATGGATCTCATGCGCCCCACCTCCATGTCCTCCACCACGATGTCCTCCACCGCCTCCATGCGCTCCTTGTGCTCCTTGCATGCCGTGCATCCAGCCCTGCAGTCCTCCATGTGTGGCTTGCGTACCGTTCAGACCAGCCTTGTGCTGTGTTCCTGCAGTGGTTTGTAGACCGAGGTGTAGGCCGAGGTGCTGTTTACCACGCACCAAGCCAGAACCATGCTTGTGTGGCCCCATTAATTGCGTTAGACCGTCCATTTGCTGCAGGATACCGACGAGGAAACGACGTTGAGTTTCGCTAATCGTAAGGGAACCAAAAATATGTAACTAAGTGGTAACGATACTATAAAATAGAAATGCTATTTACAATTTGTGCATTTTTTTTAATCCTAGATTTTGCAATCTCGAATGCAAATCTGCTCATTTGCAAGTCTCTCCATTTTTAAGTAGTATTCCAACCGAACATTGTTCCATAATTTGGCCGTTATTTACATAAATCTTATTGTAGTCGCTAAATTAACCGCAGGTCGCGAAAGGGTCGAAAGTTTTATTTTATGCCCGTCCCATCGGACCTAGACAAATCCGAGAAGATACCCCCAGGGCAAGAAGAGAACAATTAGGCTCGGGGTCGCCGCTGTGCAAACTTAAAGTAATTAGTTGGACCTACGCTAGTTTAGTGATTAAAGGACGAAATAATTCCGGCAGTTTCCACCGACCGTGTGTAGATAGTTAATTGTTAATCAGCCAATCGGTGAGGGCGAGGACGCGCGGCCATGTCGAATTTATGAACTGTGATATAGCGAATTCAAATATGTACGTACCTGTCTGGTGCAACTAAGGGTCGGGTAATTCTTGCGTTTAATGTTTTAGGCTAATATTTTGGTCCTTTGATAATGTATTCGATGTGTAAATAGCTGCACTCGATGAGAGTGCACTGCTTGGATTAGTTCAAATAAAGCGTTAGTCGAAATTACGGTTAGATGAGTAGGTATAAAATGAGAGTATTTGATGTATTTTCAAGGAAGTTTAATGGTTATTAGGATGTTTTAATAGTTTTTTTAATTACAGTTTGTTTCCTGATGGTTTTTTTAATAGTTCCCAATTTCATTAAATAGTTTTTTTTTATTTTGGTTTGTTTTCTTATGATTGTTTTCAATTTTTTGAATAGTTTTTTAAGTATTTCAACGATTTTTAATGAGCTTTTTTGATTATTTTAGAAGATCCTTATGCATTTCAAAGTAAATTTATAATTTATGTACTTTCAAGGATATTTCATGACGATCAGGACGTTTTGAAGTCTTATTAAAATTTTTGATTGTCCAACTAATTTTCTGATGGCTATTTTCACGTTTTTGAATAGTTTTTTGAGGTATCTCAGCAATTTTAAGAGATATTTTTGGATCATCTTAGAAGACCCTTACCTAAACATTTCAAAATACATTTTTATTTGATGTACCTTCTTTCAAGGATATTTCATGATAATCAGGACGTTTTAAAGTCCTATTAAAAATTTAGTTTGTCCTACAAGTTTTCTGATGGCTATTTTCACGTTTTTGAATAGTTTTTTGAGGTATTTCAGCAATTTTAAGAAATATTTTTGGATCATCTTAGAAGACTCTATAAACATTTCAAAATACATTTTTAATTGATGTACCTACTTTCTATGTTATTTCATGACAAATCAGGACGTTTTAAAGTCCTATTAAAAAATTAGTTTGTCCTGCAAGTTTCCTGATTGCTATTTTCACGTTTTTGATTAGTTTTTTGAGATATTTCAGCAATTTTAAGAGATATTTTTGGATCATCTTAGAAGACCCTTACCTAAACATTTCAAAATACATTTTTATTTGATGTACCTTCTTTCAAGGATATTTCATGATAATCAGGACGTTTTAAAGTCCTATTAAAAATTTTGTTTGTCCTACAAGTTTTCTGATGGTTATTTTCACGTTTTTGAATAGTTTTTTGAGGTATTTCATCAATTTTAAGAAATATTTTTGGATCATCTTAGAAGACTTTATAAACATTTCAAAATACATTTTTAATTGATGTACCTACTTTCTATGTTATTTCATGACAAATCAGGACGTTTTAAAGTCCTATTAAAAAATTAGTTTGTCCTGCAAGTTTCCTGATTGCTATTTTCACGTTTTTGATTAGTTTTTTGAGATATTTCAGCAATTTTAAGAGATATTTTTGGATCATCTTAGAAGACCCTTACCTAAACATTTCAAAATACATTTTTATTTGATGTACCTTCTTTCAAGGATATTTCATGATAATCAGGACGTTTTAAAGTCCTATTAAAAATTTAGTTTGTCCTACAAGTTTTCTGATGGCTATTTTCACGTTTTTGAATAGTTTTTAGCAATTTTAAGAGATATTTTGGGATCATCTTAAAAGACCCTAAAATATTTCAAAGTACATTTTTAATTGATTCCTAATTCATACATTTTCAAGTATTAATCATTAAAAAGACGTTTTAAATTCCTTTTAATAATTTTAGTTTGTTCTATAGTTTTTTTATGTTTTTAATTAGAGCTTCTTCAATTATATCAGCAAATTTAAGAGAGATTTTTTGATCATCTCAGAAGATTTTTAAAGCATTTAGATGTCTTTGAAGTATTTTAAATAAAAAAAAATTATCCTCTTTTTACTCCTATGAATTCTAACAATATTTACATTACGCCACCAAACCGCCCGTCCCATAATAAAAGCAAACACCTGCTGCCTAGGAATCCGGCAGAAATTTTTCGCTGTCCTGCTGTTGACGATCAATTATCGAGGCATAAGAACCGTCGAATGATTTGTTTACCGGCATTTCGGATCGAATCAGCAGTTCGCAGACAGTTTATCATGCTTTCACACTCGATCCGGGGTCCCTCGATAATACTGCTGACCCGCTCGAAAATCGCGTAGGTAGAAACAGGATTTAAAGGGCGAATCGGCAACCCGCCGGTAAACAACTTTCGGGATTGATCCCTGTACTGCGAAAAAAGATATTAAATCCATACGCGGTGTTTTGCCTGTTCGGTTTTTAATGTCCGGAGAGGAATTAAGCATTAAGCAAAGTTAATTAGTCGAATGCTCCGATGCAGTTATAGGAAAATTACCCTTGAGGGTAATTACCACCTCGAAACATGCAAACCGCAGATTTACACGGAACCCTGTTGCATACTTAAACCCCGCGCTGAAGTGATATTTATTTCCTCGTGTTGGAAATTTTATTCTTTAACAGGATATTCTAGCTCGATAAAGGTGAAATGCATGTGTAGTGCAACAGGAAAACCTTTAGCACGCTGTAGAAAATGCATTACATCTGTACTAAATAAGAGGGTTTTCATCAAATCTTCAAAGGACAAAATATTCTAAGAATACTTCAAAGAACAACCCCTTGAATTGGGTGTTGGTCAATTGGTCCCCACGGTCATTTTGTCAGCGGAGTTCAATAATCCTACAGGTCGCTTGGTCCCCAGTTTCAAAATTTAATGGGCTAATTGGTCCCCGCGGTCAAAATATTCCTAATCCGATTAGATAAGATTATACATTGCATGAATAACTATCATTTGGCTAACATCTTCTGGTGTACTTACATAGCTGAGAGAATTTGGACAAAATGCAGCTTTTAGTGTTAAAAAATATTTAATATCTAAGCATTAGTAATTTAAAATATATACAATTGGTACAATATATATTAAAAGAAAAATTCCGTACAAAAAAAGAATTATTTTAGTTTTAATATACGAACGGATTTCAAAAAATAGTTGGCAACATATGGGAAACTTTATTATTAATTTTACGAAATAGTTATTCTTCACAAAAAGTTCTGCATGATCTAAAATCCAAGATGCAACCATCAAAAATCAAATTTTATCAATCTTATACGAGGTATGTCAAAAAAAGTGAATTTTGCTCAAGAGTAAAGTACCTTGATATTTTACAATATCGAAATTTGTTATTATGAAAAGTATGCCTAATTTTCTAGAAGTATACTGGAAGGGATGGGATTTTCCCTATATTGAAATAGAAAAAAAAGACAGAAGTCAAAAAATTTCCCCTATTCATAAAATCCTCATTAAATTGTACTACGAAATGAAAATACATAATCGAAATTTGCCAGAGACTTTTGAAATTATAGATATTCCCATCGGTCCTTCCTATTCCCTTAATCCGATATTGGGGACCAATTGACTGATAGCTTTCGAGTCGAAAAAGGATTATATTTGGGTAAATTTGACAGCGGGGACCAATTGAACTCCACCCCTTGAATTTTTGCCGTATGTTTATTGAACACCCTATACATTTTTGCAAATTTCCCTCAATAAAACGAACGGAATTCGTAATTAGTAGACATAAATAATTAAACAGTTTTGCAGATGAAATGCAGACATCGGCTGTAAACAAACTACAAATAAAAAATTCATATACAAATAAAACGATAAATCGAACGTGTTTTTCCATCGAATGGGATGAAGTATGGGCCGCAAATGTGCCAGGAACTAAATTCACCATAAACAAATCTTGACGGATATAGTATCCACGAGCCATTACGGGATTTCCAACCCTCCGATGTGTATCCTTATCCTTTATATCGGAGCCGATCCGATCCTTCCCTTTCGAAAGCGATCCGTATTTAGATAGGAAATTCGAATGGAATAATAACGGATAGATTAAACATGGATTCGACGATTCCTCGGCAAAGATGTTAGGTACCTCTGTTATTATGTTATTGGTTAGTTGCCTTTTCGCAGTTTCCCTTAAGGCTGCAAAGGAAGCCCCCGGCAACGGTGAATTTTATCTTTCGATTTATGAAAGCGTTTGAGGAGAATCGGTGTAACAATGGAGAAGACCACGATGTGAGATACGCTGATTTCGGCAAAAGATACGATTAGAAATGATTTATTAGAGCTCAAAACCGTTTTCAGTTGCTCAAAATGTGTTATAATTAAAAATATACAGCTCTTTGAAATTTAAAAATTTCGGGTTTTGACTCATACCTTATCAACCAATCATAAACCACTCACGTCTTGTTGTATAGTAAATAGTATGAATTTTCGAACGCAGTAACAAAGAATACAAAAACGAACAAAAATCAAACTGTCATTTGTCAGATTTTTCTGAAAAATGCACAAAACAAATTACACGAATTGCAATTTGGCAAAAAACACTTTACTGATAATATTGACGTTGACAAGAATGTTGCCAAATAAATTTTTCAGGACCATTATTTGTGTTTTTAACACGAAAATCGGTTACAATTTATACAGATGAAGATGTTATTTCTATATTAATATATCGAATTATCCATTAGGTAATGGAAGAAATGGATAAATCAGAAAATGTTTATTGCAATAAATATACAATAAACGCACATTTTGCGGAGTAAAGAAGAGTAATAGGAAACGTGGCAAACTTGCTAAATGTGACATCTCTTTGCAACTCTCGCTTTGATTGAAGCAGAGTGTGTGACGATTGTGTGACGTTTTTCAAACTTTAAAAATTAATTGCGGCCTTATTTGGCCACAGAAAAAAATAAAAATTTCATTACGCGCCTTCTTAGAAACACACGGTTTTGAAAGAAAAATTAAAAAAAAGTCGTGGTGTTCTCCATTGATCGTTAAATAATTAAGTAATAATCGAGTAATGCGATTTTTTGGTAACCACTGAGTCAGTTAGTAGCGCATGCAAGATTATAGTGTATCTAAATAAAAAAGTGAATAGAGAATTTTTCGCGTTGGGCTCTAGTACTGTAATCTACACCGGCGAAAATTTGACAAATTTATGCTGGATCGTATCCAGGCTATTTTGCATGAACACGGACAATGTTGCCGCCATATGTCGCATAAAAGGGTTGATTTTGAATGTCGCCGGCCGCTTGTCGTGTATCAATTCAATTAGTACAATGTACTTGATGATAGAGTGGGTGGTTTGTTGCTGCGGTCGAGCCGGCTTCCTATTTGTTAAACCTGTTTCGGCCTTCCGTGCATTTTTATGCATTTTTGTACATTTTTGTGCGTACTGAATGTTGATTTCTACACAAGTCACTAATTAATAAAAGCAAAATGTAGCCAATCAATGAGTCATATAACAGCTACATCTTTAAAAAAATATATTGATAATTTCTGGATTAATTGTTAGATACTCATATAGCGTGTGATTTTATTAGAAATAATTAGAGATGGTGGAACATTATGATATAGTGCTTGCGTATCCAATAAGAAGACAATTGACTCTAATTAATCCTAGGAAACTCGGCAAACCCCAGAAGCACCTATTGCCGAGTTGCACACAATGCACACATCTGACCCGCAGCCAGAATTAGAGGCCGGAGCTCGTTCCACTGCTATCACAAACCAATTTCAATTTCGCAAGCTCCGAACCTCGGAATAAAACACTCGGGGCGCGTTTCCACGGGGCCCCCTCTCGCAACTTCGCTAATTATTGATTCGATTATTGCTTAACTTTGAGAATTGAAGTTTTGCTTCGATTCCGGCGTTCTATTTTCTATTCGGTGCCGTTTACCCTCTAGACTTTCCGCTATATTCTCCGTATAAATGTATTGTTTTGAAAGTGGCTTTTTTTAGCAATCTTAACAGCTATTTAATTACTCATTTGAAGAGAATTTGGTGTAAGATATTTTTTTATCACCATCAGGATTTCTTCGTTTTCTTCGTCCATTTTTTATCGAATACTTTCCACCGCGATTTATCGAGTTAAAATCTTTCAAACTCTTTGTTATTATGTAGATAATCGAAGACCTTCTGGTTGGTATTCGCGAATTCTCGTTGAACGCCTCAACTAATTCTCTCATTTCTCTTCGGCGAAGGTCGCTCGACTCTTCGGGAAGATTTTGTTCTGTTCGCGTTTTCATTGTAACACAATAAATTTTTTTGTCACACAAATATTTGTTCAAAGATTATAAATATTGTTGTGTCAAAGGAGCATTTTGACAATAACTTGGCTTGTTGCTATTTAGTAGTCAGTATTATAATCAAACTTGATGGTATTTCCGGTGTTGGTCAATTGGTCCCCACGGTCATTTTTGTCAGCGGGGTTCCATAATCCTACAGGTCGATTGGTCCCCAGTTTCAAAATTTAATGGGCTAATTGGTCCCCGCGGTCAAAATATTCCTAATCCGATTAGATAAGATTTTACATTGCATGAATAACTATCATTTGGCTAACATCTTCTGGTGTACTTACATAGCTGAGAGAATTTGGACAAGATGCAGCTTTTAGTGTTAAAAAATATTTAATATCTAAGCATTAGTAATTTAAAATATTTTCAATTGGTACAATTTATATTAAAAGAAAAATTCTGTACAAAAAAAGAATTATTTTAGTTTTAATATACGAACGGATTTCAAAAAATAGTTGGCAACATAAGGGAAACTTTATTATTAATTTTACGAAATAGTTATTCTTCACAAAAAGTTCTGCATGATCTAAAATCCAAGATGCAACCATCAAAAATCAAATTTTATCAATCTTATACGAGGTATGTCAAAAAATGTGAATTTTGCTCAAGAGTAAAGTACCTTGATATTTTACAATATCGAAATTTGTTATTATGAAAAGTACACCTAATTTTCTAGAAGTATACTGGAAGGGATGGGATTTTCCATATATTGAAATAGAAAAAAAGACAGAAGTCAAAAAATTTCCCTTAATCATAAAATCCTCATTAAATTGTATTACGAAATGAAAATACATAATCGAAATTTGCCAGAGAATTTTGAAATTATAAATATTCCCATCGGTCCTTCCTAGAAACCCTTAATCCGGTATTGGGGACCAATTGACTGATAGCTTTCGAGTCGAAAAAGGATTATATTTGGGTAAATTTGACCGCGGCGACCAATTGAACTCCACCCGGTATTTCAGTATCTATTGAGTTCAATAATGGATTTTAAACAGATTTTTTAACAAAGTCATGGGAGTCTGAAAAATTGTTTCAAATGCTGGACTAGCTATAGTGGTATATTTGGAGTATTTCGCGATGAAATTCTTAAGTCGTGTATCCGTTAACGAGCTCTAAATGCTAACGAAATCTGGGCGATCGGGATCTGGAAGGGCCTAATGACGTCCGGGCCGCTTCCTCGGCTAACTAACAATGGCCGGGCGATAGTCGGAGGGAAAAAATGGGGAGCAATGTCGGAGGTCGGCTCGATAAATCCGCGGCGAAGTGAAAGGAATGTTTTTGAAAATAGGACGATATATTTTACACACGCGAGAATCCGACGTTGTCGATTGTGTGCGATGGCAATTTTCAATTTCATTTCGTCCCGATTCGACGAACGCGTTTTTTCGGGAGCCGGGAGAGGTGGCTCTAATAATAAAATTTAGTGTTATGGCTCCGCGAAATGGACTTTTTTCTTTCTATTTTTTACGAGTGCAGCGCGGGATATCCAGCGATCGGATCCGATTGAATTATCGGGATTTTTTATCGACAAACGGAAGTTTACTTGTAAAAATCTTTAATTGCTAATTTTCCTAACGGCGAAAGGAGCCGTAAAATTACGAGCGCCACTCCATAAAAGTTAAAACAGGAAAAGCCAATAAAAACATTATTTTTGTCTGCTATCATTCAGCAGTTTCAGCACAAAAATAGCAAAAAAGATTAAAGGACAAATATTTTAACATGTGTCTTCTAATGACTCCTTTAATATGACTATTTTAATGATTCACATAACTCTTTTTATGATTCACATGACTCTTTTAATGATTCACATGACTCTGACAAATATTTTAACATGATTCTTCTAATGACTCCTTTAATGACTCTTTTAATGGTTCACATGACTCTTTTAATGATTCACATATCTCTTTTAATGATTCACATGACTCTTTTAATGATTCACATAACTCTTTTAATGATTCACATGACTCTGACAAATATTTTAACATGATTCTTCTAATGACTCCTTTAATGACTCTTTTAATGGTTCACATGACTCTTTTAATGATTCACATATCTCTTTTAATGATTCACATGACTCTTTTAATGATTCACATAACTCTTTTAATGATTCACATGACTCTGACAAATATTTTAACATGATTCTTCTAATGACTCCTTTAATGACTGTTTTATTGGTTCACATGGCTCTTTTAATGATTCACATGACTCTTTTAATGATTCACATGACTCTGACAAATATTTTAACATGATTCTTCTAATGACTCCTTTAATGACTCTTTTATTGGTTCACATGGCTCTTTTAATGATTCACATGACTCTTTTAATGATTCACATGACTCTTTTATTGATCCACATAACTCTTTTAATGATTCAAATGACTCTGACAAATATTTTAACATGATTCTTCTAATGATTCCTTTAATAACTCTTTTAATGATGCTCTTAATGACTCATGTACTGACCTTTCACTGACCCCTCTTCTCCTCATCTACTCTTCATCTACTCCTCATCTAATCCTCATCTACTCCTCATCTAATCCTCATCTAATCCTCATCTACTCCTCATCTACTCCTCATCTACTCCTCATCTACTCCTCATCTTCTACTCATCCAGAATCATTTAGAACTGTCCAGAATCATTTAGAACTGTCCAGAGTCATTTAGAACTGTCCAGAATCATTTAGAACTGTCCAGAATCATTTAGAACTGTTCAGAATCATTTAGAACTGTCCATAATCATATAGAACTGTCCAGAATCATTTAGAACTGTCCATAATCATTTAGAACTGTCCAGAATCATTTAGAACTGTCCAGAATCATTTAGAACTGTCCAGAATCATTTAGAACTGTCCAGAATCATTTAGAACAGACCATGACTATATTTATAACAGTTCGGGACGATTTTATCGAACTATTCAAAAATCGATTTTCTCTTTAGATTAGAGGCGAGAAGTCGCTCTTTTTGCACAGCTCCAGCTGGCCGGTGATTAATGGTGAAGCCAGTACGTTTCCCGTTTTGAGCCGCCCGGAATTAACAGGGAATAGACATGTTTACAAGCGCAGCGTCCAATTTCGATGGCGCTTCACGCCCGACGACTTCGATTTAATTGAAAGAGTTTAAGCGCGCACTCGACCCTTTTCGGACGTCGATGTGTCGCCGCGACGGCGGCTTTGCCTTTCAAATGAACTGCGGAATTTTTAGCCGAGGCTTTCTTGCGCCGGCGGCCCGACGGCGGGGCTTTGGAAATTGGAAGGAAATTCGAGCGGGCGCGCTTTGCGGAGCGCCATTTCGAGGTGTTTTATTGGTTTTCGACCGATGAGGCGGTGATATTTGCTGGGATTTAATTTGTTTTGAAGCGCAATAATAACCAGAAATGTATCAAAAGATATTGACAGAGATGTTAATTTTTTTTACAATTATACTATAACTAATTACAATTACTTTGGAGATACAAATATCTCCGTTATTTATAGTCAATTTTTGTTAAAATTTGTGTGAGAAGTCAATGAAGAAGACCACGATGTGAGATATGCGGATTTCGGTAAAAGATACGATTAGAAATGATTTATTAGAGCTCAAAATCGTTTTCAGTTGCTCAAAATGTGTTATAATTAAAAAGATATAGCCCTTTGAAATTTAAAAATTTCGGGTTTTGGCTCATACCTTATCGACCAATCATAAACCACTCACGTCTTGTTGTATAGTAAATAGTATGAATTTTCGAACGCAGTAACAAAGAATACACAAACGAACAAAAATCAAACTGTCATTTGTCAGATTTTTCTGAAAAATGCACAAAACAAATTACACGAATTGCAATTCGGCACAAAACACTTTACTGATAATATTGACGTTGACAAGAATGTTGCCAAATAAATTTTTCAGGACCATTATTTGTGTTTTTAACACGAAAATCGGTTACAATTTATACAGATGAAGATGTTATTTCTATATTAATATATCGAATTATCCATTAGGTAATGGAAGAAATGGATAAATCAGAAAATGTTTATTGCAATAAATATACAATAAACGCACATTTTGCGGAGTAAAGAAGTGTAATAGGAAACGTGGCAAACTTGCTAAATGTGACTTCTCTTTGAAATTCTCGCTTTGATTGGAGCAGAGTGTATGATGATTGTGTGACGTTTTTCAAACTTTAAAAATTAATTGCGGCCTTATTTGGCCACAGAAAAAAATAAAAATTTCATTACGCGCCTTCGTAGAACACACGGTTTTGAAAAAAAAAATTAAAAAAAAGTCGTGGTCGTCTCCATTGCAATTGAAACTAATGAATTTCATAACAACACTGTGAAAATTGATGATGGTTGTGCAAAAACACGAAACGAAGAGGAAAGATTTGTAGAAACAATTTTCAAAACCTCTTCTATACAGCTTCAAGAAGTTTTTACCATCATCTCCTCATGGCGAAGGAAGTATAATTAATAACCAAACTTAGTTAATCAATTAACATATTTACAAGTATAAAGGAACGTGTCTCGTTTAATAATAACGGCAGTGAAACAGAAAGTGTCGAATTGGATGCCGCCCGGCAATAATTATCGTCAATTATGTCGTAATGTAGCCAAGTCTATATGGCCTAATTAATTGATTAATTTAATCCCGCGTTAATTATCGGCAACGGCCTCTAATTACGAACACATTATCAGCTTCGCGAATGTAATTTTGTTCCGATTGGGCGGATGCAATCGGCGTGTCTAACCGCACCGGCACACGGCTGTTTTATTATGCAAATGCCTAGGATTTTCGGTTAGGTGTAATTCCTGTCGATGATTTTCTCCAGTAGATTTAGTCATTGTTTTGCTATTTATAACTAGATACTAACCTCAGTAGTTCAATTATATGTAGTGCAATATACAGGATTATAGTCCTTTTAAAGTTAAGGATAATAAGGCAAATAATTCATATAAATTAAATATATGAGTATCTTGTAGTATCTTAGAAAAATCAACAAATGTTAAATTATGTGTCATAAAAGGATTTTGGAAATTATTTGATTTATTCAGGACACTCTCAAATATTAGTAGTGGCATTGAAAAAATCATAAAAATTCTTTTAAAAAATTGGTTCTTAAGAATTGTAAAAATACCTATTAATCCCTTAAAAAACATGACCATCAAATCAAACAAAAATCCTCGTGAAAAAAACCTTGAAAAAAATATTGAAAGTAACCTAATTAATTCAGGAAACTTTCAAAGTGTCTAAAAAATTCTTATTATTTTTTCAATTAAATAATAATTGTTATTTTTACCTAATTTTGCTCGAAAAATGACCTAATAATTCCATAAATTCTATCTAAATCCTTAAATACCTATCTACTATTAAAAAGGATATGGTTCTTAAGGGATCCTTATTTAAATTTCAAACACAATAATAGATACATTTGCTTCAATACACCTGTATTTACGAGCATTTAAAACCGTCTCCAGTCCGTGGAAAAGCCAAAATATCAACATCCCGATATTTCAATTTCGAGTCCTGAACGTTCCAGGATTTTCGCAAAGTGAAAATATTGGCGCACGTCCAGGCCACATTTCACCGTATCAACGACGCCCGACGTCGGGCCATCGAAAGCCTACAGCGGATTCCAATTCGAAAATCGAGAGATATTACACACAGAAATGGGATTTAAATGTTCCATTCAAGGAGATGATAAAGCTTTCACGTCGAACGTTCCTCTATATTCATGGTTTTCCTTCGCGGGATATAATAGAGTCGTTTTTCGAAATTCTTTTGTCGAATTTTCAGGATGTTTTTTCGTTAATAGTTTTGTAAATTTACGGGTGATATATACCAAGTTGGGATATAAAAAGGGATGAATACCACATCGAATTGTATTGAAATAGCATTAGAAAGTTTAATAATTTATTTTTAATAAATAATTCATTTTTTTTTTGTAATAATATTGATATTAAACGACTCTAATTTGATCATAAAATGGTCTATAACCGCACTTATGCTCGATTTCACTAAACTCATTTTAGAAATGTCTTACCTAAATAATTCCTAATATAGGAAGTACTCAAATAGACTTCGTATCTAAACCGAATTTCACCAATATAAGAAATCCCTTACTAAGAAATCCCTACACAAAAATTTGATTTTGACAATTTCCTGCATGTTATTTGTATTGTATTGATTAATTTTGATGTGTAAAATGAATAAGGGGAGATCATTACTGAAATAAGTAGAAAAAAAAGAAGAGAAATGGGGCAAATATACCAAATTTTTTATCCAATTAAATACTTCAAAACTTTGCCATCTTTTATAACTTGTTACTAATTAGAGTGGTAAAGAAATGTAAAAATTAAGTTGCCTCTCATGATAAAACATCCAGTATATAACCACGTAAAATAAAACAATTTTATCAAATTTTACTTACATTCAAATATTAAAAAAATTATTTACAATTAATTCTCGAGCTGAAAAATGTCTGTCATTATTTTAATATGAATAATATTAATTTGACCCTCCTCAATTAAATTATCTATATTTCCAACTACAATTTAATATTTCAACAAAAATTCTTGAAACTATCAACAAATACTATAAAATCAACTAATCTACTACTCATCTTTAAATACCTATTACTTAGAGCATGTGTACTTGGGACTTCCTAAATCCGGTTTAACAATTACCTAACTATAAGAACTTGTTGGTGAAATCGGCCATAATATTCAACAAAATTGACATTAACATACGTCAAAATAACGTAACGTTATTTTTACCTCGCTTAATAACGACGTTTTTACCGTAAAGACGAACATTCAATGAGCTGAAATTTCTCCAGAAAAGCTCCTTTTTAGTTGAATATTCGAAATATTTTGGGGCCGTATTTTTAAATCGCGCCCGAGAGGGAATTATTTGCCGAACGGTTAAGGTGCATTTTTCGAACTATCGAGTACGCAAGGGAGGAAAAGCGCATTTCAGTCACGTCTTTAATAAATTTAGTTAGGGTGATTTGTGCTCCGTCGAAGCACCGGATTTTATGAAATGCTCTTATATTATAGAAACGTACCGAATCGCTTGAATCAACAAAAGAGATTCCAAACTCTACTGTTTTTAATAGCTAATTGGTTAAATAAGAAGAACTCTACGCGGAAAATAGAATTGTTTTGGAGTGTTTGCATCTATCTGGTTATTAATAAAGGTACCTACATAAATGCAGAATAAAAATCCTATTAATGTTTGTTTAATATCTACTTTTTAATATCCCCTTTGAAATTTTATCAAAGCTTTACTATAATTTAATTCCGGACTACATTAATATCAAATATAAAATCACATCGTTCGAAACTCGCCTGTAAATATTAGGTATTATCCGCTTTACAGCTCTTCGCGTTGCAAACAAAAATCCAATTTAAACTCTAAATTCCGTATACCGTAAAACTATATTATTAAACTTCCCAGTGCTCGTACTTGCGGTTTAACAATGCAAGCAAACCGAAATGCACACCATCGCCCTTTTTAATCGAACGCAGCAAGTTTAGAGCTTTAAATGGCGGTTTCAGGTGCCGGCCTACACGTCGGAATGGATCACCTCGGTGGAGGATCACTTAGAGAGGAAAACCGGCAGGTTAGAGCTGTCCGGCGTCGGCGGCAGCTGGGGCACGCTGAGGCTACGTTGCGAAGCCACGTTGTTTAGATTATACCGTGCCTATAGCTTAGAAGTCGAAGTCCGCCCGGACACGCCGCAACCAGCGTCTGTACTACTGGGACCAAGTAATAAAGGTCAGCATACCATCATCATCATTATCATCATCATCATCATCATTATCAAAATCATATTCCTTATCACCATTTTTACCATCATCTTCACTGTTATTTCCCATTAGTAACTATAGTTTGTGCAAAACAAAGTCAGATGCACGTCACTAATATCGTCATATTTGCCAAGCATTGTGGCCAACTTTAAAAAAAAGCACATAAAACAGATTAAGTTTAATGCCTACAGAATTTAATTTAATATTAACAAGGAATGATAGCAAATAATATTAAAAGGCAGAATTAAATCATCCAAGAAAAACATACAATTATAAAAATTCAACGTTTGTATACAATATAATGATTTTTTTCTTGTAGTGGATTGGTAGGCACTGAGTGTCAAGTCGCATAGTTGCCGTTGTCATCTGATCAGTATTATCTTTATCATCTTTAATTTGCAACTTGTTCTTGTCAATTTGCAATTTATTTTTGTCATTTTGGCTTATATTTGTTGCTTTATTCATTTTTTTTTATTAATATTTCGAGTTATTAAACAAAACTGTTCCATAAACAGTTATAAGAAAGTTATTATCTGTACTTCATCTCTAGAAATTCTTCTTGACAATTTTAGAAAATTCTTAGATTTTGTAAAGTTTAGAAAAGTTCGGCAACACTGTCTATTTGTGACATAGTAAATTTATAATGACGTGCATGTAACTTTGTTTTTGCACAAACTATATTACTGTATAATGCAGTTTTTAAAACATTTCTTTACTACCTTGATATTCAGATACTCAGCTCAATATTTCTCTATTATTCTCAATTTTTGTGATAAATTCAAATTTTAGGTATTATGAATTTTTACATGGTTCTTTTGTACGTTTTTTGAAACGTCTTTTGAAATTTTCAATCAAGCATCGATATTTTAATTTAATGCTCAAAAATTTTGAAATAACCATGAAAATTCGTTTCTAATAGGTACATCGATTAGTATTGCCTTCATCATCACTATTACCATTAACAAAAAAACTAAAAACCAATTAAAACCATTAAAACTTTACCATCATCATCTCTATCAGCATCTAGACTCTATTAGCAGCATCATTAGCATCATCATTATAGCATCACCATTAGACTAAGAGCGTTACTGTATATAAAAATTGTTTGCAAAAATCCCAATTGAGCTATTAAAACCCCTTAAAAATAGTGAAATGATCATAAAAAACCTTCAGAAAATTTAATAAAAAAACAAAAATTAGTGGTATAAATTCGCAAATTACTAATAAATAACCTTTTTGACGAACTAAAATCATCTCAAATTATTGGAAAAAAAATAAATCCTGGAAATAATCTCTTTCCAATCATATTCCTCGAGTTATAAGTCAATAAAAAACTTGGTAGAAAATCCTTGTACAGCAAAATTCGCGGCAATTTCACAGATTCGAAATTTTAACATTCCTCTTCCGTGATATCAGCTCCCCATTGGGGGCGCGTAAATTTGTAATTCAATTTTTATTATTTTTCAGGTGAAAAAAGCGCCGCGTCGGCGAATCGACTTTTCTACCTACTTTTGTCGCTGATAGCGGTGAGGAGCCGGAGATGCTAGTCGAATGGGGTTTTCGCTAAACAAATATAGTTCAATAATCAAATGAAAAAAAAATTAAAACGCGTTCCTGCGCATTGTGAAATATGTGTTTTATAATTGAATCCTAGCGTTTCGGGACTGTGTAACGCAACGAGTGAATCGAATCAAAATAGTGAAAGAAAATTGCTGAAACTTTGAGTGTATCTTTTACGCGAAAGTGTGGAAATGTTGTAATTCGCTTTGTTTATTAAGAAAATAACGAATTTTACCAGTGATAGTGTTAACAAAAGAGACATCGAATAAATTTTTAATCTCCAAAATTAATTAGATTTTTATTGAAATTGTACAATGCGAAAAATTCGTGAATATATTTTTACCATTTGTTAAAAAAAAATTGTATCTATTCTAATTATTTACTAGATAAGTACTAATAAAATCTATGCAACTCTTTCACCATAATCAAGGTAAAAATCGATTATTTTTTAAAAACCGAGCAACATTTGTAACTGTGCGAAATATTAAAATTAGCCTAATATTCTGTAAAATGTTCGAAACGTTCAAACTATCACACGAGTAATACACTATATTTTTCCTACGACTAAAAATTTATATTTACCTATCACCAATTTTTAATGCAAAATTAATAAGTCTGATCGTAGGAAAGATATGTTTTTTGTGTGTGAAACGTTCGTCCATTATGCAAAAAAAAATATTCTATCGTATCGGAGCCAAAATGTCACCTGACTAGATATTTAATTATTATCGATGTAAGTTCGAACGAGAAATTAATTCCTCAGTCGTCTCGGAATGAATTTTGCGTCGGAACAAAATGAAAATAGCATTAATTTATTTTTCGATTCCGTAGTATTGTTGAGGACAATTTCAAATGGTAGAATTTAATTTTAATTAGAAATTTCGCCCCGTTTCGGAGACTAAAGCATTATCGATAAAAGTGGGTTATAATAAATATTATTTCATCGTGGAATTTGTTGGATTCAGGGCATAATAAGCAATACTATGGAATTTCTGAAGAAGAAGAAGAAGAGGAAATTTAATTTTATGAACTAATAAGTTTAAATTTCCTAAGAAATTGTGTAAATAGATTTATTGACAAAAGCATTATTTGATAGTTATAATCATTGGCGATCTGCATGGTATTTTTTATGCATTTAGATTTTTAATTACTTCTTATAAACATTTCAGCAAACATTAAATTCTACATACACTGGAGTGCAAAATCAGTAGTTACTAATTTTAATTTTAATTAACTTTAAAAATCCTAAACGTTTCTCTAATTTATTTGCCCTCCACTGTATAATTTTTATTACATAAATAATACTATGCGAATCTGTACAGTAACCATGCAATCTACATGTACAATTGTTATTGTAAATACATACCAGGTAAAGTTACTATAGAATGTACATTTACTGAATAAAACATTGTTGTACATAACATTTAGTATTCATTATTATCATTTAATATTAATTTCCAATATTTCATTGCGAACTAGGAAATTTAATTACCTTTTTTTCGCAATGAATTCCAATCAATACGCATTGAAATTTGTGCGATTTAATCAACATTGTTGCTTATGTGTTATCTATAATTGATGATAACTATGTTAAATAGACAGACAGGAATAATTTAGTTTATTCATTGTGTTGATAATTCATTGGGTTGTATGAAAACTCTTGAAGCTATACGAATAAAAATCTGAAAATACTATCCAAAACCAGCGAAAAAATGCGCCAATTAGTTCTACAAGCAAGTAAAAAATACCAATTTGTTTAAGAGCGAGGAAAATTCAATGACCGAATTCAAGAAGTTGGGCGATTTTTTACCCGTTTTACCGAAAATAAAAGATTTGGGCAATCGTGAGAAGCGCCATTTGTTGGACCTATTTTATCGACTTTTGTTCTTTCTTGTCCCTACATCGCCGGACGTTAATTAATTGCTCAAGTTTTTGTTGCAAATTACATTTCTTCTCGAGTGCTAACAATTAATGATGTCACAGCTTTTTCATAGTTCCACCAATTAATCACTCCTTTATTTTGATCCCGGCCCTTTTGATAGATCCATGTTATTAAATATCACTAATTATCATCACAAATCATTTATATAGGTACCCACTATTTCTACGCATTCAAAAATAAATATAACTACTATTAAAGTTGGTAGAAGCCTGTGGAGGGTCATACTTTTTTGTGTGAATAATTTATCTAGACAAACTTTGTGCTGGTTAAGTATTTAATGTTATTCCAGAAGAATTCCTAATCGCTCTAGAATTTATTTTTGTGATATTCCCCGAAGTTTTCTATCTCCTCGAACAGTTCTTCTGCTACAATAGATTTAAGAAGTCGCAATGAGACGGGGGAATTATTATCTTAGCACGAGATAAAAAAGTGAAATATTTTAATTTTGATAAAATACCCGGGCCCTTTTTTACAACTCGCGCGGCTTAATCTGCGTTTTAATTTGAGTAATTGGAGTTTTAATTTAATTTCCCGCCAGCTTCGAGTTGATAGAAATTTTCGGCCATTACTTAAATTAAAAAAAAAGGTTTAATTTGCATTCCGAAATTTATAAATAGAACCAATTAATCCCCGGTTGTTGTGGCCTCCCTTCGGGCGCGGGGTTTTTAATAAACTTACTTTTTCGATATCGATTGCATTTTTTCTGAGAGGTCTATCGCAGAGAATCCGGAATAATCTGGATCAAAATTGCTCAATTTATTCCGCATCCTCCCAGCCGGCGTGCACCGAGAAAACCTGAAACTTTCCATTGACTTTGCATGTTTGACGAAATAAGAAGATTAAATCTAAGTTTCGTTTCGACTTCGCCGATCAGGGAACCGCGTCAAAGCGAAAACTCCTCGGATATATCGTCCCGTTCTCGAGAATTTACTTCCGCTGCGAAAGCTACAACTTTATTTGATACGGTACATCCGAGGACCGCAAATCAGCATCGGATGCTCCGAAAATAAGGCGCAACGCCGTCTTGACGTGTCGGGGAATTTTCCTCTTTTCCCTCCAGGACCGGATCCACTGCTTCGCTCTTTCCATCACAAAACAGAAACAATATAAAGCTGTATAGTAGGTTCGCCTAATTATGAAATATAAGCTCTCTATTCAAATTAGATGCGGCCATTAATGCTACCCTTTGCATAATTCGCACATAAACTAAAATCCGATGTAGTTGTTGCCTGCCTAATATTTCACCGCAGTCTCTCAACGAGCAGCGCCCGTGAAACATGGCGCAGTCATTAACTTTAGGGCGTCGGTGTGTCAACTATCAAGTATTATCCGCGCCATTTGCATATTACTGTCGTAAGAAAAACATTAATTTTCTTATGCGTCATCGCGGAAACGCCGGCCGGAATTGAATCGATTAGTTAAAGAGCGCCGGGCATTTTTTAGGGAATCGAAGGGCTCATGAATAAATCGCCGGGCCGCGCGGAAGCCGGCTGTAAAGCGGCGAGAGGGAGCCGGGCTAACGTAAAGTGTTCCGATTCAATTGAGAGGAATACAGGAATTTTAAAGAAATCCGCGGATTACCCGGGAGAGTCGAGTCGTTTCGCCCGATTCCTATGTCGAATGTTAAAACCGCTATAGGGGTGTTCGCGGAGCGCCGGCTCCCGGGGGACGCCGGAGACAAATGTGTGGCTTGAAGTCCCGCCGGACGGGGTAAATTCGATGACGGGAAACGCGGCGATAGGTAGTAGTTTTTTTGGGTATTGGAGTAATTTGGAAATGTACAGGGTGGTGCAGAAATATCGAAACTTATGATCAAAATATAACAGTGATTATATTTGAATAGGTATAAAAGTATTGCTGGTTTAGAAGTTACAGTGAGTTGTAATTTGTAATTTGTAACTACAAGGTGTCCCAAATGTCAGGAATAAATAGATATAAATTTGGTTAAATTCAGGCAAGATTTTGGTATATAATATTGCTAATATAAACTGCTGAAGATGGGCAAATTTAAACGAAATTTTTATTATTCGAAAATTAGGTACATTATATTTGGAGCGATTTTCACCTCGAATTTGGATATTTTTTTACAAACATAAATGTTATTGAATGTCAGGAATAAATAGATACAAATTTGGTTAAATTGAGGCAAAATTTTGGTATATAATATGGCAAAATGTCACAATTAGATCTTATCTTTATATTTTTTTGAATATAAACTGCTAAAAGTTATTATTTTTTTAAACTTAAATTATATTATGATCTTCTGAACTAAAATAACTTCAATTTTATACAATATTTCTTCGATTTCACCATCCTGTTTTTCAGATATTTCTTACCTAAATAATTCCTAAGGTAGGAAGTACATAATTGGAATACTTACCTAAAAAGAATTTCACCAACATGAGAAATCCTTTAGTAAGAAATATCTAGATAAAAATTTGATTTTGACAATTTTCTGCATGTTATTTGTAGCATTTTCACGTGTAAATCGATTAAGTGAAGACCATAACTGAAATAAGTAGAGAAAAAAAGAGAAATAAGGGGTAAATATTACCCCAAATTTCCTATATTTAATAAATACTTCAAATATAATTTGTCATATTTTTAAATTTGTTACTTTAGTGGTATAGAAATGCAACAAGTTACCTCTCATGAAAAATTCCCAGAATATAACCTACTTACATACATAAAATAAAATAATTTTATCAACTAAAAAATATTTACAATTAATTGTCGAGCTGAAAAATGTCTATCATTATTTTAATATGATACCTATCAATTTGACCCTCCTCAATTAAATTATCTATATTTTCAACTTCATCTGGTACAGCTCGCATAATTTTAATTAACAACAATAAAAATTCTTTAAACTATAAACAAATAATACTATAAAATCTACTAATCTCAAGTGAGATTTTCATCTAAAGCCTGCCAAAGATGAAACTATTTAAATACTTACATATTTCCTAAATGCTTTAGGCAAGTACCAGTGAACTATCTTAACTTTAGGCATTTTAATTCAACTTTAAATAAAACTTAGAGCCTGGTGAAACGCAAATTGAACTTATGACTTCCTAAATCCTTTTTAAGTATTACCTAACTTTAAGAACTGGTTGGTCAAATCGAGCATTAGTACGATACACAGGAAGAAACTTTGTTTTTTAAAAAGAAACACCCTGTATCTAACAAAGTATCTAAGACCCAATTGAAAAATCACGTTTCTCTGATCCTAATCATCCAAACCAGTTAAAAACCATAAACCTCCCAACCTCCCAAATTCCCCCAGCATCACGAAAAATCATTGACTCCACGAAAATGAATAATTTTCAAATATCCCAAACGACATCGACTATGTAATTATCGCCATTCCGGTCATCTAAAACGCTTACTCGACATCAATTGACCGCGAGCCGTTCTCAATACATCCATTAAACTTTTCTGTGCGGCGCCAGACCGATAAAACCATCAGGGCCAAAGTAACGCCGATTAACAAGTGAGGGAAAGCCGGAACCGGCCATGTTAATTAAACCGATTCGGTAACGAGCAGAGCTGACCTCGCGCCCTTTGATATATCGACTTAATCACGGCCTTTTTAATATATAGAGTGGCGCTTTATTATACTATACTGAGTGCTTCGTAAAGTTATGCAACAATGGAAGAATGGAAAAATGAGTAACTTCAATATTTATTCTACAAGGAAAGTTCATTAATATCTATCTCAAACTGCAAAATTGTTGGTAACATCTTTGAGTATGTGGTACATTCCTGCTGGATTATCAGCCGGAACCTAAAAGAAATAATTGTTATGGCACTCCTAAATAAGAATTGTAGATATCTCACCATATGGCCGGATCTCACCACCCAGTACACAGCAAAATTGTTAAATTTCTTCTCGTACCCTTCATAAAATCCATTTACTGCGAATGGTACTCTAGTAGCGTTATTCCAACGTTCTTTATCGCTCCAATTCATCTTCTTGATCCACGCCATGGTTCCTGCAAAATCAAATTTTATATAGGCAAATCATTACAAAACCCCAAATAACAAACTATTACCTAATGTATTACAAATGAGATCGAAATCGGCAGTGTACACTGAGACTTTGATGTTAGTTTCATTCAAGAGCCTTTCAACGATATTTACAACAGGCTTCATGAAATCCCCTTCAGGGCCGGTCAGTACATCGAATACAGGCTCATCGGTGGTTCCCCAGGGTTGTGTCACGTTTAATGCCTTTCTCACCACGTTGTTCATGATGGAATTCACTTTCGAACCAGCACCAGGAGGTGTACCAGGTTGACCTGGGTAATTAACGGGATCTGAAAGATTGTATTATCAACACCTGCATAGCTTTATTTGTGTAGTGTATAGTGAGTGTATTAAATACCTGGTGCTGATGATGAACTCTTCTTCTTCGTGAGCACGTTGTACATGTCCACTCCGTAGGTATTTGCTTTGATTTCGTACTCAACGCCTCTCCAGATGCCGAAGGCTTCTGCGTATTTTTCGTTTTCGACTAGATTTGGTAATAATCGGGCAACTTTGATTATTTTTTCGAAACCTCGACTGTCTAATATGCCCTTAACATAATGAAACGATAATAGAAGGAGTATTGATGTATAATTTCGTATATAGAACATGTTTTCTTACCATCTGTAAAAGGAATGGAGCGTAATTCACTACGCTATCAACGGGCGATATCCAGGAGTCACCTAGAGCAATTCCTTTTATATTGCATTCGATGTTTCCAGCCTCTATTTCCTGAAATTAATGCATATAAATTTGGAATAATATTCCCAACGCTTTTCTAACATACTTGGTGCAATTTTAGCGCTATTTCTACAGTCATTTTTCCTCCATACGATTCAGTAAAAATATAAAAAGGAACTTTAGCGAAATCCGAACGCCTTTTGAAGAACTCTTTGAGAAACACCAGGAAATCGTCGGCTATTTGGGAGTTGTTTCTAACGAGTACAGACTCGTCCTCGGCGTAGCTGAATCCCGTCCCGACGGGATTATCGACGAAGAGAACGTTGGCGTATTGCACCCAGGTGGAGTTTCGCGGTTTCAGGTCGGTGTCCAAGGGGCCCAGCTCGACGAAGTTTCCGAAGCCCGTGGAGGAGGAGCCGGGGCCGCCTTGCAGCCACAGGATGAGCGGCTTGTCGGCGGGGCTTTGGACCTCGGCTGTGGTGAGATGCAGCCACCAGAAAATGTGGGCCTTTTCCCTTACAGTCACGAAACCCCAGTCCTGGTCTGTCGGGCCGAGGCCCTGTTTAGCTGATGTAGGAACGAGAAATTAATTAATGTAGCTGATAAATAATATGAGATGAAAGGTGGAATATATGTACATATTTTAGGTATGTTGTGGAATTTTTCGAGCGAGTAATAAATAATTTTCTTACCTAATGCTGTTGTGATCACGAATAGAAGAAAAAAAATCGTGCTATTCATCATTTTGGAAGAGGAGAAATGAGATGTAATTGGTAATAGTTTAAGGTTTTATCTGCTTTGTGAAGAGCTTACACAATCTGATAATAAAAATGATTACCATTCGATGTTCGATTAAAAATTATTAGGTTCATTTGAAATGTTGTGAATAAAATAATTAGGTATACAATTGTACTTATCCATCATATAGTACTTATACAGTAGTACTTATCAAACACACTTCAAAACTATTAAAATATTAATCGTAGACTTTTTCAAATTTAAATGTTGCCTTCATTCATATGTAAGAATGTAGAGAGATAGAGATAGTAGAAGTACGCAAGAATAAAATTTATAATAAATTTAAAACTTATCATTGCTATTTAATCATAATGAAATTTGGCCTGTTAAAGTGGTTGCCTATTTACTGGCGCTTACAAGTTACCAACAATCAATTTATTGTTCTTTGGTCATTAGATTCATTAGATTTATATTCAGATTTATATTAAATTATTGCTTCTTGGAATTCTAAAAGATTAGTTCTTATAATAAATTTTAGCAAAAATGAGTCTGAATAACATCCTATTTATATACATTAAAACAGAAGTAGATAAAAATTTCCGTCATCATAATGTCTGCTGTCAATGTCCAGTCATTTGTCAGGACTGTCACTGTCACTGTCATACTTTTTGGAATTAAATTTGTTTATTTGTATGCAACTCAGCTGTAAAGTGTATATTGTTTAATTTTTATTTATTTCTAATGGTTGTGGCGTTATTTATAGGTAATATAGTCGCTGTATGGCCTTACACAAATTGTTGACTAAATGTTACTCTATTTAGGTCGGCACCTAAAACGGTTCTTTTTTGCAAGTGAAATTAGTAATAAATGTGTCTTACTGATAACTTTCTATAATTGAACAATAATTTCTTACATTTCATTATGATTTCTTCAGTATTTCAGGTATAATATAGTGAAATTACCGGAAGGAAATGTCCGACATTACAGATGAATTGGGGGTAAATATTACTAGTTTTTTTGCTTTATTAACTAAGATATAGTCATAATAATGTTTAATGTTCGCAAGGTGTTAATTAGTATCCTGTTTTATCAATAGAAATAGATAATTTTCCATAAAAACTCGTTTAGGTAAAATTGCGTTATAAAATGCTAATTAGACAACTCACATTGCATGTCCTTACGCATTTCAAAACCTGATAACAATTTTTGTATTTATTCCCAGACCACAATTTCGACAGAAATTCCAAAAGGAAAAAAGGAGATTGGACGGCCTCCCAAAAAAAGGGTTGGAAGACCTCCCAAACGTCTTACAATTAGCTTCACAAAAGTTGCTCAACCTCAAGAAAAAGAATTACTATCAACCGAAAAAGTAAATTGTCATATTCAAATTCCTCGCACAAGTCTAATCCTTTGTTTGTTTCCAGCAAATGCTAATGTCTTTTCGCATAGTCGATCTCCAAACACTACTCAATTTCGCCGGTAAAGATTCGTCGGGAAGAAAATTCCTGCTCCTAGAAAAAGCTTTCGATCTCCTCTCAGGCCCGTCCAACGAAATAAGTGAAAAAATCAAGGAAATCTATAATGCTCTTCAGTAAGTTAGTACAACACCAAGGCTGTTTTAATATAATAAAGCTTTTTGTTACAAAAGGAATAAGATGAAAAATGCTAATGAGCGCTTAAGTGGCCCCTACGAAACCAAAGAAGCCGACAGTACGCTTCAATCCGAAGACCTCACGCCCAGGAAAATGGTTGTAAGTAATCTATGCAGTTACATATTATCTGGATAGAGCATGAAATTGATTTATATTCCAGACGAGACGAGACACAATGTACTCTCAGAACACCTACACACCTTACGCAGCCCCTTACACTCAATACTCCTCATCGAAGCAGAAACAACTAGGAAATTACATCATCCAGCCGGACGTGAAATTCCGCCGGTTGCCATTTTACGACGTTCTAGCGGATTTGCTGAAACCTTCTTCCTTAATTTCTATGAATGCCCTAAGGTGAGTTAACCGAGTTCATTGATTTAAATATTCACCAAGTATTAACTGTTCCAGAAAGCAAGAGGACACCTTCTACTTCCATCTAACGCCGCAACAAGCAGTCGACGTAGCCAGGTCCAGGGACGTGAGATTGGGCGTCAAATGCGACTACGTGAAGCAAGTGCAAATGAGGTTTTGTTTGCTGGAAACCACCTGCGAGCAAGAAGACTGTTTTCCCCCCGAGCTCGTTGTTAAAGTCAACAATAAAATGTGCCCTTTACCAGTAAGATCCAGCTCCAAGAGACTAATGATAATTGAATATACAGGGCGTCGCAAAAAGGTTGGGACATGGCTTAAGCCAACCAGCAGTCCCAACCTTTTTGCGACATCCTGTATAGACATACTGTCGTTAGTTTCTTCCTATTGTATTTTTATTCAATTTTAAACCTTTTAACTTGTACTTGTTTTAGAACCCGATTCCGACCAAACCCGGCGTGGAGCCCAAGAGACCGCCCAGGCCGCTTAACATCACCCAATTGGTGAAATTGAGTCCTACCGTAGCGAATAGCATAACCGTATCTTGGACGTCTGATTATAGTAGAGCCGGTTATATGAGAGGATACGCCGTATCGATATCGCTGGTGCACAAATTGAGTTCGATGGATTTGCTGCAGCGATTGAAGAACAGAGGAATCAAGAACCCCGATTACACTCGAGCTATAAGTAAGTCGAAATTGTAGGCTGATAAATGGGGAGAATATACACAATATGCCCGATTTCACCAACCAATTTTTAAAGATACTTAAACCACATTCAGTGCAATTTGCGTTTAGCAATGCTCTAACATTCTTAAACTTACTTAAACATTCTTTTCATCTTTAGCAGGCTTTCTATCTTAGGAATTACTTAGATAAGAAATACCTAAAGACAGTTTGGTGAAAACTGGCATAGCTCTTTAGTACTAATTGATTAAATAATTGCATCTTGTAGTTAAAGAGAAGCTAAACGACGATGGTGACGTCGAAATAGCCACAACATCTCTGAAAGTATCCCTCATATGCCCGTTAGGGAAACTAAGAATGACAACACCCTGTCGCTCGTTGACTTGCACCCATTTGCAATGCTTCGACGCCTCATTGTTCCTGCAAATGAACGAAAGAAAGTCCACCTGGAGTTGTCCGGTGTGCGATAAGCCGGCTCTGTACGATACCTTAGTGATAGATGGATATTTTACTGAAGTGTTGACCGCTATGATGCATTTGCCGCACTGCAACGAGATCCAGGTGATGAAAGACGGGACGTGGTGCGTCCAGCAGCCGGGGAAGGACCTGGTGGCCGAAATGGAGAAGACGCCATCGATAGCTGTCGATGATTGTTCGGTTGAGATCGTTGTTGATGATGACGGTAAGGGTTAATACTATTTATTTTAACGTTTATAATGTATATTCTTTTATGTAGAAATTGTAAGTTCCAATGGAGATAAATCGCCTAATGGCAAGACTGCGAAGCGCTGTATCGTGGATTTAACTGGGGATTCTGATGACGATGATCTCCCACCAGCTACTAAATCTAGAGCAGCTACGCCTGGTATGTTATAAACAATAATATTTACGTCATCAGTGTTGTTAATTAATTACAATTACTTGAAAAGGTAATTGAATTGAAAGTTTAACTCAGATTGCAAACCTTTAGGCAGGTAATCAAGGTACCTGCTTGGACCAAAGTATATCCTATAAGAATTGTTTTTTACATAAATATTCTGTAGTTATAAAACCATTGGCTTCAGCAATTGATACTCTTCAGGGAGAAAATCAGTTGTATCTAGGATATGTCTTGTGTTGTCAACTATTTTGTCAATTAATTCATGACGAACAAAAAATTGAAAATTTGCAATTTTGCGCTGATCTCCGGGATTCAATTGTAACAAATGTTAGAAAACGATTTTCACATATTTTAGATTTTAATCAATTATCACTGTACGTCCTATAAACTATCATTAATAATTAACTCAATTTTTTGCTTATAGATTCTACGAGAATACCATCAAGTGATTCGAATTGCACAACAAAGACATCTGTGTCTGTCATGAGTTATCCACTGAGTAGTACATCAGTGATCAATTTGGACAGTCCGTCGCCGCCTAGATCGCCCGCAGACATTCCGGCTCAGTCTCAGCCAGAAGAATCGCAAACTATATTTTCAAATATGCCGGTTACTAGTGAAGGACCGTGGCTTGTGAATGCGAATTCGCCACCCTATTGGGATGTCGAAAATTGAAATGATGTAACTGCGAATTTCTGAATCGTTTTGATTGTGTTATTAGAATTAATGTAATTGTAATTTTGATAAATGATAATGTATGAATAGGGTATCTCCGAGTTCATGTTAACAAAAAGAAATATGCCGGAGGCTATCTGGATGAGTTGTGTGTGTGTGTACATGTAATTAAGTAATTTTATTTATAAAGCTATATTTAAGTAGATAATTATCGCTTAAAAATAATGTAATTTTCATTATGTGGTCATTAAATTATTAAATGGAAATGTATGTATCAATTTGTTGCAATTTTTAAGTAAATTACTATTTTCAATTTTAAATAAATCGTTTCATTATACTACTTTAGTCATAAGAGAGAATGAAGTAAGTTATCATAAGAGTTATTAAAAATATTTTTAAATAAACAGATTGATAAGAATTCTCCAGCTGCAGAATTTAATAAGTTTGTGATATGCAATAATATTCACTGGTCTTTTACTCTTTAATTTCCAAACCAGCAAAAATAGAAGATTCGATAGCAATCTATCAATTTTAAGTCAAAAGTCGAAAGTCCGCCATGTTCGCATCGGCTGATACAACAGTAAAACTCTATGCTATATCAGACAACCAACTGGAGCAAATATCGGTATACAAACCGAAGAAATCCACCTCCCCGGTGACCCATCTATCATGGTGCCACGACAACACCTACATCGGCATCCTGCAGAAGGATTCTTATCCCCAAATCGTCTCCGCCAAGGACCGCTCCAACGTCAACCTGGTGCACACCATCCAAGCCTTGCCCCACGTCAGCGTCATCCAATTCAAGCAGCACACGAAGAGGAGCATGGCACTAGGAAGCGCCGACGGAGAAGTCATTTTATACGACACCAAAAACCGCAATATCTTGAAGAATGTTTGTTGCTTGACCAGCCCTATCCTAGCCATGGATTTCAACAGTAAAGACGAACAACTCGCCGTCGCTTCCGACGATTCGGTGCACCTTTTCACCGATCCTGAAGGGGTTAATAACTTCGTAAAACGAGCTTGTTACGCGGAGAATTGCACGGTGTTGAAGTACCATCCACAACAGCACAATTTACTAGCAGTTGGGTACGAAAACGGCCGTGTGGCTATCAGAGACACCGAGAAAAACGAGGTGATAGTTAACTTTCACAAGCATTGCGCCTCCATCAGCGGCATCGATTACTCCAACAGACAGAAAGCCATCATCACCACTGGAATCGATAAGAAAATTTGCGTATATGATTACACTAATTCGGAATGTTTGTTCAGGATTAACATGCACCAAGGCATCACCTGCTGCAGTATAAGCACCGATGAAATTTACCTAGCTATAGGATTAGAGGACGGGTGCATTTCAATATACGATATAAGGGATCCATTGAAACCGATGATCACACACAACGCTCATAATTCCCCAGTTACCGCTATTTCCTTCGAAAGAGGACCGAAATCAACGGATGGTCTACCCCCAGACAAGTCCTGCACCACTCTAGATACAACCCACCTCGAAGAGGAGCCCGAGAGTGCGGTTATCGACGAAAAATTCAAACAAGACATCGCCAAAATGATCAAGCATCAGATGGGATTCTTGGACGCGCAGCTTCAGGAGCACTGCGCTAAGTTTCAGAACTTCATCGCCAACGAATTCGAGTCCATACACAACGCCATGAGCCGGTGGGACGTCTTCAACGTGGCGGACGGGTCCGAGGTGGCCGAGGCCATCGGCTCGGCCAGCTCTAATTCCATCCGCACCGCCAAGAAACCCAACTGTAATTAGTCTTTAATAAATACTTTAGTTCATTTTTAAACCGGTGATTTTGATTGATGTTGTTTGATTTTGGAAACACCCTGTAGAGGGTGTGTATTAATTGAATGGCGATACTTAAGGGTATGAAATTACCTAAATATATACCAAATTTCAGCAAAATATCAAAAGCAGTCTCAATGAACATAGAAAAAAAAAATTTTGGTTTTTATTTTTTTACGCGAAAATGGTGCGTCCTACGAAAGTAAGTCTTTGGACCGAATTTGCTCTAAAATAAATGAGGATTTCAAAAATAATTTTGGTTTATAGAAAAAGCAGTGACGTACCATTTTTTTCTCCAAAAATAGTCAGTTCAAACCCCGTAGGGACGTCACTTATATAATAGGGACGTTCATTAATGATTAAAAAGTGTGTACAAAATTTCATAAAAACATGTGTAGTGATAATGATAAAAAAGTTATTTTTTCCTTAAAACTGTAACACCCTGTATCTCAAAAACTAAAAGATTTACGACATATATTGCTATTAACTATCCTTCTTAAAATCACCCAAGGATTCACACCCTTAAGTATCCTTATTCAATTACTAAACACCCTGTATACTAGTAAAATCTCGAGTTGTTCGGATTTTAGTGAGACCTGGCAACCGCGCAGCGGAAATGGAGCGACGATAAGGGAAATTCCGCGAGGAGCGGCAACGTCGCCGTCGAAGCGAGCCTGCTTCGATGCGAGAATTCCATCGGAACAAAAACCTCGTCGGTTGTTGTTCCACCGGAAAGCCTTTCATACGAGCGAGAGAGCAGACTGACTTTAAAAAAGTCTTTTCATCTCCTTAGAGCTGTATCCTCGTTGTAATACAACATATCTGTTATTTGCCGGTTTCTTTTGAATAAAATACGAGTTTGGCGTGTAAACTGAACTCCGTTCGGTGGCGAAATACACACTTTATGCAACAAAAAAGATTATAGGATGATTCCTCGTTTTTGTAATCGTTATTTACGCACCTTGCTTTGCCCAATTAGAGGAATTAATTCCCTTTCCTGCATGTATATTGCGAAATAAACGAAGGGTTTTTTATCGAAACTAATACGCCCGCCTCTATCTATTTAAATGCATGTAAATTACACTCAATAAGGAATAAAGCAGGCAATGATAAAAGTCGCAATAACTAAAATGTTGTGCAAAAAATTGAAAAATGTCAAAATATTATTTCTGATGTAACAAACCCATTATAAAAATAAGTGTATACACTTTACTAAAATCAAATTGTAATCCCTACATATCTATTCGAGAATAACACTCGAATGATTATAACTTATTCATATAGGTTTTATTAATTTTGAGTGTATTATTATTGCTAAGTGTTTAAATAGATAGATACTTTATGATTCGTAACATCATTATCGGGAATTCGTAAGCAATATTTAAATAACCAAATTAATATTTCAACATTTCAGCTCTTAATAAGTCCACTGAAAGAGTATAATAATGGTTAAATTGTAGACGAGAAATTGTGGAAACGGAAGCTTTTTCGCCGACTCGATGCTTTGCGATAAAAAAAGTTAATACCCCAACATGAAACTGGGGTAAAATTAAATTTGTTTAGATTACACGATGTTGTTTTGTGACGTGTGATGTGTAGTATTCAGTCGTTTGAGTATTAATTTCGAATTGTTTTACTCCGCATTGTTGCCGCTCATACATAGGAATTTAATCTACTCGTTAAATTAAATTATATTTAAGTACATTCATAGTTATTTACTAATTAAGAACTTTGTTTGCTATACAAGAGTTGTATGTTAGAGTTAACTGCTTTGATAAATTTGCGAAATTCTATTTAATTATAAAGTGAAATTGGTTTATATTTGTGCGTGAATCGTGCCTAGTGATACTTTCGCGAAGAAGCGGCAACACTGAGTGGGATTCCCTATGTTATTGGCACTTCGTGAACGTTCGGGTAGGTTCGCTTGAAAACTAAATCGTTCCCGTAGTCGTTTGTGCCTTGGTGCTTGCCGTTGACTTTGTGGAACGGTATGCGCGAGGAATGATTTTTGTGCCAATATTTATTCTATTTGACCGAATTGTGCGTTACCGTATACCGAAAGGCGTTCATATTGTTCGAATCGAGCATTTCGCGTAGCTGTGATCGAGTGGCCTGTGTTTTTCGGTGTGATTACGTTTTACCAAAGAGGATTATTTCATTCGGTTTCCAGGCAGGATATACACGCATTCGGAGCCCCTAAAGCTGGTAAGTCGGACGTTGAACGGCTAGCGCGTCGATATTTACTTGATAAATCTTTGTTCTGCATCGGGAGAATATTTTTTTGTTATTCGTCGTGTGTCTCTTTCTCTTTTGATGACGGTGACGCTGTCTATTCGCTCTATAACCTGGAAACTTTTGTCGCCGTCTCTTTCGTGCAGCGCTCCTTGCCCGTAAGGCCGTCTTCGTCTAATGGTGGAACTCGTTTCGTTCATTCGATCGGACACCCGAAGCCATTTTGTAATTGTTTATTTTTATTTATCACCACCGATCATTTCGTCGCATTGGCATTTTTACCGTGCAGTTGGGAATCTAGCGACTTCTTAATTCTCATGGTAAACATTTCCGCTCACTTTTTCGCTGGGCGAATTTCACGCTGGTTTATTAATGGATCGCCGAAGTTCGAGAAAGTTTCCGAAATGGCAATGCTTTCTGTAGAAACTAATAGGAATAAGTCGACAGTTATGATTATAACTCCTAAATTGCTGCATCCGAATAAATCGAGTACGTTGTGTGTCGGATTAAGAAGGTAGGCGAGCGCTGTGGATTCGTTTAAAATAAACAAAATAATTAACAAGTCGAGTGGTTAGTAACGACAACACGTAGATATATCGTTTGTAAAGTTTTTGATCGTTTAATTATGGTGAATTATAGTGGGCGTTTAACGTTGACATTTCTCTTTTTTTACTAATTAATACCGCTTTATCAACCTATCGGTGAAGTAGGTGTAATAATTATTCCGGTTGTCATACGTCAAATTTGACAGCACGTCAATGCCTACGCGATCCGTTGCTCTAATTAATTAGGCTAATTACGCGGACGTTCGTTTAGTTGTCGGCGATTAATTACTTTTTATCTTTATTAATATGTAGGTACATATTTGAGTAATTCAGAGAACGTTAATGTTTATTGTAGCGGTAATCCGAATGTTTTATTGTTTTAATCGTAAATTCTTTATGAATGTGCGTTTTCCCGACGGGATTTGTTATGGTTAAAGACTTTCCCATTGTGTAAAATTTCTCCTTTTTTGTGTTTACTTACCTACTAACTTTTATTGATCAAAAGCTTTGTTAAAGAATCGTTGGAATTAGAAAAATGAGCACTTATTCTCAGGTTATCTATCCTTTTTAAGTGTATTCATGTGTACAAATATCCAAGCATTTCCCTATAAAAACATACCCTAAATTCCTCCCCTGCTAAGTTATCTACTATTAAAAACGTGTAGACATATTTATATACATAGTTAGAAGTTTTTGTGCTTAAAATAAATCGAATAACATGCCAATTGACTTTCCACACATATTTAGGAAACCATAAATTCAACGAGACAATGACAAAATTAATTTCGACGTTTAGTTCTCACCTTATAATGATACGTTAGATACAAAATGTAACATTTAATAAAAAAAAACACCTATTTATTTCGGTCTTTTCAGCGATGATCATTATGTTGTGATCTTTATCAGCCAATACGCGGACAGCTGCGTTTATTTTGTTCCCGGCTCGAGTTCGGTTGGGGAAAAACTGAAAAATTGACCGGCATTTGGCGAGCAAATTGCGAAATTCGGTCGTTAAAATATTTTACGACGTTCGTCGATACAATTTCCGGAATGAAATGAAAACGTTGAAGAAACCCATTTGTTTTTCCATTGCCCGTACGTTCGTAAATGCGTGCTTGATTTCTGTTTTCTGTTCGCCGTTTCGAGCAAAAAAATAACAAATGTGTGCGGAATTTTTAGGGAGGAAAATGTTGGAAGAGTAATTTTATTGCTTTGTGAATGAAAGTGTTGTTATTTCCGGTAGATTATAGGCTTGTTTTACGTCCATTATTCATGTCTTTTTTTCTATAAGCTGTTTTCTAAATCGATTGAATGTGGTTAGAAATTACGATGAATTAAATTTAATCACAGTAGTTCTATTGAAGTTGTCTTTATGCACAAAACTATAAAAGTTAAAATAATAAATACAAATCTCCAACTCAAGTTATTGGCACTTACACGCAACAAAGACTATTTTATATGCATTCCTTTGTTAAATAGTTGGGTTTTTCCAAATCTGTACATCACATACGCTTCAATACCCAACTAAGTTTACTTATCTATCACTTATCATTGGATATTTAAGTGCCTAAAGTCAAACATTTCAATCCATTATGCATTTTTGGTGAGATTAGGCGTACAATTTGTAATAAAAATTATTATTATCTAACTAAATTCGGTCAATAGCCATCAAAAACCCAAAAGCGATCTCCAAGAAGGTAAGTAATTTATGATTAGTCACTCGAGCATAAAAATTCAACAAGTCTAAAGATATTATAATGGAGATAAACTGGACAGGTGTATTTCGATATTACAAACTAGATTATGATTGGAATATCGCCTTGAGAATAACATTAACATTATTAAAGTGTAATTGAACGCGAGCTGGATTTGTCGGCGTACGCATGTACGAGGGCGATTCGGTAATTAATTACATTTGCTGTCGCTTTGTTATTTTAATGCGTTCATATACAAAATTAATAGGTGCGATTATTATTCGTAATATTTCTATCGTGTATTTAATTACATATTTATTACCTATTAAATTGTTTTATTAGCGAAACGCTAATTATAGTTTCTAGAGAATTGATTTTTTTTTCGCCATTATGCAAGTTATTTTTACTTATCACTTAACACCGTTATCGCAACGATCTCGGAGCTACTTAGCCTCAATACGGAATTAAGTATATAGTTCGGAGAACATTTCTAAATAATTTAATTGGCGGTTCGCTGAATGTAATAATCGCGTTTCGAAGAGAGCGATATTATTAGTGTTGCTGCTACCGGTGTTTATTGTTCTTCTTTTCTCCTTTGCGGCCTCCATTTGCCTCTGCCACTTGCATATCGGCCGCCGTGAAATTTCGAAGTGCTGGAAACGGAACGCATGATGTTTTCAGAACAAGTAGTAGGTATTTCCCGCGAGCAGAATTCAATTCCCACATTCCCACTCGACCTTACTCCGGCCGCTTTTCATTCGATTCACGGATGAAACAGTGTGGAAAAATAACCCTTAAGTACCCACTTATTTTTTATCTTTCCTTATTCAATTGTGTGGCTCCGTTCTAATTCCAAATTGTGTGTTGTTTTGAATAAACGAAACAAACTTCCAATTAGGTTTCTCTAATTCTACAGGGTGGTCCCTAGTCAATATTCCAACATTAGATAGCCGAGGTCGAAATAACATGTTTTAGCCAAACATACCTTATTAGTGAAATTGTTATTAAACACCCTATATGTATCCCCTTAAGGATAACAATTTCACAAAGATATGTTTGGCTAAATCTCAACATCGAATATCTGCTGATGAAATATTGACTATTAATTATGAACCACCCTGTATATAACATCCAGCTATTGATTATTGTTTATACGAAAGTAAGTGCTTCATTATCGAACCGAAAACACCGGAAAAATGTTGTTAATGCCAATTTAATTGGATCCGGACCTGTGGTAACGTCGCTAACGTGCCGCTAAAATTTATGCTAATTTGATTGATATGTAGACAAATAACGTTTCACAATAATTGCGAAACGCCAGTAAAACAGATGGAAAATATTCACAGTAGTGGGCTTGTAAGCGCGATTATTTTTAGACGGGCTCGGTGGGAAGAGGATCTTCGGATATATAAAAAAAATGAAAATGAAAATAAAAATAAAGACTAACGTCGAGTGTGGGTGAACTCGTAAATTCATTTAAAATAGATTTATAGACGATAAAAGAGAATTCTCAGCCGACACACCCGAAGGTGAGGGGAATTTTTGTGTTAAAAACATTCCTGAAAATGATGTATTGTGTACGAAATGGCCGTGTTATTGGGCGTACGAGTGTCAAAAATCGCCGATTTCTTAACATGTTTTGTCGAGTTGTTTTGCTAGATATGTTAATGAAATGTGTTACTTTGAAATTACGGAATTGTACAATAAAATGTACGTTAAGTAGGATTTAACAGTGTTTTAATGGCGACGAGGAATTTAAAAAAAATAATGTAGATATTATTTTACTAGTTTTGTTTCACTGGAATATTTTCGCTGTTTCTTTCACGATGGAAATATGCAATGTATGCGAGAAAAATGTGGATATGCGGAAAGAATTTCCGGTTTGTTGCGACTTCGTGTCGAGTACGAGAATCATTCGAAATATTGTTATTTTATTTTTCTAATTTTTTTACGAATTTAATTTAGCACATTTCTTAGTACTGCAAATGCATTTTTATATTGTATACAGGGCGAGTCAAAATTATACTTGGAATTTTAAGTTATGACTCTCCTTGTTCATTTCAAGAATATACTATCAAATATTTAAGTAATAGCTCTATACTATTTGTTTTGTAACTGCAATTGATTTGAAGGTTGAATTGCTGCCCATTTTTCTAACTTAAAATGACTGTGCTAGTTGCATAGAATACCTTCAGAAAATTTCAAAAAACATTCAAATGTGTAACATTCTGGTTCGGAATTCATGAATATATCGAATTATTTGTAATTACAATCTATGAATATTCGTAAAAATACACATAAAAGTTATTTATTCCATTCTCGGAATATTTTTGAAACGAGCGTTATTTATTCAGCTGATAACAATTTTAAATAAATTGTCGCTTTGTTGTTTGGACGACGCTTTTGGTCAAATATTTGTTTAGATTTCGAAATTTAATCGACAAGTAAACTATTATTCTTTCATTTCCATTTTAATCATTTTTGAAAATACTCAATTCGATTGGTGATAATCAAAATTGGAAATTGTGTGACGTAAGAACAATTTTGAATTAAATATCTATCAATTGGATTTTGAAATTGAATTTCAATTATAAACCTTTTACAACGTGATTAATGATTATACATTTTTGTTTCAGAAAGAATTCGGCTGATCGAGTGTAAGTAAAACGTTCAACTTTTACATAATTATTAGTCCATCCAAGAGTCACCTTAAAATATTCCACTGAATCGAAACGGGTTCATTTTTTTACTCAAAACGTTTTCGACATTACACGGAGCAACGTAGAATTCGAGCCGACCAATTAGGTCGTTAATTATTAGCTTAATTGAAGGAAAACAGGATAAAAAAGCGTAATTTTATACCGACGTTGTTAAATAACCTGCAATTCGTTTCGGTAGAATTGTCGAGGGTTCCTCTTCATGCTAATGCGAGACGTCCATCGGCCGGTATATTATACAGGGTGTAACCAAACTGATTTTATAACGCACAACACCAGTAATTTTTGAGTTTTATTCGAAGTTAACGAAGCATTCATTTACCGGGGGCATGAGAAATGTACGAGAAAATTTGTAGATTATTGTTTCGTTTAAAATTTTTTTTCAACGGTTGGTAAGACACCCTAAAAGACAGGAAATCGTAAACAATTCTTGTCGAATAGAGGCGCTTTGACGTCGCCAATGCGATAAATGACTAATGCTTTTTGTTCGAGTGGGCCCACCCACGGGTTCACGAAAATTTCCGTCCGAAATTTCATGTCTTTCTCCGATATTTATGCCTCTTCGGCTCCGACGGCAATTCGAAAAACGTTCGTGTAATCGTCAGCAATTAATTAATCTTCTTGCAAGCAGATAATAATAAATATCTCCGTACATACAGGGTCATGTTTTTCAACATTATAGACGAGCTTCGTAATTTCTACTCATGAATTTTATATTTATAATTGAGTAAAACAATTTCTAAATCACGTGTTTGTACAACAAATTACCATCGATTTAGCAGAAATGCGATGTCGCAATTAGAAGATAGGAATAAAACGGTTAATAAATAAATAAAAGAAAACCGGTATATCGCATTCTCGTTTTCGAACGGCAGTAAATAATGCAATGAGAATTTTGTTATTAACTGCGAGCACGTTAATAATTTATTAATAAATAAACTCGTCGTTATTTTCGTCGATAACGATCTATCATGAACCCAGGCCAAAGTTGTCAATTAATCATTATATTTACTACTATTCGCTTTCCTTTAACAAATTTCGACAAATCGCAAATTAATCCGAACCTATATTATTTATGTTACATCCATCGTTAATTATAACTGCATATATGATTGCTTCTCCAATTAAATCTATTTATATTGACCACAAGCCGTATAATTACACAATTCTTACCGTTCCATAAGTATACTTTGCGGTCCAAAACTGAAATCCTCATTATAATAGTCCTTATAAAGCTTTCGGAAGTTCCTTTTAGTGAATCATGAATGCTTTACTAATGAATCAAGAAATATTTGGAAGTGGATTGCGAATTAATTTTAACGAAGAACCATAGAAATTTCGATTAGAGAAAGAGGTTTTAAACGATTATTCCGTTGTTTAATTATCGATTCACCCTCTAACGCTCGCTCGGTGTAAAATTAACACGTCTTTTCGCCGTTAATTATAGATTTTTTCGTGATGCCGGTAAGCAATTTATTCGGTAATCGTTTCGGAAACGCCATTACCGATAACCGACTAATTATTCGTGTTGTCTTCTTGTCGAACTCGTTTCGAGTTAAACCGGTTCCCGTACGGGTACAATACGCATACAGGGGGGTTTCGTTGCGTGCATGGGGTGGGTAATGAACCGTGCGAAGTATTCGTGTTGATGTTATAATGCCCCCTGCTCGAACGTGTTCCCCGTCATTTGTATTTGTGCCGATCTATTCATACGCGTTCGAACAGCGGACGGCGCAGATGAGGACTTTGTTTATTCAGAACGGGGTGGGTTTGTAATTCTAACCAATTTTTGAGTGTGTTTATGCCGTTGGTTTTTTACTTTTACTTCTTTTTGTTTGTGCTAGCAGACCAGAATTAATAAGGATTTATCCCCTTTTGTATAACAAACATTTCAAAATTAAATCATGGTCAACTGGTTAGCCGGTATTAATTGATTTCCTAATGATACCGGTGTTGGTTTATTTGATTATTTCGGGGAATGGATTGGTTTTGGACTGCGAGAAAGGGTATCATAAAGTTTATTGCGTTCGAGGGAACGTTTTACCTGTGAAAAAAGAATAGCAGATAAGGCCCGATAGCGAAACGTAATCCATTTACATTCCGAAATTCCACATCTCGACTCTCAGATGGGTTTTTAATGTTCCGCACCTACAAAAAAAGGATGAGTCTTTTTTTGGGGCCCATTTGAATGGTTCATATGCAAATTTTTTGTATTCGTAATGGGTTAATTATCCACATATAATTTTAGTTTCCTTCTATTTACTAAAACCTTATCAATACTTGCTTTCTATTTATTTTGTTTTATCCAGATTAATATTGCCTGTAGAAAGATATCAATCAAATTAAATTATAACATGCTTTCTCTTCATTATTTTTACAAGTACCTGATAAACTAAATGAAACGTTGTATATAAAATTGGAAATGATAGACTATTTATAGTTCAAGTATAAAACATTGAAAATTTTTCAAACGAGTACTCCTCTTATCGACAGTAAGACAATTAATTCGATAATAGCTTCCTCATTTAAAACCAACAGCACGTAATTTTCTAATTCGTTTTCGTTTTGTTCGCACCCTTACAGCAGGGGATTAAAATGCAGTGTGTGGAGTCGAGGGGCGCCGCGGGGCAGGGACTCGGCGGCTGGGCCCGCCGGCTTACCGGATGGCGACTCCAATGAGATCGAGCTCGCAAGAAGCGCCGGGCCACCGAGCGAGGGTGGCGGACTCCTCAAGGAGCGCGAACGCCACGGCGAAGTCTTCGGAACATCACCAGCACCACCACCATCACCACCATCACCACCAGCAGCAGCAGGCGAACGCGAACAGCTCTGTAGCCGCCACCGTTACCAGCAGCAGCAGCAGCAGCAGCAGTAGCAGCGGCAGCAGCGCCAGCGCTGCGTCCAACGCCACCTCTTCGTCACTGACGGGGGCAGGGAATAGTTCGGCCGCGGCTCATCATCATCCCAACGCGACCAACGCCAATTTCGAATACGATGACAACGAATGGGATATTGGTAAGGGTTTGTATTATTTTTTGTTGAATTTGTCCTCTTTACTGGCCGGGTGGAGTTCAATTGGTCCCCGCGGTCAAATTTACCCAAATATAATCCTTTTTTGACTCGAAAGCTATCAGTCAATTGGTCCCCAATACCGGATTAAGGGTTTCTAGGTAAGGACCGATGGGAATATTTATAATTTCAAAATTCTCTGGCAAATTTCGATTATGTATTTTCATTTCGTAGTACAATGTAATGAGGATTTTATGATAAGGGGAAATTTTTTGACTTCTGTCTTTTTTTTTTTCTATTTCAATATAGGGAAAATCCCATCCCTTCCAGTATACTTCTAGAAAATTAGGTGTACTTTTCATAATAACAAATTTCGATATTGTAAAATATGAAGGTACTTTACTCTTGAGCAAAATTCACATTTTTTCACATACCTCGTATAAGATTGATAAAATTTGATTTTTGATGGTTGCATCTTGGATTTTAAATCATGCAGAACTTTTTGTGAAGAATAATAACTATTTCGTAAAATTAATAATAAAGTTTCCTATATGTTGCCAACTATTTTTTGAAATCCGGTCGTATTTTAAAACTAAAATAATTCATTTTTTATACAGAATTTTTATTTTAATGTATATTGTACCAATTGTATATATTTTAAATTACTAATGCTTAGATATTAAATATTTTTTAACACTAAAAGCTGCATTTTGTCCAAATTCTCTCAGCTATGTAAGTACACCAGAAGATGTTAGCCAAATGATAGTTATTCATGCAATGTAAAATCTTTTCTAATCGGATTAGTAATATTTTGACCGCGGGGACCAATTAGCCCATTAAATTTTGAAACTGGGGACCAATCGACCTGTAGGATTATGGAACCCTGCTGACAAAAATGACAGTGGGGACCAATTGACCAACACCGCTAGGTATTCTTTTGGAGATATTAGATGGTTGTAAAATCAATAATGCTTTATTGTATTGGATTTGTAAGTAATTTTTGTTTTGTTTTTATAGGAATTGGTGATTTGATAATTGATTTGGATGCAGACATAGAGAAAACGAACGACCAGTCGGGGGGCATGGCGGCGAACGCCGGTTCCGGTGGAGCGCAAGCCTCCAAGGCCCAAGCGACGGCAAAAATGCACATCGAGCACTCGGCCACAGCTGATAAGGGGTTGAAAATGAAGATCAAACGCACGAAGCCGGGCACCAAGACGTCGGAAGCGAAGCACGAAATCGTCAAGTCCAACGAACAGAACGGCGTGGCCGATCAGGGAGACATGAAAGGCGTCCAGAAACACGGTGGGAACGCCGCCGTGAATTCGGTGTCGAACGCGCTGAGCCCGTCGGCGGTGGCCGCGGCCGCCGCCGCCGCCGCAGCCGCCGTCTCGACCACCAAGCGCGGCTCGAGCGGCCATCGGCGCGACAAAGTTCGCGACAAACACTCGTCCTCGTCGTCGAATTCCTCGAATTCCTCGTCGTCTAGTGATAAATCTAGTTCTAGTAGCCAGTCGAAAGGGGCGACGGCGACGGCTTCCGCTGGTTCCGGAACCGCCGCCGGCGCGGTGAACGTGCCCGAAATGAACGGTGTCGTGCGGATCAGTGCGCCGCAAACCGGCCCGCCTCGGTCGGTTTTTCCGGCGAGTACGGGTCCCGGGCCGCCGGGACCGGCCGCCGCGGGACCGCCGGCTAGCCCGGCCGCCGCCACCGCTCCCGGCTCAGCGTCCAAACCGGAGCAGGCTAAGGTGTCTTCGGCGACGACGACGGCGCCCGCCGCCGGCGTGCAGGTGCAATCTTCGAATGCTATCGTCGCCGAGGAGAGCAGGAGCTCGTCACCGACGCCACCGCCTACCAAGAAGATCAAATCTGAATCAAAGGTATGTTGATTCAATAATTAAAATCTTTCTTATAGTAGTTATAGTAGTCCAATTCGACTAAATTAACTCCTTAAAAGTGGAAGTGAGTTTTGGGTTTTTTACCTTGCTAATCTGATTTCAAAAATGTATCACAAGTTGAATCAAATTGGTACAATCAAATGGAACTATCCTACTTCCAATACTATTGGAAATAAGGGTTGTTCCATTTGAAATTCTAATGTTAGAGTTGCTAGGGGTTAGGGATATGAACATATCAAGTTGGCTTGACTGTCGATCAAAAATGTTCAATTCAAGACCAAAAATCGACGAGTCTCGTCGAATTTTGAAACAAATTTCGGTTCTCTAGTTTTAGGAGGTGCGAAATTTTCATTGAAAGACCCTGTATACATATGTATGTATAGGAAATTATAAAAATACCAACTTGCTTAGCCGTGATAATATTTTCCTTAAATACGTCAATATTATATTGATCAATTATTCACGTATGAATACACATCGAGTATTGATTAGGTCGACATTCCTTCTGTACAATTCATTCAACTCGGCGTTTCATTAATTAAAAATTGCATATCATATTAAATTAGTTTTTAGAAACGTCGTTATGATTGTCGACAACGTAATTCCGGTTTGCGATTTTAAGCGAAACGACCGCTTATGTACGTTTTAATGTCGCCGCGATTAATTACAGTAAATCGCCGCATTAAAATTATGTGCATGTGCCATTTATTCGTTGTTTGGTTAATTTATTTCAACGCTTTGTTGAGCGCAGGACTCGACGGATATTAATTAATTATTGATTAAAATTAACGTTTATTTTACGTTGTGTAATCGTTGTTTTCGTTAAAATTTATTTACATGATTTCTTTTAATAATTTGATTGATTTATTAATGATTTATTATTTATATCTATCTAATTACATATTATTAAAAGATTACTCGATGTTGGATAGTATGAAAATATTATTTTTATAGTATCTTGAATGACTAATGAAATGTAATTATAGACACCTAATTTCGTTTCAACAGGTTCATATTAGGAATTTTTTGCTGAATTAATTAAACTATACAGTTAAATTAATATATTTAAATCTTGGAATTTTAATTTAGGTAGATTGATTTAATATGGCTTCACACATGCGGTTTAGATAAAAAAATCTACGATTTCTATATACCTACACTTATCCAACATATCCACGTATACTCGAATTATTAATAGGGCACACCGTGTTTATTTATTACGTCGAGTAGGCCGTGAGTATACAAAACCTCTTTTGTATGGAACTTTTTCAGCGAAAATTCAATGAATAGTGGACACCCGCAAATCGACCCCCATTATTTTTCTACGAGCTTACGTTCCGTGCCCGCCGTCCGGACGGCTTTATCTGTTAATAATCTGTGTAACTAGGGTGTGACGTAAATCTGAAGTGTCGCGTTGTTGTGAGCCGAATAGAAAGGGCGTTTAATCGCTCTATATACACGAAACGTTCACCCTTTTCTTACATAAAACGACGCAAACATATATCGTACCTCCCGCGTATACATCGTTTACTCTATATAGATTTTTTAATAGCGATATTACGTCATGACTAGATTACCATGAACGCACTATATGCTATATTAGACGGAGGAACGGAGTAAGTTGAAACTCGAGACGATTAGGGTGATTAGTGTATTTCGCTCAAACTATTCCCCGCATTCGGACTACGTAGAAGTCGTGTAAACAAGATCCCGAGGGATGCTCGAAGGAGCGCCCGCTCGCCCCAATATAAACTTACCCTCCGCAATAGCTGCTCGTAATCTCGGCGTAGAGATAAAGCCGTTTGATGCGGGGGGCGTGCGCGAGCGACGGAGACGGAAGAGCGTCGCGACGACGACGGGGCGAAGGGGGCGGCGCACCCTCGGCGTTTAAAGAGAGAGTCGCTTTGGAAAGATGCGAATCTCGAGTTCCCTGCGCTTTGGAAGCCGAGAATTTTATGCTAATTCGACGGCTCGAAGAAAAGAGACCGTTTCGAATATATTTTTTTTCGATGATAATACGGGGCGAATCGGAAATTTGTTTAGTTAAGAGTTTCTACACCGAGCAAGCATTGTGTTCTAATCGATTTGGGTGAAATTGGAATGGAGAAGACTACGATGTGAGATACGCGGATTTCGGCAAAAGATACGATTAGAAATGATTTATTAGAGCTCAAAACCGTTTTCAGTTGCTCAAAATGTGTTATAATTAAAAAGATATAGCCCTTTGAAATTTAAAAATTTCATGTTTTGACTCATACCTTATCAACCAATCATAAACCACTCACGTCTTGTTGTATAGTAAATAGTATGAATTTTCGAACGCAGTAACAAAGAATACACAAACGAACAAAAATCAAACTGTCATTTGTCAGATTTTTCTGAAAAATGCACAAAACAAATTACACGAATTGCAGTTCGGCACAAAACACTTTACTGATAATATTGACGTTGACAAGAATGTTGCCAAATAAATTTTTCAGGACAATGATTTGTGTTTTTAACACGAAAATCTGTTACAATTTATACAGATGAAGATGTTATTTTTATATTAATATATCGAATTATCCATTAGGTAATGGAAGAAATGGATAAATCAGAAAATGTTTATTGCAATAAATATACAAATAACGCACATTTTGCAGGAGTAAAGAAGAGTAACAGGAAACATGGCAAACTTGCTAAATGTGACTTCTCTTTGAAACTCTCGTTTTGATTGGAGCAGAGTGTATGACGATTGTGTGACGTTTTTCAAACTTTAAAAATTAATTGCGGCCTTATTTGGCCACAGAAAAAAATAAAAATTTCATTACGCGCCTTCTTAGAACACGGTTTTGAAAAAAAAAAATTTTTTAAAAATTCATGGCCCCGTATTCAGCGCTCCATTTTAAAGTTAAAGTCATGTTTACCGAGCGCCTTAAACATGACAGTTCTACATTGTTGTTATGGAGTAACTAAGGACATTGTTTACGTTAAAGCCAATCGCTTAAAATGGGTTTAACGTTAAAATGGGGCGCTGAATACCGACCATGGTCTTCTCCATTAGAAATCGAATACTATGGGGAAAATAATCGAATATACCGGGTGTTTATTAAACATGCGGCAATAATTCAAGCGGTTCCTTTAAGAATATTTTGTCCTTAGATGATTTTTGAACACCCTTTGTATACCAATTTCTTTTGTAATCTAGTGTGTTATCTTGGCCTCTTGCGCGTTACCGCATCCAGCCATCATTATCATTTCATCGCCACTTCTTCGCGCTTTTCTTTTGTACCTTTTTTTAAATTAATATGCGGAGAATATTTTTCAATTTAATCGCCGTTCCTGTACAAAGAAAAGCGAAACGCAATTTCGCCGCGGAATCGTTTAGGATTTAATATACCGCTACCAACCAGTTGCGAATTAACCATCCCCTAGATTGCAGTTTGGAGAATAGAGCAGCAGGTGCGGATACGCGACGTTTAATCGTCTAATAACAGCCGTCTAGAGGGCGACGACAGCGAGGAGCGTTTCTCTTTTAAAGCGCCTTCCATCGCGCTCGATCTCTTGGCGTTTATTATACGGGGGGTGTGCGATGTGTGGGAATTAATCGGTGGGTGATATGCACGTATGCTTAGACGCGTGCCGAACGGTTTTTTAATGGCGTTTTCCCTTGCGGTTCTTCGAGTTAAAATTCTCGATGGCGTATCCACCATACGGCCAGGGCTTGTTTTTTAGGGGGAGGTGTTATTTACGACAGACGGGTGATCTATTATTAATGTTCAACCCTTGGTGGGATTACGGAGCTCGTTCGTTTTCCGGCTAATTTAATCGAATTTTAATCCGCCTATTCGAGTTTTCCGAATTGGAATTTATGAATTTTTATAGAGAGAGATTTATTAATTTAAACATGCTAATTCAATAAATCGTTATTTTTTATTATTTAACATGTGTTTACGTTTGATTAACATATTCGACGGGACACCTTGCGTATAGAAAAATTAATCATAATTAATTATCGCGTTCGGATATTTTTCGGTATATGGATTGGAATATTATTAAAATTCAGGTCATTAAAATTGAATAAGTTATCTGGCTAAAAATTTGCTGCATCATAAATTAAATACTATTAGGTATAGAAAAGCTCTTCATTAGCATAACGCATGCATAATTTAGGAATTATTTTTCGCACATAATTAATGGTGAATGAAAAAGTAGGTCGTAGGAAAAAAGTCGACATTCTGATGTAAAATTATACAAGTTAAAAGGAACATTGTCGGTTAATTAAGCATACTTTACGATCGAACATCTCAATTCGTTCAACATTCGATAATGTAACGAATGTATTTCAACTGCGCGTATACTTGCTTAATTACGGTTATTCAACTGTCTAATCAAAGTAATTGGTTTCACAATTGATAGGCGAAACAGAAACGGTTTATATATCCTCTATATACCTCATGTCGGCATGCAAATTAATAATTTTCATTTAACGATCGCCTTTTTGTGGATATTTTCAATGGAAAACCTGGAAATTATCACAACCCATTTCCAGTTAAATTGCATGCTATTAGAGGATGAAGTTTTATTGAATCATAACTCTACCAAGAAAATTAATACAAATCAAAACGATGTAGAGTAAATTACATCTTTGGCACACTTTTTATTTCCTCTCTATATTCTATTCCATTTATTTTTGGTCTGTTGAATACAACAAAGAAATTAATGCGTATACCGGCACACAATAACAAACACGTTAGATAAGCGAATAGAAAATATAAGGTACACAGTCGGGGATAATTAGCATAAATTAATAATGCATCAGGCCTATTACATGCGTTATCGTTATCGGTTAATGGTAGTAAATAGTGATGAATACTCGTATGCATTATCAATGAATGGTGTAGATGGTTAACAAATATTAAAATGCATGCAAATGAAAATGTGGAACTGCAGGATATGCCTAAGAGCTCTATTAGGCGAATTAGGCATGCAGGTAAAATTATATTTCAGGAATTATGTCTATGATAAAAGTTACTCACTGATAATCTGCATAATGAGAATCGATTTAATGATTAAGGTTATAAATTTTATCGAGCTATATAGATAGACATAATGATAGGTATTTTATACTGTTCTTCTCAGGATTATTATAACATTAGACAGGGATCAGGAAATTAGGCCCAGCTATTAAAACAGGTAGTTTCATGAATAATCTTTTTACAAAAGAGCTAATGAGCTTATAATTTCCATTTAATCTTTAGAATTGTTGTTGGACATTACATAAAATTAAGTAACGTTTATAAGAAATATATTCTATTGAATTTTTGGAAATCTCTATTTGTTTACGGTTTATTCAGAATCACAAATCTTCGAAACACAATTACTCGAATTTACCAACCAGTTTATTGCAAACGAGAAATACCTACAAGGGTACCAGTTTTTAAGAGCACTAAGTTCGTGACCATTTACACTAGAAGGTGTTCGAATGAGGCGTTAAACGCATAATGTCTGGCTTAAGTGAAGTAATTAGTAAACGCGGAAAACTCTTGGTCGTTTACGAGAACTATAAATTTTGTTTCCACCGAGCCGTGCCATCGGGAGAAACTAGGTGGAGATGTTGCAATAAGAAGTGCTCATCGTATATTTTAACTACCGGGGAAGGGCAGGAAAGAGTTCTGAGGTATAGGAAATGTTGCCACAATCATCCGAAATTCGAGAATATTGTGGAGAGACGGACATTTTCTGCAGCTGTGAAAAGGAAGACTGTTGATGATAAACGTGTAAGATGTTAATAACTTTTATAAGGTTTATTTTATAGAGTGATTGATAATGCAATTGATAGAGAGGTGTTTAGAGGTGTAGTATTCCAATTAAAGAATATTTGGTTCCCAAAAAGAGACAAATTTCGACCTTTTGTTGTTCATTAATTACGCTATAATAGCGTTTTAACACAACAGATTTAATGAGCCCAATTGGCGTTTAAGTATTTAAGTACCAAGTCGCAAAGGCGAGCGTTAAGTTAAAGTTAAAAACCCTCCAGTCTAATTCTAGCGAGAAGAATTAATTTTAACGAAGGCCACCGGAGACGTTTTCCGAGCCTGAACACATATATACTCGTATGGATTTTTTTTTATAACACAATACTCGCCGTCACGAACGTAAATAAGCGGACGTTAAAAAGGAAAATGTCCCGAAGAGCGAGCATTCGGTCACGCAATTTTTTCTAATGTTAGTTCGACACGCGAAAATCGATTTCATTAAGTACTTAATAGTGTTAAACAATATAATTTAGCCTGGTAAACCGGCGAAAGCGAGCGGAAATATTTCTGTACTCATATATTTGTGACAAAGTCCAACTCTTGACGTGATTTTGTGAGCGCATTTTAATCGAACGAAAAGTTTATGAATCGCTTTCAATTGGGCGCGAGCAAAAACACCGACCGTCCGAATTAAATCCGTTTCGTGTGTTTATTTTTAACGAAACATTTACCGGAGTAAAATGTGTTGTTATGAAAATAGCGCGAACGAGAATCGCCCATTTAATTGAAAAATTATGTACCCGTTCGACGGGCGTTTAAACGAGAATCGATTAAAATGCCACCGCGACAACCGCGCAAATTATGTGTAATTTTAACGAGTCTATTCATCGATGTAAAGTACAATCGTTGTTTTTTTTTTGAATCGACAAAGCGCATTTTTTTGATACAATTTATTAATAATTGCGAAATGGTATACAAACTACGTTATTTTACTCTGTACTATACAGGGTGGTCCGTGATGATTAGTCAATATTTCAATAGCAGATAGCATGATTTAGCCAAACATGCCTTGGTGAAATTGTTCTCCTTATGGAGATACAGGGTGTTTAGTGGAAAAAATTTGTTTCAAGTTTCTTCTATAAAATCTATTTCTTCAGAAACCATGTCTACATCGTAATCCTCACCAGAACAGCAAAAAAATTGTCAATCAAAAAGTTATGAGACAATGGAGAAGACCACGATGTGAGATACGAGGATTTCGGCAAAAGATACGATTAGAAATGATTTATTAGAGCTCAAAACCGTTTTCAGTTGCTCAAGATGTGTTATAATTAAAAAGATATAGCTCTTTGAAATTTAAAAATTTCGCGTTTTGACTCATACCTTATCAACCAATCATAAACCACTCACGTCTTGTTGTACAGTAAATAGTATGAATTTTCGAACGCAGTAACAAAGAATACACAAACGAACAAAAATCAAACTGTCACTTGTCAGATTTTTCTGAAAAATGCACAAAACAAATTACACGAATTGCAGTTCGGCACAAAACACTTTACTGATAATATTGAAGTTGACAAGAATGTTGCCAAATAAATTTTTCAGGACCATTATTTGTGTTTTTAACATGAAAATCGGTTACAATGTATACAGATGAAGATGTTATTTCTCTATTAATATATCGAATTATCCATTAGGTAATGGAAGAAATGGATAAATCAGAAAATGTTTATTGCAATAAATATACAAAAAACGCACATTTTGCGGAGTAAAGAAGAGTAATAGGAAACGTGGCAAACTTGCTAAATGTGACTTCTCTTTGCAACTCTCGCTTTGATTGGAGCAGAGCGTATGACGATTGTGTGACGTTTTTCAAACTTTAAAAATTAATTGCGGCCTTATTTGGCCACAGAAAAAAATAAAAATTTCATTACGCGCCTTCTTAGAACACACGGTTTTGAAAAAAAAATAAAAAAAAAAGTCGTGGTCTTCTCCATTCATCAATCCAATGTAGCATAACTACCACAACCTAGGAGTAATTCAAAATTGAGTGTGATATTGAGATTTATTGATCAGCTGTTGAAATATTGACTATTAATTTCAGACCACCCCTGTATACATGTATCCAGTTTTATTGAAATATCTTATAAATATTTGGGATATATAATAAAGTTCTATGAACACATTACCACAAAATAACCACAAAATCATCTGTTCTAAAATCTCCAAGAAATTGACCCATCGAAAAAATCCCTCCATTGTCCCTTTCATCGAATCTTACATAATTACCCTTTAAATCATTCAGACTCCCTTAAACAGTCCATTCTGCGTTCCATTTCATTCTTTTCCACCGTCACCGTATCCGCGCGAAACTCGAAAAAGAAATACGACGACAACCTTAAGTGTCGTAATAAAGCAATCCGGACAAAGGGTCCTTGCCGGGGCCCATTGTGGGGCGCGCATCGCGCGAAGGGCGAGGGGGAAAGTTTCCGGAATGCCGAATGGGGGTCGAGAACGCGCCATATTAGGCCTAGGGGATGCCGTGACGACTTCCATCTGTCAAACGGAAGCCCCAGGTCGTTCGCTTAATCGAAAAAGATGAGCGCAGTCATCATACTTCCTTTTTCGTATTAATTGCCTGGTAGGGCTTTTGTTAATTTTCGTATGCGGCGCGTTTTTAATGCTAGGATGTGAGACAAATGATTAATTGCTGTGATAGAGCTATCCAATTTTGTACACATTCTTAAGCACTACAATTTCAACATTATACCGGGTCTTATAAATAGTCATGTATTTTGTAATAATCTGAATAAACCCATTTTAAGTTTAGTTGTCCATTGAAATAAATTATATGTTAAACACTATTATAGGTAATCCACCAGTTCCAATACATGCCTGTATCTATTATTAGCAATACAATCTATTAATGTAGCAGGAGTCAACTAATTAAAAAACGACTCCCTTCAGTTGACTCTATGTAGCCTCTTTTAATGATTTTAATCAGCAAATTTCGATTAGGTTGCCTGTTAATTAAGGTTAATTCGTTCATTAGCAACATTTTTTTAGTGAGTAGCGATTGCGTCCGGGGAATCACCTGACGCATATCGGTCTCTCGCCGGTGAAGAGGAAAACCCCCATCGGAGATTCGACGATGCGTGGAATATCGGTCGGTTTGTCTAGCGTCACGTGGGATAAAGGGGCCGAGGGGCGGTTTCGGCGGCGGTATATAGCGAAAAAGACGCGGGGGGCGGCGCGGGTCGGCAAGGGGCGGTTGATATTATGTGGACGAAATCAATACTGCGGTCTGTAATGCCGTTCTGTGTCTGGCTCTGTCCTTTGCGCTCTCGCCGCCGTTTCGGCTCTTTCTTGCTCTCTTGTTCGGCTCTTTCTCTCGCCTCTTCGCGAATTCCGGTTCTAACAAAGGCGGCGCAGGCGGAGGACTCGAATTCTATTAGCTTGATGCGAAGAAAAGCCGAAGTGGAGAATCGAACTGGCCCGCTTTTCGCGGAAAATCCCATTGAAATGTTTACACTGGCAATGTATTTTATAAATCGACTTTGCTTTCAAGTAGACGCTTCAAAAGTAGCTGCAAAACCAATGTAATAAAAGACAACGTTTCGTATTTACGAAGAAAAGTCGGGAAAAATAAACAATTGTAGAAATATATCCTCTTGAAGTTACTCCGATTCTTTTTAATTTCGCTATTTTAATTAAATAAAACTAGCCAATTTAAATTCTCCAACTCTATTTTAACTTGGAGCGACCGGCTCAAAGCAAACTCAATTACAACCCTGCCTGTTTTCGAATAGAGAAACGACTTCGCCCGATTGACTGCACGTTCTCCGGCTTTCTCGACGACCTCTCGAAACTACATCGCCGCCCCCTCGCCCTCCCGCGCGTCTTTTCCCTCGTTCGAACGGCTTATAAACCGCTAATTGTCTGGAGAACTAGTTGAATCGCCCTCGTAACCGTTAACTTTAATTGCTCGTTAATTTTGCACCGGAGATTGTTCTTGGCGACAAAACCTAAAGTAAAAACTTTATTTTTTTAATTAAATCCAAGCGATTTTTTCAAAGTTAGCCTTTTAGTAACTAAATAACGTTGATAATGGTTTGGAGTGTTCGGTGATTAATCACTTTTGAAGTCTCTTATAAATTGCAAAATTGTACTTTAAATTTATGATAGATATTATTTATTTTACTCTACGAGAACGCTTAAAGTTTGGAGGTATTTTTAGCTATAATAAGGAAATCTTTTATCAACATCCAATATACTTGGATATATCATTGGGAATATATGGGCGCGCGGGGGCGGAAGTTCACGAGGGCGCGGGCGTTTGACTTTAGTACTGCATTAAAAGCGAAAAAGGGTCCGCCGGAAAACGCGGATCGAAATAATCGAATGCGAAGGGTGTGGAGATAAGGAGGAAACGCTCCCCGTAATCGCTCCACTTACGATTGTCATCTGCGGAGATGAATTTCGGAGATGGATTGGACGGGAAAAGGGCGGCAATCTGATAGTAATTTAGATAGATGATTTGTTAATATACATATGAGGTGTGGTGTATGCGCATAACATTCGCTAGGGGTCTCGATTTGATGAATTTTGGAGTCTTTTAAGGATCAAGGTTTCCAGCAGGATGATTTAGATGATTTCTATTACCTCCTTTACAAGGGGTAATATATACTTTCCTATTATATGAATTATGATTAAGTGTTCACAACTAATTACATTATGATGTTACAATCTATTTTGACGAAAAATATTGTTAAATGTTTGTTTACATTTATAAAACTTTCTTGGTTAAACTGGTAAATAAATGAATCAAGTATTTTTAAATTCTTTTATTTATAGATTATCAGGTAGGTTATTTCTAACTACTTGTTAGATTTTGTCAACAAGTTTCTATAGTACATTGGTTCAAAGCAATTAAGATAAACAACAATACAATCGGATTACAATTTTGCATGCATTAACAATTAACTGTCGTTAGCTGATTATTTCACCCCAATCCCTCTAATGGATTCTTAAAAACAAACCGATCCAAACACCCCAAATAACGAATTCAACTTATTCGAAAACCACAACAGCATCAACCCCAAACAGTGACCAGTTAACAACGAATATTCAGTGCGAAGTCACCTCTCGCGATGCCCACCAGGAAATCGAGGAACTGCCTCACCGTGCGCCAGAAAGTGATCGTGTTGAACGAAGTGGATTCGGGCGTCAGGAAGAAGGATGTAGCCAAGAAATTCAACCTCTCCGTGAGCACGTTGTCGACGATAACGAAGAATCGGGCGTCCATCGAGCGGGCGTTCGACGGCGGCGGCTCCGACTTGAAGAAGCTGAAGCCGTGCACGTACGGCGAGATCGACGCCGCCGTCGCCGAGTGGATACGCGAAGGCGGTGCCGGGGCGACGCCGTCGGCGGGCGAGATAAGGACGCGGGCCCTGGAGGCGGCCCGGCGGCTCGGCAAGGAGGAGGGTTTCCAAGCCAGCGCCGGCTGGCTGGATAAGTTCAGGAAGAGACACGGGATTGCTGTTGAAAAACAGCCGGAGTGTGATTGTAAATGTTCTGTAAGTAGTCTGTTGGGTTTTCGAAGCCGAGTGGAATTCGTTATTAAATATTGGGGAAATAATGGAGGCTTATTTACGAGAATAGCATTTGAGTAAATTAGCATTGTTTATCACTAACACTACTATTTTTATCGATAAAGGCCTGTATAGGGTTTATTGTAAGTTGATACTTCTTTTTCAACTGTGTATGAATCTCTTAATTGTAAGCAACTTTTTCAAATAAACTATTTGAATATTCTGAATAACAAAGATAAAAATTTTTAATAATTTTTACCTTTTTTTTGAATTTCGAATATTTCCCAATACGTACCTGCTTCATTAAATATGAAATTTATTTATTTTTTGGCATTTATTTGACAGGTGACTGCCATAAATAAATTTCTTATTTAATAAAGCAGGTACGTATTGGAAAATATTCGAAATTTTAAAATTTTCTATCTTCTTTGTTATTCATAATATTCAAAAAGTTTATTTGAAAAAGTTGCTTAGAATTAAGAGATTCATACACAGTTGAAAAAGAAGTATCAACTTACAATACACCCTGTATGGGGAAAATAATGGAGAATAAGTACTTTAGGAGAATAGCACTTGAGTAAATTAGCATTGTTTGTCACTAACAAGCGACTATTTTTATCGATAAAGGCCAGTATTTTTACCTCTAGATAAGATTCTGATAACTATCTATACCTAACATAGTAATACACAATTCCTCCATTTTAACTATAATTAACAATAACAAAACTTTCCCTACTCAACTCCGGAAAAAACACTAATCGAAATAATGTTTGCTCCAAAAAGATCAACGTACTTTTAATTTATGTCAAATATATTTTTGTGTAAAACTAATATGTTATCATATCTATTTGCGAATAATCCATCAGGGTCTAGATTTGCTCGTTAAATATTTACGCACCTTATCAATATTTACCTAAAATGTTTAACGTATTTTTCGACAAAAATGTCTATATGCGTATAGAATATTTGAGATTTTAATAAGGTGTGTGCGAGCTTCTAGGATTTTCCTCTATTATGAAGTTTTGTCACGTCTTAATTCTACTATTTCTGTGTAATACATTGTACATATTTCTAGAAAAGTGTTAATTTATTCCGCGTCATTTTACTAAAAATCAGTATAAAAGTGTTATCTATAATACATAATGCATGAACATAAACTTGATAAACAATACATAAACGTAAGATAATCCTATGTTACAAAAATTACCTACTATTAGTATAGGTTCTTAATGATATACAAATAAATATAAATAAACGAATTATGCAAAAAATTAAGTAATAAAGCCCATTACTATGCGTTCCCTTACATAAGTTGCTGTAATATTTCTTTAAGATTAAGAGGACCACTTAAAAATTCAGATGAATAATAAAGATATAATATAAATAACCGCTATAATTTTTAAGCTTTAATTATATGAAACAAATTTAGCAGCATTCCATTTTTTTATTCTAGGAGGTAGCTGATGTGTGTGTCGGTACCAGCGTCGGAACGATAACGGAACCCGATTGCCTTGGGCCTTGCGAACCCGGCACCAGTGTCACTTTGGAGGGTATAGTTTGGCACGAAACCGAAGGAGGTAAATCAAACATTCAATAAATACACAGCTAAATCTTCTAAGCAAACAACACCGTGGGCATTTTTAATTTGTTTTATTCGTTTCTTTAGGTGTACTCGTTGTGAACGTGACATGGAGGGGTAAAACGTATGTAGGAACTCTTCTCGATTGCACAAAGCACGATTGGGCTCCACCAAGGTAACGTAACTGACAATTAAATTCATTTACAATATTACTTATGTAATATTAGCATTCATGTTTCGCTATTGTTAAATTCGAATTTATATGCTTAACTATTCTATGCAAATTGAGTGCGTTGCCATTTGCACTACACAGAAGCATCCTTTCCAAGTTCATTCTGTGATATTATTTTTCATTATCACTTCTTTGGTTTCTATCTACATAGTGTATTAGTTCTTCATATCTTTGGTTTAGAATTTCCGGACATTGTATGTCCTATCTTACGTTCTTGTAGCATTCACACAAAAGCTAATATTTGATTTTTATATTTTTTAGATTCTGTGATTCACCTACGAGTGATTTGGATAATAGGACACCAAAAGGAAGAGGTCAGTATTAATATATACTAGTCAAAGTCAATTGAATGAAATTCTTAACATTACACATAACATTTAGATATAGAGTCCCTAAAAACAGAGTAAATAATTAAGATGTTTATTGCAAATTTGAAAAATCGTATTTCACGTAATAAATATTCAATTTTTATCACTTGAATAAATTGGACTCTAGTTTAATGTTTCCATTTCTACATCTACAGCACATATTATCATGTTACGCTAGCTAATCACAAATTATTATTTTTTTACAGAAACCCGATCCTCTGTCCATAGCAAACTCCGCAACGGAGGCGGCGGTAACAGCGGACCCGTAGGAGTAAAAGGCCGAAGAGGCGGCGCCGCCAATGGCACCGGTTCCTCCACAGCACCATCGTCTCCTACTCCTTTCATTTCGCCCCGCGTCGACACCACGAATAAGAGGAAAAGCCGCGCCGGCGAAGAAGAGGCCACCCCACAACCCGGCGGAGCGGTAAAAAAGCCGAAAGCGTCGCCCGCCCCGGCGGTGGCGGCACCACCGGCGCCCTGCTCCAGCCCGCCGCCCTCGCCGGTGCTGCTCGAATGCCCCGAACCGAACTGCTCGAAGAAGTACAAGCACATCAACGGATTGAAGTACCACCAGTCGCACGCTCACGGCTCCGCCGACGACGAGGACACCAAGGACGTCACCTCGATGTCGGAGAACGACGAATCGAACATCGAGGCCCCCAGCCCCAGCATGGTGGCCGTCAAGTCGCCGGACAAGAGCCAGGACGGGCCGCTGACGCCGCCGCAACAGAAAAAGGAGGAGTTGCCGCTGTTGCTTAGAGGTTCGAATCTGCTGGAGGTGTCCAGCCAGCCGGGCACGCCGCGCAGCACGCCGCCATCGCCGGCCACGCCGCAAAGCGTGCAGGAGTTGCCTCCGGTAGCCAGTTCACCAACCGTGCCTATCGTCGAACCGAAAAGCGTCGTCAAACCCGGAGTTTTGAGATACACTTCGCCGGACGAGTATCCGGTCGGTGTCGGTTTATTTTCAGGAAGCAAACCTCAAGTTCAAGGTAACTTTATATACACTGTTAGTTAAGAAAGCTCTGTAAAATTACAAGCTTGAGATGTGTAATCCAAGTAGCATCATCACCACTGAACTCCAAAGGATGATTCTACCCTTTGGCATTGAGTGTGGATGATGCCACTTAATGGACAAATTACTGGAAACTCTTACATCTCTAGCTTGACTGTAGTCAATTTTACAGAACTTTGATGCAGTGAGTCGCAAATTTTGAAACACAGGTTACTTTAAATTACTATTTCTGGTTACAGGAACACCTATATCGAATTCTAATCAATTATCGACGGCGCGATCCGGCTCGGTGCCCCTAGACCAGTTGGGCAACCAACAGGAACCCGTTCCTCAACCGCAGTCTTTCAGCAATCAGTTGCAAACGCAGGTGAACATGTCGGCGACGTCGTTCGCGCAATCGCCTTCTATCATAATTCCTTCGCAAAACAACGCCAACGCCAGCCAGCCGCTGTCGCCCCACCACAACATGCCGCCTAGTCCCAAGATATCCCAGTTCAAAGTGAAGCCGACGTCGGCGCTGATGCCCGAAGACAAGAAGCAGCAGAGCATTCCCGCTTGTAATAAGACCCACAATTTCTCGAAGAAGAAGAATAGGAAGTCGCCGGGCGGTAGCCCGCATCCGCCGCAGACTGAGCAGCCGATTTTTGGATCGACGGAACAAACCGGTAGAGACGAAGTAAGTGTGCTAACTCGATTAAAAAAGGTTTGTGGATGATTAAATTTGGAATTGTTTCAGGTGCAAAGTCCCGCGTATTCGGACATATCTGACGATGGTGCTCCTGTAATGGAAACCGACATGACTGAAAAAAATAAGAGCCAAGACAAAAAGACAGAGACTGGCCAACCCTTAGCCCACATGCCTCAGTACGGTATGTATCATCCTTTTTACGGACACCACAACCAGTACCTGGTACCGTCGACGCCTGAAAGCAAAGCGAAAGAACCTGAAAAACCTAGTGAAAAGGAGCCGACAAAAGACGGTAAAAAAGACAGCGATTATCCCCCGAAAGTGATACCTCAGCACTATTACCCTTACGGATATGTTCCTGGTTATGCCTATAATATGGATTCCAATTACGGTGGTGAGTTTGTTTAATTTTTTATAAAAACTTCGGTATTAACGTTACATGTTTATCACAGGCGTTCAAATGGTACCAGACGACAAAATCAAAGAAGAAAGATTAAAAGAAAGCCCTAGTCCCATCGAGCAAAACGTCAAACAGCCGACGCCCATACCGAATCCCATTCAAGTGCCTACACCCGGCAAGGTAAAAGATTCCAGCCACAAGGACAAACACCAAAACGACAACCATCAGATACTGAAAGAGAGCATAGAAATCAAGAACCAAATGAACCCGTACATGTACTCGCGGCAATCGCAGCAGCAGATGAACCAGCAGCAGCAGCAACAGCAGATGAGCCAACAGCAACAACAACCGTCTCACCAGCAGCAGCAGCAGCAACAGGCGCAGCAGCAAGGACACCACGGGCAACGGGACGACGATGTCCGCAGGTTTTATGTTTACTCGGATCAGAGGCGCAAAGAATCGCAATCGCTGTCGGATCACAAATCCAATTCAGCTTCTAGTAAGGTAAGATAGCGTTAAGAAAGCTGTAGTATGAATACGTCTAGAACGAACTTGTGCTTGTAGAATAAAGTGTATTAATAATATTGTGTTTGTGTTTAGGTACAAATGCCTCCTAGTCCGAGCATCAAGCAAAAAGAGATTAAAATGGAGGAGAAAAAAGACAAAGAAGTGAAACAAGAAGGCGTAAAACCCACGATGGAAACCCAAGGTCCTCCACCGCCGCCAACGTCCCAATACGCTTACATTCACCCGAGCTATATGCAGCAAGCCCACTATGGTGCACTGCCGTTCGATCCCAACCACCCGATGTACAGAGGCATCATGGTTCCCGGTCCTTACAGCGGCCCCTACCTCCATCCTCCCATTCAAAGGTAAGCATCAACATTGATCCATACACCCGCCTAAATCGAAACGTTATGAATTGATAGGGATAGACATTAAAAATTTTTGGTGTCTCTTGCAGGTATCACGCCCCTGAAGACCTGTCGCGGCCACCCCCTCCGACCAAAGCCCTCGACATGCTCCAGCACCACGCCACCCAATACTACTCCTCGCACAAGATCCACGAGCTCCAAGAGCGCGCCATCAAGTCGCCGACGCCTAAGACGTCCATGGCCAGCTCCAGCCCGTCGACGAACAATAACAGCGGCGGTCCCGGTGCAGGAGGAGGAGGCGGCGGCAGCGGCCCTCAGCCGCAGGGCGGCCAGCAGGCGGCCGGGCAAGTGCAAATGAACGCGCCGCCGACGTCCCAGGCGGGCGGCATGCCGCCTTCAAGCGGGAAACAGCCCGCCGGTGAAGGAAAGGAGGCGAGGTCGCCGCCGCCGCAGAGGCACGTTCACACGCACCATCACACCCACGTCGGGCTCGGGTATCCCATGTATCCTGCGCCTTATGGAGGTGAGTACTTAAAAGAGTACCCGTAAATTGGTCACGACAGTGCGTTGTCATGGTGATTTGTATTCAAACATTTAAGTGTCGTTTACTTAAGATAATGGGGTGACATTAGGTTGACCTATCTTAGTCAAGGTTGACTTGTGTTGGGATATGTCTGGTTTGGATACAAGGCAAGTGACAATTGTCATAATGACGTGACGCAAAATAGGCTTATATAAATGACAAATAGATGTGTAATACTGTGTTATTTTGTAGCTGCGGTATTGGCTAGTCAGCAGGCGGCCGCTGTGACAGTCATCAATCCTTATCCGACGAAATGAGGCTCGTCTTCGTGCTCCTCTTAGCTATATCGGACTGTTAAAAACGCAGCAGTGTTGTAGTGACTATAAGCATTCCATGAATTTTTTTATTTGTCACTTTTATAGTTACGTGTACCCGCTCTGTCTTGTTTTCGTTTCGTTTTGTCGTTTTATTGTTTGTTTTTTTTTTGTTTCGAAGTTCCCGATTGACATTTTTTTTACGGAAACCGCGAGGAATTTGCGAACTGTTCGGGAGTTATTTCGTTTCGGGGAATCTCCAAATTTTCAAGCTATAAGAAAATTAGTTTTATAATTGTCATCGCCACCCTACGATTCTTTTCTATTGTCGAGAATTGATTTCGGTTGAAAATTTCGATTTTCCTGGATAAGAAGAATTCAGCTGTACTGCGACGGCGCGCAGAAAGTTGTAAAGCATTATAATTAATATTAATTATTATTAAATGTAAATAGTGTAATAAAGGCATAATGTCTTTACGAAAAGTCATGCTAGAGGAATACTTTGTAGTAGACTGATGATACTGACCTATTAGGTACTGTGTATTTTTTAATGTCTTCTTTTATTATAAATCATTAAGAGACTAGACTTATCTTATCGGAAGGTTCAATATAGTTTTTACAAATCGATATTTATATTAATTGTCGTTTGAGCTCTATAGTATAACAAAAAATTATCAAAATTAAAAGCTCTTCAGAAATAGTCCTGAAGTTATTGAACGTACAAAAGGTCAGAACGGTCCAATGCCTTTATTAGAACAAACCTAATGTTAATGCTATACCTATTGCTTAATATTCTCCTAATTAAATGCGAGTTTGTAAACTTTATTGGATCTTCGAGAACAACCTTTTATTTTTTATTAAAAGAGCTCCATTCCAGTTTTAATGGAATGTTTGTATCAATATATTACATTTTTTTTCTCTCTTAAGATTGAATGCAGTCTGTACATGTTGTAATCTTCTGTAAATATGCCATGACATTTTTTTACTATCGGTGGTTTTTGTCTTAAATTAAAGTCGTGGTTTTATAATTTTTGTATTTAGCTCTCTTCGAAAAATTACCTCAAAACTACTTTGTAAACAATTCTTAATAACGGTGCAATGCAAGGCGAATTTATCATTACTGTAATTATAATTTACGATTCGAAATTGGACAAAATCCACAAACGTGTTTGTATAAATCTTATTTGTACATTTTGGTGTCTCTTTTTTATATTTTATAGTAGACAATAAATAATAAGGTTAATTCTATGTTTATTGTTTATTATTTTTTTCTATAACATTGTGTTTGCAAGTTTTTCTTTTAGGGTGTTTATTCGATAGTATTTGTAGAAAATTACCTTCTGTACAGACCATGAGAGGCTTTAATGTAAAGTTGCTTAATAAAAACAATTGAACTGAGTTTGTCTATATTTTCCTTTCGAATTTTAATTATAGGCAAGACTTCCTGTTTGTTGTTTCAGTAAATAATTCTCTGTTAATTCGCAGGTTCGCTGTGATGGAAAAATTACAGCGAAATGATCCTTTTGTATATCACAGGTATGTAATGTTCCATTTTTTGGCCTATTCAACGGAATTTCTCTCGCTTTTGGCGTGAAAATTATTAAGTCGAATATTTAATAGTTTAGTCAATAATTTCGCCAGTATTTTGCACATTGCCGATGATTTTCAACAGTGTAGTGATATTAGGTACCCATCGCGAGATAGTGAACATTTTTTAGTATATAGGTTAACAACGCTGTTATCAATTCAGTGCTGAGGGTGGAGAATATCGGGTGTCATAGTTATTCAATAGTTCCATGGTATTGTATAAGTAATCTTCGTCATGTTCTGGTGGAGTTTTGCGGTGTTTTCGATGGTTTTAACGGGTAAGGATAATTCTTTGTGTAATTGGATTTTTTTTTTATTAATTTAGGTCTGGTATTTTTAATAATTTGGATGTTAAATAATCTTTCTAAGCTCGATATTTAGAAAATAAAATACGGTTTCTGTGCGCTTCCCATGGGTACAGATGTGTAATAATTTAAATGGAAATTACTACATATTGTGAGCTTCCTATGAATTCGATTTTACATCACGTCAGTAATAGGTTCAGCAAATTGCAATTCTGTTGTTAATAAATTTCCGGTTAGATGTTCATTCCAAGGTCTTATTTTTAGTGGTTATTTAGAATTTATTAATAAATCATCGGTGAATATAAAACGTTGATACTTATTACTTATTATTATTTACGCTAAACATGTTGATCAAATATTTTTACCTGTTGTCTGTTTTCATAGCGTTGTCCGAGCAGTATTACGACCGTAAGTTTTATTATTTGTGGAATTTAATTTAATTAACGCAATTTAATAATTGTATTTAATTATTTGATTAATTAAAATTGGTTTGCGTTTACTTATAAACGGACTGTGTGTTGCGTTAATTTTACCAACATATACGAGAATAAATACCATAATTTGAATTAAATAATTTTTAATCATTCAAATAGTATTATTAAAAAATTTGAGTTTCGTAAATTTAAAATTTGAATAATTGTGTGCTGAAAAACAAATTAGTAACAGATCAAATTTATTTGGTTACTGTTTGTTATGCAGATAAGTAAATAGGACAAGGCCAAATATGTCATTATTAGCACAGCTTATACACATCGCTTATACACCTAGATGTGTATAAGCTGTGTTATTAGCATTTGTCAACTGAAAAGAAGAAGAATTTAACCAAACTTTTTTGTAACGAATTTATAATTATTCAAAAATGAAACAAAAAAGCAAAATGTGTTTTATTTGCTGCAGCTATACAGGGAGACGATTTAAATTGCCCCCCAAGCAATTCGGATACAACGTACGGAAAATTGAAAAGTGCTGTCATTTGCAACTACGATAGCTCCATTAGACCTGTAGCTAACCATCAAAATGCCACCACTGTATCATTCAAATTAGCAGTGAAGTATTTCAACTTCGTAAGTACAAGTTTGATAAAACGATTATTATAATCGACTATTAATAATTTTCTGTTAGAACATCGAAACGAGTACATTCAGTTTAGGTGCCTGGATGTCTGTGGTACGTACATTATTTCTAAATTGCTTAGTGCTCTATTATACAATAAAATCATTTCAGTATTGGACCGATCAACATTTAACCTGGAAACCTAGTGAACACGAAAACATCAAAAACATTTACTTATCTGTTTACGAGATCTGGACACCCGATATCTCTATTTACAATTTGTAAGTATTTCAACAATAACCAATATCACAATTACGAAGCCTTCTTTTAGAGCTAATCAAGGAGAAGACCCGGAATTAATCAGGGGAACACGATGCTTAGTTTCTTATCAAGGTGTCGTGATGTGCGTACCTCCTATTCACTTAGACGCGCTTTGCATACCAAATCTTTCGAAATACCCCTTCGATACGCAAGAATGCAAAGTTAGACTCGGTAATTAATAATTTTGTTGAATAATTCGTACACAATTCATGTTTATTCATACAAGTAGGTTCTTGGATGCATAAAGGAGAAGAAATTAATATTGAAGTTGAAAAGAACATGGTGAGCACTACAGATTTAATACCGAACGGGGAATGGGAAATTTTGTCTCATTCAACAACGAAACATAAGGGAGTTTACGCTTGTTGCCCTAATAATACCTACCCATCAGTCGATGTTACTTTTACTATAAAGAGATTGGCTGGAAGTCACGCCGCTACCGCTGTTATACCTACATTAGGTAAAATATTGAGCGAAACTTAGTTGAGAATTACCACTAATTGTTATTAAATGCTTCAGCATTAGTTATTCTGACGATATGTCTGCTGAGTTTGTCTCCTTTGGATCAAGAAAGATTGATTTTGTCGTACGTTAATCTGATGGCACACTTTTGGCAAGTTCAGTATGTAGCGTGGCAGTTGCCGCTTAAAGGGGATAGTAATATGCCACTTATCAGTAAGTAAAATTAATTGCCTGTTAAGTCGATATATATGGGGCGATTCAAAAAAGGTGACCTCCTTGCTAGGATATGCGTCCTTGCTAGGATATATCATCACAGAATAAGTTGGATTATGTCGAAACTACTGGCAACATTGTAATGAAATTTTGTATCAATCATTGTCAGTTTTCCACAGCTAACTCGGACAAAACCATATTAAGGTTTGCGAAGAACAAACTTTTTTAAGGGAATTTTTTCATCCTTTGCAAATCAAAATATTTCGGAAACGGTGCATGGTATCGAGTTTTACCAAGAGTACCTTTTTGGTGTAAAATTTAATGATGTTTGAGCTCGCATAAAATTTGGACTAGAAAATTTACCCTCACATAAGTAATGTTTAAAAGTACTAGCTCCCTCTATGAGTGGCAGATATAAAAACCCAACTTATTTTGTTATGTTCTTCCTATCTTAGTAAGGTCACCTTTTTTTCGAAACACCCTGTAATTTTTGAATATAATTTTTTAGTTGTTTTTTCGAGAGATTCTCTACTTTTGGCTCTGTTTGCTCTTTTATTTACATTGGTGTTCAGGAGTCTCATGAAGAAGAAAACCATGCCTCCTGGCTGGATATCCAGCATCGTGTCGGGTGTGTTGGCTTGTAAACCTGGTCAAGCGATTTTGCTTAGCGATTATACAACAAAAGTAAGTGTAAAAAATATTTTTATTGCATTGTTTTATTCGAGGAAGTATTTTCTATAACGATTTTGGTTTATTTTCAGGAATCCGCTGCCGCTAAAGGTGAAGAAGACGGCGCAGGAATAGTAAGTACAAACACAACAGTCAACAATTTGCAGGATTGGGAATTGTTTAGTAGGCTGCTTGATAAGCTATTTTTTATTATTTATATCATCGTCTATTTTGTAATGATTATTTCGCTATTGCCGTAAATATGCTGTTTGGTGCAAAAAAGTGCACAAATAATCAATGTAAGTCTTATAAAAAACTAAATTAAACGGCATTGGGCAATATTTTAATGTGTTGACAAAAAAGAAATGCTATTTTCCATGATGAAATTTTGTTTGATTTACCTTTTTAAATAACAGCACAATCATTACGATATTTAGCGGATTTATTTAAATTTATTACGATTATTAACTTCTTAACCTATAACCACAATTACAGATTTCCTCTTATATTGAAATTTTTCTTACGCTAAATTTTTAAAGAGGCAAATATTAAGATAGCAACAGGTTCTATTTTTCAAACAGATAATACAATGAAATTCTACATTGGGAGAACTTTATTATTAATAAATATTTCAATAAGTTACGTACTAGTCTACATCATTTTTAAAGATATATTAAGTTACATTTAAATTTCGAATAACAGAGTGCCTAATTTCTTGAAAATAACAATACAAAAATAATTATTCAAATATCTATAGAATAAAATACTGTACAAAGAAAGTAACAAATAATAATACAATGAAAGAAACGTAATAAAAATAAGCCATTTATACTAAAAATAATATATTTCATTCTCTCAGATTTTTTAGAGTGTAAAAATTTAGTACAAATTCCACGTTAAATTGTTCTTTACAGGAAGATTCATAATTTATTAGAGCTCTAATCTAAGAGAATGAATTATAAAAAGCCCAACGTTTTGTTTTATATACAAATGAATAAATCTCAATGACATGAAGCACGCATCAAATATTATTAAAAATAATGATCTATGTCCGAATTAAGTGGCGGTAGCGTTCTAATTTCAAAAAGCCGCGCAGCATAATCATTCGACAGCCGTAAATCTTAGAAATTTATAATTTCCTTTAAAACGATTTCGTGCGGCACGTCCGAGAGTTGTGGGTCAACTAAAATTATTTCGTAACACATGATTGCATGGGTGAGTTCCTGGCAAACGACCAACGACTGCATTTACTTATTTTTTCATTCATCAAAATACAATTTGGCTGACAGGTTACATTCTAATAATAATTGGGCGATTTTTATTTAGAACGCGCGCATATGGTCACTCATTTGTGTTACGAAATATCGCCAAATTCGCTTTTAAAATCTAGAAATTATTCCGCGATTCGCCATCGAAACGGGCGCAATAAAGACGATAATTTAGATACGAAAAAATACAATAAAATCCGCAACAATGAAAACAAATGTTTATTTATTACCAATTTAAAATTCTTTTTACCCAGACAGATAAGCTTAAAATGGTACGTGTTCGGATGGACAAAACGAAAAATTAAGTAAATTGCCCAAGTCTTGTAAGATTGCTGAGCCACATTATCATCAGCGGCCAATGGTGTAGTTCGGATTTTATTCAAATTACTAAAAATTATTAATTACACGAAATACTAATACTTACAAAAAATGATAATATATTAAAATTCTATCGCAAAACAATCGCGTATTATCCATCATCATATTTTGCAAATACCATAAATTCCTATAAAATCGAATGTAGTTGAGTAGACGTACCGCCACTGCAGATATATGGATGTACCGGAATGCAAAACGTGAATTTTGACCTAACCTGCGTTTTCAAGAAATGAGTTCAGTAATTTTATCAACTCCTGCAATCACAGACAAGATTTAGCATAATATTACAGGCGGACTTTAATCATGATATTATTGAACGGCCAAGAATGTCAATTGCGATTTCGACTCGCCGTCGATTTTCGAAATTGCACAGTGCTCTTTCATCGACGACGTTCATTAATTAAACCGAAACGTCGGGCCGGAGGAAATAAAAAAATCCACTAACAATTAGAATGATTTTTCAAGTCAGATATCGCCGCGCTAAAACGATAATTTACTACGAAAAAAATAAATAAAATTAATGGAGTTTAATATGTAAATTGTCACGTCCAAATATCCGCATAAATTATTTTATTAACTGTTAAAGGAGGAAAACAAAAATAATTCGTTTGTACAGTTAGTTAAAAATTAAAAAAAATAATAATAAATAGTTAATAAGACGTAAAAATAAGCGTAACGAATGTACAGACTTCTAATAGGACGAAAGAATGGGATTTATACACAATAGTTCTGATTAGCTTGTTTAGAGTTCTGAATAATTTCCACCTCTAATCAGAACCATTTACGTACTGAAACATAAAACTTACGCGTACAAATTGCATCAATTACACCGAATGCGGGCATTTTTCGAATCGATTGACCCTTCATTAGAATTTAAAAATTGTATTTATTCTCCATTCAGTACATTTAAAATCGCGAATTAAAATTTTTCCTATATAATGTCCTAATGTTATCTAACTAAAAACCGTTTAATTACTTATATCGAAAAGAGCAAACGCACCGAACCGAAAAGTGGTTTTATTTAAAAATAATATTTACAATTAACAAACGAATTTGTTTGAAATACTGCTGTGAATGTACAAAATTTAGAAATAAAATTCGAATCAAAAAAAATTGTCTAATATAATTATAAAAATGAGCGTATCGACATTTAAATTTTGAGAAATAATCGATTGAAAGGTAGAAAAAATTGATGGAATAATACATATTCGATTTCCAATAAAATGAAATTATTTCAATAATGAATTGCATAAAAAACCAATGTACAATTATCAACAGCGACTTTTCGATTCAATACCGACACTCATATCCACGGAATATAATAACAATTATTAATTTTTTACATACTTAATTCGTTGCTACGTCGGAATTATTTCAATTAGCTACAATTTCTATTTAGATTCAATTAACTTTTACTCGTTAAAAACGTACATCCAGATCGTTGCATCTCTTTGGTTTTATCATTAATATTGATATTTTTCTGTTAAATACTAATCACAACGCGTCGAAGTCGCACCGTCGCAAGCGGTTCAGCATAAAAAAAATCGAAAACGAATTGCAAAAACGGGATATCGATAGGAGATTAGTCGAATAATCGATTTCGCGGAATTTACGATTTAATCCATGCCAAAAATCAGATTAGTTTTACTTTAGATTAGCCTCGAGAATTAGATAGATAGATTAGCTTAGCTTCGAGTATTTGCTTTATTTCATATAGTTTTTCATCTATAATCTTTTTAATAACTCTCATAAAATCGTTGAAAAGAGATAAACAAGATAAGTTCAAATTCTCAAAAAAAAATACAGGGTGTATCGTAAGTTGATACTTCTTTTTCAACTGTCTATGAATCTCTTAATTCTAAGCAACCTTGTCAAATAAACTTTTAGAATATTCTGAAAAACAAAGATAAAAATTTTTAATAATTTTTACCTTTTTTTGAATTTCGAATATTTCCCAATAAGTGCCTGCTTCATTAAATATGAAATTTATTTATTTTTCGGCATTTATTTGACAGATGACTGCCATAATTAAATTTCTTATTTAATAAAGCAGGAACGTATTGGAAAATATTCGAAATTTTAAAATTTTCTATCTTCTTTGTTTTTCATAATATTTAAAGTTTATTTGTAAAAGTTGCTTAGAATTAAGAGAATCATACACAGTTGAAAAAGAAGTATCAACTTACAATACACCCGATATAAATACGAAATCGATTAATCGAAAAAATCGATTGATCCCGATTCCAAATCGATTCCACCCCCTTACGACGGCCCCTTCGACCAACGATTTCGCACCTTCACGTACTTCCCCGCCGTAGCGTTTACCTTACACCGTCCCGGGTACATCGTATCGATGACGTACCCCTTGAAGCAGGCGTCCTGCATCATGTGGCACCACGTGTGGTAGGTGCTGTTGTTGGTGCCGCATATCGGCCCGCGCATCACGTGCCTCGGCCTGCAGCTCGTCGTGCAGCTGACGCAGCGCGGCTGCCCCGTCTGCGGCTCCTTCAGGCAGGTCTGGCCGTCTTTGCACTTCACCTTTTTGCACGTCGCCTTCGCTACAAGCACAATTAACTCTCTCAAATTACCCTAATTACAAGGCGGCTACGCGCTATTAGAACGGCTTGGTGGTGTGGTTACCTCGACAGGGTCCTTTGTACGCTATGGGAATGGCCTTGCCTCGCCTGCAGGCTTTTTCTCTCAAGTGACAGGCGCTGGGGTAGGTGAGGCCGTCGGAGCCGCAGACCTGCCGGCGCTTCGGACCGTTCGGGCACTTTCTGATGCAGTTCACGCAATGCGGCGTCAAATTCTGATCCAGCAGACAGTGCTTGCCCGACGGACAAACGATTCTATCACAAGAACCTGCAACAATGAACCCTTTCTAAACCAACTGAACAGACTAGACTAGACTAGAATGGACTGCTCTAGACTAGACCAGACTGAATTGGACTGCTCTAGAATAGATTAGACTGCTCTAGAGTAGATTAGACTGCTCTAGAATATATTAGACTGCTCTAGAATATATTAGACTGCTCTAGACTAGATTAGACTGCTCTAGATTAAACTAGACAGCTCCAGACTGCACCAACTGAACAGACTAGACTAGACTAGAGTGGACTGCTCTAGAGTAGATAAGACTGGACTGGACTGTTCTAGAGTAGATAAGACAGTTCTAGAGTAGATAAGACAGTTCTAGAATAGATTAGACTGCTCTTGACTAAATTATACTGCTCTATACTACACTAGACTGCTCTAGAGTAGATTAGACTGCTCTAGACTACACTAGACAGCTCCAGACTGCAACCAGCTGAACAGACTCGACTAGACTAGAGTGGACTGCTCTAGAGTAGATAAGACAGCTCTAGAGTATATTAGACTTCTCTAGACTACACTAGACTGCTCCAGATTACACTAGACTGCTCCAGACTATACTAGACAGCTCCAGACGGCACTGGACTGGTCTAGAGTAGGGTAGAGTTTCTAGGGGGGTTTGTACTGACTTTGACAAACGCCTTTGTAGGCGACGGTGAGGGAATTGGATCGGCGGCGGCAAGATTGCTTGCGCAGCCTGCAGACGTTGCGGTAGGTGCGGCCGTCGGTGCCGCAGACGGGGCCCTTCAGCGATCTGAGCTTGCCCTCTTTGCACTTCGACGAGCATACGCACTTAGGGGTGCCCTTGCGCAGGACGCAGACCTTGTCGGTGTCGCAGACGACCTCCTTGCAGGAATCTGGAACCCCAAACGATTATCATTAGTAGAGTAATTTTTTAATTGAGTAGAATTTGAGTAGTGATAGAGTTATATACCTCGACAAGAGGAGCATCGCACGCCGCCGCCCAATATTCTCCAGAAGAACAACGTGCCGGAGTCCAGTTCGTCGGCCGACCAGGATGTAGTGACCGAACGCACGGAGCAGCAATCTTCTTTGGAGATCTTCTCGTGGAGGAGTTCCGTGCAACGTCCGTTGCCGCTTCGAACCATGGCCGACCAACACGTACCACCTAAATTAACATTCACTTTATACCGGGTGTCCCAGATATGTGCCAATATACGGGGTGTTTGATAAACATGTGGCAAAATTCGAGGGGTTGTTGCTTTGGAATGTTCTAAGAATATTTGGGCTTTGGATGATTTTTGAAACCCCTGTTTGTTTCGAAGATACAATATTCATCAATGTCTTCATGAAAGAGGCACATTGAAACGAAGTGGAGGACCAGGAAGGCCAACAATAACAAGAATGGTAGAAGCGGAGAGGAATATGCTGGACATGATCGAGGAAGATCCGAGTACTTCTACTCGAAAAATTGTAAATACTTTGAATGTGAGTAATTCTTGGGACAATTTGTTACACCCATACATACACGCATTCAGGCACTTCTTCCTGCTGATTTTCCTCCACATATTATTGCATTCGGTCCATGGCTTTTGCACACATTAGTTCAAATTCATCAACTGTTGAAGCTGATTCTTTTTACTGGCGGAGACATTTAAAATCTTTAGTTTATACTACTCCTGTAGAAAATGTGGAAGACTTTTGCGAATTCGGATAATTGCTGGGTGTAACTCAATAAGAAACCACCCTGGTATTTTTGAAAAAGTTCGCAGTCAATGAGGAGAAGATTAAATGCTTGCGCATCCAAACTGGAGACCGCCATTTTCATCAGTTGTTATAGATTATTTACCTGTATTTTTTGTAATAAAATGTCGTCTTGTATCTTCGAAACGAAGAGGGTTTTCAAAAATCATCTAGAGGCAAAATATTCTTAGAATACTCCAAGGAACAACCCCTTGAATTTTTGACGCATGTTTAATAAACACACTGTATAGAAAGTGTGGACAAATAACGTAGGTAGAGTTGAAAAAAATGGTTCATACTGAAGTTATAGGTGGCTCTATGATTTCATACATTATTACCTAATGGTTGACTATTATTGATTAATTTAATAAAGTATGAATTTTTTAAAGGGTAATTCGAGTAGTTTTCTTCATCCCTAATATAATTCCACATGTAATATATTTTTTAATTTCTTTAGAGCTGAAAGAAAGAACAAATTTCACGCACCGGGTAAGTAAAGGTTAATCAAAAAAACATAACCATCAAAGATGCAATCATAATGAACGATTATTACTAATCGTATTACCGCAATTAACTTTTTTAAATGGCGATTAAAGAAAACTAAAATCATCGGAGCAATTAAAAACCGATTATTATCGGAATTAACCCGACCGGTTTTATTGTTATTACCATCAATTTCGACGGGAGGCATTAAGGAATTATTACTAAACAAATTTTTAACGGCGAATTAGCGATTTCGTTCCGATTAGTTAATTGAACCGTCGTTTTCGGCATTCCAAATTGGGCTAAAAATCCAAATTCGTTTCACCTACGCCTCCATTGCGACGTGGAAAAGTAGAAAAACAAACTGCAAAAAAAAAGAAATCAACGCGGAATTGATGTTGCTCGCCGATAAAACCAGTAGTGGAATAGAATAGGTACGTATTTACGTGCATATATGCAACTCGCTTCCGCCATAATTAGACCAACTCTCATTGTTCTTTCTTATGTAATTGCATTTAAATCCTTCCCGGACGGATTTTTTCCTCTCTATTTCATTTAGAAGCATCAGCGGGCGATAAATCATGGCCGCAAACAATGGGCAAAGTGTATATTATTGTGTCCGCTATCGTATAAATATGCTCAAGTGGTTGACCCACAGAAAATACCCACTTATCTATGAAATCTACATTGTATAAATCCGGAATTTTATGCTATTCATATAGGAAAAATCATGCTAATTTATTGCTGTTTTCAAGAAACGTTTATTGTATTAGGAAGGCGTTTTTAGTGAAGCGGGTAAGCATTTTATTTATACCGAATTCCAGATATTTTTGGAAGTACCCACTTATATCTATGAAATCTAAGAAAATTCCATAAAAATATCCACTTATTAATGAAACAAACATTGAGAATTTTAGGCGATTAAGGTAAGCATTTGAATTTTATTCAGTGTAAGCATTTTATCGTATTAGGTAAGCGTTTTTATTGGAGCGAGTAAGCATTTTATTTATACCGAATTCCAGATATTTTTGGACGTACCCACTTATATCTATGAAATTTAAGAAAATTCCATAAAAATATCCACTTATTAATGAAACAAACATTGAGAATTTTACGCGATTAAGGTAAGCATTTCAATTTTATTCAGTGTAAACATTTTATTGTATTAGGTAAGCGTTTTTATGGGAGCGAGTAAGCATTTTATTTATACCGAATTCCAGATATTTTTGGAAATACCCACTTATATCTATGAAATCTAAGAAAATTCCATAAAAATACCCACTTATTAATGAAACAAACATTGAGAATTTTACGCGATTAAGGTAAGCATTTCAATTTTATTCAGTGTAAACATTTTATTGTATTAGGTAAGCGTTTTTATGGGAGCGAGTAAGCATTTTATTTATACCGAATTCCAGATATTTTTGGAAATACCCACTTATATCTATGAAATCTAAGAAAATTCCATAAAAATACCCACTTATTAATGAAACAAACATTGAGAATTTTACGCGATTAAGGTAAGCATTTGAATTTTATTCAGTGTAAACATTTTATTGTATTAGGTAAGCGTTTTTATGGGAGCGAGTAAGCATTTTATTTATTCCGAATTCCAGATATTTTTGGAAGTACCCACTTATATCTATGAAATCTAAGAAAATTCCATAAAAATATCCACTTATTAATGAAACAAACATTGAGAATTTTAGGCGATTAAGGTAAGCATTTGAATTTTATTCAGTAAGCATTTTATCGTATTAGGTAAGCGTTTTTATTGGAGCGAGTAAGCATTTTATTTATACCGAATTCCAGATATTTTTGGAAGTACCCACTTATATCTATGAAATCTAAGAAAATTCCATAAAAATATCCACTTATTAATGAAACAAACATTGAGAATTTTAGGCGATTAAGGTAAGCATTTGAATTTTATTCAGTAAGCATTTTATCGTATTAGGTAGTTTTTATTGGAGCGAGTAAGCATTTTATTTATACCGAATTCCAGATATTTTTGGAAGTACCCACTTATATCTATGAAATCTAAGAAAATTCCATAAAAATATCCACTTATTAATGAAACAAACATTGAGAATTTTAGGCGATTAAGGTAAGCATTTGAATTTTATTCAGTGTAAACATTTTATCGTATTAGGTAAGCGTTTTTATGGCAGCGAGTAAGCATTTTATTTATTCCGAATTCCAGATATTTTTGGAAGTACCCACTTATATCTATGAAATCTAAGAAAATTCCATAAAAATATCCACTTATTAATGAAACAAACATTGAGAATTTTAGGCGATTAAGGTAAGCATTTGAATTTTATTCAGTGTAAACATTTTATCGTATTAGGTAAGCGTTTTTATGGGAGCGAGTAAGCATTTTATTTATTCCGAATTCCAGATATTTTTGGAAGTACCCACTTATATCTATGAAATCTAAGAAAATTCCATAAAAATATCCACTTATTAATGAAACAAACATTGAGAATTTTAGGCGATTAAGGTAAGCATTTGAATTTTATTCAGTAAGCATTTTATCGTATTAGGTAAGCGTTTTTATTGGAGCGAGTAAGCATTTTATTTATACCGAATTCCAGATATTTTTGGAAGTACCCACTTATATCTATGAAATCTAAGAAAATTCCATAAAAATATCCACTTATTAATGAAACAAACATTGAGAATTTTAGGCGATTAAGGTAAGCATTTGAATTTTATTCAGTAAGCATTTTATCGTATTAGGTAGTTTTTATTGGAGCGAGTAAGCATTTTATTTATACCGAATTCCAGATATTTTTGGAAGTACCCACTTATATCTATGAAATCTAAGAAAATTCCATAAAAATATCCACTTATTAATGAAACAAACATTGAGAATTTTAGGCGATTAAGGTAAGCATTTGAATTTTATTCAGTAAGCATTTTATCGTATTAGGTAAGCGTTTTTATTGGAGCGAGTAAGCATTTTATTTATACCGAATTCCAGATATTTTTGGAAGTACCCACTTATATCTATGAAATCTAAGAAAATTCCATAAAAATATCCACTTATTAATGAAACAAACATTGAGAATTTTAGGCGATTAAGGTAAGCATTTGAATTTTATTCAGTAAGCATTTTATCGTATTAGGTAGTTTTTATTGGAGCGAGTAAGCATTTTATTTATACCGAATTCCAGATATTTTTGGAAGTACCCACTTATATCTATGAAATCTAAGAAAATTCCATAAAAATATCCACTTATTAATGAAACAAACATTGAGAATTTTAGGCGATTAAGGTAAGCATTTGAATTTTATTCAGTGTAAACATTTTATCGTATTAGGTAAGCGTTTTTATGGCAGCGAGTAAGCATTTTATTTATACCGAATTCCAGATATTTTTGGAAGTACCCACTTATATCTATGAAATCTAAGAAAATTCCATAAAAATATCCACTTATTAATGAAACAAACATTGAGAATTTTAGGCGATTAAGGTAAGCATTTGAATTTTATTCAGTAAGCATTTTATGGTATTAGGTAAGCGTTTTTATTGGAGCGAGTAAGCATTTTATTTATTCCGAATTCCAGATATTTTTGGACGTACCCACTTATATCTATGAAATTTAAGAAAATTCCATAAAAATACCCAGTTATTAATGAAACAAACATTGAGAATTTTACGCGATTAAGGTAAGCATTTGAATTTTATTCAGTGTAAACATTTTATCGTATTAGGTAAGCGTTTTTATGGGAGCGAGTAAGCATTTTATTTCTACCGAATTCCAGATATTTTTGGAAGTACCCACTTATATCTATGAAATCTAAGAAAATTCCATAAAAATACCCACTTATTAATGAAACAAACATTGAGAATTTTACGCGATTAAGGTAAGCATTTGAATTTTATTCAGTAAGCATTTTATCGTATTAGGTAAGCGTTTTTATTGGAGCGAGTAAGCATTTTATTTATAGCGAATTCCGGATATTTTTTTTGGTTCGACTGACAAATTAGTCGCATTCTTCGCAAGCGCGGAATTCACAACCGAATGGCGGTTTAAATTTAGTTATGCAAATGAAGGTATACCGAAAATATCGAAAAATAAACGGCGGGTATTATTTTTGGCGATCGGCGCTTATAAATAATAAGTTCCGGATATTTCGCTTCGAATTATAAAGAAAGTTCGGTTTGAAGTATCTATTTTTTTAAACGATTTAATAATTTCATTGGGTAAATATTTGCGCGGTTTAGAGAGTCTCTAATGCAGGTAAACTTTTTAATTTAATATTGTTTACAGCTCCATAAAGACAGTTTTTCGACCAGACGGTAATAATAATAAACGATACAAATGAAAACAACTTTCGAATACATGATAAATCAGAGGTGTGGAATTTCATGATCGAATAAAAAAAAAAAGAGTGGACGGAGAGGAGAGCATCTTCGATTACAGGACCGTATCAATTTTTTAATACCGTTTTTAAGTGATTTTCAGGCTATATGAGACGCAATAAAAGCCAATTTTCAGCCGAAAATTCTTGTTTATTCACTACCGATTACAAGAAAAATAAAAGTATTTTTTTGGGCAATTTTTATGAAGGTTAATAAAAGCGATTTTTTTCGGCGAGAATTCCTCGAACCAGATTGTAAAATCGAATTTTTAATGCGTTTTCACCAAAAAAAAAAAGATCGTACGTCTGTTTGAGACAATAACAAAACACGTTAATTGGTAAAAGCGATTTTTATTGCATTTAAGGGTGATTCGTTGACCCTACATCGTCGCCGCGGATTTATTATCGATATAAATCGTTTTTTTATAAATTGCCAGCAAGAGCAAATACTCGCAGGATCGTACTCATTAAATTAAATAATTAAGAACATTAAAAAAATCATCTAATTTACTTGCAAAATCATCTGAAAAATCGAACAATTTAGCAAATTTTGCTTAAAAAATCGTCAAATTTAGTTGCAAAATATTAAAAAAACACCTAATAAATATATAAAAATAATAAAATATTCCTATATTATTTTTCTTTTAACTTCACTAAATAGGTACAGATAATAATAATTAATCTTTAACTTAGTGATATTGTTGGAAATTTTCCTTGTTACTGATGCGTGTTATAAATAATGGACCTATCTAGGGTCAAATGGTGAAGAGGACGGTCCGCCTATGTCTGTTTATGATGTAATAAAATTTTTGAGGATTCGATCTATGTAATTAAAATCCCATACTAATAAGCCGTACGGCATACGTAGGTATACGAAAACTATTTATAAAAACCAGGTAATTTTTCGGTAACGTTACGTAAAGCCGCGATTAAATTACATATATTGCCCGCTTTTTTGTTCTCGGAATCGGCCAGTATTTTTTTTTCTAATCTAGGCGGAACTAATCTAATTACGATTTTTTATACGGGGAAAAACGCAAAAATAAACTCAATTTTTTGTTGGAAAAGTTATCCTTCCCGCAAATTTGATCCTTTTTTAGTGAGTTATACAGTATATACTACATTATTTCTACTGGATTATACAGGGCGTTCCTTAATTAATGACATGCTAATATTAGAGATAGTCATATGAAGTTTTTTTTTCTTAAAATGTGTCCAAGAATCACCCTCTTAAATATTAGCACATATCATTAAGGAACACCCTGTTATACTTTAAATTATAATAAAATATGGTACTCTTGTTTGGGACACTCTGTAATTAAAATTAATAAAAAAAATTTTGCGTAGTTCAAAGGCAAATACTCAAATAGTACTAGTCACAGAGTGCAAAAGGCACGCTTGTGTGGATATTTTCACGCACTAGTGCCTGTAATTTACGACCGAGTCCAGAAAAAAAGGAATTTATTTTAATCCGGTCTCAGTCATAAAAGGATTATGTAGTGAAAATATTTGAATAAAAACATATTTTAGACAAATATTTAGGTTACGCTAAATCCTAACGGTCGTTACACGTAAAACTGGACAGGACCGTCTTCGGTGCATTTCAATTCTACTATCATTAATTTCACGCTGTCTTCATAATTAATTTTAAACTGTGCATTTTAATTAGTCTATGAGCTTTAACAAACAACAAAAACTGGAATTTTATTAACGAATTTAATGTGAATAAAGTAATAGTCCGATGCTGTAAAACTGTTGGAATGGTATGTTGTATGCATTTTATTAGATGAATGGATAAATAAAAATCATAGTCTAAACAAATATTGGAATTTTAGGTGTAAATTAAGTAGCGAAGGCACGCGATATTTTCCAATCGCCAGAACCGGCTTTCCGGCTTCCCATCATTCGCGACCTAATTTACATTACAAAACGTAAATATTTAGCCCGTCCATCGTACGGCGTTTGCGTAACGCGCGGTTTTCATGGGCACATTTTCAGGTGAAATTATATATCTACATTGCAAGACCGAAGAAACATAATGTATTTCTTTCTCTTATAGCTGATCTATGTAAATAGCTATTTTGGCGAAAAGGGCTGAAGCCGGTGCTGGCGAATTGGCGAAAAAAAAACGAACGCTCGTACTGTGTAACTGTAACCCCTTATCACATCGCGCATTTACGATATACGTACTTACGTTTGGCCAATAACTGTTTACAGGCTCCTCTTAAATTATTTTATTTCAATTCGATATAATTCATTCGAACCCGCGCTTGAACTTTCGTTCCTCGAACGATTTTTCCCGCACCCCGAAGTCCCGATTCCGATTAATCAGTCCCCGGAATCGAAATTTTCTGCTGGTGAAGTTGCAGAGAAAATAATAAACAATAGTAATTTGAAGAAATTAGCAATAAAAGGATCAGAGAAATGGAAAATTAATAAATATATAGTATAGGTAAGTAAAGTTTTAGAGAAAAGAATAAAAAATAAACGAACTTAAATCTCGATTCACAGTTCTATTTTTTAGAGATCTTATAAAATTCAAAAATTTATCAAAAATATAAAAAAATAGCAAGTACAGTTTCAGATACAAGAAAATTTTTTTTAAGAATAAGAGTTTTAGATTAGAGAAAAACAAGAAAATAAGTATTTAAAAAGTATTAGTATCATAAACATCATCGATTCAGAGTTCTATTATTTTAGAGATTTTCCATTAACTTTACTAGAAAAGAAATTGTTACCATGATAAAATCCAAAAAGTTACCAAAAATAACAGAAAATTGCCGAAAAAATAGCAAGCATAGTTTCAGAGGAAAGAAAAAAGTAAGTAAGTATTAATAAACAATTTTTCTGTATCAAAAATAAGTAATTCAGAATTAATTTTTTTGAGATTTTCAGTTGAATTACCAACGTTACCATAAAAAATATCTACTATAAAATTACCAAAAATAAATAAAAGAAAAAAAAATTACCAAAAAAATTAAGTTTCAAAAGAAATTAAAAAAAAAAAGTACCTATTGAAAACGAATTTTCAGAACCATATATTACATTTCGATTCAAAGTTCTATTATTTTATAGACTTTCCATTAGATTATTAACTTTACAAGAAGTAAAAATTGTTACACCGTAAAATCCAAAAAGTTATATATCAAAAATTATGCCAAAAACAGCAAGCAAAGTTTCAGAGAAAAGAAAAAAGTAAGTATTAAAAGAGAATTTTTCTGTATCATAAAATAAATCATGAATCAGAGTTCATTTTTTTGAGATTTTCAGTTGAATTACCAACGTTACCATAAAAAATATCTTAAATAAAAGAAAAAATTACCAAAAAAAATAAAGTTTCAAAAGAAATGAAAAAAAATAAGTACCTATTGAAAACGAATTTTCAGAACCATATTTTACATTTCGATTCAAAGTTCTATTATTTTATAGACTTTCCATTAGATTATTAACTTTACAAGAAGAAAATTGTTACCGTAAAATCCAAAAATTTACCAAATATATCAAAAATTTGCCAAAACTAGCAAGCAAAGTTTCAGCGAAAAGAAAAAAGTAAGTATTAAAAAAGAATTTATCTGTATCATAAAATAAATCATGAATCAGAGTTCATTTTATTAGATATTTTCCATTGAATTACCAACTTTACCATAAATAACTACCAAATACCAAAAATTCCAAAAACCAAAAAATTACTTCTATAAAAATTAAATAGTATCCAAAGTTTCAAAACAAAAGAAAAAAATATCATATTATTGACACACAATTTTCATTAACACACCATAATTAATAATTCTATTTATCTTAGACATTTCCCATCGAATTACCAGCGTTTTACCTACATTACATTCACCTCAATTTTACCACAAATACAAAATCCGATTAGATAAAAGCTCCTTATCGCGAGGGAAAACAATTCAGAAAATCCGAAAACCATTAAGAATCCATCTGAAACAATCGCCGAATGGGTTTATTTACGATAAACACCTGTTGCTTCGCTTTATTTTCCGCGATACGACGATATGAATATGCGGATAACCGTTGGTGCGTTTCTCGATGCACAAGCATCGGTCGTACTTCATTTGCTACGCTACACGTGCAATTAAACACCGATTTCAGTGGAAACTAGATTGCGTTTTAGTTAATTAGAGAATCATCGATTGTGTGTACCTGTATACTTGTTTTTTTTCATCTCCCTGTGTAGAGAACGTTGTACAGAAGACAAATATCCATACGGACAAGAACGGTAATAGTATACAATTACACGTATGTATAGGGATATAGAGTGGAATGTAAAAATTTCAACCTCGATTTGAATTTTTCTATAATTGCGCCGATCTAGAAGGCTGGAGAAAGACAGCGCAGGACAGGCTTCGCCCAAATTCCACCTTACTATAACTCTATTCGTAAATTAGGCAGAGTACTTTTTAGCTCCCCCAATACTTCATACTTTTCACGTGCAATGGCAACAATTAATTATTTTACTTTAAACATCGAATACGCCGAACAATTACAGTAATTACATGTATAGGAAAGGCGGAGGAAAATTGCGGCGGGTACGGCTCTGATTGGAAACAGAGTTGGAAACCTTGAAACGATTGAAACTAATAGAACAGCTCGTGCCCATTAGAAGCAATTATTATCAACAACACAGGTGCATTAATTGGTAATAAAAGTCTAGAAATGCGGTGAATTGCCGGTAATTTGGACACACGCGGACGAGGCGGAGGCAAAGACATGGAAACGATTTATTCGACGATTAAAATTTCGCGATTACATTACCCGAATTGCGTTGAAAAAACCTTCTAAATTTGTGCATTTTACTAAATTTATAGTCCGGGGGACAAATCTTAAAACCGCCAACTGAAACATTAGTAAGGTGGATAAATGCATTCGTCGATAAATAATTAATATTTTTGCATGGAATTGGAATTCCGATCCGGCAAATTTAGTGGTAATTCGAACGCCATCTGGAACCATCATCGACGTTTATCGCGTTTTTTCCTTCGAACGGAAAATAAACAAATAAACCGGCAGGATATTCGGTAACGACGAGAGAGACGGCGCGACGAGAGAAAACTACGGGCGACCGGCGAACGCGGCCTTTAAAGGTTATTACCTCTGTGCCGAGCGAGAAGAAGTCGCATTACTGCATGTCTCTGGCCCAGTCTGCACCCACCTGCTCTTCGGTACTCCGAAGTCGATGAGTCCCCGTCTGTACTGTCTGCTATCGCCGTTCGTCCGTCGGGTCGTACCTCGAACGCGACGGTCAGTACCGTCCCCCCGAAAATACTCGCCGTTTTCTCTCCAGTACACCATGAGCTCGACCTCACTTATACAAACTCCACTATACACTACTACATAAACAATTTGTAGTAATTTAGCACCGGAGTACTTGAGAAATTGACCTTTAGAAGGATCCATGATGACCCTTAACAAAAAGAAATTGGTAGGTACTTCAATTACAACACCTGTTTGACCTTGGAAGAACGTACATACAGAATATCCTGCTATACCAAACAATTCCTTTAAAGCCTTATCTCATAACCTTCTATCTAACAGAAGGCCCCATCTTCGAAGAAGGTCCTGGCAAACAATCACCTTGAGGAGCAACAGTAAATCCACTTCATTGGCCGTTCGCTTTCACCATTCACCCTCTAATGCTAATATAGCGAACCGTCGGAGCTCATCTAAATCGCCGTAACGGTTCTTAGAATCGAAATCTAGACTAAACTATAGTAAAGTTATCGAAGTAATGAATGCACCGCGTATCGCTAAAATCGAGCGATACACATGCCGAACAATTTACTATGAATTCGAAGTCGATCGAACAAACAAAACAATCGTATCGCGAAAGTTGCACGAGGCGCGTCGAAATTTTCCCCTTACGATCGGGCTTCTTCTGATCGATATGATCAATAAGACGAAATTGCGTGAGTGGAAACGTTGGATGATGAACCACAGGAGGGCCAAACGCTAGATGTAAAGTTAGGGTCTTGGAAGATGCAAGAATTTTTAAGACCGAAGACTAGATATTGTGGTAACAAAGATGTCACAAACAAATAGATGGCAACAAAAAACTTAAGATGAAGTTTCTTGGTTTAAAAATATTCGATATTGGACGAGAATACTAAATGCAAGATAATTTTTGCATATGGCAGAAGCCTTCGCTATGGTAATCGCCAATATCGGATGGTACAGATAAGAGAAACAAAGAAGAAGAAGAAGAAGTAGAGGAGGCAAAAATCTGCAAAGGTAGAAGGAAAAGTGGGAATATCCCACTTCCATCCACTATCCAGTTACTCCTGGTGTAATAAGCTCAGGAAAGTTCTTGCTGAGATGAAGATGTTGATGGTTATAGACTATTATGGAAGAAGATTTTCAATGTTTGAATAAGTGGGGAAAGTGGAGAACCTCAACAACTCACCCCATAATCTTCAACTAAGGAAAATCTTGACTTAGAAGAAGCTTAGAGCGTGCGGAAGATGATTATAGAGGATTGAAGTATTTGGAGCCATCTCAAAATTGGATCATTTTGAAAATCTAACGTGCAAATCGTCTGGCGAGAACACAAACACTGGTTACTTTCTGATGGTTATTCACTGGAGTAATAAGATGAGGAAAGTTCTTGCTGAGATGAAGATGTTATAGACTATTATGGATGAAGATTTTCTCAATGTTTGAATAAGTGAGAAAGTGAGGAACCTCGACCACTCGCCCTACAATCCTCAATTAAGGAAAATCTTGGGTTAGAAGAAGAGTCCATCTCAAAATTGGATCATTTCAAAGTCCAACGTGTAAATCATCTGGAGACAACACAAACACTGGTTACTTTCTGGTTATTCAGTGGAGTAATAAGATGAGGAAAGTTTTTGCTGGGATGAAGATGTTGGTTATAGACCATTATGGACGAAGATTTTCAATGTTTGAATAAGTGGGAAAGTAAGGAACCACGACAACTCGCCACATAATCCTCAATTAAGGAATATCTTGGCCTAGAAGTTCATAGAGCCTATGGAAGATGATTATAGAGGATTACAGTATTTGGTGCCATCTCAAAATTGGATCATTTTGAAAGTCCAACGTGTAAATACTCTGATGATTCAGTGGTTGAATCGTCAACAACTCGTCCCAAAGTACTTAATTACAGAAAATCTTGGCTTAGAAGAAGAAGTTCATAAAGACGGAGGGTGATTATAGAAGATTGAAGTATTTATTGTCATCTCAAAATTGGATCAATTCGAAAGTCCAACGTGTAAATCATCTGGTGACAACACAAACACTGATTACTTTTTAGTTATTTACTGGGGTAACAATATGAGGAAAGTTTTTCCCGAGATGAAGATGTTTGTTATGGACTATTATGGAAGATGACTTTCAATGTTTGAATAAGTAGGGAAAGTGAGGAACCTCGACAACTCGCCCCACAAGCCTCAATTAAAGAAAATCTTGCGTTAGAAGAAGAATCCATCTCAAAATTGGATCATTTCGAAAGTACAACGTGTAATCGTCTGGTGACAACACAAACACTGGTTATTTACTGGTTATTCACTGGAGTAATAAGATGAGGAAAGTTTTTGCTGAGATAAAGATGTTTGTTATAGACTATTGTGGATGAAGATTTTCAATGTTTGTGGTTGAATCGGTGGTTGAATCGTAACAACTCGCCCCATAATACTCAATTAAAGAAAATCTTGGCTTAGAAGAAGAAGTTTATAAAGATGGAAGATGATTATAGAAGATTGAAGTATTTGTTGTCATCACAAAATTGGATCATTTCGAAAGTCCAACGTGTAAATCGCCTGTTGACAACACAAACACTGGTTACTTTCTGGTTATTCACTGGAGTAATAAGATGAGGAAAGTTTTTGCTGAGATAAAGATGTTTTGTTATAGACTATTGTGGATGAAGATTTTCAAAGTTTGTGGTTGAATCGGTGGTTGAATCGTCAACAACTCGCCCCATAATACTCAATTAAAGAAAATCTTGGCTTAGAAGAAGAAGTTTATAAAGATGGAAGATGATTATAGAAGATTGAAGTATTTGTTGTCATCACAAAATTGGAACATTTCGAAAGTCCAACGTGTAAATCGCCTGTTGACAACACAAACACTGGTTACATTCTGGTTATTCACTGGAGTAATAAGATGAGGAAAGTTTTTGCTGAGATAAAGATGTTTTGTTATAAACTATTGTGGATGAAGATTTTCAAAGTTTGTGGTTGAATCGGTGGTTGAATCGTCAACAACTCGCCCCATAATACTCAATTAAAGAAAATCTTGGCTTAGAAGAAGAAGTTTATAAAGATGGAAGATGATTATAGAAGATTGAAGTATTTGTTGTCATCACAAAATTGGAACATTTCGAAAGTCCAACGTGTAAATCGCCTGTTGACAACACAAACACTGGTTACATTCTGGTTATTCACTGGAGTAATAAGATGAGGAAAGTTTTTGCTGAGATAAAGATGTTTTGTTATAGACTATTGTGGATGAAGATTTTCAAAGTTTGTGGTTGAATCGGTGGTTGAATCGTCAACAACTCGCCCCATAATACTCAATTAAAGAAAATCTTGGCTTAGAAGAAGAAGTTTATAAAGATGGAAGATGATTATAGAAGATTGAAGTATTTGTTGTCATCACAAAATTGGAACATTTCGAAAGTCCAACGTGTAAATCGCCTGTTGACAACACAAACACTGGTTACATTCTGGTTATTCACTGGAGTAATAAGATGAGGAAAGTTTTTGCTGAGATAAAGATGTTTTGTTATAAACTATTGTGGATGAAGATTTTCAAAGTTTGTGGTTGAATCGGTGGTTGAATCGTCAACAACTCGCCCCATAATACTCAATTAAAGAAAATCTTGGCTTAGAAGAAGAAGTTTATAAAGATGGAAGATGATTATAGAAGATTGAAGTATTTGTTGTCATCACAAAATTGGATCATTTCGAAAGTCCAACGTGTAAATCGCCTGTTGACAACACAAACACTGGTTATTTTCGGTGGCGCAAAACATGTTTGTCGCCTTTAAATTTAGTCGGCGCCGAAAGGGAGCCGCTTTTCCTCGACCCGGCGAAAAAATCCGGCTCTGCTCGCGAAACGCGAAATCCCCGTCCACGTACGGGCGCTGCGGAATAGCACGCAGATGTTAATCTCGGCGCGGAGCGAAAATATTATTTTCATTGTTGTTATTTGACGTGTTGCGGTTGCGTTCGCGTTGCGTTTCCTGCTCTTTCGTTGCATCCGATAAGCCGTTTCGCGGCGAATTGAACTTCTCTCCTACCCGCCAAAGTCAAGGCTGAGAGAAATTGTCGATGCGCACATATACGCATAAGCACCATTAAAAATTCCCCGATATGCGTCCGATTGCATCGATGCAGTCGCTGTTATGCAATTACCTAAGTTTGCATCTTACAATGCACTGCAGACTAAACTCTAGATTCATCTATGTGGATGTTTATTAAATGTTTCTTTCAGAAATCTTTATTTTTTTCAATTATCCCTCCTCACTATATATTTTTTGAATTTGACAAAAAATAGATATAGGTAACTGTTAGATTTTACTAATAATAAACTCTTAAGGCCCGGTTGTAGAGGCACTACTGAATTACAAATTTTCTATTAAACTCGGTTCAATGAAGAACCACAGTTGAACTAATGCATCTGCAGCCAGGCCTTAGAAGGTTACATCCTGCCGTTGTAAACCCATCTAAGTATTGATAAGTACTGTTCCTGTAGCATATTCAGAATTTAACCCGTAGAGGTACTAAATTAAAAAATGCATTTCAGCAAGTATTTTTGATGTTTTTGAGAAAATTCTTTGCATTCCTGCTGAACATTAAAGTTCTTTGTAACAAGTTTCGAACTTGTAAAAATTGGTCTCTTATTTAAAAGTAAGAATTATTATTACAATTTTGTACAATTTTAAGATGGCATCTCAAAAGTTGCTTGTAAAATCATCTGAAAAATCGATTATTTTACAGTTAGAGACCGTTTAAGAGTTTAAGTTAGAGACAGTTTAAGAGCAAACTGCTGAAACAAACCTATTAATGAGTACCTAATACTATCATATCATGCAATACAACGATTATTCGTTCATTGCTCAAATAAGTGAACATTGTGTGAATAATTCTAAATATCCTGGAAATCCAGCAAGGTACCACCGTTGTAAACCCTTTCGAGACTATTAATAAGTACTGATCCTGCAGCATGTTCTGAATATAATCCGTATACTCAATGAAAAAATGCGTTTCTACAAGTATATTTAACATTTTTGAAAAATTTCCTTGCATTCCTGATGAACAGAAAAGTTGTTTGTAAAAAGTTTCGAACTTATAATAATTGGTCTCTTTAAAAGTAAGAATCCTTATTATACAATTTAGTACAATTTTAAGAGGACGTCTCAAAAGTTACTTTTAAAATCATCTGAAAAATCGATTATTTTATCGAATTATTCTAAAAAAATTGTCTAATTTACTCTAAAAATGTTGCAAAAACACCTTAAAAATTAATCCATTTGGAATTCTTTTGGAAATCCAGCAAGGTACCATCATCCTGCTGCTTTAAACCCTTTCAAGTACTGAAAACTGTTAATGAAAAAATGCGTTAATAATATGCGTGTTAATAATTAAGTACTGTTCCTGCAGCATGTTCTGAATATAATTCGTATGCTCAAAGAAAAATTTCCTTGCATTCCTGCTGAACGGTAAAGTTGATTGTAAAAAGTTTTGAAATGTAAAAAGTCTAAAAAAATCGTCTAATTTACTCGAAAAACCACCTTAAAAATTAAACAAAAATCTACACATATGTAAAAAATACACTTAGAACATGTTCTGGAACAAACCTATTATTGAGTACTACCATATCAACACAACTTATAGTGTTCGTTTATTGCTTAAATAAATCAACATTGATGGGCGAATAATTCTAAACATGGAATCCTTTTGGAAATCCAGCCAGGTACCATCCTGTCGCGTATATATTATTCACTCGATTTACGCAGGCTGCAACAATGTAACGTAATAATAATACTGCATGTAAGTAAATACGGGTACGCCGTGCGATCGTCATCAACAGGGAGGTAGGTAGTACCAGCGTCGAGTTCGTGAACGGAGTCGATTCCGCCTCGGGTTATGAGCTTTGCTTTCGCTGTGCTTTGCTCTCCGTGTCAGTTAATTCTTTCCTCGTTTTTTTATTCTCCTCTGCTCTTCGTTCCTGTTACGGACGACGTAATTATAATTATTAAACGGCCGATTTCGATCTTTTCTTCTGTTGGATTTTCTATTTTCGAGGAGAGCGGGGACCAACGCGGTTAGATCGAGCCGCACGACAACGAAATCTCGCTCTGATTGTTATTGAAGGCGAAGCAGGAAGCGATTTTTTCGTGGCTCGTCGTAAATACGGGCGTTTCTTTTCGTTTTTTTCTCCTTCTTCTGCGTCTTCTTTCTTCGCGTTCGACCAAACCGGTGTACTTACCAGTACCATTCGAGTCTATTTCGAGTACGAATCCCGATGCATGTGTAATCTAATTGGAAATTACGTAAACGTGCTGGAAGGATAACAGTACCTACCAGTCCAGTCTGATTTACATTTTGGTACTTGCAAGTACCCGTTCGTATCGGACGCGTCCGATCCCGATTAGAGATTAACAAACGATGCGCAATAAACGTTGTAGCATCGCAAACGGAATTTCAACACGTCCTTAATACTGGGCGAGCAAATATTTAATCCTCATGCCATCGGTTTTTTAATAATTTGAATTTAAAATTTAGGGTGTTTTATAGAAAATGTCTCAAAAAGGCTTAACTATAATACTGACTTCTGAAACGAAAATAAGATGCTAAAATAACTTAGCTATATCCTAAAGTATTTATTAAAGAAGATAGGTACAGGATGTTAAAGTTAAGAATAAAAGAGATTTTTTTAGATTGGTTTAGAATAGCTCAACTTTTTTTCGTGAAAATTTGTACAGAATGGTTCGTACTCAGTCCTTCTCTTTAACTTTAAAGAGGCGTTTAGAGTGACTCTAAGTCCTAATAAAGTCCACTGTTAATCCATAACAACAATGTAAAAATGTCAACAAATTGTTAGTGTAATATTGTTAAAAAAGTCTTTTGCATTTGGATTTTCCAACTTTTTTTCGACTTTTGGACTCAATTTTGAATCTTTTATCCTTATAACTGATAACAAGGATTATACCAAGATTATACAGGGTGGCACATTAGTATAGAAAAGCCCAATATTTCATCAGTTACTGAAGATATTATCAAAAAAACTTTACAAAAGTTGTAGTTGTAGATATTTTTATGGTACATATTTTAAAATTATTTAATATTTTAATTTTTTATTCAATTATTGAATTTAGCTCGTCTTCAGATTTCCAAAAAATACAGTATTGTAATACTGAGTGTCTTTAATATTCACTACCACTTTTCCATGAAAATCGTACCACCTTTACCAAACAGTAGAAAATAAATGGATTGAATTAAAAGGTACTTTCATTCTTATTAAACATATTCCCTATATACCTAAATTAAAATTTTCAAGATATTTCCCCTGGATGAAACTCTGAACCCATTTTAACGTTAAATATATGTTTAGCGAGCGACTTTAACGTAAACAATGTCCTTAGTTACTCCATAACAACAATGTAGAAATGTCAAGTTAAAGGCTCTCGCTAAACATAATTTTAACTTTAAATGGGGCGCTGAATACGGGCCAATGGGTATATTTTGTTATGAACCAAGTCAACCTTTAGAAGTACTTAGGTAGCTACTTACCCACAAATATAAAAATTCTTATAGATACAGATATAAACGCCAAAGAACCACCCATAACGATATAAAATATGAAGTTGTAGTGGGTACTTTTTGGATCAAATCAATTTGCGTACTTACCTAGACAAAAATGAAACAAGTAAATGAGATGGGCAATGAACAGTAATCGAAGTCTGACGACGGCGAGTGCGGCATTCATGTCGATTGAGACGGTGTTGCGTTGCGAATGTGCCGCGGGCCACCGGGGGGCCCTTGGGCCCCTCTCAATTCACATGCTCCCTTTTTTTCCTCGGACCATTCAATCTGCAACAAATCGAGCCACATTAGACGAGTTTTCCATCGGCCCGAGCGAGCAAAAACGTGTATGTTCTACACGACGAAACGCGCGACACACTTGAGTTATGAACCAGAAACTTATGGGTAAGGTATGAGAGATAATTTTATCATTTTATTGGTAGTTTTACATTCCGCATTGCCGCAGTACTCGCGAGTGGATCGCTTCGACTTACCAAAGTGTAATTATTTATGAGTGTCGTACGATCTTTTATCTACCACCCACACAACGAGTTCGTATGTTAAAATATACAGGTTGTATCATACAAAATCAGAAATTTCGATATGTTGAGCGTTATTCGAAACGAATCAAGATTCGCTATTTTATTAATGTATTGGTGGTTTTCGTGATATCATTCTTCGCTTATTCTCGTTCATTAGAACATTACGGTGGCGATTCGAAGGATTAAAATCGGATTAGTCGAGTGCAATCGTCCGTGCCGAGACTATTGTCGCGCGTAAACGAGGCGACCGGCGTCCGATTTATTATTTCGAGTATTTCGCTTCGATTCGTACGGCGACTTGGCGCGTATGAATACGAATGGCCGTAATTTTTCCTCGCAATTACCGAACGAAAATGACTACGTTAGGTAACGGTGCGTCCGGGGCGCGACGATTTTCGCATTGTACATCGTACAAACGTGACGAAATTCGCTTTTAATTGAGCGGAAATTGATTCGTATTATCTATTAGGGATTAGGGAAGGAATTCCTGCTTAGTGGAAGTTTTTTGGAATAAAATAATAGATAAATTTCAATGGGTTTGTACGATTTGATGAAATTTGTTGGGTTGACAAATCACTCTCTTTTGCACATGAATTACTCTTTTTGGATAATTATTTATTCATGTGCAGGTACTTGACTCTCGAATTGAAGCAAATGGTTCTCTTTAGTTTGATAATTGACTCTCTGGAGAAGACAAAGCAAATACATGTACTGATAATGCATTCAAAAAGGATAGATACATTATTAAACATTAATAAAACATGTCTTGATAGAGCCTAAGAAAAGTCTTAATCATTTATCCAAATCCGAAAGATACATTGTTAATATTTTAGTATAGTTTATGCAAAACAAAGTTAGACGGACGTCACTAATATCGTCATATTTGCCAAGCATTGTGGCCAATTTTTAAAAATAAACCCCTAAAACAGATTGATTTTAACACCTACAGATTTTAATTTAATATTAACAAGGGATGATTGAAAATGATAAAAAGCAGAAAATAATCCAAGAAAAATACGAGTATGTATGTAATACGAGTATGTATGTATTATAAAAACTCAACATTTGTACAATTAATTAATTTTTTCTTATCAAAACTTTTAATTTTCATAATTTTCAATTTGTTTTCGTCATTTTGCCTTGTGATTGTTGCTTTAATATTCATTCTTTCTTGTTGATATTATACGAGTTATTAAACAAAACTGTTTTATATGAAGGTTTACAAGAATTCTTATTTTTAAATGTAGGTACTTCATCTCTAGAATCATTCTGGACAATTTTAGAAAATTCTTATATTTTGTATACTGTTTAAAAGTTTGGCAAGACTGTCTTTAGTGGTGACGTGCATCTAACTTTATTTTGCATAAAATATAATTACTAAATAAAATATATAAAACAAATTTAAAAAGTAAAGTAAAAATCTAAGTAAATTACAGGAAAAATACATAGTTTTTTATCCTCCTTACTTTTAAATCGGCCTTCAAGTTTATCGTACTTATAATACAAAAGGAAATAGATAATTATTGGTTATGCGGGTAAATTGAAAGAAAAAACGCAAATAAATAGCCGAAGTCACGATAAGTTGATTTAAATTGAAAATTGATTTAAAAAAAAGCGCATCGATTCTAAAATTATAACTATAATTAAAACGAAGTTACCGATTTTTTTCCAAACCAGGTATACGGCGGAAAAAATGGTAATGTCGTGTTTTCGATCCGGTACAGGTGCGAGCGAAAGAGCGCTAATTCGAATGAGCCGTTTTGTTATTCTACGAGTCTACAAAACTTATAATAAACCTACATTTTATGTAAATTAATACCCTTTAGGGCACGAATTTATACGCACACAATACGTTATTACCGCAATCGCATTAGGTATATTATGCCGGCGAATGCACTGCATTTTCAAACTAATCTGTTTCTTTTTTTGTATATTAAAACACTGCACATACGAATTAAATTTGTTGTTTTTATTTTATTAAATGGAATTGTACAATTCTAGTAAATGAACCACCTTGTAGAAATTTGTTATACAGGGTGTCATGAAAGCATTATTTTTTGTAGTTCCAAATATCTTATCTTTAAAAGTTTAAATAAGATACAGAGCGTGCCAAAAAAATGTCCGTTTAATCTATCAATTTTGCTTTCTTTTACAAACTCAAGCCATTCCATTCATCATTTCCATTTAAATAACAAAAATGAGACACCCTGTATATAAATTTTTTGCCTAAAATAGCCATTCGTTCGGTAAACTAACCATACATTTCCTCATTCATATGTAACATTTAAACAGGGCGCGGTTAAACTGCACCGCGGTTCCCAAAATTAATCCGAGAAATGGTGCGTTTTGCGAAATAAATGGTTTCCAATACGCCCCCGTTTCTATTTTGCACGTTATGCACACACACGCGTTCTCTAAGTAGGCTAGGTTAGTTATGATTAGTATATTTTTCGATGACGGAGTGTCCGTCGCGTTCTGGATGTTTTTCTCGATCTAATAATAGTTTTATTCGTCTTGCGGAGCGTGTAAATAACGGTCCGATTAGAAGATTGCGATATTTCATATGCAGAAAAAACTTCCTCGCGGAAATGAAGCAATCAAACGTTATTTCGTCATTAGGAATAAAATTCTCGGACTTGAAAAACATACATTATTCCAGCGGCACGAAAGGAAACGTTAATTGATATTTGCATTTTCATCTTTTATTACCTTTGCGCCTTCGAGGAACGGCGTTCAGGGTCGTGTGCTCCGATATATTAAGTATTATACAGGATGTCCCAAAATTTAGTGTACATTTAGTGTATGTTGGTGAGATCAAAATAAGTCGAATGAACCAAAATTACCTATATCACAAAGTGTTTCATTTGCCTCTGAGAAAGCTACAAAGTTGGAATGATATTTTCAATTTTTTTCAACAATCTATGTATAAAATGTTTTTTAATCAAATACCATGAGAGATACATGTTTTTGCAGAGACCAAAAAATGCTATAAATGAATACATCTCTCCATAAAAAAATTGAGGGAACAAGGGCGGCCTATACCATGTCATTGATGGTAGGATTAGGGCGGTTTTTACCCTTCCATGATTTCAGTTGGTGTAATTTTTGCTTTGATCAATGGCTTTCCAATTGAAACATCTATATACCAAATTTGCTAAAAATCGAACGAAGACTTTTTGAGTTATTAAAATATTCTTTCAACTTTGAAGCTTCCTCACAGACAAGCGAAACACTTTTTGTAATATAGGAAATTTTGGCTACAATTTTGGTACACCCTGTATATTCTCGTTGAAGATTGCGTTTTTTGTAAGTTCTTTTGATTCGATCGGCCGCGAATCGGGTTTCGATCTGCCCAAGCGGATGATCGGATTAAAAATTAGTCGATTTGAACAGTTCGCTCTGAAAACCGAAACGACCGTACTCGCGACGAATCGGCACGAAAAACGAAATCCCTTTTGCTCGGAACGGATTCGGCCCTGCAGAAATCGCCTTCGGTTTCTGGTCCTGATCGCCTTTCTCGTCTTCTGGCTTCCTTTGATAAATTACGAACTATCCGAGATTCCTCGAAATTTGCGTCATTAATTTTAAAAAGTCCGTTCGTTCTTAGAATTGCGAGTCTCGTACGAGATTTGCCAAAATTTTTACAAGATATGGTCACTTCATTATGCGTTTTATGTTTCCGTTCCGGCCAACGTTCTGACGGTATTTTTATCACTCGAAACATGTAGGCAGGCCTATCAACTTTTCTAGAATTTATCCCAAAAAATTAGTTTTTTCACTTCAACTAAATATAACTTTACACTATTCATCCCTCCATAATTTCACCATGAATTAGTTAATAGATGAATTATTTAATTTGTACTCCTTTTATAAAAAAATTATTGATATTCCAACTTAATTTAGGTATAGGTAATCCATTTTTTACGAGTATACAATATGTCCCAAATAATGGAGAAGACCACGACTTTTTTTTTTATTTTTTTTTCAAAACAGTGTGTTCTAAAAAGGCGCGTAATGAAATTTTTATTTTTTTCTGTGGCCAAATAAGGCCGCTATTAATTTTTAAAGTTTGAAAAACGTCACACAATCGTCATACACTCTGCTCCAATCAAAGCCAGAGTTGCAAAGAGAAGTCACATTTAGCAAGTTTGCCACGTTTCCTATTACTCTTCTTTAGTCCGCAAAATGTGCGTTTTTTGTATATTTATTGCAATAAACATTTTCTGATTTATCCATTTCTTCCATTACTTAATGGATAATTCGATATATTAATATAGAAATAACATCTTCATCTGTATAAATTGTAACCGATGTTCGTGTTAAAAACACAAATAATGGTCCTGAAAAATTTATTTCAAAGGGCTATATCTTTTTAATTATAACACATTTTGTGCAACTGAAAACGGTTTTGAGCTCTAATAAATCATTTCTAATCGTATCTTTTGCCGAAATCCGCGTATCTCACATCGTGGTCTTCTCCATTGGGTTTGGGACACACTGTATAATTTTGAGTGTATCACTATACTATATATACGAATAGCGTTTAATTAGGTACATCTAATGGTAAAAATCTTCTGTATGGTATCTACAATACCTGCTGAGGATTCTTACGAAACGATTCTGGGGAAAAAATAGAAAAGCGGGCGAGTTAACCCAATTTGACCGCTTCATTTAGCGAAATAAAAGTCGCCGAATAAATTGGACAGCGCGCCAACTTCAAACGGCCTCTCTCCTCGACTTCAAAGCGCAATTCTAAATGACGTCGTTAAGTCGAGCCCATAGAAAATTCGCTATTAGGTGTAGATATACGTAAGAGAAAAAATAATAACGCTGCGCGCCGGTCGAATGGAAAATTAGCGATGTTAATTTGTGTTTAAGTTGCTTATTGCTCCAATTTGCTTTGGAAAATTGTAGAAATAATTGCGAAAGTGTTGCTACAATGTTCAATAGTTAACACAAAAAATTGAAAATTCAGGTGCATTAAGATGAGAAATAAAATCAAAGTTGCACTAACAATATAGGCTATATTTATCTGCTAATATTTTGGCCATTGAAGAAAATATTTTTTATTATTTCGTTTAATTTTTGTAAAAACGTATCAATAAAGTATTTTATACTACTCAAAAGAATATTGGGACACCCTATATTAGGCAAAATATCTTTTTCTCCGCTTGCACTTGCATTTATATCATCTTTCTCTCTACTTTTATAATCCAATTTTTCTGATTGTCGGAGCATTTTTTCAACAAAATTCTCCCTACATTTTAAACAGGTTTGTGTATTTTGTGAAACTTTTCCTTCTGTTATATCTGCGGATTTGCAAGAATTTTTAATTCGAGCGTTTCATTCGCTCAGCAACCCATCTGTTGTTGTGAATAATCTAAATTAAATTAATACGGCTGGAATTCACCGATATTTACGCGTCTAGTTTGAAAATTACCCGAATAGTTTTTACTACATTTAATTAAACAATACATCAACCCGCCGTATTAATGCGAGAACGTACACGTCCAATTATAATTGCATTAAATTACAACTATTCCGGAATTATGATAGATATACCTTTGTTTAATATTATTCATTTGTATATCAACAATTCATTCAACTATGTATGTTTGCATGATTTGCAGTTAATTAGAGGTAATAAAAAAATCGCTTTTTGCGTTCAACGGTTGATAAACAGAATTTTTTATCGTTAAAAATTCCAACTTGTAATGAATACCTGCATAAAAATAATGGGATTTTATACGGTTTTCGAGTCAATTTTTAGGCCTTTTACAATTCATTGAAATTCAATTCGATTTACCAATGACGAACATTGTAATTTGAATTAGATTAACGTTAGATAAAAGGTGGAATTCGAGAATTACAGGAATCGCTTGGTGCTGGTACGGATTGCACCGTCATTGAAACCTCAAGTATTGAACGTTCATTCCGAAACAACCGATCGTAATGTTCTTGTTTGTCCATTGTTGACCTTGTTTAGTGTTTTTGGCAAGTAAGGTTGTTTCTTCGAATTTTAAGGGGGCTTATCTTCGCCAGACACCAACCACTGCACCACTGCCAGCGACGTACCCGAACGGTTTTTATATCCTTGTTTTCGCTATTTACGTTCCTAATAAAAGGCCACATTTCAAAAACATACCTACACATTTTAGAATAAATTAATAATCTAAGGTCTTTGGACTTCTACTATAAAGGTTGCATTAAATTAACATTGTTATCATCTGGTAAAGGGCTGATATTATATTGAAAAACAAATAATTCATAATTTTTACTAGTATGATAATTTAGTTAAAACTATCAGAAATATTTCGATTGTAAGTAGTTTATTAAATTTCTCGCTTAATGTTGCTGAGCTACTATTAATTTCTGTGGTCAAATTGAATCGAGTATAATTTTGATGAGTTTGTTTCTAATTATTTAAGTGTTAGATAATAAGTAGTAGTATTTAATAAGTGTTAGTTTAAGAGGAGCACCGCCACTGCCAAGACGAAGAAGACGCTCAACATCGCAGCAACGGTAGCCGATTTCGTTTTCTTTTACTCGAGTCTCTTCCTTTGGCGTTTTTTGCGTTTATTTTCGCGTTCATTTTCATCTCGATTTTTATTTTTTCCCTCCGCCACCCCGTCGGCCCTCCGCGAGGCTCGCGAGCCGGCGAAAAAAGGACCAAAATAATACAAACAAACGTCCATTTCGCCCATTGCCCAGCGAGAGCGCCCAGACTCATTACCGGATCACAATTATAGAGGCGAGCAGGGCGCCTTCGGTGATGCTGCCGGTTGCTGCTGGACGCTCCGCCATGGGTCCGGTCGAAATGCGAGAGGATTAAAAAAATCGACGGGTTTCACCTGTTGTTTGTACAGGATGTCCCGATGTTATCGATTTATTAAATAATATTTACGACATTAATTTATTTATCGAAGCAATTGTAGTTGCTACAAATCCAATACCGATATCGATATATATCGTCTCTATTATCGTTTATTATTTATTAGTGAATCGAATTACTTACAAGCAGATGCATGTACAGGGTGTCGCTTTTATAATTTAATCGGAATTTTGTTGTGTTGTTTTTATTTTTTACAAATAAGATTTGTTTTGTAATAGCTTATAAATAGATATTTATTCAAAAATTCTTGGGGAAGTACCGGGATTTTCGAATAACGAAAAATCGTTGCTGTGCTTATATTTTTTTTTTTAATTTCTATAAGTATGCGCAATTAATAATTAAATTTCAAAAATACAAAAATAATAAAATTGCTAAAAAATTGTCATATTTTGTGAATAAAAAATAACAAAATCTTACCTCGCATTTTCGAATTTCCTGGTCCGGTACTCCCCGAAAACCGCGACACGGCCGAGCGGTTAACGGGACGATAATTTTTTTTATTCAGCCGGAGAGACGGAAAAAAGGCACACGGAACGTCGCCGAAGTGTGTTTTGATTCGGTGCGTCGCACGTTGTCCGGTCGCGGTCGCGAATCGTCTGTGCGGTGTACCCCAGGAAGCGACGACACCTCGACACCGGCCACCATTCGACTGGTTCGAACTGAAAGTGCGTCCGACGTGCTTTTGCTTTTTGCCATTTGCCAGGCTGCGGCTGCACGTCCAAAAAACCTAGAGGTGATGACCGGCACGGTAACGGTTACGCGGTCACGGCGCCCCGCTGAGCCGGCTCGATATTCGAAAAATCCGTCGATAGGGATGGTAAATCGCGGACGAATTACTCGGGAAATTCGAAAAAATTGTTGGAAAAATCGTGCGTTTGCCGACAATTTTGCAATATTGTCAGAACCTTGTAAGGCTTGCTATTGATTTTATTAATTTTTGATAGCATAAAAAATTCAAATTCCAATTCAAATGTTTTAAGGGACGCTTTAAAACCGAAATAAGAACAACATATAGTTTATGCAAAACAAAGTTAGATGCACGTCACCATAAATTGACTACGTCACAAATAGACAGTACGTGTTGCCAAACTTTTATAAAGTTTACAAAGCCTAAGAAATTTCTAATTTTGTGAAGAAAGATTTCTAGAGGTGAAGTACATTTAAAAAATTTATTTTAAAAAGTTGGGCACAAATATGCTTGGCAGATATGACGACATTAGTGACGTTCATCTAAATTTATTTTGCATTTACTATATGCTATATGGACAAATGTTTTCTTATCATACTGTATACAGCCTTGTCAGGGAAAGTATGAACCTTTTCTATTCTGTACTGTTTTTTTTTGTTTTGCTATCTTCAAGAGCTTGCTGTTCAGAATACAGAGATAAGACATTTATTGCTGAAATATCAAACTTTTTAAATCCACTACAACTTTTTTAATAACGACTAATCCTTTCTACAGAAAAAATGTAGAAATAGAAAATTATGATGTTCCATATAAACCACACACCTGAGTGTCCGTACTAGAATGGGCGCACACAAATGTGCCGGTTTTCTGTTATTTTTCGTGCAAATATATCCATATCTTGTTATGTCATTAGTCTATATTCTATATTATAGACCCTATACATAAATTTTCCCGGTACACTCTATAGAAAATAGACTGAAGAGACTCTCAATCAAAATGTAAGATAGTGAGGAATAGAAAATCCTTTCGATACTACAACATAAAGGAGGCGTGGCTTCAGCACGTCATAGTATCATATGCGCTCTTTGTTAGATACATTGCAAAATAATTAACTATTTCATCGACTCGATGTACCGCCCCGATTTGGACACTATACACAAATATAACTTTCAAAATAAGAAAATTCGTAGAACAATTTTTATGAAATTAAAAGTTAATAAGGACTAATTGCGGCATTTGAATGAATCATTGGGATGTTTTTTGTTAGTTTTGAGGTATAATTTATAACGCTGCCCATTCATTTTGAAAAATCTAAACAAATGTAGGTAATTTTTCAAATATACAGACAAATACAAATTTGTACGCAATATGGGCTATGGGTGCAACAAAGGCAACTTCCATTAGTGTCATACATGTATGAAGAAAAAAGAAAGAGTGATATTGTGGGATTGCAACTTTCTCACTCTAACCACTGTTATTTTAATAATCTTTTTTTGTTCAACTCATACAGAATTGACCCTATTACACTTATCTGAATAGGTACAACACTTTTCAAAAAATTGACATACCTATCTATATTATACCACATTGCAGAATAGATTTACGAGTATGATATGCTTGCATAAACTTTATTATCTAATATCTTATTAAATGGTATGTCTGTTTTGCTACCTTTCCTCTACAAAATTGAACAATATAAATCAAATGTGTGAAATAAAAATTCTACATAGGTATAATAAGAACCATTATCCACATAAGAATATACTCTATATATTATAGTAATCCTCTAGTACCTACACCTAGTCTATTTTTCTCCTGAAGTCCCTGTTCAACAAATAGCAGAATATTAAGCCAAATGTCGATAAATCGTTTGAAGAAATCGATAAATATCGATTAACAATAGCCGATCGTCGAAGAATTTCCGATCTATGGACGCGACGACCGGCACAAGGAAGCAGGAACGGCGCGGAAAAACGAAGAAGAAGAAGAAGAAGGCGAAAAAATTTTCGTCGCGGCCGAAGAAGTTAATATGTATCCACGTCGTTTCGTCACAATTCACAACCGTCTCGGAGACCAGACGAGCAGGTGCACTCACCTTTCCTGCGGTGCTCCGCTTCATCCGTTTCTTGTTTACGTCGTCGTCGTCGTTTTTTTCCTATTCCTTCTTCTTCGATACGCGCCAGGATTGAATTCAATGAGAAAAATACGCGCGTACGCTTAACGGTGACGTAATTATTGAAATTTATTGGTTCGGTCGGATGCCGAGCAAATGCTGGAGGAGATGCCAGTTCTAGGTGTAGAGGAAGAATGCATAGCACTCTTATCGGGGTATTTTTTTGTTTATTTGAGAATATTTTAATGTTTTCACTCACCTCGAGACTCTGTGACATCTGGCATTCGTTCTGCAGACCAGCAAAACATTGCAGGAACGATATTTTCCCAGCAATTATCATTTTTTGTGCCAATTTATAGGAGGTTCACTTGAGGCACCGCCGTCTAAATGACATACGCCATAAATGGCATACGCCTACTAAAAAAAACCAAAATATTCCCAAATGTCAAAACAACAAAAAAAATTTAGGTCCCGAACTTGCGAATTCCAGCCAATTTCATATCAATTAATGAAGATTGGAAAAATAAGGAATTTTCTGTTGAGTTCTTGTGCAAAATTGGCTTTAAAATGATAATTCCTGATTAAATTTCTAAAACCGGTCGATTATTGATAATATTGATCTTGACTTATGACATCTGGCAATCGTTCTGCAGAATACCAAAATTTTGCAGGAAGGATATTTTCCAAGCAATTATCATTTTTTGTGCCAATTTAGGAGACTCGCTTGAGACACTACTGTCTAAATGACTTACGCCTACTAAAAATATTCAAAATATTCACAAATGCCAAAGTGACATTATGTCAAACTACAAAAAAATATTTTTAGGTCCTGAATGTGCGAACTACGCTACCAGCCAATATTTATTAATTGATGGGGATTGAAAAAAAATAATAGTATTGTTGAGTTTTTGTGCAAAATTAGCTTTAAAATGAGATAGCCTAATTGAATTTCTAAAACCGATCGATTTTATTGATTATTGATCTCGACTTATTGTCACCTGTGACATCTGACGTTCGTTCTGCAGAACATCAATATTTTGCAGGAATAGTTTTTTCCAAGCAATTTTCATTTTTTGTGCCAATTTAGGATTGTCAATTTAGGAGGCCAATTTAGGAAAATTTATATGGGACCCTTCTATCTAAATTACTTACGCCTACTAATATAAATTCAAAATATTCATAAACGTCAAAGTGAACTGTCAAACTACAAAAAAAAATTAGTTTCCCGAAGTTGCGAACTACACAACCAGCCAATATTTATTAATTGTTACAGATTGAACAAAATTAAGAATATAGTTAAGTTTTTGTGCAAAATTTTCTTTAAAATGAGAATTCCTGATTAAATTTCTAAAACTGATCGTTTATTAATAATTGATCTCGACTAACTTTAACAAGTTTGCCATGCACTGTCAAAGAATATGACAAGCACAAAATTAATTCTATTTTAAACATTTTCCAATTACCAAGATATTTCTACATACAGTATACCTACTTAATCAGATATTTGAAAACTAAACTATTAATAACAAGACTTTTTAGAATATTTGAAGTGAATATTCGGGCCTTCTAAACCGCCATTTTCAGCTACAACCATTCGAATTGATGGCATGCAAATAGACCGTATATTTTCCTCTACAATTTCCACACCGGCACCGGTGCAGCATTAATTCGCTATTAACCATTCGCCGTTTCCTGGTGGTTTAAACGTACCGTCGGAATTAAAAACGGGTAAAAAAAAGGTTAGTAGAAAAATGCAATTCCGCCGGTCGAAAGTAGATCAACTATATCCGTCACTAATAGGCAGTTCACGAGCATTACCTCTATCTATCTTCCTAACGTTTTTACTTTGGTTTATTTTCGACATCTCGACAGCGAACTGAGAATTAAGAGAGCTGAACGGAGATTTCCGCCGGATATACAGGTGTCTTTCTTTTTTTGTTTTTATTAGTCCACAATGAGAGACTGTTTATTCCTCGATGGATGTTGTAATAACAACGCGATTTCGCTTGAGCTAGGTCAAGAGGGAATCCGACGGTTGGGAGAAAATGCTAGGCTTCACTTCTTTCGTTTGCTTTGTTTTGGATAAATATGTGATATTTTATGTGCTCGTTTTGTTGCCAAGTAGAAGGAAATTTACGGTTTTGGCAGATAATTTAAAGGGATTTAAATGCACTAAATTAGTCAAAAGGGAGAAACTAAAAAGTAATAATGACTTGAAAATATACTCAAATTATCAAACTCAAAAAATCCTTTTGAAAAAAGGTTTGTTTCCAAACTGTTATTCAGTGATGTTAAAATTACTTTATAATATGAATTACAATTACAATTACTTTGAGCAAATTTTAATTAATTACAATTTTAATCAGGAATTCTCATTTTAAAGATAATTTTGCACAAAAACTCAACTATATTCTTAATTTTGTTCAATCTGTAACAATTAATAAATATTGGCTGGTTGTGTAGTTCGCAAGTTCGGGAAACTAATTTTTTTGTAGTTTGACAGTTCACATTGACATTTATGAATATTTTGAATTTTTATTAGTAGGCGTAAGTAATTTAGATAGAAGGGTCTCATGTGAATTCTCCTAAATTGGCCTCCTAAATTGACAATCCTAAATTGGCACAAAAAATGAAAATTGCTTGGAAAATACTATTCCTGCAAAATATTGATGTTCTGCAGAACGAATGTCAGATGTCACAGGTGACAATAAGTCAAGATCAATAATCAATAAAATCGATCGGTTTTAGAGATTCAATTAGGCTATCTCATTTTAAAGCTAATTTTGCACAAAGCTTTAGTGTAACTTTCAAATAATCAATTAGTTTGATATTATCACCTAGCTTTGGAGTATCCATATAATAAAAAATTTGACCATTATAGTCCGTTCGTTGAAATCGTGCCGGTTTCGGATTAAGCGTTCAATGTTTACAGTACCCAAAAAATGCCTGTTTTCGGGGAAAACGCCAACTGCTCAAAATTATTTTATTTTATCAAAATTAATCTGCAGTAAAACACTGTGAACAATATTGTTTTCTCCGAAAACAGGTGTTTTTTGGGGACTGTAAACATTGAACGCTTAATCCGAAACCGGCACGATTTCAGCGAACGGACTATACATTGTAGAGTTGATTCGAAAGGAATTTGATTATCATTTGAAGGAAAAAGTGTTTTTGAACTTAATACATGAAGAGTTCTCTGTGATATAAATGCCTGAATCTTTGTCAGAATTCATCCAGTTTAGATTAAACTGTGGTAAGGAACTAGTTGCTAAAATGTATGATTTGCTGGATAATTGATTAAAATCTAAAATATACGAAAACCATTTTTTAACATTTGGTACAATTGAATCACGGTGCTCAGATGAAAATTTCAAATTTTCAATTTTTTGTTCGTTATGAATTAATTGAAAAATAGTTGTGGCAACACATCTCCTAGATACAACTGATTTTCTCCTTGAATAGTATCAATTTCTGTAACCAATATGGTTTCGAAAATAAAAATAATGTAAAGGTAATACAGGGTGTCCCAGCGAAAGGTAGCCCATTTAATCAACTTGTAACTTTAGTGAAACGTATATAAAACGTGTTTAATTGAAAAAGAAAATGTTAATGTGTACGATTATTAAATGTGTTTCCTAACGAAAAACCATCCAAAAATCCTTATAAAGCATCCTTAAAAATGGAAAATTTAAAATTTGTTGTAAATTTTATTTTAATTGAGGCGATTTGCATTATGTTTTTCAAAGTTAAATAACTTCTTTGTTTTGTAAAATAACATTTAGAAATTATACATTTTTAAAAAGTAGAAGAGTGTATCTTTCAGATGGCGTCAATATATACAGGGTTTTTCATTTGAAAAAAATGGGTTAATGTGAATTGAAAAGAGGGGATTTTGATAATACACCCTGTACAGCTGATACAAAATTTCTGTGTCACTGAAACAAAACTTATAGCAAAATAAAACATATCTGAGAAAACCGCATGTTTTTATGATTAGGCGTTTAAAAGTTACAAGCCGATTAAATGGGCTACCTTTCGCTGGGACACCCTGTATTTGTATTTTAAATAAAGAGTAGAGGCATTTTCAAAGTTTCTGAATACACCATAATTAATTGAGGACTATGATCGACCTATAGTTAGTCATATTTCTCAACGTTATTTCAAATTTTCGTCTTCTACATTATGCATTCTTCATTTTGTGTTATCATGTTGGCTGCATTATACCCGAATTGAAAGGGATTTTTAAAAAATACCCCCCGATTGAAAGCGTCCGTTGAACGGAGGATTTTCCGAGTCAGCTATTAACGAAAAAAAAAACTTATTTCGCACAACGTTAACTATCGCCGCATAAAAAACCGTATATTCGATCGGAAGTGTATAATCCCATAAAGAAAGCGGCAATGTAATAATATATCGGCATCGGCAGACCATAATGCACCTTTTATAAGTGGTATAACGACGCCAATATACTTCCAGAGGGCAACACAATGGGCGCATAGAGCGTCGTGACGCCTTGATGTATGAAGTCTAGCTAAGTTTATTAACTAGTCAAAGCCAGACGGCAATCAACAATCACCGCACAGAGGTGTCACTCACTCTGTTTATCCGCAGGATAAAAATGCCGGGGTTTTTTCCGCTCTATTCGATATTGACTATTAAAGCGTCGTGACGCCTCTTTAATTTCGACGCTGCGACTGTTTTTAATGCAAATTAAAAATCATACTGAGCAGACGTTAGAATGAAGAAACGTTTTAACTTTCCACAATATTTTAATTTTATGGTTTAAATTTTACGTACAATGATACATAAATAACTAGAAACGTGAACTGCGCTATACTGACATTGCGCTGCTTACTCTAATTATACATATGAACTATATTTTAAATAAAATATAAATGGATTAAGAGTTTCTATCCCTGAGCGGGCTCCACTGCGAATGCACTCTACTCAATACAGTCTACAGTCTACACTGCAACAATGTCTAACCTTTCCTTTAGCCTTGCATTTTGCTCTTTTTCCGCAATCAATCTTCATGTACGCGGGACTCTTTAACCGAACGGTGGTCGTCGTTGCGGTTTGAGCCAAGAGAAATTGAGATATTGAGAAATTGCGCGCTTTACTCGAATGGAGGACAGGACACCCGAGTTTGACGGATGGTGTTCGCATTGTGGAGCGTTTTCCTCGGCGAATTCGCGCTTTTTGCCGGCTCAGACGAGGAGAGATTTTTGTGCATTTTAGAAAAAAGGTTATTGTATTGCAAAGGTTTCGTATTTTGGTTTTTCTCTTTAGTTTGCAAGCTTCTTTATCTATACTTTAGTTACATTTTTCGTTTTATATGCCTTCTTTTGATATCGTATACAGATAAGTGCAAATTTCAACGCAATGTATGCAACAAAGACAACTTCCATTAATTTCATATAAAGGAAAAAGAGAGATATTGCAGGATTGCAACTTTTTTACTCTAACCACTGATATTTTAAAATAATCTTTGTTTAACTCATAGAATTGACCATATCGCAAAAAAATTTGCACTTACCTGTATATTTATTTTCAGTTAAAGTGATCTAAAATTTTAAGAAGTATTATTAGTTTATTGCCTCTTGAAGCCTTCAATACTACTCAACTTTTCTATGAAAATAAAGGAAGGAGCATAGATGTGTAAAAAATATAAAGGGGTTAAAGATTTTGTTTCCATATAGAATAGAATACTACAAAATGTGACTATATCATAGCAATTGTATCCTACTATTAATTGTTATGAAATTTTTCAAAAGAATTCATCATAGAAAAGAGATTTGTGATTGTCCATATGAATTATTCTGTATGATATATCACAAAAAGTGTGAATCTCAAACTCACTATTTGATATAACTGTGTGAAGAAAGAAAAGAAAGCATTTTTAAGACTTACATAGTATTTTCCAAATACTATTACTATTTTGTCAATGATCCCAACTATTTCTCAATTATCCTGTAAACACATCTCAACAGTTCTTACCATATATTGGAATCTAATAAAGTAATTTTCGGATTGATTCATTTGATACAGGAAAAGTTTTTTATTACTGTACTTACTTTAAATACACTCATCAAAATGGTCCAGGGGACTAGAAAATTTTAAATGAGAATTTCTTATTAATTATTTCCAATTTGTTATACACCCTTTGTATAAAAAACACACGACAACTTTTTCTGTTTTTTATAATTTCATGTTAAACAAAAACTCCATATTTGTTTGATTTCAATAATTTCAAATATATTATCAAAATAATACTAGATTGTCCATTAACTACTTTGTCCCCTAGACAATTTTGATGAGTATATGATGCTAAATTTTAAAGGAAATTTTAATACCAATCTTCGATAAATAATGTGATAAATGGAATAATAACGAAATAACATCCAAAGTATATATCAACTGTATATTAAGTAACAATCATTTATGAATTTATAAAATACTAAAGATTCTGTCCAACCAATATCTTTGTTTCTACTACTAGTACTTAAAGAATACCCTATGAATTACAAAACTACATGTATTTTTCGCTCTCCGCTTTTTGTTTCTGGGCTTTTTCCAGCTCCAACAGCCTAAGAGCAAATTCCTCGTTTCTCCTATACTTCCTCCTTATTAAATAAGGCCTGATATACATAGTGGTAAAACCAACACCGGAGATCAAGAATCCGACTGCAGCGATACCCAACCAAATGGGTTTCCCGCCTTGTCTCTTAGCAAAATCTTGAAAAGACATTTAGAATTATTCGGAATTGTCTTTATTTCTCCTCAACCTTTTCAGCACTTCGTGAACCCTTCACTTGTTCCTGAAATCGAGCACTAGTTACCATCGGTTTCCATATGTAAACGCCGGAAAGCACCCCGAGAATTGTTACAACAGCGATTTGAGATGTTGTTAGTGAACGAGGTTTTCTTATTCTGATTTTCATTACATTTGAAGTATTTTAAAGCCGAAATTTTTATTTCGCAGAAAGGTTAGGTTATGTTTTTATTATGCAATTTACTGAACTGAATAATAGA